>CM038223.1:139963562-141258059 GCA_021442155.1 Cymbidium sinense | reverse complement strand
CGGTTCCACAAGAGAGGAAAACCACTCGACCGCTTGACTTTACAACCGCCTCGGGTGGCCACCAACTAACCCTCCTATAATTTTAAATACATGTAAAGTCTTATGCTTATGCAAGATAGGCTATTATTTATTTAGAAAGAGACTAAGTTCCTTAAACTCACTCCCTAAAGAGACTAGATCATGTAGGGACATGCTTCAAATGATCTAAATCTAATGTAATTCATTTCATTTTATTTTTATTTTGGACAATTATTTTGACTGCTAATAGGATTCATATATATGCATGAGAAGTTATTGGCCAAAATTAGAAGAAGAGGGTGAGTTTCCACCATGGCTCTCAAAGGTCAAGCCAAGTTTCTCTAGCAAAGGTGGAAACCCCTCCAATCAAGAGTGAAATAAGATGTTATATGTATATGTAAAAGAAATACTCATCCGTGGGTTGCTAATTCTTTTATCTTGATTTTGAACCTAAGCTTTAGGTGAGGTTATGAATTTTTTATTTTTAATTTTGAGTTATTAGGTTTGGTAAAAGATTTTTTTTCCTAAGAGCCTAATCCACATCCAGGTCATTCATAAAGCAACTAAGAAAAGATACCACTTAATGTAAAAGCTAAACAAATCATCAATCAATTTATAAAGCTAATCGCAAAAAGAATAAAAGGTTGTTGTGGTCAGGCACCACCACACAAACTCAAAAAAATAAATTGGGTAGCCAAGCTCTACCCATATACAACCCAGATTACAAATGAATTAAATTACAATTAAGCATGAAATTCATTGTTATGGGGGTCTTCAAGCTTCATTTCTTCTTTCTTCTTTTCTTCTTTCTTCTTCTTTTCTTCTTCTCTTGGTTCTTCTTTTGGATGGTTGGAAGGTAGATGCTCCAAGGATTTCACATGGTACATAAGATAGGATCTATGATCAATGCTCATCCTAATCCCCATAATAATCATTCCAAAATCCTAATTGCATAACATGAAAAAAGGAAAGAATGGAAATCTAACTAACACTTATAAAATAGAGATTATCTAAAATAAACTACACAAATCCCAAGCATGTATATTGGACTTATCACCCCACACATGGGTGACTAAGTCCACCTAGCCTATTAGATTATGCTTACGGGTATAAGCACCTGCAAGCAAAAGCATTTATATTTTTATTACAACGCCCCTTAAGCACAATCCCCTATAAAAAATAATGGTTAGACTAAGATCATTCTATCATTCATTCTATGAGCATACATCCTAACATCCAGTTTAAAACATATATCACAAAATAAAATAAACATCAAACCATGCACCGCCCTAACCTAAAGCTAGAAGTGGTGACTTAGGCTAATGTGTGCTTTGAAGGTTTGTGTGGTATGCTTATAGCTTTAAGTTAGAATTTTCTAAGTGTGAAGCATGTTCAAACTTAGAGGAGGTTTCATTTAAGTTGTTTAATTGATTTGGGTTGATTTTATTTCATAGTTTTATTAGGTTCAAGTGAATCCTACAATTAATTACTCAGTTATAAAGAGAGAGAAAGAGAAGGGAACTTCTCTTCGCTTCCCTCATACAATTAATTTCTAAAGTAGATTCAAGTTTTAGTTTTGTTTAGTGAATGTTTTGATTAAGTTTTTAATTAATCCTAAGTTTAGATGAACTATAAACAAACCTATTCAAGAAGAGATGCATTTTAAGATTAAATAAAATGAACCAAATTCACAAAACATACATCACTTCATTTCTTTTCCAACATATATGACATGTATATGAATGAATCCTAAGCATATCTATATACATAAATGAGAATATTCAACACACTTTATGATGCATGCTAAGTAATTCATTTAAGAAAATTTGGAAGTTTAAGATGCATGATTTTCATTAATTAGAAAAGGGTTTCTTATCCAATTTTCACATGCACACATGAAAGTAAGAAAGGCATAAGTGAGTACAGCCATTGTTAACTGTATAAGGTACCCCTACTTAGGGCTACTTAAAGCCTTGCAACCTCAGATTGTGACTAATATACCACTTTCCTTAAATACAAACATGAGTACAAAAGAAATGAATGGGAAGAAAGGATGCAAAAGTTATATTAGTTGATTCATTTTGTTTATGCCATTTATGTGTACAAGCATAGGTAACCCTTCTTAAGTGATAGCATAGGAATGAATAGGATATAGAATTAGGTAAGTGTTAGGTTCTTTTCAAATGAATCATAGATCTTACCAAATCCTATTCAAAACTATACTAAAAGAGAAGAGAAGGAAAACCTATGTTAAGCACATCTTTATATTCTCTCACATGCAAGCTTATAATTAAAATATATAAGTAGCACACTTTTAGTTTTAGGCATTTGATTTATATGTTTTGAAAATAATTTGAATTTAATAGTGATAATAGCCACTCATATTTCTACTTTAGCCAACACATGCAAATTTGACATAAAGTAAACAATTTCATTTTGAATTTGATTTTGAAAAAGTATGAATGCATGAAACCACATGACATACAAATTTAACATGTTGGGGAAAGAATCAAAGCAATGAAAGCATGTAAACACATTCACTTTAATCAAATCCTAAAGACAATCTTATGAAATAAGAAAGCTTAAAATAAATTAAAGTACATTTAAGATAATTTTTGTTTGGTTTTGAGTTTGATTTTGAAAAAGGTGAGTTGAGTTTGCTATCCTAACCCATTCCACATGTGTTTGATATTTTTGTTTAATTTTTAGATTAGATTCATTTTAGATTTTTAATTAGGTTAAGGTATGAATTAAACAAGTTAATTAACCTCACACCACCTTAGCATAGTTAACCAAGTAATATAAGCCAATGAGATGACATATAAAACTCACAAGGAATTTAAACTTATAATGCACCTAAAATGAAAAGGGCCTAGTGCAATTTGGCTCATAATTAATGGTTAATTAAGCTAAGGGATTTAACTTAAGTAATTTCAAAACACCCCTTCACACATATGAATTGGGTTTTGATTTCCTTAATTGAACTTAGGCTTAAACACCTAAGCATCTAACCAAAGTAGATTAATTAAGTTCAAGAATATTTTAGAATTTTTAGAAATTAATTAAGAGAGTAATTAATAAATTAACCCTTAATTAAGAGAGATTAAGGAAAGAAAAGGGGTTTAGAGAATAAGAAATATCCCAAAATTATTCCTAAGCCTCTATTCACTAGATCTAACCTTAATCAATCTTAATAATGGATTAAAACACTAATTCAACCCTTAATTATCCTTAATTAAAAGGAGTAATTAGAAATATATTTGTAATTCCAATTAAGCCTTGAATAAATCCCAAGAAAATTAGCAGTAGATCATCCCCAAAACATACCCAAGATGTTTGGGATTAATCAGAGGATTAATTAAGGGGTAATTAGCAAAATGAGATTTCTATTAAAACCTAAAATCAGATAAAAGTATAATTCAAAATCCATTAAAATCATTTTTTAAATATTTTAGGTTGAATTACCTTTCCATAAAAATTTATCTCATATTTTTTTGAATTTTATTGAAGGAGATATGAATTTTTAAGGTTAGAAGATTAATTAAAATTAAATTAACTAATCCCCCCTACAAAGCTTAACACGCGGGATTAGTGTTTTTACACACATCGCGATGAGAGGGATTACTTAAATGTCTGGTGGCAAAAATGCCGGTGAGCTGATTTGATCCATGCCATTCATCAAGGATCGAACCAGTGAGATCATCTTGGTTTTAAAAGGGATAATTCATTTCTAAAAGGGATTAATCTTGGTTGTCCATCCAAAATGCGATGGATGGTGATCATCTAGTTCTTCCTGAGGCTGGAGATCATCCATGATATAAGGGAAGATCAAACTCGATTGAGCTTGATTGGAATGAGATTGTGCCCAACCATCTAAAGCTAATTCCCCTATCCAACGTGGATTTTACATGCCATGAATATTTCTTTCACAAAGGACCAACACCTCCTAAGCTAGTGGTCAAAAAAATTCCATACCGAGGTAATCATCACACTCCATCAATGAGGTAGCTTCTAGTGGAGATGAAGCTTTGAAAGTTTCAATTGGGGTTGAGTAGATCTCCCATGGACCAACACCACTTACTCCCCTTTGTGACTTTGATCCATTCACCTCCTCCTTCTTTTGGGAACTTGGGAGAATGCTAGGAGCCTGACTTGATCCCAGGGAGTGTGCAAGAGGAATTGTGGATTTGAGTGAAGAGGAAGTTGAAGATTGAGATGAGCTCCCATTTTCAAGGAAGAAAATCAAGAAATGGCTATCTCAAATCCTTCTTAAAAATCTTGGATTGCTCTCTGATGTTTCCTAACACCAGTTCAATCAATGTTGAATCATTCATTCAAATTGAATTAGGGGAGTATCTCCCCATGCCAAATCGGAACATACTTAGCTTGTAGTTTTGATTTAATTGACCACATGAGATGGTTGTTTAAGTTGAGATTTGCACATGGTTATGGGGTCAAATTAGTAACCTCCCAAGTGCTTTCAAATTTGGAAGGAGGATTTGAATTAATTTTGTTAGGGTGGTTGGCCTGTCCATTTGGCTGACCCAAACTCATTGGGTTTTTGCACCACTTTCATTGGGTCTACTTGAGCTAGAAAGGCATCAAGTTGATATGAAGAGGGTTTGACCAAATTGTCATGATTACCAAAATTTGTTCTATGGCCTAAGGGTAGAAATGGTCATTCTAATTTTAATTTGGATATATTGGGTATGTGGAGAAACTAGGTTTGGCCAAGTTTCATGAGATTTGGAATTCATTTGATATGTTTTGGCTCATGTTGACCCATTTAGGTCAAAATGGGTCAACTTGGGTCAAGTTGACCAATTGGTCAGTTTCAAATGGGGGTTGATCAAGTTCATATGACCATTTGAAATGTTTTGGTGGCTTTGGTTTGATTTAATTTGGATTAGTTTTGAATTTGGCTCATAAGACTTAATTTAGGTCAAATGGGTCAAGTTGACCCATTTGACCTATTTGACCTGATTAAATCCATTTGCAAGTGGTATGAAGCCAAATGGGTTTTGATCCATTTGACAATTTCATATTCAAATGAAGAATATGAAAGGATTTGGGGGTTTAATTTTTGAATTGATTTTTGATTTGGTGATTGAAGTTTGTATTTATATTTGGATTCATGATTGTAGGGTTGATTGAATCATAAAGAGAAATCAGGAGTTTTGCTTGATTTGAAGTTGATTTGGCTAAGTTCAAGATTTTGACTTGAAAGGCTTAGGTTGGATTTTGAGTGGATTTAAGTTTGATTTTTGGAATTAGTTTTGATCGTTTGAATTTATATTTCATTTATATATATGAATATAAATGAGAATATAAATAGATCATAAGAAAATTTCAAGGATTTGAAGTGATTTGATCATGATTTAAAGTCCCATTAAAGGAATTTAAAGGACTTAAGAAGAATTTTAGATTTGGAATTTAATTTTTGGATTTGATTGATTTATATTTATATTTCATTTATATATGTAAATATAAATGAGAATATAAATGAGTTATGAGAAAATCTCATGAGTTTGAATTGATTTGATCATGAGTTTCGCTAAGTCCATTAAAAGGGAATTTAAAGGACTTAGAAAATTTTAAAGTAGTGATTTGAATTTTTGATTTGGATTTGATTGATTGGAATTTATATTTCATTTATATATGTGAATATAAATGAGAATATAAATGAATTATAAGAAAATCTCAAGGATTTGATTTGGTTTAGATCATGATTTAGTTAAGTTCATTAAAAGGAATATTTAAAGGACTTAAGAAAATTTCATGAATTGATTTTGAATTTTGAGTTTAGTTTGATTGGTTTGAATATATATTTCATTTATATATGAGAATATAAATGAGAATATAAATGAATTATGAGAAAATCTCATGAATTTGAATTGATTTAGATTATGATTTAGGCTAAGTCCTTAAGAAGAGTTTAAGGATTTAAGAAGGATTTGGACTTAGGAATTTCATTCATGGGTTTTAATCATGGATTTCAATTATGAATTTCAATCATGGAATTCAATGACATGGAGTTGATTTGAGTTTGGAGAAAATCAAATAAGATTGATTTGGAGCTTGACTTGAAGGAAGGAAGGTGAGGAATGGTCCAAGGGTAAGCAAATTTTCCTAACACCCCTAAGAGATGGCCTATTCCTATGGCTAACTCTTCTATGTATCTGGGGCTAGGTTGAGTGTCCATCTAATCACTAGATTTGTCTTAAGACTAAGAAACTCTTAAAGCCTAAGAGAAATCTTATGCCTAAGATGGAAGGGTTGAGAGCTCATTCTAAAAATGAGGTCAACAGGATTTAAGGTTTTAGGGTTTAGGGTTTAGGGTTTAGGGTTCAGGATTTAGGATTAGGGTTTATGGTTTAGAGTTCAGGGTTTAGTGTTAGGGTTTAGGGTTTAGGTTTAGGGTATAGTTTGGAGTTTAATGTAGGTTTAGGTTTTGGATTTAAGGTAGGGTTTTGGGTTTTGGGTTTTAGGTTTAAGGTTTAGGGTTTAGGTTTAAGGTTTATGTTTTAGGGTTTAGGTTTAGTGTTTAGTTTTAGGGTTTAGGGTCGTTGACCTCACTTTTGGAGTGAGCTCTCAACCCCATTCTCTTAGACATATGAATCTTCTAGACATTAAGATTTCTTTAGTCATAAGACACATCTAGTGATTAGGTGAACACTTAACATAAGCCTAGAGACTTAGAAGTATTAATCATAAGATTAGGCTATGCCTTTGGGGCTTAAGAAATTACCTATCCTATAGCCTAAATCCAATCTAGGTACACTTTCTCAAATCAACCCCCAAATCAAATCTCAAACTAAATCTCAAATTCAAATTCAAATTTCAAATCCATATCCTAAATTTGACTCCAAATGATTGAAACCCAAAATCAAATTTAAATCCTAAGATCCTTCCTAAGCCATATGAACCACCTTCATAAGCTTAGCTAAAATCCCCTTTAAATCAAATCAAATTCAATTGATTTCTTTATAAATCAATTATTCCTTCCTTTATATTCACAAATATAAATGAAATCTAATTTCAAATGACCAAAACTATATCGAAAATCAAATCCAAACTTAATATAAGCCAATTCTTTGGACTTAGCCAAATTGTATCCAAATCAAGTCAAACTCAATAGATTTTCTCTCGAATCAATCATTCATTCAATCATTTATCCAAATATAAATAAAACCTACAATCATCAAACCAAATTCAAGTCAACCCAAGTCAAGCTTAACTTAACCCTTTTGACTTAAAACTTTCAATTGAGCCAAAATATATTGGACTCCAAATTGATTGTCGTTGAATTTATATTTTAATCCAGGGCTCATATATATGTTCAACTAAACTCAAATCAAACCAAAACCAAACCAATTGATCCACTTAGGTCCACTTGACCCAAAGTAACCTAAAAGACTCATTTGAGCCAACTTCCAATCCAACCTAAATTGGATTGAACCAAGCTCACATAAAACCTTCCACTATGATTATTGATCACCCCAGGATGATCAATTGCAATCAATTGGGTCAAATAAAATCAACTTAGTCATTTGACCAAGTCAACCCTTAGCCCAAATGAACCAAAACTAGCCAAAACTCATTCTACACCAAATTGATTGAAACCAATGATTTAAATCAACCCAAAGTCAATATTTAAATATGACTTGACCACCAGTTGAGCCAAACCAAGCCTAATTGACCATTCGATCCAAGTTAACCCAAATTGGCCTAAAGGACCAAATTGGGCCAAATCATGATCTAACCAAAATTGATTGCAACCAATAGCTCAAGTTCATTCCAAATTGATTATTGAACTTGACCAAAACCATAATCGAGTCTAATTTGACCAATTGGTCGACCTGACCCAACCTAGCCCAAATTGACTTAAAGGGTCAAATTAGCCAAAATTTAAAATAGATCCAAATTGATTCAAACCAAAGATCACATTCATCTTTAATTAGCTAATTGAACATGAATTAACCCATAACCTAAGCCAATTTGGCCAATTTTGGTCAAATTGGTCAAACTTGACCCATTTGATTCCAAATGAGCCAAAATCAATTCTAAGCCAAATTAAATCAAATTAATCATGCCAAAACTCTTCCAATTATCATTTGAATCTAACCTAAGTCTTGGTTTGACCCAATTTGATCAATTGGTCAACCTAACCGATATGACCCAATATGACCCATATGACCCAAATTGAGCCAAATCTTGAAACTCATGACCCATTGGATCAAACCCGACCCAAAACTATTTGAGATCAGCCCAAAATCAACCCCACCCAATTAAATCCCTCATGGATCCTCCCCCACATAGGATTCCACCCAACCTCATTTAATTCTCCCCATCACATGCATTTAACTCCTCCCCAACATTTGTATTCAATGGAGCTAGTCATATGATAGTAAGAGAGTACTTTGGAGCAAAAATCCAAAGTCCTCAATCAATCTATCATCCATCCCAATCACCCTAAGCAAGATGACAACACTTTGGAGCCAAAAAATTCAAAAAAAATTGATTTTCATCCACTATTAAAGGTGAGAGAAATGAGACTTCATTCCTCTTCCTCCTACCTCTATTCAACCCCCAAGAGCTCCCCAAAGCAACCAGCCACTACTTTCCCACCTCTCTTGAACCAAAACTATCAAAATCGAGTGGATTTGTAATGAGGAAATGACAAGCACTGGAAAATATATCATTCTGATGTGAAGGCAAAGATTCAAGCTCATTCCAAGGCCTTTTCCCCCACTCAACAGCATGCTCGGGTCATCATCACCGCCAAAAATCATCCTCAATGAGATAACTTTCAAAAAAAATATAGTCGACCTTAGGATCCTTCATTTGTGATGATTATTTGTGCAATTTTAAGAATTTATCTTAGATAATCCTACATTTTATATTGTATATCATCCCAATTAGAAAATAGAATTTTTTTCGGTGTTAATTGACACAAAAATGAGTCCATTTGGACAAATTTTCACTTAGAATTTATCATTTTTCTCCCTAATATCCCATTTTACTATTCACGGTGGTATAGCCCATCCGATCACGGTTCACAAAATCGACGAGCGATCAAGCTGACGCTAATGCATTGGACCTTAATCCGCGACCAGCGATCGGATCGCTCGTTTGCACACCGACGCAATCCTAGCCTCTAGATCGCGATCTATCGACCGTCCGATCTAAGAATGAATGGTCGGTCAAATCATCATGGTGCCCTGACTCAATTCTCATTGATACCGGCACTGCCACCACCAGTGGTGCCATATGGCGCGATGCATGCACGGCATCCAATTGCGTGGTACCACATGGGGCCACGTTGATCGCCGCGGCGCTTTACTAAGTGGAAAAATGGATTTTCGATTTTAAAAAATTACTTAAATTACCGAAACTTCAAAAATTGATAAAAAAATAAAATACTTAACTAAAAATTACAAATAATGCTCATTGGATTCGTCTTTTTTAGAGGAATCCAACACCCCTAAAATCCTCAAATTTCACTGAATGGTTTGAGCTTAATTTAAGTTTTAGTAAAAATAAAGTTTCATTAATTACTCTAAAAATATAAGTCGGATTGAGTTGAAATTTTCAGGAATTGA
The DNA here is from genome assembly GCA_021442155.1 of Cymbidium sinense. Taxonomy (NCBI): domain Eukaryota; kingdom Viridiplantae; phylum Streptophyta; class Magnoliopsida; order Asparagales; family Orchidaceae; genus Cymbidium; species Cymbidium sinense. The sequence goes on along the minus strand of CM038223.1, from coordinate 141,248,439 downwards.
AATTAAAGTTAAAACTCACCTTCCATAAAAATCCCAAGTAAAAGAACTTCTGGATTGTGAGAAATTAAGTTTTGAAGTTTATATTATTCATTTTAAATAAGATAAATCAAATAAAAATCCAGAAATTTACAAACATCTTCAAAATAGCTTAAATCACTTCAATTGACATCTAGGACTCTTAAGAAAATAATGTAATTTTTTGAATCCTAATGAACCCAAACAAACACTTAAGATTAAAGTTTAATCAATTAAAGAATTAATCAAAACATAATCTAAAAATAATTTAAATACCAAATCAAAATCAGAAATGATGTAGTACCCAAAATTGGTAATCAAACCTTAAGTTAGAAAAGTATCATGTATCCCTAAATGAAATTGAATTTAAACATAATTGAACCTAATTGAGTTAATGAAATTGAATTAAATGATTAAATTTTTAAATTAAACTCATAATTAAATAAATCAATGAAATTTTGATGTAAAATCAAACTAATCTTGTTAAACCAACACCAAGTATTGAATCTTAATTATATAAAACTACTTAACTAATTAAAAGAAATTAAATATTAATTAATCATTAAATAAACTAAAAATTAAATTGATTAACAAACCAATTTAGCATAATCATTTGATATTAATCAAATTAAACTAAATAAAGTTAAAATAAACTTAATTAATATATGATTAAATCACATCCATTTGGAATAAGATAATTAATTAACCATTAAATATTTCAACCCAATGACTAAATCAAGCATGTTAATGAAATTAAACAAACTTAATAAATGAATCAAATCAAATAAAACTCAAATCATAAATAATCAAACTTAATTGAAATGAAATAAATAATTAATTCACTTAATAACAATAACAATAATAACAATAATCCTTTAATCAAATCAAACTTAAGTAAAACACTTGACTAAATCAAATCACTCACATGTGGGAAATTAAGTCATTAATTAAATAAATCTTTGATTAATCTAATGATTTAAAAAATTTAATTACCCTAATCAAACTTAATTAATTAAATATTTTAATACAAAACTTAATTAATCTATCATCTTAATGAACCAAATTAATTTTATAAATCACATTAAAATTAATTCAAGTCAAACACTTAATTAATCTACTAATTAATTGATCACACCTCTAAAATATTGGTTAATTAAATTAATCATATTAAACTTAAGCTCAATCAAACATAAAAATGCTAATCAAATCTAATTTAAATTTAAATCATTAAGTCATTAATCACATCATTAACAAATGTGAAATCAAAAAAATTAAACAAATATTTATTTAATTTAATCACACCCCTCAAGTAAACTAATTAAGTTAATCAAATTAATCATATTAAACCTAAGCTTAATCAAACATAAATGCAATTAAATACCAATCAAATCCTAAATAAACATAAATCATTAAGTCATTAATTACATCATTAATCTAAATAAATATATAACCAAATTAAAAATTAAATAAATCTTTATTTAATTTAATAATTAACTTAAACACACTTCTTAATTAAACTAATTACCCTTAAGCTAATCCAATTGAATAAACACCTAATTAATGAATTAATCCATCATCTTAATGACCCAAATTAACTTTTAAATCAAATTCAAATCAAACACTTACTAATTAATTTGATCACATCTTAAATAAGTTAATTAAGTTAATCAAATTAATCATATTAAACTTAAACTTAATCAAACATAAATATAATTAAATACTAATCAAAACCTAAATTAAACTTAAATTATTAAGTCATTAATTACATCATTAACCTAAACAAATATGAAATCAAATTGAAAATTAAACAAATCTTTATAATTAACATAAATACACTTCTTAATTAAACTAATTACATAATCATATTGAACTAAGCAAACCCATAGACTAATAAAGCTAATCAAATCAAATTAAATCAAATTAAATTAAATTAAGAAAGACTCTCATCAATTTAATATGTAATTAAATCAAATCTCATTCAACCTACTTAAAAAAAGGATAAACTAATTAACTATCCAATGTATGAAATCAAAATATAAATCAAACTTTGATAAACATGACAAATGGATGAGATTACAAATAAAATCCTAATTACAAAGAATCAAACTCAATTAAAATAAAAATAAAATCTCAATTAATATAATATCATCAAACTACAAATAAATGAACCATAATTAAATCAAATAAACATAGAGCTAAGTCACACAACCATAATCAAAGAAAATAATTATATATTAATTTAAAAGGATATTGACTTATCAAGATTTAATTAAACCAGAACATCTAATCTAAAATTAATCAATCAAAAACACATGAATTTAAACAAACTTAAACTTCATTAGAGATCAAGGATATTGAATTATCAAGATTTAATTAAACCAAAAACATATAAGCCAAAATCAATCAATCAAATACTTAAACAAACTCAAATTCTAAATGCTAAATCAAACCAAATAAATTACACAAATTCAAATGGGCTAATTAAGATACTAAAGGACCTTAGTTAGATTCTTTAGGAGTTAGGATGTAGAATAGGGTGAGTTCTATCTACAAATGGAATTCATTCTACGCTTCATTCTTGAAAACCAAAATATCATTTTAACCAAACGAAAGTGAAATAAAAAAAATAAAAAATAAATCATTAAATCATTTAAATTGAAATCACCCAAAGATAAAGTTTAAACAAATTCAAACTCCAAATTGAAACTTAAACTAAAGAAGCCTAGTAAAGTCTTATCACACAAGCCTTAAGCACACACATTACAATACTAAGTTACCACTTCTAGTGCTAAGTTAAGGCGTTGTATGTATGATTTTGTGTTTTATTTTGTGATGTAATATTTTAAACTGGATGTTAGAGTGTATGCCTCGTAGACTGGATGGTAGGCCGTGATTAGCCTAATCATATTTTCTACAGGGGTTGTGCTTAAGGAGCCGCTAAAATGAAAATATAAATACGCTTGTTGTGCAGGTTGCTTAGCCCCTAAGCATAACTCACGTTATGACAGGTGGGCTTAATTACCCATGTGTGAGGTGCTAAGTCCAAATTATTTGTATAATTGCTTGGGTTGTATGGTGTATTTAGCTAACATTTATTTTGCAGGTGTAGCTAGATTTACGTTTTTTATTTTTAACGTAATTTTGCATTAGAAATTAGAATTAGTGTTATGGGGGATTAGGATGAGCAGTGGTCAGAAGGCTTAGTCCCTGGGGTGCCCTATGATGCCTTTGGAGCAAATCAAATCAAAAGGAAGATAAGGGAGAAGTGAAGAAAAGACTATCTTATATGGAGCACTATTTTCCATTAGCACAGTACCCTTAAACACCATATGTTGAAAATCAATCTCTGTTGGGACACATGAAACTTACAAGTTGAATCAATAACCTAATCATTATAGAAATCACCATCAAAGATAATTAAGAGTTGACCATTACTAATAGCTTCTTTAGCAACATAGGCTTCACCATAATGATCTAATTATTTCCCATTCTCATTAGGAGTCATTTTATTATTCTTGTTATATAACTTGTAATATTTAGATTTGATGTTCACTTTTTTTATTAATTATTATTTTTTTAGAGCCTAATTGTGTCGATCAATCAGGGATATATTGTCGCCTCAGCCTTTAAATTCGTCGGTTGAAGTTGATGATATGTTTGCTAGGGGTCGCAAGGGGGTAGCGTGCCCCCTAGTTGAGGGTTCGGGGGTGAAGCCCCCAAAATTTTGTTCTTTTTTTGGTGCATAGCACCTCAACACTTGACTTCAAAGGCAACTCCTCGAAGCTAGGAGGTCATTGCCATGTCGTTAGGATTTATGGGATTGCACCAAGGATAGAGAAGCCAACGTCTTGGTGCTATAAGAAGCAGTGACTGTGGCGTTAGGAATCGGGCACCAAAGCAGGAAGACAGTAAGGTCAATGTTTTGGCATTGCAGTAGGCAGTGCCGTGATACTAAAACCCATGCAAAAGAGGAGAATGACAGAGTCGCCAACGCTTAGATGCTAGTTTTGCGACACCACGACACTATGAAGAGGGGGGACGCCATCTTAAACAACTTTTCTGCAATTTTAAGGGTATTTTCTTCATTCTCTTGTGTAAGTAATTAGAGTGAGTGCAGTGAGTGAAATGCAAAATTTTATAGAGACTTGAGTAAATTGTGATTTGTATTTTGAATTCTTTTGGCATCTCTTTCTCCCAATACTTATTATAAATCTTATTTTTTTCCTAAATTTTGATCTCCCTTCTTATCAGAACTCCTCCTTGAGTCCTCGATTGAACAACAAAGTCTTCTTCTTGAGCAACATGCTCATCCACAAGATGCTTCATCTTCTTTATAGAGAGCACCTTCATCTAAAATAAGTCTCATTTTAAACATGATCTTAAAATCTCATTTAGATGTCTTGAAAAGCGTGGTTCAAATATGTTAATGAATAGTTGAGATTACCTATTTGAATAAAAATAGCTTTTTAAAATTTAGATTGAACCAGATTCATATTGTAATTGGAAATGACAAAAATATCCTCATCTCTTTATGAGAAATATTCCTAAAAAAATGGCAATTAGAAATTTGAGATGTTTAGGCTATTCAAAAATACATAAATACGTAGCCATTGTGACATACTATGCATCAGCATTTAATATAGAGCTTAGAAAAATACTACAAAAAAAGCGCATCATGAGGAATTTTCCACTTGTGAGTGAAATGGCACGAATGCTTCCATATCCTTTGCAATTCAAGGAAACATTAGAACACATAATACTTGAGATGGTTTTCCGGCAAACATACGATGAAGGCGAACCTTGGATATCCTAGGGTATTTTGAAAGCTCGGTTGCTCCTCTCGATTTGCTCGGCGATTCTGGGTGATCGTCGCGTCGCACCATCCTCCTTGCAAAGAGAAGCCGAGGAGTTGCGTGATAGGATCGTGAGAGGAGTGGGAGAATCAATCCTTATTTTTCCCAAAACAACTCTGTCGGCGAGGTAGGCGTTCGTTTAAATAAACTTTATTGAGTTTACTAAAACCACTATTCAAACACTTATAATATACACTCCCAAAAGCAAAAAAAGCAATAAAATCAATCGGGGGGTGTCTCCTAATCATATTAGATGATATCTCTAAACATTTCTCATGATATCGATAGGGAACATAACAAGATTAACATCTTCTTCATCATATTTAACATCTAAAGCCTCTAAGGGCCTATTTGATGAACCGTTCTCCCCGTTTTTCGTTTAAAAAAGCTACCGGATAGGTATTTGGCAAGTAGCGTTTCGATGCTGTTCCCAAAAATTACGGCTTCACACCAGCGTTTTCGCGACTTGAGAGCGAGAGCACTATTCGCATAGCATTCCGTGATTTGGTTAGCATTTTATCATATTACTCATACTACTTTCTAAAATTACCCATATAACTTGAAATGACTTCGCTTTGGTTTGTACTCTCTTGGCGAATGAAATCCTCCCCTTTTGCAGCACTAGGGCTTCATACTGAGCACCGAGGTGTTCGAGGTCGACGTTCGGCTAATCGACAACATCACCCTTCATTGCAACAATACTTGCAGGTAATCCTTCGTTGGCCATCTCCTAAATGCTTGATCTCCTCTATTTTTTCGTTTCAAATGCTGGAATGGATCTCCACTGTTTTATTTCCCTTTCAATTCCAAAATATATACTGTAATTCTGCAGTTTGTTGAGATAATCATTTAGGTCTGTGCAAAACTCTTCTGTGGCCATTCTTATTTTGAATTATCATAATAGTGTGCTTGGAATTCTTGAGAACTTCAATTGTTTATATGTTTCTACTGAGGCATTCAAAGTTCCAATCGGTGCATGATCAATCGGTCGGGTGTGATGTTGATATGATTAAAAAAAATCAAATGCTGTTTTGTGTATTGTTTGTACTGACCTTGCAAATTTTCTTTTATAATATTACTATCATTTTGTTATTCAAATATTTAACTACATTTTTTTTATTAATCAATGTTCAAGAATAGATATATGATCATTTGAAGCTAAAAATCCTACTCTCATATAGACTCATGACACTTAGAATGTATTTTTTAAAAAAATTACCCTCTTGTTTTATATAGTAAAATTGTGACAAAAAGATTAATGTTTTTTCTAATTTTAGTCACATTAAATTAAGTTATGGTCCTTTTAATTAAAACATGATTAAGGTTATGTTTTATTTATAAAGAATAGAAACTTCTTTTTAAATATTTTGATTGATTGAAGATAGAGTAATGATCAATTATAGATGAATTAATGAATATTTTTTTATAATTATGTTTGATATTATAGCTACCAAATACACATAAGAGCATTTCAGCCTTTTTTTTAGCAACATCGCGGACAATAGATTTACAATTGAAATTTCCAAATAGATATCTCAGAAAGCTAACTTTCTAATAAGACTTTTCTTCTAGCTTCTTTAGACAATAGTTGCTTCAAAAGACTTCAAGTGATGATTCTTTAAGATAATTACATGATCTACCCACCTTCAATCATTTTGTGAGAATACAAATGTTCGTAGATTTAGCTTATTTGTGAGACTTCTTGTAATGCACAATTGTTTTGTTTTCAACTATAATATGGTGGTCTTCTCCTTCAAAACATCTTGTAAAATTTAATTTGACAAATGAAGATAAATTTAGGATAATGCCTTTTAAATCTTGCATTGTTTTTCCTCTAGCATTCACGATGAAGGCATCTTATCAAATCTAATAGCCATCATCTAGATCTATCTCTGTCAAAGGTGACCACATCTTAACATGTCAAAGTGTAAATTTAGTATTGCGGTCTAAAAGAGAGATGTCGTTCTTCATTGTGTTGTCAAAATCAAAAGCTCGATATCACTTGATGTGAAATAAGAATAAGGAACACCAAAAGAAATAAAAAGAATAATGCATATTTTACTTGGAAAACTCAAGGCAGAAAAACCATGAACAAAGAAGGAGAATTCAATATATCAAGAAGAAAATAGTTATAAGTAGAGAATAATGAGCTTAAGACCAAATTAAAGAAAGGGTTAATACATTGTTTAAAGAGAGGAGGTATTTATGGATTTCTATAAGACCCCATGTGAGAAAATACTCAAAAAAGCTGATAAAACAAGAGCATTTGGATTACAATTTAAAGATTATAACCTAATCGTAGAGGCCTTCAATTTGTATGCTTATAATTTTCTATTAAGTCAAGTGAGACTCATTAAAATTTATGTCACAAATTTAACAGAGATTATTCTTCAGTATTTTATATTAAAATGTGTTAATAAATTAGTGTTATCTATATGATTTAGCTAAATAATGATCGTTCTTGAGTTGGGAGAATATGGAGTGATGGCAGCTTAAAATTAACAGGTAATACTATTATGACGTGCCGTTCTTAAACTGGGAAGAGGTAAGCTCATCCTTGGAACTCCATTGGGATAGAAGGATGTGACCAGTTTTGTCTGCTTCATTTGCTTTCCGTAGGTTTTATGATGTAGAAGTCTTGCCATAATACGTCTACATTTCAACGTACACGAGTTGGAAGAAATATAATAATTGATTAGATTGCATATAAAACTTAAACCTTTAAAACCAAATCTCCAAGTTTTCAAAGTCATAGCTAGGACGCCTTCATATTTTAAGACTATTTTATAAACTAACATTTTCTATTTCAACAACAACAACAACAACAAGCCTTTATCCCATTAATTTCTACATGAATCCTTCTCTCCATTGTATCCTATTATGTGTCAAATTCTCATTTAATTCAAGTATATTAATGTCATTTTTATGCATCTTAACCAAGTCTTTTAGGTCTACTCTACTTTTATTAACAAGACAAAATTCCATCTACTCTCCATCTTCGGACAACTTTATGTGGTCAAACCATCTAAGATGACTCTCTCTAATCTTCTTTGCCACTGGAGCTACTCCAACTTTTTCCCAAAGATACTCATTTCGTATTTTATCTCTAAGAGTAAAGTCACTCATCCTCACGAGCATCCTCATCTGCACTTAACTTAGTCTTATGCTTCTCTTTTTTATTGGCCAACATTCTACACCATAAATCATTGCAGGTCTTACCACCATCTTATAAAATTTTCCCTTAAGTTTAAGCGGTACTTTTCTATCACACAACGGGCCAAATGCATTCCTCCACTTCAACCATCCAACTTGAATTTTACTAATAACATCTCCATCTATTTCACCATCATTTTGAACAATAGAGCTTAAATATCCAGATCATCTCTCTTTTTTAATGATTGGTTCACCTAATCACAATACTACTATTAAAATTTCTACAACTAAAATTACAACATTTTCTATTTCAAGCTACACAAAATTACAGTAATCAGTTTTTTTTTTGGAAGCCTGCTCCATTACAGTGACTTTGTTTGATGTTATATAACCTTTTAAGTTTGGAATCAAAGCATCATTTTAATCTTAACGTAAGTTTTATTTATCTGATGTCATTATTAATGCAGATCACTACTGTTTGAGAAGATTAATCCGATACCAATCATTTCTAGAAACATTTAATTTTTTTATTTTTTTTATTTTTTTATTTTTGCAGTTGCAGTGCTTTGAAGTTTTGCTTCTCTGGTGATCTGAATCCTTTAATTCATTGTGCATGTCGGCCCTATTGGCTTCTGCCGATGTGGTGGAACCACTACCATCTTTTGCACGGAGAGGTAGCCAGTCATTTGATGCTAGTTGCTTCTATAAGGAACCATCGCTTGTGGCCAATGGACAAGCTTAGCATTTATGTGATACTACTTTTTGTGAAATTCGACTTCCCGATGGGGATATGTACTTGGGAACAATTTTGGGCAACACTCCGGAGGGGTCAGGAAACTATATCTGGTCAGATGGTTACACTTATGAAGGTGAATGGCGAAGGGGAATGAGACATGGTAAGGGAAAACTTTCATGGCCTTCGGGAGCAGTTTTTGATGGTGAATTTTCTGGTGGCTATATGCATGCTTGGCATCTATATTGGGTCAGATAAATCAACCTATAATAAGCTGGAAGCTGAATCTCAAGCATGGACTAGGACAGCAAAGCTTTCCTAATGGAGATGTTTTTAATGATTCCTGGATTCAAGGAGGTATTGAAGGGCTTGGAAAATATGTCTGGGCAAATAAGAACGTTTATGAAGGTTATATGAGAGGAGGAAAGATGTCAGGTAAGGGAACTCTAACATGGGAAAATGGGGATTCCTATGAAGGGAGTTGGTTAGATGGTATGATGCATGTGTGTGGGGTTTGCACCTGGAATGATGGTGGCTGCTACGTTGGTACATGGACTAGGGGATTGAAGGATGGAAAAGGAACTTTCTATCCAACAGGAAGTAAAATACCTGCGGCACAAGAATGTTACATTAACGCTTTAAGGAAGAGGACTGCTTCCTGATTTGAAAAGACAGTCATGGCTCTCGCATTCTTCATTCATCTTCTATTGATATAGGAATCATTAAGGTTAGTGATACTCGAGTATCTACTGGCGTCTCATCTGACAATCTTCCCAAAGGTAATCTATTAAATTTTGAGCAGTCTCGTGGGGGAAATGTAGCTCTGGAGAGACGATGGAGCCTTGAGGTAGCAATTGAAAATGTCATTGGTGACAATTCTGTATTGAGTTCGGGTGAAAGTTTCCATGGAGTGAGAAATCAGCTGATGCTAATGTTCCAATTTTAGAACGGGAATACATGCAAGGAGTTCTTATCAGTGAGCTTGTGATTATCAATAGCTTTTCAGCTTCATCTAGAAGGGAAAGAAAACGTCAAAAGAAGTTAATTAGCATAAAAAGGCCTGGAGAGACCATAATCAAGGGCCACAGAAGTTATGATTTAATGCTTTGTCTGCAGCTTGGAATCAGGCAAGTTCTGTTTTTCAGAGCTCTGGTAATTTTGTTATATGGACTATTTTCCTGTATCTTCCTAGGCGTGCAGGTTCAATCTGCATGCTTGCATTTACGTGTGATTTCGTGGATGAATTAAAATGTAAAATAGTAATTATGTATGTTTGTGAAGACAGGCAAACATGCACATGACTTGTGTCTATTGATGCACATATTAGTTCAAAAGTAAATACTATTCCATCTATTATGTTAATTATGTTTCCTTTTTCTCCAAAAAGCAATGCCCAACTTAAATTCTGATCATCTGCTTCATTACTATGTTCAGGCCAAGTAGTGGAATGCAACTTACGAGCCAAGGATGATGACGAGCCCAATTTGTTCTTTTTTTTTCATTTATGATTATTTATATGCATGATATTACTTATTTAAGTACTATAATATGGATGGGAGGTTAATGTTTTAAGCGTTAGATATTTTCTCCAATGCTTTCTCTAATCAACTGGGTCTTGGTAGCCTACAATGATGCTTGCTTACCAGATATTTTTTTGGTCTTGTGTAGCTTGCATACATCATTTATTATCCAGTGTAACTGGTTCCAGTTGGAAATAAATATTTGTATCAAACAAAACGAGCTTCATAACTTCTTTTCCATGATAGCAATATGTTGTATCACAATGATTGGTGAGTTTAAAACTACTTAATTGCTATCTTTAAGCATCTAAGTTTTTAACTGCCACGTAACAGAATATTTTTGAGAACTTATTTAGAAAAACACATTTTCTCTTTGATTTTTTTAAAATAAGGATGTGCTAGTTCTATCTTTAAATCTGCAGATACACCGTTAGAAAAATTACACCAATACAAAGGCGTGAAGTTCGTGTATCAGATTTTGGTCCTTGTGCAAGCTTTTGGATGGATTTTCCCAAATCTGGCTCTCAATTAACACCTTCCCACCGATCAGAAGATTTTAAGTGGAAAGACTATTGTCCCATGGTCTTCAGGTTAGTTAATGAGAATATTTCTCTTTTTGAAGAAGCTCTAATACTCTTTGGTCTTTATGTGAGAGACGCACGGAGTCACCTATGTCAAAATGCATTCATTTGATGCGTGGTCATCCTTATTTAACTGCAGAAACTTAAGGGAAATGTTCAAGATTGATGCTGCAGATTACATGATATCAATTTGTGGAAATTCTGCATTGAGAGAGCTTTCTTCTCCAGGGAAGAGCGGCAGTGTCTTTTTCCTCTCTCAAGATGACCGGTTTATGATTAAGACACTACGCAAATCTGAAGTGCAGGTATTATCTCTTTTAATAAAAGAATGGTTATATGTTAAGCAGTGCACCAAATCGGATCAAATTTGGGATAGATATACTAGTGGTCATAATTATTTTATATCTAAAAAGCTTAAGCTTATGGTTGAGGATCAATCACTTGATATTTTAACACCAAGTTATTTGTTAGCTATTTGATGTAGGTAAAAATGCAAATCTTCATGTACCTTAAAATCTTATGCTAATATTAGAGCTCCCCTCAAATGAAAATTTTATTAAGAATCATACACCGGAAATCAATCAATTAGGTGGATACGTTGCTATAGTCACTTATTGAATTTTGCTCAACCATAATATAATTAACTAAAGATATATAGGACCCACAAGGTACACTAACCATGAACTATGAATCAAAATTGTTACAGATACACCAAGCATTCGATATGTGTATGAAAGCCTTAAGCTTTGATATAAGATTAAGGCTCAAGCTTCACATGCATTATCAGCATTATATGTGTATGAAAGTTGAATATATTGACACCAAATCGATGGATGTTAAACGCGACCTTGCTCAAAATTAAAGTAAAAATGGCTTGATCATTACCGGAATTTATTGAAATGTCCTATGTTCATATAATAGATTGCATCAATGCTTCAAAATGCTGAAATTGACTAAAAATGACTTCTCGCATTGTCTAATAATCTCTCGACGGAGGAAAATAAGCCATAAGTGTAGTTTTGCGCATGTCAGAGTCGGAAAGCTCTGACAACATTATAAAATCCTTTGTTCGCAATTAATTAGATCAAATATGGTGCTTAATGCCAAACCACGGATGCGATGTTACATGAATCAATCACAAAATCATATCGATCAGAGCGCCGACATCACCCAAATGACGGTCAATCACAAAATAGATTGCATTGTTGAGTTTGAAATATTGAAATTGTCTAGAAACGAAACCCATATTAATGGGATTTATTTTTGGCAAAATTCACATGTATTTCAAGGCAATTTCATGCAAATTGAGTCGCACAATACATGATGGTACAAAAAAATTAGATGTTAATTTTAATATGGCTAAATCTATTTTTAATAAATAAATTCCATCATAATTAATTTAAAATTCATACATTTATAGCATGCAATTACGGGGTGTAAAGATTTTTCGAAATCATCCTTAATTATGTTTAAAAAAAAATTCAAATCTACTAATTCTGTGTTTCATATGAAAATAATTAACAAGCATTTATGCCACTTGGTCCATCTAATTACGCACAAATAATAGCCAGCCCTAAGTCCTCTCATTCTCGTTGCTTGGCCCCCACTCTGATTGAAATGCACAACACCACCCCTCACTCCATCCCTCCCTCTCCTATCTCTCCCTCCAACACCCTACTCTAGGCTACACCTTTAGTCCCATGCGACTGTGGGCTCTGAATAGCAGTCAGTTAAATTTTCAAAAGACAGATGAGATTGTAGATAAGACACTACCCAAAGATTTTGCTCTTATTTTGTGAGGACTTTAGATCTGATTTAAGATTTTATATAAGTGCAAGCACCTATAGTTAATTACTCCTAATGCTGAGAGAGAACTTTCAATTCAGGCTAGTCGTTAGGTCGTTAATTATTTGGTGTATAGAAGCAATAAATAAGTTTAAAATTTATGAAATTCATCATTATAGACTTAAAGCGGATGGTAGGGTAAATGATGATGCACCCAATCAAGATCTCATGGTTCTATTGTCCTAGGCTATCATAATCTTTAATCTACTCAGTCAGAGTGGGTAGTCGACTTAACTCCAGGAATCTGTGTCGTAGTTGTTTCATTCAAAGGAACTTTGTAGACTAAGTTGATGTTTTAATGAGAACTTGAAATCAACTTTTGCTAACATATGACTTTATGCTCTATCAAATACACCTTATGAAACACAACTCAAGGGGTAGAGACATTATGAAATATATGAGCAATAACTGTAATCATAATATAATAGTATCATTTGATAGCAAATCACCTAATTAGAGGATTCTGATCGTAATTGCTTCATAAATAAAGTCTGCTAGCCAAATCACGCGGACAAAGAACTCAGATCATATTCTTCCTAACATGAGATTATTTGAGAGTAAATTTAATAGTACATTTGATTTGATATTAGCTCTTTTGTGAGGTAAAATTTTTTTAAGTTACCACTCTCGATAAACTATTGCGGATGGGTGGATGGGTGGATGGGTGGATGGATTGAATTTTACTTTAAAATTTTTAGGTGATAAATTTTATTTAATTGATCTTCTATAATTCGAATCTCTAAAAATTTTATAGAATTTTAACTTTAGATGATTTAGCATTGAGGTTTTAAATTTTTTGATGATAATAACCCCTTTAGTTGCAGTTTTCAATCAATATGATCATCATCAGGGTATGAATGATTTGAACATTCATATTATAATTTGATAATTTCACTTTGAGATCGAAGCCCTCCAATTGAAATATATATGATCAACGCGACCATTATTAGGGTGTGAATAATTTGAACATTCACACTATAACTTGATCATTTCATTTTTGAACTTAAATTTCTCCGGTTGAAATCTTCAATCAACATAACTATCAATCGGGGTTTAGGTATTGCAAACTCAGCTCATATATAGAGGATCAGGTTCATGATTTGCATTTTAAGAGTTTGAATTTGAAATGATTGATCATTGATAGTTTGAGAATGATTTGAACATTCACACTATAACTTGATAATTTGAATGATTTGAACATTCATACTATAATTTGATAATTTCACTTTGAGATCGAAGCCCTCTAATTGAAATATATGATCAACGCGACCATCATTAGGGTGCGAATGATTTGAACATTCACACTATAACTTGATAATTTTATTTTTGAACTTAAACTTCTCTGGTTGAAATCTTCAATCAACATAATTATCATCGGGGTTTAGGCATTATCAACTCTAGCTCATCATAGTGGATCAGGTTCAGGATTTGCACTTTAAGAGTTTGAATTTGAAATGATTGATCATTGACAGTTTGAGAATTTTGATAATGATGACTCGTTCGATTAAGATATATGATCAACACAATATTCACTAAGTTTTTATACTTTGTTAACTCTGCTTATTTATTAGTATAGAATCGGGTCTAGAATTTTCATAGCTTTGTTTCTTTTCTGTATTACAGCTAAGGGTTTGCATTTTAGATATGAAATTTCTTCATTAATATCATTGATGGTCTATGAAAATATAAAATAGAATTTTTTATTTTAAGAGCGACTTTTTATTTTTATTATTAATCATGTTGACTCTAATTCTTATAAGGAGAATTAGACTAAATAATTGAGACTTATGATTTTCACTATATATGTTGAATGACTTATTTAAGAATGTGCATGCTAAATAATTCTAGGTTTATCTCTTGAAAAGGTGCCATTGCATCTTTATAAAGATATTGGTTGATCATCAAAAATAATTACATGTTTCTCGAGATTAGATTTAATTTAGATTAATTATAATTTTAACCTACATATCATTCTTAGACCATATGATTGAGCATTCAATGTGTTAGTTGGAGCATATGTAGATAATTCAAATTTATTTTGTGCTAACCATGCTATGCAGTATCCTCAAACACCAAGTTTAAGCATTCTGTATAATTCGGGGCGTATATAAGTGTGTTGGATTCATTACACTATTTTTGTTTCTTCTTGTTGAAATTTCATCGAACATTTTCAAGAAGAAAATCTTCATTATTTTTAATCTTCAGCTTAGGGGTCGATAGTACATGATCACTAACTTATGTAAAATTAGTGTTGATAGGATTTTCATATGCTTGCAAATAGGATCAATGTCATAATTAATCTATTTCAAGATACTAATTTAAAATGTATCTCCTTTTAAGGTCATCTTGATTCTTCAATGAGAAATGTATACTGCAAGATTCATCAATACTTTCGTATCTCTCTCTCTTTTAAAGTGTAACATATACTTATGATTAAAATAACAATTTAAATTTTCCTTCATTTTAATCTGATTATGACAATATTTTCTAATTTGTAAAAAAGGTATTAATTGTATATTTAATTTAATCTTCAATCAACAAAACTATGAAAAGAAAAATATAAATGCAATTAATAATATGTGTTAATTTGTCATAAAAAATTTCGTCATTTGTGCATTATGTCTCATGCTTTAAAACCACATTTTAGTAAAATTAGCAATTTCTCTTTTTTATGGCAATCAAAGTAACATGAACTTTCTCTCCTCTTTTTTTTAAACAATTTTTGATGTTATGAGCACATTTATGAGGCTAGTTTTGTGAATGGAAAATATTTTGATGATTTTTTTATGTAGTCGAGGCATTTTGCTTTTGCACTACACAAAATCATGCTCACAATATGTCGAATTTTGACTTATTCGCCTAATTCGATTCATGGAGTATGGAGGTCAACATCGACAGAGAAGACTGACCTCTGTCTTCAAATCCCCATCTTCCGCCTCTCTCTATTTTACATGTAACCCCTTAGGATGAATGAATGTATAATATCAATAATATTCTTACTCTTGTTAAAAAAATCTCATCTTAGAGAATGAAGGATTAACGTGAGCATTTGATGGAAAGAACATTCCTTTCTCTCTTGATTTGGCATAATCAAGTTCTGTTTTAGGCATACAAAATCTCATAACTTGTGTCAAAACAAGAGTCAAAAGAATAAAATGAATTTGATAAAATTTGCATTAAATTAAAATTAGTAAATTCATACTTAGTCTCTTTTGGGAGTGAGTTTAAGGACCTAGTCTCTTTTAAATAAACAAGTAGAAATCCAAAGCATAAGACTTGTCTACATATATTTTAAGCATATGAGGAGTTAGTTGGCGGCCACTCCAGACGGTTGTAAGTCCAACAGTTGGACGGTCTATCCTCTCTTGTGGAGGTAGACCGTTATGTCTACCTTTCGCTTAGATTTAGGACATGCTTGTGGTTTATACCAAAGCTCCCTAACTTAGGATTGAGGTATTTGTTTAGTTGGTATAAGCGTAAATTCTCTCTTAGCATTTTCACAATCTTATGTTGTGGGATTATAAGTCTTAGTATTCTAATAAAATGTCAACTCAAATAATTAACTTTATTCAATTTCAAAAATATAAAGCTCAATTATAAGATAGATTGGAATGCTCACTAGACTTCCTAGTATCAAAAACATTTCTTACTTTCTCTCTTTGGATTCTAAAAATAAGTCTTCTCCTTGATTTGTCCCATTTGATTTTCTAAAATAGTCAATCCTTTGATAATCTTAACCATGAAATCTTTGGAAACCCTAATTATCTACTTTAATTGAGAGTATTTTTAATGAATTCTCATTTCTTATGATGTAATTAACTATGGGGGCTTACCTTCATAGAAAATTTAACAAACATAGCTTAAAATAAACTTTACTTTACTTTACTTTTTTCATGTAAAGTAGGGGAAAGATCTCCGGTATATTCGAAGACTCATCATACTTTAGGAATCCTTGTTAGGTGATTAGGTCCATTATAAGGTGTTGATTTCTATCTTTCGAGATAATACATCATTCTTTAATGTCGTACATGATCAGTTCAATAAGTATCCCATAAGATATGCGTGGTGTTCCACATCCCAAAAATAAACACCACAAGAGTTTAGGGTTTGGGGTTTAGGGTTTAGGGTGTAAGGTTTAAGGTTTATGGTTTAGGGTTTAGGTTTAGTGTTTAGGTTTAGGGTTTAGAGTTTAGTTAAGGGTTTAAGGTTTAGGGTTAGGGTTAGGGTTAGGGTTAGGGTTTAAGGTATACAGACATCAAATTTAGGATACTCTTAAGCAAAGTAAGTCTGCCACCAAAGGAGAGCAAGTGAAATTCCCAAATCAAAATTTTATTGGCAATTTTTTGAATTAGGTCATAAAAAAGATGGGATCTTTTTTTACCTTTGAATAGAGGAGCACCTAAATATTTAATAGGGAGTTGTTGGTGTTTAAAGTTAGTGATTCTCAAGATTTGATTGATTTTGTTATTAGAGATTTTAGATGAAGTAATGAAGTAACTCTTGCCTTCATTAATAGAATGACCACTTTCTTTACCAAAATCATTTAAGAAATTATTAAGGCTTTTGATGTGATGGATGGAAGCATTACAAAAAAATAATGAAATCATCAGTAAAATTACGATGTGAGACAGGTATACCACCAAGAGTTCTAAAATATATGCTAGGATTGTTATTGAAAATATCATTTAAGCTCCTAGAAAGATATTCCACAGTAATAATAAACAGGGAAGGGGACAAAGGATCACCTTGTCTCAACCCATGGGAAGAAGGGAAGAAACCTAAGGCCTCACCATTAAGAATAATAGAAAATCAAGCATTGCTAATACAATTTTTAATTAGGTAAATAAAATTATCAAAAAAGCCAAACAAATGAAGGATGTTTAAAAGGAAATCCTAGTAGATATTGTCAAAGGCTTTAGAAATATCTAATTTAAAAAGGATGTTATCACCTATAGTAAGAGCATCCAAATCATAAATCAGTTCTTGAACAAGAAGAATGTTATCAGATATAGATCTACCTCTAACGAAGCCAGTTTGGTTGAGGGAGATAATTTTTTAAAGCAAAGGATTAAGTCTATTAGCAAGCATTTTAGCAACTAGTTTGTGAAAGTAAGTGCAAAGACCAATATGTATGAAATCACTCCAACATTCAGGATTATCAATTTTAGGTATAAGGACAATAGAAGTGCTAGAAAAATATCGAGGAAGAGGATTACCAGCAAAGAAATTAACAACAACATCAATTAAGTCATGTTTAATAATTGGTCATCAATGCTAGAAAAATTGAGTGGTATAGCCCTCCGGACCAGCAACGGAGTCAATCTTCATATTATTAAGAACTTTATCAATCTCATCCTCCGTAGGCAACCTAGTAAGCAAATGATTGTCATCACTGGTAATAGTAGAGGGGATCAAATGAGAGTTAGAAATAACATCTAAAGTGTGACTCTTATTTAACATATTTTTAAAATGGTTGATAATAGATTCTTTAATCTCATTAGTGTCAATGATCCAACTCCATTATCAGTTTTAATTTTTTTTTGTTTAGAGTTTAAAGCTCTCTTTTTATTGAATAAAGCATGAAAATATCTGGTATTTCTGTCCTCATCAGTAATATGTGTACTAGTAGCCTTTTGCCGCCAATAAGTTTCTTCTATATTCTGATAGTTAACCAGATTATCTTTGGCTTCATTCAAATCCTTCAGCTTAGAAGAATCAATCAAAATAGTATTTTCAATATTACAAACCAAAAGTTTCATATTTTTGATATTAGCAAAGAGATTTTAAAACAATGTTTGTTCTATCAAATTAGGTTTTGTTTAATCCTTTAAAACTTAAACCATAATCTAATCATACCCCTAATCGAGTTATAGGGTGTAAAGAGGCAATCCAATTAGTGGCAACAACTTTTAAAAAATTGAGGTTTTGAATCCACATATTTTGAAATCTGAAAGAGGAAGAGGAAGATAATATTTTAGAGTTATTTTTAACTGAAATCAAAAGAGTTTGAAATCTGAAAGAGGAAGAGGAAGATAATCTTTTAGAGTTATTTTTAACTGAAATCAAAAGAGGAGCATGATCCGACAAAGTTCTACTCAAATATTCAACAGAGGTAAGAGACCATTGATTAATCCAATGTGAGTTAAAAAGGATTCTATCATGGCATTGCCAAAATTTAGAGTCATGCCAATGCAATTAGATCCAGTAAAAAGGATTCTATCATATTAGAAAATTCTTCCATTGAATGAATATTGGGAGAGCAACTACCCCTTCTTTCAGAGGAAGAAAGGATAGTGTTGAAATCACCCCCAACCTGCCAAGGTTTGTTAACAGTTAAAGCAAAGCATCTTAAATTGTCCCAAAGAATATTCCTACCAGCTCTGTTACAAAAAGCATAAACAAAAGAGCCCAAAACAAAAAAATCACCAAAGGAGATCTGAACATTAACCACTTGTTGAAGATCATCTAAGATGGAAACATTAAGGAATTATTCCAAAAGCATCAAATTTGATTACTGGTATTAGAGAAGTAATTATTAAAATCGAGCATTCTAGCAACATGATTGATCTTAGAAGTATGTATGAGAGATTCAATAACAATAAGTAAAGATATATCGTTAATACGGCAGAGACTTCTAACACGATTACGGACAATGAGGGTTCTGATCTTTCAAACATTCCAAATAAGAGAATTAAACATAAGAAAAATATTAAATAAAATAAAGAGAAACAAGAAAAGTAAAGGGTTTAGAAAGTAAACAATCTCTCCAATGCCAAAAAGACCATTATTTATGAGAGGAAAAACTAGATCTAGTAGATATGGTCGAGTTCTGTGGAAACATTTTTACTTTGAAAGATTTCTTTTTGAAAATAGTTTGGAATGTTTGATTTTTATCCAAAGTATCACCATCAGAAAGGGACTGATTAGATGTATTAATAATATGATCAGAATCTGCCAGAACATTTCTAATCACAACTTCCCCTTCAATTTCAGGATTAAGTTGAAAAGTTGGATTAGAATGAATGTCAATCTTGGGATTAGGAGAAGGAGAGGAAGTAGTACCATTAAGAGCACAAATATCGTTGATTGAGTTTTGTTCTAGATTTTCAGCCTTATTTAAATTTTCATTCAAATTATCATTAAAATTCTCATACTCATCAAGGAAACCTAAATAGATTCATTAGTGAGGGAGTCAATATTTTTTCAGCCTCTTTTAAATTTGAATTATCCTGAAAAGGCAAGTTATCATGTAGGGAATGATTGATTGACAAACCATCATATTCAATATTAGTAATATCTTTGACCTGATCAGATTGAGTGGTGGGAGTAGCATTATTGAGAACATCAGTGGATTCCAAGGAGGCTGAAATAATATTACCATTTGAGTTGGTTTTAGGCACATCAATAGGTTTATTGACTTTATCATTAGGTAGAGTAGAATTAGGATCATCCAAAATTTTCTTTTTTAGATGTGGGTGAAGCAAAACACTAAGAGTTATCATGCCCGTGAATTTTATAGTGTGAACAAAAAATCAGAAAGTTTTCAAATTCAACCTTTTGAAAATAACCAAACTTTTTTGAGTCAATCCAGACTTCCTTAGGATGTTTTTTTAGAAATATCAAGTTCAACTATCTGAACAGAGGAAGGGCGGGATCTCACGTGGCACGATCAATTTGAAGCGACCAACCAAAAAGCTCAACAACAAATAAAACACGAAGAGTAACATAGTGAATCCCCATATTCCGAAAAGCCAACCACACAGGAACAATCGGTGATTCCTCTTTTATGTCCGAAAGGGGAGGCCACTTTAAAAGATGCATTTGGCAATTGAATACATTATAAGATCGACGAGAGAAAACCCTTGAGTAATCCAAATCGTCCGTAAGTTGAATCAAAACATGTATAGGATCAATCAAACCAATAAAGAAAGCACTCGAGAGTTTAAGGAGGGGATAAACTTATGAACTACTGCTCAAGGAGGGGATAAACTTAAGAACTACTGTTCAAAAAACTACAATCAGCCTAGAGAGTAAATCCTTTGTCTAAATACAATCAGAACAAAAGGCAAAAGAGAGGAAAGCAAAAGATACAAAATGAACAAAAAGAGAAGCCAGTGGACCACCTTCAACAAAAGCTCTTGAGGATGAGAGAAATGTGCCTCAGAGAAGGAACGCAGAGAACAACACAGAATCGCAAACATCTGAAGGAAGAATTAGAGTTAAATTGATATAAGCAAAATTGAAAGTAAAATCAATAAAATGAGAGAAATATAGAAGTGTGTGAAAGAAGGCTCGACTGATCCATTGATGGGCATTTAACATGTGCATCAAACTTCAAAGGAAGGGTTACATCACAAGTGCTACCCAAAAAATGAGTGAAATCATCCCATATCATCTACAAACGGGAAAACATCTATTGGATGAAAGGCATATGATCTTGAAAGCCTACACACCAAAACATAGCCACATACACTATGGAAAAGAAGGCAACATAGATCAGAATGGTAAAGGGATGGCATCAATCCCATATAAGATAAAAGTCACCAACTAATGCTAACATAACATCAGAATACACAACTAACACCATCCCTACCCAGATGAAACCTCTTGGCAGAAAATAGCAGTATGGAGAAGAATCGTTACAATATAAATGTTAATAACCACCTTGTTAATAGCATGATCACAACAGTAATTGTACAAGTCTAAGAGATCCAAGAGTGAAATGAAATAGTAGATAGATCCATACCACATAGGCACAGATAATAAGGTTAACCGCACAACAATCAATAGAACATAAGACCGATTACCAACCGCAGTTAGCATAAACATAAAAACTTCGAAAAGACCATTAGAACCAAAATAGCAACCAAATCTGAACTTCGATAGAGTAATGTATGAAATACCATTACTGCATTGAACCAAAGTGAGAATCGAAAAAATAACAGTAGTAAAATCCTTCAAATAAAGGGAAAACAGATCAACAGCTAAGCAAACAACATCAGTAAATATAGCAGGAAAGGGAGGCAAGAAACAATCCCAATCGTGCAAGGAAGCAACAGTGATGGCAAGCAAAATAAACATTATGTCCCTGTGGATTGGGAAAAGCAAACCAGTTAGCAGCAGAGCAGACCCATTCGGAAGGGAAAAACAAATAAAATAGAGCCCAACATGTAGGACAACTAACATAACAAGAGATAGGCAAGAGCCTCTATTACAGATAACCGTAATCTTGGGAAATGCATGAAGACTAAGAAGAAAGCAATAAAATAGAAGATTGAACATCTGAGCTAAACAAATGGTTATGAACCAGCGAAGGATGAGACTTAAACTCGAGATAAGGTAAACGAGTTGTCTAATTAATCCGCATAAGTGTTTAGGAAGACTAAAGCGATCAAAGAAAATTATGACATCTAATCTAGCACCCAGTTAGCAGGTAATCAACACATGCATTACCCATGCCAAACATGAGTGATTTTAAAACAAACTTGAGATGGGAGAGCTCAGTATGATTAAGGAGGTAATATAAATCATTTCACGGTGGAAGTCAACATATCAATGAAAGAGCAATAGATATTGAGCAACCTTTTGTAAACAAATCTCAATAGCTTTGTTAACAACCATTCATTCAGCAAAGATAACAGAACATGCTATAAGTGGATAGGCAAAAGCACAAATAACATTACCTTTAAAGTTTCTGAAAATGCCACCACGGCCAAAAGCATTTTGAAAGCGGGCCGTCGATTAATTTTGATAATATTGTTATGAGGCTTTATCAAACAATCTTATCTTCTTTTCTGTTGGAAACTTCAGGCAAGTGAAGGCCTAGCTTGTTGATCACAAATTTACAGTCTTTAAATTGATTGTTAGTAATTAAGCTGGCATTAAATAAAGCACGAATTTTATCTTTAATTCTACCAATAATCCTTTTGTGGTTCATAGGAATCCCATGATGTTTGGCATCATTTCTGCCCATCCATATGAACCAAATAAGAGTGATGTCAGTTATCACTTTAATGTGACTTTTAACAATTTTTTTAAATTAAACATCAAGAAGTTGATATAAGGATAAAGATCAATTAAATTGGTCAGTATTATAAAGCTCATCATACCAAACTCATAGTTTGGAGGCAATAGCTCCATTGACAAACACATAGTTCACATTTTCAATGTGAAAGCAATAATAGCATTTAGAAGGTAAATGAAAGCCTTTACCCCATATCAAAGAGTCAACATGGATGAAATTTTTTAGAATTCTCCAAGTGAGAACAAAGTAAGAAATAGAGATTGTGTTATTCCAAAGTTTAAAAAAATACATTAGAGAAATCATGAGCTTCTCTAATATGAATCCAGACATCTTTAAGGTTAAAATTATCATTTTGAGACAGCTTGAAAAGAATTTGATCTGGATGGTTAGAACAGATAGGGATGTTAGTAAGTTTATCTAAAAGAGAGGTAGGAATATAATCGAGCTTACTATCATTCATTTATTATTCAACGAAGAGTTCACTTTAATAGCGGAGTGGGGTGAGTAGATAATAAGTCATCAATGAAACTTATCAATCGGTTGTCTTGCCAAAGAAAGAAGATCCGAGTTAACCCCAAGAAATAAGGGATTCAACTTCCCATTTGATGGAACAAAGTATTTTCCATATATGAGAATCACCCACTTTGTAAGAACAAATGAGAGGGTGCTTACCCTGTTAGTACTTGGCAGTCATGAATTTAGCCCAAAGACTATTTTTTGCTCCTAAAATTCCACCAAAGTTTATGAGAGAATCATTAACTTCATGGATTACTCAAGCTTCACCTTGAGTGCCGCTTTTATACCATGAAGTTCAATGCATCCTTTTTTAGCAGTTGTTTGATCTCAGGAAGAATTTATTAAGGGCTCATTCATTTAAAGTAGAATTAGTAGGAACAATGATTTGAATAAGATATAAAGGCATGAAGTTAATGGTACTCTTAAGCAAAGTGAGTCTACCACCAAATGAGAGTAAATGAAATTCCCAAACAGAAATTTATTTATAATTTTTTGGATTAACTCATCAAAGAGATGTGATCTTTTCTGACCTTTATAAAGAAAAGCCACAAGATATTTAATTGGAAGTTGCTGAAAATTAGTGATTCTCAAGATTTGATTGATTTTGTTATTTGAGATTTTAGAGGAAGGAATGAAACATCTTTTGCCTTCATTAATAAAAAGACCACTTTCCTTTCCAAATTTATTTAAGAAGTTCTTAATGTTTTTAATGTGGTGAATGGAAGCATTGTAGAAGATAATGAAATCATCGGCAAAACTAAGATAGGAGACAGGAATACCACCAAGAGTTCTAAAAAATATGCTAGGATTGTTGTTGAAGAGGTCATTAAGGCTCCTAGAAAGATATTTCACAGCAATAATAAAAAGAGAGGGAGACAAGGGATCCTCTTGTTTCAACCCATGCGAAGAAGGGAAGAAACCTAAGGCATCACTATTAAGAATAACAGAGAACCAAACATTACTAATACAATTTTTAATGAGGGAGATAAAATTATCAGAGAAGCCAAACAAATGAAGAATTTGAAGAAGGAAAGCCTAAGAGATGTTGTCAAAAACTTTAGAGATGTCCAATTTAAAGAGGATGTTACCACTATTAGAGACATCCAAATCATGAATCGACTCTTGGCGAGAAGAATATTATCGATATAGCTCTACCTCTAACAACTTGGTTAAAAGAAATTATTTTTTGAAGCGGATGGTAATTATTAAGTAATTTAGCAATGAGTTTATGAAAAAAAGGTGCAGACTAATTGATCGAAATCACCCAGGATTGATTATCAATTTTGGGTATAAGGATAATGGAAGTGCTAGAGAAATATCTAGGAAGAGGATTACCATTAAATAAATCAATCACAACATCAACTAAATCATACTTAATAACATGTCAACAATGCTGAAAAAATTGAGTAGTATAACCTTGGACCGGAAATCGGTGTTCATGTTATTAAGAATTTTATCAATCTCATCTTAGTAGGCAACATAGTAAGCAAATGATTGTCATCCTGATATTGGATCAAGTGAGTTGGAGATAGCCTAAAGTATGGCTCTTGTTCAACATATTTCTAAAATGATTAGTAATAGATTCTTTAATCTCTTATGTCAATGATCCAATTATCACTTTTTAATTTTTTTGGATAGAGTTTAAAGTTTTATTTTTTATGGAATGAAGCATGAAAATATCTGTATTTCTGTCCCACAATATGTTTACTAGCGCCTTTTTCATCACCATTAAGTTTCTTCCATATTCGATAGTAACTGTCTTTGATTTCATTCAAATCCTTCCGCTTAAGAAGTCAAAACAGCATTTTCAAGACAACAAACTAAATGTTCCATATTTTTGATATTAGCAAAGAGATTTTTAAAACAATGCTTGTTCCACCAAACAAGATTTTGTTTAAGCATTTTGAGCTTAAACTAGAGTCTAATCATGCTTAATAATTATCGTGTAGGCCACCCTTGGTGGAAATAACATTTAAGAAATCATGAATCCACATATTTTGAAATCTAAAAGAGGTAGAGGAGGATAATCTAGAGTTATTTTTAAAGGATATCAAAAGAGGAGTACGACAAAAGTTCGCTAAGTGCAATGTAGAAGGCCATTGATTAATCCAAAGGAAGTTAAAAGAGTCATATCCGAGTCTAGAGTGTAAATCAAAACTAGTAGCCAATGTCAATAACAACAAGAATCATATTAGAGAAATCTTCCATAGAATGAATGTTAGGAGAACAACCACCCTTTCTTTTAGAGGAAGAAAGGATAATGTTGAACTCACCCCCCAACTAACCAAGGTTTGTTAGCAGTTAAAGCAAAAGTTTTTAAATTGTCTCAACGGATGTTCCACCAGCCTGTTACAAGATGCATAAATAAAGAAGCCAAGTGCGGAAAAATCACCCAATGAGATGTGGACATTGACAACTTGTTGTAGATCATCAAGGATGGATACATTGACTAAATTATTCCAAAAGCACCAAATTTTATTGCTAATATTAGAAGAAGTTATTAAAGTCGAAAGCATTCTAAAGAACATGATTGATCTTAGAAGAAGAGGTTCAATAAACCAAGAAAGCTATATTTTAATACTAGAAACTTCTAACATTTAATACAATGAAGATCCCAATCCCTCGAACATTTCAAATAAGAGAGTTAAACATAAAGGAATATATAAAATAAGCTAAGGAAGAGCAGATAAATAAAGGGATTAAAAAAGAAGAAACCACTCCAATGTAAAAGGACCATTATTTATGAGATGAGAAACCAGATCTAGTTGAGTTATTTGGAAACATTTTTGCTTTAAAGGATTTCTTTTTAAAAATAGTTTGAATGATCGATTTTTGTCCAAAGTATCACCATTAGAAAGAGATTGATTAGTTGTATTAAGAATATGATCAGAGTCAGTCAAAGCATTTTTAATGACAACTTCCCTTCCTCAATTTCATGAAAGGAAAGGTCGGATTAGCATGCATGTCAATCTTGGGATTAGAGAAGGAGATGTAGTAATATCATTAAGAGCACAAATATGTGATCGAATTTTTTTCCAGATTTTCCTCTATCATCAAATTTTTATTCAAATTACCATTGAGGGTCACATGTTCCTCCTCATGTTCAGCAGTCAAAAGAGGCAAAGTAGCTTGAATAGAGTCATTTAGAAGGGAATCAGTATTGTTTTTACCCTCTTGAAAATTTGAGATATCTTGAGGAGGCAAGTTATTATGTAGGGAATGACTAATAACCAAACCATCATATTCAACATTATAATCAACATTAGCAATATCTTTTACCTGCTCAGATTGAAAATTGGGAGTATCATCATTGAGCACTTCATTGAGCAATTCAAGGTTCCAAAGAGGTAGTATTTTCATTTTGATTAACTTAGGCACATAAATAGATTTACTAACTTTATCGCTTGATATAGATTGGGGATCGTTAAATTTTTCTTTTTATTATGGGTACAAAACATTCTCGAATTATCATGCCCATGAATTTTACAAGTAAAAGGAAAAATTCTCAAATTCAACTTTTGAAAGTAACCAAACTTTTCTAAACCAATCCAAGCTTAGGGTGTTTTTAAAAATATCAATTTCCACCGAATAACAATGAAGGTCGATCTCAGCAGGTCTGATTAATTTGAAGAGACCAAAAGAGCCCAACAACAAAAAAAAGAACTTGATGCAATATAATGAATTCTCATATTTGGAAAAGCCAAATAAGAACAATGATTCCTCTTTTTATATCAAAAGGGGAGACCACTTTAAAAGACGCATTTGACAATTGAAAACAAAGTAAGAACGACGTGAGAAAACCCTTGAATAATCTAAATCGTTAGTAAGTTGAATCAAAATGTGCCTTGGATCATTCAAACCAATAGAGAATGCATCTGAAAGCTTAAGATTGTGAAAAAATGAGCGAATATTGTCCCGATTAAGTTGCTGCAAAGTAAATTTGGCCACTAAAGTAAATTTGTAAGGCTTAGCCAACTTCTCAACATCAAGATCCGAGCACATAATTGTAGGGATGCTACGAAACAAAGTGGAAATGAGGTTCACCAAATCAGAGGGTGAGATATTCTTACCAGAGAGTGTGTCCTTAAATGATTTAATATCGACCGCAGAGGTTGTCGAACCAAAAGAGGAAAACTAACGAAAACCCAGGAGGATCTAGTTTAGTATTTTTTGGTTTGGTTTGGGTTTGGGTTTTTTGGTTTGGGTTGGTTAGGTTAGGTTTAGGGGATTAGGTTGGGTTGTGGGTTGTTCAGGTTGATTGGTTTGTGATTTTTTTAGAGTTTAGGTGGATTTAGATTTAAGTTGAGATTTAGTTTGTTTATTTAAGGTTTATTTAGTTTTTAAGGTTTGGTTTGGTTAGGATTTGGGTTTAATTTGATTTAAAGGTTTAGATTTGTTAGGGGTTTAAGATTTAAGGTTATGGTTTAGGGCTATGTTAGGGTTTAGTTTAGGATTTAGGGTTTAGAGGTAAGAGTTTAGTTTAGTTTAGGGTTTAGGGTTTAGTTTAAAGTTTAAGGTTTAGGGTTTAGGCTTAAACCCTAACTCTAAACACTAAACTAATCCTAAATTTTAAGCCTTAAACCCTAAATACAAAATACTAAACCCTAAACCCTAAAACTTAAAATAACCCTAACCCTAACCCAACCCTAACCCTAACCCTAACCCAACCTTAACCCAAACCCTACTCAAAAAACCCTCCCCCCGACCTCCTCTATGCGGGGCTCTCTGGCGACTGCGATTTTCCCTCTTTCTGAATCCTTTTCTCCTTGCGGTTTGGTTGATTCTTTTCCATTCTCGATCGGCTCTTTGTTTGTTTCTATTACAGCGTGATGTTCCCGGTGTCTTGTTGATGGTTGTGGTTCCTTCATGGAGGCGGCAGCTAGGGCATCAGATTTAACGGGAATTATGGATTCGAAAGCTCCTTCTATTTTTCCTGTAGTTAAATCCTTTAAGGATGCTCTCTCTGGTAAGAGCCTTTCCCCTACTGATTTGGTGAATTCAATATCGACCTGCGGCATCCCAAATTATGTGCTCGGATAATGATGAGAAGTTGGTAAGCCTTACTCAATTCACTTTAGTTGTAAACTTACTTGCCTAATCGGACAATATCCGCTCATTTTTCACAATCTTAAGCTTTCGTGTGCATTCTTGGTTTGATTGATCCGACGCGTTTAATTCAACTTACTAATGATTTAGATTATTCAAGAGTTTTCCACATTCTTACTTGATTTTAATTGTCAAAATACGCCTTTTAAAGTGGTCTCCCCTTTTGATATAAAAGAGGAATCATTATTCAGTATGGCTTTAATATGAGAATTCAGTTAATCAGTTCTTTTTTTTGTTTCTTTCGCCTCTTCAAATTGATCGACCACCGCTGTGAGATCATGACCTTCTGTTGCTCGCATTTTGGTGGAAATTGATATCTCTAAAAAGCACCTAAAAGAAGTTCGGATTGGTTTTAAAAAGTTTGGTTACAATCAAAAAGTTGAATTTGAGAATTTTACCTGCTTTCTGCTCACATTGTAAAATTCATGGGCATGATCATTCAGAATGTTTTGTGTCGCACTCACAACTTAAAAAGAAAAACTTGACTGATCATAATCCTAATCTACCAACTAATAAAGTGGGTAAATCTATTTATGTGCCTAAGGTTAATCAAAATGGGAATCCTATTTCTACTTCTTTGGAACCAACTACTTTACTTAATGATGTGCTCAATGATGATACTCTAAAATTTCAACTGGCTGTTAAATATATTGCTAATGTTGACCAAAATGTTGAATATGATGGTTTGGATGTACGCTATAATAATTTGCCTCCTCAAGATATTACCTCCTGCTCACCCTCTCTCTTGAACATGAAGAGGAGCATGTGACCCTTATTAGTAATTTGAATGAAAACTTGATGTTGGAGGAAAATTTGGAAAAAAATTCTGAAGCTGATCATGAAATTTGTGCTCTAAATAATTTTACAACATCTCCTTCTCTAATCCCAAGATTGACATCCATAATCCAATTTTTAACTACTAAAATAATTATAAATGAGAACATTCTTTATTCTTAATGCAACTAATCAGTCTCTAAGGTGATTCTTTGGACAAAATAGATAATTTCAAACTATTTTAAAAGAAATCACTAAAAGCAAAATGCTCCTAATAACTCAACTAGATTTACTAGATCCTCAGTTCCTCATCTCATAAATAACTATTTCTTTTCCTTCTTATCCCTCTAGTTTT
This sequence comes from Cymbidium sinense, assembly GCA_021442155.1. Taxonomy (NCBI): domain Eukaryota; kingdom Viridiplantae; phylum Streptophyta; class Magnoliopsida; order Asparagales; family Orchidaceae; genus Cymbidium; species Cymbidium sinense. The sequence continues at coordinate 141,218,964 of CM038223.1, read as the reverse complement.
CCTAGTTTATTTTAATTTTCCTTTATGTTTAACTCACTTATTTGGAATGTTAGGGATTGGGACCCTCAGAATGTTAGAAGTCTCTCATATTAATAATATTGCTTTTAGTTATTGAACCTCTCACATTCTTCTAAGATCAACAATGAAATGCTCGCTTTTAATAACTTTTCTATAATATTATAAAATTTGGTATTTTTGGAATAATTTAGTCAATGTATCTATCATTGATGATCTTTAGTTGTCAATGTCCACTTCTCGTGATTTCTCCGCTCCTTTGTTTATGCTTGTAATAGGGTTGGTAGAACATCCTTTGGGATAATTTAAGAACTTTTGCTTCTACCGTCAACAAACCTTTGGTTGGACAACACTATCCTCTCTCTTCCTCTCAAAGAAGGGGTGGTTGTTCTCCCAACATTCATTCCATGGAAGATTTCTCAATATAATTCTTGATTGCAACCTTTATCGGTTGGTTACACTCTAATTCAAAGAATAATGATAGACAGACTCTTTAACTCCCTTTGGATTAATCAATAGCTCTCATTGCTGAGAGCATTTGAGTAGAACTCGTCCAATGCTCCTCTGATATCCATTAAAATCCATCTAATACTATCCTCCTATACCTCTTCGATTCCGTATGTGGATTCAAAGACATTGCTTTCTTAAATGTTGTCCAACCCCTTCACCCCTCCGATAATTCTTGGCATGATTCACCTATGATTTAAGCTTAAAAGACTTAAATAAACTTTGCTTGGTATAACAAGCATTATTTTAAAAATCTCTTTGCTAATATCAAAAATATGGAACAATTGATTTGTTGTCTTGAAAATGTAGCTTTGACTGATTCTTCTAAATTGAAGGATTTAAATGAAGCCAAAGATAACTCAGTACCTATCGATAAAGAAACTTACTGAAAAAAGTAAACATATTCTGATGAAAAAATAGATATTTTCATGCTCTTTTCCAAAACAAGAGAGCTTTAAACTCAAAAAAAATTAAAAGTGACTAAACTGACAATATAATGAGATTAAAGACTTCTCTAATCATTTTAGAAATTTGTCAACAAGAGCCATACTTTAGGCTATCTCCAACTCTCATGTTCCTTAACAATTATCGATGACAATTTGTTTACTATCCTAAGTTGAGATTGGTAGTAATAAATAATTAACGCCGATTCTTCTCATTGGTCAAGGCTATACTACTAATTTTTTCAAGATTTATTATTTATGACGCTGATTTCTTTAATGGTAATCCTTTACCTAGATATTTCTAAGATTTCATTGTCCTTATACCCAAAATTGATAACTAATGTAGTGATTTTAGACCTATCGCTTTATGCACCTTTTCATAAACTAATTGATAAATTGCTTGCCAATAATTAAATATCCTGCTTCAAAAATTATTTCTCCAACCAAACCGGTTTGTTAGAGCTATATCTCGACATTCTTCTCGCCAAGACGATTAATGATTTGGATGCCTCTAGAGGTAACATCCTTTTCAAATTAGATATTTCTAAAGCTTTTGACAACATCTCACTTCCTTTTTTCAAATTCTTCATTTGTTTAGTTTCTCCGATAATTTCATCTCGTTAAAATTGTATTAGTAATGCTTGGTTCTCTATTATTCTGAATGGTGAGGCCTTAGGTTTCTTCCTTTCTTTGCATGGTTTGAGCAAGAGGATCCCTTGTTTCTCTCTCTTTTTATTATTGTTGTGGAATATCTTTTTAGGAGCCTTAATAACCTCTTCAACAATAATCCAAGCATATTTTAGAACTCTGGTATTGCCTCTCATCTTAGTTTTTGATGCTTTCATTATCTTTGCAATTCATTCATCACATTAAAATATTAAAAACTTTTAAATAAATTTGGGAAGGAAAGTGGTCTTTCTATTAATGAAGGCAAAAGTTATTTCATTCCTTCCTCTAAAATCTCAGTAATAAAATCAATCAAATCTTGAGAATCACCAATTTTCAACAACACCTTCCAATTAAATATCTTGCCTTTATATAAAGGTCAAAAGATCACATCTCTTTGATGAGTAAATCCAAAAAATTTTAAATAAAATTTATGTTTCAATTTCATATCTTGGTAGACTCACTCGCTTAAGAGTACTTAACTCCACGCTAGATCTTATTCAAACCATCTTACTAATTCTACCTTAAATGTAATGAGCATCCTTAATAAATTCTTTGGATTAAATAACTCTAAAGGACTTCTGTATAAAGTGACTGGAATGTGGGCTAATAAAAGTATTATGCATTCTCTCATAAACGCTTGGTGAAATTTTAGAGCAAAATAGTCTAAATTCATAACCGCCAAGCATCTCCTCCTCTGATGGGTGACTCTCATGGAAAAGACTTTATTCCATCAAAAAGTCAACTTATTGGGGGTCAACTCGGATCTTCTTTCTTTTGGCAAGAATTGACCTAGGCTCCATCAATGATTTATTATCTACTCACCCACTACCGCTATTAAAATAAACTCTTTTGAATAATAAATGGAATGATACTACGATTATATTTTAACTCTTTTTCATAAATTTATTAAAACCTATCATTTCTAATCATCCCGACGATTCTTTTTGTCGTCAAAATTATAATTTTAACCTTAAAGACAGATTCATATTAGAAGCTCATGATTTCTCAATGTGTTTTTTTAAACTTTGGAATAATAGTATACCTATTTCTTATTCTATTCTAACTTGGATAATTGTGAAAAATTTCATCCCTATTGATTCTTTGATGTGGGGTAAAGGCTTTAATTTACCTTCAAAATGCTACTACTATTTTCACATTGAGAATGTGAACCATATCTTTGTTAATGGAGCTATTGCCTCCAAATTATGGGTTTGGTATGATGATCTTTTTAATATTGATCATTTCAATGGCTCTTTATCCTTATATCAACTTCTTGATGTTTATTTTCAAAGAACTGTAAAGGTCACATTAAAGTGATATCCGCCATCACCTTTATATGGTCATATGGATGGATAGAAATGATGCCAAACATCATGGATTCCTATGAATCATAAAAGGATTATTGCTAAAATTAAAGATAAAATTCGTGTCTTATTTAATGTCGATTTAATTACCAACATTCAATTTAAAGGTCAGAATTTGTAGCCAACTAATTGTCAAGCTTGATATTGCAAATGTAAAGAAGATAAGATTGTATCGGATACCTCATAATAATATTATCAAAATTAATATCGACCCGCTTTTAAAATGGTTTGTGACATTTTCGAAACTTTAAATGTACTTGTGCTTTTGTCATCCTCTTACTGTACGTTTCTATCTTGAATTAATGGAACAAAGCTATTGAGATTTGTTTACAAAAGGTTGGCTTAACATGGATTGAAGTGAATGCTTCTCGATTGATATGTTGACCTCCACCAAGGTGTACTGATTTGTATTACCTCCTTAATCATACTGAGCACTTCTATCTCAAGTTTGTTTCAAAATCACTCTGTCATGTGGGTGAATGTACTTTATCTTGCTAATCTGGGATTAAGACATAACTTTCTTTGATGCCTTAATCTTCTTAAACACTTGTGGATTAGTTAATTTGGACAATATTGGATTGCCCTATCTCAGAAATTAGTCTCAGTTTTATGTTTTTTGGTCTGTTAATGGTTTACCTAACCTATATGTCAATCCTTTTTTTTTTAATTTCTATTGTTACTTGGTTTCTTCTAATGCATTTCCCTGAAACTATTACCTGGATTTCTTGTGTTGGAGGTTCTTGCCTTTGTAGCCTCAGCTATTGGTTTATTGTTAATTGTCCGCTTACTTATTGGGTATTATTGTACTTATTGTTTCCCTTACTGAAGGGGGTTGTGTTACCTGTTTCCCCAATCTGCTTGTTTGTGATGCCCCTTTTCCTAATCTGCAAAGACAGATTGTGTATTTTGCTTGCCATCCCTGCTGTCTTACTACACGATTGAGACTATTTTTCATTACTCTCTTGGATCTTTTTGACTTGTGCAATTACTATTGTAATCATGCTATTATCAAGGTGATTGTTAACATCTATTTGGCTGGCCATGAATGGGGTTTTGCTTATATACTGAATGGTCTTTTGGATTATTATGTCCACCAGGTTAATTATTATTTTTGGAACAATTAGTTTCTGATGCATTTCCCTGTATCATTTTTATGGTTATCTTGTAATGGAGGCTCTTGCCTCTATTCTCCCAACTGTTGGTTAGCTTTTTGTTGTCCTGCTACATGTTGGGTTCTTTTTAGTTTGCTTTTTGGGTTTGTGCCTCCTGATTTACTAACCTACTGGTTTGTGCTGCCACTTTTCCCAACCTGTAGAGACAGAATGTTTAATTTGCTTGCCATCATTGTTGTTTCCTTGCACAATTGGGCTTATTTCTTGACTCCCTTTCTATTGTCTTTATGATGCTTGGTTGGTCTGCTTTTCCTTGATTTGGATTTTATCTTGTTATTTTTCGATTCTCATTTTGGTTCATTGCAATAATGGTACTGCCTACGTTACCCTAAGTCGGGTTCAGTATTTGGTTTGATGTTTTGGATATTGCCAGCATGGTCTTTCGGGTTTTTATGTTATGCAGGCTAACTATTGTGGTTGGGTTTATGGCTGGTTTTTTCTCTGTTGTTTGCTAGGTGGTTAACAATATTATCTATGCCTTTGTGGTATGGGTCTATCTATTGTTTCATTACTCTCTTGGATCTTTTAAATAATCATATGATCATTCTATTATTAAGACAAACCAAACCCTAAACCCTAAATACTAAATTAATCCTAAATTCTAAGCCTTAAACCCTAAATCCTAAATCCTAACCCAACCCTAACCCTAACCCAACCTTAACCCAAACCCAAACTTGAACCTAATTTCATATAATCCATCCCTTGCGGATTAGAGACTATAGCTTTGACAGATATGCCTCCACATGAATTAAATTAAAACAAATTAAAGTCAATTCGATCTTACTCCCTAAAAATAAAAATAAAAAATAAAAAATAAAAAAACCTAAACTAACCATAAACCATAAACCCTAACCCTAAACCTTAAACCCTAAACACAAAACCTAAATCCTAAATTCTAAATTTTAAACCCTAAACCCTAAACTCTAAACTAAACTCTAAAGCCCAAAATCCTAAATCTTAAATTAACACTAAAATAAACTAAACCTAAACTAAATTAACTTAAACCTAAACTAACACTAAACTAAAATTTAAACAACCTAAAATCTATTTAAACTAAACCTATAAAATAACTAACTACTTAATAAACCCAATCCTAAATATCCTAACTCAACTAACCTAAACTTAAACAAACCTAACCTAAACTAAAAACTTAAACCCTAACTAATCCTAATCTAAAACTAAACCGAATAACTTTAAACTAAACTAATCTAAACTAAATCCTAACTAACTAATAAAATAACCTAATCTAACTTAAACCTTAAACCTAAACCCAATTAAATCATTAACTTAAAACTAATCAACCTAAAACTCAACCCTAAACCCTAAATCATGAACCCTAAAACCCAAAATCCTAAACCCTAAGCCCTAAACCTTAAAACATGTTCTGAGTTTATCCCTAAACCTTAAACCCTAAATTTTAGGCTGATTGTAACTCTTTGTTCAGAGTTCCTTTTGGTGATTTTTCTTCTTTGGGCTCTTTTGTTTATGCTTTTTGTAACAGAGCTGATAGGAACATCCTTTGGGATAATTTAAGAAGTTTTACTTTAACTATTAACAAACCTTGGTTTGATTTCAATATTATCCTTTCTTCCTAAAGAAGGCTACTCTAATATTTATATTGAAGAATTTTTTTAATATGATTTTTGATTTCAATCTTTTTGACATTGATTATACTAGCTCTAATTACACTTAACACAACTTTAAAGTTTGACAACGTCTTGATAGAATCCTTTTTAACTCACATTGGATTAATCAATGGCATCTTACCTCTGTTGATCATTTGAGTAGAACTTTGTCGGATCATGCTCATCTTTTGATTTCAGTTAAAAATAACTCTAAAAGATTATCCTCCTCTTCCTCTTTCAAATTTCAAAATATATGGATTCAGCACCTCGATTTTTTAAAAGTTGTCACCACCAATTGGGTTGCCCCCTTACACCCTGAGAACTCAGTTAGGGGCATGAATAGATTCTGGTTTAAACTTAAAAGGCTTAAACAAAACTTAGTTTGGTGGAATAAGCATTGTTTTAAAAATCTCTTTACTAATATCAAAAATATAAAGCTTTTGATTTGTAATCATGAAAATGTTATTTTGACTGATTCTTCTAAGCTGAAAGAGTTGAATGATGCCAAAGATAATCATATGAAAGAAATTTATTGGAGGCAAAAGACTACTAGTAAACATATTGCTGATGGGGATAAAAATACCAGGTATTGTTATGCTTTATTCAATAAAAAGAGAGCTTTAAAATCTATCCAAAAAAATTAAAAGTGATAAGATTGGATCCACACTAATGAGATTAAAGAATATATTATTAACCATTTTAGAAATATGTTTAATAAGTTTGGCTATTTAAATTCTCATTTGATCCCTCATTACCAAAATGACCATTTGCTTACTAGGTGAAGGGCTATACTACCTAATTTTTCAATATTTGGCTATTAAGCATGACTTAATGTTGTTGTTGATTTCTTTACTAAGAATCCTCTTCCTAGATATTTTTATAGCACTTCGATTATCCTTATACCTAAAATTGATAATCTTGAATCTTGGAGTGATTTCAGACATATTAGTCTTTGCACTTTCTTTTATAAACTGATTGCTAAAATGCTTGCTAGTAGACTTAGTCCTCTGCTTCAAAAAATTATCTTCCTCAACCAAACTGGCTTCGTTAGAGGTAGATAATTAACATTCTTCTGCTCTAAATTCATGATTTGGATGCTACCATGTGGTACCATCATCTTTAAATTAGATATTTCTAAAGCATTTGATAATATCTCCTGGGATTTCCTTTGACACATCCTTCATTTGTTTGGCTTTTTTGATAATTTCATTTACCTGATTAAAAATTATATTAGTAATGCTTGGTTGTCAGTTATTCTTAATGGTGAGGCCTTAGGTTTCTTCTGATCTTCTCATAGATTGAGACAAGGTGATCCCTTGTCCCCTTCCCTATTTATTATTGCTATGGAATATCTTTCTAGGAGCTTAAATGACCTTTTTAACGACAATCCTAGCATGTACTTTAGAACTCTTGGTGGTATACTTATCTCCCACCTTAGTTTTACTGATGATTTCATTATTTTTTATAATGCTTCCATCCATCACATTAAAAGCCTTAAAATTTTCTTAAATAATTTTAGTAAAGAAAGTGGTCTTTATATCAATGTAGGCAAGAGTTGTTTCATTACTTCCTTTAAAATCTCCAGTAACAAAATCAATCAAATCTTGAGAATCACTAATTTTAAACACCAACTCCCTATTAAATATTTAGGTGCTCCTCTATACAAAGGTCAAAAAAGATCCCATCTTTTTGATGATCTAATTCAAAAAATTGCTAATAAAATTTTGATTAGGGAATTTCATTTGCTCTCCTTTGGTAGCAGGCTTACTTTACTTAAGAGTACCCTTAATTCGATGTCTTTATATCTTATTCAAACCATCATCCTTACTAATTCTACCTCAAATAGAATAGAACCTCTCCTTAATATATTTTTTTGGGGCTCTAACAATTCTACTACAAAGATGCATTGGACTTCTTGGCATAAATGTTGGCACCCTACCTTGCTAAGTCTCTAAACTATTAAGCATTCTCTCATAAACTTTGTAAATTTTGGGAGAAAAATAGTCTCTAACTTCATGATGCCAAATACTGGTAAACATCCTCTAATTTGTCCTTATAAAGTGGGTGACTCCCAAGTTTGGAAAAGACTTTGCTCCATCAAATGGGAAGCTGAATCCCTAATTTCTTGGGGTATAAATTCTAGATCATCCTTCTTTTGGCAAGATAACTGGATTGGCAATAGTTTTATTGATGATTTATTATCTATTCATTCAACTGCTGCTATTAAAGTGAACTCCTTGTGGATTAATAATAATTGAAATGATAGTAAACTTACTGATTATATTCTTATTTCTCTTTTGGATAAATTCACTAACATTTCTATCATTTCTAACAAGCCGGATTAGATTCTTTTTAAGTTGTCTCATAATGGTGATTTTATCCTTAAAGAGGTCTGGAATCATATTAGAGATGATGATCATGGTTTCTCTAATATTTATTTTAAAACTTTGGAATAACATTACCTCTATTTCTTACTTTGTCCTTACTTGGAGAATTTTGAAAAACTTCATTCCTGTTGATTCTTTGATGTGGGGTAAAGGCTTTCAGTTGCCTTTCAAATGTTATTGATATTTTCACATTGAAAATGTGAATTATGTTTTTGTCAATGGTGCTATTGCCTCCAAATTATGGGTTTGGTATGATGATGTCTTCAATACTAACTATTTCTATAGCTCTTTATCTTTATATCAACTTATTGATGTTTATTTTCAAAAACTGTGAAAGGTCACATTAAAGTGATAATAGTCATCACTCTTATATAGTTCATATGGATGGATAGAAATGATGCCAACCATCGTGGTATCCCTATGAACCATAAAAGGATTATAGATAGAACTAAAGAAAAAAATTTGTGCTTTATTTAATGCTAGCTTAATTACTAACACTCATTTTAGAGGTTGCAAATTAGGCCAACCGCCTTATACGAGATCCCCAATTGTAAAGAAGATAGATTATTTATTGGATAAAATCACACAACAATACTATCAAAATTAATACTTATAGCTCAGTCTCTCAAAATGATTTTGGTTATGGTGGCATTTTCAGAAACTTCAAAGGTAATGTCATTTGTGCTTTTGCCTATCCCCTTAAAGCTTATTCTTTTATCTTTGCTAAATTAATGACTGTTAACAAAGCTATTGATATTTATTTGCAAAAAGGTTAGTTTAATATCTGGATTGAAGTGGATTTTCTTTTACTCATTAACATGTTGACTTCCACCAAGGTGGGGAACACAGATGTATACTACATTCTTAACCATATTAGAGCTCTCCTCTCTCAAGTCTGCTTTAAAATCACTCACATTTGGCATGAAGGAAATATTTGTGCTGATTATCTTGTTAATCTAGGTGCTAGATTAGATGAGTTCACCCTTTTTAATCATTTTAATCTTCCTAAGCAATTGCGAGGTTTCGTCAATTTGGATAACTCTGGTTTACCTTATCTCAGAAATTAACTTGAATTACTTTATTTTTTGCTCAGTTTTATTATTTTCTATGTCTATCCTTTCCTTTTTCTGTTTTCCTTAGTCTACTCTATTCTTTTGTCATTTTTCTACAACAATTACCTGGTTTTCCACCTGTTGCTATTATTTGTACTTCCATTTGTTTGGTACTATATTTACTTGTTGTTTGCCTTCTTAGATGGGACTATCGGCTATTTTACTGGACCTGCTGGATTATGTTGTTCTCTTTTTCATCCCTCATGGATGGATTAGGTGATTTGCTAATTATGGTTGATGGTTTTCTTTCTCCTCTTATTGTTGTGATTCTTATTTCCCGGTTGGGCTTTCGTTTGGTCTCCTTTTCCTTCTAGTTTTGTTGTTAATGTGCCCCTCTCTGGTTGCTTAGCAGTTGGGCCTTAATTTGAAGGATGCTTCGGTTGTTTACTTTTCCAATCCTACTATGGCTCCCTTCTGTAATGGCACTGCTTCCCTTCTGCTCTGCTTGTTTCATTATCTGGTTTATTTCATTTGTTGTTTTGTTAATCGGTTGAATGACTTATCAAGCTATTTTGTTGAGCAGGCTGAATTTTTTTATTGTAGTTTTGTTTTGCTTGTTGAACTATTGATTGCTGCTTGGTTAGCTTCTTTACCTGTGCCTTTGCTATATGGGTTAGACTGCTGGCTGAGGTTATTCTTGGCTCTGTTGGCCTTGTATAAATACTGCTGTGTCTGGCTGAGATTAATGATTTTACTATTGCTATTAGTAGGTGGATGTTTGCACCTGGGCTTTTGCTAGTGATTGGCTTTCAACACTAATGGGTTGGATTCCTTGTCATGGTGATCTCTTTAGGTGGGAGTTTTTTTGTCATGGTGATCTCTTTAGGTGGGGGTTTTGCTGGCTACTCCTTATCAATTTATGTTGGGGTATTTTTGTTGATGCTATTCTCTCATGGGATTGGTGGCATTTCTTTGACTTGGTGAATAGTGGATCTGTTTCTTCTATATTTTGCTTTTCTATTGCTTGGTATGTAGGTATTAAAGACCATATGAATTCCACCCATTGGCGGCTGCCTTTCCATAGGTATGTAGGCTATGATGTCAAGGATGATTTCACTCATATTTTGGCTGGTAGCAACATTTATGTTGTAACCCTTTCTTGGAAGTCTGGATGCTCACGTTTGTTATTGCCCCATTCATGTGTGGTTGAGCCTAAGCCTTCCTTCTCACACTTCTCTTAATTTTTTTCTCTTTCTTTAGTCCTTTTTAGTTAATTTTGCTTGTATCTCTCTAGCTATGCTAATTCCTTTTTCTAGCTGTTTGTAGGTTTTGTTTTTATTTCTTTGCTGGTTTCTAATTCTGGTGGTGGCATATGCTTCTCACATCTTCACAAGCTTTTTACAGTTGTCTGACCTATGGCTTTTCCTTTTTGCAGCTTTTGTATCTCTTGCTTTTTTTTCTTTGTTCTTTTTCTTTCCTTATTTTAGTTGTATTTAGATAGGGGATTCACCCTCTACGCTGATTGTAGTTATTTGAGCAGTAGTTTTTGAGTTTATCTCCTCTTAGGACCTATGGACTCTTTTGATAAAATTCTCTATATGGGGTTTCAAAAAAAAAAAAAAACTAAACACAACAAATCCCAAAATCTAAACCAAACCCAAATCCTAAACCCTAACCCTAAACCCAAACCAAACCCACACTAAACAGCAAACTAACACAAACCCTAGTAACCTAAGCAGCTAAACCACAAATCTTAAATCTTAAACCACAAAAAATCTAAATCCACTTAAACATTAAATCACAAAGCCACAATATCCTACCACGGACCTGATCTAAAACCTGATAAAATTTTGGGATATGACCTTAAATTAAGAACTAAACCTGGCCAGCACTAAACCACTGAGCTTAATCCACAGGCCAGGCCATACTGAACCTAGTCATCCAGCCCAATCAGTCAATCACTGATACTAAATCTGAGCCCTGAAACTGAGATTCTGCCACATCTTAGCCACAAATCCAAAGCCCAGAATCTAGGCCCAGTAAATCCAGTCTGAGAAAGACTGGCCTACTGATCTTGATGACGGGACTGATAGCGTAGGCCTAGGCTTTGGGAAAACCACAGGCCACAAGACACTGATTCCTAAATCTGGCCCTAGGCCCTAGGCTGAGCCAGGCCTAGATCTGGGGTAGCTCTAGGTTGATCTTGATCCTACCACATAACTGAAGGGCCCAAAATCTTATGGGCCCCAAGTATGTTGTGCATGATTCTAAAATCTATAGGGGAGTTCACCTAAAAGATGAAATGCTCCAAAATATTGAGTCCTTAAATAAGATTTCACCCCGGGCAAATCTTTTGCATAGAAATGCTTGGTTGAGGATAAATGATCATGCCGATCATGGAAAAACAATTGACTCATGGAAGCGAGCATTCTAAACTCAAAGTTGAGCAAACTTACCAATATGCCACTGACCTGTACCTTGGCTAAAAACTTCTAAATAAATAAAAATAATGGTTTTTGGAAACTAACTAAAATACTATCCTTACTAACACTGACCTAGGCCACTATCGACAAACTGACCTTAACCTTGAAGGGCCTGTGGCAGCCCAAATGATCGGGATTTAAAAACCCTACTAAACCCTCACTTTTAAACCCTAACCAAAAATTCTAAAAACACCCCACAAAATAAATAAACTAAAACTAAACTAAAATAAATTAAAAACTAAATAAATAAACTAAACACCTAAACCTAAACCTTGAAAACCCCTCCTCCTTACGACGCTCTGGCAATTTCGTTTTTCCCTCTTTGGATCTTCTCTTTTCCTTGCGATTTGGTGATTTTTCACCACACCTTGCAGCGCTCCGATAGTTTTCTATTGCTTGTCTTTGCTCTAGCCGTGCGTGTGATGTTCCTGTAATTTTTAATGGTCATGGTGGATCATGTGGATGCACAGCCGATGGCTTCCTTCACGGAGGTGGCGACGACTAGGGCATTAAATTTATTGGGTATTTCAGATTCAAGACAGCCTACTATTATGCCTGGTGTTAAATCTTTTAAGGATGCTCTCTCTGGTAAGAGCCTTTCCCCTACTGATTCGGTCAATTTGATTTCGTCTTTGTTTCATGGCTTCCCTGCGATCATGTGCTTGGATCTTGATGTTGAGAAGTTGGCTAAGCCGTATGAATTTACATTGGTTGGCAAATTTGCATTGCGGCGTCCAAATTTGGATGATATTCGTTCTTTCTTTCACAATATTAAACTCTCTGGTGCTTTCTCTATGGATTTGATCGATCCTAGACACATTTTGATTCAGCTTACAAACGATTTAGATTACTCAAGGGTTTTCTCTTGTCATTGTTACTTTGTTTACAACTGTCAAATGCATCTTTTAAAGTGGTCTCCTCTTTTAGATATAAAATAGGAATCACCGATTGTTCTTGTTTGGTTGGCTTTTTCGAATATGAGGATTCACTATGTTACCCACCAAGTTTTATTTATTGTTGTGGCTCTTTTTTGGTGACCTCTTGATTGATTGAGCCCTTCTTGTAGATCCGTTCATCATTTGCTCATTGGTTGAACTTGATATTTCTAAAAAATATCCTAAGAAAGTTTGGATTGGTTCAGAAAAGTTTGGTTATTTTCAAAAAGTTTAATTTGAAAACTTTCATATTTTTTGTTCGCACTGTAAAATTCATGGGCATGATAACTCTGAGTGCTTTGTGCTTCACCCACAACTTAAAAAGAAAAACTCAAATGAACCTATTTCTACTAATCCAAATGATAAAGTTAATAAACCTATGTATGTAGGTAAAGCTAACCCAAATGGTCATACTATTACTGCCTCATTTGAATCCACTGAGGTGCTTAATGTTGACACTCCCAATACTCAATCTAATGAGGTCAAAGATATCACTAATGTAGAATATGATGGCTTGTCAATCAACCCTTCTCTACATGATAACTTACCTTCTCATGATAACTCTAATGTTCAGGAGATTGACAAAAATGCTTTTTCTCTCCCTAATGTTTCTATTCAAGTCTCTTTGCCTCTTCTAAATGTTGAGCATGGAAATGAGCATGTTAATTCTAATGGTAATTTGCATGATAATTTGGAGATGACTAAAAATTAGGAACAAAACTCTAAATCTGATCTTGGTATTTGTGCTCTTAATGGTACTCCTACCTCTCCTTCTCCTAATCCCATGATTAACATTCATTCTAATCCCACCTTTCAGCTTAATCTTGATTTTGAAGGGAAGTTGTGATTAGAAAGTGTTTTTGATCCAATTCTTAACACCTCTAATCAATCTCTTTCTGATGGTGATACATTGGATAAAAATAGAGCTTTCCAAACTGTTCTAAAAAAGAAATCTTTTAAAGAAAAAATGTTTCCTCATAACTCAACCATATCTACTAGATCTGGATCTTCATCTCATACATAATGGCCTTTTGGAATTGGAGGGGTTGCTCTCTTTCTAATGATTTTACTTTTACTTGTTTTTCTTTAGCTTATTTAATATTTCCTTTATGTTTAATTCTATTATTTGGAATGTTTGAGGGATTGGAACCCTCACTGTCCATAATCGTGTTAGAAGTCTTTACCGTATTAACAATATATCCTTACTTGGGGTCATTGAACCTCTTATAAATGTTTCTAAAATTAATCATGTTGCTAGAATGTTCAGTTTTAATAACTTTTTCTCTAATACCAGTAACAAAATTTGGTGCTTCTGGAATAATTTACTTAATGTTTCTATTTTAGATGATCTCCAACAAATGGTTAATGTCCATATCTCCTGTGGTGAATTTTTTTTCTTTAGGCTCTTTTATTTATGCTTCCTGTAATAGAGCTGGTAGGAACATCCTTTAGGACAACTTAAGAAGTTTTGCTTTAACCGTTAACAAGCCTTGGTTGGTTGGGGGTGATTTCAACTCTATCATCTCTTCCTCTGAAAGAATGGGAGGTTGCTCTCCTAATATTCATTCTATGGAAGAATTCTCTAATATGATTCTTGATTGCAACCTTGACATTGGTTATTTGGCTTCCACATTACTTGGCATAACTAAACTTTGGCAATGCCTTGATAGAATCCTTTTAACTCTCATTAGATCAATCAATGGCCTCTTACCTTTATTGAACATTTGAGTAGAACATTGTCAAATCATGCTCCTCTTTTGATTATGGTTTAAACTTAAAAGGCTAAAACAAAACTTTGTTTGGTGGAACAAGCATTGTTTTAAAAAATCTCTTTGCTAATATAAAAAATATGGAGCTTTTGGTTTGTAGTCTTGAAAATGCAGTTTGAGACTCTTCTAAGGGATTTGATGAAGCCAAAGATAATTTAGTTAACTATCAAAATATGGAAGAAACTTATTGGCAGCAAAAGGCTGCTAGTAAGCATATTGCTGATGGGGATATAAATACTAAGTACTCTCATGTTTTATTTAATAAAAAGAGAGCTTTAAACTCCATCCAAAAAATTAAAAGTGATATTGGAGATTGGATCACTGACACTAATGAGATTAAAGCCTCTATTGTTAATCACTTTAGAAATATTCTTAATAAGAACCACACTTTAGATGCTATTTCTAGCTCTCATTTAATCTTCTCGACCATTATCAGTGATGACAATCATTTGCTTACTAGGTTACCTACGGAAGAGGAGATTGGTAAAATTCTTAATAACATGAATATTGATTCTGTTGCTGGTCTTGAAGGATATACAACACATTTCTTCCAGCATTGTTGGCCTATTATTAAAAATGATTTAGTTGATATTATAGTTGATTTCTTTACTAGTAATCCTCTTCCTAGATATTTTTCTAGTACCTCCATTATCCTTCTACCAAAAATTGAGAATCAATCACAGGTGATTTGGACCTATTAGTCTTTGCACTTTCTTTCATAAATTGATTGCTAAAATGCTTGCTAATAGACTTAGTCCTCTTCTCCAAAAAATTTATCTCCCTCAACCAAACTGGTTTTGTTAGAGGTAGAGCTATATCTGATAACATTCTTCTTTCTTAAGAGTTGATTCATGATTTGGATGCTCCTAATATAGGTGGTAACATCCTTTTTAAATTAGATATTTTAAAAGCATTTGACAACATCTCTTGGGACTTTCTATTACACATCCTTTATTTGTTTGATTTTTTTGAAAATTTCATATACCTAATTAAAAATTATATTAACAATGCTTGGTTTTCTGTTATTCTTAATGGTGAGGCCTTAGGTTTTTACCCTTCTTCTCATGGTTTGAGGCAAGGTGACCCCCCTTCCTTCTATTTATTTGTTGTGGAATATCTTTCTAGGAGCTTAAATGACCTTGTCACCAATAATCCTAGCATGTATTATAGAACTCTTGGTGGTTTATTTGTCTCCCATCTTAATTTCATTATTATTTTTGTAATGCTTTCATCCATCATATTAAATGCATTAAGAATTTCTTAAATAATTTTGGTAAAGAAAGTGGTCTTTCTATCAATGAAGGCAAAAGTTGTTTCATTACCTCTTCTAAAATCTCCAAGAACAAAATCAATCAAATCGAGAATCACTAATTTTAAACAACAACACATCAAATGTCTTGGTGCTCTCTATACAAAGGTCAAAAAGATCACATCTCTTGATGACCTAATCCAAAAATTGCTAATAAAATTTGTTTGGGAATTTCACTTACTTTCTGGCTTTTACTTTGCTCAAGAGTACCCTTAATTCCATGCCTCTTTATGTTATTCAAACCATCATCCCTACTAATTCTACCTTAAATAGAATAGAATATCTTCTTAATAAATTTTTTTGGGGCTCTAATAAGTCTATTAAAAGGATGCATTGGACTTCTTGGTATAAAAGTTGTGGCACCCTTGCTAAGGTGGGCTTGGATGTAAATCTATTCATGAATCTATTATTGAAGCTATTCTTTTTCTCATAAACTTTGGTGGAATTTTAGGGAATAATAATAGTCTTTGGGCAAATTTCATGATTGCCAAATCTGCCGGTAAGCATCCTCTTATTTGCCCTTATAAAGTGGGTGACTCCCTCGGAAAAGACTTTGCTCCATCAAATGGGAATCTTATATCTTGGGGGGTTAACTCTGGATCTTTTTTCTTTTGGCAAGATAATTGGATGGACAGTGGTTATATTGATGATTTTCTATCTACTCATTCTACTACTACTACTAAAGTGAACTCTTTATGGATTAATAATAATTGGAATAATAGTAAACTCACTCATTATATTCTTATTTCTCTTTTAGATAAATTTACTAACATTCCTATCATTTCTAACAAGACTGATCAAATTCTTTTTAAGTTGTCTCATAATAGTGATTTTAACCTTAAAGAGGTCTGGAATCATATTAGAGAAGCTCATGGCTTCTCTAATATATTTTTTTTTAAATTTGGAATAACATTATCTCTATTTTTTATTTTATCCTTATTTGGAGAATTCTGAAAAATTTCATTCATGTTGACTCTTTGATGTGGGGAAAAGGCTTTCAGTTGTCTTCCAAATGCTATTGTTATTTTCACATTGAGAATGTGAATCATGTTTTTGTCAATATTGCCTCCAAATTGTGGGTTTTATGATGAATCTTTTCAATATTAACCATTTTCATGGTTCTTTATCCTTATATCAACTTCTTGATGTTTATTTTCATAAAATTGTGAAAGGTCACATTAAAGTAATTACTGCTATCACTCTTATATGGTTCATATGGATGGACAGAAATGATGCCAAACATCGTGGTATCCCTATGAATCACAAGAGGATTATTGCTAGAACTAAAGAAAAAATCTGTGCTTTATTTAATGCTTGTTTTATTACTAACAACCACTTTAAAGGGTGCAAATTTGTGGCCAACAAGCTGGGTCTTAGCTTGCATGAGATCCCCAACTGGAAAGATGATAAGCTTATCTATTGGAGAAAGCCTCATAACAATATTATCAAAATTAATACTGATGGCTCTGTCTCTCATAGTACTAGTGACTGTGGTGGCATTTTCAGAAACTTTAAAGGTAGTGTCATATGTTCTTTTGCCTACCCTCTTAAAGCTTGTTCTGTTATCTTTACTAAATTAGTGGTTGTTAACAAAGCTATAGAGCTTTCTTTGCAAAAAGGTTGGCTCAATATCTGGATTGAAGTTGATGCTCTTTTACTCATTTATATGTTGACTTTCACCAAGGTGGGAAACACAGATTTATACTACCTCCTTAATCATACTAGAGCTCTCCTCTCTCAAGTTTGTTTTAAAATCACTCACATTTGGCATGAAGGAAATGCTTGTGTTGACTATCTTGTTAATTTAGGTGCTAAATTAGAGGTGCTCACCTTTTATGATCATGCTAGTCTCCCTGAACAATTGCGTTGTTTGGTTAACTTGGATAACTCTAGTTTACCTTATCTTAGAAATTAAGTTACATTATGTTGTTGTCTGCTCTGTTAACTATTTTATTTGCTTTTATTTTCATATTTCTATTTTTTTGGATCTGCACTTGCCTCTTCTCAATTTTCTATTGCACTTACCTGCTGCATTTTCATGGTTATCCTGTACTGGTGGTATTTGGCTTTTCTGCCTCATCTACTGCCTACCTGCTATTTATTTTTTAACTTGTTGGGTTCTATTGCTAATTGCTGATATCCCTCTTTCATGTGACTGTCGCCTGTTTCACTGGATCTGTTGGGTTCTATTTTTCTCAACCCTCAAGGCCCAATTACTTTCTTTGTTGATTATGTTCAGTGTCTCCCTTTCTCTATTTACTGTTGTGCTATTTCCTGCACATTGGGATTACTTTTGGTCACTTATTCCTTTTGATATTGTTGTTGCTGTTTGCTTAACAGTTGGGTTGTTTTCCCTTTACATGATGGAGTTTTGGGCTGTATATTTTTTGAGTCCTATCATGGCTCAATTCTGTAATGACACTGCCTACATTCTCTTCTGTTGGGTACACTATTTGGTTTGCTATATTTGCTATCGGCTGAATGGATTATCGGGTTATTATGTTCAATAGGCTTTTTTTTTCTACTGGATTTCTGCCTGCCCTTTTGTTCGATTGATTGCTTTTGGTTAGCCTCATTAACTGTGATGTTGCAGTATGACTTTATCTGTTGGCTGAGGTTACTCTTGGCTCTTTTAGACCTGTATAATTATTGTTGTGATCTAGCTATTAATAGGTGGAGGTTAACACCTGGGCTGCTGCTCTTGATTGGCTTTCATCACTATAAGGGTGATTTCCCTGCCATGATGAGTAATCTGGGTAGGGGTTTGTTTTGGCTATCCTTTAACATGTTATGTTAGAATACTTAGGTGGGCTATTTTTTTCAGGGGATTGGTGGCATCCCTTTGTCTGGCTAAATTGTGTTTCCTTTCCTTCTATAGTGTATTTTGTCATTGTTTGTTATGTAGGTATTAAAAATAAAATGATTTTCATCCAGTGGCAGTTGCCTCCCCCCAAGTATGTAGGCTATGATAGCTGGGATGATTTCACTCATAATTTGGCTGGTAGTAGCATTTGTGATCTAACCATTCCTTTGAAGTTTGGATGCTCATGCTTGCGGCTGCCCCATTTTTGTGTGACTGAGCTTGAGCCTTCCTTCTCTCATTTCTTTAGTTTGCTCTCACTCTCCTTTATTTCTTCAGCTAATTTTTGTTGTATTTCTCTACCTGTGTTAATTTCTTTCTCTAGATGTTTGCAGGTTATGTCTTGTTTCCTTGCAGGTTCCTTCTCTAGAAGTGGCATATGCTTCTCTCATCTACATAACATTTTGCTGAAGGTTGTCCTCAGGCTTCTCCTTTTGGCTATTTTGGTTTCTCTTATTATTTTTCTTTTAATTTTGCTTTTTCTTTCTATTTCATGGTTGTACTTAGATAGGGGAAATTTTTAAAATAAATATTAAATAAGAAATAATTACTATTTTAAGTATGTATAAAAAAAATTTGAGTTTATCTCTCTTAAGGAATTGTACCTCCCCTGATGGCTTAAAAATCCCCATATGGGACGGTATCTACCTCGACATCACCTATACCCTAAATTACTCGTACCACGGTAGACCCAGCGGCTTTTTCTTTCGACTTAAATGGCCCCTCCCAGATAGAGATTCCTTGCACGGTTTGATTCTGTGAATCCCCACACTCCCACTCTCGACTCCACCACAAGTGTAAATAAAGATTTGGTCCTCCAGTCGAAGGTATCATAAGGTATTTTTGGTGTGTATGTGCGCATGTAAATGCAATTCTTATGTTAATCAATATGGTAAGTTGACATACGCAATCTTATCATGAGAATATCAAATAGTTGGCTATAAGATCTTGTGAAAGTTGAAATTAGCATTTGGAACAAATTTTGCTAGATGCCTTGTAGAGGACCTTGTTTTGTTGTATGCTGTGAATTGTTGTTCCTTCTCCATATTTTTGGTTTTTTTAGATGATTCACATTGTTTTGATCTCTTTGTCCACACTCCACCTGCATCTTACTCTTTTTTTTTTAGAAAGGTGAATGTGATGCATGAGGCTTCTTTTCATTGCGACTCTTGGAGGATAAGAAACTTCTATTTTTATCAGTGAATATATGGCCAACATTCTTTTACTTTTTGATTTTCCTTTTTTTATTTTTTTTATTTTGTTTAATATATTTTCTTGTAGACCTCAATCAAGCTGCTTGGTACAAAAAATATCATCGTTAGTGGGTATCTGAAGAGCCTATCATTATTTGTTACTAATCTTGATGCTGATGGTGTCAATTTACTTTTAGAAAGATTTTATTATTTTCATTCATAATAAATTATTATATAAAACATTGAAATGGTTATATACAACAGAATGTGCTTATATGGGATTGTTAGATTTAGTAATAAAGTGCATAATGGATAAGACATATGTTAAAAATGATAAAATTATGTCAAAATATAATCCAAGGATTTTTGAACACACCATCAATTATAGCAAGATATTCTCAAAAAATTTGTTTAAAAGTCAACTTTTTTAGTTTCTTGATAGCAAATTGAACATTTTGATGGATTACTTATATTTTAAATAGTGCTACAAAACAATGACTACTATTGCATATTATTTATGTTATATTTTATTTTTCTTATGTTACTCATGGAGAATATCATTGTAATGTAGGAATGCTAAGTGTGAAAAATTATAATCTTTTTGAAAATACTTGCTAACAACTTCATCATCATATTTATGTTACATCATAACCACTATTTATTTTGATGAGTGATGAGTTGCTTTTTAAGCATAAACTGCATGGATCTTCTTGTTTCTTCTAAATTTTAGCACAATTTTATTATTACCGTCTTCTAACAGTATTTCATTTTGTTTTTCTTCTCAGTGCGATGGTGACACTAAGTCCGAGGAAGCGTCTGAGATGGCGATGACTTGAGATCCACACCTTCAGATGTCCATCCCAACATAGACTTATTGGAGGCAGTGCAGCATCGGTCAATGAATTTACTTTCAAGTCTATAATATTTTAATTACTCAACCTAGCCTGACAATAATTTTTGTATATTGCAGGGTATTATTTTGGAGGCAGCTTCTCATCTCCTGATGCTTAGGGAGTGGCATGTTACGTGCCTACGTTTCATAGCTGCCCTCCACGCACTGGGACTTCATTGTGTTAGCCAGATGAGATACATCAAACTTGACCATCACATTGTTAGTTGGGCTGGTCTCCACTGAATAACACTTTCCATTTCATTGTAGAGAGAGATATGACATTGCAAGACATTGCAATGATCTTGAAGTAGATAGATGGACCACCGTCCTCATAGATCGTAGTTGGATAGAAGCGGTGGCAAAGTTGGCGATTCTAGATGCCGGGTGAACATCCCATTCAATCGTATATCATGACCGTCGACTGGCGGTGCATTACATTGGATAGGCTAGCAGCCTGACACATCGCTTAGTGATTCGGACATTTTTGAGTCTACAGACCTCAATTTGGACTTGGCCCAGGCATGAGCGTATGTTGTTCCTTCAGGAGTTTCTTACTACCAGATACTTCACGGTTAGAGGTGCACTTGTAGTACCTACCTTTGTTAGAATATCTAGACACATTCAGTACATTCTCGGTAGGTGGCGTAGTGTTAGCACTTATCTGAGGCGCATGAGTCTATCAAGGAGGGCCAACATGTTGTCTTGATTGTTCATGGTCTTGGGAGCGACTTCATGTAAGACCAATATTACATGTCACCCTAAGGATCTCGATGGTGAGCATCTTCTTTGGTAAGAAAATTAAACTTTATTTCAATTATTTTAATATCTTGAGTTGCAAGTAAGCGGTTGCATGAAAATTAGTTTTCGGTGGAGCAGGTATGTCGGCTGCCATTTGGGAATATCAATTTTTGGGATGAGTTGGATACTATTGAGCAGTACTGACTCTTAAATGTTAAAAACATATTTTAATTGAATTTTATCCTACTACTATGTAACAACCACTAACAAATGTAGGAGACTTGAGAGTCATATGATATTTTGATTAGAGGTAAACTTCTAATATTTGCCTTCGGTAAAATAATAAACAAGTTCCATTGATCGGTAGAAGAGGGTGGAGTGGCACTTTCGACATTCTAGCGTCGGTTGCTCACTTATCATGCATTGATGTAAACTAATGGATCTAGTTTGAAAAGTTGATGGAGAGGAAAGATGATCTGCGCTACCATCGGACACATCTGCTATCTAGGAGGCTTATCACATTGATGTGGTAGATGATACTTGAGCTAAACAAGCCTAGCCTACATTATGGTTCGTCATAGGCACGTTACTTGCTTAAATAATCCAGATGACTTACTACCCTAGAGCACCGAAGCATATGTTAAGATAACACTAATCAAATTACTTAGCTATTATCAAAATTTATAATAACATTTTAAAGGTTTAATGTAAAAGCATCTTAGCGATGGAGGACATCTTTCCTTTCTTTGACGTCAGTGACTGACTTAGTTGGCTATAAATAAAAATGAGTAGATGTGTCCGCGATAGATTGAGAATACATCAATGACTACATGCTGATGCGTCTCAAGCATATGTCACATGGCTTCTGATTTAACTCCTCTAGGCCAATGGGCGGGCATCCACTTATCGATCTATCATTACTTTTGGAGAGCTCTTCAGTATCCTATGGATATTGCAGATCCATTGTATCTCTTGGAGACTCGCCTAAGATGGGGGTCGAAGCTGAGCCTGATCAGACATGATGTCTTCCATTAAATGTCATTCACATGCTACACTCCAGCGCATATATCTGAGCCCGTAGATAGTCTATAGAGATATATTTGTTTTGTGTGTCATGGATATTTTATAGTTTTTATTATATGCATAAAGCGAGTTCTTGTGCATATGAATGAAATTTTTGGTATAATTTGATTAGTAGTATATGTTTGATCTTAGTAGTTTAAATTTGTGACTTATTTTTACCATCTGTTTACATTTGTGTAGGTAAAAGACATCTTTGCTTAAAAAAAATTATAGCGGAATTAAGCCCACTTATGGGTGATTACGGTAATGATCGTCGATTATCATATGGCGATGATAACTATAAACCACTGGTGGTGGGCTGATCACTTAAAATACTAAATCAAAAATTTATATGTACTTAAAATAATAATTATTTATTATTTAATATTTATTTAAAATTTTAACCTTCCCTATAAATGACTTTAAGCTGAATCTTGAGTTTATCTAACCTTAAAATGAATAAACTACTTTAAAAAAAAATCTAAAAAACTTTAAACTATAAACTAAAATAAAGAATAAAAACCCAAAGATAAACAAACTCTAAAGAATCCTAAAACTAACTGAAATAAAATAAAACTTAAAATAAAAAAAATAAAGATAAAAATAAAAACCTAAATTAAACCTAAATAATAAACCTAAAACCTAATAAAAACTTAACTGAAAAATAAAATCATAACTAAAAATACTAAACTCTAAAATCTAGATCTAAAAAATAAAAATAAAACCTTAATAAAGCCCTAAATCAATAAAATCTTTAAACCCAAAAAAAGAAATAAAATCTGAAACTGTAGTAATGGTTTAATTAACCTCTCTATGGCTCTTTCTTTGTGATAATAAACCACTATAAAAAAATAAAATCTAAAATAGGTTTAAACTCTAAACCCCAAACCTACTAGGCCACTATGACCTGAGCCACCCAGGCTCTGAGCCCTAAATCCTGGAATCCTGAGCTGACCCACTGAGCCACAGGCCCTAAGATCTTGGGCCTTGGGCCAGTGGTGAGGCCTGGCCTCAGTCCTAGCTGAAGGCTGAAGAATGAAACTGGCCACATAGGCTCCAGACCTAGGCCAAATACTGAATAGGCCACAATACTACTAAATCCTAACATGGATTAAAACTGACCAGGCATGAGTGACTGAAATCTATTTAATAAGGCAAATGAGGCTAACAGGTAAATGAAAAGGCTAAATAGTGAAGATCAAAGATCTGACCTAGCTTGGCTGGACCATAGCCAGGCTCTTAGCCTAAAAAATAAGGCTAATAATACTGACAAACTGGGCCCGGCCAAACAGATCTGACCAAAACTGGCTAATGAGGTAAAAATAGCTACAAGGCCTAAATATAAATATATACTAAAAACTGAAAAACTAATAAAATAAAAAAAATCTAGGAGAAGCAAATGATAACCCTAAAACCACAAATCTTAAAATAGATTTTAAACTAAAAGGTTTTAAATAATAAACCTAAAATAAATAAAAATAAACTGGAATTTAAAATATAGGCTTAAATCTAAATAAAATAAATGAAAAAAACTTAATAAATAAAATAAAATATTAAAATATGGCAATAAACCTAAAAATCCTAATAATAAAAAAATCTAATGAAGCCAAACTAAAATAAAATAGCTAAAAAAAATACTATGAGATTAATCTCTTGGGACCTAATAATAAAATTCTCCCTCTAAATTTAAAAAAAAAAAAATCTAACTTAAATAAAATGAAAAAACTCTAAATAAAATAAATAAAAATCTAAACTACTAAATCAAACCTAATCTGGGCCAAATAACTACTCATAAACTATAAAAAAAAAATAATACTGACTAGGCCTGATCATGATCTAAATTATGCTAAACTAGCCCAAAGACTACTAAAATTAAAAACCTAATGAGGCCTAAATAACCACAGATATCCTAAGATAATTCACTAAAATACTGAGATAAACTTGAGCCTAAAGGCCCTGACCTTGGGTCACTCAGATCTGAACCTAAATCTGGGCCACTGAGCCCCAGGCCAAGATCTGGGCCAGCCCTAGGCCTTACTGGCTAAGGCTAAAACTAACCCAAATATAAAAGGCCTAAAATAAACTAAAGCCCTGGAGCCACTGGGCCTGGGCTAAAAGACTAGCCTAAAAGGCCAGATGAGCTGGTAAATGAGGCTGAATAAGGCTGAGCTGGGCTAAAAGATAGGCTGAATGAAGGCCCTGAGCTAAGGCCATGGGCCACTGAGCCTGGGCCTGGGCCACTGACAGGCCCTGAGCTCTCTGAGCCTCCACTGGGCCCCTCATCCTGAGGCTTGACTGATCTAATACCTTGGGCCACTGGGCTGAGGCCTCAGGCTGGGCCCTGAAAGGCCAAAAGGCTAACTAGGCTGAGCCTATAACTAAATCTGACTGGGCAATAAGCCTGGGCCACTGCCACAGGCCACTGGGCTGAGCTAGGTAAACCCAGGCCTGGCCTACTGAACTACCACTGATAACAGGCTGAGGCAAATGCTGAACCTCTAACACTGAGCCCTATATGACCTGGGCCCTGGGCCGAGGCCCACAAAGGCTAATACAGGCTGAGCCTGACTGAGGCTGGGCCACAGGCTGGGCTGAGCAGGCTATTTGAAAATAAAATGATCCTGGGCCCTGAGCTGACCACTGGGCCCTAGGCTGAGTCTGGGCCACTGGCCCTGGGCCTGAGCTGGGCCCTCTATCTTCAAACTGAGCTACTTTACTAACCAACTGGGCTGTAACTGGGCCACAGGCCTGACCTGAGCTGAGTACCACTGGGAAAGTCAAGATCTTGAGCTAAGGCCCAGGCTGACCTACCTGGGACACTGAGCCCTAAGGCTGACTGAGCTGTAACTGGGCCCAGGCCCATACATATGGGCCCTATATGACCTGACCTGGAAAGGCCTGGGCCCTGGGCCACCACAGGCCCTGGCCTTTAAGCCTATGCAAATAAAAAAAATAAACTAAACCTGAATATAGGCCTGGCCTATAAATCTAAATAAAACTAAATAATAAACCCACTAAAATAAACTGAATACTGAACAAAATGACTGGGCCTAAACAGATCAAAACCTGAAACCTAAGGCTAGGCCCAACCCAGGCCACAGGCCTGAGCTGAGCTACCAATTTAATAAGTCCTGGGCCTACTGAGGCCAAAAGGCTCTGGGCCTGGGCTGGAGTACCTGAATCTGAGATCTGGCTGTGCCATAAAGCCACAGGCCTGTGCTGGGACCATGGCTGAGACTGGGCCTGATCCTGAGCTAAGGCTGAGCCCTGAATTAGGAATGGATGAGATCCTAGCCACTGGGCTAAAATCAGATCTGGGCAAGGCATCTGATCAAATTTAAGGCCACTGAGCCACTAATATAAAATATAAATGAGATTTTATCTGGGCCCTTATGAGCTGATTTCTGAGTCACAGGCTAGCTGATCTAGATGACCAGTCCAGGCTGATGGGCTACCACTGAGTCATGGGCCATGATAACTGAGCATGGGCCATGGGCTGAAACTGAGCCAAGAGAAATGAACAGGCTGGGCCCTAATAAAAGACCCTGGGCCAAAGCTGAGCCAGGCCTGTAGGCTGGGCTCTGATGGGCCCTGGATCCTGGGCCCTGGGCCATGACCTGGGCTTGTGCTAGGCTAGGCTGAGCTAAACCTGAGGGATCTGGGCCCAACTGGGCCTGAGCTGATCTGGGCTGACTGGGAGACCCAAACTAGATTGGGCTGGGCTTACAGGCTCTGGGCCCTGATTTACTAATGAATGAGCCTGGGCCCTGGGCCAGAGGCCCTGGGCAACTGGGCTATCATAGCCTGAGCCAGAGTCCTGGGCTGATAGGACCCTGGGCTGAGTGATGGGCCAAAAATACTGGGCCTGATGATAGGCCTACATGAAACTGGAATGAGCCTGAAGGCCACTGAGCTGTGCTGGGCCTGGGCTGTACAGGCCCTGGGCTACTATGGGCCTGAGCTACTGGCCCAGGCCACCCAGATCTGAAACACTGAGCTGGGCCCTTTAAGGCCAGGAAAGGCTAAAATATTTAACTGAGGAAATCTGAGTCCAGGCCCTGGGCTGACTACTTAAACATTATTAACCTTGGCCCTAATACAATGACTTTAAATGAAATTAAATAAGCCAACTGGGCCCACACTAAAGATAAACCTCTGACTCTAATCAATGATCAAAGGCCCTAAATTACTGGCATCTAACCCTGGAGTGATACTGAGATGGGCCACTGGAATGCAAACTGGGCCAGGCCCTAAATCTTGGCTATCAAGGCCTGAGCCACAGGCACTGGGCTCAAGGCCTGGGGAGATTGGGCCCTCCCTGGGCTCTACTGGGCCAAAGACTCTGGGCCACCAGGCCCTAATACGAGGCCCTGGGCCACTGAGCCACAGGAGCCACAGGCCCCATACTGTCTGGGTGAGGCTGTTGGGCTGAGCTGAGGCCACCTGGGCTGGGCCTGGGCTAAAGGAATGGGCTGAGCCTGGAATAATGGGCCCTGGGCCCTTCTGGAACTAATACTCTGCTATCACCCTGGGTACTGGGCTAGATGGGCTAGGCTACTCTAGGCAAGATCTTGAGGCTGGTGGAGATTGGGCCCTGGGAATAGGCCCTGGGCCCTGGGCTCTGAGCTGAGGCCCTCTGGGCCACTGACTGGGCCACACTGTCCTGGGCCCTAAATAGGCTGGCCTGATTACAACCTGGGCTGAGCCACACTGAGCTCAGGCCCTGAAGCTTATAGATGGGCCTGGATCAACTGGGATGACTGGGCTCTGAGGCCCTGGGCCCAGCCACAGGCCCTAAACTTTCCTAACTGGGACCTCATTGACTCTATAACCCTGGAGTCCTAAATTATCCTCTCTCCACAGGCTGACCCTGGGCCTACCTGATATATCTACCCTACTATATATAGGCCCTACTGGGCCCTGGGCCCTGGGCTCTCTGAGGCCTATTCCCTCTGATATCTACTATTACTCTACTGACCAATAAAACTATCAACTCCTTTATCCTCTGACATATCTTTAGATTCTGTTTCCTTGTGTTCTGATTAATTTTCCTCTATTTTTGATCGACTTTTTATTATTTTGCCTCTGTTTGGCTACGCGCATGATGTTCTCGTGGTCTTGTTGATGGTTGCGGTTCCTTTGGTATATAGCGATTCTTTCATGTTGGCTGTAAGTATGATTTAATTGGCGGTTGATTTCTTTAATGGTAATCCTATTCCTAGAAATTTCTCTAGCACATCCATTGTCCTTATACCCAAAATTGATAATCCTGAGTGTTGGGGTGACTTCAGGCCTATCAATCTATACACTTTTTTTCTTAAACTCATTGTTAAATTGCTCGCCAACAATTAGTCACTGCTCCAAAAATGATTTCTTGAACGAGCGGTTTAGTTAGAGGTAAACTATATCGATAACATTCTTCACTTGAAGGCGATTGATCACGGATGCCTCCCAATAGAGGTGGTAACATCCTTTTCAAATTGGATATCTCTAAAGCTTTTGACAACATCTCTTGGACCTTTCTTTTCAAATTCTTCATTTGTTTGGCTTCTCGATAATTTCATCTCCCTCATCAAAATTCTATTAGTAATGCTTGGTTCTCTTATTACGAATGGTGAGGCCTTAGGCCCTTCTTCTCATGGTTTGAGACAAGGGATCCTTGTCTCCTTATTATTCTGGAATATCTTTCTAGAGCCTTAATGACCTCTTCAACAATAATCCAAGCATATTTTTTAGAACTCACGGATGGTATTATTCTCTCATCTTAGTTTCTTGATGATTTTTATTATCTTTTCAATGCATTCATCACATTAAAACATTAAAACTTCTTAAATAAATTTGGGAAGGAAAGTGGTCTTTCATTAATGAAGGCAAAGTTGTTTCATTCCTTCCTAAATCTCTAATAATAATCAAATGAGAATCACTAACTTTAGCAACAATACCTCCTCTTAAATATCTTGGAGCTCCTCTTTATAAAGGTCAGAAAAGAGCACATCTCTTTGATGAGTTAATCCAAAAAATTTCTAATAAAATTTTTGTTTGGGAATTTCATTTACTATCCTTTGGTGGTAGACTCACTTTGCCAAAGAGTATCCTTAACTCCATTCCTTTATATCTTATTCAAACCATTGTTCTTAATTCTACCTTAAGCGAATTGGCCTCCTTAATAAATTCGGGCTCAACTTCTACTAAAAGGATGCATTGGACGTCCTGGTATAAATGTTGTGGCACCCTTGCTGAAGGTACAACCAATCCGTGAAGCTATTACCGCATTCTCTCATAAAATTTGGTGGAACTTTAGGAGCAAAAATAGTCTCTGGGGTAATTCATGACTACCAGTATCCCGGGGTAAGCATCCTCTCATCGTCCTTACAAGGTGGGTGACTCATGTATGGAAAAGACTTTATTCCATTAAATGGGGCTGAACCTTATTTCTTGGGGTCAACTTTGGATCTTCTTTCTTTTGGCAAAGGCTGGTGGTCATTGATGATTTATAATCTACTCACTCCTCTGCTATTAAAGTTAACTCTTTCGAATAATAAATGGAATGATACAAAACTTCTTGAATGTATTCTACCTCTCTTTACATAAATTTATTAACATCCCTATCATTTCTAACCATCACGATCACATTCTCTTTAATTTGTCTCAAAATGGTGATTTTAACCTTAAAGATATGCGGATTCATATTATAGAAGCTCATGATTTCTCTAATGTATTTTTTAAACTTTGGAATAAATCCCCATTTCTTATTATTCTTACTTGGGAAATTTTGAAAATTTCATCCTGTTGATTCCTTAATGTGGGGTAAAGGCTTTTATTTACCTTCAAAATCTTCTTCTTGTTTTCACATTGAGGCGTGAACCATGTCTTTGTTAATGGAGCTATTGCCTCTAAACTTTGGGTTTGGTATGATGATCTTTTTAATATTGACCATTTCAATGGCTCTTTATCCTTATATCGACTTCTTGATGTTTATTTTCAAAGAAGCTGAAAGGTCACATTAAAGTGATAGCCCATCACTCTTATATGGTTCATATGGATGGATAGAAATGATGCCAAACATCATGGGATTCTATGAATCATAAAAGGATTATTGCTAGAATTAAAGATAAAATTCATGCTTTATTTAATGCAAGTTTAATTACCAACACTCAACTTAAAGGCTATAAATTTGTGGTCAACAAACTTGGTCTTAGCTTGCACGATTATCTATAAAGATAAGATTATTTATTGGATAAAGCCTCATAAAAATATTATCAAAATTATCTTGGCAAGTTTCTCAAAATGCTTTTGGCTGTGGTGGCATTTTTAGAAATTTTAAAGGTAATATTACTTATGCTTTTACTTATCCTCTTACTGCATGTTACTATCTTTCTTTGAATTAATGGTATCAACAAGCTATCGAGGTTTGTATACAAAAAGGTTGACTTAACATCTAGATTGATGTGGATTCTCTCTTGATTGATATGTTGACCTCCAGGTGGGTAATACAATTTGTATTACCTCCTTAATCACACTAGAGCTCTTCTATCTCAGTTTGTTTCAAAATCACTCATGTTTGGCATGAAGGTAATGCATGTCTTATTATCTTGCTACGGGTGATTAGAAGGTATAACTTTCTTTGATCAGCTTAATCTTCCTAAACACTTGTGTGATTTAGTTTATTTGGACAATACTGGATTACCCTATATCAGAGATTAATCTCAGTTTTATATTTTTGATATGTTAATGGTTTACCTAACCTATTTGTTTCATTCCTTTTTTTTTATTTTCTGTTGCTACTTGATTTTTTTTATGCATTTTACTGAATCTATTACCTAGTTTTCTTGTGTTGGAGGCTCTTGCTTATCTCATTGTTGGTTTCTTGTTAATTGTCCTCCTACTTATTGGGTATTATTGTACTTGTTATTTCCCTTCGAAGGGGGTTGTATTTTATTTCCCAATCAGCTTGGTTGTGATGCTCCTTTTCTATCTGGGACTTGTGTTTTCTTGCCATCAGTCTTCTTGCCTTGAGAATGCTTTCTGTTTGTCTCTTTGCAAGATTGGGATTATTTTTTGGCCTTCTTTCCTGCTATCTCTACTATCTTTTGATTGCTTAGATATTAGTGTTTCTCCTTGATTTGAAGGATTTATTGCTACTATTTCTTTCGATTCTCCTTTTGTTTCAATGTAATAAATGTACTGCCTATATTAATCTTTCTCGGGTTCAGTATTTGGTCGACTATTTTGGCTATTGGGTGAATTGTTTTTTAAGGGTTTGTACCTTCAGCATGCTAACTATTATGGTTGGTTTCCTGACTGGTCCTATGCTCTTTTGTTTGCTTTGTGTGGTTAGCCAGATTATCTGTGACTTTAAGGTATGGGTCTATCTGCCTTTACATTCTTCTCTTAGATCTTGTAGACTTGTGCAATTACTATTGTGATCATGTTATTATCAAGGTGATTATTAACATCTATTTGGGTGGCCATGATTGGGGTTTTGCTTATAACCTGAATGGTCTTTTGGACTACTATGTCCAACAGGCTGATTATTGCTTATGGAACTATTGGTTTCTAATGCATTTCCCTGTTGCATTTTTATGGTTATCCTGTATTGGAGGTTCTTGCATTTGTTCTCCCAACTGTTGGTTAGCTGTTTGTTAACCTATTTCATGTTGGGTTCTTTTTAAGCTGCTCTTTGGGTTTGTGTCTTCTGATTTGCTTACCTGCTAGTTTGTGCTGCCCCTTTTCCCAACCTGCAGTGACATAATGTTTATTTTGCTTGCCATCATTGTTTTTCCTTACGATTGGGATTTTTTTCTTGACTCCCTCTCACGGTGTCTTTTGATGTTGTTTGCTTATTTGTTGGTCACATTCTCCCTTGATTGGCGGATTTTCTTGCTATTATTTTTTTAATTTTCATTTTGGTTCTTTGCAGTAATGGTACTGCCTACAATATCCTTTGTCGGGTTCAGTACTTATTTTGTTGTTTTGCTTATTGTAAGCATGGTCTTTCGGGTTCTTATGTTCTGCAGGCTAGCTATTGTGGTTGGTTTTGTGGCTGGTTTCTTATTCTGTTGTTTGCTGTATAGATAACCATAATATATATGCCTTTGCGATATGGGTCTATCTGCTGTTACATTTCTCCTTTGGATCTTTTAGATTGTGCAATTACTATTGTGATCCTGCTATTTATCAAGGTGATTGTTAACATCTGTATTGCTGATCATGAATGGCTATCCTCTTTACGGGCTGTTTACCTGGACAAGAGCTCTCATCTGGGTAGAGATGGTTCTGCTTATATGATGAATGGTTTTTTTGGAGTACTATGTCCAGCAGGCTATATATTGTTTTGGTTTCCTGCCTGGCCTTTTACTCTGATGATTGCCGTGTATTTCACCCCATTATCTGTGGCTTTGCTGTTTGGATTTACCTACTAGTTGTGTTTACTCTTGCCTCTACTTGATATGTATATTTATTGTTGTGGCCATATTATTAATATGGTGGATGAGCCCAAGATTTTCATGTGGGTTGGGATGTTGTTGGCTGTGCATTCTCATGCTTTGTCAGTATTAGTTGGTGATACTTATCTTATAAGGGATGGGTGGCACCCCTTTACCATTCAGATCTATGTTGTCTTCTTTTCTATGGTGTATGTGGCTATATTTTTGGTATGCAGGTACTAAAGATCATATGAATTCCTCCCAATGGATGTTGTTCCACATCAGGTATGTGGGCTATGATGGCTAGGATGATTTCACACATCATTTGGATGGTAGTAACACTTGTGATGTAACCCTTCATTGAAAGTTTGGATGCTCATGTTTGTGGCTGCCCCAATTTTTTGTGACTGAGCCTGAGCCCGTTCTCACACACTCTTCTATAATTCTCTCATACTATTATGCTTTTACTTTTACTTTGATTTGTATCACCTTAATTGTGCTGACTCTTTCTTTTAGATGTTTGCAGAATCTATATTATTTTCTTATTGGCTTCTTCTCTAATGGAGGCATAGGCTTCTCTTATTCTCAAGAGCTTATGATGAAGATGGTCCAATGGTTTTTCATTTTTATCAATTTATATATGTTGCTTTCCTTTCCCTTTTACTTTGTTTTGATTGTACTTAGGCAGGATTTACTCTCAGTGTTTGTAGCTCTTTTAGTTCTTGAGTTTATCCCTCTTAAGGACCTACAACCTTTTTTGTGGCAATAAAATTTCCCTATGGGGTTTCCCAAAAGAAAACCCTAAACCCTAAACCTTAAAATCTAAACTCTAAACCTAAAAATTTTGGGGTCACACCTAAACTAAAATAAAATCTAAACCCTAAATCCTAAATCCTAAACCCAAACCATAATCACTAAAACTAAACCTAAACCTGAAATAAACTCACACAACTAAACCTAAACTGACCCTAACACTTAACCCATGCTAAACACTAAACCAAACCCTAAACCTAAACCTGGCCACACTGACCATGGCCACAGGCCCTGAGCCACTGACCTGAGCCCTGACTAAACCCTAGGCCACAGGCCTAGGCCACTGATTCTAGCCACTAAGATCCACAACCTAACTAAAACCCTGAGCCCTGAGCTCTGCACCATACCCAATGAGATGGTTTGATTACCCTCTGAAGGACCTTGTACTCCTTTCGTGAATAAATTTGGCTCTCTGTGGGTTTCTAAAAAAAAAACCATAAAATACTAAGGTTTTTGGGGGTTAAACCCTAAACCCTAAACAGAATTACCCTAGCCTAAACAAAACTTTAGATCCTACTTAATATCATCAGCCAGACCAATCATGCCTGAACCACAGATCTGATCACAGACCATAGGCCACAGATCATACCATGAGCCACAAAACCCTGGCCAGAACCTAAACCCTAAAAATGACACTAGGCTAATAAGACCCTAGGCCATGAGCCCTGGGCCTTGGGCTGATCTTGGCCTGAGCCACATCCACTGATCCTGAGCCTTAAATCTGGTCCTGCTTAGCTAGCCACAGCTAGATGAAGAGGTACTGAAGATACTGAAGCCAGGCTGATCTGATTGGCCCAGGCCCGGCAGGACTGAGCCACTGGGCCTTAAATAGGCCGTCGGCCCCAGGCCACAGGCCTGGGCCACAGGCCCAGGCCTGAGCTGAGGCAGAGGCCACTGAGCTGGCTGGGCCACTGGGCCCTGAGGCCCTGGAAAGAGCCCTGGGCCCTGGGTTCTGGGCCCTGGGCTGAGCCATGACTAAGTAGGCCTGAGCCACTGGGCCCTGATGAACCTGACCTGATAAAGGCCACTGACTAATGAGTCTGGATCAAGGCCCAAAGATCCTGGGCCAAAGATCATGAGATAAATAAAGCTGACCTGGAGTCAACTAAAGAAGGCCAAGGTTGCTTTGGGGTTCTGGGCCATAAATAAAGATGGGCTCTGGGCCTGGGCCTCTAATAAGCTGGGCCACTGAGCATAGCACTGAAATGAGCCCTGGGCCTGCCTGAGTCAAGATCTTGAGTGGCCCTAGGCCTACTCCCTGGGCTACAGGCCATGCGTTAGGCCACACCCTGATCTGAACCTACTATAAACAGGCCCTAATGATCTACTAGGCTGAAGGCTAAGGCCACTGAGCTCTGGGCCCTTTAGGATAAGGCCCTGCAAGGCCCAGATGAGGCCATGGCAGGCCCTAGGCCCATTGACAGGCCACAGGCCACAGGCTATAAAGGCACTGAGCTAGGCTAGATATAAACCCTGGGAGGCCCAACTAGGCCTAAAGATCTGCTAGATCTAATGAACTGAGCTAGGCTTACTTAGGCCCTGGGTTGGGACTCTGACCTGGGCCCTGATAAAAAGGCCATGGGCCCTGAGCCCTGGGCACAGGCCTGGGCTGGATCTGAGCTGAGCCAGGCCCATGGGCCTGGCTAGGCTAATGGGCCACTGAATAGGAAAATAAAGAGGCCTGGGCCCCTGGGCCTGGGCAGGCTGATTGGGCCTGGTAAATAGGCTGAGAATAACCCTGGGGCCCTGGGCCTGAGGCTTGGGCCCAGGCTTGGGCCCTGAGCCTGGCTGGGCCCTGAGCTGGGCCCTGGGCTGAGTAGGCCCTGGGCCCTGGGCCCTGACTAGGCTGAGCCTGGGCCACTGAGGCCTGGAGTCAGACTGGGCCTGGGCTGGGCCCTGGGCTGACTGAGGCCCTGGGCCTGGGCCCTAGGCACAGGCCTGGGCCCCATGGGCCCAGGATGAGCCCTGGATACTGGGCTGGGCTGAGCTGGGCCACTGGGCCACTGCGCCTGAAGCAGGCTTAACTGAGCCTAAGATCTGACTGACCTAGAAGAGGCTATAACTAGATCTTCTCACTAAGATAAATTTGGCTGGGCCACCTGCTAAAACAGGCTGAGCCCTGGGCCATGGGCCTGACTGACCTGGGCCCTGGGCTTTCCTAAATGACTGATTCACCTGGGCCCTAAATAAAGGCCCTGGGACTATAGGCCTGGGCCACCTAGGCTGAAAACCCTGGGCACTGACTAAGATACTGGGCCCCAGGCCTGGGCTGAAAAATGTTTAATGATACTGAGCTGGGCCACTGGGCCTAATATGGGCCCTGACTGGGCCTATACCTTCTGGGACTGAATG
The DNA here is from genome assembly GCA_021442155.1 of Cymbidium sinense. Taxonomy (NCBI): domain Eukaryota; kingdom Viridiplantae; phylum Streptophyta; class Magnoliopsida; order Asparagales; family Orchidaceae; genus Cymbidium; species Cymbidium sinense. The sequence goes on along the minus strand of CM038223.1, from coordinate 141,183,899 downwards.
ACGAGGCCACTGGTAAATACTGACCCTGGGCCTTAACTGGGCCCTAACCACAGGCCAGAGCTGGGCCCAGACTGGATCCAAACAGGCTGGGACTGAGTGCAACTGATCTGAGCCCTGGGCTCCTGAGCTGGGCTCTGCCACTGAGCACTGGGCCTGGATCCTCCACAGGCCCTGGGCTGGGCCACTGGGCTAGGCTCAACCATGGGCCAGACCTGGGCCCTGGGCCCTGGGCCCTGGGCTCTCCCTGAGTCTGGGCCCAAGGCACAGATCCGAGTCTGTGGCCTGGGCCTGAGAATGAGGCCCTGGGCTGGGCCAGGCCCTGGGCTAGATACAGGCCCTAGGAACTGGACAGCCCAGGCTGAGCCCTACTGGGCTGGACTGTCCCTGAGGCAAGGCATGACTGATAACTTGGGTGAGCACAGGCCCTGGGCCATACCACTGAGCTAAAGATCCAGGCCACTGGGCTAAAGGCTGGGCCCTAATACTCCTGGGCTAAGGCCTGAGCTGGTACATCTGGGCTCTAAAGCCATGAATACAGATCCCACATGTGCTGGGCCAAGCGGCCTGACTGGGCCCTGGGCCTAGATCTTGGGCTGAGCCTGGCTGAGCATATGATCTTACTAATTTTAGGCTGAGCTGGAGTCCTGGGCCCTGGATGTGGGAATGAGAGAGACTGGGCTTGGATAGAAAGATGGGCTGACTCATGACTGGGAGCTTTATCCCTCTGGGCCTGGGCCCTCACTGACTAGGGGCTGAGAACTTCCTGGGCCCTGGGCCATAGCCATGACTGGGCAGCACTGCTGACTCAGGCTGAGCTGAATAACTAATGGGCTTAAACTGATCCTGGGCCACATGATAAAAGGCTAAACAAGATCCTGGGCCCTGGCAAATAGGCTATATCACATGCTCTAGGCCCTCACTGATACATTAAGCCTGAGCCCTCCAGATCCTGACCTACTGAGCTGGGCCATACTGACTAGGCTACCCTGGGCCACAGGCCCTGAGTGGGCTCCCTGGGCCTGACTGGGCCCTGATAAACCCTGGGCCACTGATTGTGCTGGGCCTGAGGACTAGGCTGGGCCCTACTGGGCTTACAGGCCCTGACCTCTCTGACTACAAATGATCTGGGCATAGGCCTAGATCCTGACCTGGGCCCTTTTCTGAACCTGGGCTGACTAGGCTGATTCTAAACTGAATGGGCCCTGCTCTCTCTATGGGCCACAGGCTGATAGGCCCTAGGCTAAATAGGAGGACTAGACTGATGGGCTCTGATCCTGGGCCCTGGGCTGACTACCACCAGGCATGGGCTGGGCCTGGAGTCCCAGACCCACAAAATAATGCCCTGGAGTCTGAATATGAGCCTGAGTCTGGGATCCACAGGCTTCCTGGGCCTGGATCCTATAATTTAATCCTGGAATCTATCTATGTGAGGCATGGGCCCTGGGCCTCCTTACAGGCCCTTCTGGGCCCTACTGGGCCTTTGGGCTCTGGGCCCTCACAGGCCTGGGCTCTGGGCTGAGTCACAGGCTGGGCTGAGCTGGGCCTGGGCCACAGGCCCTGGGCTGAAAGGCTGGCTGGGTGGGCTGGGCTCTCTAGGTGGGCTGATAAATGGCTGACTGGAGTCTGATCTACTCAATGGGCCATGAGCTGGCTAGGCTGGATGAGGCTGATCCTGGGTGATCCTGGGCCAATAGGCCCTAAGGCTGAGCTGATGAGCTCTGATGGGCCTGACCTGGGCAGATGAATCTGGGCTAATGACCCTGAAGGCTTTTGGGCCTGATCTTTGGGTGGGCCTGGGCCCTCCTCTCCTGGGCCCTGGGCTCAGGCCCTCCTGATACTAATGATGGCTGCCTCCCTGGGCCTGGGCCCTGGGCCCTGATCTGGGCTCTCCCTCAGATGGGCCCTGGGCTGGGCCCTGGGCTCTGGGCCAGGCTGGGATGATAACACTAGTCTGGGCCTTATAAATGGGCCCTTTTGCTCTACTATCTAAGGCTAAATCTAAATAAATAAATAAACTAAATAAATAAATAAAATAAATAAACCAAAATAAAATAAATCTAAATGGCCAAAAAATAAATAAATAAAACAAGCTAAATCAAATAAATAAATAAAATCCTGGACCTATCTTCTCATGTGTTTTCCTTAAAATTCTGTTTCCTTGTAGTCGATTAATTTTCCTCTATTTTTGATAATTTTTATTATTGCCTGTTTGGCTACACTGATGCTAGATGGTCTTGTTGATGGTTGATTCTTTGGCCTAGGAAGTTCCTTCATGTTGGCCTGTTATTAAGTATGATTTAGTTGACGTTATGGTTGATTTCTTTAATGGTAATCCTATTCCTAGATATTTCTCTAGCACATTCATTATCCTTATACCCAAATTGATAATCCTGAGTGTTGGGGTGACTTCAGGCCTATCAATCTATGCACTTTTTTTCTTAAACTCATTATTAAATTGCTCGCCAACAGAATTAGTCTTCTGCTCCAAAAAATAATTTTGCTCAACCAAACTGGTTTCGTTAGAGGTAAAGCTATATCTGATAAAATTCTTTTCACCCAAGAGCTGATTCACGATCTGGATGCCTCTAATAGAGGTGGTAACATCCTTTTCAAATTGGATATCTCTAAAGCTTTTGACAACATCTCTTGGACCTTTCTTTTTCAAATTCTTCATTTGTTTGGCTTCTCTGATAATTTCATCTCCCTCATCAAAAATTCTATTAGTAATGCTTGGTTCTCTATTATTCTGAATGGTGAGGCCTTAGGCCCTTCTTCTCATGGTTTGAGACAAGGGGATCCCTTGTCTCCCTCTATTTTTATTATTGTTGTGGAATATCTTTCTAGGAGCCTCAATGACCTCTTCAATAATAATCCAAGCATATTTTTTAGAACTTTGGATGGTATTCCTATCTCCCATCTTAATTTTACTGATGATTTCATTATCTTTTGCAATGCTTCCATTCACCACATTAAAAACATTAAAAACTTATTAAATAAATTTGGGAAGGAAAGTGGTCTTTCTATTAATGAAAGCAAAAGTTATTTCATTCCTTCCTCTAAAATCTCTAATAATAAAATTAATCAAATCTTGAGAATCACTAACTTTAAGCAATAATACCCCTCCTCTTAAATATCTTGGAGCTCCTCTTTATAAAGGTCAGAAAAGAGCACATCTCTTTGATGAGTTAATCCAAAAATTTCTAATAAAATTTTTTTGTTTGGGAATTTCATTTACTATCCTTTGGTGGTAGACTCACTTTGCTTAAGAGTACCCTTAACTCCACCTTTATATCTTATTCAAATCATTATGCCTGCTAATTCTACCTTAAACAGAATTGAGCACCTCCTTAATAAATTCTTCTGGGGCTCTAACAATTCTACTAAAAGGATGCATTGGACGTCCTGGTATAAATGCTGTGGCACCCTTGCTGAAGGTGGGCATGGCTGTAAGCCAATCCGTGAAGCTATTACCACATTCTCTCATAAAATTTGGTGGAACTTTAGGAGCAAAAATAGTCTCTGGGGTAATTTCATGACTACCAAGTACTGCCAGGGTAAGCATCCTCTCATATGTCCTTACAAGGTGGGTGACTCTCATGTATGGAAAAGACTTTATTCCATTAAATGGGAAGTTGAACCTATTTCTTGGGGTCAACTTTGGATCTTCTTTCTTTTGGCGGACAATGGTAATGGCTCGATTGATGATTTATAATCTACTCACTTCATCTTGCTATTAAAAGTTAACTCTTTTAATGAATAATAAATGGAATGATACAAAGCTTATTAAATGTATTTCTACCTCTCTTTTACATAAATTTATTAACATCCCTATCATTTCTAACCATCCTGATCACATTCTCTTTAAGCTGTCTCAAAATGGTGATTTTAACCTTAAAGATGTCTGGATTCCTATTAGAGAAGCTCATGATTTCTCAAATGTGTTTTTTTAACTTTGGAATAACACTATCCCCATTTCTTATTCTATTCTTACTTGGAGAATTCTGAAGAATTTCATCCCTGTTGATTCCTTAATGTGGGGTAAAGGCTTTTATTTACCTTCAAAATGCTACTACTATTTTCACATTGAGATTGTGAACCATGTCTTTGTGAATGGAGCTATTGCCTCTAAACTTTGGGTTTGGTATGATGATTTTTTTAATATTGACCATTTCAATGGCACTTTATCCTTATATCATCTTCTTGATGTTTATTTTCAAAGAACTGTTAAAGGTCACATTAAAGTGATAACTGCCATCACTCTTATATGGTTCATATGGATGGATAGAAATGATGCCAAACATCGTGGGATTCCTATGAATCATAAAAGGATTATTGCTAGAATTAAAGATAAAATTCATGCTTTATTTAATGCAAGTTTAATTACCAACACTCAACTTAAAGGCTGTAAATTTGTGGTCAACAAACTTGGTGTAGCTTGCACGATTATCCTATCATAAAGAAGAGAAGATTATTTGGATAAAGCCTCATAAAATATTATCAAAATTATCTTGGCCTATTTCTCAAAATACTTTTGGCGTGGTGGCATTTTAGAAACTTTAAAGGTAATTACTTGTGCTTTTGCCTATCCTCTTCTTGCATGTTCTTATCTTTCTTGAATGGGTTTGTCAAAATCTTGAGATTTGTTTACAAAAGGTTGGCTTAACATAGATTGAGGTGGATTCTCTCTTTGATTGATATGTTGACCTCCACCGTGGGTATCTGATTGTATTACCTCCTTAATCACACTAGAGCTCTTATCTCAAGTTTGTTTCAAAATCACTCATGTTTGGTGAAGGTAATGCATATCTTGATTATCTTGCTAATCAGGTGCCATATTAGAAGGTATAACTTTCTTTGATCGACAATCTTCTAAACACTTTGGTGGTTTAGTTTATTTGGAATCTTGGATTACCTATATCGATTAATCTCGGTTTATGTTTTGATCTGTTAATGGTTTAACCTATTTGTTTCATTCCTTTTTTTTTATTTTCTGTTGCTACTTGGTTTTTTTTAAGCATTTTACTTAATCTATTACCTAGTTTTCCTGTGTTGGAGGCTCTTGCTTCTATAGCATCATTTGTTGGTTCTTGTTAATTGTCCTCTACTTATTGGGTATTATTGTTATTTCCCTTCTGAAGGAGTTGTGTTACCTATTTCCCCAATCGCTTGGTTGTGATGCCTTTTCCTAATCTGAGGAAGATTGTTTTTGCTTGCCATGTGTCTTCTTGCCACTGGAATGCTGTTTGTCTCTTTGCACGATTGGGATTATTTTTTTCCCTTCTTTCCTGCTGTCTCTACTAATACTGATTGCTTAGCCGATGGTCTGTTTCTCCTTGATTTGAAGGATTTATTGCTACAATTTCTTTCGATTCTCCTATTATTTCAATGCAGTAAATGTACTGCCTATATTAATCTTTCTCGGGTTCAGTATTTGGTCTACTATTTTGGCTATTGGGTGAATGGTTTTAAGGGTTTGTACCTTACATGCTAACTATGGTTGGTTTCTTTTGGTCTATGCTCTTTTGTTTGTGGTTAGCCGCATTATCTCGCGGACTTTGAGGTATGGGTCTATCTACTTTTACATTCTTTCTCTCTTAGATCTTGTAGACTTGTGCAATTACTATCGTGATCATGTTATTATCAAGGTGATTATTAACATCTATTTGGGTGGCCATGATTTGGGGTTTTGCTTATAACCGAATGGTCTTTGGACTACTATGTCCAATGTCCGATTATTGCTTATGGAACTATTTCTAATGCATTTCGTGCATTTTATGGTTATCTGTATTGGAGGTTCTTGCATTTGTTCTCCCAACTGTTGGTTAGCTGTTTGTTATCCTATTTCATGTTGGGTTCTTTTTAATCTGCTCTTTGGGTTTGTGTCTTCTGATTTGCTTACCTGCTGGTTTGTGCTGCCCCTTTTCCCAACCTGCAGTGACATAATGTTTATTTTGCTTGCCATCATTATTTTTTCCTTACACGATTGGGATTTTTTCTTGACTCCCTCTCCTAGTGTCTTTTTGATGTTGTTTGCTTTGTTGTTGGTCAGTTCTCCCTTGATTGGCAGGATTTTACTGCTATTATTTTTTTTATTTTCATTTTGGTTCTTTGCAGTAATGGTACTACCTACAATATCCTTTATCGGGTTCAGTACTTATTTTGTTGTTTTGCTTATTGTCAGCATGGTCTTTCGGGTTCTTATGTTCTGCAGGATAGCTATTGTGGTTGGTTTTGTGGCTGGGTTCTTATTCTGTTATTTGTTGTATGGATAACCATAATATCTATGCCTTTGCGATATGGGTCTATCTACTATTACATTTCTCCTTTGGATCTTTTAGATTGTGCAATTACTATTGTGATCCTGCTATTTATCAAGGTGATTGTTAACAATCTGTATTGCTGATCATGAATGGCTATCCTCTTTACGGGCTGTTTACCTGGACAAGAGCTCTCATCTGGGTAGAGATGGTTCTGCTTATATGATGAATGGTTTTTTTGGAGTACTATGTCTAGCAAGCTATATATTGTTTTGGTTTCTTGCCTGGCCTTTTACTCTGATGATTGCCATGTATTTCACCCCATTATCTGTGGCTTTGCTGTTTGGATTTACCTATTGGTTGTGTTTACTCTTGCCTCTACTTGATATGTATATTTATTGTTGTGGTCATATTATTAATATGGTGGATGAGCCCAAGATTTTCATCCGGGTTGGGATGTTGTTATCGCATTCTCATGCTTTGTCGTTGGTGATACTTATCTTATAAGTGGAGTGGCACCCCTTTACCATTCAGATCTATGTTGTCTTCTTTTCTATGGTGTATGTGGCTATATTTTAGGTATGCAGGTACTAAAGACCATATGAATTCCTCCCAATGGATGTTGTTCCACATCAGGTATGTGGGCTATGATGGCTGGGATGATTTCACACATCATTTGGATGGTAGTAACACTTATGATGTAACCCTTCATTGGAAGTTTGGATGCTCATGTTTATGCCCCAATTTTTGTGCCTAAGCCCGTTCTCACACACTCTTCTATAATTCTCTCATACTATTATGCTTTTACTTTTACTTTTACTTTGATTTGTATCATTTTAATTGTACTAACTCTTTCTTTTAGATGTTTGCAGAATCTATATTGTTTTCTTATTGGCTTCTTCTCTAATGGAGGCATAGGCTTCTCTTATTCTCAAGAGCTTATGATGAAGATGGTCCAATGGTTTTCTTTTATCAATTTATATCTGCTTTCTTTCCTTTCCTTTACTTTGTTTTGATTGTATTTTAGAGAGGATTTACTCTAGTTGCTTTGTAGCTCTTTGAGCAGTAGTTCTTGAGTTTATCCCCTCTTAAGGACCTTGTAACCTTTTTTTGGTGGCAATAAAATTCCCTATATGGGGTTCCTAAAAAAGAAAAACCCTAAACCCTAAACCTTAAATCCTAAACTCTAAACCCTAAAAAATTTTAGGGTTTACACCCTAAACTTAAAATAAAACCTAAACGCTAATCCTAAATCCTAAACCCTAAACCCTAAACTTTAAACCATAATCACTAAACCTAAACACTAAACCTTAAACCCTAAACCCTAAACTCTAAACACTAACCCTAAACCCTAAACCCTAACCCTTAACCCTAAATTCTTAACACTAACTATAAACCCTAAACCCTAAATCTTAAACCTAAACCTAAACTAACCTAAACCTTAAACTAACCTAACTTAAACTCCTAACTCAATCTAAACCCTGAATCCTAAATAAACCTAAACCCTAAACTAAACCCTAAACCTAAACTAAACCTAAACCTAAACTCTACACCTAAACCCTAAAATTTTGACGAATACCTCTCAAGGACTTGTACTTTTGTGGTAATAAACTCTTCAAACCATCTAAACTCTAACCATAATAAACCCAAACTAACCTAAAACTAAACCTAAACTAAACAACCTTAAACCATGACTAACCTAAACCTAAACCTTAAATTAAACTACTAACCTAAACTTAAACCCTAAATACTAAACACTAAAGACCTAAACTACCAACCTAAACTAAAATAAAACAAGGCCTAAACCAACAAATCCTAATCTAAAAACTAATCCTGAACTAAACCTAAACCTAAATCCTAAAATAAACCCACTAAACTGAACCTAACCTAAAAAACCTAAACCTAAATCCCTAATCTAAACCTAACTTTAACTAAACCAAACTATAAATCATAACCTAACTTAACTAACCTAAAATCCTAATTAAACCTAAACCTAAACAACCTGAACTTAAACTTAAATCTAAACCTACGGTCTAAACATAAATCTAAAATAACTAAACCTAAATAAACTCCTAAACTAACTAAATAACAAACCTAAACTGAACTTAATCAAATATCTAAACCTAAACTCCACTAAACCTAAACTTAACTAACTATACTTAACCTAAACCTTTAAACTAACTCCTAATCAAACTCAAACTTAAACATAATATTTAAATCAACCTAAACTTAAACCTAAATCTAAACCTAACTAACCTTAAATCCAAACTTAACCCTAAACCCAATCTTAAACTTAAACTATACTTAACTCTAAACTAACTAACCTAACCTAAACTAAATCATAATTAAACCTAAACCTTAAACTAAACTAAAATTAACTTAAACTTAAATCTAACTAAACAAACTTAAACCTAAACCTAAATTAAACTAAATTAAACTTAAATCTAAACTCCACTAACTTAAACCTAAACTAACCTTAAACTTAAACTAAACTATAAACCTTAAACTCTAAACTTAAATCTAAACCCTAAATCTAAACGAGAATTAACTAACCCTAACCTAACCCTTAACCTAAACCCAAATCAAACCTAAACCTAAATCAACTAACCTCCCAAAAAAATCCTAAACTAACCTAAACCCTAAATTTAAATCCTAAATCCTAAACTAAATGTTAAACTTAAACCCTAAACTAAACCCTAAACCTTAAACCTAAATCCTAAACTTAAATTAAACTAAAATAAAAATAAACCTAAAACTAAAACCTAAAACCTAAAACCAAAACTTAAACAAATAAAAAATAAAACTAAACCTAAAACTAAACCCAAAAACAAAACCTAAAACCAAAACCCAATAAAACCCAAAAAAACCCTAACCAAAAACCTAAAAAATCAAAACCTAAACCCAAAACAAAAAAAAAAACCTAAACCCCAATAAAAAACCCAAATCCAAACGCGACCCTCCTCCCTTTCGGTGCTCTAGCGATTTCATTTCCCCCCTTCGTCGATGTGACATTGGCTTTCGAACTAGGCTCTCCTTCCTCCATTTTCGTTGGCTTCCTGATATTTCTTCCCTCTCGGGTTGAGTTGGCTATGTCCTCCCTTTGATTATGGCTGTGGTGGATTTGAACCCGTGACATCCTGATGCCATTTAGGATGCTCCAGCTAGGGCAAACTTCTTGGTTGGGAATCCTCAACTCAATGTCACTCCTGCAATTAAATCTTTCAAGGATGCCCTCTCTAGTAAGAGCTTTAACTCTCCTGACTTTGTGATTCTGGTTTCCACATTGTTTCGAGGTATGTCAACTATCATGTGCTCTGATCTTGATGTCGAGAAGCTTGCCAAACCTTTTGAGTTTTCTTTGATTGGAAAATTTGCTTTATGTTGACCCAATCTAGATAATATATGATCTTTCTTTCATAACCTAAAGCTTTTGGGTTCCTTTTCTGTTGGTTTAATCGATTCGAGACACATTCTTATTCAGCTATCAAACGACTTGGATTATTCAAGGGTTTTTTCACGCCATTCTTATTTTGTCTTTAACTTCCAAATGAGATTGTTAATGTGGTCGCCTCTTTTTGATGTAAAAGAGGAATCATCGATTGTTCTGGTGTGGTTAGCTCTTCCAAATATATGAATTCATTATGTTACTCATCAGCTTTTATTTGCGTTGCGCTTTTTTGGGTGACCGCTTCAAATCAATCAGGCCACTACTGTTCGCTCCTGACCTTCTGTTGCTCGCATTTTGGTTGAATTGTATATTTCTAAAAAAAACATCCTAAGGATGTATGGATTGGATCTGAGAAGTTTGGTTATTGTGAAAAGGTTGAATTTGAAATATTTTTTTATTTTTTGTTCTCATTGTGAGATTCATGGGCACGATAATATTGAATTCTTTGTTCTTCACCCACATCTCAAACTCAAAGTTATACATGATCCTACCTCTAAATCAACTACTGGTAAAGCCAAAAAAACTATTTACATGCCTAAGAAAAACTTAAATGTTGATTGTGCTTTGAATTCTCTGGAATCTTTGGAGGCTCCAAAAATTGATGAATATACTTCTCATCCCACTTCTACCATCACTCCTCATAATGTGGAAAAAGATGTTTTGACAAACAACCTTCCTTTGCAGGGGATTTTGCCTCTTTTGGCTAATTCCAATGGCCAAGAGACTGAAAAAAATGATGATTCTATTTTTAATGAATCTATTCTGGCCTCATTGCCCGCTTCAAATGATGAGCATGAGGATTTAAATGATCACTTGACTGAAAATATGAATGTAGTTACTAATACTGAACTTGATAGTCTTTCTGACACTGGTCATTGTGTTTTGAATGGTAACACTACTTCTCCTTCTTCAAATTCCAAGACTGATATTCATTATAATCCCACTTTCCAGCAAATTCCTGGTTTGGAGGAAGGGGAAGTTGTTATAAGAGATGGTCTTGCCGAACCGTACACTATCAATAATCCAATTAACCAATCTCTATCAGATGGTGAGACTCTGGATAAAAATAGAAACTTCCAAACTATTTTTAAAAAGAAATCTCTTAAATCTAAAATACAACATCAAAATCCACACATATCTACTAGATCTGGTTCCTCCTCCCATAAATAAGATGTATTAGGTCACTATTTTTGGTGCCTTCTTTGAGTTATTATTTCTATCTTTTTGGTATTTTTTTCTGCTTTCTATTCTTTATTATTTTCCTTATGTTTAATTCTCTAATTTGGAATGTTCGAGGGATTAGCACCCTCATTGTTCGTAACCATATTAGAAATCTCTGCAAAATTAATAATATCTCTTTACTTAATGTTATTGAGCCTCTTATTATTATTGTTAAGATCAATCATGTTGCTAGAATGCTGAGTTTCAATAATTTTTTCTCTAACATCAGTAATAAAATTTGGTGCTTTTGGAATTCTTCATTAAATGTTATAGTTTTAGATGATCTTCATCAAGTTGTTAATGTTCAAATTTCTTTTAGTGATTCTTCTCTGCTAGGCTCTTTTGTTTATGCTTCTTGTAATAGAACTGGCCGTAATATCCTTTGGGACAATTTTAGAAGTTTTGCTCTTTCGGTTGACAAACCTTGGTTTGCTGGGGCAGGGGGATTTTAACACTATCCTTTTTTCATCTGAAAGAAGGGATGGTTGCTCTCCCAATATTCACTATATAGAAGAATTTTCTAATATGATTCTTGATTGTAATCTTATTGACATTGATTTTACCGGTTCTAACTATACTTGGCGCAACTCTAAACTCTGGCAATGTCTTGATAGAGTCCTTTTCAACTCTTATTGGACTTATCAATGGCCTCTAACCTCTGTTGAACATTTGAGTAGAACCTTATCGAATCATGCTCCTCTTTTGCTTTCGGTTAAAAATAATTCTAAGAGCCTTAATCCCTCGCCCACTTTCAGATTTCAAAATATGTGGATTCAACATCTCAATTTTGATAAAGTTGTTGTTACCAATTGAGCTACCCCCTTGCACCCTAATAATTCGATTAGAGGCATGATTAGATTATGGTTTAAACTTAAAACTCTTAAATAAAATCTGGTTTGATGGAATAAACACTATTTTAAAAACCTTTTTATGAATATAAAAAATATGGAGCTTTTGGTTTGTGATCTTGAGAATGTCGTCTTGATCGATTCTTCTAAGATGAATGAATTGAATGAAGCTAAAGATAATCTGGATAAATATCAGAATATGGAAGAAACTTATTGGTGACAAAAAGCTAATAGTAAATATATTGTTGATGGGGACAGAAATACCAGGTATTTTCATGCTTTATTTAATAAAAAGAGAGCTTTAAACTCTATCCAAAAAATAAAAAAATTAAAATTGAGACTAGATCACTAACACTAATGAGATTAAAGACTCTATTATTAATCATTTTAGAAATATGCTTAACAAGCGCCACTCTGCTAAAGCTATCTCTACCCATCATTTGATCCCCTCTATTATTACTGGTGATGATAATCATTTGCTTACTAGGTTGCCTATGGAGGATGAGATTTTTAAAGTTCTTAACAATATGAACATTGACTCTGTTGCTGGTCCGGAGGGTGACACTACTATTTTTTTCAACATTGTTGGCCTATTATTAAACATGACTTAATTGAAGCTGTTGTTGATTTTTTTACTGGTAATCCACTCCCTAAATATTTTTTTAACACTTTCATTATCCTTATTCCTAAAATTGATAATCTTGATTCTTAGAATGATTTTAGACGTATTAGTCTTTGGTCTTTCTTTAATAAACTCATCTCTAAAATGTTTGCTAATAGAATTAGTCCCTTGCTACCAAAAATCATATCTCTTAACCAAACTGGCTTTGTTAGAGGTAGATCTATATCTAATAACATTCTTCTTGCTCAAGAGCTGATTCATGATTTGGATGTTCCTACTAGAGGTGGCAACACCCTTTTTAAATTAGATATTTCTAAAACCTTTGACAATATCTCCTTTTAGAAATTTAAATAATCTTTTCAATAACAATCCTAGCATGTTCTTTAGAATTCTTGGTGGGATACCTATTTCTCATCTTAGTTTTGCTGATAATTTCATTATCTTTTGCAATTCCTCCATTAATCGTATCAAAAGGCTTAAGAAATTTCTTAATAATTTTGGTAAAGAAAGTGGTCTTTCCATTAATGAAGGCATAAGTTGCTTCATTACTTCCTCTAAAATCTATAATTTCAAAATTAATCAGATCTTGAGAATTACTAACTTTCAACACCAACAACTCCCTATTAAATATTTAGGTGCTCCTCTTTTCAAAGGAATTAAAAGATCCCACCTTTTTGATGAACTTATTCAAAAAAATGCCAACAAAATTTCGGTTTGGGAATTTCAGTTGCTCTCCTTTGGTGGTAGACTTACTTTGCTCAAGAGTACTCTCAATTCGATGCCTTTATATCTTATTCAAACCATCATCCCTACAAATTCTATTTTAAATAGAATAGACCATCTCCCCAATAACTTTTTCTTCGAATCTAACAATTCAGCTAAGAGGATGCATTGGAATTCTTAGTATAAATGTTGTGGCCCCCTGGGTGAAGGATGGCTTGGCTGCAAGTCTATTCGTGAAGCCATTACTGCCTTCTCTCATAAACTCTGGTGGAACATTAGGAGCAACAATAATCTCTAGGAAAATTTTATGACTGCTAAATATTTCCAGGGTAAGCATCCTCTTATTTGTCCTTACAAAGTAGGTGACTCTCAGGTTTGGAAAAGACTGTGTTCCATAAAATAGGAAGTTGAATCCCTTATTTCTTGGGGTATCAATTTACGATCCTCTTTCTTTTGGTAAGAAAACTGAGTGGTAGTGGCTCTATTGATTTATCTACTCATTCTACTTGCTATTAAAGTTAATTATTTTTGGATTAATAACAATTGGAATGATAGTAAACTTGCAGATTATATTCCTATTTCACTTTTGGATAGAATTTCTGAAAATCCTATTATTTCTAGCAAGCTGGATCAGATTCTCTTTACACTTTCTTACAATGGTGACTTTATCCTCAAAGAGGTTTGGAATCATATTATAGATGCTCAGGTTTCCTCTAATGCCTTTTTTTAACTTTGTAATAACATTACCCCTATCTCTTATTCTATCCTTACTTGGGGAATTCTTAAAAATTACATTCCTGTCGATTCCTTGTTGTGGGGGAAAGGCTTTCAGTTGCCATCTAAATGTTATTGTTGTTTTCACAATAAAAATGTGAATCCTATTTTTTTCAATGGTGCTATTGCCTCTAAATTATGGGTCCAGTATGATGATCTCTTCAATACTAACCATTTCCATGGCTCTCTATCTCTTTATCAACTTCTTGAAGCTTATTTCCAAAAAACTATGAAATGTCACATTAAAGTATTAATTGCCATCACTCTTATATGGTTCATATGGATGGATTCATATGGATGGACATAAATGATGCTAAACATAGTGGAATCCCCATGAAGCATAAAAGGATTATTACTAAAACTAAAGAAAAAATATGTGCTTTATTCAATGCTAGCCTTATTACTAACACCCACTTTAGAGATTGCAAATTTGTAGCCAATAAGCTAGCCTTTGCCTGCCTGAAATCCCTCACTGTAAAGAAGAAAAGATAATTTACTGGATTAAACCACACAACAATACTATTAAAATTAATACTGACGAGTCAGTATCTCAAACTTCTTTAGGTTGTGGTGGCATTTTCAGAAACTTTAAAGGTAATGTCATTTGTGCTTTTGCCTACCCCCTTAAAGCTTGTTTTGTTATCTTTGCTGAATTGATGGCTATTAACAAAGCTATTGACATTTATTTGCAAAAAGGTTGATTTAATATTTGGATTGAAGTGGATGCTCTCTTACTCATTGACATGTTGACTTCCACCAAGGTGGGGAACACGATCTATTCTACCTTCTTAACCATACTAGAGCTCTCCTCTTTCAAGTTTGCTCAAAGATTACTCACATTTGGCGTGATGAAAATGCTTGTGCTGATTATCTTGCTAATTTAGATGCTAGATTAAATGATCCTACTCTGTTTGATCAATCTAATCTTCCTAAATAATTGTGTGGTTTGGTTAATGTGGATAACTCTGGTCTACCTTATCTTAGAAATTAACTCATATTGGTTGGTTTTCTTCCATGGTTCCCTTGCCTTTCTCTATCTATCTCTTTTTCTTCCTCAATTTTACTCTGCATGCTTCTTAATTTTGTCCATTATTGGTTACAATTTTTTGGAATTCTTGTCCACGTGGTGGAAGGCCCCTCAGTCTCTTCCACTGATTACCTATTGTTGTTTTTGTCCTTGCCTAAGCTGGGTATTATTCTTACTTTCTGCTAGCTTTCATTGGTGGGCTTGTAGGCTATTTTTTCTTTTGATCTGTTGGGTTTTGTTGCTCTTTTCTATAGCCCTCCTGGATGGTTTACCTGATCACCCATTTTTGGCTGATGTCTTTCTTTTTCCTGTTATTGCTATGCTGCCTATGGTTTCTATGTCTGATTGGGGCTTTGATCAGTTTTCTTTTCCCATTATTTTTTTGCCTTCGGTTGCTATTTAGTTGTGCAAATTACCCTCTTTTTTTGATGTATGGTTCAACTGTGGTCATATGATTTCCATTATGGCTCCTATTCTCTGTATTGTTACTGCCTCCCTTCAAGCATGCTTGTTTCATCTCAGGTTTCATTTATTTGATATTTTCTCAATCGACTGGATAGATTACTTGGTTATTTTGTTGTGCTGGCTGAACTATTATGTTGTGCTTATAGTTGCCTAACTATTGTTCTTTTAGATATGTTGCTCACTATTAGGTTAGCTTTTGTGGGCTGTGCCTATGCTGTTTGATTTGATCGAATGACTGGGTTTTCTTGGCTCTATTAGCCTTGTCTTTTTTCTATTCTATCCAGGCTAGGAATATTTGGTTTACCACAGCTGTTATTAGCTGGATGTTTACGTCTGGTGCTATTGCTTGTAAAAATCTTTTACTTCTAGTGGGTTGGTTTCCTTTTCATGGTGATCTTACTGTTTTGGGGATTACTTGGCAGCTTCTTCCCTATTTGTGCTGGGGTAGTCTTGATGATGCTACCTTCTTCTGGAATCAAAGGCATTTATTTTACTCAGTGATTATTGGTCCTGCCTTTTTTCTTATTTGCTTCTATACTGCTTGGTATGCTGATAATGTGTGGGGATTCCTTTTCATGGTGGTCGTACTGTGTGGAAGATTTGTTGGCAACTCCTCCATCTTTATTGGGACAGTTTTGCTAATGTTATTTTCTCATGGGATTGGTGGCTATTAATTGACTGGGTGAATAGTGGAACTATTTTCTCTATGTTTGCTTTTCTTGTGCATGGTATGCAGGTGCAAAGATCATATGATCTCCATTCCTTGGTGGCTGCCTTCCCCCGGGTATGTAGGTTATGATGGCTGGGATGACTTCACTTATAACTTTGGCTGGTAGCAGCAATTGTGATGTAACCTTTCTTAGGAAGTATGGATGCTCATATTTATGGTTGCCCCATTCTTGTGGTGATTGAGCCTGAGCCTCTCTTCTCAAACTCTTGTTAATTTTCAATTGCTTTTGTTCTTATTCAATTCTTAGAGCTCTTCTTTATATAGCTCTACTAATTTTATTCTCTAATTTTATTTTAATTTTATATTCTAGCTACTTGCGTGTTCCTTTTTAGTTCTTCCGTGTTACTACTTGGTTTCTTCTCATCTTCTAAAGCTTTCTGTCATTGTGTTCCCTTTGTCTTTTCTTATGGTGTCATTATATCTTCTTATGCTTTCATCTTTCTTTTGTTTTTCTATTTTTAGATGTACTTTGATAGGAGATTTACTCTCTAGGTTGATTGTAGCTCTTTGAGCAATAGTTATGAGTTTATCCCCTCTTAAGGACCTTGTATCCCTTTCTTTATGGCAATAAAATTCCCCTATATGGGGTTCCCAAAAAAAATACCTTAAATTAAACCCTAAACCCTCAACTAAACCCTAAACTAACACTAATCCATAACACCAAATCCTAAACCCTAAATCCTAAAAAAATCTTAAATCTTAAACCCTAAACCCTAAATCAACAAATCTAAATCTAACCCTAAACCCTAAACCCAAAACCTAAACCTAAAATCCTAAACTAAACTAAACCCTAAACCCTAAATTCCCTATCCTAAACCCTAACCTAACCTACTAAACCTTAACCATGAACTCAACCTATCCTAAAACTTAAACTTTAACTAAACTAAAGGCTAAACCCAAATCCATAAACTTAAACTCCAACCAAACTTAAACCTTTAAATTTAAACTCCTGAAATCCTAAACTTTAAACTTTAATCCACTAAACCCTAAACTCAGAAACTAAACTTCCTGAACCTTAAACTAACCTAAACTCTAAATTCTAACCTCCTAATAAACTCCCCTAAACCTTAAAGAACTTAAACCCTAAACCTAAATCTTAAACTCCTTAAACCTTTTAAACCTTAAACCCATCCCTAATCCTTAACTTAACCCAACCTTTAAATCCTTAACCTAACTCCTTAGTTAACTTAAATTTTAAACTTAATCTAAACTTAAACCTAAATCTAACCTAAAATCAAGTCTAAACTTAAACCTCAACCTGTCTTATCTCTAAATCCTAAACCCTAAACTTAATAATTTTAAGTGTATAAGTCTCTAAAACCCTAACCCAAACTATAAACTGAAACCCTAACGTTTAAACCCTAAACCCTAAACTCCTAAAACCCCAAACCTAAACCCAAATGTTTTAGGCCGACTATCTTTACTTAATTTAGGGAGATTAGATGTCACCATTTATGATCATACTAGTCTTCCCAATAATTGTGTGGTTTGGTTAATTTGGATAACTCTGGTTTACCTTACCTCAAAAATTAAGTTACATTATGTTGTTGTATGCTTGGTTAACTATTTGTTTTGTCTTTATTCTTCTCTTTCTATTTTTCTATATCTACACTCTCCTCTTCTCATTTTTCTGCTGCACTTACCTGCTGCATTTTCATGGTTATCCAGTACTGGTGCTATTTAGCTCTTCTGCCTCATCTATTGCTTACCTGTTATTTGGTTTTTAACTTGTTGGGTTCTATTTCTATTTATCGATAGCCATCTTTCATGGGACTGTCGCCTGTTTCATTGGATTTGTTGGGTTTTACTTTTCTCAACCCTCAAGGATCAATTATTTTCTTTGCTGATTATGTTGATTGTCTCCCTTTCTCTATTCAGTGTTATGAATACTGCTATTTCCCTGCACGGTTGGGATTTCTTTTGGTCCCCTATTCCTTTTGATATTGTTGTTGCTATTTTCTTAGCAGTTGGGCTATTTTCCCTTTACATGATGGAATTTTTGGTTGTATATTTTTTGAGTCCTATCAAGGGTCAGTTCTATAATGACACTGGCTACATTCTCTTCTGTTGGTTACGCTATTTGGTTTGTTGTATTTTCTATCAGTTGAATGGATTATTGGGTTATTATGTTCAGTAGGCTTTTTTTTCTACATGATTTCACCGGCCTTTGTTCCGTTGATTGTCTTCTATAGCCTCATTACGGTTGTTTGTATGAGCTTATTATCTGCTCAGTTACTCTTGGCTCTTTAGACCAGATAATTATTATTGTGATCTAGCTATTATTGTTAACTGGTTGTCGCTCCCCGATTGGCTTTCATCACTACAAGGGTGTTTTCCTTGCCATGATGAGTAATCTGGGTAGGGGTTTTTGTTGGTTGTTCTTTCACATGTTATGTTGGAATACTTCTTTCCATGGGATCAGGCATCCCTTCCGGTCAATTATGTATTTTGTCATTGTTTGTCATTAAAGATCAAATGATTTTCATCTAGTGGCACCCTTCCCGTGTATGTAGGCTATGATGGATGATGATTTCACTCATAATTTGGCTAGTAGTAGCATTTGTGATGTAACCCTTCCTTTGAAGTTTGATGCTCATGCTCATGGCCCATTTTATGTGAGCCTTCCTTCACACATTTCTCTAGTTTGTTCTCATTATCCTTTATTTCTTCACACTTTTGTATTTATCTACCCATGCTAATTCCTTTTTCTCTAGAGTTATGTTTTGTTTCCTTGTAGGTTCATTCTCTGAGGTGGCCATCCACATAACTTTTTGCTAAAGCCCCTGCTTCTCCTTTTATTATTTTTGTTTATTTTTTTTCTTTTTTTTTTATTTTATTTCATGGTTGCACTTAGATAGTGATTCCCCTAGTCGATTGTTTCTTTTGAGTAGGATCTTGAGTTTATCCCATCTTAAGGACCTTGTAACCTCTTTTATGGTGGCAATAAAATTTCCCAATTGGGTTCTCCAAAATCCCTAAACTATAATCCTAAACCCTAAACTCCTAACTCCTAAACCTAAAACCCTAACCCTAAACCCAAATCAATCAAACTTAAACCCTAACCCTAAAACCATAATCCCAAAATCTTTAGGTATAAACCTAAACTAAACAAAATTATAAACTTAAACCCTAAACTCCTAAATCATAAACACTAAACCTAACTCCTAAATCTTAAACTATAAACCTAAACCTAAACTCTAAATCCTAAACCTAAACTTAAACTCCTAAACTTAAACTCTAAACTCTAAAACCTAAACTCCCAAAACCCTAAAACTTAAACAATAACTTAAACTAAAAATTTAAACTCCTAACTAAACTCTTAAACCTTAAAATCCTAAACTAAATCTAACTTAAAATAAACCAATCCTAAACTCAAATCTAAACTATAATCTAAACTATAAAAAAACTTAAACTCCTAAACCTAAACCTCAACTTAAACCTTAAATCTAATTCTAAACCTAAACTCTAAATTATGTTTAATCTTAAACTCTAAACTCTAAATCTCAAATCCTAAAATTTAAACCTAAATCCCTAACTAAACTCAAAACTAAATCCTAACTAATCCCTAACTCAACTTAAATCCTAATTTAAATCCGAAATTTTAAACTTTCTAATCAAACTTAAACCTAACCTTGCTTATATAAAACTAAATCTCTAAACCTTTAAACCTATCCTAAAATATAACCAAACTCTAAACCTTAACCTTAACCCTAACCCTAAACCCTAAACCCTAAAATAAACTTTAAACCTTAAACCCTAAACCCTAAACCCTAAACTTTAAACTCTAAACTAACTCTAAACTAACCCTAAGCCCTAAACTCTAAACCTTAAACCCTAAAACCTTAACCTAAACTAAAAATAAACCTAAAAAATAAATAAATAAATAAATAAACTAAACCCTAAACCCTAAACCTAAAAAAATAAACTTGACCCAAAAACCCTTAACCTTAAACTCCTAAAATTTTAGGTCTAAACCTAAATAATAATACGTATTGCTCTAAACCTTTAACCACAAACCTAAATTCTAAACCTAATATAAACCTTAAACTTCCCCAACCCTAAACCCCAACCTAAACACAAACCCTAAATAAACCCAAACCCAAAACTCTAAATCCCAAGCCTAAACTAAACCCTAAACCCTAAACCTTAAACCCCAAACCTTCCCAAACCATCCTCCCTACTGCGCTCTCTGGCGATTATGTTTTTCCCTTTTTTGGAGCTTCTTCTCCTTGCAGTTTTGGTGATCCTTCACCATTATCGATCGCATTTTTTTGCGTGTCTTTGCTCTGGCCACGCGCATTATGTTCCTATAGTCTTTGTTGATGGCGGCGGATCCTTTGGTCATGTAGCCAGTCATTTCCTTAACGGAGGCGGAGGCTAGGGCATCAGATGTATTAGGATTTATGAAATTGAAAGCACCTGTTGTTATGCCTGTTGTAAAATCCTTTAAGGATGTTCTCTCTAGTAAGAGCCTTTCCCCTACTGATTCA
Organism: Cymbidium sinense; assembly: GCA_021442155.1. Lineage (NCBI taxonomy): Eukaryota > Viridiplantae > Streptophyta > Magnoliopsida > Asparagales > Orchidaceae > Cymbidium > Cymbidium sinense. The sequence goes on along the minus strand of CM038223.1, from coordinate 141,163,294 downwards.
GTGAATTTGATATCGACTTTGTTTCGTGGCATCCCTGCGATCATGTGCTTTGATCTTGATGTTGAGAAGTTGGCTAAGCCATATGAATTTACTTTGGTTGGCAAATTTGTATTGTGACGTCCAAATTTGGATAATATTCATTCTTTTTTCAACAATCTTAAACTCTCTAGCGCTTTCTCTGTGGGTTTAATCGATCCTAGACACATTTTGATTCAGCTTATAAATGATTTAGAGTACTCAAGGGTTTTCTCTCGTCATTCTTACTTTGTTTATAATTGTAAAATGTGTCTTTTAAAGTGGTCTCCTCTTTTTGACATAAAAGAGGAATCACCAATTGTTCCTGTTTGGTTGGGTTTTTTGAATATGAGCATTCACTATGTTACTCACCAGGTTCTATTTGCTATTGGGGCTCTTTTTGGTCAGTCTCTTCAAATTGATCAGGCCACTACTGTGAGATCCCTTCCATCCTATGCTGGTTGAAAAACTCAAATGATCCCTTCCATCCCTTTAAATTGACCAGGTTCTATTGCTCATATACTGGTTGAACTTGATATTTCTAAAAAAAACATCCTTAGGAAGTTTGGATTAGTTAAAAAAAATTGATTATTTTCAAAAAGTTGAATTTCAAAACTTTCCACTTTTTTCTCTCACTGTAAAATTCATGGGTATGATAACCCAGAGTGATTTGTGCTTCACCCACAACTTAAAAAGAAAAACTCAAATGATCTTATTTCTACTAATCCAAATGATAAAGTTCATAAACCTATTTATGTACCTAAAGCTAACCTAAATGGAAATACTATTACTGCTTCATTGGAATTCACTGATGTGCTTAATGTTGATACTCCCAATACTCAATCTAATGAGGTCAAATATGCTACTAATGTTGAATATGATGGTTTGTTAATTAATCCTTCTTTACATGATAACTTGCCATCTCATGATAACTCTAATGTTCAAGAGGTTGAGAAAAATGCATTTTTTTTTCTCTATAATGATTCTATTCAGGTCTCTTTGCCTCTTGTTAATGTTGAGCATGAGAATGAGCATGTAAATTTTAATGGTACTTTGCATGAAAATTTGTAGATGGCTAAAAATCAAGTACAAAACTCTTAATTTGATCCTGATATTTGTGCTCTTAATGGTATTACTACCTCTCCTTCTAATCCCATGATTGACATACATTCTAATCCCACCTTTCAACTTAATCCTGACATTAAAGAAGGTGAAGTTGTGATTAGAAATATTTTGGTTAATTCTGATTCTATTCTTAACACCTCTAATCAATCTCTTTTTGATGGTTACACATTGGATAAAAATAGAGCTTTCCAAACTATTCTAAAAAAGAAGTCTTTTAAAGCCAAAATGTTTCCTCATAACTCAACCAGATCTACTAGATCTGGTTCTTCATCAAATAAATAATGGCCCTTTGGCACTAGAGTGGTTGCTCTCTTTCTAATGTTTTTACTTGTTTTATTTTATCTTTTTTAATATTTATTTTATGTTCAATTCTATTATTTGGAATGTTCGAGGGATTGGAACCCTCACGGTCCATAATTGTGTTAGAAGTCTTTGTCATATTAACAATATATCCTTACTTGTGGTCATTGAACCTCTCATAAATGCTTCTAAGATCAATCATGTTACTAGAATGCTTAGTTTTAATAACTTTTTCTCTAATACTAGTAATAAAATTTGGTGCTTTTGGAATAATTTACATAATGTTTTCATTTTAGATGATCTCCAACAAGTTGTTAATGTCCATATCTCATGTGGTGATTTTTCTGTTTTAGGCTCTTTTGTTTATGCTTCCTGTAATATAACTAGTAGGAACATCCTCTAGGACAACTTAAGAAGTTTTACTTTAACTGTTAACAAACCTTGGTTGGTTGAGGGTGATTTTAACACTATCCTCTCTTCCTCAAAAATAAGGGGAGGTTGCTCTCCTAATATTCATTCTATGAAATAATTCTCTAATTTGATTCTCGATTGCAACCTTATTGATATTGGTTATTCTGGTTCTAAATAAACTTGGCATAACTCTAAACTTTGGCAATGACTTGATAGAATTCTTCTTAACTATCATTGGATTAATCAATGGCCTCTTACCTCTGTTGAACTTTGAGTAGAACTTTATCGGATCATGCTCCTCTATTGATTTCTATTAAAAATAACTTTAAAAGATTATCCTCCTCCTCCTCTTTTAGATTTTAAAATATGTGGATTCAACACCTCGATTTTTTAAAAGTTGTTACCACCAATTGGGTTGCCCCTTACACCTTGACAATTCAGTTAGGGGTATGATTAGATTTTGGTTTAAACTTAAAAGACTTATACAAAACCTAGTTTGGTGGAACAAGCATTGTTTTAAAAATCTCTTTGCTAATATCAAAAATATGGAGCTTTTGGTTTGTAGTCTTGAAAATGCATTTTTGACTGACTCTTCTTAGAAGAAGGATTTGAATGAAGCAAAAGATAATTTGGTTAACTATCAGAATATGGAGAAAACTTATTGACAGTAAAAGGCTACTAGTAAGCATATTGCTGATGGAGATAGAAATACAAGATATTTTCATGCTTTATTCAATAAAAAGAGAGCTTTAAACTCTATCCAAAAAATTAAAAGTGATACTGAAGATTGGATCACTAACATTAATGAGATTAAAGCCTCTATTATTAATCACTTTAAAAATATTCTTAACAAGAGCCAGACTTTAGATGCTATTTCTAGCCCTCATTTGATTCCCTCAACCATTACCAGTGATGAAAATCATTTGCTTACTAGGTTGCCTACGGAAGAGGAGATTGGTAAAATTCTTAATAACATGAATACTAATTTTGTTGCTAGTTCAGAAGGTTATACAACACATTTCTTCTAGGATTGTTAGCCTATTATTAAAAATGATTTAGCTGATGTTGTTATTGACTTCTTTAGTGGTAACCCACTTCCTAGATATTTTTCTTGTATTTCCATTGTTCTTATACCTAAAATTGAGAATATTGAATCCTGGAGTGATTTCAGACCTATTAGCCTTTGTGCTTTCTTTCATAATCTGATTGCTAAAATTCTTATCAATAGACTTAGTCCTCTTCTTCAAAAAATTATCTCCCTCAACCAAACTAGATTTGTTAGAGGTAGAGCTATATCTAATAACATTCTTATTGTTTAAGAGCTGATTCATGATTTGGATGCTCCTAATAGAGGCGGTAACATATTATTTAAATTAGATAATTCTAAAGCATTTGACAACATCTCTTGAGATTTCTATTACACATCCTTCATTTGTTTAGTTTTTATGAAAATTTCATCTACTTAATTACTAAGTCAAATACAAAAGAACAAATGTTACACTTCCCGGTTTGGTCTTCGGACCGGGTCCGGGTTAACAAAACTCAAAAAATCAAAATTTGACATATAAACTTCAACTTAGACATCTTAATGTCCATGCCAAATTTTCAAAAGAACAGATACTTACATGCATGTTGAAGTAATTACTAAGTCAAATACAAAAGGACATATGCTACACATTCCGGTTTGGTCTTCGGGTCCGGGTTAAAAAAACTTAAAAATGTCATATCAAGAACTAAACTTGTAAATTGACACCTACATTTCAACTTGACATTTACATGTCCATGCAATTTTCAAAAGAGCAGATATTCATATACATGTTGAAGTAATTACTAAGTCAAATACAAAAGAACAGATGCTATACATCCCGGTTTGGTGTTTGGACCGGGTCTGAGTTAACAAAACTCAAAAATCAAAATTTGACATATAAACTTCAACTTAGACATATTAATGTCCATGCAAAATTTTTTAAAGAGCAGATACTTACATGCATGTTGAAGTAATTACTAAGTCAAATACAAAAGAATAGATCTTACATCATCGGTTTGGTCTTGGTTAAGTTAACAAAACCTAAAAATTTGATATTATAAGAATTTCAAATTAATAATATCTGAGAAGCTAATTCATTCATATAATACAAGATATGAATCAACTAACATACCTTCTAAAATTCAAATTCTCAGGAAGAAAAGTCCCAAACCTGATTCTCTATGTTCAAACTAGAGTGGACAAGGTTTTGAAGGATTATACTTCTTGAGATAATGAATTTAGACCCGATCCTCTGTAAAAAATCGGACAGAGTAGACAAGGTCTATCAATTGATATTAGCCCTATGATCGAGAAGGGCAATTATCATTAAAAATTTTAATGATAAATGATCACATATTCAAATATAAATCAATCATAAAATGATCAAAATTCAAAGAAAATAAAAAAAATAGAAATAAAAATGAAATTAATTATTTAAATTAAAACAAAAAATCAATCCATCCCTCCGCAACTATTTGTCTTCGGGTGACAAATTAAAAAAACTTTTGCTCATAAAAAGCCAATGTTAAATTAAATACATAACTACTTTCACACTCAAATATTCCTAAAGCCCTTAAGGACGTGGCCCGTGTCCTCTGTCCGCATGGTTTTGTCGCGATATGGCACCACATAAATAGTGGTTACGACCTGAGCCCTCTGACCGGGTGGTTTGTCGCGATATGGCACTACTAAATTACGGTCACGGCCACACGGTATGTTCAACTTTGCTCTTTGAGTTTGTGAAATGTAGAATGTATTTGGTTGGGCAAAAGCCCTATGTTAGCGGTTGACTTATATTTGTCCCCTACAAACTCCACCCAAGTCTACAAGACACCTTGGGCGACGTGATGTGTTTGACAAGGATTCTTGGTCGGGTTGGGACTATTCCTCCGACATAGCGGACCGAGACCGGCGACCGGATGTGAACCATGGGATCTAGATGGCATCATCGTTCCCCACAAAAGTTTTAAATTAAAATAATAAATTTCATAAGTTCTAAACTCCACTCGATTATATACTGTTCTTTAATGATTCATTGACCTTGTCGAAAGTGCTCTCTCGGTGATTGGGAGGGTAATTAACTATAGCTTGCTTTAGAAACTGGAACAGATATAAAAGTTCTCACCAAATGAGAACGAAATCTCTGGTAGTGTCTTATCTACTATTCATCTCACAAATTATCACTTAAACAACTCTTTTCTTTTATTTTCCAAAGAGGTGGGTGTATTTTGATCCCTGACCTAAATCCTAAATCTTAAACCCTAAACCATAAACCCTAAATCCTAAACCTAAACACTAAACCTAAACCAAAAACACTAAACCCTAAACCTAAACCCTAAATCCTAAATCTTAAACCCTAAACCTTAAACCCTAAATTGAAACCCTAAACCCTAAACCCCAAACCCTAAACCTAAACCCTAAACCAACCCCTCAATCCTAAATGTTAAACATAAACCCAAATTCTTAACCCTAAACCTCTCTAAATCATAAACCATAAATAAAACCCACAAACCTCCAAATCTAAACCACCTTAAATCCCCTAAACCTAAATCTAATAATAAACCTAAACCTAAACCTAAACTAAATAAATTAAATAATTTAGGGGCCAACTTAACTAATTTCACTTTATTTAACAACCAAACTTTACCTAAACTTTTAAGAGGTTTTGTTAATATGGATAATACAGGATTTCCTTATCACAAATCATAATTTTCTTGGCCTGGTTTCTTTTCTCTTATTTCTTGATGAGCCTTTGCTTTTGGTTACCTTTTTAAACCTTTTTTTGGGTTATGGTTATTTGCTTATTTTCACTTTTTGGCCTAAGCTGGTTGTTATTTTTGCCCATTTACTTTGGGGTTGGCATGGTGTTTACTCCCTGGTGGTTATTGTCATTATAGCCTTGGTTGGTTGGGTTTTTTTACTCCTCTTGTCTAAGTCGGTTTTCACATCTTTTCCTTGGCTGTTTTTGGTAACCTCTTATTGGGTTGTGGCTTTTTCTACTGTAGGTTTTTCCCCTTGCTTGGGTTTTGCCTCATTTTGGGGCTTGCTGCAATCTTACCAGTTTTGGATCAATTATTGTGGAGATTGAAGGGGTTGCTTCGTTGGCTGGCTGGGTTGACTGGTAGGGCTGGTTGTTTGGATTGGTTGGTTAGTTGGTTGTTTTGGATGTCTTTTCCTTTTCTATTGGTGACTTTTCTGGGGGGATGTTGGTGCTTTAGCTTGGGCTTCATTTTGGCATGGTAGAGGCTTTTGTTTGGCTGTTATTTTCTCTGTCTTATTGACTAGAATTTGGTGGTCAATTTTACTGATGTTGTTTTGGTTCTTTTGGTTATGGTTTTAACCTCCTCCTGTTTTGGCCTTCCCCTCTTGGCTGCTACAGTAGCTTTGGGTTGGGTTAATGTTCTGGGTTGGCTTATTGTGGGCTTTTTGATGGTTGTTATTTTCCGGGCTGTGTTGAGTGAATTTGGCTCGATGGCTGCTGCAAATCCTTACATTAGGATTTTCACCTGCTGTTGTGTTTGGCTAAGAGGCTTGGTTGGTTGGCTGGATTATTTGCTTGTTTCTCTATTATGTGTGTGTTTTTTGCTATTTTTTCTACCTTTCCTTGGCTGTTGTGGATCTTTCTTTTGTTGGTTACTAATGATGAGTTGTTATATGATGGCTGCCTTATGGATGTTTTTCTTAACTGCTTGGGTTGGAGGAATTTTAGTTGTCCTTGGAAACTTGGTTGCTTTCCTCTTTGTTGGTTTTTTTCTTCTTCTTGGCCAACTTGTTGGAACCTTTTCTTGTCTTTGGTCATTGACCATTTTGGCATTTTGGTTTCTGGTGGTTTGTGGCTGCCTTTGGCCTCCTCTTGTGTGTGCTGGTCTTGGATGTTGGCTTGTATCAGGCATGCTGGTGGTGGTTTTGGTGGTGTTACTGCTTATTTCCATTAGCTTAGTCAATGATCCTTCTGTAACTATTGGGTTGTTGGCTTTATGTGCTTGGCCTGTTGTGGGTTTTTGGTTGGTGGATTGGCTGTTGGATGGCTACAGGCTGGTTGTTTTCTCTATTTGTTTGGTGCAGGACTAGATCACTACTTGCTTTGGATGGCTGCTGGTATCAGGTATGCTAACTATGATGGCATTGATGTTACCCACCTCCACTCTTTGGCTAGTAGCTTTACATATGATTGTAACCAATCTTAGAAAGTTTGGATGCTCATATGTATTGTTACCCCTTCAGATGATCTTAATTGAGCCTGAGCCTTTTCTTTCTCAGCTCTCTTCTTTTGCTCCCTTTATCTATACCCCTTTAGCTATGTGTTCTGCCTTAGTAGTGTTTTTGCAGATTTCTTTTACAGGTTGGAACTTTATCAAAAGCTTGGTTGTTCTCTTAGCCATCTCTATTGTTGTTGTTGTGGAGCTTGCTTATCTTGCTTTCTTAAAGGAATTATAAACTGCTGCTCACTCCCCTTTTATTGTTTCTTGTTTACTTTAGTTTTACACTATGTCATTTGCTTTCCTGCTTTTTAGTTTTTGTTCTTATTCTTTTGTTTTCTTTTCTTTTTCTTATGTACTTAGATGGGGGTTTAGCTCTTTGAGCGGTAAATTTCTGAGCTTTACCCCTTATAAGGACTTTGTATCCTTTCCTTTTATGATAATAAAATTCTAACTTTTCCTATATAAAAAAAAAAAAAAACCCTAAATCTTAAACCTTAAACATAAACCCTAATCCCTAATCCCTAAACTCTAAACTCTAAACCTAAATCCTAAACCCTAAATCCTAAGCCTAAACCTCTAATTTATCCTAAACCCAAACTAAACTAAATTAACCTAAATCTAAACTAAACTAAATCCCAAACCCTAAACCTAAACTCTAAGTACAACTAAACCATAAACCCTAAATAAACTTTAAACCCTAAACCTTAAACCCAAACTAAATCTAAACCATGATCTTAAACCTAATCTAACCTAAAAAACATGAGCCCTAGGCTCTGACTTAAACAAACTGAACTTTAAATGAGCCTTGCCCTCTGGCTCTGATCCAACTATCTGAGCCACTGATCTCTGATCCTGAACTGACCTAACTAACCTTAAACTCAAAACTAACCCTTAAACCTGACTAAATCCTAACTTAACTCTAAACACTAACTTTTTAAACTCTGGGCTCTGACCTACCTGAGCCAAACACTCTTCCCACCTACTAAATCTAAATCTAAACTAAAATCTAAACTCTAACTAAACTACCAAACGATGTTACTGACTTTAAATCTCTCCTGAGCCCAAATCTTAAATCAAACTGACTCTAAACTGGGCCCTTATCACTAAACTACCTAAAACTACTTAAACCTCCTAAACCTCCTAAATCTCTCTAAATTCCTTCTAAATCTTAAAAACCAAACCTCTAAATCCACTCTTAACCCTCCAAACCTAAACCCAAATCCTACCCTCCCTACCCTATATTCTAAACCCTAAACCCAACCTAAACTTACTACTTCTTATATTAATCTTAATGTGTGTTTCTTGCTTTTCTTTTGTTTTTTTTTTTTTTTAGATTTCTTGTAGCTCTATGAGCAATAGAACTTTGAGCTTTACCCTTTTTAAGGATATTGTATCCTTTTTTTTTATGATAATAAAATTCTAATTTTCCTCAAAAAAAAATACTTAAACTAAATTTTAAACATTAAGCTCTAAACTTTAAACTCTAAATTTAAATCCTAAATCCTAAATCCTAAATCCTAAACTAAAAAATAAAAAATAAAAAACCCCTAAATCATAAACTCTAAACCCCCTAAATCCTAAACCCTAAACCCTAAATCTTAAAAAATAATGAAAAAAATCTCTTCATATTTTAACAACTTAGACATGAGCAAAAATCAAATGATAAATCAGACCAAGAATAAACAATCTTTATGATAAAAAAATATATTAAAAATGAGGAAAAAAAAAGTCCACTATAAAGATAGCATCAACTCTCACTACCATCTTTCTTGTTATCCAACGACTGCTTTTTTTTTTCTTTTTTATTTTGGTAGACGAAGGATCAATCCTGACATATCAAACGCAAAGTCACTTGGAAGTTATCAAGCAATCCATTCACTTAGATACACGAATTCACTAAATTTTCTTTAGATTTTAATACTTATAAGGAAACATTTAACCAGCAATTTCACGTTAGACAGATTTAACAGATTCAGCAATGTTGCTTAGCAGCCAAGCTCTGAAACCCTAGCTTAAAGTGGTTGAAAGGGTTAGTGAATCGTTAGCATTGGTTGTGGGGAACCTTTTTTTTAATTCTGATCATGTAATACTTGGCAAGGATAAGGTAAACCTTACTAATTGCACATTTCTCTGTAATCATAACCGTTTCTCATATCGGGTAATAAAAAATATTCAGCAAAAAAATAATAGAATCTTATAAAATGAATAACTCTTGAAAAAAAAAAAACAAAACAGAGACTTACACAATTCTTATGCATTTTCATATCTAATACTTAAAATTTGATATTTTTAAATATAATATTTTTTTCTATACATGAAAACATATATTTTACTTTCAAAATTTAACAGGAATGTTAATTTTGATGTAATATTAAAGATTTAAATGTTAAAAATAAATAAATAATAATTATGTCATATCGCAAAAAATAAAAGAGAATTGATATAAAAATAATAATGAATGAATATCTCTAACACATTCTTAATTTCTGTGACTAATGTGAGGAAAAAAAAAATTGAGATTCAGCTTACTTAAATGACCCAATAAAAAAAAACGTACAATACATTTCTGAAAACCACCTCAAGGAACCCTGTATCTTAGCCTTAATAGCAATGCCTCCATACAACTTTGGTGGCCTTAGGAAAGAAAGAACTCATTTTTACTAATTGCGCATTTATCTGCCATATCGCACAAGAGAGAGAGAGAGAGAGAGAGAGAGAGAGAGAGAGAGAGCGCGCTACAGCACTTTGTTTAAAAAAGAAATTAAATCATCCGAACACGCTTGCAGTGTGAAACGGCATTACGAATACCTTTACTGGTAACAGAAAATGGCGCCGAAGCTGACGGCAGGTATGGTGATTTCTCAACACGGGCATGGCGCTCATTACCGTCCCAGTACAATATAATCCTGTTTGTGCAGGAATGCGACCAAGTATCCCCTAACAATACAAGCACATGAACGTGGAATAAGAAATTTTATAAATATTCCAAGAACAAAACTCAGGCTATGTAGGGATTGAAGAAGAAAGCGAAGAAAATGGAACGAATTAAAATTATATGAGTTGATTATGAATCACCGGGGTAGGGTATTGTTTTGAGAATTTCAACTTTGCTTTCAACTCCAATCAATATGTTAGCGTTGTTAACAGTATTAGGTAGGATTTTTAACATTGCAAGGTCTATATGTCAATGGATAATATTTAAATTTGTTCATAATTAAAGGTATTATTCTTTTGAATTTATTTCTTTATTATATTATAATGTACGGCTATTTATAGGTCATTTATATTCCTCACAACATGGTATATGTTGCAGGGTTAAACAACCTTGGTTAAGCAGCCCTCTTGAACAGGAGAGATTAATTTTGATTAATGTTGGTCTATAAGACCTATGACGTTTTGCTTTAGTAGTTGCAATTTGATTTAGGAAAAAGAATATATCATTATTGACTCAAAATAGATGATGAGAAAATAATGACAAGTTTAATCAAAATTTCATAATTCCATCAGAATAAATTGTTATGAACCCTAATCCAACTAATAAAGATAGTCGATCCAATCTGAATGAAAGATCATTCTAAATAACTATAGATTGTATCATCCGAGTCTACATGGATATAGGGCAAAAGCTTGCTAAAGAAGCTAATTTTAAGCCACTCTTAGCTAACATGACTTCAAAGCGTATCAAGTAATGTCATATGAATCACAACTTAAATGCTTAATCATTAGGCAACATACGAATTTAGGTCGTCACCATAACATAATGATGCCATCGAGATCAAGCAATATTTTGTCGGAGGATATGTTGCATCCATATTAACATAAAATTTTTAAATGTGATTATATGAAGATACTTGATAATAGCATTAATTTTTTGTTGGATTAGCGTATCATTCTTAGCAAGGTGTGTGTGTCTATATATATATATATATCATAAACTTCTTGAACGGTTTGAAAGTCTTCTTTAGTTTACATTATTGAGGCTAATCAAAGTGGAGAAACTTTAAAGGTCGACCATCATGCATCTTAAGTACAAGCTTAACACCTCCTATATTCCATGAGCAAACTAAAAATGTTGATATAGATTGTCATTTCTTGCAAGATGTTATGTAATCCAAAAGAATTGTTGCAAATGTTTTCGATTCAAAAATAAAAGTAGAAGAAATCTTTACCAAAGTTACTAAGTCATTGACTACTTTATCGTTTTTACAAAAAGCTTGATCATATAACTACACATTGCAGAAACAGGAGGTATCCATTGTTAGCATGTAAGGCAAGATTCCCAGTATTAAAATTTTATTATATTAGGGAGAAATATTTTAATATCCTCCTAACAGGGTGTAATACTTCAATTCTTTTTCTTATTATATCCTCTCTATCTCTTTGTAAGTCCAACATACACATGATAATACAACAAATTCATCCCAACATAACACACTGAAATTCCCAGCAACCAAATAGAGAGACTATTTATGAGCATCAGCAAGAAAACGTTTAACCCAGAAAATAAGATCAATCTACTTCACAATTTCAGGGTTTTAAAATTAGATCATCAAAAGCAATAAAATAAGAAATATAAAATAACGAAAAAATACCAAGCGCAAGCGTTAACTGGAATGAACCTTCTGTATGCTTTGTTGTGACATGGTTAATTAAAACAACCTGAAACACAGAAACTGATTTTTTTAGCATGTAAAAGTATTATAAAAACTCGATAGTAATAGTGGCGGCCAATGTAATGAATATTTTCCATTTTTTATATTCTCTAGTTACACGCATGTGGTATACACTGGCTATATGATTAAAAAAGTACAGATCAGTTAAATCTGCAATGCCTTCAGCTGTCGACTTGGGAAGGTATTATGAATCAAATTTATTTTTACTGAATTGCTAAGCTGAAGCCCATCTAACAATTAATAAAAATAATTCCAAGCTACATATAAAAAATATGCAAAAAAAGAATAACCATTACAGTTGCATTAGAATTAGGGGTGTCAATTTGAATTCACACGTTAGACTTTAAACCTATTAAAATAAAAGCCTTCCAAAACTGATATGAACTCGGGTAAGGCCAGATTTACATTGGGTTGCCCACTAAAGTCCATTAAAGCTAGTTGACATTGTAATGCATTTATCAATAAAAATTAATATCAGAAACTAGCTCAATTTTTTTAGCCAAGTCAAGATCGTCTCACACCTGATTGAATCGGGCTTCAAATGAAGGATACATGCCAAAAACCATTTTAAATTGATTTCAAGTTTACTATTATTTTATTGAAATTGGAGCAGAAAACTGCAAGATGGGAAGGGAATGAGAAATGAAGCAAAGCAGAGTGACTAATAAATGACAGAGTATACTAATCTATTGAGCATTCTTTCTCAAGATACATCCCGGTAGCTACAGTAGGATGCTTTATATACAACTGGCTGTTACAAAGTTTGTTTTCTACTGTGCTACGTGAATCAAGTAGATGAGGTTGTCACATGCGTATGGTTGAGGTTCCCTTAATGGTTTGCTGTTAGCATGGCAGCTTCTAGATGATTCTGGTATGATATCATTATCACCTTCGCTCAAGATGACAATCGAGTCTTGTTCAGTTTGCTAAAAGCAACCATTGGATAGTGTTTTGCTAGAGATGTTCGCATATTGATCTTCAGTGGAAATGTGGCAGACTACTATAGTGTTGGATTTGATACAATCTCAAATGAAGTGATGATCAATTTCAACATGTTCGATTTAAGCATGAAACACAAGGTTGTTTGCAAGAGCCAGAGTGGAGATATTGTCACAATGAAGTGGGGTGACTGAATCGGCAGGAATGTTGAAGTCCTAGAGCAATCATGTTAGCCATATAATGTTGGTGGCTACTATGGAGATAATTCTATATTCAGACTCGGTGGAGGGAGAGCAACTATAGTTTGCTTTTTTGAAGCACCAAGAAATGTGAGTGCGGCCAAAGAAAGTACATTATCCAGTGGATTTTTCACCAATCAGGTCGCTGACCTAGTCAGAGTCAGTAGAGTTGTTTGGTCAGGATAAATTGAAAGCTCTTTGTTGATGGCGCCTTTTAGATATCGGAATAGGCATTTAAGTTGATAGAAGTGGGTGTTGAGTGAATGATGATGATGTTGACAAAGATAATCTATCACAAATGCAATGTTGGGGTGGGTGATCGTGAGATATTGGAGTGACCTGAGTAGATGGTGATAGAGTTGAGGTTCGATGAATGAACCATCCATAGTGCTTGCAAGTTAAGAGTTGAGAAGATTTTGTATTTGTGTGTAGTTGATCAAGCCTGCTTGATTGAGGATGTTGGTCGCATATTTAGATTGGTGTAGTAGGAAATGTGGGAGTTGTTGTACTTCAATACCCCAAAATAGTGAGATTTGTCCAAGGTTTTTGATTTTGAAGGGTTGTTATAATTTGTCAAATAGCATTGTAATAGTAGCTTGATTGTTGCCGGTCAATAATATGTCATCCACATGTACAAGTATATATAATTGTGCTGCTATATAGTAATAGATCGATCATTGAGGGGTTATCATTGATGAAACGAAATCCAAGTGTTTGGAGAGTGGTTGAAAGGGTTGTGTACCACTTGTGAGGAGATTGTCTGAGTCTATAGATTGCTTTCATGAGAAGGCAAACATAATTTGGTCATAGAGGATGTTGGAAGCTTTGTGGTTGGGGCATGTACAATGTTTCATTTTCATGTAGAAATGCGTTGGGGATACCTAGTTGGGTTTTTTGACCATTTGGTAGTTGAAATAGTAAGTACTATTCAATTTGTTGACATTTTAGCAACAAGGTTTAAAGTTTTGTATAATATATTTTATATTGTTTGTAGCCTTGTGCAATGAGTCGACTTTATACCTAGTGATTTTTCCCTCAAACCTCAATTTGATTTGATATGTCCACTTTTAACCAAGAAAATGTTGATTTGGAGATGGAGAGTCTAGAATCCATGTTCCTTGAGCTTATAGTGCCTAATATTCTTTTGACATGACATGTCCCTAGTTAACATCTTTAATGGAAGCTGAGTAGCTTATTGGTTCGGTTGGTTTTGTTATAGTGTAGTTAAGATCCATGACTTATTTGGGTTTTAAGTTTCTTGTTTTCAACCGGGTAATCATGGGGCGTGTTGATTTATTGTCTGTTTCAGGTGATGTTGGGAGATGTGTTAATTCTTGTAGGCGGGATTGTTAGCGATGTATAAGGGAATGATGTGTAATTATTGCAAGGTTGTGATGGAGTTGGGCTAATAGTTTGTAATTGTGTTGTCTGGTGTGGGGTGATTTTGGCTTGTGAAGGTGTTTGTTTGATGGAGAAGTTTGTTTTGTTGTTATTGTAATAATCGGAAAAAAAAAAAAATACAACCGCCGCGTTAGTTAGCCGCGGATGGGAAAAGTCAGGGGAGTTCGATTTGGCAAAATAGAACTCCCAAAACAGAGGGAGAAAGAGAAGGAGAAGGGGAAGACTACCGTGCGTTACTAAGTGAGAAGACCGCAGTCGACGATCAAAGAGAGGAAGGAGGAGAGTCTTTTCGCATCGTCGGTGAGGAAAAAGAGGAGTTTCGTGCCCTAGCGAGTGAGGCTCGCCGTCGACATCAGTCACGAGGCTCTTGTGCACGACGAGAGAGAGAGAGCGAGGTGCGTGCATGCTTGAAACGAGGCGTGACATGGGCAAACCGAGAGGGAATAAAAGGGAATATAAAAAGGTAAGTAAATAAATTTTATAAGTATATGTTTAATTGAAATTTGATTTTAATGTTATTAACTTTGATTTTAATGTTATTTCAAGTTTAACTTAGGGTTTATCGATTTCAACAAATAAGTTAAATTAGGAATATGTATAATTAAATTTAAGTTTAAAATATCATAAGATCATTTCAATAATCATTTTAAGAAAAATAATAAATAAAAGTACTAAATTTAGGAAAACTTATAAATGAAATGCAAATATTTGGAACTTATAAATGAAATGGATGTAATAAAAAAACAATTAATTGTATTAATAGATTGAGCTAAATTATACCTTTCCTTAAGTATAATATAAATTAAACTTAATTATTTAAACTTTATATGCTACATGCAAAATATAATTTAAATATTAACTTGATATTTAGCCTAATAAATGTACATAATAATTTAATAAATAAATTAACTAAATACGATTATTATCATTATTATTAATTGTTAATTTAACTTGATTTAAAAATAAATAATGAATATTGATATAAAAAAATAATTAATAAAAACAAGATCATATGAATAAAATAAAATACATTATTTTAATATCGATCCAATCAAGAATTTCAATTAAAAAGAAACAAAAGGAAAATAGGTTCAAGAGAAAAATTAAATTACGTCTTATATTTATGGTAAAATATTTTTAATCATATGAACGCTATATTTATACAATTGATTTCAGCATCAAATGATTATTTTTCTCGCTTCTTCATAAATTATGTAGCTTTATCACGTCGGATAATAACCAATGCTAGATCATATTTCATTATTTTAATAGTTAATTAATTTACTATTATGAATTAATACGCATATATAATCAGATACAGATATATCAGTTTTGAGTTCACCCACTTACAGATCGACCGGGACGAATGCACCCATGCACTAAATGATGAAAAGACCAATAAAAATAAACGAATTGCCATGTCTTCGGATGAGTAAAAGCCCCCCCCCAATATATTTGATTATTTGAAAAATTTCTTTTAATACGATAACAAAACCATGCATACTTCTCTACCTTCTTGCTTACTATAAATATAAATGACCAATTAATTTAATTCAATTGTTAGTTGTTTAAATTTTTTCGAACCATCCTAACTAAATACAGATAAGGGAGGGTTATATTATCGTACTATAAAGAGTATCTATGTTATGCTTAAATTATATGTATATGAACTTTGTTTAAGATATATACGAACAAATTGTTAAATCATTTATGAATTATGTTTTCTGATGGGAGATTTTATTTAAGATTGGAAGTGTTATGTAACTTTTCTTTATCCGTCCGACCATCTGCTCACCTTAGATTCCTGCCGCCGCGACAAGAGTGGTATCGAAGGATTTTATATTTAGGGACATAAGTATGATCATAATCAAAAAGTCATTAGGAAGAGGATAAATTTTATGAAAAAATTTGCATATGATTATAATGATTGATGCGTAACAGTTATAATTAATTTGTGCTTCTCAGGCCTATAAAATCAATTCAGGAAGATGTTATGGGTAAAATAGAAAGAAACCGAAGCACCGTGAATTCCGCAATGATAGATGCATTTACTCAAATGATAAAGAATGACTCAAATGATAAGAAATCGATACACAAGCTAGTGGTGGGGTTCCTATTAACAAATACCTAAAATTATTTCAAGATATGAGGCCACCTCTTTTCCCAATGACAGGAGCCCCAATAGAATCAAAACCCGGTTGATGCGATAGAGAAAATTTTGGCATGTCATGCCCTTAAAGAAGAGTTGTTTTGGCTTTTTTTTGCTTTTGAGGGCTTAAAGAGATGGTGGTGCGACAACAGAAGAGAAGTTTGAAGGGAGGTTTTGCAATCTTATTTCATGGGAGAACTTTGTGAAGACTTTTAGAGATTAATTTGTACCCCTATCAACTAGGAGACAAATACAGGATAAGCTCATCATATTGATACAGGGAGATCGCTCTATCATGCAAGATGAAGTCGAAGTTTACAATGCAAGGTATGCACCTCAATTGATACCAAATGTAAAAATGTCATAAGTTTCTATCCGATCAAGGATGCCGACATTTGATTCCGGGTATTGATATGTCAGACCGATGAGCGAAGGATAAATTGGATGCAAGCTACTCGTAGGAGGAGAAATATTTAGAGGAATGATAATAAGCCAAAATCTGAGAATGTTCAAACCGAAAAATCAAATTAGAAATTCTAAGTCGATACCAATGCTAGAAGAGCAGATACCATATACCCAAAATATGGAAGATAACATAAAGAGATTCTCGTGCACAAACACTTATTCGTACATCACCAGACATATGGTAAAACCTTGTCATATCTTGAGAAATCTTCAAATTGACTAAGACAAGTGTTCAACCTCCTAGATCAGGTTAAAGGATGATCAATCGATGCATCAATTCCATCTCAAACTCAAAACCGCCGTAACACATACCTCGAAGTTTATACACTCACGCGAAGAAGAAAAGACGACGATGTTATTAGGGTATGTATTTATTTAAATTAGCATTGTTACAATTTTATATTAAGTTAGATATATTTGTTTTATATGTTTATTCATTTATAGGTATCATCTTTATTGAAAGTAAATTAGAGTTTTATTTGATCTGGAGCATCGATTCATTTATATCTGAGAAAAGTGTGAAAATTTTGGGATTGCAAGTTATGAAAATATCTGTAGTACTTTCAGTAGTAATGTCAAATGGAACTCAAATAAATGCTAGGAATGTTTGGTAGAACCTAAATATCGGAAAGCTGGATGCAGATTTAATAAGATCACAATATATAAATTGATGTAATTTTAGAATGAATTGCTACTAAACATTATGCTACTATGATTGTTGTAAAAGATAGTCAAATTTAATATTCCTGAGAAGAAGAATTCAAATTGTAAAGATAAAGATATATTATGATGGTGTCTTTAAAATTTTAAAAGATGCAAGAAAAGGAAGGTTTTTTGTTCAAGTTATTGTTACTAAAGAAAAGAAGTTAGAGGATATACCAAGAATAAAGGAGTATCCGTCTAGATGATTTATCGGGTTTAACTCCGCTAGAGAGATGATTTTTCTAGTGATTTAATTTAATGCAAAACCCAGAAGAAAAATTATATAGAATGGCGAAAGAATTACAAGAGTCAAGAATCACTACAAGAATCAAGGATTTAGCCATCTCTTGAGAGCTCAGATTATTTGTGAAGAAGAAAAATGGGAGCTTAAGATCATGCATCGATTATAGAGAGCTTAGCAAACTCACATTGAAGAATAAATATTCATTGCCAAAAATTGATGATCTTTTAATCAATGGAAAGATTTTCAAAATTGATTTAAGATCGTTATCATCGACTAGATCAAAGAAGATATACCAAAGACGCATTCAAGTACAGGTATGAGGAGTTTGACAAGGCTTAACAAATTTCCAAAGATATTTATGATCTCATTAATAATCTTTAAACTCTTCTAGATTCATTTGATATCAGATACATGATGATATTCTAATTTATTCCAGGAAGTTCATGAAAACCATCTTCACATTATTTTGCAAGCTCTGAAACGAAATGAATTGTATGCAAAATTTTCAAAGTGTGAATTTTGTTAAATAACATCATATTCTTGGGGCACATGATTAAGAAATAGCTTGGATCGTAGAGAAAGAAATGAATACCGAATCAACCACCGCCATAAAAGTCTAAATTTCAGAGTAAGTGATATTACAAGAGATTCGTTGATTTTCATAAATCGCCATGCCACTATCGAGCTAACCCGTAGCAAGTTTGATTGGTCATATCGTGAAGAGACTTTTCAAAATCAAGAATTGTTTAATGACCACTATTAATTATTCCATGACGAATGATTTCAAATTTATAGATGCATTATTAAGAGCTTGGATGTGTCTTTACTCAAAATGGAAGAGTGATTGCGCTTCAAGGCAATTGAAAAATCATGAATTATCCAACCCATGATCTAGAGCTAAGAAGGTATTTGCATTAAAAATTTGGAGTCATTATTTATATGTAAGTAAGTTTTCACCGATCATCAAAGCTTGAAATACATCTTTACTCGAATGAGCTAAATTTAAGGCAAAAGAAATGGTTGGAACTCATTAAGATTTTGACATTCAATATCATCCAGGAAGGCAAATATCTTGATGCTTTAAGTAGAAAACATTTAAGAATGCTTATTGGATCTCTCAACAAAAGTTGAAAGATTTAGAAAAATTAGAAATTTCAATTATTAAATCTACGATAATACTTCATCATAAATCGACGCTATACAATCAAATTTGAAAGATAGAATAGAGATGCTTTACTCAAGATGATGACTGAAAATTTTAGATTTGATAAAAGTAGCCATACGTAAGATTTTGAAATCGATGAAGAGGATTATCAAGATCATCATGAGTTAGATTCCGATGTTGGAGATTTGAGGAAAAGATCTTACATAAACACATCATTCTAATTATACAATTCATCTGTGCAAAGAATCAAGATCTTAAGAAAATATTTTGGTGGCAGAATGAAAAGAAGTAGTGAATTTGTCATAAATGTCAATCATGTCATATGTAACCGAACATCGCGAGACTTTACGCTCGCCAATACCCGAAAGTGAAAATGGACGATATCAAGCATTTTGTGATTTTTACCTGATCCGTAAGAGACTATACGCTATTTGGGTCATTATTAATGACACTAAATCAGACACTTTATATCTATCAAACAATCGACGCCGTTGAAAAGCTAAAGTATCTTGATGAAATCAAGTTACTGGTGCCAAAAAATCTATAGTCCGATCGATGGTCGATGACATCTGGGATCGTGGAGAAAAATTCAAAATTTTAGATAAACTTACTTTCAGATTCCATCCTCAAACCGATACCGAAAAACAATTCAAACACTCAAGATTTGCTTTGACTTTGTATCCTTGATTTTGGGAGAAATTGAGAAATTCATTTGCCTTTGATTGAGTTTGCCTACAATAATAACTTTCAAGCAAGTATTGCATGGCTCATGATCAGCGGAAGGAAATGCAAAACACGCTTTGTAAAGACAGAAAGAATCAGGAATGTAATAGATGAAGACCAAAAAATCCGATTGATCCCGGATAGATTAAAAGTCGCTCAAGATGAGAGAAAATGATGATGCAAACATCTACCAATAGAGTTTGAAGTGAGAGAATTTGTATTTCTTAAAGTCAGCCCCATAAAAGGTATAAAATGATTTGGTAAAGTTGGAAAGTTGAGCCCACGTTATATTGGTCTATATGAAATCTTGGAAAAAAATTAGGAAAGTGGCTTATAGACTGGTTTTACCTTCTCACATGCAATGTGTATATTTCTCTCATGAAAGTATATTATTGATGAAACCAACAAGATTATCTTGATCTTATGATATTCAACCTGGATCTCATATTTGTGGCGGAAAGGATTATAAAATTATGATGTTAAGCATCTCGTGAATAAAAAATTTCATTTGTTCGTGTTTGTGGAAACATGGAGATCGAGAAGCGAAAAATTTCTTTTGTTCGTAATCGTGGAAACATGGATTAGATCGAAGCGATGTGGGAGAAGGAATCGAGATGCGAGAACTTTATTCTCAATTGTTTAATTAAATGTATGTTTATTTCTATTAATGTCATTTAATTTAGACAAATTTTATAAGAGAGATTGTAATAACCAAAAAATAAAAAAATACAACCATGACGATTAGCATATTAGAAAAAATCAGGGGAGTTCAATTTGCAAACCAAATAACTCCCAAAATCGAGAGGGAGCAAGAGGAGAAGGGGAAGACTCTATCCATGCCCCAAATGAGTGAGACTTTCATGCTACCGACGATCGAAAGAGAGGAGGAGAGTCTTTCTGCATCCTCGAGGAAGAAGAAGAGGAGTTTTGTGCCCTAATGAGAGGCGGCTCCACCGCATCGAAGTCACGGAGGTTCTTGTACCAATACGAGAGGAGAGAGCAAGGAGTGCGGCGCGGTTTTGAGAGTGCTTGACTTAGGCAAACCCAGAAGGAATAAAAGGGAATATAAAAGGTAAGTAAATAAATTTTATAAGTATATGTTTAATTGAAATTTGATTTTAATGTTATTAACTTTGATTTTAATGTTATTTCAAGTTTAACTTAAGGTTTATCGATTTCAGCAAATAAGCTAGGAATATGTAGCATAATTAAATTTAAGTTTAAGATATCATTTTAAGAATATTTCAAGAATCATTTTAAGAAAAATAATAAATAAAAATATTAAATTTAGGAGAACCTATAAATGAAAT
The DNA here is from genome assembly GCA_021442155.1 of Cymbidium sinense. NCBI lineage: Eukaryota > Viridiplantae > Streptophyta > Magnoliopsida > Asparagales > Orchidaceae > Cymbidium > Cymbidium sinense. The sequence continues at coordinate 141,142,204 of CM038223.1, read as the reverse complement.
ACAAATATTTGAAACTTATGAATGAAATGGAGTAAGAAGACGATTAATTGTATTAATAGATTGAGAGCTAAATTGTACCTTCCTAAAGTATAATATAAATTAAACTTAATTATTTAAACTTTACATGCTACATGCAAAATATAACTTAAGTATTAACTTGATATTTAGCCTAATAAATATAATACATAATTTAATAAATAAATTAACTAAATATGATTATTATCATTATTATTATTAATTGTTAATTTAACTTGATTTAAAAATAGATAAATGAATATTGATGATGAGCTTCAATTGATTAATAAAAGTTTATACATAAATATCATGAATAAAATAAAATACATCGCTTTCTTAATATGATCCAATCAATATTTTCTCAAGGAATTTCAATTGAAAGATTAAAGAAAGGAGATTCAAGAAAACCGGTTTAAAGGTAATTATGTTTACATTTATGATAAAAATGTCTTTAATTTCTGTGACGTGTTTATATGATTATGATTGTTTCTAACCGCAAGTTGATTATTTTCCGCTTCTTCATAAATCATGTAGTTTATCGCTTTTGTGTTGAATAATAACCGAATGCTAGATCATATCTACTTCGTTATTTTATAAAGTTAATTGATTCTTGTTACATGAATTAATACGATAAAGTAATCGCTAGAATGTGATATGTTGAAAGTGAGTTCACCTCCTTACAGACTTGGACGAATGCATGCATAAACGAAAAATGAAAAAATAAATCGCAAATGGTAATGGCTACTTCCTGAAAGTATGGTAGCGACTAATGACTCCAAGACGGATGATAAATATAAAAGTAAAAGTTCATAAATATTTATGATACCTACCCCCCATATGTTTAATTGTTTGAGCAAATTTCTTTATGACATGTGATAAAAACCTGCACGCATACTGTTCTACCTTCTTGTTTACTATAGTAAAGATAATCGACTCAAGAATTTTATTCAATTAATTGTTTAAATTTTTTTGGTAATCATCCTAACTAACTACGGATAGAAGGAGGGTTATATTTATCAGTAAAACTACAGAGATAGGTATTTATGGTTATGTTTAAATTATAGGTCATATAAACTTTGTTAAGATATATACGTGACAAATGTTAAATCATTGGATCAGAATTTCAGTATGATTGGAGATTTTATTTAAGATTAGAAGTATTATGTAAGTTTTTCTTTTATCCGTCCGACCGTCTATTTCCACCTTAGTATTCCAAGCTCCCGGGTCGGGTCGTAATGTTATAAGAGAATGTGGAAAATGGGACTAGTAGTACGGGTTGTAATGTGCATGATAGAGAATGGGTTGATGCTAGGATGGTTTGCAGGTGTAATTATTGCAGGTTGTGATGAAGTTCGATTAATAGTTTCCAGTTGAATGGGTTGATGCTGGGATGGAGTTGTTGATGCTGAGATGGTCTATAGGTGTAATTATTGCAGGTTGTGGAGTTGAGTTGATAGTTTGTAGCGGTGTGAGTGGAAGAGCTTGTTTGATATGTAAGTTTGTTTAGATATTATCGAGAATGTGGAAAATGAGACTAGTAAGGGGTTGTAGTGCATGATGGAAAGGCTGATGCTAGTTGATGATGTTGGGGAATGATTACTCAATGAAGTTAATGTTGGTTCTAAAAAATTCATGCCCACCTCTTAATAAAGAAAGTTTCAATTAGTCCGAGTCAAACTTTAAGAAGGTAGATGAGTTTGAAGATAAAATACTACCCAGAAATTTCATCCTCATTTTATAAGACTTTAGATCTAATTTCACGTTTCCCATAAGCAGAAGCACTTATGGTTAATTACCCTCCCAATAGTGAGAGAGAACATTTGACCAAGACTCGATGTTAGGCCGTTAAATTCTTAGCATATAGTAGTTGTGGTTTATATTTGAAATTATCAAAGTTAACACCCTAAACTTAAAATGATGACCACCATCAAAATCTCATAATTTCATCGCCCTATTAATCAGATCTCTCTTACTTAATGAGGAAATAATGCCAAAACGGATCGAAAGATCATTACAAACCATTAATTACTTCATCCAATGATACCTTACAAACCCAGTGGATATTTGTCATGGGGATAATTTTAAGTAATTTTAATTAATAAAGAGCTTTATACATCAAACTACTAACTTGCAACCCAACAACAATGATCATAATTTAGTAGAGTCAAAGGGTCCTGGTCCTAGTCATAACTATAATTTAGTAGTCTGTAAAGGGAAAAATTACCCGATCAGAGGATCGTAATCAAAACCATAATTTAATGGGACTATTGAGGAATCAAATCACCCAATCAGTGAACAAAATGCTACGTCTTGACAGGCTTTAAATCATTTGACAATGAGCATACTAATATACTTGATGTGATACTTTTTGTGACATGAAATTTTCTTAAATTGTCACAACAAATGATTGGACGATGAATTGAATGGATTTTATTCAAGTTTTTTTATGATAAATTCCACTTGAATGGCATCATATTTTTGTTTTTTTTTTCCTTTCTTTTGGATTTTTTATATTTTATCAGGCTTAAATTTGAGATAGCTTATATTAAATTTTGGGATATCTTGATAAAGACCTTACCTTCCAGTTGAAATCTTAATCAACATGACCATCATTTGAATTATTTGATAGTTCATTTCATTACTCTAGACCCTATCAAAAGGTCCATAGTATTTATTTAAATGTTTGAGTTAATTTACAAATTCATCGCATTACAAACACTATCAACTCTATTTTCATTCATAAAGGATCGGGTTTGTAGTTGGAATTTGTGGTTGTGCTTTTGATCTTGGAATGGAGAATTTGTAGTTTTAAATATGATTTTTTTATTAAGGCCTTTGATGATCATATGCATAAAAAGACAATCTTTGCTTTAATAGTAGCTTAGTTTGTGATCATTCATGCCAACTCCCATATATGAGGAGGATCACACAAATCAAATGGGGACTTATGACTTTCATAATATATGATGAAGAGGCTCTCCTAAGAATGTGCATGATCGATGGATTTAGGTTTAGCTTTGCAAAAAGAGAGCTATCATTTTATAATAACGATTATTGATCATTCAAAATGCATGCACAACTTTCGAGGTAAAAATGGACTTATATTAATTATGATTTTATCCCGGCCCACATTCTCAAACAATATTATTGAGCATTCTGCATATTAGTCGATGCACACACAGGCGCTTTCAATTATAATAATTCTTGTGTGATTCATGAGACTTGCAAGCTTTTGAGGCAAAGGCAATTTAAATTAATTGCATATTCAACCAACACAACATCCGCAGACACTTGATTTAAAAGTTTAGCACATGTGTCGAGGATACGAGTCAGGATGATAAGCATGAATCTTCGTACACTTGTATGATGCACATTGTATTTGCATAATATTAAATGTGTTTGTGTGATGCGGATGCACATGTTGATACATTTATACGTTGCATTTACATGATGTAATTGTGCACTTCTAGGTATATTAGAAAGATTATCTTGGGATGTATGCTCATGAATAATAAAAGACCAAACTTGATAATCTATATAAATTTTAAGGCACTTGCATAAATCTCAAGGTATCATATTTTAGTTGAGAATAACCACCAAGGCTCATGAAATTAAAAAAAAATAGAGATTTAAGGATTTGCATATATTTTTTACTATTGGCGCATAGAACCCAAGTTTGAATTTCCAAATAATGCCTTTTGTTCACTTGTAGGCCTATAATGCGAATCCAATGGCATAAGGGTGTGGGTGCTCTAGTTCTTGTTAAATCATTTAAAATGATACTCATTTCTTTTGTATCTAGTCCTTAGTTCATTGAATTCTTAAGTTTCAATGGGACATAGTTCGTGCTCATTGACGAGCATGTGAGCTCATTACAAGTCTCATTAAAATTCTTTTGATTCATCCATTTTGTTCAATGCAACAAGTAGCACAATCAAAATGTTCAATTAGTTGATGCAAGTCTCTTATGAATCTCATTTAAATTCAATTCTTATTTGAGAACAAGCATTCGAATGTACTGTAGGTCATATATGCAATCTTGTGTTCAGTTAGAACCTTCTTTAGTTCATTTGAAATAAGATGTATTCAATGTATTCATTAAGAAGATTTATTCATATTCATTAGTGAGTTGTCCCATCTCATGTTAGCACTTATAAGTAATCAATTACGTTATACTATGATCATTATTTATAAATTTGTCCTCGTTCATCATCATTCACAATAATTTTATTTTATTTAGAGGTTTTGTACTTCTTTTATTTTGTATTGCACAAATTAATCTCATACTATTAAGAGTCATATTCCATATTTCGACAAAATTTGGCAATCTTCCTGCGTCTTTCCAACATATGTGGCTACATCAGGAGTCTAGGCCTACCCACCACATCAATAAAAAAGCGCATGGTCAGTATCATAAAACACCAGTCTAAATCATCAAAACCTACTGTGCCAAGAAAATTGTATATGGGATACCTACACAAAAGACTTTGAAATGCATAATCTTCCCCGTTGTGCTAAGAAAAACACGCTAAGGGTCACCTATTGTGTTGCGAGCATCACCTACGAGTTTCTCCCACCATGCTAAGAAAAGGCACATGATATCTGATCATTATGCCAAACACACCGTAATCAAGACTGAGAAATTATGAGGTTAATTTTTTTTATACCTTCAAGTGAGACAATGAATTAAGAAAACTACGAGAACAATAAATTAGCATAATTTTGGATAGATTAAAGAAAAATACAATTAAATTTTCTTGCTATTTTTTTTAGAGAGATTATGTAAAGGGAGAAAGAAAATGGGCTAGAAAGAAAAGAGGCTTTGGCTCTCAATATAGAGGAGGAAGGCAGAGGGAGGTTGGTTGGCTACACAGCCATATGTGTGGGGAGAAAGAGTGGACATGTGTGTATGTACACATGCGGGTGGACATGCAGGTGTGCATGCAGGCGGTGGGCATGCGATCGGGGTTTAAGAGCTGCATACATGTGTAGACAAGTGTACCTGTGTGCGCATGGGCAAGCGAGAGCGTGCAGGTGTGTGCACGCATGTTTATGTGCATGTGAGTGTATACATGTGTTTCTGTGTGTTGGAAGGGCGGTGCATGTGTACAATTGTGTGTACGTGTGCAGGTCCTATGTGAATTGTGAGTATTGTACATGTGTGTGGGGTCTCAAATTCTATAAATAATATTTATGCTCTCCTTATCCTCTAGCCATCCTTATGCATGCATCTTTTGTTTCTCCCCTTAACTTCGACTGAAATGGGGACACACCTATCGGTGATCAAAAACCTTTTTGAGATAGCAAATTGGATCAATTAAATTAAACAAAATGATCTCTCCCATGCTAAATTTATGGCATATATTGAGCTCAAAATTTAATGACTTCCAGATTTGATTTGGTGTAAGCATTGATGCAACCTGGCCAACTGATACGAGTAAACAGGCAGTGCCACATCATTAGAATAGACTTTCTAATTGAAAAGATCCTAACAAGTGTCATGAATCGAATAGTCCATGAATTAATGAACAATCATGATACATTATCTTGCATGGTCAATCCTCAGGAACTACCAGTGCCTAAAATAGGTGGGCAACTCATGGCTATATGAGAAGCTTTGGCACATCATTTCTAAATGCTATAATTAATTCCATATGTTCTTGGGGAGGAGGCAATGATGTTGTTTATGACTCATTCTAGCTCTTTTCTTACTTCGACAAGGTTAGCAAATATGAACTGAGCATATTTCATATTAAGGATAATATCAAATATCTAAATCGAAGGATTTAAATATTCCGCATCCAGAGGGAAAAACACCATATTTGAAACCTTATGCTTGTTTTTGCACATGTACAAGTAACACATGGATCTAGTAATAAATTCACAATATATGCCTAGTATCTTTTTTCCTAGTAGACGCTCAATCTCATACTGCGTATCATGGATCTGTTAATAATTTAGCAATACATGTCTAGCATGTTTTACCTGAATAAATGCTCATTCTGAAACCATTACCAAAAAAATGCCCAGTTATACACTAAAAATTTGCCCAGCACACACGCACACCTTCTAATAAGCCAAAATGAACTTTCAAGTTAAAAAATGATAGCACTTACAGCCACGGAAAATCTTTTAGCAAGTTTCATTAACTGCTTGGACATATCGGTAAGCACATTAGTCCTTTGGACCATATCTTCAAAATGCTGGCGAAAGTGAAATGAGATGCTATCAATGACAACAATTTTCACCTGTCATGATAATAGTCAGCATATCAGAGAGAAACCCAAAATAAAGAGACTCAAGATTTCTCAGAGGAATAAGATAACCAGGCAGAGCCATAAACATCATTGTGTTTATGAAAATAATTGTTTCATAAATGGAAAATCATTTCAAGCATGTAAATTACGTTGGACAATTAAATGATCACAGAACAGGAATTAATTACTTTGCTTTTACCAATCCTATTTCTGGAGCAACAACGCACTACAGAACATCATCAGCATCAACAAAACTATGGAAGAGCATCACTTACCATCTAGACCTCTATAACTTTCTTATAGAACTATTAGAGCGTCATCTATTTACTAGTTTTGGCTTCCCTTTTCTATCATACATTTATATGTAATTTCTCTTTTATACCAATGAGAGAGAAGGGTACGTTGAGATTTTTAATAAAAAAAACATAGATCATGCATATTACTGGAAGTATATATGGAGGTTCTTATGCGATCTACAAGGCATAAAATATCGAAGATACTACAGACCAAAGCCCTTGAACATGCATTGCACCTTCAGATACTTTAAAACCCAAAAATTAAAAAATACTCTATATCAACCTGACATACACCATGCTAAGCATGCAGTCACTAGAATTCAGTTTTGAAGAGTAAGAGATGCGCAGCTATATAAAGCTTCCCAGGATTCTGCAGTAAATTTGAATGCCTGAATACTATACATAGCCTGTGATTATCAAAACCAACATTCTAAGCCAATAATAAAAATCATAACTGCAATGAATTTCTTTAACAACAAAAGGTGCTAGCAGCTTATCACAGAAGAAAAACTAGAGCTTTAACAGAAAAACTTGGAAATTTCAGATCCGAAGAGAGATGACTGGGATGCTTTACAAAATTTGAAGACCAAAAGTCTAGAAGGGCAGGTCACGAGAAATTTTAGGAACAGATAGAACGCACTTGTTCTAATAACAACGTGATAACACAATTTGCATAATGAAACAGCATAGAATCTGCAAACCGCCAAGTGAAATTTCAGTAAAAACATGACAGAATTCCCTAAATGTCAACACCTTTAATAGTTATCAAAAATACAAATATAGCAATAGAACATTTTTTAGTATGGAAAGACTAAAGCAATAACTAGAGTATTAAAAAATGGAGCAATCCCAGTAGGTAATCTTCACCAAGCATACACATGTGAATGTTTACAAAATAAAATCAGTCAAACATGACTGTTGTGGAAAGCTCACATCCTTGTGGTCTTCAAGGAACTTTCCAAGGTAGTTAACCACAGCTATCTGCTCAGTGTAACTGCAGATGCGAAAGTAAAATATGTCAGCTAAAAAACAGTTAGGCTGCATTCTTTGTTGGCAATCTTCAATCTCCTCTTGAGGAAAGACAAAATTTTCCCAAGTATCCGTTATGCAGGCTTCAGCAATTTGATAAGCACGTTCCGGCATAAAACTTCCTTCAGTATCTAGAAACATTTAGCTATGAGATTATTACAAGTTTGATAAATGGAAATTGTAAATAATGTGAATGGGCTACATTAGATGATAGGAATATCTACCTATGTAGATTGCTTTAGAACCTAAACCACCATAAGAAGCTGGAATTTGGACATTAACTGCTAGTTGAATCCTGCATGTTGCTTTATTTACTAAACTACTGATGAAATGTCCACAGAACAAAGCAAAAATAAAATAAAGGCATACCCTAATTGTGTCTTACCGATCCCTGGAACACCACCTGAAAAATGAACGTAAAAAACAAGTTATCAAGGGCATATATGTCATTTAATAGTTTAAGATAAAACATGGATTCCCAACAAAAAATAAATACAGGACATCTAATCAGCCTTTATGCAAAAAGTTATTTAAAGCTGCCACGTGTTCAATAGAAAATCGTGTTTACAAATTAAATATTGCTAGAAATAGTTATATTACTGCTTCATCCATCATAGATTTCTATTGCACAAGACCATTGTTTACTTAAGTTGCCCTCACATTCTTGTAGTTTTGCTTGTCAGAAACGAAAATACACACCCACTTCAGTAACCTCTCCGCAATGTATACCACCACCAAGGATGCCATCAAGATCTTCGCTACCAGTGCTTATATGCTTGAGGTTTTGTTCATCTGAAAGCATTTCCCATGCAGTCCGGGCCCCTGCAGAGATATGAAAGCCTTTATCAAAAACTCAAACACCACAATTTAGGCATATTACCATGATTCTCTCATATTATATGTTTTTTAAGAATAAATAAGGGGTCTTCTACACAAAATAGGCAAGAAAAAATTTTAAAAATAAGAATCAAAAGCATTTCTTTCTTACTTCGGTGATGAACTTTGTACAAAGAATAACCATCTGCTTTGCTCTCCAATCATATGTTCACCTACAAAATAGTCTTAATACTGTCTGGATCTCATACCTAGCCATTCTTTGTTGGTCCCAACATTCATATCAATGCTTAAATTCTTCTCCATTCTCCTCAACTTCTCTTCCTTCTCCACTTTGTCATTTGGAAGGTGTAGACCTTATATTTTTAAATTATTGGTTATTTTAGACATTTTTATTAGAGTTAACTAATTAGAAATCTAATCTACAAATTAGGTCCTCTAGGGATTATAAAGTTAGATCATGTCAGGGTTAATGATAAATAAAAACTCTTTAATATAGTAGAGTCCTATGATTGTTGCTACTAGATCATTGCACATTTTCTACTACCAACAAGGTAAGATAGTTCCACAGACAACTTGCTAGTCACCTCTTTGTAAAACAAAAGCATCTCATACTAAATGAAACTAAAAGTTGTGAGTAAACCTACTCCAAATCCAATTTTGAAACCCGGTATGAGTTTTCAGTCTAAGCATCTCATACTTCCTAAAGCAATTACCTTAATTAAGCACAATCAATGTCTTGATTTTCCAATTCATATGAAGAACATTTATGAAGTATGTCACATTGCATAGACACATTCATGAAGGACTTGGATCAATCTTTACCTTAATGAAGTAAAACATAGACATGATGATTAGTACCATCCTATTTGATCTAATTTTCTTTAAATAAGCTATCAGCCCTAATGATATGCCTATCTTACTTTAATCAAAACCATTTGTATGGCTTTCTAGGTGTCCTAGAAATATTTTTGGAACTTTAAAGGTATGTTAAGTTTTCCTCAACTTACCCTCCTATAGGCATAATCTATATGTTAATCATTTGAAAGGATTTAGGAATGTCTTCATTACCACTGCACACTATTCTACTAAATTACTCATTGTTTGCAAGCCAATGATACATAATCTATATTGTTTGATTCATTCAAACTATTCTACTCTTATGAAAAAATAATGATTTTATCAGTATAACATGTTTCTCACAAGTCTTTTAGCAATCAGCAAGACAAGAAGTATGTACAGCGATTCATATATTTATTGCAGTATTTTATGCTTCCTACCATTGATCTTGATACAAACTCCATAGCTCGATATGCTCAAAAGCAATGCCAAAGACAGATAAAGGAGGCAGTATTGCTCAAGACAAACTTGCAAATTTTTGATTTTAATTAAAACAACCACTCAAGGAGTGCACCAAAGTCCCTGTACTATGAAAAACCAATATTGATTTGATTGAATATGACAAAAAGTGACAACCAACGTCCGTGGCATCACATAAGTCCAACACAAAATATATCGCACAAAGCATAATAATCAAATTGATGCTGGTCTCACAAAATAAACTTTGCCATGGATTTAGAATGTTAAAAATAGCTAGTAAGGGCATTCATATTATACAAGACACCATACAATGAAAAAGTATCAAACTATGGATGTATTGTCACAAGAAAATACATAAATATCGCTCGCTTCTAAAACAGACTACTCCTACACATCCAAAACATCAAATTACCTTTGGTAGACACTTGCAGCCCTATCCATTGCACTAAAGCAAAATGTGAAAATTGCTCATGATTTAAGGTGACACGATTTAAGGCACATGATAAATGACAAATTTTTGCTAAAAAATGACAAACGTATATAAAATAAAATATTAAAAATAATAAATTAATTAAGTTAAATTAAATTAAATTAAACTAAAATTGAATTGATTCAGATTAAATATCTATTTAACATATATATATATATATATATATATATATATATATAAACACACACACACATATACATACATACATATATGTTCTGTATGCGCCCACCCATGTGTTAAAATTAAAATCATTGTCCTTTATCTTAACTCTAGTTAAATTAAATCAATTTAAATCAATATTTATATAAAAATAATTATTTAAAAATTAAATTTCGTCCCTTAACCCATCAAACCCGTATATTAGCGCTGCAGCTACAATGATCCTACTAATAAGCTCACAAAAAAAGTGAAAATGAAACAATAATAATAGAAAAAAAAAGTACGCCTAACACTATGTTCTACCCCTCATTAGATAGAGGCTACATGAAACCACCTCCTTCAAATCTCTCTCTTCCTCACGCAATCACAAACATCCAGACTCTAGTGGCTCACCTTTCCTTTTAACCTCCACAACCCTTCAACAATAACTTTGCACAAAACCAACTTATTTCCTTCTCCTATTGCCAACCTCCCTCTCCTCCAACCAAGTTCCATCAACATCTCACCTCAATATTTGACTACCTCTCTATTGGACCCTCTTTCTCTCATTCTCTCTCTAAAATAGACAAGAAAACTTCTTTCAACATTATCTCTCTGACTCCCTCTCCCTACTCTCTAAACAAAGAGAAGAAAACTTCCTCCTCCATCCTCTAATCTCTCTATCCAAACAGAGAAAGAGAACTCTCTTCTCTCTCTAAAACAGTAAAAAAAATAAGTGAGTCAAATGGAAAAAAGACAAGGCAAGAAAAATTTGTGTTCAACTATCTCATAAAACTCAATCATCACACGTGAAAAGGTATAAATGCAAGCAAACTTTAAAATCACTAAAAAATAAGCATCCATATGTGCCTTTTTTTAGTAAGATGTTCTAAAATTCACACGATCTCGATGAAGAGAGTATGATTTATGTCGGTCCAATTTTTTAGAAGGTAGATGGAATAGTAGATAAGACACTACCCGAGATTTCCTTTTTTTGTGAAGACTTTAGATCTGGTTCCAAATTTCCTAAAGGTAAGCACCTATACACCTCCGATATTGAAAGAGAACTTTCGACAAGGCTAGTAGTAGCTATGTGAAGTTTTGGAATTTAGATTTATGAAATTCATCATCCTTTACTTGAAGGATGAATGATGACACACCGATCAAGATCCTATGATTCTATCCAGACTGCGTGTCCATTCCTACTTAGTCAAAGGAGGTAATCGACCCAACCACGAATCGCTGCCAGCCATAGGTGCGTGCCCAAGGGAACCTTGTGACTTAGGATGGTGTTTGTCACGAAAAGCAAGTCCACATTAGCTGAGCTTTTTTGCCTACCGTGTATCCATGATACATCTCAAAGGGCGATATTGGGAATATACTGAACCATGTAATATAATGGTGTCATTTGGCGGAAACCACGAATATCGTATAATCTATTTTACCAGATACATGGGAGAAATACTTTACTTGACATCGCTTTGAAGATTTTTTTAGTTTCACCTCACAAACAACAGGAAGCGGATGGATTGATTTTATTTCAAGGTTTTTTTTATTATGAATTTCATTGAACATTTATGGTTAATTATTTATTAAATTTAATACTTGATTGATATATGATAATTTGTTTCAATTGATAATATTTTAATAATATTGAAATCATTCAACATAAACCATCATCGACGTGAATAATTTGAACATTCATACTATAATTTGATAATTTTATTGAGATTAAATTTAAATTCACAATTCATCATTGATATAAGTCGCTTAATCATTTAGTTTATTGTTTTATCTTGTCTTTTAATTTAATAATAAAGGATGAGATATTTATACTGAGAATTTTGAATTTAAGATTATCAATATAAATATCTTATATTTTGATAATGACGATTCTCCAAATATATCTTCAATCAACTCTATAGGGAGTTAGGAGATAATCACTTTCCATTATAACAATTTTCTTATATTTTCTTAAGTGGAAAAGTTTATATAACATTATTAGATTTTTAACTCGACCAATCAAGAATCAACTCATGAAAGATCTTCATATGATTTTGTATTCAAAGATAAGATTTGCCCATGCAAAGTAATTTCATTGATTTTAATTATTAAACATATTTATTTATCCATTTCATGAGATCAGATATATCTTTCTTTATTTGAAATATAATATTCAAATTCCTTCACTCAAATGCTTTACATGCATTCCAATGCTATAAGATTTGCATAAGAAGTCATTCTGTGAAGTGTATTTAAGTTCGATTTATTTCAAATTCCAGGATTGAATTTGAATTTAATTTCTTTCTTTATTTGAAATATAATATTCAAATTCATTTGTAACCACAAATCTCCTAATTTTTCAGCATTTGTGATCTCAAATTCAGATATTTATTGAGCGATACTTTAAATAATGCTATTTATCTGTTTGGCGTGGTATAAGTATGATAACAACAACAACAATAAGCCTTTATCCAAAGTGGGGTATAAGTATAAGTTTTATAATATCGCAATCGATTTCAACAACATCCGGCCATCCCATATGGGACTGTATGCATGCCCACCATGCCAAAAAAGCATGTATGGGTGATGTAAACATCACAGCCGAATGCATCATCCCACCATGCCAAGAAAGACATAGGCTATGAAACACCCGCAAATAACACTGATTTTTTCGCCACACCAAGTGCACGGTACTTATACACTTGCAGACACAAACTTTCCTCGTCGCCAAAGAAAGATGCGCAAAGTACTTAAAACTTGATGGCTTTGTGTCTTTTGTCCCCACCGTACTACCATGAGCACGTACAGGGCTTACAACACGACGCGAGCATCACCTACCAGTTTCCCCCGCTGTGCTACAAAGAGCACGTACGAGTTTCACTTGTTACGCCAAACGCCGATCTGGATTTAGGGACATTCAAGATGACCATTTTATACCGCCGAGAAGGTCAATAAACGGAACGAGGCTCGGGAGAAGGACGGTAGTTCGCTCATCGAAGGAGGACGCGGAGGAAGGACCGCCAACCTGCGCGCTTGAACGACCGCAGAATGGGACTGACAGAGCAACACGCAATCAATACTGGGTCGAGGGAGACGAGACGGATGGCCGTGCAATTCGCATCACGCAAGAGCGGATGGGAGTTCAAGACGCTGCGAGAGAACAGGAGGAAGTTGCGGTGCTCAAAGAAATGGAATTAGGGCTATGAATAGGAGTCCGAGTTAAAGTTAGGAAAAAGTAGATATTTATAGGCTCGTTTGTTTAAATGAAAATTAACCCTGATTTTGATTTTTTGCGACGACGAAATTGTATAGTTAATATATAGTTAACTTTTATATTCTTTTACTACTGTCTTCTAAAAGTTTATTAAAATCTCCTTAATAATTAATGTTATAATTTTTAACATAATGTTCTAATTAAATTATGATTACTGATTAATAACCTCAAAATGATATGTTAATTATAAAATCAAAGATCCAATTGTAACACCATGAACCTCCTCAAAATTTTTTTTCATTTTTTATTTTTATTTTTTCTCCTTTTTATGGGGTGGGATGAATCATATATATATATATATATATATATATATATATATATATATATATATATATATCGATCTAGTTATTCGATACGGACGCTATACGCAAATTCGCTTCATCGATCGCCGGTTCACGCCGATCAAATCGGTCAATTTCGCTCAAAATTACACGTTATCGCCTGACGCTCGATATTCACATGACGGTCTGAAGCGAATACCTCATTTGAATTAAGCGTAGACTCTATACATTTTCCAACCGGAGGTCATTTAGGTATCATCGCAACCTCCCAACTCCGATATGCGTGTAGGTGCGTTGACGGATTTTCTTCTTGATTGGCCGACCATCAAATTGTGCAATATGTATATTCCAACCAATTTCGACGTTCTGAATGCGATGGCGAAGTCCGTTCGTCAAACGGAAGTCGTTTCGACTAGTTTCGGTGATGTCCGGTGCATTTCAACTTCGATTTGCGCGTTATTGCATCCGAAGTCCATCAAATTTGACTTGTGACCGACCGATGCGATGCATGAAAGTCAACATAAGATAATAAAATTTTGTATTTAGTATTTGTGTTTCTTGTCCGGTGAAAACTCACATATGTGTCTTTCTTGATGTAATGGGAAAAAAGACTCAAGCAAAAACACAAAGTATTTGTATGCATCTTTCTTAACATGACAAGGAAATCTACATTAAAGTCATTTTATGCAAGTACAAAGACCCATATATGTCTTCTTATTGAGACAAGAAAAAAATACCATGTCATGGGACCACACCACCCATACACCTTTCTTATTATGGTGGCCCAAAGATTCTCTCAATGCCTCCCCACATAAATATATGATGTCAAATGCTATCGAAATAAGAACCGATAATGGCCCAAACAAGATGACTTTAGAACTTAAGTTGAAAACTGAAATGATATTAAGCTACAATGCAAAATTACAAAACTCAAAAAATGGAAATGAACTTATAAGAATGAGGATAGGATTGGACTTGAATGGAACTGAAAAGGGCTTAAAATACATTCTGAAAATTCGCTAAGATCATGAACAAAATATTCCCAATGCTTTTAGAACGCTCTTACAACTGAATACCGAATGCATGTAAATGAAAGAACTTAGGTGAATGATGAAATGAACCACAAGGAGCACATATTTATGGGAGAAGGATTGGTTCTAAATACAAACATATTATGGGATCCGAAAATTGCCACCCTCTCTTCAAAAGAAAAGAGAAGTTTCGATAAGTGCGATGAATAGTAGATAAGACACTACTCCAGAGATTTCGCTCATTTGGGAACTTTTATATCTGGTTTGGTTTCTAAAGCAGCTCTATAGTTAATTACCCTCCCAATAGAGAGCACTTTCGACAAGGCTAGTCAATGAATCGTTAAAGAACGAGTATATAATTGCAGTGAGTGGAGTTTAGACCTTATGAAATTTATTATTTTAATTTAAAAACTTTTTGTGGGGGGGAACGATGACGCGTCCGATCTAGATCCCATGGTTCCGTCGTCGGCCCCCCGGTCCGCAGTAAAGGAGATAGAATTCAACCCGACCAAGGATCCTCGCAACACGGGTTACGCCCAGGTGTCCTTGTGAACAGGGTGGAGTTTGTCTGCGGACAAATATAAGTCAACCTTTTAACGGCTTTTGCCCAACCAAATACATTCTACATTTCACTACCAAAGAAGAAAAGCCCGTGGGAACATACTGGTCGCGGACCGTAATTTAGTGGTGTCATCGCCGAACCACCCGGTCGAGGGCTCGTCAGAATCGCCATTTATGTGCCATATCGCGAAAAAATCACGGATAGGACACACGCCCCACTACTTTAATATTCGAGGTAGAAGCAGTATTTAATTTGACATCGCTTTGTGAAGAAAAGTTTTAATTTTAATTCACCAAGACAAACAATCATGGAGGGTGGATTTATTTTTTAAGTTTTAATTTAAATAATTATTTATATATTTTTTTATTTCTATTTTTTTTTGTTACTTTTCAATTTTGATCATTTTATGATTGATTTTAGATTTGAATATATGATCATTTATTATTGAAATTTTAATTATAATTACCCTTCGATCATAGATTATCAATCGATAGACCTGTCTACTTCCGATTTTCTGAGGATCGTCTAAATTCATTATCTCAAGAAGATAATCCTTCAAAACCTTATCCACTCTCAACATGTAGGATCGGACTTTTCTTCCCAAGAATTTGAATTTTGTTTTAAGTTGATTCATATTTTGTATTATATATGTAATTAACTTCTCGATATTATTAATTTGAAATTTTATAATATCAAATTTTTTTAACCTGCATTCCAAGACCAAACCGCATGAAGATCTGCTCTATATTTTAATAATACTTCAACATGCATATGAATATCTCTGCTTTTGAAAATTGCATGGATATTAAGATGTCTAATGTCAAGTTTCTGTCACTTTTGGAACTTAACGGCCCAAAAATCAAACCTATAAGACTGCTTTTTTGTTTTATACCTAACTTGACATGTCCCTATGAACACTTCAACATACATACGAGTATCTGCTCTTTTAAAATGTTGTATGGACATTGAATGCAGTTGAAATGTAGTTCAATTTGCAAGTTTAAGTTTCAATATGGCATTTTTTGGGTTTTGTTAACCCCTCAAGACCAAACCGGATAGATGAACTATCAACTCGACTATTTTCTCGAGGATCGGATCTAGATTAATTATTTTAAGATCTATCGTTTCTCCAAACTCACAACTCTAAATTATACTCGAGGACGGTTTGAGACTTTTCTTCATGACTTAATGAGAGGATTAACAATGCGTAGATTTATCTTGGCCATTTCGGATCAATTAACTTCTAAGATTTACACAAGATCATTAGATTTTTAAGTTTTAACTGATTTACCAAGACCAAACCGGATATGTAGAAAATAAATTACCTATTTGATTAAATATAAAGGCAATGGACCTGAATTTAATTTGACTGATTTAAAATCCTTTTGTGACAAATCAAGAAACATAAAGGTTGAAATAAATCATTTTATATATGATCAAATATAAAGAGGCCTAGAATGAATTTAGAATTTGAGCTAAAATCTTTTCTTTACGTGTAAATCAAGAAACATAAAGGGTAACTAAATCATTTTGAAGGCCATATGATCAAGTATATGAATGCAAAATGAATTTAGAATTTGATTTCGCTAAAACTCTTTCTTTATGTGACAAATCAAGAAACATAAAGGAATAAATCATTTTGAAGGCCCATATGATCAAATATAAAGTGATGGACCTAGAATGAATTTAGGAATTTGATTTGCAAAATCCTTTCTTTACGCAAATCAAGAAACATAAAGACCGAATAAATCATTTTCGCCCATGATCAAATATAAAGTGATGGCCTAGAATGAATTTAGGAATTTGATTTAAAACCTTTCTTTATGCAAGAATCAAGAAACATAAAGTGAAATAAATCATTTTGAAGGCCCATATAATCAAATATAAAGTGACGAATGAATTTAGAATTTGATTTGCTAAAACTCTTTCTTTTCAAGAATCAAGAAACATAAAGAGCTTAAAATAACTCATTTTGAAAGCTCATATGATCAATCACCCATACTCATTTTTTTGATAAGGGAAAGAGAAGAAGACAAAGATATAGTAGATGTGTCATTTGAAAAGAGTGGATTAATTAAAATCCACATCCTTCACATGCAAGTCACATGTGGGACAAATATTCATTAAATTTATTAAGAAGATAAAGAGTTTATTTTCCTTTCAAAGTGATAAAGGAGAAGGAAGACGCATTACGTCCACGACGTGCATGTGATATGACAAATGGCATTAAATTGTGATTTTCTTGATGCAATTTATGACGACCAGTCGACGCATAAGAATAGATGATAAGAGGAGACAGTGAGGCTTATAAATAAGAGGATTTCCTTTCATAAAATAATCTACATTTCTACTCTCTTTTTCTTCCTTATACCACAAATTTAAGTTCTTAAATCTTGCAAAAGGGTTAACTCATACATATATACTGTGAGTTTCTTTTCTAACTCAACAATTTTTTTTGATATCTTCGATATATGTCATGTCATACGATATTTAATTTATTTCATATGTGTTGCTTCACTATCACATGACTATGTAAATCATGGTGGGAATAACAAGTAAAGTGGGAGATATTTATGTTTGAGCATACGCCTAATGCAGATTTCACTACACGTGTCAGATAATCCACTTTATGTCATATTTCACAAATAGGATAGCTCTCATTATATGAGATCAAGCAGTATTCATATATAACCTAAAGAAGCATTTTAAGCCAATATTTTAACCTAAGCATTTCATCCTTTCTTTTCTATCTCCCCTTTTTTTTTAAAGAAAATTTCGACAACCTCCCGGCGTCATCCCCGCATAGGGGACTACTTCGGGGGACTAGATCTTCCCACCACGCCAAAAAAAGGCGTAGATAAGAGGTCGCGAGACACCACGACCGAATTTATTTGCCCACCAAGAAAGGCGTGTATGGGTTAGCATAGACAAAGAATAAGTTTCCTACCATGTTGGAAACACGAAGAGTATCTTATAGTAATAAATTTAAAGTTTCAGATTTGTATATATAAATAAGCTTGCATTTAATTAAGAGAAAATAATCAAAATTTACAACGCCTCCGGCCTCCCCACATGTGGGCTGAGACGGGTCACCACCATGCCAAGAAAGGCATGTATGGGTGTGTCGAAACACCAAATTTTGATAGATAAGATATTTTCCTACGTGGAGAACGGTACTTATATCACAAATTTAAAGTCAGATTTACATATAAACAAAAGAAAGCTGCTACATGTATATTTGATTAGAGCATAATAATCAAAATTTACAATTCCCTCTCCACAGGGTGAGATAGCCAATTATACCAAGAAAGACGTATGTGTAAGTCGTGAGACATCACTAGAAATTTTGATAAGATAAGATTTCCTACCACGTCGTTGGAGAACATGGTGTACTTATATCACAAATTTAAAGCGTGATTTGCATATATAAACAAAAGAAAGTCTGCATGTATATATTGATTAGAACATAATCAAAATTTACAACCGACTCTCACATGGGGTTGCAATGAGACTTTCACCATGCCAAGAGGCATGTATGGGTGTATGTCAAGACACCACTACCAAATTTTGATAACATAAGATTTTCCTACCATGTCATGGTAGACTTATATCACAAATTTAAAGCTCGATTTCAGATATAAACAAAAAAGAAAGATGCATGTATATTTGATTAGAGCATAATAATCAAAATTTACAATGCTCCCGGCCTCACCCCACATGTGGGTTGCATGAGAGCACCGCTTCACCATGAGAAAGGCATGTATGGTCATGAGACACCACTACCAAACTTTGATAGATAACATTTCCTACCATGTTGGAGAACATGTGTACTTATATCACAAATTTAAAGCGTGATTTATATAAACAAAAGAAAGTCACCGCATGTATATTTGATTAGAGCATAATAATCAAAATTTACAATCCCCTCTCCCCACACGTAGGGTCCCAGAGCTGTTCGCCCACCACGCCAAGGCATGTATGGGTGTATGTCATGAAACACCACGAAATTTTGATAAGATAACATTTTCCTAGTTGGAGAACATGGTGTACTTATATCACAAATTTAAAGTCGCATTTACATATAAACAAAAGAAAGCATGTATATTTGATTTGAGCATAATAATCAAAATTTACAATGCCTCCTCCCCCCCACATGAGGCTGAGACGCTCCACCATGCCAAGAGGCATGTACGGGTGCATGTCATGAGACACCACTACCAAAAATTTTGATAAGATAAGATTTCCCTACCATGTTAGAGAACATGACTTATAATAATAAATTTCTCTCAGACATGTGAACATGTTTGATATATACTTAAACAAGACAAAGATTCGAGCATTTTCATCACTATTTCTCCCGAATTTTGCATTTGAAACATTCAAATAAAGAAGTCGTAACATAAGCTTTTAATCACATAGGACACTTCCATTCTTCTCATTTTGAATATAAAAGAGACATATCTTTCTTAAAGCACACAAGTAACATAGCAATTAAGGGTCAAGAGATATGCATATATTTCATCTTTTGCTGACAGATAATCATAAAGAAAACTTTGCATATCTTATATCTTCTTCCTTCTTCTTTTAACATGGTGATTATATGAAGTTTAATCCACATAAACTAAATAATCACACTAAATTTAATAAGTCCAAAGAATCAAATCTTGCAAATAAGATAAAATAGCCACTTTCATGACAAAAGTAACCAAATAAAAGGGGCAAAGTGAAGCAAGGTAACCCTAAAGCTTGCAATATTTAACCCATTTAAACAACAATCAGACAATCTCAAATCTGAAAAGAGATTGAGACAACATAAAAATGAATTTCAGCTTTTAATTAACATGAAGGGAGCAAGATTTCCATCACTAAAATCCAAGCTTCGAGCCCTTATGAAATCTAAAGATCACACTGCTCCATTTTCTTTTTATTGGTTGCTAATTCAGATTTTACCAAACAGCAAACAGAAAACTACAGCATAAAACTCCCCAAAATTAGAAAAGAGAGCCGGATTTCAAATGGTGGGTATGAGAGAAGAGAGCGTGAGTCCTTCAAACAGCAGTGAGGCCAAGGAGGAGTTTCATCTGCCCTTCACCCGGATTGGAGGCTACCCAGAGAGACTAAGAGTGTGTCGCTCTACAGTCCTTCGCCAAGAGGAAGAGGGGAAGAGGAGTTTCCTTCTTTTTCTACTCACACGGGTGGAAGGAGGAAGAAAGGCAAGGATTAACAACCAGCAAATTTATTGCATCAAAACAAACTAAGATAAAAAAATCTGCTATGATGCTTTCAAGAAACCAAGTCCAGCACTGTCCACCTTTCCAACAGCACTCCAACCACAAGGAGAGCAGTTGAACCACAATCAATCCAAAATCAGACAACTCATAGAACACATAAGGGTAAATCGAAATCATTTCCTTCAAGAGAAACCCACATAGCAAAATATAACTTAAGATTGAAACGAAACAACCTGGGGGTTTCGGTTGGAAGAGTGATTAGGAAGGATCGATCCCTCTGTTTGCTCGACTAGGGTTCGGTGCTTCGAACCGAGAGAGGAGCAAGGAACGCCGCAGGGAGCTCTACCGAGGGAGGATCGTGGCCCGCAAGGTGAACGAGAGAGGGAGTATGTCAGGTTCTGAGCTTCGATCGGAACCGAGAAGAAGAGGAATCGCCGAGAGAGACCGAGCAGGAAAAATGAGAGAGGATCGCGAGAGGAATGGTCGAATGAGAGTCAACGAGGATAACCTCGCCTTAAATCACTCTTCGATCAATAACGAGCGGTTAAGTAGGATTGAGAGGATTAAGAGAGCTAATTGCAAAACCAATTTAATAATTAAGGTAATTAGCCTAATCACATAAATTTTAACAAATCATCCTAATAATAAACCCCAGAATATGGGTGTCAATTTTAGTGTTTGGTCGAACGAACCGACCGATTTTGCAATCGAGGTCATTTAAGCAACGCGCATTGGCCGGAGAAATTAGGCTTAAATTGGCGTCGGCTCAAATTGATCGAGCTCGCACACTTTGCCAAGACGCCGTTTTGTTTTGCGTTTAACGGCGATCAATTTCGTAAACGGAGGTTGTTTAGACATCGTCGAGGCTTCTTGACTTTGATATGCGCGTAATTTCATTAAAAATTTGATTTTAATTATTTGATTGATCCTTAATTGATTTGATACTTTCCCATTTAATTAATTTTGATGCTTTCGACGCATTATGAAGTCAAATTTTCAAATCAAATCGAATTTAATTAATTTCGATTGTGATTAGGGCATTTAACCTCTATGTCATTTACTTAATTTTAAATGACACATAGTTGTAGGTCAACACATATAAAGAGAAAAAAGTCAATTCATGAAGTAATCAAAAAATTCTAATTGATCAAAATGCCACCAAATCCATAATATTTTACACAAGAGCCCAAGTATTTTCTTAACAAAATCACAAAATGAAGCTTTATGCATAACCAAATGATAAAATATTCATGCAAACAAGTTAGATTTTTAATAATTTTGAGGCTTACATGAATTTTACAATAAAATATTCAACTCATTAATATTATCTCGAAATTCATGCAAGTGCCTTAAAAATACACAAATTCATCATGCAAGTGCATTGAAACACATACAAATACATTATAAAAGTGCACTGAGATTTGTGCAAATGTGTTATGTAGGTGCACCAAAATGCTTGCAAGTGCATTATGCTAGTGCACCAAAATCATGCAAGAGCATAAAAATACCCACAGTACTCCGACAAATGTTCTATATGCCCGAACTTAATGTTTGGGAATGCTGCATGGAGTAAAATAAGAATGAACTCAAATGATCTCACTTTAAAAAGCATGCAATTTTTCTACCTGATATTTAAATGTATGAAATTGAAATGCCCACATGTGCTCCAACATATGTGCTAAATGCTTATAAACTAAAAATTTTTGCCCTGAGAACCATGAAAATGCTTTGGAAATCATGACATCATTTTAAAATTTTATAAACCCTTCTTTCAGAAAAAATGAAAACATTAATATGTTGCAAATTGTTCTCGAGCAAGCTACAAGTCCAATGGAATCAACAAGACTTGTGTTAAGGAATGATGTTTAAATTTTGATCCTTTATTTAATACAATGAGTTTATCATAAGAGGGCTAAAAATCAAATGCACTTTAGCAATATTATAAATTTACTTTATCCCCTATTTACAAAGAATTTTCATGCTTAAAATGCAAACTCTTGATTTTAAGCTTACAAGGCACAATTCAAATCATGATCGATAGATCCAATCTTCTCATATGGAAGTAAAGTTGACAAGGTTTATAATACAATAATGTTTAAATAAACTCAAGTAAAATCAATTATGAATATGATCCTATGCAAACAAGTATGAAGAGTTGACAAAACTTGATCGATAAAATTCAATAATTTACACAGCCTGAATAGTCGTAAATCTTAAATTCAATCAAAATAAAAATACAAGATACATTAAAAATAAATCATCAAGGTTTAAAAATATTCAAAAGAAACTTATCATCTAAAGCTTAAAATAAAATCCATCTGCCACAATAGTTTATCAAAGAAGATAAATTTAAGTTTAACCTCAAATAATTGCCTAAAGGCACTTTCAAACCTCAAATAATTTGTATGTATGTTTGTGAACTTCTTCATTCTGCAAAAGCATCCCAGAGCCACTCCTTACATTAATTACATTACTACTTCCAAATGAGCCTGTTGATTTTACCTCAATATAAGGTCATCCACTAGTTTATTGGATGTACTATCCACCATTTAGTAATTCATTGCTTATAAAGAAGATGCAAATTCTAAGCTTCTTTATATGAATTGAACATTATGATCATTTTAAACGATAATTATCTAGGGAATTTTCATGTCATTTGGACTTGATGAACATTATCATTGTATGGTGATTTTATGCAATTGTTACAGAATTTTTTAGCTTGTTATTGAGGATCCTAATCTATGCAAAATTCCTTAGGTTTATTATATGAATGATAAAAGAAATCCTTCTTTGTGAATGTTAAATACTTTTAAAATACAAAAAAGCATGGAGAACCAACAGAGTCACTCTTCACTAAATCACTTCTTTTGCTTCATCTCAATCATTCCTCTCATATATCTCTATTTTCCGTCGCATTATTGTCATGTCAAGTAATCACCTTAATTCATAAAGCCTTAGACAATATTGTTTCTTGCTGCGATGTGTGCTTCGACATCGCGAGCACTACAGGATGGAGACATAATAAAACAATTAGAAAATATTTCAAATGCCACCATTCTGCATGTTCTTTTGTAAATTATTTATAAAATTCAACAGCATAAAATTATCGATACAGCATTAGTTCACTAGACAACCAAATGATCAACTATTTAATTAAAGAAATGCAAGAAAAAAACTGTATACCAGTTCACACATAACATAGAGCAAAGATAAA
Organism: Cymbidium sinense; assembly: GCA_021442155.1. Taxonomy (NCBI): domain Eukaryota; kingdom Viridiplantae; phylum Streptophyta; class Magnoliopsida; order Asparagales; family Orchidaceae; genus Cymbidium; species Cymbidium sinense. Next base: position 141,118,229 of record CM038223.1, on the reverse strand, counting down.
TGGAAAAAAAAGCGTCCTTTTTTTCATAGATATGACACATACAGCTTTAAGTAAATAATATAACGGAGTTAAGTGAGCACATCCTCGAGTTCAAATGTGAAAGAAATAAATATTATATCTTTATGCTATTAAAAGCTGAAAAGAATTGAAAAGAATAGATAGCACACCTGAACAATATAGCTAATCTGTTGCCCAAGTATTAATACAAACCGTTTTAGCGAAGAATAAAGTAATAGCAGCCTGTTTTATACAAGCTCTAAAGCTCATTAATATTCGAATAGAACTTGTTGCATAGAAGAAGCTTAAAATTAGGTAAAGATAGGTATACCTCTCAAAACTGCATGCCTGCCTTCCAACTCTACAGCTCTATAATATTTTAGAGCAATTTTAATGATCTCCAAAGCTTCCGATGGAATAATTAGTTCTGTACATGACTACATTTGTTAGATATTGCAAAAAAAAAGGCTAATATATAATGAAGATTATTCTCCGGTTAAATAATAAAAAATTAACATGATCACTGAAGCTAATAATCAAATTAGAAATGAAATTGGACCATTAATTCTTGAAGAGTTTAACCATGCAGCGTTAATTTCACCAAATTCATTGAATAAGAAAAGAGAAGACGAGTGATGTCAAATTAAGTCCCTAACTTGGCTTTTCCTGCATATCGTTTTTGTTCAAAACCATCAATAAATGCACTTATGTACAAATTGTTTGGGAAAAAAGGTGAGAGCAAAAGCATGGATAGGAACAATTAGGTATGAGCTCTTTATCTAAATATAATGAAAAGACACATTAAAACTCCACAAACTATCAACAATTTAGCATTGGGAATTAATACACCATTAATCTATTTTGTAGCAGCATTCACCAAATCATCTTTCCAGTTCAAATGTTCCAACTATTTTCTTTTATGGGCATCATTTTTCTTGCGAGCAGTCTTGTAATGTTATCAATATGTGTCTCCACTATCCTTTGGCTGGCTTCTCCTATAACTAATGTGATAGCTGGATTACCTAAATTGTACTTGTACACCTTTTATTTTTTCTTTCTATACCTTCAATATTCAAAGAAAAAGATGAAGATCCTTCAGTTGATTATTATCTCCAAACATCCTCATATGGGATTAAGTCACGAGCTTCATTAATCATCATCTTCATAACCCATGAGAATTGCTAAACTACTATCATGGTTTTGCCCAATTTTCATGCAATGATGTTAACAAACTAAAGGCATAAACTTCAATATTGTATTTAATATTGATCAATATCAATTAGCTAGTGATCAAATTGAAATCATTGATATAATCTGCTATTAAATCATCTTCTACTATCCTGAGATCAAAAAATAATTCAAATTAGAAACACATTATTTAGATGGTCATTTGTAAATATCTGACTAAGCTTTTCATCCCTCTGCGATGGTCTAATCAATATGTTGAAAAAAAATTCATAATATGTGATAGGCTCACAAAATCCAACGATTATTTGTTCAGGTGATGCTACTCTTTTTAGTTCATGGATGCTAAATTTGTCTTCAACATAAGGAGATGAAACTTTCTAATGCAGTTATTACTCCGCATCTGCCAACAATCAAAATCTTTTCCATCAAGCTTATCTATCTTCGATTTTTCATCCTAAATAGCTATAGCTACCATTTTCCCATTCCTCATTGCTAGCTCTAATACCAATTGTTGGGAAACAATTAAGGGTAAAGTGATAATAGATAATAATGCAAAAACACTCAACACATAAGACAAAAATTTATGTGCTTAATGAGATTGACTCACTAATGTCCACATCAACACCAAGCAATTTTTTAATATAATTGACAAATGTGCACATAATTTTTTAATTTATGTGTTGTAACTTATATGAGTAAACTACTCTCACATACCGTGACAAGATTGTCAAGCTACCACTTTATTATGAAATAATGAAGAAGTGGATCTTAATGCATTGCTTAGCTTCGAAATTTCATTATGGTTTGTGAAATTCAATTTAACTTTGATCATTAAAACACCTTTTGGTTGATTGAACTAAAATGAGCATGAAAGAAAGGGATTGTGTAAACATTCATGCTTATTAAAAATCTATGTTTGCTGTCTATGAATGAATGAAGGCTAGAATCATGCAAATTTTATTGTTCTATGCCTTTCTTGCTATTGAATTATCAAAGACATTATGACAATGAAACTTTAGCTTCATTAGTTTCACTATTGTTATCTTTGAATGCTTCATTTGGCTACTAACATGTGATGCTATTCTCTTGATTTTGGATAAAGATGGAAATAGAGCAAGCGCTTATTCATATGATTATTCAATCTTATGTTGATGTTTGGCATTAAATAATACGATTAAATTGTGACTTGAATAGGTCCTTTTCACTTCTACTTATCTTTCTCTATCATTTGGCAATGTTTAGGAAAGGTTTTACTAAATATAAAGTTAATTGTTTTGTTTTATATGAATCAAACTCTACTTGCAAATAATCATAATGTCAAATGAAACATGATTCATGCTTCTCTCTTTTTCATCATACCTTTTATCAAATGTTGAGGCTTATATTGACATGACAGCATTAAAAGCTAAAATATGCAATGTCCAAAATCTTTTTTAATTACTTGATAGTGAAGAGATAAAATGTATGCTTACATTCTTATTATTTAATTGTTATCTTATATGTTGAATTTAAGAAAAGTTTTTCATCTCTCATAATTCAAAAAGAAAAAATGATGGAATGATGCTCACATGTGATTGAAAGCTTATATTATGGCTTGCTATTAAAGATATTTCAAAAGAAAACTTCAATTGAAATGATGAAAGACATTATATGCCATGCACATGTGAATATAAATTTGTAAAAATACTTTAAGATATGTACCGGTGCACATTGTTCCAATGTGGCGGAAAAATCTGCTATAAAATAAGTATTCATGCATGTTATTCCAACGTGACGAGGAAATATGTTTTAAAATAAGTACTCGTGCACATCGTTCCAATGTGACAGCGAAATCTACTCCAAAATAAGTACTTGTGCACATTATTCCAATGCGACAAGGAAATGCTATATCACACGGATAAAAATTTGAAGATCTATGCACGTCTTTCTTGACCTGGTGGTTAAATTATATTTCTGATCGCGGTATCTTATGACACCTATCATGCATGCCTTTCTTGACGTGATGAGAAGGCTCAGCTCTCTCGATGTAGCCCCCTACTTGGGCATGATGCCGGGAGGCTATCGAAATTCTTGATAAATTAGGCATTTAAAGAAAAAAAATGAGTAAAACTTTTAAAATCAATATAACTTGGGCCAGAAATTTGAATTCTAAACTTTGAATTATGAAATATTTGATGATATTTAAACAACAATTTGATTTTACACTTTAATGGTGAACATAAGGGGATTTCTCCTTTTTCCTTTTTATAACTCTTTGAAATGCCATGCATGCTTTATTGAAGAAGTAAATAAAAAAAGAGGAAATAGAAAGAAAGAGAGATTCAAATGAATTCTCTATATAAGAAGTAGAATCCTACGTTGAAATTAAAATTGAACTTAGAATACCAAATTGAATATAACTTACGGGTTGATGTGGTAGAGTTTGAAAATAGCTCCAATTGTTGGCAAACCATTTTGAAAGCTTTAAGCTTACAATCCTCCTTGTAAAAGAAATATGAGAATAATGAAAAGATAAATTTTCATGGGGGATGAATATCCTCCTATTTATAATGAATTTTAGCTTAATGTGTAGCTTTCTCCATTTAATTGTCATGCAACATTGTCAAGTAAGATGAGAAAATCAAAAAAAAAAAAAAAATGTGTAACAGAATATAAATGGTGGGTGACAAAATAGAGAAAATCCCACCAAAGTTAAAGTCTCATTTCACCCTCTCATTAACATATTCATAAAATGTGAGTTAATGTAGAATGATAAAAACAAAAAATGCTTCAATGGTGGGTGACAAAATTAAAAAATTTCCACCAAAATGAAATTATCATGTCATTCTCTTATAAATATATCCATGAAAGGAGCATGATAATAAGTAAAAGAGGAGGAAGAAAAAACTTTCCTCTCTCCTTTTTCTTCACAGTATTATGTCATGCAAAATATGAATAAATATATATATATATATAAATGACATGATAAAAAAAAAGTGGGGAAGAAAGTTCACTAAGGTTTTAGCTTATTTTGTAAAAAAAAAGTGGGGAAGAAAGTTCACTAAGGTTTTAGCTTATTTTGTCCTCTTTTCATAAATATACTCATGAAATGGGCATGATATTAAAGAAAGAAAGGGGAAAAAAAAGGAGATTTCTCCCTTTCTTAACGGTATTATGTCATGCAAAAAGATAAAAAAGAAAGAAGAGCAAAAAGGGAAAATAATAAATGACAAAAAAAGTGAAAGAGTATGGACGAAAGGTCTATCATAGTTTGAATTTTCTTATTCTTTTCTTCATGAATATACCCAGAAAGTAGGCATGATATTAAGCAAAAGAAAAGAGGAGGGTGGAAAGAGGCTTCTTCCTCTCTTTATGGAATCATGTCATGTCATATTTAAAATAAATAATATAAAGCATAATAAATGGCATGATATTATTTTTAATAGCCCATGAAAGGGTGTCATGAAGACTTAAAAGCCTTCTCCTTTTAAATGGCCCATTTTGAAATTTAAGTGGGCCTCCATAAAGAGAGATTATTTGTTTCATAAGAGCATTAAGCCCATGATATTTGAATTTAGAAAATAATGAAGTTCATTATGCTTGAACATATATGTAGAAATTTGAATGTGACTAACTTTCACATTCATATTGTAATGTCCCCTTTCTTCCTTGACTCAAATATATGATGTATGTCTATACATTTGAATGGAATGATTTTTATCAGGTATGTCCCAAAGTAAATGTTACATGTCATTTTTGTTAGCTTGGGATTTATGCAAATTCTTAAGTCAAATGATGCTAAATGGAAATATCTACATGTGTTGTGAAAAGTCGCATGTTTGGTTTCATTATATTAGAATATATGTGAATATTTAAATGAAGAGAGCTTTGCATAGGCCTTATTACATGATGCTTCATTTACATAAATCTACACTTGATCCATAACATGTCTTCAAAAAAAGAAAAAAAAAACTAGACTTTCATAAGATGGATATTACACTTGATTTACAACAAGTGTTTGAAAGAACCAAATTCATGTCTTTCAAAGACAAATACACATTTGACTTATAACAAGTTCAGAAAGAGCTAAACCTGCATTTTTCTAGACATATCTACACTTGAATTATGATAAATATTATGCTTCCTCTTAGAACAGATATATGCTTGAATTACTACAAGTATTTGGGAAAATCAAACTCATATCTCATTGAACAGATGCTTGCATTTGATCAATAATAGACATTTGAAAAAGATCAAGCATGAATTTTTATAGAACAGATTTACACTTGATCTATGTTTGAAGGTATCAAAAATATCTGCTTGCAACTCAACACATTTGTTATATCAAATACAACTACTTCAACTTAGACATTAATATTCATACATCATTTTAAAACAACAGATATTTGTATATGCATTGAAGTATTCACTAGATTGAATATTTAGGGAAATATACAAGCAACAAAAATGCAATGACTTTATTACATGTGTTATGCAAGATGAATGAACAGATACCTACCACCATTAAAAAAAAACTCGGTTGGATCTTAGAACTAGGTCCGGGTTAACAAAATCTAAAAATCTAATGATGTTATTATAATATTTTCAACTAAATAAAATCTGATAAGCTAATTCTGTCATATAATTATAAAATAAATCTATTACATCATTGTTAATATAACTTCTCATGTCCAAACTCTCAAAATGAAAATCCAAACCCAATCCTATATACTCAATCTAGAGTCAACAAGGTTTGAAGGATGATAGATCTTGAAGTAAGATTTTAAATCATGCATGAATCTAAGCTCAATCCTCTATGTTCAAACTAAAGTTGACAAGGCTCTTAGAACAATGAATCTTCAAATAAATGTTAAATTCAACAAAATCTCAGATCCTCCTCGCAAGAAAATAGAGTTGGCGCTTGATTTATGATGTGAATGAATATTTCAACCGGAGGGATTTCCATAATCAAAATTCATTCAAATTTTAATATCAGATCATGATATGTTAAATCCAAATCAATAATAAAATGATCATATGTTTAAATATAAAAAAATATTAATTAAATGAAATTAATTATTTAAATTTAAAATTAAATCCATCCATCCGCAACTGTTTGTCATAGGTGACAAATTAAAAAAATTTTGGTCACAAAGAGCCAATGTCAAATCAAATACATAACTATTTTTACACTGAAATAATCTTAAGTCAGTAAAGATGTGGTCCTCTCTCATGATTTTGCCGCCAAAATCACATATATATAAATTTCATACGTGAGCCTTTCTCGATCGTGATTTCAGAAATGGCATCACTAAATTACTACAATCGCATCAGATGTTCAAACGCTTTCCTCTTTGCTGAATTATAGAATGTATTTGATTGGGCAAAAAATCATATATTAGCTTAGGTTGACTTATATTTATCCTCTTATACAAACTCCACCTCAGGTCTACAATAACACACGGACGACATAACTCATGCTTACAAAATCCTTCCACATCAGACTACCTCGACTGTCACTTTAACGCATACTTCTAATATCAAACTATGGGATCTTGATCGAACATCATCATTCCCCCAAATATAAGCTTTAAATTGAAATGATAAATCTCATAATTTCAAACTCCATAAATTACTACTATACACTCACATTTAGCGACTCAATAAATTTTTAATCAAAATGCTCTGATAAAGAAGGTATATATATTTGACCTATAAAAACTTGGAACCAGATCTAAAGTCCTCGCAAAATGAGGGCAAAATCTCTGGATATTGTCTTATCTACTATTTCATCTGTCTTCTGGAAATTTGACATTTAATCTACTCTCTTCATCGAGAGGTCGGATGCGAATTTTCAGAGCCCACATAGCATAGAAAGAGATAACAAAAGATCAAGGATGAAACATCTCATGCATCATGAAAATCATAAAATTATTTATGTGGAGGATCTAGCTCAAGCTAAACCCAATCAAATTCAGAAACTAAACCCTATGTATAAAATTGCTCAATTTGAAACATGTCATAGTGATACAATTAACACACAAATCACATTGAGGTGCATGCTTCAAAATACTTGAGGCAAACCCTCAACGCGATACTTGTGAGGCATATGCCTCATAAATTGTGATTAGAAAAAAAAAATTGTTTTACTTAACCAGCCCATATCTTTTTTCTTTAGCTATGGATGTTCTTACTATACATTTATAGGAGGATGTACCTTACTATATGTTTTCAACTTATGATATTCTTCTTGTTGATAAAATTGGAGAGGGAGTCCAAGTGAAACTTAAGTTATGGAGGTCAATCATAGAATCTAAAAGCATTCTTTAAGTAGATATAAAGTAGAATATATGAAGTGTAATTTTAGTTGTAAAAGATCTAGTTGTGTCGTTCTGAAATTGGATGATCAAGTCATTAAAAAAAATGAACATTTTAGATATCTCAAGTCAATTTTCAAAACGATGGAAAAATAGACAAAGGTGTTATTCGTAGAATTCATGTTGGTTGGTTGAAGTGAAGGAATGCATCTAGCCTATTATGTGATAGTAAAGTACCTCTTACATTTAAGAAAAATTTTTATAAGATGGTAGTAAGATCTGCAATGATTTATGAGACAAAATGTTGGCCAATAAAAAAGAAGCATAAAATTAAGTGTTGTGGAGATGAGGATGCTCAGGTGGATGACTTTAACCATAGAGACAAAAAGCCAAAACGAATATTTATGTGAAAAGGTTGGAGTACACTAGTGGCAGATAAGATTCAAGAGAGTCGCCTTAGATGGTTCGGTCATATAAAATGTCAACCGTCTGATGACCTAATTAGGAGAGTAGATGTATTAAATTTAACCTATATTAAGAAAGTTAGAGGTGGACCTAAGAAAAAATGATTAGATAATATAAAAATAATCTTATTTTATTAGAATTAAATGAGAATTTGACACTTAATAAGACACAACAGTGAAGAAGGATTCATGTAATCAACCCCGTGTAGTGGAATAAAATCTATGGTGGTGGTGGTGGTGGTGGTGGTGGTGGTGGTGACGCTACGCTACACGCTCTTGTTGTTGAACTGAAACATACCTCACATCCTCCCTTAACTTCCTATAGCCAAAGTCACACACACCCAAGTCATCCTGACCTCGCCGCCAACACTTTGCCTCGTTGCTGCCCGCACTGCCACCGTGCACCTCCACCGCCACCGCCAATGAAGGGACTTGTCATCACCATTGCAAGAAGCACACCATTTTTCCTAATTCATCCTCCATATTTCTCCATGTAAGCTTGTTGTCATCATTAATCCTAGACATGTTTCTTTTCCCTTAACTTATCTATATATATTATTATCTTGGTTAGGATTTTTTTTTCCATCATAGTTGTCATTTTTAATTAAAAAAGTTAGGATTTTTTTTAAATGGTTAAAGGGAAGGAGAGAAGCACGATTGGACATAGAAAGGGGCGGCTTTGAAATATAGCATGCATGTTGATATTGAAGGGGTTAAAAAAAATTGTGTATTTGAGATGTAATTATTGTGATAAACTGTGAAAGAGAGTGTGACAAAAATGAAAAAGTATTTATCGAATTTTCACAAGAATGTCACACTTTATGCAAAGGTTCTAGAGGAGGTGAAAGAAACATCCACTCTTATAAGAAGAAGGTGACAAAGTTCAAGCATCTAGAACAACAACAATTTGTCAATAAGGTTGATGTAGGTCATATTATGGTAATATGCATGGTGCCAAGGAGTTTTCATCTTCGTTGCCAATACAGTCAGTCTAGTAGAGGTGCATGAGGACCCATAGATCAACACATGATGAATTTGGAGGACAAGAGGAATGAGGGCAAGCAGGTAGCCAATCAAATTTTGCTTGAAAGATGCAAGAGAGGTGCGTAGATGTGTATGCATGAATATTGAAAGCAAAATTTCATTCCACACAAAGTGATGACATCTCTATCTTACATCAATATGATCCATTCAATAGGAACCTATGCTCAAAGGCTTAAACCTCCTATATATGAATTGAGTATTTGGATCCTAAAGAAGGAATTGGCTAGCACTCAAAAGATTATTGATGAGATTAGGAAAACATAGACACAGACTGAAGTTACCATCATATTTGATGTATAGTCAAATATCAATGATAGAAGCTTGATTAACATCTTGATAAATAATCCGTATCGCATGATTTTCTTGAAGCACGTCGATGCATTAAATCAAGTAAAGCTATATTTTGGGCCTTCTTGATAGAGTGATTGAGAATAAATTGATGTTTTAGATACTATAGAGTATATTTGCCTCAGTATAAGAATGATTTGGGCAAAGTTAAGAAGATTAGCAAATGTATCTACAAGAACAATTAGGTATTTGCATTGATGAGAAAGTTTAAAAATAAAAAAACTCCAACAACCTATTGCTACTAGATTCGGTACTACTTACCTGACTCTAAAGAGTATATTGGATGAGAGGCAACCTTTGGATGCTATATTCACCTCCGCTCAATGATTGAATTGTGCTTGAAAATAATAAGGAAGATTGTTTTGAATAAAAAATTTTTGAGCTAGTATGCACTGTGTCATAATAATAATAATAATCAAACCCTTAATTCAAGCCATAAGAATGATAGATGCAGAAATATGTCAATCATGTGTTCATTTATAACACAATGGATGAGGCTAAGGAGTTGATTACAAAAAAAATTTTGATAAGAGAAATCAAGTTATAAGAAAATTTGAGAGATAATTAATGAGAAGTGGGAGCTTTGGCTTTATCATCAACTGCATGTCACCATACATTATCTCAATCCATAATTTCAATATGCGAAGAACAAATCAACCAAACTTAAGATCTAAATGAGTTTATATTTATACATAGATAGATAGATTGATGACAGATCTTAAAAGAAAAAAGTGGATCTACAACTTATTGCATTTAGGAATAAGAAAAAATTATTTGCCTTTCAACAAGCCAAAGATGCTATTGTAAAACATTCCCAAGTATTTTTTATCGTTTCTTTAGTTAGAGCTTTGAGCTTAATAAATTTTTTTACTATTGCCTATTTTAATTTTATTTTTTTCAAAATTATTGAAATGGAGTATTCAGTTCATTAATAGCACTCCTAATTTATAGCAATTTGTTATTAAAAGTATTTGAGCTTACATGTTTATCATCTAGTTGTGAACGAAGCTAAAGTACACATAACAAGTTCATACCAAAAGAAGAAATCATCTAACAATCAAAAAAGGGCTTTCAAAGACTAATGAAGATCCTTTAGCTTACAATGATGTGTCATCAAATGATGAATGGCTTGTGGATAATGCCTATAAATTTAAACTAGTTGATTTACAAGAAGATCTCAACGTTGATTATTTTGATAGGGGCAGAAAAAAGGTCAGTACTAATAGGTCTAATACAATGAAACAAAAAAAGTATCCAAAATTATAACCATCAACACAAGTATTAATTTAAAGCATAATTAATATTCTTATTGATTTTTCTTTATTAGTGAAGAAAAAGATAATAAAAAATGAAATTGAGAAAAAGGATTAAAAGAACATTGAAACAACGAAGAATGAGACAGAAGTGAAAGTTATTCGTTATAATAATGATTCAAATAAAAATTCATTTAGTGATGAGAGTGCTGGAGACTCCTAGAATTACAAATTCTATTATTTCTTTGTTTTGGCAGTAAGAGTAGATGTATTATTTCTGAAATTATAAATTACACATAAAATATCAACCATCTGATGACCCAGTTAGAAGAATAGATGTATTAGATTTGACCTTTATTAAGAAAGTTAGAAGTAGACCTAAGAAGACTTGATTAGGTAGAATAAAAAATGATCTTATTTTATTAGAATTAAATAACAATTTAACACGTAATAGGACAATGGAGTAGAAGGATTCGTGTAGCCGACCACACGAAATGGGATAAAGGCTTGCTATTGTTATTGATATTTGTTTTTTAAAAAAATGAGAGAGAAAGACTCAATATATTAAACATGTTTTGAATTGAAATATATTGAATTTATATTTGTATGTCACTATATATTTCATGATTTGATGTATCATATTAGGATGTTAGTATTTTACCAATAATTTTTCTCATTTGATGTATTTCACTGTGCTCATTTTTTTTTATTGTGACGCTTATGCCTCACCTCACAAACAAAAAACATCTCAATACCAAAAGCGCATTTTTAAACCTCAAACCACCCATCCATCTAGAAAATTGAAGCTTCCATCAAACTTTTTAAGAGAACAAATGCTAACAAAACTTCACGTTATTACAAGCAAAGAAAATTCTAGGTCTTAACCAGCAGGACTCCAGTAAGCCAGACAATCTTTGTCATTCTTTTGATATATTATACAGGATAGTTCTCAATATTTGTCATTCTTTTGATATATTATACAGGATAGTTCTCAATATTATGTCAGTTTAGTATCAAACAAATTCCTGAGAACATCGCCATCTCTGCCCGCCATTTCCTTTTACCGTAGCCCTTGGACCAGCGGACTATCCATTTGATTTTAGCCAAACCCTTCTTGAAAGGATACCAGTTAGTGACCAATCTCCATCGATCAGGAAAGAATCAAGAGTCACAATATGCAGATGCTGCCAATAAAGGACAGTGAATGTACCTCGTGCAAGGTGGGAAGCGGAGACGCCGACGATGGACAAGAGGCTTGTGTAACCAGCGGAGATGAGTTTCTCTTGGTAAGAGGAAGCAATGGGGAGGGCTGACACCTCCATGGGAAGCGAACAGGAACTCCCGTTTGCCTTCTGCAAGGATTTTAAACTCGCGGCGCAGTCGTGTGTACTTGAGCGGCGCAACCAGCGTCCTTATAAGAACTCTTCAAGGATGCGCATCGGAGCCAGTTTGGGATATTAAGTATAAATATCATCTTTAAATTTTACAATTCTCTTCCTCGATTATTTATAACACTTCATTTCTCCAAGTAGAAATATCCTCCATACGTGAGAGAAAAAAATCATTCATCTTAATTTTTCTCCTTATCGACTTAATTTTTTGTTTTTCAAAAAGAGATTTGATGTTATCTTAAACGATCGGCCTTTACAACTTATAATATTTTCTCAACCTAAGTATTGAACAATATGTATATGCGAGCATTCTCTCTTTATAGAACCCAGTGTTTCCTCTATTGACATTGTGACGCAGATATCAACCTAAAAAGCTCCACAACATTAATAATTTGCATGGTATGCTTCTTTTTTTTCTTTTTTTTAGTATTTCTCTTTTATTTTAGATTTTTTTTCTTAGAAATTTAGTTTAATTGATGTTATAATTATGTATGTATAAGCTTTTCTCTCTCTCTCTCTCTCTATGTATGTATGTATATATATATATATACTTTTATTAAAGAACTCCATAATTTTAATTTTTTAAAATAATTTTAATGTTCAGATACTCTAGTGCTAAAATTATAAACTTTCTATCTTCAAGAATTTTTGTGATCAAACTTATCATCAAAAATTTTAAAATAATTTTGCTGTTTGTAAGTAACATCTTTAACTACTATCATAATTTTTCACAAAAAATATCATCATTTAATGGGGCTAAAGATTCATGAACAATACCTTTCTCGAATCTACTATTTTGCTTGTAAGCTTTCAGAATTTATTACATTTCAACTTATCGGAATGAATTAAAATTTTTTGTAAATATAATCCAAACAGGAGAAAAAAAAAATAGTGGCTGTGCGACATCCCAAATGAAGAACCATAAGGAGTTCAAAATAAATAATAGAGGAACTTTAAAAAATTTAAAAAAAACCTTGTGGCTCAATTGATGCCATTTATGCGTTCATCTCATTCATTTAAACAAGCTAAACTTGATAAGAGTTAAAACTAGTTAGCTCATGAGCTATCTCAATTAAAAGAAAGTATTTATATAAAATATACCTAAAATTTAATAAAATTTAAAAGAGCACATACAAAGTTATTAAAAACATTAAATATTTATATCTCACTTTATATTAAATAATTTCTTCTCAAAATAAAAATAACTCGCACTAAACTCATTTATGTCTCTACTTGAAGCCATAAAGGGAGTGAGACATTGTATTACAGTAAGATCAACCAATACACTCTCCAACAAAACAATTAAGTGGAAGAGTCATCAAAATAAAATAAAATTACTAGAGTACAAGAATGACAAATAGAATGAATTACTATCCATTTGAATAGTATGCTTTTTGAAACTGAGTTTTAGTTTATCTAAAAAGTTTGCCTTTTCAAAAGCCAAAGACAAATACTTTTCGGAAGACTTTTAAACCAGAATCCAAAAGTTAAACTGAGACTAAAATGAAAGACATCAAACTCTTTTCAGATATGCAATAGGCCACCATGCCTCATAACCAAGTGGCTAAAAAGTCATGCAGTACAACAACAAATCAGTAAACGAGTATCACTTACTGTGCCAAGTGTGGAATACTGGAATCAGCTAAGGTTTTTGTTGGGCAGAAGCTTTGATAATAGATGTGAGTGACGGATGTATGCGGGCTCTTTTCAAAGAACGGGCTTCACTTTTGCCGTGCAAATATTCTTCACCCAATGGCCATCTTGGCCGGAGATCATACTGCAGCATTAAAATGAACGTTCAGACAGAATGCATGATTGAGTAAGACGACTAAGATCTTAGGAGCTAAAGAAATACAAGAGAATCAGTTCCCTTCCACCAACAAAATAGGGATTGTTTGGTTATATTAAGTTACAGGTGATGTTTTGAAAAATGAAGTTATTAACTTTATCATTTGGTTGGTAGTAATTGAATAAAAATGTTGGTATCAAAAACTCCACAAATCTTCACAAAATATCCTCAAAAGAGATGATTTTAATTTCACACTCAAATTTAGTGAAATTAAATTATCATTTTTAGATATGTTTTCAATTGACAATCAACACAAGAGCCATTTGTTCAGCATAGGATTCATGAATTGGTCGCACATTTTAATCACAGTATTTGATATCATTATGGTAAGGGAGATGGTTTTTTAATTAGCTTTTATCTACTTTTTTCTTTTTTCTTTTTTTCTCAACGCTAATGTTTCTGAATGAAAATAAATCCCATTCATGAATTAAACAACTTGAAAATGTTGCAAGCATTTCAATCTTAGGCTTTGTAAATAAACAACCATCCTTGAAAAATAAACTCTGTTTTCTCTTACAGGATCAGTGAACATGCCTCCTATGTTTTTTTTTTTTTCTTTATTTTCACCATTACTGACTTTAGAACATATATATTTTTAAGACATCTATTATTTCATTTAGAGATTAAAAGAAGCACAGCGAAGAAAATATGAGACAGTGAGGCTCAAAGCTAGCAGAACTTAGCTGAAACTGATAATAAGAAAAGACTCACCACGCATATTTGTCACATGTAATTCGGAATAACCAGAAATAAAGATGCAAATAAATGATGCCTACCATGCCAAATTAATCTGAGCTGAAAGAAACAAACTAATACAGTAAAACAGATAAAATTAAGAACAAGATGCAAAGAAAAAAATCATTAAATGAAAAATGAAAAATGCAGTGTATACCACATAATCTTCTGGTTCATTTGCAGGTGGTGGCGGGTCAAATCTCCCTAGAAGGAAGTGCTCGATTCCAGTCCAGGCAACCATTACACCTATTACGGTTACAGAAACTTACTAATAGGTAAATTATAGCTTTAACATACATATAGTACAGCCACAAAAGATTTTCAATATCAAGCAAAAAAAAAAACATAGTAAATTTATAAGGAACATATACACCATTAATAAGCATGCTTTTACGACAAGCATGATCACAGAAAAGGAAAACTAATTCAATGAAGTGGAAAAACCAGGACTTAAAGTCAACAAATGCAATCTTGAGGGATTCATGGATATAGAAATTCATATAAAAAAATGCGCCTTAACAATCACCATAAACCATGGAATTCAGAAGCAAATTTTTGAATATTCCTCCATTTACTCATTTCACAAGCTACTGTAAGAAAAAAAAAAGCAGCATGCCTATATATTTAATGTACCACTCCAAATCACACAGCTTTGACCATGCACACTTCATCAACGTACAGATAAAAAATTCTGCTATATGGATTAAGGACAAAACAGCAAATGAGGTGTGTGGACTGAGGGTTGAATACAAGTACACAATCATGGAAAATTCTGGAAGAAAGCTCAATTGGACTGTGTTGTAATTGCTTGAAGACAATACAAAACAACATTAGGCCAGTCATTCCAAGGTTTTGACTGTTACCATTTTATTAGGGGATATCTAAGGCTGGTAAAACCGTCATCTTCCAAAATTCAGCCCCAAGTATTGCTAACACATGAAAATCTCATCATAGTCCTACCTATCAAATCCGATACAATTCTACAAGGTTTTCATATGAGTTTGTTGGGGTTGTAGCAACAATAGGGCCTTTGTCTCAAGAAAATCCCCACAGACTGAGCGGGTAAAGGAGAAACACTTTGGTATCACTGTGAGCAGGGGCTTCATGTTGCCATGTCAAGGTCCTTCAAGTGGATTTGAATGATTCAATAGCCAATTATGAAAATTAATCATATAAAACCTTTTTGCATCTGTGAGATCTAATTTTTCATAATTTAATACTTTTATTCCTTGATGTACTTCAACTACATTATTTGATATCAACTCATTTAATGCCTCAATTTTGATCAAAAAATGATATGCCAAAAATCCAAATTATAGAAATTAATTCAATGTGCTCGTTAATTTTATATGATTCTAATTTCTTACTAAAATTATCAGATTATTTCAATCATTTCATTAAATTTCTTTACATGTTTTCTCATGCAGCACAATCCAAAGCAAGCATGTTGGCAGAAACTTGCCATAGAAAAAAAAAATCAACTTCTATTCACAAAACCATATGTTCCCAATTACTTAAAACAGCTCTTCCTTAAAACTGTGATATTTGGACAAATATCTATTACAAAGAGCAATCCAGACTTCCTCTTAATTACGTTGGGCTCTCTCATCAAAAGGCATACCATGTTATTAAGATAATTGAGAGCAATTTAAGAGATGCTTCTGTGCACATACAATCCCCATTTAAAAATACTTCCCGTAAACAATATATTGTAGAATATTTTAATCATTAATCTTATCCCAGCTATTTAGGTTAGCAGATTTACTAAATGGATCTTAGTATAAATTTTAAAATTGATATCAACCCTCAAATTTTATGATTCAAGTTTAGGACCAAATAAAATCATATGACATTATATTGTTCAAAATCAAATTCACTATAAAAGAGTACCAAAGGCATCCACAGTCATATCGAATGACTACAAGAATATGCATATAATATTGAATAAAAACTATTCTTAATTACAATAACCAAGATATTTCTCTGAAATTCTAATACTTTGTATGCTGCATATACACTTAAAATAAAATGCAACCCCAAAAAAATTCAATGTTCTCCAACTTATAAAATCCATGAATAACTTATCATACAACAAAAAAGGTCACGGGTGCTATTCTTGCATCTGATGTTAACATCCCAATTTTTCAAAAATGAAATTAAAATTTCTTCTAAAATTTATACCCCATTTTATCTCGATCAAACATATTTTTATAAAATTCTATATTTCATTTTGATCATTTCCATATATAGAACTATATATAAATAAATATATTTAATAGTAATTATTAACAAAATAAATTATTTTTCTAAGGGTTTTATTAAACTCATTATACACCCAAAATTATTGTACTGCAGCAAGGTTAGTGTAACATCATTATCGTAGCAGTGCTATAGCATTTACTGTAGCACCGACTTACTCTACCTTGTCCATAACTGCTTGAGGCTGGAACAGAGCAACTAACTCTCGGGTAAAGAAATAGAGGAAGGAAAGGAGAAAGATAAAAAAAAAAGATGTTTGAGAAGGAAGAAGAAGCGAAGGAGAAGAAGAGAAGAGTAAGAGGAGAAGGAAAAGGAAGAAAATATAAAATTCAGATTGGAAATATATTGTTTGGTATTTTCTTCTGTAAATTGAATTTGGATTTCAAATAATTGGTTTAGAACCTTGAATGAGAAATGTTTTTGAAATAAAATTTTTATTTAAATTTATTAATTTAGTTTCAAGATATTAATTTGTAAATTTATAATAAACTGAGAAAATATTGTTTTATTAAATTATTTATGAAAGGATAAGATATCAAGGGGATAAAAAAAAAAAGAAATTTGTCTCCAAAAAAATCATATAATTGAAGTGAGATACTCAATTTCTAAAACATAAATTAAATGATTCATATGCCTAATATTCATAAATTCTTTTTCATATTGAGCATCTTATTAAAACCTGATATTTTCTAATAAAATTATTATATTTTAAATAATCATCTATTTTAAGTCATTTTGGGATATTTATATTAATAAAGAATAAAAAAAATTCATGATATAATGCACAGTAAATGCTCATATATAGACTTTATTATATCATGTTTCCCTTGGCGCATGCTAATGCAGGGAGGTTGACGACAACTCCATAACGATGTTAAATATTTAAAAAAGCTTCAAAATAATGATGTTTAAGAAATGAAAATGAAATAAAATATGTATTTGTAAGATCATCTAACATGGAATAAATCTCAAATGATGATGATCTATGCAACTAAAGATAAGTTCTGACAAGATTAGCTTTATTATGAAAATAAAAAAGGATTTCTAACTCTTAATGCCAAAGTTGGGACTATCCGGCCTGTATTAAGTGACAGTTAATAAATGAAATATTGAGATAACAAAACTTTATCAACAGCAATTTATAGCCGACAAACTATGTTATAAATGTTCAAAGTCTAAAAACATTATAAGATATTTCAAATATTATGAATAATAAAGAAAAGGAAATGCAATAAAGAAAAAAATAAGTATAAAAATTCAAATGTTTTGACATTTATATGATGCATTTTATTTCCCTACTGACACATACAGTTATTACTTGTGATTGTCTCTCATATAATTATAAAAACTATTTTTGATTCAAGATTATTGTACTAAATTAAACATGCTTATAAATAAAAATGCATATTAGGATAAAAGACCAACATACATGTTATAACTTCTTGTTCTTGTATTTTAAATTATATACTAGAATTCTTTATCCCATTAAGATATTAACTCACAAGATATTATATGGATTATTATTTCAGGTAAGAGAAAGGGGATCAGATAATCTGGTTTTGTTATGTCCTAAAGTTTAATGAAAAGTTTGGAATATATAATAAAAGGAAAGACATGCATGATCTAAATTAAAGACTACTTCTAATACATATAAATTTTATGAAGTTTATTAGAAGATCTATATTTCAATCTGATAATTTAAATTATGCACTTTTATGTATTGATAATTTTGATGAATATATTTGAATGATCATGAGAATATAAGGAATATTTTGTAACGATCTAGGCAAACTAATTTCTACTTGTTTGATCCTGATATGAGAAGTCAAGATGGGTGCTAATGGGAAATAACTACTAGGTTGTCCACCTCTATTACATCATTTGCTTGACTAAGAGGGGGGATTCAGAATGGGGTGTGGCATTTAATTTTTTGATCTAGATAATCATATAAGTTTTTAGGCTTTGAATTTCATCTTTTTTATTTCTCAGCGATAGAACCAGATGCAATTGCTTAAAAATAAAGACAACTGCCGCATATCTGCCGTTGCCACTTTTGAGCGTGGAGTAAGGGAGTGAGAAAGTGTGTGTGTGTGTGTGTGTGTGAGAGAGAGAGAGAGAGAGTTTATTTTTTATCATATATCTCATCGTGCAATTTGGATATATTTCCAAAAAGGCTGGTCATCCAAAGAAAAGTCCCAGTCCCAGTCTTTGAATTGACCATGGGAGCTATCAAAGCCTTCCTAATCATATGCTTGAAATTGAAATGGTAGTGATAACAGATTTCTTTAATTCATGGTGATGCCAACAGAATATTGCAGTTTCTTTCATGCGACACTCCTTCCACCAATGCAACAAAATATAAAAGGCATTAGCCAAGAAAAAACCATTACCCTCATGCATGATGTGGCTTGCATTTATCATCAATGTAAATCATTATGAGAATTAGAGAGGCAGGAACACAGGCATGAAAAAGGATCGACCAGACAACAAATTACTTTAGATGGCTTCAGGAAGTTCAAAATCTAAAAAAGATAGAATTTGCATCTAATCCAATTAAGTTCCTCATAAATGCGCTTCCAATCCAGTTACAGATGGTTGGAACTTATCTAGCATCATGACATCATAAAGCAAAACTCAAAATAAATCAGCTTACCATTGTCAGTGCAAAGTTTTGGAGGTGGACAAACAAGGCGGAAACTATTCTTCTCCACAACATAATTTAGACGAGATCTAACATATTGATTTGATGCAACACCGCCTGAAACTACCTAAAAGAAGCATTAAAAACATTTAAATGTTAACTGCCAAAGATATGTCCGACAGTCAAACTAAAACAGAAACGTAAATGTTTCCATCACCAAGCAACTAATAGAAGGTTCCATCTCTTTTGCCCATTCAATTGCTCGTTCACACCTCTCCTCAAGATGTAACACTGCAATGCGCTGAAGAAAGTAACCAATACATTAAACAATTGCCACTGATAAAAATGAATGAAGAAGTTCTTACCTAACCTGAAAAGATGCTGCAATATCAGCTCGTGATTTCCTGTCTTGAAAACTAGCAGAAGAAATGGGAGTGTTGTTCACACATCTGCATATAACGTTCTCATAAATTATATGCATTAAATCAAGCATAAGGAGACTGATTAAGTTTTAATTGCTAGATAAATGCCAAGCTATCATAATTCATGATGCTAAAATACTGACATATCATGTAAGTATTCATGAAAAAAAAAAAGTCAAATATGATAAAACGTTATGTTTAGCATATACTCAGCGTCAAAATGAACGAACACACAAATAAATTAACATTGATGAAATACGTGGTTTGAGAGACTAAGAAACGCCTTTTCCAAGAGTGGAGGAATAATAGGATGTGCATGGGTTGAAACTTTTTGCAAATGATCTCTGAAAACACCAATGTTAAGATGCCAGCATAATCGGAAATTGAATGCATAAATTATTGAAACCTTGATAATTTTTAATTCTTCTTGAATACATCATTTCAAATAATTTAACATAGCCAGAATCTAATGATTATTCTAATAGAAGAATGGGGACACAAACTACAAACTCCATGCAAAAAAAAAAAAAAAAAAATCTGCATAATTAATTTCTAATTTTTTTTAGCACAGATTATGGGAGTGAATAAACAGAAGTCACTGATGCGTCATGAAAGCATACAGTATCTTAAATAACAATTTCAACTTGCCAGACAAACTGACACAGAATAATAGAATCAAGATTTCTGAAACATTTTTGTTCAGAAAAGAGGAGTTACTAAAAGACTGCTTGGCTTCAAAGATTGGCAAGATTGGTTGCAGGGAAACACAAGAATGGAAAGCTAAAGCTCTCTAATCTAGTCCTGATGCCTTCTAAAGAGCGTGAAGACAGACATAAGCCCTGCAGCTCCTCGCACGCTAGCAACACGGGCCAACTAATACAAAATGCCTACAACTGGAGTCATTAAATTCCCCATCATAAGGGCATTTTTTTCAATCCACCCATACTGTGGACAAATGTCTAAAACAATCAACTCTCAAATGAAGGTGCAATCCAACTAAGTCTATTAAAGAGACTAAATTCAAAAAAAAAGGTAACATATCTCATAATAACAGTATAATTCAACCCAAAAATCCTAAGGCTATGATCCTGGTTATCCTCAAGCCCTACCAAAAGATACACATCAAAGCTAATAGTGTGTGACTTAAACTGCCGCAATATACCACAACTAACAAAGCCTGATTCGTCACCTTGTAAATCCTATTGAACGCATTCATATAAACTCAACGGAAAGCACTCCTGGCCATTATGAAATGCCAAACGAAAAATAACAAATGAGGCACAACTTCTACATCCTGCCACTCAAATTGCTTCACTCTCTTAAAGATTTAAAAAATTGGATAGAGATTGAACCAAAAAAAGAAGTCCAATGTTCAAATGTTAAACTAGGATTGAATTGCAGGTTAAGCTAGATAATATAATAGACATTAAAATTAATTTAGTAAAATTTAAATGACTTAATAATGATAAAATAATGATATTTTTACCAATTCAATATACAATATTCTAAATAAGGGCATTTCAATATTGAGTATCTTGAATATGATCATAAATAAAAAATTTAGTATAAGAAATTTTGATTATTTTCTCTATATTTATCTATACATTTAAACAAATGCATGCAAAAATATCTAGAGCATAATTAAAATATCAATAACCAGAATTAGAAGATATTTTTACCAAACTCTGTTATATATATATATATATTTGCCCACCCAAGTTCATAAGATAGGATTTTATTATAGCATAGAAGAGATTCAAACTTAAGACCTTGGCAATAACTTTCAAAACCCTAACCAATTGGACTATAGATACACACAACTCTCTTCTTATATTTATAAAATATTTTACTTCAAATTAGAGTACATGAATTTAAATAATTATTTAATCTAAGCCTTTTATTTTTATCCATATAACAAAGATCAAAAAGCTATAAATTGATTGATAATAGAATAGGGCAATAAATCAAAAACTAGACCAGTTCACCAATTCCTTGGTTCAACTACTAGTTTGGACCTGTTCTGGTTGATATACGCAAAAACAATTTTGGAATTAGATTGAACTAGCTAGAGAACCAATTTATAGTTGGATCGTCGTACTGGCTGGTCCAATCTGATTTTTAAGGCCAAGCTTTCTCCAACAAAATAGAACTCATAAGAGTTATCATGCAAACCATGATAGAGTGTGATCAATAGCATTAACTTCATCCAACTTCACCTTTGACAAAGCAAAATGTTCAAGATTCAATTTTGAGCTACTTACAATCCTCAAAGAAGTCATTAGCCTTTAGACCAAACCAAAGCCGCAAAATTTCACCACCAATCCGGCTCTAAACCAACGCTCCAATGAAAGCATATTTATACAACCCTATCATTACAATATCTGACGAAGTGAAGTTTGTCAGATTCAATCCTTAGTTATCCCAAACTTCAAATTGAGAGAACCAATATAATCACAAAAATATAAAATATCTAGGAGGTAGACCCTTAACCTAATTCAAAGTGCACCATCAAGGAAATGTTGTCTCCAAAAGATGGAAGCATTAATTCTCTAAAGACCAAGCAAGAAGAAATAAACTACAAAAGTCAATCTCTATAGGTCACCAACTCTTCCACAATTGACCAAATAGGCCATCAAGCACACAAGCTACAACAATTTGAACTAAAAGCAAATGCTTTCCCTACATAGAATACCCAATGTTCGAATATGTTCACAAGTTTCAACTCAACATGCTCAAATACGATTGCATTATTGATAGCCCATCAAAAATTTACGATGCCAAAATACAGTTAACCCAAAGTGACACTCCATTCAACATGTCTAACGGTTGAATTAGATTTCACAATTTCTCCAACAAGATAAGCCCCAATATGCCAAGCTAAAAAAAAACTATATGGCGATTTAATAAGCCCACTATAGAACATTAGGTAATTTGTATAGATCCATAGAGCTAAATGACCTACTCCTAGCCTTTAGAAGTTTAGCAAGCATGAAACAAGAGCCTAAACAAGTTTTTATCCAAACAAAATATATGTTTGACATGTGAGAAAAATGACCAAATAAAAATTCCTATTAAGTCAACAATCAAACACAAACCATGTACTTTTTAAAGATCTATAAGAAAATCAAAGGTGAACATAACAGATAAGTCCTATTTTATGTAGACACCATTTTTATAGGGCCTTTATTATCCTCAAATGTATGTAATTTTGACTTAGAATTGAGCTACAATTTTAAATAAATTTTCTAGATCTACAAATCAAAGAAGGGGTACACATGTTAATGCTACCTGCGCATCACTTAAATCATAAGAGAAAATAACTTCCAACAAGTAAATGTCTACAACAAGCATACTTACATGCGTAGGAATGCATGACCATATGAAACACACAAAACTATGGATGTCTACATACTATAAGAACCTTGGAATGTATAACAACACATGCAACAAGCAACAAGCAACATGCAAAACTGCAAGTACATGACTTGAATAATATCAAGTTAAGCCAAAATTCCAACTTTATAGTGGACCCACCAAATATGGTTAAGATAGACTTCCACTTCAAAGTGAGGCCCACCTGATGGGCCCCACTTCTACTCCAAGGAAAAAACCCCGACCAACATCAATTCTCTAATGCCTATTTAGTCCTACATTGTTTGCAATCCAAAAGTCCCATCCCCTCTTCATTCTAAAAGGA
Source organism: Cymbidium sinense (assembly GCA_021442155.1). Classification (NCBI taxonomy): domain Eukaryota; kingdom Viridiplantae; phylum Streptophyta; class Magnoliopsida; order Asparagales; family Orchidaceae; genus Cymbidium; species Cymbidium sinense. The sequence goes on along the minus strand of CM038223.1, from coordinate 141,094,645 downwards.
ACCCATTGAATAATGTGAGGTGATATGATAGGTTTCGATGATGAAACCCTACCAAACACCATTACAAAGAAAGAACTTCAATTGTCCTCTAGGTGCACCTAACAGTCATCATGTTGACTAGCAATGGATGCTATCGACTCTCCTTTTTGCATTTTCTTTCACTACTCTATAAATCTTTTTCAAGGATCACTATGTTAACTCACATTAGGGCCGTCAACATCCATCAGGAGTGCACTTATGCACGTCCTTCTTGACATGGGTTGAGAGTTTCTACTTGTTTGGAAGTTTTGTGCATCATCTATGCTTGCCTTTACTCCCATGGGTAATGCATCACACATGCTTACTTATCTTAGCATGAACAATAGGCCCAAACATCATCTCGATCATCTTCCTTATGGAGGCCATGTGAAAATGCTTATTGAAATTTCTAATAAAATCCAAAACTCACCCTTACATTGTGAGTGTATCACTGAAGTGCTATTGAAATGCAATTTGGAAGATATGCATGAAAAAATGCACTAAATCAAGATCCAGAAGAAGAAAAAAAAAAGCCAAAACACACCCACTTGAACTTCAAAAAACTCATCATCAGCAAAACATCTCACGGAAAAAAATAGATGTGTTTAGTAAGAAGATGGTATAGTTCCCTCTCCAAAAAATTAAAAATGCACAAGTAGTAAAAATAATGTTGTGTATAACAATGTGTTGCTTGAAATCATGCATACTATGCACTATTACATAGTTACATATGCTCTGGAAATTGAACAATTGTCATTGTCACCACTATCTAAGAGAATACAGATAATTAATAGTTATGCATCTCATGTGCATGGGCACACACTTTCTAAAAACCACAAGTATGTAAACTATATAATTAGGCAAACAATTAAGCGTGATGTGCAATTACATGTACTATGACATATTGTTATATGTGCTTGAAAAAAGATGGACAAACAACATATTCTAGCAGCTAATTTTAAATTGTTGACTAACAAGAATACAACAGTTGGCACCAGGGAAATTGTTAACCACCCAACTATAGTGTTTTTGACATTTAGTTAGTCCACTCTAGAGGTATAATAAAATTAAGTTGGCTTGCGAGCCAACTCAAACTCGATTTCATAAATGACTTTGAACTCAATAAACTAATGATTCAAGCTTCAAACAACCCATATATGACTCATCAACAAGATTATTTTAAAAAATATTAGTATAAAATAATCTTAAAATTTAGAATTCAATGGATTAGATACAAAGTAATTAAAATCTAAAAAATTACCACCCTATCCTGCACCTTGAGCACACGAAGACAATGCTACTAAGATGAACATTAATCAACATAAATATCGAGAAAAATGAATAAAGTGATAAAGAAAAAAGATGAAAAAAGCACCCAAGAATGTGTAAAAGAAAAAAACCATAAACAAAAAATAGAAAAAAAATCAACTCATGCAAATTTATGCAAACTCATTGTCCCAAGAAAGACCAAACCTTGGACTACATAGAGTCGTTAGTGAGGTCGAGCGAGACCCCCACCATCTCTATTCTATGAACATGAAGATCAAAATTCCTATAAGATTAAAATGGCATGTAGAAGCTAGTTTATTATGACCCTGAAACTTTTTTGGCATGTCCATGCATATTCTTAACATGAATGGTCGATAGACCATACTTGCATGCCCAGATAGGTATGCCTGTGTGGCGACATGACTAATAAGATGAATTTAATTGCACATGGGAATGAAATTTCACTATTTCTCAATTGGATCGGCTAATCTTTTGCAGTGCAACATGTGTAAATGTCATTTTGAGCTGAATTTACTTATGCTGCAATGGCACAAACTAGTTATATCAGTGCGACCATGTGATGCAACAACAATCAAATCATAACCTCAACAAGGAAAATGTTTCTCTCAAGAAAATAGCTTCTAATGATATGTAGTTAAGTGGAAAGGTCATCCACCATCCATCAGGTTATAATATGCAACAGAGGAGCTTTAGCACTTAAAAACCTAGATTCATAAAGGCAAAGCAGCATCTTCATTTGTCCTAGTCAGCCAGAGAGGTAATCTAAGGCACAAAGTTTAAAGAGGAAATGTGAGAAAACAGAATTGTTAAAGAGTTGAATCATAATATTCCCTTAATCTTCATCTATGAAGCAGCATAACAATGCATTAGTGGCCATCATTAAGACAGTAGTGCTGCAATAGCAAGACAAGGATTAGTATATCATATGAAAACATTATTGTTCAAATTGGGATTTTAGATTTGATTTGATATTATTTTGATCGTTATACTCTTTTTTATTGGTCGATTATTGACCTCCACACATGATCCACGAGTCGAATTGAATTTATGAAGCAAATTCGACGGACTTTGGATACAATATCGCACGAATCAAACCTGAAATACACTGAATGTCGCCGAAATTGGTCGAAATGACTTCCAATCGACCAACGGACTCCGTCATCACGCAGAACGTCGAAATTAATCAAAATATACATATCGCACAATCCGACGGTCGACCGATCAAGGAGGAGAGTCGTCGACGCGCTTACGCACATATCGGTGTCAGGAGGCTGCGATGATTCCCAAACAATCTTTGTTGACGAAATTGATCGTGTCATTAGCGTCAACACGTCGAAACCTATCAAATAAGATTGCATGCTTCGCGTGAGCCAACGTGGAGTGATAATGCGTGCTTTTAAACCGAAAGTGACCCAATTCATCATCGATTCAAACCAAACAACCTCGATAAAATAAATCGCACTATTACGCAAACATCTAATAACCTAGATTGAGAGTCGCAAAGAAAAATTCAAATTATAGTTGATTTTCACTTAAATAACCATAAGCTTCTATAAATTCCCCTTTATATCTAACCCTAATATCTCATAACACTCCCCAGTAGCTCTCGATTCCCCTTTTCCCTATTGGCATTTCTTCTCTCTCTCATGCTCCCTCCCAATCGAAGGCTAGCCACGAGTCTCCATCCTCCCTGTTGGCTCCTGCTCTCAACCGAACACCTAGCCCACGATCCACCTCTCATCTCTTGTTCATCCGGCAACAGGATCACACCGAACCAAGAGCTTCGATCCTCACTCCCATCTGGAAACCCGCAATTGAGGGATCTGGGCTGAATCTCGTCGACCTCCTCCAGCCGAGCACCCAACCCTTTGCTTTGCTCGGGGCGTGAATCATCTCGAGTATGAGCTCTTATCCCGCAGCCTCTCTTTGCAAATCAAAGCTATTTCCACGCATTCCTGAACCGACGATAGCAGCCATCCATCCCTCCCATTCGGACTCCCAGCCAATTGAGCCCTGTCCATCTACCTCCCTCTAGCTGCCCCTCGCATTCCGATAGTTATGATCCTTCCTCTTGCTCAATCGACAGTAAGTTCACACCACCCTACTCGACTCCTTCTCAAACTACACAAACAACAAGTTCACATTCACACACTTCAAAACCAACCCTCTCCGCTCATACACGATAATCGTTCAATCAATCTTACACCTCATAATGGAGGCACTATGTCTTGTTAGTTGCTAAAGCGTTAAGTGGAAGAGAAGGGAATTAAGATCTTTAGATTGTATGAGTTTCAGCATTATTGTGCTTGTCATTTGATCAAGTTCAGTTTAAAACTTTCGTGCAATTTTGTTAACCAAGATTAGTTGCATTCGTGGCATGACAATTGTTGTTTCATTTATTAAATTTGGAAGAAGTAAATATTGTTTTGGATGTTTGGCATAAGATAGATGAAGTGAAATTAGATTTGTCAGGGATATGTGGTTGGCATTATGATTTGGCAAATCCAAAGAATAAAAGATGAGTGAAGTGTCTAGATGATCTCATTTGTGCCCTAATTTTGCTTGTGTTTATTAAACTTGGGAAGTATGATAGCGTCTTGATATTTGGTATGAAGAGAGTGAAATGGAGATTAGATTTGTTGAGAAGTTATAGTTCTCATTACTATTTGTCAAGTTAAAAACAAATGATGAAGGAATAAAATAACGATAGGAGTCTGGGTAAAATGGAGAAATGAGGCTTATGTGTAAGAGATAAAATGATAAGAGATGTTGTAGTCTTAAGTACACGTTTGCGTTGTTCCAACACAGCGGAAAAATGTGCTAGAAATAAGTATTTGTTCATGTTGTTCTAATGGGACAGTGAAAGCTTAGTATGTTTGAGTTTTTACACAGACATTGAAAACCTATGCACCCTTTTTTAAGCGTGGTGGATTTAAAAGACTCCCCAAGCCATAGAGTCAAAGACACTAACTATACATGCTTTTTTTAAGTATAGAAAGACTCTAGATTTTATATCGAGATTGCTTAAATTTCATTCCAAATACCTGTGTATATGCTTGCTTAATATATTAAATTTATGTACCTATTACTTCAATACAAATGCAAATATTTGCTAGACATAAGTACTCGTGCAAGCTGCTTCAGTATGGCGAGGAAACCAAGATGCCTTCTACACTGTGGGTTTCGAAAATTCGTCACCGACCTCTCATTTACGAGAGTGATTTAAAGTGTCGATGAAATTTTCAGAAGGCAGATAGAATAGTAGATAAGACACTACCCAGAGATTTCGCTCTCATTTTATTTTTAGATGCCGGTTTTAGGTTAAAGCACTATAAATCTCTTGAGAGAACTTTCAATTTATTTATTAGATGCACGCTAAAAGATATAAGAAGAAGAGTGAGTTTGAATTTAGAATTTATAAAATTCATTATATTTAACATAAAGCGAATGGTTGGAGGAACGATGACGCGTCTCATCAGATCCGTCCGCATCCCGGTCTCCTTTATGAGGAGATAATAATTCAACGAGAAGGATCCTCGACAGAAATGAGTTGCGCCATCCAAGAAATTTGTAGACTTTGTAGAGAGCGCTTAAGTCACCTTAACTGACAGTATTTTTGCTCAATCAAGATACCCCATGATTCACAACTCAAAAGCGGCATCGGATATAACTACAATCGCGGATATATATAATTGTGACAACCACCAAGTTAGAAGACTCGTCGAACGCATCATGAGCATACGTTTCGCAATGGGAGGACACCCATCCTCACAAGCGAGATTATTTAAGAAATATATATTTAACTCTTTTTTTAAGGTGATTTTCTTATTATTTGACAAAACAAAGGAAAGTTGAACTTTTAGCTTTAAGTTTTAATATTAAATTTCAGACATTTATACTAATGATATTTCAAATTCATTTTGATTAAGATTCAATCTAAGTTAATTTGCTTTGAAATTATAATTATATTTTGATTAAAATATCCCCTCCGATTAAAATTTTCATTTAACAGTATCTGGTAATTTATTATTTTATTTATAATTTCTATTAATTTAAAATTAGAGGATGATCTACCATTTTAATGGGATGTTTTTTTATTGAGTTGATATTATAATAACATCATTAGATGGATTTGTTAATTCGGCCCCGACCCAATCGAATCATCAACCCTCGATCCTCGACATTAAGTTTAAGCATTCAATATAATGTCGGGGCCCATGCGGGTGTATTTGATTCAGCATTAAATTTCATTGCAAATATAAATTTTTAGATAAAATTTTGACAACATTTAATAACCTCCCAAATACATTATAGAGAACGGATGCTGCCACCATGCCAAAAAGAAGATGGCAGTGTAAACACCAAAATCGCCATCCCACCTGTCGAAAGACATGTATGGGTCTCAAAACCTGTATGAACGATATTTCCGCCACGCCAAGGCATGCAGACTTTATATATTTGATAAGTTAAAATTAATTTTTTATTGTTAAACTTTCATTAAGTTTATGAATCATGTCGATGTAAAATTTGATTTCAAGAATATCCCGACGCCGTCAGAGGCTACTTCAAATATTGAAATTTACCACCAAAGAAGAAGGTGGGTACAAACTACGACGACCGCCTTCCCACCACGAAGAAGACATGTAGTGCAAAGAAAACAAATTTTCCGCCACGCCAAGAAAGGTACGTACTTTATAACAATGATTTCAATAACAATTTTATATCGCAGTTTTATCAGTATGTAGGTCCCCTGTCGATGTGAAGTATTTGAAGATCCCAAGTCATCCCCATATAGGCTAGCCGGTATGTCGGTCCGCCACCGCGCCAAGAAGGCGTAAGGTGATAAACCACTTCATGAATCGTCCTTCCCAACATGCCAAGAAAGATATGTATGACTCACGAAAGATTTTTCCGCACGCCAAAAAAGGCAACAGATTACATAATAGTCTGATTTCCGCCACGCCAGATACTTATAAATAACAAGAATATGATCCCAAAGCAAGAAAGGCTGCACTTATAGTCAACACAAGCTTTAGAGCGTGTGGGGAACGGCGCAGCAGAAGATTGGAGATGGCAGCAGGCCATACATAGGTTCGGGGGGCCACACTGACTGGACTCACCCACCTCTGATAAAGAGAGCGATTTAATGTTAGTGAAATCTTGGATAATAATAGTAAATAAGACACTACCAGATTTCCTCATTTTACGAGGACTTTAGATCCTGTTCCTGGTTTCAGAAGCAGACCTATAAGACTACCCTCTCTTGAGAGAACTTTCGATTACCATTAGTCGCTATATAATAACAATGTGTGGGAAAAGGAGAAGAATGAAAAAAGTTAGGTTTAGGGTTTTAAGAAGGGCATTTATAGGATTTATATTTTTTATTATTTTATTTGTCCTAATTAAATTTTCAAGCCGACATCATCACATTGACAATATATATATCAATTTTAGGTTACTGATATTCGGACGAATGACATTCCGTTAGATCTAACCATTTAGTTCAAGTTGGCGTCCAAATCGAGATGATCAAATTTCGTTGCTTTTCTGTTCGTGACTCATCCAATTGAGCGATTTATTTAATAAGTTTCGGCGTTTCGACACTAACGGCACAATCAATTTCACGAACAGAGGTCGTTTGGGTATCATCGCGGCTTTCCAACCTCGATATGTGTATCAACGCATTGGTGGCACTCCTTCTTAATCGAATCCGAATTATGCATATTTGACCAAATTTGACATTCACGCTGATTAAGTTGATCGGAGGTCATTTCGCCTGATTTTCGGAGCCGTCGAGTGTATTTCAACTCCGATTTCCGTGTTATCATATCTGATTGCTCGATATTCACACATACTCGTACGAATTGAGCGCGAACAATCTCATTTGATAGGTTTTGACGCTAACGGCTTGATTAATTTTGCGAACGGAGATCATTTGACATCCGCGCTTCCTCGACTCGATATGTGTGGTGCCGCGACGACCCCTTCTTGATCGGGCCGAGGTAAGATGCATATTTTGATCAATTTTGACATTCTGAACGCGATGGCAAAGTCCGTTCGTCGATCGGAGATCATTTCGACTAATTTTCGATGTCGAGAGTGTTTCATTTCGATGCGAAGCTTTCAATTCACTTAAGTTCGACTTGACTTACAGCGCATGCATAGAAGTCAACATACATAGGTATTGAAGGCTTATGCGTGTTTTTTTAAGCGTAGTGGGTTACACCATAGGTGAGAGATATGTATGCTTTTTTAAGCATAGAAGGCTCGACTCTCGATGCAACCCAATTATATGAATGACGAGCCAAAAATTAAAAGTATTTAAATATGATCATATAAAAGTATCATTAAACCTAAATTGAAGGGTTAAAATGAATTTACATTGAGCTTAAATTGAATATTAAATGAAATATTGATCTTAAGCATGAAAATTCTAAAATCACAAATGAAGGTGAAAATTCATAGGATTTGGATTCAAGCGGCGCTCACAGGGGATATAATGACCTATCTATGGCCAAGAATAAACATTAAACATGTTGGACTCATAAGGCTGAAAGTTCGTCAACAAGCATGAATCAAATTTCACTAAATGAACTCATTGACAAAGGCAAATCTAGGATTCACCTTAGACTTGCAGGAGACTAGAGGACTGATTTACAAATGAAAATTGAATTCAAGCAATACTTAATAGTAAACATATATATGGGGGTTTGATAACTCATCCCTGAGTAAGAACATTACTTAATAACTTATTTGCAAGTATATATGAATGAGACAAAATAACCCACTAATGAGTATGAACATAATGGTTTACTAAATATTTATATTGTGATGTATATGATGAATTAAGGATAACCAGAAGAATCTAAAGCAAAATTACAAAGCTTATAAGCTAATCAACACACATAGATGAGATTTGATGAATACTTCAAGCTCAATAAACAAAGAAACAAATGCAATCAATAGTACATTGCTTTGCATTAAATAAGTGCAAAAATACTTAATGTCACCAGATTCGCAACATATCGTACAAACGAACAAAAGTGTTAATAAAGCACTTTGAGACGACCTTGCAATACGACTCATCAAAATACATGTATATGATTATCAATTTTTAGATAAGATAAATAATACATACATCACTATACAATCGCACTAAAATTCATGTGTTATATAGATGCAATGAATATTATACAATGCAACATCAGTGCACTAGAACCTATTATATATTATAAGTACACTGAAAATCATATATGAAAATTCAGACACCTGCTTGGGCCCTGACACTATGCTAAATGCATGAATCTAGTGTCCGAGGACGCTGTGCAGGTTGATATCAAAGGTATTTGAAGCCTATTTTGCCTCGAAAAACTTAAAAACTTCTTTAAGAAATGATAATCATTTTAAAAATAGATATGCATTTTATAGGCTTAATACCTAGAGACTAACACGTATGCATGCTATTGGTGGACTGTTTCACTTAAACATTAAAGTTGTAAATTCCACGTAATCAATTTGATCCTCCTTTCCACAAGGATAGGAGTTGAAAAGATTGATTACAAATCAAACAATCTATTATCAAGAAAGAATATTTGACTCTACATTTGCATATGACCATCAAAAGTCTCAATAGATAAATTTCATACTCAAAATTACAAGCTCTTTATTTCAAGATGATAAATGCAATCATCTGTTCTAATTATTTATACACTTGATCTTCTACTAGTAAATAAATAAAGTTGACAGGCTTATAACCATGATGATGGCTATGTTGAATGAAAATCTCAACCTGAGGGAGTACTTCCATCAAAATATAATCATAATTTCAGATCAAATTAACTTAAATCAAATATCAATTTAAATGCAAAAATTAATATGTCATTCCATTATAAATGCTTAAATGAAATCTATTGTTCAAAATTTAAAGTAAAATTCAATCCATACATCTTCCACAACTATTCGTCAATAGTGATAAATTTAAAAAAAAAACTTCAACTTATAAAGGAGCTAAGGTCAAAGCAAATACATTATTATATTCACACTCAAATAATCTCATGCCACTAAGTGCGTCATGTCCTCTCCCATGTGGTTTGTTAAGAGTACAATGATACGCTATTCTGAGTCCTCCAATCAACGAGGTTTCAAATAAAATTATATTACGCCACGATCATAATCTATATGCTCCAATGGCTTTGTCCTCGAGATATGAATCATAGGTGACTTGATGCAAAAGCCTTTTGCTAGTTATTAAGATATATCTCCTTACAAACATCACCCTAAGTCTACAAGATTCCTGAATGCAACCTGGTGGACAAGAATTATTCGGTCGGCCGGGTCGACTATCTCCTCGACACGTAGACTGTACCAGTGATAACAAAACTATGAGATCTTGATCGGACAGCATCATCATTCCCTCAACCAACCGCTTAATGATGATGAATATCATAAATTCTAAATTCCAAAACTCAATTTGCTGCTACTATACGCTACACATTTAGTGATCAAACGACTAGCCTTAATCGAAAGTTCTCTCTCAATATTGGGAGGGGTAATTAACTATAAGTGCTTACGCCTATAAGAAACCTACAACGAGATATAAAGTCCTTGCACAATGAGGTCAAAGTCTCTGGGTAGTGTTTTATTTACTATCCCATCTGCCTTCTGAAAATTTGACCAACATAAATCATACTCTTTAATTGAGAGTTCAGTAAAGAATTTTTGAAGCCCACACTAATGTTTAGTTTCATTTAGAAAAAAGCTCAGTATTTGGGCTTTCAAATCAACGATGTAATAAAGATCAAAATATGTTTCTCAATCACTAGAGATATCAAGCAATGCTTGAAGTGGATCCTGAATTCATTGAGACTAAGAACTTTGGCGCCATACAGTCAAATTGATATTTTTTTGCCTTTTATTTTCTTTTTTTCCTCTAATTTTCTCTTTCTTTTGTCCTCCGCCTCAAGATTTTTTTGACGATATTCAAATCATAAACAATTAAATTATTACTCACAACGCACCTAAAAGTTAGATAAGAAAAAGCATTCTTAAAACACGCAATTTCGCTTCAAGTAAGATGGTGATCTATACCTTATCTGTTGCTTTATCTTCTTTTTAAAAAAGTCTTTATTTGGCCATTGGTCTATGCATGTCATAAGTCAAGACATGAATTGACGAGCTTGATCAAATCGAGAAATGTGACCTGACATCACCAAAATCAGTCGAAATGATCTCCAATCAACGAACAAACTTTGTCATCACGTTCAAAAATGTCAAAATTGATCAAAATATATATCCCGACAATTCCAACCGATCAAGAAAAGGTCGTCAAGTCATCGTAATCGGATATTAGAGACTACGATGCGCCTAAATGACCTCGTTAAATTAAATTACTTAGCTTCGAAATATCGAAATCTATCAAATGAGACTTTCCGCGCTCAATTCGAACGAGTCTGCGTGAATATCGAGTGATCGGATGCAACAACTCGTAAATCGAGGCTGAAATGCACCGGACATCGCCAAAATCAGTCAAAATAACCTCCGACGGCGGATGGACGCCATCCGCGTTGAAATTGAGAATATACATTGCGAATTCACCATAATCGATCAAGAAGAATTCCGACGCGCACGCTGCATCGAGAAGTCGCAGCGATGCCCAAACAACCTCCTCGAAATTGATTGCATTAGTGTGTCGAGCATCAAAACCTTTCAAATGAGACTATTCACCCTCAGACAAGTGCGACGAATGTCGGCGTCGGCGGCCGCAATTTTGAACTAAATTGACGATTCAACGAACCACACTAACGCTTAACAAACTACGCTGCCAGATTTGAACATCAAAGTAACCTAAAATTGACATATATATTGTCCATGTAACAATGTCGATACAAAAATCTTAATTAAAGTTAATTTTCACTTAAATAGAAAAATTTCTATAAATACCCCTCTAATCCTAACCCTAATAACTCCCCAGCCTAACCCCTCCCAGCTCCCGTAGCGACCCATTGTCCTCTCGGCGTCGGCGCCCTCCACGTTTATCCGGCTCCAGTAGCAAGACCAAACCACCAGATGCATCTGTCTTGCCTGCGACGCCTGCCACCCCCCGAAGCTGAATCGCGAGCGCGTAGACCAACAAGTGTCCGCGTGCACCCAAGCACACACCCGCAGCAGTCTCAGCTCCAGCGCGCTCGCCTCACTTGAACACATCCGCCCCCGGTGGCCGCCATCCATCCTCCTCCTTCAGCCGGACGACCAAGTTTGTGTTGAAATATAGTACTGTGACTGCCTTTCTCGACGTGACGAGAAAAGTCTTGGCAGTATAAAGTATCCAGACACCTTTCGCTAAAAATCTATGCAGTTATATGCATTGGAGCCTCAAACATGCCTTTCTTGACATGGTGAGATGGTGCATTCAGGTCGTAGTTTATATCACTCATACACGTCTTTCTTGGTATGGTGAGCAACCCCCTACGCGGGGACGATGTCGACGCAAATGTCAAATTTTACATCAGAGACATAAACAATCGAGCAATTCAACCATAATTATAAAATTATTGTTTAAACGATATTATAGTACCCATACACACCTTCTCTGCGGAAAAAATCGTGCACGCAGAGTCTTACATGTCTTTCTTGGCATGGTGAAGCGATTCGATCGTAGATTTATATTACATACATGCCTTTCGCATGGCGGTAACTGATACCGGCAAACTCCACCTGGCGTGGATACTCACCGAAATGCTACCAAACTTCTACACCGATAAGAGGCCTAAGCAGCTTAATATAAAATCAACTATAAATCTAAAATTAATGTTTGAATTAACATTGCAAGTATATAAGTGTCTGTACACGCCTTTCTTGACGTGTGGAGAAATCTGTGTTAAATGGTGCTGACCATACATGTCTTCTTGTCAGGATGAGGATTCTGCATTAGAAGTGTTTGACCACCTATAATGCCTTTTTGGCATGGTGCCGTTGTAACCCCATATCGGAGGCGGCCAATAAAATTTGATCAAATTTATAATTTATAAATTCAAACTCAATCAAAATAAGTAACATCGTTCAAATCTTTTAAGCTTAAATCAATATTGAATTAAATAACCCGATGTGCTGTACGCTAAATCTTAAACTTAATTGTCGATTCCAGACGTGGGTCTTCCGTCCGAGTTAATAAAACTTAAAAATCTAATAATATTATTATAATTTCAACTCAATAAAGACATCTAAGAGATTCTCATTACATGACGAATCGATCCTCTATTATTAAATTAATAGAATCGACAGGATCTGAAACAATAAAGAACCTCAATGATGATGTTGAAAGAAAATTTCAACTGGAGAGAATACTTCCATCAAAATGTAATCACAATCTCAGATCAAATTAACTCAAATTAAGTATCAATCCAAATACAAAATTTAACAACGTCATTAAGCTATAAATGTCTAAATGAAGTTCAATCTCTAAAAAACTTAAAGCTAAAATTCAACCCAAATTCAATTGTTGAATGGAAATTAAAAAACTTTCAGCAAAATGAATCATCGTACACAACTATATTTACTCAATCAATCTCATGTCAAGAAAGAGCGTCTCTAATCACTTTCCAGCTAGGACGCGTAGCATACCGAGTCTAACCAGGGACTAAATAAATCATTATATCATAGACTATACCGATATGCTTCTAATGGCTTTTTAAATTGTGAATTATAGGATGTAATTGATAGGCAAAAAAAGCCTTCGTCATACTTAAACTTGTCTCTGACAAACACCACCCTGCTGAGGTTTCCTCGACAAGAATCCATTCACTAGGATCTTTCGGTGGGTCGACTACCTACTCGACTTTGGTACGACAAGGATGACAAAATCATGGGATCTTGATCAGGCGTGTCATCATTCCCTCAACCATCCGCTTTAAGTTAAAATGATAAATTTCATAAGTTCATAATTTTATACTCCACGGCTATATATCTTGACTTAAGAATCTAACGACTTTTAATCGAAAGTTATCTCTCAAAGATTGAATAATTAACTCTTGGTGTTTACATCTATAGGAAACCTAAAACCAGATCTAAAGTCCTCACAAAATAAGGGCGAAATCTTTGAGCAGTGTCTTATCTACTATTTCATCTAATATCTGAAAATTTGACCGACGCTTAAATCAAATTCTCTTAATCGAGAGGTCGGTGGCGAATTTTCGGAGCCCGCAACAATGTTAAAGAAAAAATATTTGGCCATGTTCATATGCCTATGATAATATCAAAAATGAAAAAAGATAGCATCGAGCCATTCATATTTCATGTTTTTGCAAATCCAATGTTTTGAAAAATAAATCTTCCAGTATTACTCAAATTAGAGAGAAGACTTGCATGGGCCATTGCCTACTGGGATTGGATGGGGGGTTTAAGAAAAGAGAGAAAGAGATAACTTTGTACCCATCATCAATCCCATCACAACCCAAAACATGGGATTAAGGCCTAGGGCTGGAATTTGCAGAGAAGAGAACAGGGAGAAACTTGTCTTTCTCATTGGACCCTTACAATTACTTTCTACAATGGTAACATTTTACCAATCATTCCTCAAATAATAGAACATTACATGATGGGGACCATGAATAAGGTCAAAGCTGAGGTGGGGACCTAAGAAACTCAAATAGCATGGACATACTTGAAGTACTTACTTGAACCCAAGTACCAAAATGCAAATTACATAGAATCTAGTTACCAAACTATGTACAAATGTCAATCTTTTGACCATAAAAAGCTCCTGACCAAACATGCTACTCCATGAGAGAACTTCGTGACCCTAATTGTACATGGCTACTATTATTCTAATGGCTATCAAGCTCAATTTTATTTTTTTATTTTTTTTTATTTTTTCATCTTTAGCAGCAAGGCATCAAGATAGCTCAAGATCGCTCACGATTCAATTAACCAAAAAAGTTGACTCCTGCAGTACATTGCAACAAAAACAAACAAATAATTTATGCAACATTCCAGCATAAATAATTTCATTAATTATCATTAGACAACCATCTCTAAAACAGTTGACCAATTGCCTAATCAGCAAAGAACAGCTGTGTTAGCAGATTCGCTAGTACTCCAAAATATGTTGGCCAAAAGATGCCACGTTTCAAGCAACTCGCTAATATTAAAGGAAGTTTGAAGAAACTTACACATTTCTAGATTCAATAGCCAATCTGACCTGAGTTTTTAGGCCAGCATATGAAAAATTGCAGTCCTTATATTGCCTCATTGGAATCTAGAAAGTTTAAAAACACAAGGCGTCTTAAATTTACTAGGAAAGACAAGTTGTTAAACAAAATCATTAGTCAAAAAGATGAAAGCATAAATAATTCAAAAGGCTTCAGCAAAAAAACATACTTTGAATTTCACGGCATCTGAATCACCTTCACGAGCAAGTTCTTCAAGTGCCGGGCCACCACCTTTACTCATATCAAGACCAAGCCATCTTGCTATTTTATCATATGCCTCTCCAATAGCATCATCTATTGTCGTCCCAAGTTGAACATAGTGACCAATGTCACGTGCCAGGATGAGAAGATTGTGTCCGCCTGAGAAGATAAAAAGCAGAAGAGCAAATATTTTTAAAAAAATCATGTAACCTGTGCCTGATAATTCCAAACAAACCATGATAAAATCAAATTTACACTTTAATTTGCATCAGTGATATAAGACAAACAGAATCATAGTACAAGAACAAGAAGAATAACAACAACAACGATAAGCTTTTATCCCACTATGTGGGGTCAGCTAGATGAATCCTTCTTCTCCATTATGTTCTAATAATAAGTGTCAAATTCCATTCAATTCTAATGAAATAGGATTTTTTTTATACTATCTAATCAAGTCTTCTTAGGTTTACCTCTACCTTTCCTAAAATAGGTCAAATCTAATACATCTACTCTTCAAATAGGGTCATCAAATGGCCGGCATTTTATGTGACCAAATTATCTAAAGTGACTCTCAAATCTTATCTGCCACTGGAGCAACTCCAATCTTTTCATATATCTATATGTTTCGCATTTTGTCTCTAAGTGCAAACTCATCCATCTGAGCATCCTCATCTCTGCAACGCTTAATTTTATGCTTCTCTTTCATTGGCCAACAAATAGAATCATAGTATAAGAAGGTAATTCATCTTTAATAATTAATAATTGTGGGTTAAAGTCACAAGTTAAATCACTTGCCACTCATAAAATGGGATAGTTAACAAGATTCAAATTTTTAATGATCCAAAATAAATCACCCTTAGGCTTTGTTTGGTAAACTATTCTTTTGGAAGTGCTTTCAAAGATCTGGTAGGCCATAAATTTGATTTGTCTGGGAAATATAATGTAATAACCCAAAAAATAATAATAATAATAATAAAGAAAAAGAAAATTTTGTAACCGCCGCTGAAAGAAAAAAAAAAAAGAAAGAATTAGGGGTCGATTTAAAACCGAACTTCCAAAACATCAGAGAGGGGAAAGGGAGAAAGAAGAAGGAAAGTGTGCATTAACTGCGGCATCGCCGAGGAAGAAGAAGAGGAAAGGCGGCTAGAGTCTTATGTGTCGTCGGCCGAGGAAGAAGGAGGAGAATTCTGCCAGCTGTCAGCCTACCGAGGAAGAAAAGGAAGAAGCGCAAAAGCGAAGAAGCCAACGGTGGGGAAAGTCGCCGACAAAGGCAACTCGAGAGGAAATAAGAAAGAGGTAAGTAAATAATTAATTTATATAATTATATGTTTAATGGAAATATGATTTTAATGTTATTTCAAGTTTAAATTAGTAATCAGTGGTTTATCGATTTCAAAGAAATAAATTAATTTAGGAATAAGTAATAATAAGTTAGATGTAAGTTAAAATATTATTTTAAAATCATTCAAGAATCATTTTAAGAAAACTAAAAAAAATGGGAGTATAAAATTTAGGAGAACCTATAAAGGAAATGCATTTTTATATTATAAAAGGAAATGTATTTATATTATCGTTAATTAGAATTTTATTATGATAATCAATTAACGAATATATTAAATCACTTTACTTAATATTCTGTTATAGGAATTTCAATTAGGAATTAAGGAAGAGCGAAAAGGAGGTTTAAGAAGAAAATGTGGTAATTACTACATTTATGGTAAAAATATCTTAATTCTTATGATGAAATGTATGTCATAATTACTTTTTTTACCGCAGTTGTGATAATTTTTCGCTTTTCTTAAACCTGTTCGTTTCCATTGATAATAACCGAACGGGATCATATCGCCATCGCTATCATTTTATAAAGCTTCACCGATTTGATCGTTAATGAATTAATGATAATGAATGACAAGCATGAATTTGAAAATGGAATATCTTGTGACTTCAATGAATGACCCACGAAATGATAAAAAAGAAAAATGAAATTAAAGAATTAATGTTTACTTGTCCTGGATGAAATGGTAAAGGTTTAGATGGTGACTAAGACGCAAGAAATATAAAGTAAAAGTTCTCACACGAAATATTTATATATACCTACCCTCACATGTTTGATTATTTGAGAAATTTCTTTTATGTATATGTGATAAAAAAAAACCTGATACTGGGCTCTACCTTCTACTTATACTGAATAAAAGATAATCAATTTGAATTTTATTCAATTATTTTATTTAATTTTTCGCGAACCATCCTAACTAAATGAGAAGGGAGGGTTATGTTTATCAGACTAGGAGATAAAGAATTATGTCATTATGTTAAATTATGTTTAAATTGTATGTCATATAAATTTTTTAGTATATATGTGTGACAAATTATTAAATCATTTATGGATCAGAACTGAATGATCAAGATTTTATTTAAGATTAAGTGTTATGTAAGTTTTTATTTTATCCGTCCACCGCCCTCGCCAGATTCCAAACTCCTGCCGTCGGACACCAAATGGGATAATGAGTCGATTTGGGATGAAAGGGCTGAAATTGGGAGGATTTAGGCAGCCATTAGTTACTTTAATTAGGATTTAACATAATTATTAATAATTTATGCAAATCTTGACGAATTATCTTATGCGATGAACCCTAGTAATACGAGTACCAATTTTAGGTATTTTTTGGTGTTTTGGACACAATGATGAAGTCTGTTTCACGATTAGAGATCATTTGGGATGTATGCGGCGATCAAAAGACCTATTAGCTAAACATTCATTGATGTTGAATTGATCACGGAATGTGTCGTTTGATAGATTTTGACATTTTAAACAACTGACATTCGAATATAGCGAGAGTCGTTTGGGCGTCGTCGGAGCTTCGAACTTCGATATGCACATTAGGAATTGATCTATCATTAATTGATTCAAAAAATTTTATTTGATTAATTTTGATATTTTAAATGCGTTTACAAAGCCAAACTTCTCAAATCGACATAATTCTAAGAGATTTCAATCGTGATTAAGGCATTTTTTAACTCTAATTCCTACGACATCGCCTTCATTGACTGTGGATTCTAATTTTCGCACTTAATTTGACTTATAAATCATATGTGTAAGTCAACACATTCCACAAGTAGAAATTAGAAACTGCAATGATTAAAATAATTCTGTTCTTTTTGATAACCTTCAATCCACCTAAATCTCATTCTTGCTCATAAAGAGTAGCATAAAGAAAACTTAAAGTTGTTCAACTAACTTTGATATAATAATTGTTTATGCACCATGTGAATTGATTGGTATGGTCTTTAAGCCTTCAATGACACTACTGTCATTGAGTGATCTTCTAATAGCTCCAACCTTCCTCTAATCAATTTTTTATTTTAAATCACAAATTCAATCGAATTGATGTTTGGGAAGGAGATTTATTTTATCAATATATATATATATATATATTGACTAAGGGAAATATCATCTGACCACTCTCAAATTATATTTAGTTCAATTTTGACTCCTTTATATAAATCTCAAACACTTCACTTAATTTTTCGTTTTGAGAATTGTTTCTAAGAAATGCTCAATAAATGGTGGAAGGACTTCCATTTCATGGTGATGGTGTTGAAAAGTGGTATTGAAGCTCAAGCTTGCTATGAAAAGGATTGAAGGAGTGAAGAAAAATATTTTGATCAATTCAAGGAAAAAAAATGATGGAGATGTGTCAATTGGATTGAATTGAGGTCCTGATTTAGTTATTTACAAGATATAGAAATTGAAGAATAAATCTTTCAAGAACAAAGACTAAAAAATAGATTATTTATTGAAAAAGATAATAATATTTTTTTCTTTTAACAAAGTATATATGTCGAACAAAAGAATAACTTTATTCACTCTAACTTTGTTAAGGGAAGCTTATGTTTTTTTTTTTTACCATTATAAACTTTTAAAAACTACTTTCATTATTAAAATTTTTATTGTTCTTCATAAGAAAAAATTAAGGAATTTTTGAATAAAAGGAAGGGAAATTTTGCATCATTTTCTTCATCCAAATTGCTTTTCTTACTACAAAAATAGTCAAAAATCTATCCCAAATGAAGCCTTTAATCTTAACAAATCAAAGCTTTTTCAAGAGAAAAAAGACATTGAATAACAATGACTACTCTCCTAAAATTTCTCTAGACTTTCACAATCTCTACCTACATGACAATTCATCAATTAATATTAGTAATTGCTCATTTTTTTTCACTGAAAAAATCAAGGAGGTTGTCTTCCATCATGGAGCAAGTAAATCTCCTAGTCAAGTCAGCTTTTCATTAAATTTTTTCAAGGTATGTGAGATAACACATTCAAATCTTGAATTCATGTTCAATGATATCAATCTCCATAAAACATCTTTTATAAGACTTAGTTAAACCACCATTTACCCTATCACTAAAAGAGCTCATTGTGAGTATCTTAAAAATTTTAGGCATGTTAGCCTATTGAATGGAGCGTTCAAAATCTTCACAAAAACTAACCCCAATATGCTTAAAATTATTGTGCCAAAAGTTGTAAATACCTCTCAATGTACCTTATGTTTAACATAAGTATTTTATATTAATATGTTTTGTATGTAATTTCCCTTTAGACTAATATTATGGTTGTACATAAAATTATTCATTCTAATCTTGTAAACAATAATTTTTTTATATTTAAAATCAATTATAAAAAATCCTTTGAATGTTTTGACTAGAATTTCTTGTTTTCTATTCATTAGTGAATATTTTTCTTTTCTAGATTCATCGGTTAGATTATGGAATCTTTATGCATAACAATTCATATCTTCTTGTCAAAGGTGAGTTGGGACCTCAAATCAAATGTTATAAAGAAATTAATCAAGCTGATTCTCTTCCCCCTTTTTTTTAATATAGTGCCAAATGGCTTACAAAAATGCTTTGGGACATAATTCTTGTAAATAATTGGATTGAAGGATGTTATATATATATATATAACATAAATTAATTCAATTTGTTGATGATACACTTCTTTTATAAGGAGCTATTAA
Organism: Cymbidium sinense; assembly: GCA_021442155.1. Lineage (NCBI taxonomy): Eukaryota > Viridiplantae > Streptophyta > Magnoliopsida > Asparagales > Orchidaceae > Cymbidium > Cymbidium sinense. The sequence goes on along the minus strand of CM038223.1, from coordinate 141,074,910 downwards.
TGTTCAAGTTGTTTACTCAAAACATATTATCCACCTTTATGAAAAAAACTTTTGATCTTAACATCAATTTCTCTAAGCCTTCCCTTCTCAATCTTAAGAAAATCTTAGGAGAATCTAACTACTAACTAATATTATGGGTTGTACTATGGAATATTTTTACCTTTCAAGTATCTTGGAATTTCTCTTATTCAAAAATTATCCAGAAATCTAATGGGAATCTATCATAACAAATTGTCTTATTTGAAGGGTAGATTTCCTTCTAGAGGAGAAAAGTTGATTCTCATTAATTAAGTTAAACACTACTCTGACTCTTTATTAGTACTCTTACTTTTGGACTCATTCCTGAACTACAAAAATTGAATCAATCAAAATATATTTCTTTTGGAAAGGTAATATTAATTATAGAGAAATTCTTCTTCTCTATTAAAGCACAATTTGTAAGCCTAAAAAATTTGAAGGCATCGATATTCTTAATTTAAGATCATTCAACATCTCCCAATAGGGTCTAAAAAGTCAATTAAATTTTATGACTATTTATTATCAATAAGAAATATTATAAGCCAAAAGACTATTTATGTTTTAGAGGAAGAATACTTGAAGTGTTCAAGCTTCATCGAAGGGATTAGTAAAACCATTTAATCTCTCCTTACTAAAACACTTGGTTCTATTAGATTTTGGAAAAATAATAACTTTTAAGCCATCCCATTATCGATTGTCTTCAAATATCTCTTCTAAATTACTTAGAAACTAGATCGAAAACATTTATCTCAATTTGCTCCTACTAATGATTAAACTATTCATCGGTGTAGAATTATTCTTACTTTTAGGAAGATGTAGCCCATTTATGCTCTCTCCTTGATCCAGTAAATTCTCTCCTAGAGATTCTCTTGATTGGGTGCGGTACATAATAAGAGGTGCTTCAATGTGAAACTCTTCTAATATTTCCTTACTAATGGTGGAATTATCATTTCTACTTGCAATGTGGATTTGGAAGTCCATTTCTCTTCTTAAGGCCTACTTTGGCTTGGTTGCTTCTCGTAAGGTAAACTTCAAGCATTTCTTTCATGTTCGAGTTGGATATGGTTCCTTCTAAAGTATGTTGCATTTGCAATTTGCAATATCTCATATTTTCCTAAATTGCAATGCTGTTCATAATATTTGGACAAAACCTTATCAACTATTTGGCATCAACACTGTAACTAATTACATTGCTTCCATTTTCATTTCTTGGAGAAAAATCCAAATTCCTGCTGCATTTTGATCTACATGAGAAACATTTATCTTTTCAACATTAATGACTAGTTGGTATGTGAGGTATAGGAGGATTCCAAGATAAAAGAAAAAAGGAGAAGGCTATATGGTGTAACAATATTCTCTAGCTCACTCAAGGATCTATACTCTCAAGTGGAAAAGATTGAAATCATCAAAGACAATATGAGGAATTTGGGCATTCATAATAATCCTATGGCGTTTTATTATCAGATATGTTCAAAATATTTTTTCCTCTCAACTGCTATCAGTGATTTGTGTACTTTTCATACCTTGTAATCTTTTGTTGTATCTTTTTTTCCATTTCTATTTTACAGAGAAAAGCTTAGTCCCAACTTTTTCAACAAAAATAGAGGCACAATTAAAATATTAACATAATATATTGCTAACATTCATTTTCTGGTAACTCATTATTCCCATATATGATCGGCATGTGAGATCATACTGAGTGAAGATTGTAGAAGTTTCTAATGGTTAAAAATAATTATTACTACACCAACTGGTTTCCATCTTCAAGACTAACATTTTCTCCACCCCCTCAACTATGTTAGCAGAAAGTAAGAAAATTAGCAACCCCACCTCTAGCAACAATAAGAGATGAGAAAATAAAATAGTCAAATGCCGAGTTAGCATACACATGTTAAAAGAAAAGGATAATTCTCTATTTGGTGAGCTTGACCTAATAAATGAAAAGAAAATGAAACACAGAGGAGCATGCATTGCCAACTCTCTAATTACTGCTATCAAGAAAGTCATAAGTTCAAGGACAACATAACCCATTTCCAAATCATTACCTTTTAGTTTAATTCGCTAAATATGTTTCAGATATAATCTACTAAAGGCTCAAGTCGCAAGGAAATGGCAAAAGAAAAAAGATTTGCAGTTGAGAGGACTATAAATACAGCTGAAGCCTACACAAGCAAACAAATAAGTGATAAAAGCCTCATCACAACTAATAAAACCTCAGTTAAGTAGAGCATAAGCATTATTTTGTATGCAGATAGAACCAAAAATATGGATATACAGTGGTTACATAAAAAAGACACCAATATATCATAATCAGCCGTACAATACTATGAACAAACAATTTGCAGCCTTTTCATAAGAAATACAAGATATTTGTGTCAACAATCAAATCAGTTGTACTCTTTCAAGCCATTCAAACGTAAAAATTTAATGTCATTGGTGTATCATGGCACCAAAGTTATCTTACCAGAAATTAGAAGAGCTAAGAATGGAAATTGCAGGTCTCTATCAAACAACCTGAAAAGATACAAGTAAGAAGTAAACTAATCATATATAACTCACACTAACAGATGCCAATAAGGCATAAATGGTATTCAACTCACCAAAAAAGATCTAATCCACCATCAGAAAAGACTTATCTAGCAATTACATGCTCCTCTTTCAATAAAATTGTATCTTGGCACCTGAGTTACACCTTACTAAGCACATAGCTTCAGTAATTCTAACACAAATACTACTTAAACCACTGTGGTGAACAGAATTTGCAAACAATTTTCTCCATCCAGAGAGTTGCATGAGCAATAGAATCCTTGATGGTCAATCCAGAATTATTAAATGTAAATATTTTTTTAGCCATATTTAACTGAAATCATTTCAACGTGACATGACATGCACATGAACACCTTAAGTGAAAAAACAGTTGCTCTCATTTGATTCTACACACACCATGGTAAAAGCAGAAAAAATATATATAAAAAGAAATTCTAGCAATAAAAAAGTGCATATCAGGGTGCTAAGTAATGATAGCAATCAAAGAACACAGCAAGATAAAGTAATAAAGAACAAAGATTTGAGTTGATTTTTCAAACCTAGCAACAAGAGCATGAGCTTCCATGTGATGAACTCCAACGATAGGCAGATTGAACCTTCCAGCAACTCTGCGAGCCTTAGTAACACCAACTATATCCAAGTAAAAGGAAAAGTATTAACCAAGTAAATACAATCTTAATTTAAAATAACAGGTAGTAATATTTGGCTGAAGTGAAAAGCATAAAAAAAGAGTTATGACCAGCTAGGCAGCCTTTATTACAAGTAGATATTCCAAGGTTCTAGTAAATGAAAACTTCGCAGTTCTTCATTTTTCTAAAACACTTGATTATTCTGAAGACCTGGCAATTGAAGGATCAAAAGACATGCTTTTAAACAAAAAAAAATTGGCATCAAGATTCATTTGTAAAAAAAACTAAGGGGCTGTTTGGGATCACTTCAATTTTTAATTTTTTGTTTTATTTTTTTTTTTTATGTTTTATTTTAAAGTAAAACATGTTTGATAGTTATTGTTTTAAAACACTCAAAACATCTAGAAACTGTTTTGAGTGTTTTAAAAAATTTTTTTTTTTTTGAAAATAAAAAGTAAAAGCACAAAAAATACGTCAAACAAACATGTTTTTAAAAATAACATAAAAATAAAAATAAAAAATGCAAAAAAAAATTGACCCCAAACAACCCCTAAGTTATCCAACTAAAAGTTCACAAAAAAAAGCATCTACTACTAGCCGAAGCAAGTTACAAATATATGACAAATGATATCAATCAAAATTTCTTAGTTTACCAAAGCACCAAAATGAGATGTTCTTTGAAATTAAAGTTTATTTCACAACAGCACGCTATTGTAAGTACTTTGTTTTATCCTAGAACTCTCTTTTAATTTCTCTTTCAGTAAAATATTCACATTACATCCATTAACATCTATCCTACGAGTTTCATATTATAAAATTCTGACGTATCAATACAAATGATAAATGACTATTAAAGAACATTTATAGTAATCACAGATGCTTACCACGCAAACAAAGACTTAGACCTGGCCCAATAGTAACAGCAACAGCAGAGAGATCTTCTTCTGTCAAGTTTGAAACGTGCAGGGCCTGCTGAACGACCTGCAAAAAAAGGCATAACAAATCATCAGACAAAAATTTAAAGATGCGCTAAGAGAAAACAAATGTCATTTAAAGTAAAAAAAATTTAGACCTGGTCTATAACAAGTGAGTGTGCTTCCTCGGCCATTTTGGGAGCAACACCTCCATAACGGGTTAGAAGATCTGCCTGCCGAATATTGAGTTCTGAGTAGGTTTGATAAAAATTGGCATGGCATCAAGATGACTTTTTTTCCTTTCCACATAACTATAAACTAATTAGTTGAAAAGCATTTAACATTGAAAAAGTATATTTTCCCTTTCAACACATAAATGAAATCCAACCACTCAAAAAGCATTTACCATTGAAAATGTGGAAAAAAAATGTTGAAACAATCCCCTCATTTTCTCCCCCTTCCCCCACAACCATGTAGATAACCTTATGATCAGTGGCAGTGGTAGGAAAATTTCTATATGCATGATTAAAACTTGTGAATGTTATACTCCGCTCCAAAAAAACTTATGATTATGTGGACTAATAAAAATACTCTCCAAAATAAAATGTATGGCACTCTCCCCATTTTCACAACCCCCCTCCCAAAATAATTTTTGGATGTAGTTGTACTCTATAGAACCTCTTTTTAGTTTAGTTTTTCTTTCGTTATATGCAGGCTTCTACTTTTGTTGTTTTACCTTATTGGGACACACTTATTGCAGCACACACAATTGATGTCAAAAATAGCAATAACAATTGTATTAGCAATGGTGCAAGGACAAAGGAGGGGAACTAAGGAATTTTAGCACCGGTAGTGGCTACAATACCACATGGTGGGCTACACTTGAGCCCAACACCTAACAAGTTGTGGAGTACTTGACAAACGAGAAGTAAAAAAAGAAAATAATTGAAAATAAATTCCCTGCCTTTTATCTTCTTGCGAAGAATCAAGCCTTTTAAAAGGTAGTATATAAATCATAAGATTGACTCTTTCCTGAACAAATTTCACATAGAAAGGAAAACTATCTATAATTAATTAGCTAGATATGCTCAAATGAATAACAATTCCATCAGGAATTATTACAATCTAAATTTAAAATCAAATACAAGTTTATCCAAATAAGTTTAAAATTTTAAATTCTCTCTTATCAAATGGCAATTTAAAATTAGATTTAATAGTCCATTTTATAGAGCCTTAATCACCTCGTATGATGCCTGATTGATGATCCATATATGCTAATAAAATGTTTATGACATTCTCTTCAATCTCAATAGTGCAATATAAAAATCACCACAGTCAACAATTTTTATAGAAAAATAACTAAAATCTCTTTGATTTTAATTTGATCAAATGCCTAAATCACAATCACAAAAGATATGATTGATCATTTAGTTGTGAGTCATTATCTCACATTAAGCCCTTTTCAAGTGGATTTTGAGTAGCGGTACATCACTTGAAATGTGATTTGAGTTATATTCAAAATGCAAGAAATTATCTTAAATTTTGATGTAGATTTGTGCTTTCAATAGACGACCTTGTCGTTGTATTTTGATTTGACAAGCAAAGGGTTGAAGTTTTAAAAAATCCTCCTATGATTTCACACCTTTAATTTCAAATATAAATAATTCAAGTCAACTCAAACTCATTTTGATTTGACTCAAAATTGACTATTTTCAATGAATTTCACTTTATTCTAAATACAATTTGATTTAGAGTCAAGCTCAAGTTGGCATATCCTGATGGGCAAAAGCTCTCTGTTAGCTAAGATAGACATAAAATTATCTTCTTAGACAAACATCACTATAGGTCTACAAAGTTTCCTTTGATGATGCAACACATACCTGTTGATAAGGATCCTTCGATCAGGTTGGGTCGACTACCTCCTCTAACTAGCCAACCAATACCGACGATTTAAACCATGTGATCTTGATCGAGTGGGTCATCATTCCCCCAACTATCTGTTTTAAGTCAAAAGATGATGAACTCAATAAATCAAAAATTAAAACTCCATTTGTTACTGCTACACCCTAAGTAATTAACGACCAAATTTTAATCGAAAATTCTCTCAAAGAACAGTAATTAACTAAAGCTACTAGGAAACCTAGAACCAAATCTAAAGTCCTCACAAAATGAGGTGAAATCTCTAGGTAGTGTCTCATCTATTATTTCATCTGACTTCTGAAAATTTGGCAGTCAAATCCAAACTCTCTTCATCGAAAGGTCGGAAGTAAATTTTGGAGCCCACATATCCATGTTTATTTCAAGTTCGAGTCAAGTCCAATTCACTCAAACATGATTTGATGTCAATACTATTCATTGGGCAAGTTGAATGAGATCCAACGAGGTAGGGTAAAAACAAAATGAAAACATAATTGAACAACCCTATGATATTGGCAATGCCAAATACTATGTTGTCTTAGATAGAATGGCAAGGTAAATGTAATCTTCTACTTTTGCAGATAAGATGTGTTTTTTTTTTTTCAGTACAACATAATCGTGCCAAATGTGTACAGCATATTAGCTGGTTAAATATTGATTAAAAGACGACCCGTCAAAGGATAATAAGAAAAACAACAGATCAACCGTCATTGGAGTTTCCATCAATTGGCTTCCAGGAAAAAACTCATCTGAATAATGATTAAAAAAGGGATGAAAACTTACTTGCGAAGATACAATCTGACCGAGTATTTCCCCATTGCCCCGAACCTAAAATTATCCAACAAACTGCAGAAATAAGACTTGGAAAAAAATAAAAGGGCCAAAAAAACCTACTGTTCCAAGCCCAAAAAGTATCAGAAGGAACCATATCAAATGAAAAAGAATCTCCCAAACCATCGAGGATAACTTACAACGGCGGCTGCTGTGTCATCGCAGCTCGTCTCAATGCCAAGAACAACCAAATCCTCTCGATTCAGGCTGCGGCTCGAACTCCCGCGTGCAACGGCAATTGAAGAAAAAGAGAGCCGTTGAGGCCTAGATTGGTGATATAAGGAGATGATGTGAATTTTCAAGGATGGCCGATAGCATCGTATACAGTTTATTACGCAACCACCTACTTGCCCTTTCGTGAAGAAAAATTTGAGAGAAGAGCGAAGCGGGAGGTGAGTGACGAAATCAGAGAGACGGCCATATAGAGTTGCAGCAGGCAGAGAAGATGAGATGGTCTGTGGATGCCTTCTGCGCGGATGATATATATAATTTTAATGTAATTTTGACATCTGAAAAATAGTTTAATGACTAGATAAATTTTTTTAAAATAATTTTGAAAACATTCAAATTTATTTTTTATAAATTTATAATCAAAATAATAAGGTTCAATAAGATGAACCTAACTAAACCAATAATATTTGATAAGATAAAAACAAAAAACAAAATAATAATAATAATAATATTTGATAAGATGAACTCAAATATACTAATATTCAAATGGACATAAATTAAACACTTGTAAGTATTATGATCTTCGAGTGGCCAAATATTCTTCTATTTATCATTATTTATAGTTGAACAAATATTCCAATGAGATGAATTAGATGAGCTTATAATAGCTCAATGTTGAGATCATTAAAACACCAAGTTGTTCAAATAATATCAAATAACTAATTGGACTTTATTGGATAGTTTAACGAAGTATCCTAATTTTTTTTAAAAATGATAAAAAATTTCACCCAAAAATATACAAATATGGCACGAGTTCAAATTAAGACTTTAATGAAGAAAATTTTTGAACTTATAGACTCATATAATTATATTCATTGTTGTCTCAAATCAATCATAGGCGAACACTGACATCTACTATATTTATCTCAACCTCCACATTTGACTAACATCAATATACTCATTATCTTCGTTGCACTATCTCTCATCTCATGGATGCCATGATCTCCCATCTATCAAAAGAACAATTAAGGTAGCAGTTTGTCATCAACCAAAAGCAAGTTTAATATGTTTGTGACTTTTCACCAACCATTACATAAAATGTCCTCGATAATTTATGTTCATTATTTGCATTAAACTCCTTTAATTATGTAGCATTGTGAGTTTACAAAACTATTTATCATATTCCTACACATGCCACACCATATGGCATAGCTTTGGGAATCGAAAATGTCCTCTCATTTAGATAAATCTCCTCTCATTATGTGTGGTCATCAGCCATGAGTTTTCCAATGAGGTAAATGCCCAACTACGGATTGAAGAATTTGGTGATTTTGAAGAGTTACAATTACAAGTTTATTATAACCACAATTTATATCAAGCCCATATGACCCATGCAAATGATCATTTAGTTCAATCTTGGACCTTTCAAATAAGCAATTAAATGTTTGTTTTGCACAAATCCACTACCTCCCATCACCAACAAGGTGTCAACTTTTTAAACTAATATAGGATGGCCGCTTTATTATTCAACAAGTATAAGAAGGTAGGGCAAATCTCTTAGTAGATTATAATGTTGTACACTCGATGCCTACCATTAATAAGTAATATTTGAAAAAACATTATATCCTAGCAATGCATGTCCCAGGATGGCATTACCTTGTTATTTCAAACCCTCAATCATTACTTATATTTAACACCATTCAAGAGAGCCTCTTTACTTTTAGATGATTCATGGCTGCTAATAGGTGAAATTTACATGATTTTCATATCTCAGACTTTGGATTTATCATTGTTTTTGCATACTTTTAAAAAATTTGCAGCACTTATTACTTAAATTTTAATTTTTTTTATCAGATAGTATTTCAAAAGTTAACTTGCACCATCAATGCTTGGGAGCAAATGATGGGATTTGGGTTTCATTTGATGCTTGGAGTGACACCAAACATTGAGGACCCAAGCACCAAATTGTAGGATCTAGACAAACAATCAATACCTAGGACCTAAACCAAGATCCCAAATGCATTTCAAGATAGAGAACCTGGCGCCTAGGTGCCTGACCCTAACACCGAGGCCCCAACTTGACAAATGCTATGAATTGTCTAAAATTTTCATGAAACAATTGAAAATTTGGTGTATCCCTATTTAAACAAATATTATGAGCAAATTGAAGGACATCTTCAAGCTTTAATCTAGGTTTTTCTCATAATTTAGAGAAGTCCAAGAGAGGATTTGTGAAGGCTTCTTCAAGGATCTTGAAGAGGCTCCTTGGAAGATCTCGAGGGTCAAGAGGCAAGCTGACGAAGACGCTTCACTTGATTTTTTTTTCTTCCTCTCTTTTCATCTATTATAATTATGGTCATTTATCAAGTTTCTATATTTTTTTTCTTTCATAATGAACTAAACTCTCTTTTTTATGGTTTGGGTATATCCATGTTGTATTGTATTTGTTTTTATTTTAATAAAAGTTTGGAGTTTTATTTTTCTCAATTATCACATATTTTATACTAGGTTTTTATCGATTATTGAATTGCCTAGTCATCGTTTTCAATGGATTAGAAGATTTGTTTGGAATTGAGAGGTGAAAATTAGACTCATCATGGGCAAAAATATCACTATGATGGATCATAGGTTAGATATAACTATGATGAAGCTATGTAGTCTTTTTTGAGATCTAAAGAATTTTGATGGACTTTTCTTGTATTCAATTTATCACTAATAGGTGGGTAAGTTATATGAGAAAAATAAAGACAGTAGGCATTTGTGAAAAAGATTGCAATCACATTGATCAGACTTTGAAAAAAATTAACTTCTAACTTTGCTAAAAACCATAACTTCACAAATTAATATCAGTGAAACCCAAATCCTTTGGTTTATTTATAATAAGATTATCCCCACAAATTCTTACTCTATTAGTTATTAATCTTTCCAATAGATTTAGGAGTAATTGTAGTTTTTTTTTTCTTCAGCATCTTATTTTCATTATCCAAATAATAGAAAATCAATATAATTTTAGTGTTTGGTGTTTAATCCTCATGGAAACAATACTCTACTCAGTCTTTATTATTTGACATGACCACCTCTTGCACGTACAATTTACCCTGCACTATTTTAATAATGATTTGTCCTCTACCATAGGTTTTAGCCACATAGAGCACAAGAGTTATTCTTGAGAATACTAAAATGTAGTAGATCATGCGAGGAAATGTATAACCCAAGTTGACAATATTATTTTAATTTGTTAATTAAGGATTCCTTCAAGATGCAACCTATGGACAATGATTTTTCCTCTACCATATGGTTTCATCACCTCGAGTAGCACATTATGGACTTTAACCGTCCAAGATAAATATAAGACTCTTTATATCTAGATCATTTTATCACAAGCCTGATTTTTAAAAGAATAAAAAAACATCTATAGAATATGAGTCCAATCTTCTTGGTGCGAGGAAAGCAACCTCACTCTTTATAAGCATATATGTTTTTATAGTGTTATGATATGCATCACCCATAGCACTTAAGGGCCTTTGACATGTGTATCAACTTTTTTTTATAAAACCTACATATCATTATGGCACATTGTTATTCCCTAGTGGAGATCATTATTTTTTCACTTAATGTCATATTAAGTGGATAGTTGCTGCATATTTTAAATTATGAATCTATAATTTGCATATATCATTATGTATGATTTGGATCACCAAAATTAAACACACTTACTTACAGTAAATAATTTTCTTACATTTTTAGCACTATCATGTTTGATTGTGTTTATATTGGAATGGTCATTATTATAGTGTCAATTTATTATTCTTAAATAAGAATCACCTATACCCCAATTTTGCTCATAATTTCAAGCATGGTCTAAATTATTAAAACCAAAATACATTTGTCCTCAGCAAGAACAAACAATTCAAATGAACTTATGTTGTTATGATGAGTGCTTATTCTTTAGATGGACTCTGATCATTGAGACCTAGCCCTTGAAGGTATTTAAGCACCTTTACACAATGGTCATCATATGATTGGACCTATTTCTACGATGAGTGAATTAGTTGTCTATCCTTTTCATCTTAGGGATGCATAATTGATACAAGTTTGTCCAGACCTTTCTTTTGGGCTTTTGTAGCTTATCACATTCACGAATAATGATATTTCTTGCTCCAAACAACTCATGGCCATGAAAATTTTTCATCATTCATGTACCATGTCCTATCAATATGAGTCCTATCTAAAAGAAAACTTATACTTGCTTACTTATAATATGCTACATTAATATATATTAGAGGTGGCTATTTTCTCCACACACTCTCACTTATTTCCCATAGTCTTTCCCCTATATGAGAGTTTGATTCATTCTTATTATTAGAGTCCTCTCCTTCACGTGAATTTCAGTCATTTTTCAGCAAAGTTTATATCTCCCCAGAAGAGACTTATTATTTCTTTGTGGAGCTTATCCACATATTATGAGAATTCTATTTATTTCTCAACTAAATTACCAACAACTATAGTCATTGAAAGAGACTCTTGTTACTCATAAAGGATTGTATCATACCATCTCAAGTGATAGAAGCAATCATAGGCCTTTATGCCTTAGCATGAGAATTGATGGAAAGCATATTTGTTACATATACATTTATCTCTTAAGCACTTCATAGAGAGAAAATTATATTACCTTGAAAGATAGAAAATAATTCATTCTATGAAGTTAAAAATTTAAAAAAATATATAACTATAATGAATTGAAGATATCCCCTACTTAATCTATGATGTTCAATAGAATTCATTTTATTATGGAATGTCATATTTTCTATGGATGCAAGAACCCATGGTTAATTACATCTTAAGCAAAGAGCACAAACAATACCCTTGATTAAGAATGTTTGTCCATCTTATTTTGGGGTTTGATACATAAAAGTGTTTTAATACATTATACTCCATTCTAATGAAAGAATGGCTCAAACTCTTCATACAAATAATATTACAATCAAGTACATAGAGTTTAGAGCAAAGAAGTAAAATCATAGAGCATAAAAAACATCATTTATAACAACTAACATATATGGGGATGTGATTGAGTGACATGGATATGTGGGTCTTCTAGTCTTCAGAGGATGAAAGCTTGCCTAACAATAAGAACTAGGATACTATAAATATAATGATACTATTAAATTTAGATATAAGAAGGGACTAAAAAACTAATCAAGTATGACCCATGAACTAAATCTAATACAAGCATTTTGATAAGACTTACAACCTAACCCCATTAAAGACTGTGAATACTCTTAACTTGGTTTTACAATACCGCTAAAAAAAGACGGCCAGTTAGACACACTTGATTGCATAAAATCATGAAGTTTGATCGTTATACAAATACAGGATAAGGTAAGTGCGCTATATAAGAAAAGATCTTATGACTTTATCACTAAAATAAAGATATCTGAGCAATAAATGAACATAATATGTTAATGCAAATTTTGATTTATTTATGTAGTTTTAAGTGAATCTAAGATGAGAACGCATTGGGCTATGCTTATGTGTGTATAAGTCTAAGATTTATTGACTTTAAAGAGCACATCTTCAATGGGCAAGGCAATTAAATAAATGTGGACTACACATCTATGATCCATTAAAAAGGTTAAAGAATAATTATTTTCAAAAAGTAGATTTGAGAAAAATCATATAATTAATTTTAAAGAAAATTTTCTTTTTAAAATGCTTTTAAGTCATTTAGTTATTATTATAGAAAATTTAACATACTAAGAGCTTAATAATGACACAAAATTCAAACCACCTTATACAAATAAAATGAATAAACTTAGAAATGAAGCATGTATTGTTAATGTCGCAAGCATTTAGTAAAAAAAATAAGTAATGACCCAAAGTATATCTCGACTTTGTAAAACTAAAAAAGAAAAGAAAAGTAGTTGAGCTCTATCAAAATTAGATCCAATCTTAAAACTACATAAAAATGAATAATATGTGGAGTCTTGAAGGACTCAATCCGGATCATCATTTGACCTCTAATTTTTTTAAAATAACTAATATAACTATATAACTTCATTGTACTAAAATGTACATAAGCAATTAACAAAAGTGTTTACACTAAGAAAATGTTAGTACATGTAACACATTCAAATTTTTATTCCATAGTAGGCTTGGCATAAATTAATGTCAAACTATATTTTAGCCATTATTGTTGATGCTTACTCCTGCCAAAGCTTATCATAGTAACACTTGCAAGCAGGACAACTCATATATTTATTTAATTTAATATTTTTGTTACATCCACCTATATCTTTATCATAAATACTTAAGTGTAGGCACTTGCAACATCATACAAAAATAATAATAATAAAACAACTAGGTCAAAACATCATTATTAAATGATCACATCACATCATACTTTACCAAAAAAAAAGTCATAACTGCACCCTAGCCCTAAGATGACTAAAGGAAGTGCTGTGGTGAGGCACCATTTTAATCAAACATATGGAACTCAAATTATAAATTTAATTAAATAGTATTCAATTTTATTAACCAATGATGGTTTTTATTTAAATCATTAATGATTTATATTGATTTATTACATCTTTTATGTCTTAAGTTTCACCACTAAGGGAACCCATATGATGAACACAACACATCATAAATGGGGCATACCAATGGCCTTATATCTTATGTCTAGAATATTAAAAAAAAAAAACTATGATGTTTTAAAAAATAAAGAGATGAGGTAGCTCATCTCCAAGTATTGCATCCTAAATTAAGACAAGGGTAGAGTAAAATATATTCAAAGAGTAAAAAAAGACCAATTTCCACTCCAAAGACATGCATCTAAGGGGGGTAAAGAATATAATGCTAGAGAATGGTCTTGATTAGTTGCTAAGCATCTTATGTCTCCTATGTCTTAGGCCTTGTAAATCTAAGGGACCATGAGAATGAAGCCAGAGCAAGCTAAGATGGGTGATGCATTTCTCAAGGCCAACAAGGTTTTATCTAAAGCTAAGCTAGTCACTAAACAAATATAGGCTCTTCTAAGTTTATCAAGGGCAAGTTAATAGTAAATTTAGAGTCACTAGAACGAACTAAGAAGATATTTGGTCCAACCTATACTTAATTAGGTAAATTCTATAGACTAAATGCAAGAGAGCCAAGCCTATGATCACCAACAAAGATCTTATGGTCAAGCTACTAGCTTACTTGAGATATTTTAAGGGTTTTATAGCTAAATGGAAGGATCATGAAAAGGTTCATAACAATTTAGGACTATCTAAGACACTCCATTAGTTGACTAAAGAGCAAAGGGGACTATTGAATCTCTTATAATCAATTGGCTTAAGTTAAAGTCAAAGGATACATGGGATTATAAGATAGTTTGTAATGTAGAATTATCTTATAGAAGGTTCCCTAGTTTGAGTAGAATCATCAAAGGAAAAGGCTACAAGCCATAGGAAGGTTATCTAACTCAAATATCATTTGAGGTTGACAAAGGCAAATCATTAGATAAGGTTTAGGGCCACTCAAAATTAAACTAATGGCGAACTAAAGAGTAAGGGTCAAAGACACTCTCATAATAACTAAGCTAAATGTCTTTCAAGAGATCTAATTAACACCAAAGGCTAAGGGATTGAACCTTTAATTATTTGAAATCATGTCTCTTTAATCTATTTTAATCTTTCTTGAAAATTTTAAGAAATTCCTAAAACTTCCAAGCATCTGAGATACATCCATTTGGGTAGGTGTCATTATATGGCATAATCTAGGTCATCTATAATGGATCAGTAACTATACTCAAAAGGGATCATGACTCACAACATAGAGGATCAATTTGGATATCAAATAATCTAAATCACATATGTGAAAGTGTAAACTGTCAATATATGATAGCCCCTTGTAAAGCTTCAAACATAGGGTGACATAGTGCTCACAATCTTGATATACCAAACTTATGTATAAGTGTAGTGTGTGAACCATCATAGCAAATAGTTCTTATATTTTTTTAAAACTATGAAGAAAAACTTTTCTTATATTATAACTTATAAATATGTATATACACGCTTTACAAAATAATAATTTTACTCACACCTAATTTATTTCAAAATAAAATTATTAATTTGCTTGTGGCAGATCCTTAACCAAACATTGTCTTTAAAAAGGCAACCTTATTAATCATATCAAAAGCAAAGCCATGATTCTTAGCCACCTCCACAGTGCTCATATTATACACCTCCATGAAGTCCTCATCATGTGCATCAAAATCCACCTTGTCCTTGACCTTACCAAGGGAGACAATCTCTTTTTCCATATTGGTGTTGCCTCCCCAAACAAGTCTTCTATCCAAGGTAATATATTAAGTATAAATTTAATATTTATTCATTAGTTATGACAAAATTTTCCCTTAAAAATGTATTTAATTTTTTCTCTCTCAAGTAATCAATGAAATTATAGGAGTTTGTTATATAATTTCCATAAGAAATTGGAATGAGATGAGTCAATATGATTAGAATGAATGACATGCTAGAATGGGTGGCTCTTAGCCCTTAAAATGATGTCCTTGTAAAATTTTGTTCCCCTCATCTTAGAAGTGGAACCAATGTATAGGTTGAATCGAATTTGAAAATATTTAACTTCAAACAGGTCTAAAAATTATTAAAATCATAGCCAAAATATGGTGCCAAATGACTTCAAAACACTTAATGAATGTCAAAGGTTTCTTTATTAACCTCATAATAACTTTGGCAAAATTTAGCACAACTTATTTGATCATTTTAGCTTATATTTAAATCAATTAAGGTTTTAATAAACATTCAAGTCATAAGGTCCATATTAAATTGTGGTGACAAAATGACAATAGTATTTAATGAATTAAAAAATTAAAATTTTGGGATGACTAATTGAATTTTATTATTATTTTATTGTATAAAAGGGATAGAAAAAGAATGTCATTAAAAACAATTCAAGGGGCACCTCACAACTTAAAATGTCACTCTTTCAAATGAATTTGGAACTCGGGTGTTACTTAGGAAATCATGTTTTATAAATTATCTATAAGAAATATATAACACTTACATGGACTTTTTATATTGAATATGTATTTATAATGATGCCTATACACCAAAATTGGAGACTTATTTTCCATTAAAAAATATTGAAATGATATGAATTTTATCATAATCTATATGAAATCCTTGAATCAACAAAACAATTGAAACAAAAGCATTTATGATGAATTATAATTGAAAGTGAGACCATTTAAAGTGTTAAATATTTTCCAGAATGTGTCTGCTTACAGTAAAGACATGCATTTAACTTAGAAGAATTTGATGAGTAACTCAATTCTAAATTCATCAAAGTACTAAAATACTAAAAGAAATTATTATGATGAAAGGAGTATATTTTTAAATGACTAGATAAAGTATTTCTTCATATAGACATATATAGCCAAAATATTTCTTCCATAATCTACAAATAGATAATGATTTATATATTAAAGAACTTTATGGTGGGAGAATTCTCATACTTAAAGAATTTAAGGGATCTATCTGCAATTTAAAACTCCGAGAATATGTCACTATGAATTTGTCTATTCAAATTTTCCCTCACCCTTCCATGATCACACTATTTTCACTCTATACAGGATGTGATCATGCTAACCACCATCTAGCACCTCACTTACAATGTCATAACACATCTATTGCTTCCCATCATCTAGTATTATTAACAACTGTTGTCTCCTATCCCTCAATGGCCACCATCACCTATTCTTGACAATCACAGTTTATTATTGTGAATTAACTTTTAACTTTTGATAATTGTAGTTGCTCGAGCTCCAATATTCATTATCACTTGTTTTCCAATATTGGTACTTGTCATCATTATCATTCAATGTTGACATGTGACTAGGGCTGAGAAATTAGCCCGAAGATCGTGGCTCGCTCGAAAGTCATCGAACTTGGCTCGACCGAGATCGACTCAAGCAACGATTTTTTGAGCCGTAAATGTGGCTCAATTTATTTCGGGACCGAAGCCGAACGTGGCTCGCGGCTCGCGATGGATCAAGGAACCGGCGGGTTCGCGGCACCGCGGCGCCCAAAACATATCGCCATCTGATTAATTCGACGGGCGAGATTAATTCCCTAACGAGTCGAACGAGTCGAACGAGCGGCTGTTGAGCCGAACGAGCGGCCGCATTTCGATGGTTCGTTAGATTCAACCGGCTGATTTCGATTAACTCGTTTCATGAGCCGGATCGAGCTCGAGCTCGATCGATCCGACTTGAACTCGAACTTCGAGCCACGACTTGAGCTCGAAATTAGATTTTCGAGCGATAGACACACTGCTCGAACACACCCCTACATGTGACAGAGATATTAGATGGGATCTATTTAGATTCCTCAGTCCAATCATTACTATGTTTCAACATTCTTGATGACCATTACAGAAGATAGCTCATAAGATTTAAACGTTATAATCCAACCTCCTTCAATGATGAAGAAAGGTAAATTCTTGTAATTTTCAATCCAATTAGCTAAATTATATAATTAAGGTTGTGATTTTTCCCCCTTCGAAAAAAAACACAAAGTCACATTCGTGTTAAATGTGTGTAGAATTTTCTTTAATGCCACATTAAAAAACTCTACACCTACTATTATAAATATTCTAGTATACAACAATATTATATTTAGGAAATTTACATACATACCACACAATTTTCTGATTTACATATTTCTCAATATTTATAAAAAACACACAAAGTCACATTCGGAAAAGTAATTGGTGGTATTTTGATGTAATAATAAAGATGTTACATTAAAAAAATTACACAAATAAATATTCTAGTATACAACAAGTATATTATAATTTAATAAAATTCAATAGTAGATGAATTATATGTATATTACACATGATAGAGTGAACTCTTGATTCATAAAATTTAGAGTTAAAAACTTTTATTTTAAATTGATTTAGTACTGATATGGTGGATTTTGAAAGGAAAAATTGTTAAAATACAAATAGGAGTGAAACTAAAAAAAAATCTTGCTTTGAAAGCCCAAAAAGAGTTAAATTTCTTATATAACAGGAGTGATCTTGCCCATTAATTTAAAGCCTATTTAGGATCAATTTATTTTGTATTTTTATTTTATTTGTTAAAATATATTTAATTGTTATATTTATAATTTATTTTTATTTTTATTTTTAAACTAAATTAATTTATTTTAAAAAATACTCAAAATAAATTTTTGATATTTTGAGCTTCTTTAAAACAACTATTCATGTTTGTCATCATCTTCCACTATTACTATTAGTTATCATCATGTTCGTCATTAGTGATTGCGGCCACAACAATATTAAAATAAAAGATAATTTTTAAAAGATCTCAAATATATTTAAATTCAAATTTAAATATTAAAATATAAAAAAAAAATATGTTTTTTTACCTTAGCCTTTTAGTTGAAGCCTTGTTTGGAGATCCCGAATTTGAATATTGAAGAATGCATAAATATGTTAAAATGTATATAAAAATAAAAATTATCCCAAATAATTTCTTAAATTTTTACAATAATGAGAGTGCATTTACTATTATTGTATTAAACTCAAATTTGACATTGGGTGTATCACCCACCCTTAACACACCTTCTCATGTGATAAACAAAACTACTACAAAAAAACATCGCTGTAGCTATCAAAGACAAAATAGGCAAAATTTCAAAGCCAAAAATTACTTCCGCGCACCTCAAATTGACTTCCGAGCTATGTACCTTGTGCTTTTGCAGGTCATGAGATTTGTGCCCGCACCAACCATGATATTTACTGTCCACCAAATTGCTGAAGATGCAAGCAGCCTGCAACTAACTCTTTCTATGGGCTTATTTATTGCTCAAGTTCATTAATATTTTGAATAAAGATATGGGATATTTTGTTAAATTCAATCTTTTTGTTAAATGTAATTAGACATCGACATTGATTTCAAATTTCACAAGTATTCTTAAAACTAACTCAAAAATGATACTTTTATTTTTCCACATTTAAAATAAGTGAAAATAAATTTAACATTTCCAAAAACAATTTTTTTATTTATAGACAACCAAATGAGCCAATAGCTTAATTAGAAAATTCTCCATTCACAAGCATAAGCTTACTAATTGGAACAAAGAGGTTTTGTCTTGTGATTAATGTATTTGAAATTTACTCAAATTGAACAAATTTCAAATACAACAATCGTGTAAATTAAAACCACCCACTATCCTTGCTGCCGATCACAACCCGCAACTCAACCTATCACCACCAGCTGCTACTATTTGTCGCCATCACCCACTCATGGACAAATACTTTTACTTCGGTTTTACCAAATAAAATCATATATTTTTAGAGTTTTCATCCAAAGAACCTAAAAGTATTTCAAATATATTATTTTTATTTTATATTGTATTTCAAATTCAACCAACCAAATAGTCCTAAGACATGATGCACAAACATTGAGTTGTCACACACCTACAAATTATACGACCGATAGAGCAACAAAACAGATTACGCTAGAATTAGAAGCAGAGACCTAAGAAGAAAGTTGTGGGTTCTCTCAAAAGTATCTCAGAATTTGAAATTCAACCCGATTTTAATTTTTTTTATTTTGGGTCAAGTTCAAATTCAAAACCTCAATTTCCAGGCCAACCGAACCAAAAATTTTCAATTTTTCAACAACCCGAAAATTTTGGGTCAACAAAACAATTAGTGGGTTAGAATGGATCAGACATACCTAAGAAGTTTAGGATAAAGGGGTTGCTGTCTGTCTCTCTCTCTCTCTCTCTCTCTCTTCTATCACACACACACACACACAAAAACTAAAAAATATAAGAAAAATAAATAAAGCCAAATCAAGCAACTTAGGCCTCCACACAGATCACAAAAGTTCAGTGACAAATTTTCACATACTTTGCAATGAAAGTTTAGAGGACAAAGAGTTTAAACTAACACAAAATTTCATGGCAAAGCACTTCCCAATTGCAGCAAACTGACCGCACATTTAAAAAAATAAAGATCAGTGAGCTTTGCAACAAGGATGATTTTGAGTGTAGACTTCAATTTTTTTTACTTGGAACTTTAGAGTCGAACAGTTACCTACGAAGTAGTATAAACAGAGAACATCCAGCGAATTGATTTCCTGGTTCACACATATAGTCACCATTTCTCTCAGTTCCTTCAAGTCACACCGGATGTAGCCTCCTTTGTGACGAGATTAATACCACGAACCCAGAGCTCCATACCAGAAGCACAACTCGCCTCAAAATGAACCTCCCTTCCTTTCACTGTCACTACTCTAAAGATCTCTGCTTTGTTATGCCCAGCATCCTTTCTCCAATTCTTCATAAAGTTTAGGCTTGGCCCAGATACTGCCTCCTTACACGCCACATTTCTTCGGTTCGTTTTGCCCCAGGTCAGTACACCAGACTTCAGCATTCGAACCGATTTCATGTGAGGATTTCCCTTACCCTCTCTAGTGTGTTTACGGAGCTCCTCCCCAACAAGAACGTGCGACCGAGCAATATGATCCAGTAGTAAATCCTCCGTTGCCTTGTTTGATCTGCTGCTGCATCTTGCCAATAATAAAGCCGTCTCCTTTCTGTCATTTATGAGCTCAGAATCTGCGTTTCCATGCACAAGTAGAATCTTGCAAACATCAGAATGGCCTTCCATGGCAGAGAGCATGAGAGGTGAGTATCCATTCTCATCCAGAGAATTGATATGATATCCCATCTTCAGAAGCTGAACTGTTGACGAACAATCCCCTTTCCTAGCTGCGTAATGAAGAGCTCTAAAAGTTGTGTTTGATATCACATTACCCAACACTCCATCTAGTAAGACCTTCTCAAATTTGTCCTTGAAGCTAGTCATACTCTCATACTGAAGGATGGACGTAATGGTATTGCCATCACTTGACCTTACTGCAAGATCAGCTCCAGCCATCACTAGAAGCCGAAAAGCCTCTAAATGGCCGCCTATTGCAGCAAGCATGACAGGCGTGAACCCAGAGCTGTCGAGCTTGTTCAGTTCTCCGGTTGAAGAATTGAGAATCATCTGGAGTGCTTCCGCACGACCACAACCCGCAACAAAATGCAATGGAGAAAAGACTCTCAGATTACTCGAATGGATGGTTGCTCCAGCGTATAAAGTCTGGGAGAAAATATCAACAATGGAAGATGAGAATGCACTTCGCTTTGCCAGTTCAACAGCGCTGTCACCTGAATGGCTGAGCAATCCCAAGTTTGCTCCTAATAATACCAGTTCTAAGAAACATTCTGCATGATTAGCTTTTGCAGAGATCATCAATGGAGTTTCTCCCAGCTGAAGTTTTTGCATTGACATCACATCCATTTGAAATTAACTGTTTTAAAATGTTAATATTTCCAAGTCTAGCAGCAAGATGAATGGGATAGGATTCATGTCCTTGTTTTGTTCTCATGGTGAACTTGGAATTGGCACCAAGATCAAGTAACACTTGTATTGCATTGGAATTCTGGCAAAGTATTGCATGGCAAAGAAGAGTTCTGCCAAGATATGGATCTTCTAGCAAAGAGGGGCAATGGTGAAGTAATAATTTGAGAATCTCACCACTTGCTTCATAGAACTCCACAGCGCACCTTGCTGCATTATAAGGCTCTCCCAAGCAGACACCTACTCTCACCTCTTCACCTGAAATAGGATCCCAGGACCATGCACCCACCTGTATCAGACAACTTGTACTGGCACCTGCCTGCACTCCAAAACTAAAGTTACTGAATGATATAATCATAGACTGGTTCATTAAAGTAATTTATCCACCATCTACAGTAACAAGACAGAAATTGTTTGATAGGGCATTAATGAATATGTTCTACATAGGATCATTCTTTTTAAGGACCACAATGCCTCACATGACGGTCACGCCTGCTCAAAAGCTGTAAATAGTAATTGATGACCAAAAGGCAGACCCACAAATAGTTAAGTGGGAGCAAATGCTCGCTTAAATTTTATAATTTCTCTTATGGGAGATGGACAAATCATTTGCCACCCACCCCTCTCCCCTCTAAAAAATTATTTTTGCACTACACTTTTACCCTAATATACAAATTTGACCCTCATGAGAAGAGAGGTTAGTTTCACCCCTACTGATGATGTTGCCAAGCACTCCTACGACACTAGCACTCACATGTAGAAAGTGAATATCATATAATTAAGGCTATGGTGCCATCAAAATAATAGCAGCAGAGGAAATTCGTCTAATTGTTATTTGTGTCTGATATTGCAATTAGCATTTAGGTTGAACTACTAACGGAATGAAAAATCAAAACATAATAGTCTTTTCTTCATTACACAGAAAATTTTATTAAATTTGTAAACGCAAATCATGCATGGTAAGATAAAGAAATTGACAAAAATAACTGAGTTGCTGTGATGAAGGCCACTGCCTGCAGTTGTGAACTACAGTTGTTAAGGACTTTGGTTGTCACCTCTAACAAATATTTCACGATGGACTTATGTTTGCTAACAATAGCAGCGAATAAAGGAGTACAATCCACATTTGCATGCAGTGTGGGTCTGACCGACCGCAGGAGGACTCTGTCCAAGCAATTTATATCCACTCCATTCTGAGAAATGAAGCTCAGATGATTCAGAATAATGGAAAGTAGCTTATGAAACAGAAGATATTGCTAAAATTAGATGTAATGCTACTGAATAAGTAATCTCAGTAAATGAGCTCAAAGAAAAAAAATATTTCACCTCAACTAGTGCAGCTACCACATCGAGGAAACCTCTACTGGATGCCGTCACAAGAGCATGTGCAGCAGCATCGGCCCTTATCATTTCTGACTGGATCAACAATTGCACTGCGTCACCCTCGCCACATAGGCTAGCTTCCAATAATGCATCCTCACAAGCAGACTGGGAAACTCCTGCTTTCAGAAGCATGCCAAGTATATTACAATGGCCTTCACGGGCAGCAGCAGTTATTGCATAACCACGGAAGAATTCCTGATTTACGTCAGCTCCAGCTGACTGCCAAGCAATGAGAAGCATGTGAAAAGAAGCAGCCAAATAAGTTGCTAAAGAATTAGTTGTTTAAGATTGAAAGAGAACAGAATGAAGAACAAGCAATTCGGTAGGAACTTCACTCAAGGAAGCAGCCTAATGGTCTAATGTTCTACATTCCAGATATAACATTATGGTAGAGTGCCAGAGTATCTAAATGATCATGGACACAAAAGGTATAGAATGTTAAAACTTGAACATTAACCACATGATAGTATTGGAATATGCCAACAAACAGCTCAGAGGTGTAAACGAGTCCAATCGAGCTCAAGTTGTACCTAACTTGAGCTCAATTCGCGTCTCTTTGTTTGCTGGCCCAAACTCGAGTCAAGTTCGTAGCTTGGCTCACAACAATACTTCGATGGGCTCACGAGTCAGCTCGTTAGCTCGAGACAAAGAAGAAAAAATCAATCGCTCAACTCAATAAAGATGGCATTGAGATTGGAGTTTGCTAGAAAAGTCATTGATGGTGTGATGGAGCCTTGCTGGAGAAACATCGACGATGAGCTACCACCTTGGAGAAGGCATCAATGGTGGCACGCATGTGGGAAAGCTTGGTATCACTAGTATGAGGCATAAGGCAAGGGAGTTTCAAAGCATTTAATAACACCTTTTCCTTTATTCAAAGCATTTAAAAGAAGCATTAATTTTATTATTATTATTATTATTATTATTATTTTGAAAACAATGGTTTTCCATTCTTTACAACATTTAATAATAGCAAAATCACTTTTATTTTTATTTTTTTGAAAACAACACCTTTTACATTTTATTGAGGACTATCAGCTGACAACAAAGCTTTTATTTTTTTTGGGATAGCTGCCAGAGTTATCTTAAACTGTGATTTAGTATTAAATGAGTATTAACGAGCTGGGTTCGCAAGCCAATGAGCTGAATCAACACAAGTTTGAACTCGAGCTCGCATATTATATGAGTTGTAATTTGAAGCTCAAACTCAAACTCACGTCTCGATAAGCTCAATTCAGGAGCCCATAAATGAGAGTAGGCTTGCAAGCCAACTTGGCCCACTTACAACTATAGTTCATATCTTCTCTTAAGATGATGGTGAGAATACAATTAGCTAAGTTGGCCAAAATAAGCATGCATAAACCTAAAAATAATTGTTGCAAACTACTAGCTACTAGTAAGGTTGTTAAAGATCCAATCTCAGATTGATTCAATATTAGCTCCAAATTAGCATGAATCTATTCAATTTGATCTTGAGCTGAACCAAGCTATATTATAGGTTAGCTTGATTTGATCTCAGTTCAAGCCAGACATGGCTTGTTAATGTCAAAAGCTTAATTTGAGACCAATCTATCTAATTTCAATTAATTTTTGATCTCTTAATACAAATTCATAATCATATATAGAGAGAGAGAGAGAGAGAGAGAGAGAGAGAGATGATCTCGAGCTAGCACAATCCCATCCAAACTCAACTTAATTCAAGTTCGATTGAAGCCAAGCTTAGATCATTGGCTTTGATCTGAGACAAAATTAAACTAATTTAAAGTGACCTTCAATCTTCAAGACACTCAAAATCCTAGCAAGAAGTAGATGATCTATTTTTTTACTTTCACTTCATTCACATCTCTAATTTGATCCATTTAAAATGTGAAGAACTATTCACTTAGCAAATCCAAGTGAAGTGAGAGGAGGACAATGCCAAATTCAACTCAAAGAGAAAGAAGAATATGATCTCAACCAGGTTGATCATATGACTAGGCCTCATGAGTCATGAGGACTCCTCATTCACACTTATATCCACTTGGTTGGATTCAAAAGAACTCAAAAATGTGGATAAATATAGAAGAAATTTTAAGATTAAGTATTAAATAACAATTAATTATTATATTAAGTACATAAAAAAAATTTAAATATAGTACCTAAGCCACTCGACGGTGAGGTGGCACCAGCCTCCCACCACATGGACGATCGACTATATACAGGCCGGCCACTGAGCAATCGACGGTTTGTGAAGCAACCGACATTATGGCGGCTTCATCAGATATCCGACGGCATTCTTTCGACATCCGACCCCGCAAGCTCGGTTCTTTCCTTCGACATTTCGCTTTAGCTCAGAATCCGACCCCATTCTCGTTCTTTCCTTTGATTCTTTCACGTTCCCGCAAGCTCGGTCACCCCCTCCCCCACACACTCTCACGCTTCAGCTCCCTGTGTGGCTCCACCAAGTCCACTAATTGAAAGGTACTGACTTTTTTTTGTTTTCCTTTCTCATTCTGGTATAATTTAAAGGGAACTTTATTCTACTCCTTAGGGGAAGAACTTTATTCTACTCCTTAGGTGATGGTTGGCTTCATCTTTTCCTGGTTTTCAAACTTTTCCTTCTAAAATTTTCTTGTGTAGGGTCTGCAAAGTTTGGATTAGTTAATTTGTTTGCTCTTATTTTTCTTTCTTGAATTATTAGCCTTGCTCATAGCTATCGTTATTTTTTATTTAAAACTATATTGAAATTGATAGACACTTTTACCTAGGAGTTTAATAATCTAAATTGCGCATTTTCTATATAAACATCCAGATCATTTATTTACCTATCTAGGTGAGTGGTGAGTATTTGATAAAATGATTATTTATAATATTCATTATAATATTCAAGCCATTTAAAAGCTTTTCTGTTTATCAAGTAATATGTGAAATTATAAATCATATTTTAAAAGTTTAAATATCAGTAGGATTGTGAAGCTAATCATGTTGCTATTACTGCTTGTGGTGTGCTATGAGTTATTTGTATCGATTTGTCTTTTAAAGTCATTTTTGAAGGACAATATCAACATTATGTCAAGTGATTATGTTTTTTTCATGTGGATTTGATTCATGATTAAAATATGACCATTTACTGTGTGATTGGAGATGAAAAAGCTCTTGCATCTATTAGATCTTGTTATGTAACTTGTACTCGTATTTTTGTCTCATCTTCAATCTCATATAGCCATTCTGTAGTAGTTTTTTAACTCACCATACTCTATATGTGAATTTACAACTCCATGTGCATTTGATAGTGATATTTGAGATTAACGCTTTTGAACATTTCAAGCGTTTGGTTGAAGAAAATAAAAGATTTTCAAATACATATGTTTGTTTGATTCATTAAAATATACATTAAGTGATTGGGCGATAAGTCACCCATTTAAATAATGAAGCCTGCATTGCTCATGCCGTATCATCCGAATCTCTATTTACATTATATTTTAACCAAACAAAAAAGTAAAGTCATTATAAAGCTCTCAACCAAACAACTATAGCAGATTCTTTTTGATTCCAAATGTGATAAACAAACTACTAAATGATAACTTTTTAACCATCTAATCGATTGAACTTTTTTGACAAATTATGAGTGAATTTTTAGGTTTTGTTAGAAATTTGGTTCCGAAAGCATATAGTAGAATGAGTCGGCTCGCTTCCTCAATTATCTTCTATGACGCTAACCGATCGTTGATGATCTTCATTCCAAGTTATGTCGATGGCAAAATCGCCCACGAAGTTTCTCATGGCCATGCAAGCTTAGAGATTTTGCTGGATCCGCGTTATGACGCGTTGATAACTGGAGATTACGTGTCATTTTTCGGGATACATAACTTCTATTTCGATGATGAAGTCGATCGTATTGGATGAAGCTTCCGCGACATTAATTCTTTATGTGGAAATAAAGCCACAATGCACAAACCGACATCGATGTCATAAAGATAATGTACACCATTACGCCATGAGTTCACTTACAACCGCTGAACGCAAGATATGACAACCCGTGAATAAGGTAAGAATTTACCTCAATAGTAGTGTTAGTGTTTTCATTTTTTTTTGTTTAGAGTATCTTCTGTTTTTAAAAAGATTATAACTTTTTGATACAGAATTGAGCAGCTTATTCAAGCAAAATCTGCATGAGCAACCTAGTTCATCTAAACTATTACCAGATGACGAGTACGAAACGATAAATAGTGAATCAAGCAATGCATATGATGATAGCAATGCTGAGGAGGATTCTTTATTGGATAATACCAATTCATGTGACATCAATGTTGGTCACGAGCTTATCCAGAGTCATTCAATCCGGAATTCATCAAATGATGATGTTATGATTTGCAATAATGATGTCTGCATATGCCAAACCGCAAAAGATTGGGATGATATGTGTTTAATGATCCATCGATTCAACTTTTCGATGACATCAAGTTCCAAATTGAATTATATGAAGGTATATGTGTTTTCAAATAAGAAGGAACTTCGCTCAGAACAACTTGGTCAATTCTAAATAAGAAGAACTTCATTGCTACTTACATCTTAGGGAAAACTTCAAGAAGAAGAAGAAAATATATTACATGTTGAGTTTATGTGTAAGAAAATGTACATATCCAAGAAGACGATGACATCAACATATTCAACCGCTATACGACATAAAAAAAATTAAACTAGCATACTAGTAGGTACGTGACCGCGATGTGTCTGAGCGGCTAAATTATTATGATGCTTATGACAACAAATGCATCAAAGTGTTTTAATGGGGTATTTAAACGTGCACGGGGGCTACCAATTCAAGCATTGATCACCGCTATAACATCGCATTGTTTATTTTATAAGAGAGCAAGCACCGGTGATTCAGAGAACCACCTACCGGAATTCACATTCTCTCTAGAACACGCAGGCTGCTCAACAAATTTGAAGCGTGATGCGGAACTATCCACAACGGTCAATATTAATGCGAGCGAAGTGCAAGTGGATCCGATCCGAGTTGACTTTTGGGATCAATACGACTCATGTAATGTACACACACCGATTTATCATATGCCATGTAGTCATACTATAGCGGCTCTGGTCCAAGATTGAATCAAGCGGCATGTGTCGAAAGTATTACACCATGTCAATGTATGGTCATACATACTCTTCGAATTTTCACGTTCTGCATGATCGAAATACAGCGAATATGATGCGAGAACCGTGGTATGTATCCTCCTCGATGGTTAGAGTTAGTCGGGGAGGCCACGATCAGTAGATGCAGGAACACAATGAGGCGAAGCCGTAGAAAGCAATCGTATATGCAGTATATGCAAATCATTTGGTCATTACCGAACATCGTGTCCACATAACCCTACTAGTAGGAGGTGAGTTTAGATTATGTTGCGAAATATTTTAACTGAAATTGAATTGATTTTCTTTGTTTCTGCTACTGTATCAGCACTCTAATAAATTATAATTTTGTTGTTCTTCTTGCAGTAATGGCGAGGAGCCTTCCAGACCGTAGGCGTCGGAGAAGCGTCTTTGAGATAGCGATGATGACCAGATCCAACACCTGAGGTTCATCCCATAACCTTGCCATTGTGGAACCGGGGCCGCACATCGGTAGAATTTGCTTTCAAGTTTAATTTATTTCTATAATATTTTAATTGTTCAACCTGGTTTGACAATAATTTCTATATATTGCAGGGGACTATTTTGGAGGCAGCTTCTCATCTTCTGATGCTTAGAGAGTGGCATTACGTGCTTCATGGCCCTCGCACTTAGACTTCACTGTGTTAGCCAGTTGAGGTATATCAAACTTGACGATCACATGTTGACAACATTAGTTGAGCGTTGGTCCCCCAAGACCAACACTTTCCATTTCATTTGTAGGAGATAGCGGTGACATTGCAGAGCGTTTAATGATCTTGGTTCGCATACGACCAGGTGGGCCGTCGTTGTTGGGAGGAAGCGGTGGCGAGTTGGCTGGCTAGTGATGAGCTTTTGGGCCAACATGGGGTGTCTTCGATTGCTCAGTCGGTCTTGAAGCGATGTTGGGAGACCAACACTACATGTTCCCTATCCTAGAGATCTCGATGGACTCAGCATTAGTTTCAGGTAAGAAAACTAAAATCTATTTAGTTTATTTTAACATACTGAGTTACAAGTAAATGATTTGTATATGAAAATTGGTTTACTCAGGTGGAACGAGAGGTATGTGCGACAGATGTCATTCGGGAATATCAGATTTTTTGAGATGAGTTAGATGGACTGCTACTGAGCCAGGTATTGTTCTTAATTGTTATAACTTATTCTCACTAAATGTTATCATACCACTATCTAACATCTACTAACAAATACAGGTGACTTGGGAGCCATACGACATTCAGATTAAGTACATATATTACTGGCAGATCATTTAACGAGTTACATTGATCGGTGAAGAGGGTGGAGTGGCACCTTCCCGAGTCCTTCGTCGGTTTGGTCACTTAGCATGTTGATGTGCGATGGATCCCGTTTCAAGAGAGTAGATGGCGAGAGGAAAGGCACGACCGGGTTCGTACCATCGAGCACATTGTTTGTGAGAGGCTGAGATCATTCATTGGTAAATATGATTACGGCGTCCCTGGCCGGTACATGTCATAGTTTAGATCGTGGTGGTTGTACTTAAACTCTTGATCCGGCGACTTCTACCCGAGAAGCAAGCATATGTTAAGATAATCTTTACAATTTGCAAATTTACTTAGCTATTGTTTCTCTGATTTTACATTTTAAAGCTAGTTCTTGTGGTATATCTTGGCGGCGAGGACCTCTTTCGACCTTTCTTTGGACATCCAGGTGACGCGGACTTCCAGTTGGCTATAAATAAATACGAGCATATGTTACATGATCTGAGTTCGAGGACCCACATCGAGGAACTTCTGACGCATCAGCGAGCGTATGTCTCTACGATTAACTACCCAGCGACAGACATGGGCGGGTCATCCACTTATCTTTGATCGGGACCATCTTCTTTTCCAGAGAGCTCCCAGTCTCAGTACCATATGGACATTGCATCGTCACAGGATTGAGTATCTCTACGAGACTCGCAGCCAAACATGAGGTCAGATGTTGCAAGTCAGGCTCAGAGACCACATGATGTCTCCCATCAGCTGCGCGATCATCCGTTGCAGCCACCTGAGCACTATACTCCAGGTAGTGCTGCGATAGCCTATAGACGTCGCCGTCGACGATAGTGTATAGAGGTGTTTTTATTTTGTATAGTTGTTGGATATTTTTATTGTTCACTTTTATCTGCATCTGTACCTGAGTTTACTTTTTGCTTATGAATGAAATTTTTTGTATCATTTGATTAGTAGTAGCTCAGGTGATAGATAAGATTAGGGAGTCGCCTTAGATGGTTTGGCCACATAAAGCGTCGGTAGTCAGATGACGATTAGAGTAGATGCATTAGATTTTTTATGTTAAGAAAGGTAGAGGTGACCAAAGACTTGGTTAAGATGTATAAAAAATGATCTTAGTATACTAAATTAAATGAGACATAATAGGACACATGATACGAAGGATTCATGTACGACCCTAGTTAAGGCTTGTTGTTGTTGTTGTTGTTGTTGTATTTGATTAGTAGTACATCTGTATCAATTTACATTTCAGATTATTTCTTTATTTCTTGTAGGTGGTAAAAAAGACAACTTGTTTTAAAAAAAAAATCACGGCCAATCGCTACTTATGGGGCTATTTTACCACTGATAATCGATCGGAGCTTCACCAAAAATCGAGATTATCTGGCGACTAAGTATGCGATAAATAAGCGTGCGACGGACTCTTGCCATGGCGGTGAGGTGGTCGGCACCCACTTATTATATATTTATTTTTTTTAAAGCACTTAATATAATAATTAATTATTATTTACTACTTAATCTTAAAATTTCTTCATAAATATATAGTGTTGCATTCATTTTTCCATTATTCAAGTGCATCGATGAGGGTTGTGTCAAGTTGTATCTCTAACATTTGTCTGACCATCTCTGAAATCCCATATACATGGAATGGAAATGTTATCAATTATAGATAGCTCAACAATATCTGCTCTGTAAAAATGGAGTGAGATACACCATTAATATAATAATTAATAACCCCTTCCCAGAGTGAATGACATGCTAGGCCAATTGAAGAGCAACTTGATTTCATTAAGTTGGATCTAAAATTGGGTTGTCATCAACTCCAAATCCAAGAAGATAACACTCGTAAAACTGCATTCAATATCAAACAGAAATTGTTTGAGTTAAAGTTGAACAATATAAACAATGTTCGTAATGTCTCAACAATGTTTTTACATCTCATGAATGGCATCTTGAGGTTATTCATAAATGATTTTTAAATCATCTATCTCACCAATATTCTCGTCAATTGTTGAATAAGGAACATATTCGACACTTACATAAAGTATTTGACATTCAATTCATATTAAAAATAAATATATAAATATTAGAATTATTTATCAAACTAGTTTATATTTAAAGAATACTAATTTAAAATTTAAAGTAAGTAAATTGTAAAAATTCTATCATAAAATTTCAAATAAAAAGATACTCAAAATCAAATAGCTTAAAATTAAAAAGGCTAGAAATAATCCAAAATACAAAACATAACTAAAATATGGTCAAGTAATTTTGATACATCAACTCCCATGGAACCAATGGAAGACTCATCCCTCAAATAGTAATGCAAAAGCCTTTTCTTGGAAGTATGGTTTTTATAGTGAAGGAAGTGATGTAAGCAGATTATGAAAATTACTTGCGTTATTATCATGTGTAGATGAACATAGGTCTTAGAATTTGCAAGCTTTGGATGAAAAAGAAGATGAATGCAAATCAACAGTCTTTCCCATAAAGGTGTGAGATTTCCTCTATTTTCTTGTCGTGATGTTGTAATGTCCCGGTCAAGACATCTAATTGTTGTCATTTATAGTAGTACATATATTGAACACCAAACTGAAGAGTAATTGAAAACTAAAGTATTTATAATGGCAATACACCTGTTTTTCATTAATAAATCAAAATTTATTGATAATAATGCATGTTGGGTTCATTCTATATGCTTAACATATTTCTTCAACGAACTTATAACGATGTTGAATGCTTAAGGACATTTAAAATTGTTATTTTAGATTCTCCTTATAGGTTTGTAATGTTAGGGATTCATTTTGAATACTCTATATTATTGACAATCTTTCCAAGAATTTTCTTTTAGATAAGTTGTAATATTCTCATATCTCAATCATTTCATCCTCTCATGTGTACATCATAGAAACCCTTTAAAGATTTAGGGGAAATTCGAGGGTTCACCTGACATGATAATGTATAAGGTTTCACACAAACCCTGATAATATTGTTAGAATTTCACCTGTTTCGAGACCTTGGATAAGAATAAGGTTTGATTTCCTGCTTGCAAAATAGAGTAACTACTGTTTTTGCTTGCAAAAATTTGAAAATATTGTCCTTTTTAACCAAAAGATCCAACAAGATAGAGATTTATGAAATTATCTTTTTGATAAAGCCAGACAAGAAAATGCCGACTTATCCTATTTTTTATTCTTCATCTCCATTAGGAGGTACGACCCCATCAATAGAAATTAAAGCATTGCTATTGTGATATAAGTGCCAACTATTGATGAGAAATGAAGGGGACAATTATTTTTCCTAAATTTCGAACTGGAGAAAAGGAACCATTACTGATATCAATAATAGTCAATTCATTCACAATATTAAAACAAATCGTTGTAGTTGCGACGTCAGTAACACTTGTCTAAAAGAGCTAGGAGTCCCTTTGTTGTTTAGCCATGGAAGCAAGTACGGAATAGAAAAACGAGAATGACTGAGTTTAAGCTAAGAGAATCACCAGCAACTTCCGCACAATATCGACATGGCCGGAATGAGCGGCGGAGAATAGTGCAGAGACGTCAGTCCTGAACTCTTCGTACCCGATCCTCACCTCATCCGCCCTCTCTTCTCCGAGCACCACCTCCGTGCACTTAACCCTCAAGTTCACAGTCCCAATGTAGTTCACATCCACCACGACCTCCCTCGCGGCTCCGGCTGTGGCAGCAGCGAGACTTTCCTCCACCACCTCCACCTCCCCCATCAACGCCGCATCCACCAACCTCTGCGAGGGCAATGAGAGCTCGTCTGCCGCCCTCTCGGTACGCACTGCCGCACGCCTCCCCATTTTCTGCGGCCGGGTTCCTTCCTTGCCTAACTGATATCGCCGCCGCTGTAAACTCTGAATCCGGATACTGCGAGAAGGGAATGAGCCAAACGAACAAGAGGAAACCGATCTATTGGTTCTTATTGCTGCAAGTTCTCTCGCATGACCGCTCTTCCACAGCTTAGTGCTGCAATGTACTGCGGCTCACTTTGATGGGGTTATTGAAACCAGAGATCGAAGACAGAGAGCAACGGAGGAATAACGGAGGAATAGAAGACGAAGGAACGGCTAGTTAAGCATACTATGAAGAGGTCAAAGGCCGACTAACAAGTGATGTTTAAAACTTCAATGAGCCGGGCTAACTGGACTTTTTAAATGACTTAATTTTCGGCCTGTTGAAAATATTTTTTTTCCTTTTTTTTTTTTTTTTTTTTGAAGGGTATCCACCCAACACCTCATCCATCTTATGAGTGGGGATGTCATTTTATTATCACTGGCAAAATGCGTGTTACTTTAATTTTCACTATTCTGAATAAAATACGCAGAAATCGACACGATGGGGTTAGTACTCGTTAGAGTTGATAAAAAAATTAAAGGGCAAATCTATATATATAAAATAAAAGATTATGAGATGAAATTATAAATATTATTGTTAATATAAAATGAATGTAATCCAAAACAAATCATTTTATGGAGTTTTCGCCTGTTTTTTTATCAAAAATATTTTTAAAATTATGATATTGGCATTTAAATTTCAAATAAATTATTTTAAATTTTATGAAATTTTTTAAGAATTATTTCAAAATATTAAATTTATAAAATTTTATTTTAACATAGAACATTTAAAAAAATCCAGATATTTAAATATTTATATAAAATATAAAAATGCATGATATAAACGAAGAAAATATAATTAATTTCTTACTCGGATACCAACGGTAAACTAATATGGGTTCTCCAAATGCCAAAAAAATCGTAGAATGGAGACCATGAACGTGAAAGTTAAGCTTGTTGAGGTCCTGAGGATAGTGACGAAGAAAAGAAGGCAAAATATATTTATTTTTACTCTCTGTTTTTAAATGTCCGTTTTGTCAACGGTATTTTGATCAGTTTATTTAGATTTTTTTTGGTTATATAAATTAAATTTTTATAATTAAAAAGTACATTTTGTTGACCATCATTTATAAATGTAATTTTTTAATTAATCTGATTAAGCCGCGGAATCTTCCCCCCAAGAAAATCGGTGAAGTCCCATCTCCAGATTTGAACAACAGAAGAGGGGAGCCCGGAGACGTGGCTAGCACGTGAGGGGTTCAAGTTGGGGCCCGCCGCACCGTGCTCGCTCTCACGATCGGGTTCAGTGTCTGCGAACAAGTGAGGCACCGAAAACATTTTATGATTTTAAATTTGGATGTCAGAAAGAAAATCTCATGGAATGTACGAAACGTTTTAAAATAAAATAAAATATTATTTGCTCCTAAGTTAGTTGAGGCTTTATTTAATTATATATATATATATAATATTATTGATATATCATTTATAAAATTTATCAAATTAGATATTATATAATTATTAAATAATGATTTTTTTTTTATTTTTAACATAAGATTTTCTTGTAGTCTTATTAACTTTTATTATAATGAAAAATACAATGATGTATGATTTATTTTTAAGAAAAATAAAAGAAAATTTATGTCTTATATTTATATAACAATCTCACATATATGTAAATAATATATGTCAAAAGTAGCTCATAAAATTTTTTTTTAATATAGAAACTCAAAAAAGGAATAAAAATTTATATTCTAGATCATTTGAAAATGATTACACTAATATATGATATAGTTACAAATGATATATTTCCTTATAGTTGGAGAAAAATTTTCTACAATATAATAAATATGAACTATGAATGATCTTTTATAGTGAAAGTTGGAGGAGGATTAATATATTAAAATAATGTTTATGAGATCATTGATCATTCTTCTTAGAAAAGAGGATGCGAGAGATCAAAAAGTTTAGCATGTCTTTATGAAGGCGAGTGATGTCAAAGTTAGTGATGATTGGTATATGTCATAATTGTGATGTTAAACATTGATATTATTTAATGATGGGCAACAAACTCGACAGGTGTTGACATTAATACTGATAGTGAATATAAATTTTAATGATGATAGATTGTATCAATCTTATTAGAGATGATGAGTAATAAAATATGTGAGTATATATGTGTTGGTATTAATGTGCATTGATCTTATTAATGATTATGTGCGTTGATGCTATTAGTGATAGCAGACGTTGAAGTTGATAGGCCTTAACATTGATGTCAATGTCATGCGTCAGCCTTATTGGTGATGACATGTGTCAACATTATTGACAACATTAGGTAATGAAATCAGAAAATCGATGTTTGTATTAATGATTTGAGCTGACTTTATTGGTAAGAACTTTTGTTAATATTCTTAGTTTTGATGGTCATTAGCAATGTTGTCAAAAGCATGCATTAGTCTTATTAATAATAATATGTTGTAAGAAATTTTGATTGTATTCGTTAAAAATTTTTTTTCTTACTTGATCATACAAACAACATAATTGTATGAACTCATAAACCCAAAATGTTGAACAAAGTGACTTTCACAAAACTTCACTTAATAAATAAATTACATATCTTGATTTGTCATAAGTTCTTTTGAATTTATGAAACTAGGGTTTCTCTTTCTTCACCCAAATATTCTTCATATAATCATCTAAATGGAGAGACACTTACACATTAAAGGGTAGGAAGAGGACCGGTAGTTTCTCTATGAAGAGATATTTTATTTGATCAAACGGTCCATAAATGATTGATCAAACTCTCTCTTGATCAATGAGATTTAAGTACATAATTAATTATTTAATAATAAATTGAATAATAATTAATGTAGGCCACACTTCAAAATTAATTACATAATTCTTACATTCTCCCACTTAGCTCATATAATATTATTCAATTTAAAGATTTAATAATTATATACATAAACATAATGCGCATTATATGTCAAATATTTTTCTTAATTTGGTTAAATCATAATTCATTATTAAATAAAAATTAATAGGGATCATGGCAGTTATACATCATTAGTGCAACATATTTTCTTCGATGTATTACAATATTAATTTTACACTTAATATGATCTATAATTAGAGCTAATCATATGGTCCAACATTAATGTCTTTATAAAAGACAAATCTTGTTAACATTTACATAATTCTTTCATGTATATACATTCAAATATAATAAAACAAGATACGATAATATGTCAGAAGCAGTTCAATAAAGAGCTCAGAGAGTCAAATACATAAATAGTATAATAAATTTCATAATACTTTTCAATAATGCACATCTTTTCAACATATTCATTAAATAGTTTAGTCTGCAATCCTTTAGTTAAAGGATCAACAATCATAAGATTAGTGCTAATATGCTCAATTAACACTCTATATTTCTAAATTTCTTCTTTAACGACAAATTATTTTAATTTCATATGTTTAACACTCTTTGAATATTTATCATTCTTAGACAAGAAGACTGCTGCGGCATTATCATAATAAATTTTCAATGGCTTGGCAATACTATCAACAACTCCAAGTCCTGAAATGATATTTCACAACCATAACCCATGAATTATGGCTTCAAAATATGCTACAAACTCAGCTTCCATAGTAGATGCAACAATGACGAATTGCTTCCCACTTCTCCATGAGATAGCTCCTCCAGCTAATACGAACAAATAGTGAAATGTAGATTTTCTAGTATCCACACATCCAACAAAATATGAATCTGAATATCCAATCACCGCAAGATGATCAGGTCTCCTATAAGTGAGCATATGTTCTTTGTTCCTTGCAAATATCACAAAACTTTCTTTGCGGTCTTCTAGTGATTAATTCTTGGATTACTTTGATATCTACCACCCAACATTCCCACAAAGAAACGATATCGGTCGCAAATTAGATCATACATCAGACTTTCAATAATAGATGCATAAGAAATTTATTTCATTTGCTTACGTTCCAATTCATCCTTTGGGCATTACATAAGACTAATTTTTTCCCCTTTATGAATTAGAACAATACTTGCAGAACACTTTTTCATTTGAAATCTCTTTAAAATTTTATTGATATATACTTTCTGAAATAATCCTAACAATCTTTGTCATCTATCACGAAATATTTCAATTCCTATCACATAGGATGCCTCACCCGCATCTTTCATTTCAAAGTTTTTTGAGAGAAATTTCTTGGTCTCATACAATAATCCAATATCATTAGTTGCAAGCAAGATATCATCAACATATAAAATCAAACATATAAACTTACTCCCACTGACCTTTAGATATGTACATCGATCAACAATATTTTCTTTAAATCCAAAGAGGTAGTAATAATATCATTGAACTTAAGATACCATTGTCGAAAAGCTTATTTAAGTCTATATATTGATTTCTTAAGTTTACACATCATATATTCTTTTATTTTAATTGATAAACCTTCAAGTTGATTCATATAAACTTCTTTCTCTAAATTTTTATTTAGAAAGATAGTTTTCACATCCATCTAATGTAACTCCAAATCATAATGAGCCACTAATGTCATAATAAATCTCAATGAGTCTTTTTTAAAACAAGAAAAAAAAGTCTTTTTATAGTTAGTACTCTCTTTCTGAGTAAAATATTTGGCAACAAGTCTGGATTTATATTGTTTTATATTGCCATTAGAGTCACGCTTGATCTTAAAGACCTATTTACATCAAACTCTTTTAGAACATTCAGACAATTCAATGAGATCCCAAACATTATTGTGATCTATTGATTTTAACTCTTCTTTCATAGCATCTAACCACTTTTCAGAATCAATACTTTCAATAGTCTGTATAAATGAAACTGGATCATTATCAATTTTTAAGTCAAATTCTGACTCTTATATATAAACTAAATAATCATCCAAATAGTAGATTATATTTCTCTTTGAGAACGTCTTAATATTATTTCTTGTGGTTCATCAATTATAGGTTAATTAGTGATAACTTTATTATGTGGTGTATGACCATTCATTTGTTGTTCTTGTGAATTGTCAAATTGTTCAACAATTATATGAACAACAACTTTAGAAGAAGTAATTAATAAATGAATTTTTTACTTTAGCTTCTTCAATTTTCACATTTTGTAGTTTTGTACTCTCACTAATATCACCATTTTTAATGAACTTAGCATTTCCAGTTTCAATAATTTTTATACTATGATTAGGACAATAAAATCTATACCCTTTAGACTTTTCTGGATAACCAATGAAATGTCCACTGATTATTTTTTAATCCAGTTTCATTTCATGTGGAATATAAATTCTTAATTCTGTTGGGCAACCCCAAACATGAAAGTGTTTTAAACTAGTTTTTCTTCATGTCTACAGCTCAAAAGAAGTTTTTGAAATTACCTTACTCTGAACCCTATTTAATAAATATACAATAATTTTTAAAGCATACATCCACAATGATAAAGATAAAGTAGAATAACTTAACATACTCCTAACCATATCCATTAAAGTATGATTACACTTTTCTGCAACACAATTTTATTATGGTGTTTCTGACATTATATATTAAGCACAAATGTCATACTTTTTTAGAAATTTAACAAATGGACCAGAGCATTATCCAGATTCATCATGCCTTCCATAATATTCACTACATCTACCAGATCTTATACTTTTTTTTTTGCTTCATTAATAAATATCTCCACGACATTTATTGACTGAAATTTTTCATGCAATAAATAGACATAGCCATAACGTGAAAAATCATCAATAATGATGATAAAATACTTTTCTCTACCAAAAGTTGGAACATCAAAAGGTCCACAAACATCAATGTGTATAATCTCTAAAAGTTGTGTGCTTCTTGTGATCACTTTCTTAATTGTGTGTTTGTAGATTTACCTTTAATACAATCCACACATATACCAAGATCAATAAAATCTAAATCAGAAAGAATTTCATTCTTTATTAATATTTGTATTCTTTCTTTAGATATATGACCCAAATATTTATGCCACAGATAAGCTAATCTTTCATCAACCAAACTATGTTTCATTCCAATATTATGATGCAAGGTCAATAAAGTTTCAGCACATAAACTATCAAGCTTTAATTTGTATAAACTACCACAAACAATACCAAAGTCAATAAAATGATTATGCTTAAATAAACTGAAACATCCATTTCCAAACTTAAAATAATATCCATGTATCGAGTTTAGATAATGAAACTAAGTTTCTAGAAACAGATGAAATATAAAGAGTTTGAAAAAGATCTAAATGATGTCAATTATCTAAAATTAAGAGAAATGTTCCAATGGCTTCAACTAAAGCTTTGACTCGATTACCCATGAAGACAAACTTTTCATTTAGCTTTATGGTTTGGATCATAACGAATCCTTGCATCGTATTTGAAACATGTGTGGCGCAACCAGAATCAATCCACCAAGTATTATAAGAAACTTCTGTCAAATTTGATTTGAAACATACAAAAACACTTGGCTTACCTTTCTTTTCAAACCAAGTTTTACATTTGTGGAAATCTTTCTGATAGTGTTCATGTTTGTGACAGAAATGACATCTATCATACTTATATATTTTCTTTTGATTTGAGCAGATGACACATTAGCCTTCAAGTGTCCTTTATTGCCCTTAGCATTCCTCTTAATTAGTTTTTTTAAATTTCTGGTTGTCCCATGAGATTAACTGAGTGAATTCTTTATTTCTTAATCATTGTTTCCTCTTGAATAAGCATACTTTATAAATCAATCATATTCAATTTATCTTTAATAAGTATTATAGTTTATTTGGAATTGACCATATTCAAGAGGCAAGAAATTAACAATAAATTGTACGAGAAAACTTTTGCTCACATTCATTCTCATGGTGTTTAATCTTGCTGCAATATTTGTCATTTCAGTGACGTGCTCATGCATGGTACGTGAACCATCAAACTTTATCACATGATTTATCAGCAGACTCAAACTGAGA
This sequence comes from Cymbidium sinense, assembly GCA_021442155.1. Lineage (NCBI taxonomy): Eukaryota > Viridiplantae > Streptophyta > Magnoliopsida > Asparagales > Orchidaceae > Cymbidium > Cymbidium sinense. The sequence continues at coordinate 141,034,818 of CM038223.1, read as the reverse complement.
TAAATCTTTCACATATTTCATAAATTCCTTTGCATTATCAGTTTTGAGAATTGTTAGCTTAATGATTTCTGCTACAGTCATTTGCAAAAACATTAAGCTAAGTTTATTTGATCTTTCTCAAGTATCATAAAAAGACTTTTGTTTATTATTGTTAGTAGCAATAATAACATTGGGCTTATCATTAAGAAGTGTTAAATCAAGATCCAAGACACCTAAATGAAACTGAATTTGTTCACTCCATTCTTTAAAATTAAGCCCATTGAACTTTATAATATCGAAACTATGAATAAAGAGTAAAGTAGATCGCAAAATATTAAATGCTCACATATTGATGTTTGAGTTATAAACACAAACACTTAAAAACAGATTCATATAACATTCATATAATCAGAAAAATGCATTTTGAAGTTCTCCTTTGGGTGATACTACATTACTTAATAATAAACATAATTGATGCTCGATATCAATTTTACATAATTGACAACTATACATACTTTAATTAAATATGTTTGCTATTTTTGGATATGCTAAACATATATAGTCAAGTATATTAATTAACCATAATTATGTTCATGATCATAAATCGACTAATCAACCTTTGGGCGATCCTTAAATAATTTGTAATCATTGAACTTTAATTACTCATAATAAATTTATAAAGTTCATTAAGTCATTTTTTTATTAGCATCACATGCTCATGAATAATTAAATAAATTTAATTTGACATTCACAAAAACTTTCTAATTTGATCACTTTGGTGATTAACAAATTATACTTGATGTAAATATCAAATTAAATAAAATAGCAATAATTATTCCACTTGAATGAAATACATAAAGAAAATCACTCATATGTATATAATTTCATACATGAACAAATCCAAATTTAATGGTTGTTCTCTTAATATATACATGTAATTTTCAAATCATTTATTTGTTAAGAAAAAATTCAATAATATAAGTTTTTCTGAAAATTAGAAAAATATATACATACATTATTATGCTTATATATTAAATATATTAGAGATGTCACTTAGTTTATATAAATGCATTATGTAATGATTTTATGCTTGCATACATTTCTTAATGCATTTGTTTATTCTAACAAATCTTTTGTCATATATATATTCATAAATCATTAATCAAAAATGAATCATCACATCAATTTAATGGATGTTACTTTATGTTGTTATTTTTAAAAAATCTCATTAAGCATTTAGTGAATAAATCAATAAATAATATTAACTGTATAACAACATTTATATATTGTATTATCAAAATATTAATTTAACAATATGTTATAATATCCAGAAGGAATAATAAAACCTTTAAAGTACTTTAACTTCCCAGATAATTAAACAATGCATCATTTGAATAAGAAATCATAATTAAATTTAACATAAAATAAAAAAAAATCAATTAACAAATGAGAAGTATGACTAAACAATAAATTCATAGCAAAATGACATAATCGTCCATAAAGACATCAGCCAAAATCTATGCATAATTATGTAACATATGAAATTTAACTTCAAAATGTGAAACAACTTTTTTTATTTAGTGGAAAATCACATGTTCACAAATCTTGGCTCTGATATCACTTGTAAGAAATTTTGATTGTATTCGTTAAAATTTCTTTTTATTACTTGATCATACAAATAACATAATTGTATGAATGCATAAACCCAAAATTTTAAACAAAATGACTTTCACAAAATTTCACTTAATAAATAAATCACATACCTTGATTTGTCATGAGTTCTATTGAATTTGTGAAACTAGAGTTTCTCTTCCTTCACCCAAATATTCTTTATGTAATCATCTTAATGGAGAGATACTTACACATTAAAGGGTAGGAAGAGGATTGGTAATTTCTCTATGAATGGACATTTTATTTGATCAAACGGTCCATAAACGATCGATCAAACTCTTTCTTAACCAATGAGATTTAAGTACATAATTAATTGTTAAATAATAAATTGAATAATAATTAATGTGGGCCACACTTCACAATTAATTACATAATTCTTACATATGTATCAATGTTATTAGCGACAGTAGATGCTGAAGTAAACAAGTACCGATATTAGTGGTAACACTAATATATATATATATATATATATATATATATATATATATATATATATATATATATATATGAATTGCATATGATTACCTTTTAATTTTACTTAATATAACATATACTTTGTATTATATTACAATGTAAGATAAATTCCATCTTTCAAAATTTTTCAAAATTTGATAAAAGAATAAATGTTCGTTAAATAACTTATTCTAAAATGAAATCTCTAACTTAATTAATAGAGATATTTTTTGTGTGTAATAGGAAGATCCAATTAGAATTGCACACTAACTATTAACCTCTAATTCAATTTCTAATAAGATTGAACTCTCCTTGGCCCTCCCCCCACCCTAAAAAAACACACTTTTATTAAGTTTTATAAAATAATCCTTACTTTTTTCAACCAACAAATATTAAGCATAAAAAACTATATGAAGTTCATTTTATATTTACATCTTTGGCTTATTGTAGCCCAAAAAATTCATCTTTATTTTTGAATGGTATAAGTTGCATTGTAGCTTTCACCCTCTTAGATAGATTAGTTCTTAGCATATCCATGCAATGTTATAAACCTAACTTGATTTCGAGATAGACTGACCCATTCTCAGTATATTAAGGTTACAATGTACTATCCTGCAGCATACAAGTGAAGATAAAATTGCAACTTCCACTTGTTACCAATGATGTAGCAAATCTCTTTATAACTGGACTCCTCTCCTCTTAAATTTTAAGCTATATTTTATTTGAAAAAAGATAGATATGATTTTCATTTATAATGCAATGGGTAAGGCTAAGAAGTAGATAGTATGGAACTTAGGAGGAGAGGAGTAGTTATAGAAATTATGTTCATTGTATTTTTTTTTTTTTGGAAATTTACATACATAGCACATAGTTTTTATAAATTTACATATTTAATACATAAAATTTGATATTTATAAATATATTACTTTTCCTATGTATGAAAAGATAAAGATGCATTTCACTTTGAAAAGTTAATAATAGTAGTTTTTATGTAATATTAAAATTTTAAGTATTATTTATATAAATATTATATGTAAATATATAAGAATTGAGTGTTATGATGTAAATACCCCTTTTTAAGAAAGAATTATATGCATACCTTATAATTCTTATGTATTTATATATTTAGTGATAGTAATATTTTTGATATGATATCAAAAATATAAATATTAAAGTTTAGGTGCCAGATAAATAAGCATATAAGAATTATATGGTACATATGTAAATTCCCTTTTTAAATTTCATGAATTTATCCAACTATAGAGAGGGAGAGTGAGAGATCTCAATCACATTAGCTTCAATTTAACTCTCCAACACAATAGAGAAGCATATCAAGCTCGAGAGTGATTTAACCCCACAAATAACATATAAATTTATAGATTGTGGTCATAAAATTTCTTAATTTAGAAAAAAAAATTTTGAAATTGGTGACAAAAAGAGGATGAGAGCTGGTTTGTGGGACCGCTTCTTAGCTAACGATCGAGTGCGATGATCGTCCACATCTTATATAATCAGTCGTTTGATCGATCGCCTAAAAGAAAAGGAGATTGGTCACCCCCTTAATAAGGAATGAATTGATCTAACTTGGTCAATTTAGGGCTCAAGCTAATTTGGAACAATTAAAATATAAAGTAAAAACTCCCAAAGTTTTCCTATTATGTGTCAAATATACAAAGGTCATTTTTTATACATCTTAATCAAATCTTTTTAAATCTACCTCTATCTTTTTTAACATAAAGAATCATCTATCTCTCTCTGTATAATACCACACTGTGGCTATCTAATGCAAAATTTTAATATCAATGAAATAAATATCATAAGAAGATAATTTTGACTATAAATTTATGAAGACAAAAGATCATCGAATCATGACATTAATTTTGAAGTTTTTAAGTTGCCCTTTTTTAGTGATTTTAAATGTAGATTTCGCATAAAAAATATTTTTGGCTGCTGCGAGCTATATGGGAAAATCTCTCCACAGGAATATTTGATTAAGAAAATAATATACATTCTCAAAACATTAAAAAAGATTTCTTTAATGAATTAAAAGACAACAACATATAAAATTTGAAATTTTACCGTAAACATTTTACAACCTAAATACAGAAGTTTCATTTATTATCTAGCAATGAAATTTATGTATTTGTTTAAAAAACCCTATAAAGGTGAGACTTAAAATATGTTTCTTTTACGTTGTTTTTTAAATAAATTGTTTTGTTTTAAAAAAATGTAATAATATATTTTACATGACAAAAAAAAATGTTTTTAGTATATCTATTTCAAATTAAAAATTACTTTATCATGAACTTGTTTTCAATAAAATATTAAGTTCATACTAAACATTATAAAAGAACAAGCCCAAACAACCCCTATGTTTCAAATCATTTTTTAGCATTAAAACACTTTCATAAAGAGATTTTTCTACTGAGAAATTAGTTCCAGTAAATCTGGCTTTAGAAACGTGCCACTAATATAAAAAAGCAGAAAGCAGCAGCAGCTAAATAACGTGCATAGCATTAAAATGGACTCAACAATAAAGTGCATATATAACAGATCAATTTCTTCAAACAAAAGCTCCTAACAACTTAACATAAGCTAAAAAAAGATTTACAAATTTAGTTGTACAACAATTAAACTAAAAAATCAACTTCTGCTAACATTGTTTAAGGGTCTAAATATATGTTGAAACAATAAATAATCCAAAACAAAGAGTATTACAATCTATATACATAGATTACATAAACCAAAAAGAAAAACACTATAAGCCATGCATAAATTGCCATAGCAATGACCATCAGAGAAAAAAAAAAAAATTAAGGTATGAGCAGTTTAGATTTCTTCAACTTAGGAACCCTGAAATCAGAATGGAATAATGATGCTTGCATCCCAAGTGGTGAAAGAAGTCTCCTCTTCGTCTCAGTCAAATTTTGATCACGTTTCTGATAACATACAAAACATACAAATTCTGAGTTTGACAGAATTCAGAAGTTTCATCTAATGACGCAGTTAACTCGCTGCAAGAACTAAAGACATTGCAAAATAATCATTAATATAACAGAGTGGGAGAGGATGAAATGAAGTGTACAAATAGTTGTATTTTAGAAATGATTATATCTCAAAATAGTTTCCAGACGAAAGTGGTTAATTTATTCCCTTAGTATTACGATACTTCAGCTTTATAAAATTGATTCAAAATGATCTCTTATAGATAAATTGTATTATAAAATTGATCACATTTTAATCTATTGACTATACAAAATTAATCTTAATTTAGTCTATGTGGGACTATCTTAGATTAATTTTCTATAGTTGATTGTCTAAATTGAAGAAATTTGACACTCTTGGATTATAACTTAGAAACCATCGACCAAATCTTGTTGAAGTTATCTCACAGTTGAAAGATTAAGAGCAAATTTACTATTATAGATTAAGAACATAGAAACCATCGACCAAATCTTATCTCACAACAGTTGAAGTTTTTTAACAAATAATATTAGTTATGATAGCATAGTGATAATATTTTGAACAAAAAATAAATGAAGATTAGATAATAATCAGCAAAGATATCAAACATAGGACACTTAAATTTATTTAGTTATGTGAAATTCACCTACATTTATGACCGCATAGATATCAAATATTTCACTAAATTTCAAAAGAGATATTACGCTTTATAAAAACACGACTGAAAAAGGACCCGATTACCCATTGTGGTTATATGGTTGAATGTATTAAAAAAAAAAAGCATTGAAGATGCTTCTCTTTCTTTTCTCTTACCTACTAAGTGAACTTCTTCCTCTCTCTCCCTTTCTCTCTTCCTCTCTTTATTTGCTTATGTATGATACTTTATAAATGAGGATTTATGGGTTTATATAGTGAATAGTTTATCTTATAATATTAATAATCAACCACCATTGAAGGCTTTTGTAGCTTCAACTATAAAATTTTATAACAACCTCTATTTAAGACTTTATGGTAACCTCCATTTACAACTTTATAATAACCTCAATTTATGATTTTACGTTAACCATGTTGGGCGATCAAGAGAGAAGAAAGACAGAAAAGGAAATAGATAATACAATTTTACACACCAAAAGAAAATACAAAAAGATTTATAGTTCGTCATCATTTATGACCGCACTAGAATCTTATTATATTTCTCTTTTACAAAGAGCTTGGGAGAATATATAAATTTTGGGATACATCCACCTATTTATTTCCTCCTCTTTTATAAGTTAATATGAAGAGAAAGGTTTTAAGGAGAAATACTTATAAGAGGAATTTTACCTACATAACACTCAAAACTTATTAAATTACATATCTAACACCTAAACTTCCAATTTTATATTTCTAGCACCCTAAATCTTAAATAGATTGAAAATATCACTCTCCGTCTTTGACTTACCACCATGACTGCTCATCTCACGGAAACCTCCCTCACCGTAACTCCTCCCTGCTCCCATAACACCACCATAACCATAGAGAGGAGAAAGTTCGGCACAAACCAAGTTCGTCCTACTCTTCACATTCTGATATTCTCTTCCTACTCCAAGTCTGTTGCTATTTACGAAGAGTAGTATTTTCAATCTATTTAAGATTTTAGGGTGTTAAAAATGTAAAATATGAAGTTTATGTGTTTGATATATAATTTCATAAGTTTTGGGTGAATCTCTTATGATCATTTAGCCACAAATTTTGAATTTCAAGCATGAAACAATTCAAATTTGGTGGCTACCAAACTTTGACAAAAAAAAAAAGTGAAATTTGACTCCACATTTAACAATCTCCTATTTTGGAATCATAATTTTTTCTTTTTCTTTTAGTACATTAGTTGTCATGCCTAAATACTTCTTCTCGATTTAATCATCCATATAGATTCACCAATACTTCTAGTGTGGCATCTCCATTCATCAAGATTTATGGAGACCAACTAAGATCATGCATAACTTTAGTTTCAGTCTAGACATCCAACTGACTACATTCCTCAAAGCGTGAATACATAACTCAATGTACTCTTGTGAACATTTAAATCTCCTCTCTGATCTATATTTGAATGTCCTTGTAAGACTAATTCATTTTTTGTAAAATAAAGAGATGTATTTAAAATATATTTCAAATATCTTAAGATTCACTTCATAGCTTCCTAATATTCTTCTCCTGAGTCAAACATAAATATGCTCATGACTCCCACTACATGAGCTATATCTAGTCTAGTACACATCATAGCATACCATCAAACTGTCAACTGCAGACTGCAGACGCATATGATACCTTATTCATGCACTTTAAATAATTTGAAATAACTACCCAAGGAAGTGTCTCTTAGCTTCGCATTATGAACACTAAATCGATTTAAAAACTTCTGAATGTACTTCTTTGGGATAACTCTAAAGTCCATTTGGATCTATCCCGAGTAATCTTTATGCCAAGGATTTGTTTTGCTACTCCAAGTCTTTCATTTCAAACTTCTTTGATAGTTATGTTTTTCAGCTTATAATTTTTATTATGCTTGCTCCTGCAATAAGCATATCATCAACATAAAACAATAAAATAATATGAGACTTGTTGAATCTCTCGATAAAGTAGCAGTGGTCTATCTCACATTTAATAAATCCATTCTTACACAAAAGTCTTCGAACGTTTGGTACCATAGTCTTAGTGCTTGCTTTAGTCCATATAAGCTCTTTTTCTAGCTTGTACACTATTTTTTTTCCGGAATAACAAACCTACTGGTTGTTCAATATAAATCTCTTTATCAAGATCTCAATAAAAAAAAAATAGTCTTCACGTCAAGCTGTTCTAGATATAAATCCTTAGCTGCAACAATACTCAAGACCATTTTAATGGTGGTCATCTTTACCACTGGTGAGAACACTTCTGTGTAGTCGATCTTGATAGTTGCAGAAATCTTTTAAATACCAATCTAGCCTCATATTTTTTGCTCTTATCAGACTCTTCTTTCACTCTATACACCCACTTGCTCTATAGTACTTTCTTGTCTTTAGATAATTTATCTAGCATATAGGTTTTGTTCTTCTCCATAAAGTTCATCTCTTCTTCACTGTTTTCTCCCACCTACAATGCCTCCAATTAGTGCTTTGGCTCTCCATTATCTATCAAAACTAGAAATTGTAAAGATAGAGAATACCTTCGTGTGAGCCTAGACTGTTTAGTAAGTTTTCTTAATGTTAAAGGAGTAGACGGATCTTAAGCCACCTATATAAGAGCCTATGTATCAATACTAGAACGTTTTAGGATTTTATCAATATTATCAATATTGATATCATCAAAAATGACTTCATGCTTCTTAGTTATTTCTGATTAATCTTTTTATATAATTTGTGTTCATCAAATGTCACATTTTTGGCTCTAATGACTTTTCTATTTTGATCATCCCACCAAAATTAGTAATTAAAATAATTTAAGTCATATACAATAAAATAACACTTCTTTGTTTTTGCATCAAGCTTATAAGATTAAGGATCACTGTACACATAGGAAACACAATAAAAAATTTTAAAAGTGTGAAAGTCATACCTCTTTTCCACTCCACTCTTCTTCAGGGATTTTGAAATCTAATGATATAAACGATCCTTTATTGATTAAGTATGCTACTGTGTCAACTATATCTGCCCAAGACGTCTTGTGCAATCTAGAGTGTAACCTCATGCTCTTCGCATATTCGTTTAGGGTTCTATCGACAATGTTGTTATGTTCGAACATTCCTACAATAATCTTTAACATACAAATTTCGTGTTTTAAGCAACAAGCCTTGAATTCGTTGCTATCGTACTCATCATCATTATCGGTCTTCAAACACTTGACTTTAAGTATTACCTAAGTCTCCACATCTACCTTTCACTTCTTGGAAGTAGCAAATAAACTTATACGTTCTTTTCCACTCCACTCTTCTTCAGGGATTTTGAAATCCAATGATATAAACGGTCCTCTATTGATTAAGTATGCTACTGTGTTAAATATATCTGCCCAAGATGTCTTGTGCAATCTATAGTGTAACCTCATGCTCTTCGCATATTCATTTAGGGTTCTATAGGCAACGCTCTGTCGAACATTCCTACAATAATCTGTAGCATACAAATTCTATGTTTTAAGCAACAAGTCTTGAATTCGCTGCTATCGTACTCGTCATCATTATCAGTCTTCAAACACTTGACTTTAAGTATTACCTAAGTCTCCACATCTACCTTTCACTTCTTGAAAGTAGCAAATACATCAAATTTATTTTTTTTAAAATAAACTTATATGTTCTTTATTGAGTTGTTAATAAATGTGGCGTAGTACAATGAGCTACCAAGGGATCGAATTGGAGCTGATCCCTAAACATCAAAATGCACTAATTGAAACTTCAAATTTAAAGTCTTTGAATATTTCAAAAATTGATATTTCTCTGCCTCCTAAGAATATAATTTTCGCACAGCTCTAAGTTCACAGACTTTAGATTTGAAATATTACTCGTCATCATTATCAGTCTTCAAACACTTGACTTTAAGTATTACCTAAGTCTCCACATCTACCTTTCACTTCTTGAAAGTAGCAAATACATCAAATTTATTTTTTTAAAAATAAACTTATATGTTCTTTATTGAGTTGTTAATAAATGTGGCGTAGTACAATGAGCTACCAAGGGATCGAATTGGAGCTGATCCCTAAACATCAAAATGCACTAATTGAAACTTCAAATTTAAAAGTCTTTGAATATTTCAAAAAATTGATATTTCTCTGCCTCCTAAGAATATAATTTTCGCACAGCTCTAAGTTCACAGACTTTAGATTTGAAATATTACCCTTTGATGCCACGATCTTCATTCCCTTCTCGCTCATATAACTGAGTCTTTGATGCCATAATTTGAGCTCCCACTATGAGCAATTATCACCAGTTCTTTACCTTCTAAGGTCATGTACAATGTTTCCACTTTCTTGCCTCTGCCCATGACCAATATACCTTCCAGGATGTACCACTAAACACTACACTATTATCCACAACTGTCAATCTGACACATTGATATCAAATTTCTCTAGAAGCCAATGACATATTTTACCTTCTATAAGACCCACTTTATTCTATTTTCAATGATGTCTGAATTATTCATAAAACTGATATTTCTCTGCTTTATAAGAACACAGTTCTCACACAGCTACAAGTTTACAGACTTTAGATTTTGAAGCTTCCCTTTTGATAACATGATCCTCATTTCCTTCTCGCTCATGTAGCTAAATCTTTGATGACATAATTTTGAACTCACACTATCAACAACTATCATTATGTCTTTATCTTTTGAGGTCATGATAATGTTTTCACTTTCTTGCCTCGGTCACAACTAGTATTCCTTTAGACACCTTCCAAGGATGCACCACCAAATACTATAGTATATCCACAGCTGTCGATCTGGCTCATTAATATTAAGTTCCTCTAAAGGCCTATGATATATCTTATTCATTTTTAGTTTTAATCTAGGCTTTTCTCTTCCTGATGATCTCCAGTGGCTCATCATCCGTAAGATAGACTTTGCCAAATTTTTATGTAATATAATTATATTACAATTAATGGCAATGGATAGAATGGAGCGACACACATGAGTCAAGAATTTAAGATTCAATAAGACGCAACACGGCATGCTTTAGAGTCATCTTCAATTAGCGAGTTTGTGGACACCTCATCTTGTTGCTGATTCTTCTTCTTTTTAGGTGCATTGCACTGACTTGAGAAGTGTCATTTCTTCTAAAAATTCTAGCAGACAATATCTTTATGATTCTTGGACTTACCTCAGGACTTTGACCTGTTCTGATTATGTCTTTTACCCTGGCTTTTTCCTCTACTCTAGATTCTTAGAGTAGAGCCTAAGATAGAGCATTCTTCATGCTATCTTCTTTGTAGGTGCCTTGCACTGACTTAAGAAATATCATTTCTTCTGACAATTCTAGCAGACAATATCTTTACGATTCTTGGACTTACCTTAGGACTTCGACCTTTTCTGGTTATATCTTCTACTATGGCTTCTTCCTCTACTCTCGATGCTTAGAGTAGAGTTTAAGATATAGCATTCTCCAGACTATCTTATGCAAATTTCCTCCTTTAAAATCAGGTTTCGAATATCATTCAACTTTAATTTAGTGTCACCCAATAAACTAAATCAATGCCTTGACCTCATCATTGAACATGATATCTATGGAGCTCAATTGAGTCATGATCACGTCGAACTCCTTGATGTGGTCAGCAATAGATGCATGTTCTCCTATTTTTAAATTAAATAAATGACACATTAAAAATACCTTATTTAATACTAATAGCTTCTTATACATGTTGGATTTTATCATATCGACCATCATCTTCACTTTGATAATGTTGAAAGTAACATTTCTCATCAACGTTAGGTGAATTACACCTATTATCTAGCGATCTAACAACTCTCACCCTTCTCTAGCTTTTGACCTAGAAGTGATTCGTGCAACTTCTTCTAGTATAGACAGTCCTCTATCCGCATCTTTCAAAAACCAAAATCCTTGCCATTAAACTTATAGATTCAAGCCTTCACTTCGTCAGTGATGCTTTACTCTTTAGACACTTTGTCAATAGCCTAATGACTATCGCTTTTGATGGTATGCTGAACTATCCAACGGTTCAGTAAATACATTTGTTGAGCTAGAGCAACTCTTTATCAAGAGATTTCTTTGGAGCTCAAAGAAAGGGTTCTAGTAATCTCGTTGTAACAAAGACTCCATAAGTCACTTTTTGATTATATTCTTCATTGACGTAACCTGAGTATGAAGTGTGAATCACAGCTGTCTGAACAACATGCTATTGAGAATATCCATGGCCCAATTGCCTTCATGCTTAAGGGCTTAACCATAAAGACATTTGAGAAGCTAATCAACAAGATGACTAATCTACAAGGAGAGGCCAAACAGTTGCCTTTTCTAGATCAGTTGCCAAAGCAGAAATCCCAAAAGATCTATGAGAAGAAACTGAGCAAGAGAAGGCTGACAAGAAGAAGCCCTAAAGATCACCGAGACCATGACCTCAGCAGCCTCCACCTCCTTTGCCACCACTAAGGCAGCCATACCAGCCTCCACCGTAGCCTCCACGATCAGCACAGCCACCGTCCTAGCCATACCACCACCAGCAATGGTATGCATATCCGTTGCCAGGTAGTTATGGTTCACCTACTCTTTTAGATAAGTTAAACAAATCTTATCCTTTTAATAGGGAGGTAATCAGGAAGACCTTTAAGAATCTCTTAAAGAAACCTGATTTTCAGCTACTCGAGTCTAGGAAACCGGAGGAAGTAGACAAAAGTCATGATCTAAGCTTTTGTCCTTACCACTATATGTTAGGCCACATTTTGGAGGATTGCTTCATATTCAAGGAGCTGGGCTCTTTTTAGCGAAACCTACTTTTGGTACCAGTTGTTGGGAGATTAAGAGAGAAGAAAGAAAGAGAAAAAAAAGTAGAAAACACAATCTCACACACAGAAAGAGATTACAAGAAAATTTGCATGGTTCGACATCTTGGCTACGTCGACAGTCCCACTAGGATCTTATTATATTTCTTTCTTCCATGGAACTTAGGAGAAGATACAAATTTTGTAATGCGTCCACCCATAAATTTCCTCCTCTTTTACAGGCTAAGATCGAGAGATAAGTTTGTAGAAAAAAATACTTCTAGATAATCATCTAGCCATCAATTTTAAATTTTAAGTATGAAATAATTCAAATTTGGTGGCAACTAATTTTTGACAACAAAATTATGAAATTTGACTGCACATTTAATAAACCATCTTATAAGACATTATGGTAACCACCATTTAAAGCTTTGTAAAAATAGGCATTGATTAAAAAAAATAAAAATTTGACTCCACTTTAAGTTAATATACTACGAACACTAAAACATTGAAAAAATCAATACGATAGCATGAAATACATAGAAATGGGTGAACGTAAACAAAAGGGTTTATTAATTTTTTAGATGAAGCATTGCATATCCCCTATTAGGTTATTATCCTCCACCTCTAAAGCATTACTTTACGTATGCTCTACATGGTTCTCCTCATGTGATCAATATGATAGATGTGCTCGACAACTTTCAATAAGCATCTAAAGGATCAATAATATTTCGATCAATTTTGAAAATTTGTAATAAGCATTCAGCATTTGCACTAGCCAATGACAATTGAGGTGGTTTTATTAAGGCCAATAGTGTTGGTGTTCATGGAGAGAAGGATCGCTAGTGGTTTCCTTGGCTAGCAGGTAATGTTGTGGGAGGTGTGAGGATAATAGCAACTAATCCTTTTGGACTTTGATGGTTCAACCAAATTTTTTCTCACATTAGACGCCATCACTAGTAGACCTATCCATGAGTCGAGCTTGATGTGAACCTTGGCGTGGTCTTTTGATGATGGATTTAAAGGCTTAAAATGGCTTGAAAAGGATAACTTTGATGATAGGATCAATAATATTTCGATCATCCAAGATGGGGAGAATCCAAAACCAGATAGTTCAATGAGAGCTAATGAGGGGCAACCAACAACAACAAAATTCTGTAATGAAGAGGAGAATGTTTTAAAAAGTGATAGTGATACAAATTTATGGTAATTTTCTAAGGGGTTTTAGTAGTGCAAATAGGAGAAAATCCAAGATTAGTTCAAGTATATGTAGTCTAAGCCAAGAGCCCTTGCTTGGCAATATAAAATTATTTTGAGTAATGAGGAGACTTAGAAAAAGTTGCGAGAGTGATAAAGAATATAACAAAAGATTTCTATAGCAAGAAGAGAGTAATATTAGAACAATATAGTTACTACTACTCACCAAAGTAGCAAGCAAAAATATGCCACTAAGCTACTTCCAAGGGGAAATCCTTTCAAGAGAAACAATCCTAATTGTTGTTAAAGCATCATCAATCCTTCGTTACTTAAACATAGAGTATTTATAAAGTTTTTAAAGTATTTCAAATATCAAAATTAAAGGAGGAAGAGGGAGTTTTGGCCAACCAATATGAACAGGGACAAGGAACAAGGGGGTTAAAGCACCCCTTGGCCAAATGATGCAGTTCCTCATTTTTCCAATTGAGCGGTTATCCACGTGATGAGGGAATTAGTTATTTAATAATTCAAATTTTTAATAATCATTTCTCATTTAAATTAAATATCATTCCTTCCATATATTCCCTCCAAATACAAATTTTTGAATTTCAAAATTTGCTAATGTTCAAGATTGAAAAGTAAAAATTAAAATCAGTCTTATACAATAATCATACAACATAAAAAATGCAAATATTATAAGTCTTCAAGTGGCCTCTTGTCTTATGACCTTATTTATCGATTGCCTTCTTTTTGATTTGGGCTCTTGTGGCTACACTAGCTCTTTCTCCATAAACTCCTTATGCTATATCAGAGTTATCACTTGATGTAATCTAATTAACATGATAAATAGATTATTTTATTGATCCAAAAATTTTGGTCCAATTTATAGCAAAGTTGGGGTCAAATCTTAGTTGAGGTCAACCTAACCAATTTAATACACATACATACACATATGCACACACATACACACATATATATGTATGTATATATAAACTTATTTAGTTGTAATAAATTAAGAATAGAATAATAAGCTAACACTAATGCCTCCTCCATCAACCTTTTATGTATCTCATATATAGACAATAGATATTAAAAGTTATGGCTTATAAAGAACTTCAACATCAGTTGGTTAATTTATGCATGTGTCAGTTATGTACCTTCGAGCTTTTTTTTTTCAGATTTTTAAGATTTTATGCTGTGAAAATTTTCTTGTTAGTGAATAATTCTACAAGTTATTTGACACACCCACAACAACAACAACAACAACAAGCCTTTATCCCGCTAAGTGGGGATGTTATTTGACACACTAATCTTAACAATTAGCTTAATCTCATTTATCTAACGTCTACATAATTATATAATACAGTAAATAGCTAACCCTAGCACCTCCTCCACTAACTTTTTATGCATCTCAAATATCAGCCTTCATTATTATAAGTTATACGAACTACTTATAAAAATATCAACTTCTTCTGCTTAATCTTATGTTATTGTCATTTATATTATTTCCAATAGCTCATTTTATGCTCTTGTCTACAGATTTTTATAGCTTTATGTTGTGAAAAGTTTTTTTATCTTTTTCCCGTTAGTGAAAATCTTACATGTTATTTGACGCTGAATCTTCTTCAAAATAGCTCGATCTCGTTTATCTAGCTAGTACAGAGTTATTAAATTGTGGCTATTTCGTATTTGTATGTAAATGAATTTTCATTTCATAATTTCTTTTTTGATAAGATCACAATAATTATGTTATCCCCACATAGATCATTGTCACCAACAAGTTTAGAACCCCAAATTCTTACGTCAACAGCATATCTGTTATCTACATCATAAAGCAGCTACAATGCATTTGGGACAACTCAAAAAATGATTCATTAACCCAACCCAACATGGGTAAGAATCAGATATAACTCTACCCCGACTAGTCCTAAATTTAATTCAATGAGAAAATTATTTTGATCATATTTGTTGATGTCAATATGATCCAAATTTGTATGTAAATGAATTTTCATTTCATAATTTCTTTTTTGATAAGATCACAATAATTATGTTATCCCCACATAGATCATTGTCACCAACAAGTTTAGAACCCCAAATTCTTACGTCAACAGCATATCTGTTATCTACATCATAAAGCAGCTACAATGCATTTGGGACAACTCAAAAAATGATTCATTAACCCAACCCAACATGGGTAAGAATCAGATATAACTCTACCCCGACTAGTCCTAAATTTAATTCAATGAGAAAATTATTTTGATCATATTTGTTGATGTCAATATGATCCAAATTTGTATGTAAATGAATTTTCATTTCATAATTTCTGATAAGATCACAATAATTATGTTATCATAGATCATTGTCAAACAAGTTTAGAAAAATTCTTACGTCAACAGCATATCTATTGTATCTACATAAGCTACAATGCATTTGGGACAACTCAAAAAAAATGATTCATTATAATCCAACAAGAAGAATCAGATATAACTCTACCCCGACTAGTCCTAAATTTAATTCAATGAGAAAATTATTTTGATCATATTTGTTGATGTCAATATGATCCAAATTTCAATAGGCACAATATTATTATTAGTTTTTCAAAATATGTAAATCAACAGCCACTTTAGACAAGTTAACTAATTGATGCTTAAAAGTATATAAGTATTATTGTAGATCCACAATAAGTAACCACATGGACATAAAACATTTGACTTATAATCCAACAGCAAATCATGAAAATCTACAATATAAACTACAATATAAATACAGGGATAAGTAATGACAATTAACATGATTAACTTTGAAAAATGTGAAAAACGGGTAGAAATTTGAGGATTTTTATAAAATGAGAAACAATTTCTAGCGATGTGAAAACCAAATCAAAATAAAGGCAAAAAAATTGAAGATCAGATCAGAGTCAAGATAGATAGTTTGATATGCAACTCACATGAACATTCTCAGATGCTGGTGTTTCACAAGTAACTCCACAAGAATTTGTAAGTTTTTGACTTGCGTTGGTGTCACATCTTTCCAAAATACGTCTCTTGGAACATCTCTGCAGGTGAATTTGTTTTATGGTGGTTGAGGCATTTTTGAACTTCCCTTCAGAAATGGACTTTTCAAGACTGTTTTTCTTCAAATCTGTCTTAAGGTTGCAAGTCTCTTTTCTTAAGTTGTCAATTAGTTTTTCCTTCTCCATGACTTCCAAGTGCAGCTCGTCAATATCAGTGTGAAGCCGCTTCATTTTATTATTAGCCTTTTCTGCTTCTTCAGCATGCTTCCTGAAATCTAACTGAAGTATGGATCTATCATGATTAACTTTGAAAATTGTGAAAAACGGGTAGAAATTTGAGGATTTTTATAAAATGAGACAGAATTTCTAGCGATGTGAAAACCAAACATGAAAGCGAAGGCAAAAAATTTGAAGATCAGATCAGAATCAAGATAGATATTTTGGATATGCGACTCACATGAACATTATCAGATGCTGGTGTTTCACAAGTAACTCCACAAGAATTTGTAAGTTTTTGACTTGCGTGGGTGTCACATCTTTCCAAAATACGTCTCTTGGAACATCTCTGCAGGTGAATTTGTCTTATGGTGGTTGAGGCATTTTTGAACGTCCCTTCAGAAATGGACTTTTCAAGACTGTTTTTCTTCAAATCTGTCTTGAGGTTGCAAATCTCTTTTCTTAAGTTCTCATTTAGTTTTTCCTTCTCCATGACTTCCAAGCGCAGCTCGTCAATATCAGTGTGAAGCCGCTTCATTTTATTATTAGCCTTTTCTGCTTCTTCAGTATGCTTCCTGACATCTAACTGAAGTATGGATCGTTCAGCTTCTAACTTAATGATAATCTCGTCCTTCTTATTTATTGCCTGCTGCAACTTCTCTGCACTATCTTGGAGCTTCTCAGTAGCTTCCCTATCCAGACAATCAGCTTCTGTACGCTTGCTCTTGAAAAGAGCAATATAGTCACTCTCCATCTTCCTAAATTGGTTCCATACAAAATCCTTTTCTGCTAACAGAGCGGAAACCTCAGAATCCCTTCTTGAACTGAGCTCCTTGTAAGCATGCTTCAGTTTTTTTATCTCCTTCTTCAAGGACAATGTGAGCTGATTCTTTCCGTTGAAATCTTCTGAAGACCCAGGATGTTCAATCATATAATCTATGTTCTTAACTTCAGTAGCTCCAAATCCTTTCAGCTTTTCCTATATACGAAACAAGGTTTTGTTAGAACCATCATTGCTGCCAGAAAATATTTTTTATACAAAAGGTGAAGTATAAAAATACCTTCAGCTCTTCCATCTCAGCACACAACACTTCCACAAAGGAACGGAATTCCTCCAAATCACTTTCAGCAAGCTCTAATAATTAAAGAAAGATAAAAGCATTCAGCAAACCTTAAAGTTTCCCAACGACTAGTCTGATCAGACAAAACTTCCCAAGAATACGCCAGTTGTTGATCCATAAAAAGTATGAAATATTTAAAAAACTTAATACTATTTTCACTGGAAGGAACTGATTGAGAATAATAAACACATATAAAGTCTAACGATCAAAAGAATAGTAATGTTATTCACATAACTATATAGCCTTGCAAACTAGAAAGATATTTAAAAAAGCTGAAGTTCTCAGCCATCATTCATAATATGCCTTCAAATAAAATACATGTATCAATATCTTTCCTTCAAAACATGAAAACAGGAGCCACATAACTACATAAGCAATAAACGTTACAATATAAGAGAAATTATTCACTTATTCAATGAAATGATAAAAAAATAGTACAATGTCTCGACAAAGAAATGCCAGGGTTGAATCTGAATCTCATACACCTACAGAAGGTGGTTTGCAACCCAAATTAAAATGTGAGTAGAGTTCTGAAATTGGTTGGAGGTAATTCAAGTGGTCTTTCAATCATGGATATTAATTTTACTCAAGAAAATGAGAGAATTTCATCTCAAAGAATTATATAACACACTGAGATTTAAGATGCGGGAGACAAATTAGCTTCTATCTAAGCAATATAGCATGACACTGCATAATTTTAGACCAAATTGGATCGAATAGATAAATTTTAGCCTGCTTGGAACAATGTCGTATGATGAAGAGAGGTAAATGATCTACTTATTTAAAAATAAGAGTTGAATCCACGTAAAGCAAATGGGGAAAAAGTAAGATGCAGATCTGCAAAGAATTTTAGATTGTCGCAGCTCAGTAAAGGAGGAAATCCAATTTGGCCTTCAAATAATTACAATGTCTCAATAGAGAATTTCTCTACTTAAAGTCTTTTGTTGCAGTCTCTTTCTCTCCCAACATGGCAACTTTGCAGAGATAATGTCTAATGGAAATGCACACTAGGGGTGATTGAGCATGGTTCGAAGGTGATTGTTGCAGCTATCATCAAAGTATTCTTGGCATGTACATGCTGGTTTCAGAGATATGTTCTTACTGATCAAGCCTGTCATCTTACATATTCCATCCAGTTGATGTTGCATCCTATGGACAAAAATTTCTAACGCTCTACCACCAACACATTGTTGGACCAAGTATACGGCCCATTTGATTTGAGCTTGTGGGCTCCGAAAATTCATCACCGACCTCTCAACAAATGAAGAGAGTGATTTAAAATGTTGGTGAAATTTTCAGAAGATAGATGAGATAGTAGATAAGACACTACCCAGAGATTTTGCCCTCATTTTGCGAGGACTTTAGATCTAGTTCCAAGTTTCCTATGGTAGCTATAGTTAATTACCTCCATCTTGGAGAGAACTTTCGATTAAGGGTTAGATTTAAGCAATGGTAGCGTATAATAGCAACATGTAGAGTTTTGAAATTTGGATTTATGAAATTAATTATATTTAACTTAAAGCGGATGGTTGGTGAATGATGACGCGTCTGATCTAGATCTCGTAGTTTCCGTCGTATGTGGTCACTGGTCTACTTAGTCGGAGGAGATAGTTGACCCTATGAAGATCCTTGTCAGCATGGGTTCGTCATCCGAAATCGCTGTAGACTTGGGGCGGTGTTCTTTAAGAGGAGGCAAGTAACAGAGGGTTTTCTTCTATCAAGTGCACTATGGTTCACAACTCAAAAGAGCCATTGAACATACTGTCTGTGGCATGATATAATTAGTCGTTTAATACCCGTCGAGAACTTTGATCAGTACGTGCATGTAGCTCTTGGCCGCAAGTCGGAACGCGTTCATTCTTGCATGAGATTATTTGATAGTAAACATAATTGTATACTTGATTTGACTTTGACTCTTTTGTGAGCTAGAGTTTTCTTAATTCGTCACTTTCAGCAAACAATCGCGATGGATTGATTTTTAACTTTAAGTTCTTTAAAAATTGAATTTCATTTAAGCATTTATAATTTGGTGATTTATTTAATTTTATATTTGCATTGTTGCTTGAGTTTGATTAAGTCAATTTGAGGTTCTGCACATTTTATGCTAAGTATCCTCCGGTTGAAATCTTCATTCCATCATCGAGGTAGATGTATTATTTTGTTATTTCGGATCAAGTCGACTCTATTAATTTAATAATAGAGAATCAGATCTGATGTCATATAACAGAATTAACTTTTTAGATATTTTATTAAGTTGAAAATATTATAATAACATCATCAGGTTTTTAAGTTTTGATAACGGTCACGGCCGGAAGTAACCCCGACGTCACCGAACTTGAATTTAAACATTCAGTATAGTGTCGGGGCCCATGCATGTGTATTTTTAAATTGCTTGCATAATTTTAAGATATTGAATTTGAGTTTTAATCGTACTTTATAATGTGTGTAAGTTCAATTGAAGCCTTAATTAACATCTTTTGTTCGCTTGTACGATGTGTTGCGAATCCGATGGCGTTGCATTTTGATTCTTGTTCAATATGTTAAAATAATATTTATTTGTTTTACATCTAGTTCTAAATTCACTGAATTCTCAAACTCCAATGAGACAGCTTATGTTTGTTGATGAATTTGCAAGTCCATTATTAATCTCGTTCAAATTCTTTGATTCTTTTCAACTATCTGATGCAAAATGTAACACAGTTCGTTGCAAGTTTCATTTATACTCATTAATAAGCTATCGAGTCCCCATCCCCGTGTAAGCTCATACTTATTTAAAGAATTTTTGTATATGTAGATTTAGCTTCAATTTATCATCTTCATTTAAGTTCAATTTATGCTTAGCAACATTTTTATTTGTTCTTATTTAAGTCTCCCTTGATCCAAAATTGACGCTCACGGCGTCGTCATAGCGGAGTAGAGTGTGCATTCAATGTCAGTTGGGACGATTTTTAATTTAGTAATCCGTTCGGTTTGAAATTCAGAATCCGAAAATCTGATCCATATAAGATTTAATATAATCCGAATCAATTCAATCCAAAAAAAATTTTGGATTTTCGGTTCGGTTTTTAAAAAAATCAAAAATTATTAAAATTTAAAAACTTGTTATTTAATTAAAAAGGCAGATTTCACAGTTTTTTTTTTGTTTTCACGGTTCCACACTTCCACTACAGGCAGATTTCAGAATTCCTTTATGATTTATATTTTTTAAAACAGATATACTCATATTTTTCGAAACAGATTTATATTTCTGAATTCTGATTTGAAAAAATAAATATTAAATATATTACTTAAAGGACACTAATTAACATAAACACCTGTAATGTGATGAAATACATTTCTTCAAACATCTTTTTCTTTCACACCGTTTTTAATAACATAACACATTTGTCATTAATCCAATAAAATTTATATCTAATAAAAGAAAATTTTCAATTCGATATTACACATTCATAAACATTCCATTTAAAGGATTATAATTCGTATAGCATTCATAAATATTCATAAGCATTCATAATAAACATTTTCAATTTCTCAATTATCTTCATTTAAAAGCGTGATCGAGATTATCGCGTTGATTGAAAGAGTTTCATTATAACTTAGAAAAGTGTCATTTTAACTTTTGCATATTTCTCGGTGAGATGATAATCTAAAGATAAAAGAAAATTATTGCAATATTACAAATTCTAAAGCATTCCTTTAAAGGATTATAATTACGTATCATGATAAGTTCATATTTTTTTAATTATATTTCTAAAAGCGTGATCAGATTATCGCGTTCGATTGAAAGAGTTTCATTATAACTTAGAAAATTGTCATTTTAACTTTTCGTATTTCCTTTATCGGTGAGATGATAATCTAATCAGATATAAGTAGTTATTGACGATAATATTAAAGATCTAAGTGGAACGGAAAGCACAACAAAAAAAAATAAATATAAGAACTTTTTTAAAAAAAATCTAACCTAAAGTTTACTGAGGTGCAAAATCAATGCTCATGGTTTGATTAATGGCGAAATCTTAAGCTGTTTATCTTTGCATTCTCTACAAATGTTCATGGATCGGTGGCATCTTTATTATGATTAGAAATAGGAGATTAAAGACAAAATGAAAGTAAAATTCAAAGGAAAAGAAAGGCTCATTAAAGAATACGAATATGTGAGCGTCAAACTCCCGATTGGAAGATTACAATCATATAATCATCGGTAGTAAATGAAATAAGCATTCATTCACGCCATAAATTCATTCGAATTAAATAAAATCTGAAGCAATTAAAATTCAGAAATATTACCTCACTCATAACAAAATAAGCAATACCAGCTTATAACGAGTGTAAGGAGTATAGAAGGTGGAGGTTCTTATGGCAGCAGAAGCAAGGGTTAAGTAGCAGAAGAGCATAGCAAAGACAAGAAGAATGATGCGGAATTTCATCATTCCAGCTTATAAGTTATAACAACAGTACTGATCTACTTCTTTGCACCAAATGATGCTTTGAAAGAAGGGAGTTTGGGCCTATTGAAACAGAAAAAAAAATTAGAGCAAATGAGAAATATGTATAAGAAAGAAGCCAATAATACATTTGGAAAATACGAAGCTTTAATCCGATCATCATTCATTGAATTGGTTTTGAGAAGAAGCGATAAGCAATCTACCAAGTCTCAAAGCATAACAAAGCATAACAAAATAATTCATTACTCCATTGATTTCAGTGATAAGCAATACCAAAACCAAACTGAGACTATCTGGGATCTAATAGTGAACAACTCAAGTCTCCAAGCATGAATAGAATAGGTAACAACCAACAAGACCGTATGAGGCAACCAAACATGACATAACAACATCAATATAACAGCGCCCTCAAACAAGCGCAAAGGCATAACCTCCACCCAAATAAAAGCAAAACCTCCACCAATCGGAAAAAAAAAAATACCGCATCCAAAACCATCGACCAAGAAGCAAATATCGGGAAAACAGACGACAAACAGTTTAAGACTATAAAGCGATCCGATTAATTTGATATCTTATATAAGAGAAAATTGTGCCTGGGTCTACCTGTCCCAATCAAAATAAAATGGTATATCCTGAATGCTCAGTTGCCTTGTTTTTCATTAAATAGAAGTACATTGGAAAGAGGGCATCAACAAGCAGCAGTTTAGCACGGGATTATGAAGATAGCTTCTGTGTTTCTCCCCATAATGAACGGGCCTACTTGTTAAAGATTACAATGTCTTGCATGACATATACATGCAAGTTCTTATTCTGAATCAGCAAGCTAATTTTATTGAAACTTTTCATTACTTGAGTTTGATTCGTAATGTCAGGCGTCATCTGAAACAACTTATTAAGAGAGATTTAGGGGTATTTTTCAACCAACAAAAAGAAAACACCAACCCAAATCAGGAAAACAATAAGCAGATTTGAAAAAATCAAAAGCTAAGCAAATCTAAAGAGGCCAAAACCAAAAAAACAAGACGTGAGAAGACTAAGTTCAAATTCAAAAGGAGCAGTCAGACAAGAAACAATCCAATCTATATTCTTTGAGCGTGTTTCATTTTGATCATTTTGAAGACTAAAAGTTCTAATCAACAAGCAAAAAAAAAAAAATATAAACCATAAAAGAATCTACCAAAATGTATCATTTCAATATAGCATGTATTGATGTATATGAGTATATATATATATGTTACTCTGTATGAGTGTATGACTGTAGTCTGTATCTGTATCTGTATTTGTATGACTGTATCATTTCAATTCTTTACCAAAAAAGTTAGATCATCTATAACCTTCGATAGATCTGAAAGAAAAAGTATTAATGCATAATATAGTTTGGTAGTGATGTATGGCTGAAAAAAAAGTGTTGTAAGTAATTGAAAAAGTTTAAAAGATATAACAATACCTTCATCAAATTTATCAATATCGAATATTTTCCTCATGAGCTCATTTGTCCACTTTGCTCTCATCCAATCTTGGGCACAAATAAGAGCTTGTACTATTTTAGGAGATAAAGAGCTCCTAAAAGCATCTAGAACACGACCATCAGTACTAAAAATAGACTCAAAAACTACAGTTGATATACGAGCAACCAAAATATCTCTAGCCATTTGAGATAAGATGGGAAACCTTGGAGCATTAACCTTCCACCATGTTAAAATGTTAAAATCATCTTGCATAACTTCAAAGTCTTCAGCCAAGTATTTATCCAAGTCTGTTTTACTCTCAAGATCATCACTTTCATAATTATGCCTCTTGAACAACCAAAATATCTCTAGCCATTTGAGATAAGATGAGAAACCTTGAAACATTAACCTTCCACCATGTTAAAATGTTAAAATCATCTTGCATGAGTCTTGTGATTTATCCAAATCTGTTTTACTCTCGAGAGATCACTCTCATAATTATGCCTCTTGAACTTCTCAACCATCATGTACTTTCTCCCCCCATCCCTTGGATCATATTGGCTTTCAATAATATTTTATCTTATCTCAGGAGCAATTTCATCTTTATTTTTGTTAACTAACTTCATCTTATAATCATAAAATATATCGTAACAGCTAGACCTTATTGCTCGTGCCAAATTAAACCCATCCAAGCTAGGATATATATCCACTACAGCAAATTCAATATATCTAAGTTTGAACCTGGGATCAAGTACAACTACAAGATAAATATTCATATTCATTTTATCAACACAACCCCAATACTTATCAAATTTTAATTTCATTTTTTTTGTCATGCTACTAACTTCAACATCATTATGGGATTCCCAACTTTGAAGCACACATTGGACCTCCGCAATCTTATGAAAGAATATATTTGAAATGACATATAACGAACCGAAAATGTGCAGAGTCAGCTCATAAAATCTTTCTAAGAATATAACAAGCCTTCTTGCATTCTCCCAATCACCATCACATGGAACTCCACCTCCACTATGATTTACATCCACTTCCTTCTCCAACTCTATTCTAAATTGAGGATCAACCTCTTCATATCTCTCAAAACTTTTTTGGCGAATGTTGAATTTAACATCGGATATGTAGAATTCCACCTTGTAGTACATCCAAACAAACAAGCTTTTTTTAATTTTTATTCTTTTAATTCTTGATGACGATTTTGCTAATGTTGCTTACACATGCATTTACCCTCCTTAATTCCATCTTGAACAATAAGATTTATAATATGTGCAACACATCTCATATGTAAGAACTTAATATCTCTCAAAAGCTTTTTGAAACTGAAACGCTGAATTAACATCAGATATGTAGAATTCCACCTTGTAGGTACATCCAAATACAACAAACTTTTGCTTTGTATTTTTTTAATTTCAATGCATTCTTTGAATTTTTTAAGTCTTGATGGTGATTGTCAATGTACCTCCTTCTTTCTCTTTACACATTGTACAGTTTATATCATAATTCCATCTTGAATAATAAGATTTATAATATGCAACACATCTCTATGTAAGAACTTACAATCAAGAATACTCTGTTTAGAAGATTTCTTACGCAAATGATTGATAATACCATTATGGAGCTAGCATTATCGCGTGATTATAAATCGCATTAATACCTCAATCAATCAAATATCTACCTCACCTTCAATCTTCCCTCTATGACTATATTGGACAAAAATTAATGACTCTTTTATTTAACTTCCAATTCATCATATAGTGCGATTAGACACATGTAATTAATTCTCACGAATTAATGTTCATGTGTCGGTTATCAAAAGCCTTGTAGTTGAATCGTAATATTTTTTTCAAAGCATTCTTCATCTAAGTAAAATTCAGCGATCCAATGTCGCGGAAGGTATTTTAAATATTCAACATTGAGTCATAAAATATTTGAACCCATATCCTTCAACATGTTTGAATGATAATTCATCCATAATTACCATATCCTTCAACATATTTGAATGATATTTGAACCCATATCCTTCAACATGTTTGAATGATAATTCATCCATAATTACCATGACTGCTAAAGCTTTTCTAATAGCTTCTTGATCAAACCTCCAAGCTTTGAGACCTCCAGCATTTTGTTCACCTTTACTACTAAGTTACAATACTAGTAGAGTTTGACTTTTCTCCATGTTATGAATTCTTACATCTGAGAAAGATGTGTAGTAAAGTTGTAGTAATTAAGCTTTGTATCACTATAATAAATCTTCCCAATAGTTACATTTACTCATCTTTCTCCATCTAACTATTAAATTTAGTAAAATGATCCCGGACATCGATCTTGGTTGGTGTCTTTCTTGTTCTCTTTTCAAAAGATGACTTGCTACTTGAAGCACTTGCAATAGATATTATCTTGGTTGATAGGTGTTTGATTTTGGGAAGAATCAATCATGTTAGAACTCTCTCTACAATGAGACATCTAATCAAAGTGTAAAGAGATCAACAAAGAATAAGCCAAATGAGAGTAGAAAAAACTAAAAATTAATATGATACACCCGATCTTGATTATACCAACGTTAAACCTCTTATGAAAAAAACAAAACCACTGTCGTAACTTTCATTTACTTCAATTAAAATGATAATTAATAATATGATTTTTCAGATTCAATAAACACCATATAAATATTCTTTGCACTCCATTTTATTTCTACTAATTATCCTAACACAAAAAAATCATTCAACACAATAGATCTTTCTAATAAGAAATAAAATTGATTTCTCTAATGCTAACATGACTTTCTAAGATTTTATTTTACACTGAATCATAACTTCGTTATGTTATGCATAAATTTATAATCATAAACCTAATACCTCCTTTAATTTAAAAACAACACTAAGCATATTTTTCTTATTCTTTAAGATTTCACTAAAAAAATTATTAAGCCATTCTTCTTTATCTCCTATAACTTTTCAGAAAATTCAAAATATTTATATATAAAGAATACCTAAATATGAATATGAATACAACGCAGAAAAAATGACATCTTATGAAAAAATACAGAAGTTCATACAAAGATAATCCCACTCATTTCAAATGAAAGATAAGTTAAGAAGGGTTACTTTCTTAAGAGCTCATGAAACATGACAAAGAATATACTGAAAGAGTTGCATATATTGGAAATTTAGAATAGTAAACAACTTCAACTCCAAGTCTCCAAAGGACCAAAGCAGAAAGCACTAACCAGCGGTCCAACATAAAAAGAATCCACGAGAATCGAGACAAAACCTGCTGCAACTTTCCAAAAATTCAAAGTATTTATATATAAAGAATACCTAAATATGAATATGAATACAACGAAGAAAAAATGGTATCTTATGAAAAAATACAGAAGTTCATTCAAAGATAATCCTGCTCATTTCAAATGAAAGATAAGTTAAGAAGGGTTACTTTCTTAAGAGCTCATGAAACATGACAAAGAATATACTGAAAGAGTTACATATATTGAAAATTTAGAATAGTAAACAACTCCAACTCCAAGTCTCCAAAGGACCAAATCAGAAAACACTAACCAGCGGTCTAGCATAAAAAGAATCCATAAGAATCGAGACAAAACCTGCTGCATTGCTGAATGCAATTGATGACAGAACAGGGTCACAGGCCGCCAGAATCCGTGAGAACTGAGAATCGAGACCGTGAGACCCAAGAGCCCGAGAGAAAAACTTAGAGAATAAAGGAGCGTTCCTTGATTCTTGAAGCGATGAGCGAAGAAGGGAGAAGAGAACAAATAAATCATGAACGAGCGAAAATGTCGACATAAGAAGAGTCAACAGTCGAAGAGAACTAGGAAGTAGAGAACAAATACAGTAGTGAGATGTTGTCGCTTTGCCTTTCCTCCCAATGCTTTTAGCCACGTAATATCGATTTACATTTGTGATTACAAGACCACGGACTAACCTTCTGGTAAATTTGGATTTTCAATTTTTTTGGATTACAAATTTTTAAATCCGATCCATAATCCAAAAACCAAATTTAGCTAAAATTAAATCCAAAATCCAAAATAAAATTAAAAAATCGATCCAAATTTAAAATTTTGGTTCCATTTTAATTGGATTTTCGGTTTAAACCGAATTAAGCAGCGGAGTATTCGGCCATCCGTCATATCGGCATAGCGTCGGTGTTTTCGCGATCTCTGATCACTTAACTCTGCGAGTATAACAGGGTTCAAACACCTGCATAAAAAGAACATATATGTAGGTTCATTCTTTAATTTTTCATTTTTAAATAAATTCAATTTAAGCTCGTCAACACTTTTATTGTTCTTGTTTAAGTCCTCCATCAGTCCAAAATTGACTCTCGGCGTCCCGCGTAAGAGACGTCGGGGTATTCGACTTCCGTCACTCGCATGCGGTCGTCTTTGCGACATTACGGTTGTGATCTTCTATCCATTAGCTAGAATAAGCATAACGGTCGATGTTTTCGCGACTATTCTGGTGATCTTACCTAACTTCTGCGAGCATGAGTTCTTCAAACACTATATAAAAGAACATATATGTAGGTTCATTCTTTAATTTTTCATTTTAAAATAAATTCAATTTAAGCTCGTCAACACTTTTATTGTTCTTGTTTAAGTCCTCCATCAGTCCAAAATTTGACATCTCGGCGTCTAAGCAAGAGTGCGTCGGGGCTATTCGACCTTCATTTCTGCGGCATAACGTCAATGTCTTTGTGATTACGGTTGTGATCTTATCTTCTAAAATAGAAGCGTAACGATCGATGTTTTCGCGACTTACGGTTGTGATCTTGTATACCTTCTGGCGGCATATGTTCTTAATTACATAAAGAAAAAGTATATAAGTTTATTCTTTAATTTTTCATTTTTAAATAAATTCAATTTAAGCTCGTCAACACTTTTATTTGTTCTTATTTAAGTCCTCCATCAGTCCAAAATTCGACATCTCGGTGTTATAGAGTGCGTCGAGGTTCGCGCTTCGTCACTCGCAGCATAACGGTCGATATCTTCTTGACACTATTGTTGTGGTCTCAGTTAGCTTAATGAGCATAGTGGAGTCTTCAAACACATGCATAAAAAGACATATGTAGGTTTATTCTTTAATTTATCATTTTCAAATAAGTTCAATTTAAACTCGTCAACACTTTTATTTATTTTTGTTTAGGTCCATCCAAAATTGGTAGCCGCGTCGTCGGCGTAGTGCTGCATCGGTGGATTATTCATCGATTCTGGCGTAGCGATTGATCTTTGCGGCTACGATCGTGGTCTTAACTGGCACTCATGCGGTCTTGGCTGTCAACTTTCACAGCATAACTTGAGATCTTGTCTTGTAAATATCTTCTTAGTCACCAGTAATCACCACAAGAACAATACCCTTTAGTGAAATGGTGGAAGTGGATTGCATCTCGAACAACAATCTCTCTCTGTACAACATTGTTGACCATCTTAGTGAAATTGTGGCAATCACCACATATTCTTAGGTTCTTGGTCATCCTAATGGCGGTACCCTCAGTTGTTGCAACAAGAACAAATGCAATTGTCGACTTCTCCTTTGTGGGTGTACAAGAACTTCGGCTTTAATCTCCTCATTTATATCATGCGACAAAATTTGTATCAAGAACATAGCTTTTCAACTAAAATCTCTTCACTTTTCATATATCTCCTTAAGGATTAGACTTATCCCCACTAAACTAATATATCTTATCGTTGATCTCAATCCATGTCCAGCCAGGAGTCTTTTTCACTCTCATCAACTATCTTACCTTAGCCACCTCTTCCCATCTCTGTATTAGCATATATGTTTGCGAGCAAAACATAGTATCCACAATTTCTTGGACTAACTCAAGAAGGCTTTTCTGCCTTCTCGCCAATCCTATATCCCCATGGATTACGCAAGCCCCTAAATTGCACCCTAAAAGCCCTCATCTTTTTCTCGTTCATCCTCTCGGTCAATTCAAGCTTCATTAAGTCTTCCCGTCGAGTCTCACCATGCGTGTAATGCTTCACATCGGGTTCTACAAGATAGTCTCTCTCCATTGAATTGAAAATTTGTCTTCCCTCTTCTACCAATCTGCATGACAGCGGCATGGAAACAAAGGTGATCTGATTTGGCCGAATCCCACTCTGTAGCATTTTAGGAAACAGCTGAAGAACTTCTCTGCCACGACCATGAACGCCATAGGCTGAGATCATTGAACTCCATGAAATCACATTCTTTTCTTTCATTTGATCAAACAATGCCATGGATTCCTCGGGATTTCTACACCCAGCATAGCCAGAGATCATGACCGTCCATGCCACCAGATCCCCCTTAAGCATCTTGTCAAACACTTTGCGGGCATCTTCCACTTGCCTGCACTTTGAATACATGTCGACGATAGCTGCAGAAATGAAAACATCTGATAATCTGCATGGACAGCATGTCCCTTCAGTTGCATAACTTTCAAAACCTCCTTCACAGAGCCATCCTTTGCATAAAGAATTTCCCAAACCTTGGCATCTGCTGTAAAAGCTGATGCAGCTAGAAACGTCCATTTGGAGAAATAGTAGCTATGTTATTCTTCAACTGATTTGTGTCAACAGTTGCCAACTCTTTACCACTTTTACCATGCCAAAGCTTAATATCAATGCCTTAAGAGCACGAAGCAATGATCATGCTCCCATCACCAGCTCCATAAGTTGCAGGGACCCCAACAAGAGTCAGCATCTTGTCAAACACCTTGCGGGAATCTT
Organism: Cymbidium sinense; assembly: GCA_021442155.1. Classification (NCBI taxonomy): domain Eukaryota; kingdom Viridiplantae; phylum Streptophyta; class Magnoliopsida; order Asparagales; family Orchidaceae; genus Cymbidium; species Cymbidium sinense. Next base: position 141,004,130 of record CM038223.1, on the reverse strand, counting down.
CCACTTGCACGCACTTTGAATACATGTCGACGATAGCTGTAGAAATGAAAACATCTGGCAGTTTGCATGTACAGTGTGTCCCTTCAGTTGCATAACTTTCAAAACCTCCTTCACAGAGCCATCCTTTGCATAAAGAATTTCCCAAACCTTGACATCTGCTGTAAAAGCTGCAGTAGCTAGAAAACGTCCATTTGGAGAAATAGTAGCTATGTTATTCTTCAACTGATTTGTGTCAACAGTTGCCAACTCTTTACCACTTTTATCATGCCAAAGCTTAATATCAATACCTTAAGAGCACGAAGCAACGATCATGCTCCCATCACCAGCTCCATAAGTTGCAGGGACCCCAACAAGAGTCAGCACCGACTTCATCTCATTTATCTTATGATTCTCCCATTTGATCTCTGGTGCAGGAACCTTAGCCTGCTGCTTGCTGTCACCAGCAGCTTTCAAAATGACATCCCCATACATATATAGACAAGACCCTGAAAGAACCTGAGCAGCTATGACCAGGGAGGAAGCTCCCTCCAGGAAAGTAATGGCAGAAGGTTGCGCACTAACAGGTAGATTTATCTTCAGAAGCTTGAAACTCTTGCTGGAAACATTGTCCACTATAAAGACTCTGACAACTCCATCAGAACAAGTGGTGGCCAGATTCCGGCCATCCGAAGAGAAACAAAGCGCAGTAACAGTATCAGCGTGGCCCCTGAGGGTATTGATATCGAGAGGGTGATGTCGCTTATTCTAATCCTTATCTACAGCATGCGAGTGGGTGAGATCTCTCGTGGGACTTTCGTGATATGGATGGAGGAGGTTTTACAACGGGATTTTGGTTAGCAACCTTGAGCTCCAGCGGACCGGCGATCGTCACGACCTCAGCTCGCTTTCGGCGGAAGTAATCGGCGAATAAGAGCAGAGCAAGAACGCCGTCAATGATGGCCAATAAGAGAGAAATGGAGACGATGGAGAACCCTAGGACAGTTGGGGATGTCGTCGGCATTTTGTTCAGAGCTTATCGGGACGAATGAGGGGGAGTGGTTTCTATCCCGTGCGGCTGAGCTTGGTGCAAGAACTAGAGGGGAGTGACGGCTGATATATATATATATATATATATATATATATATATATATATATATATATATATATATATATATATATGTAAGCTTACTTCTCTTTTTTTATATTAAATAAACTTAAATTTTGATTTTTATAATTGCATCACCACATAGACAAATTGTATGTCAATTAAACATTATTCCGATGTTTTGAACGCAACGGCACAGTCCGTTTCGCGATCAAAGGCCGTTTTAGTTCAAGTTGGCGCCGAATCGGGATCAATTTCAGTTTAAATTTGCACGTCGTTACTTCCGCTTGCTCGATATTCGCTCAGACTGGTCCGAATTGAGCGTGAACGGTCTTATTTAATAGATTTCGGCATTTTGACACTAAAGACACAATCAATTTCACGAACGGAGGTCGTTTGGGCATCGTCGCAGCTTTTCGACCTCGATATGTGTGTCAGCGCTTTGACGACCCCCCTTCTTGATCAATCGACCGTCAAATTATGCAAGTTGCATATTCTGATCAATTTCGACATTCTGAACACGATGACGGAGTCCGTTCGTCGATCAGAGATCATTTTGACTGATTTTCAATGCTGTCGAGTGCGTTTTAGCTCCGATTTGTGTGTTGAAGCTCGTCGAATTCACCTTGTGAGGTCGACTTGACTTATGGCGCATGCATGGAGGTTAACAGAGCTATTCAAACTTAACATGTAGGATGAGCACTTGAGGTAGTCTACTATAGTGATCATTAAAAAGATGAAGAAAATCTTATCTTGGTTTAACTCAACCACAGTTGTTATTCTTTCTCTGAGTTCTTAGAAGACAGTATTGAGTACAAATCTTTTGAAAAAGATATCTTATAATTCTTCAAGGGGGCACTTTATTTGTAATTACAAATGGCCATTCACGTGATGTATTGACAAATGTAAATTCATTAAGTAAACTATTATCAGAAATTCAGTACTAATGATTCTCCAAGAATGAGATATGCACCTGAGGTGGTGTACAATAATGTTATTCTTTCTCTGAGTTCTTCAAAGAAAGCACTGCGTACAAATTTTCTAAATAAGATGCCTACTAGTTCTTCTTGTAGACATTTTATTTTTAATCATAAATGGTCGTTCTCGTGATGTCTTAACAAATGATAATTTATTAGGTAAACTCTTCTCAGCAATTGACCACTGACGATGCTCCGACCATGGGACCTTGAGGAAAAAGCAGTGCCAATCATGTAAATAAATCAATGGATATTTCAGAAGATGCAACCCCTAAAACTCTACATCAACTCGATGACATAGGCATCATTACTGCAGGTAAAAAGTAGGTTTTTTCTGCACTTCATTGTAGATTAACTTGGGATGAATTCTGGAAAAATATGGCAAGCATGGTGCATTTTAAAACATAAAAAATAAATAAATAAAATATGCTGCAGATGAATCGTGTCTAAACCAATCTAAAGTTTAGGGTAGAAATGGACACGAAAGCTAGAATGGAAAGAAAACATACAGCAAAGGGAAGAAAAACCTCACCTAACTGCATCTTGTAGCAGAGCGCTTCTGACTCCTTGAACCCGACCAGAACACCCATCTTCGCATCCTCAACCAGGCGAGTTTTAGCCTGCTCGTTCTTCATCTGCAAAGAAAATGAATAAGATATCAAGAAACCCCTAGAAAGATACCCCCAAAGAGAGCTTCAAGTTTCACCAGACAAGACGAGCCAGAGGGCTTCGACCAAGTAAAAAGTTATCAACAGAAGTCTACCTGAGCAATGTGGGACTCAAGAAACCGCACCCTGCTGCTCCAATGTTCGTGCTGATTCTCGAGAAACTCGCGATCGTTAATTAGGGTTTCTATCTGAGACTGCTGGGACTTCAGCATCTCCTTCAATGTTCTATAGATCTGGCTCCATATGAGTTTATCGGAGGAAATGTGACGACTTTTCTGCTGCTCCATCGGCTTAAAGGCTCGTAGAAATCTACGAAAGAAATCAGCGTTATGATTTGAATGCAGTGACGGTAGGGCTTCTCACAATGAGTTCAAGATGAGAAATTGAGTTGTTTGGCTTCGGCCTGATGACTGTTAGAGTTTGGAAGAGTTAAACGGAGATTTGAGAGGACCGTTAGAGTTCTCACTTCTCAAAACGCTGAGGAGAGAGGAAGAAGACCGTTGGGAAGTTCGGGGTTTCTTCGATCGCTATATAGACTAAACTCTTGAGTCTCGGACTCTTGAGCAGTTTCAATTACGTTTTTTTTTTTCAAAAAAATTAACGATGATAAAGTGAGCTAGTGGAGGGCCCACCACTACTGCTCATATAAATGGATATGAATTTTAAATAATCGGCCCAAAAGAATTCCTTCCCAAACGGGCCTACCACTAGTTTTCAAGTGCTGTTCAATTCATTTAAAGTTATATCCTTATCCATTTTTTTCATTCCATCTAAACTCATCTATTTTTAATAATAAAATATTATTGTTACATGCTAAAAAATTAATTACAGTAGAATAAAAATTTAAGTCTTAGACTAATTGTGAAATCGACATCTGAGATATTTAAAGAATAAAAAAAACTGAATTTTTTACGTGAAAAGCTCAAAAAAAAGGGGAAAAATCGGCTGGATAAAATCTTCTTATATATTTGTTTTGACAAGTTTTTTTCCGATCTGATTACAAAATTGTATATGAGAAGGGCTGATAATGGGAATCTCAAAATCAGGTAACAACAGTCATATAGTAATAGTGAACAACGTCGGTGGACGGCGATGGTCGTCGGGATGGTGGCCGGCGAAGATCCGTCGAGATGGCGGTGGCCGAACGAGTAGGAGGTGGCCTGATGACTTCCGCGATAGTTGACGATGATAATGGCCAGCGGTGGTGTGGTGACGCCCGGCAACAGATTGGCAGCGAGATCGTGACAAGCGGCATGGCCCGGCAGTGGTTGTAATCAAGTAGTGTGGCTGTCAGTGGTACAATTATGCCGAGGATTTTCAAGCTTCTCTCCTCTCTTCTTGGCCTCCCCATATGAAGAATGAAGAGTTGTTTATAGATTGGAGAGTAGCGTAAATACTGCATCAAACCACTCCTCTCCATGGGGCTCAAAATGATTCCTTTGATCATTTGATGTATTGTAAGTATTTGAATGCTCAATAAGTCAATTATCATATCTTGGGCTTGTTAGATCCATCGTTGAGGCTCGATTTCTTATAAACACTTCATGTTTAAGAGCTATCTAGGGATTTAATTGATATCCCAAAGTTTCCAATGATATTTTAAGTGCTTGATCTCAACTAGTTTCAATTTAGGATCAACTTGCTTTTGACATTAAGATTCGTACTTTGACTAATGGTATTTTAAGTGTCATATCAGTTATCCCCCTATTTTTGGATGACATTATCTCAATCATCCAAAAATATATATATGTCAAATACTTAAAAATAACAAATCTTTTAATAAAATTTGCGGGTCTATCAACCATATATTTTGAGAGAACAGATCTTCATGGGAGCACAAGATTATGATCACGAGCGGGCGGGGCATGACGATAATGGATCTGCACAGAGATTTGAGTTATAGACCCATTCGAGCGATTCTGAGCTTGTGGGCCCGTGTGCGAGGGCTGGCGTGAGCATGCGGAATGGCAGCATGAGGCGGCGGCGGAGGGTTTTGTCCGGTTTTTTACTGTTTGCCCATTTTGGGCAATTTTGAACGGGTTTTTGCGATTTTTCTTTGATTTTTTCTTTTGCCCTATATGGGGCTATAAAAACAGGCGAGGGAGAAGGCACTCTCGTATCTTTGGAGTGTCCCTCCTCTTCTTAAAGAGGAGGTCGTTGAGGAGGCGTAATTCATCTGCAAGCTCAGTTTTCTCTCGAAAGAGGTGTCAAGGCTCGTCGACCGTAGTTGAGGCGATCAGACCCATAGTTCATCTGACAGACTCAGTTTTCCTCGAAAGAGGTGTCACGACCTCGTCGGGCCGGCCGTTGAAGCGACCAAGGCGTAATGTATGATATGGCTCCAGTTTTCCCTCGAAAGAGGTGTCAACTGACCTCATCAAACCGACCGGGATCGGAGGCGATCAAGGCCCGCGGTACATACGTTGTGTCTACAGTTTTCCATTGAAAGAGACGTCAACTATACTCGTCGGACCGGCCCGTTGAGGGCGATCAAAGCCCCATCTGGCGTTCAATTTTCTCGAAGAGCGTCAATTACCTTGAACCAACCGGGTTTGGCGTCAGGCAATCGCCACATACTCGTGATTCGTTTTCCCTCGAAAGCCAACGCTCTCGTCAGCCGGGTTGAGCGATCAAGTCGCATCTGGCGATGATGGTAATGGCGATAGCCGGCGATAGTAGTCAGCAGTGGTAGCCGGCGATAGTGGTTAGCGGTTGCAAGGTGGTAAAATGCGCTGAACGATGTCGGCAGTGGTGGCGTGTCGGTAGTCGGTAGGGATGGCAACGATGGTGGTGGCCCGGGAATGTCGGCGATGGTGGTGGCGGCAGCCAGTGGTCGGCCGATAAGTGATCAATGTAGAACCGCGATAGTAGTCGGCGATGCGGCCATGTAATCAGCGATGTCGAAAGCGATACCAGCGATAGTAATCGGCAGTGGCAACAATGATGGATAGCGCCGCGTGTAGTCAGCGATGCTTAATGGCAGCAAGAGTCAACAGTGCGATTAAGCATCAGTAATGAGGATAGGCAACGATGGTAGTAACCCGGAGATGCCGGTGATAATTCCAGCAGTGGTTGCGGCCGGCGTGTCGATCATGAAGCCAGTATCAGCAGTGCAGCGTGTAATCAGTGAGATACCGCAACAATGGTGGTGACTTCGATTCGGTGATAAGTGCGATCGTATTGGCGGCCGCGGGGTCAGCGATGAAGTAAATCGATAGTGGCGCAGCGTCAGTAGTCAGCAGATACCGGCGATGATGGTAGTGACGCGGAGATTACGATGGTGGTGCGGTCCAAACGATGGTGGTGGTGGCGGTGGTCGGCAGCGTGGCGGTGGCGTGGTAGCGGCCGGATCTTTGACCTATCGAGGTTGTTTGTCGAGTGACTTCGATAGCGTTAACTTGTATGGAAAAAATTGAATATCGAGATTTTTTTGATCTCGAGGTTATTGTCGAGTGTTACCCGATGATGTTAACCTGTATGAAAGAGGTTGAATTGAATCCGCTGAGGATTTTTGACCCATCCGAGGTTGTATGTCAGAGTGTTACCGAATGATGTTAACCTATATAGAAGAGGTCATGAATCTGTGAGATTTTGACCCATCCAGATTGTTTGCCAGTGTTACCGATGCGTTAACATGGAAAGGTCGAATTGAATCTGTTGAGGATTTTTGACCTATCTGAGGTTGTTTGTCAAAGTGTGACTCGATGACGTTAACTTGTATGGAAGATGTTGAGTTAAATCCACTGAGGATTTTTGACCTATCCGAGGTTGTTTGTCAGAGTGTGACTTGATAACGTTAACCTGTGTGGAAGAGGTCGAATTGAATCCGTTGAAGATTTTTGACCCATCCGAGTTTGTTTGTTAGAGTGTTACCGTGGCGTTAACTATATAAAGAGGTCGTGAATCCAGTATTTTGACCCATCAGGTTGTTTGTCGAGTGTTACCCGATTATATTAACTTGTATGGAAGAGGTCGGCGAATCCCGAGATTTTTGACCCATCCGAGATTGTTTGTTAGAGTGTTACCCGATGACGTTAACCTGTATGGAAGAGGTCGAATTGAATCCGTTGAGGATTTTTGACCTATCCGAGGTTGTTTATCATAGTGTTATTTGATGACGTTAACTTGTATGGAACAGGTCGAATTAAATCCGCTGATGATTTTTGATCTATCCGAGGTTGTTTATTAGAGGTTGACTCAATGACGTTAACTTGTATAGAAGAGGTCGATTTGAATCGGCGAGGATTTTTTACCTATCCGAGGTTATTTGTCAGAGTGTTACCGATGCGTTAACACGTATGGAATTGGTTGAATTGAATTGAGAATTTTTTGATCCGAGGTTGTTTGTCGGTATTACGATGCGTTAACACTGGAAGAGATTGAATTGAATCCGTTGAGGATTTTAACCCATCCGAGGTTGTTTATGAGAGTGTTACCCGATGACGTTAACTTGTATGGAAGAGATCGAATTGAATCCGCTCGGGATTTTTGACCCATCCGAGGTTGTTTGTTGGAGTGTTACCCGATGACTTTAACATGTATGAAATAGGTCGAATTGAATCCGCTGAGGATTTTTGACCTATTTGAGGTTGTTTGTCGAGTGTGACTTCGATGGCGTTAACCTATGGAAGAGGTTGAAGTGAATGAGGTTTTTGACTATCGAGGTTGTTTATCAGAGTGTGACTTGATGACGTTAACCTGTTTGGAAGAGGTTGAATTAAATCCGTTGAGTATTTTTAACCCATCAGAGGTTGTTTGTCAAAGTGTTATCCGATGATATTAACCTGTATAGAAGAGGTCGAATTGAATCCGCTGAAGATTTTTGACACATCCGAGGTTTTTTGTCAAAGTGTTACCCGTCGTTAACCTGTATGGAAGAGGTTGAATTAAATCGTTGAGGATTTTTGGCCCATCCGAGGTTGTTTGTGAGAGTGTTACCCAATGACGTTAACCTGTATGGAAGAGGTTGAATTGAATCCGCTGAGGATTTTTGACCCATCCGAGGTTGTTTGTCAGAGTGTTACCCGATGACGTTAACCTGTATAGAAGAAGTCGAATTGAATCCACTGATGATTTTTGATTTATCTGAGGTTGTTTGTCAGAGTGTTACTCGATGACGTTAACCTATATGGAAGATGTTGAATTGAATCCGCTGAGAATTTTTGACCTATCCGAGGTTGTTTGTTAGAGTGTTATTCGATGACATTAACATGTATGGAAGAGGTCGTGGGAAGTCCACCAAGGACCTTTTAACCTATCCTAGGTATTAGCCAAAGTGTTATTTGACTTCTTACCTGTGTGGAGTATGTGCGAAGTTTTGAGCTATCTGAGGTTGTTTGTCAGAGTCTTTGTTCGATGACGTTAACCTGTGTGGAGTAAGGTGCGGTGATCCCAGATTGTTTATTAGAGTCTTTGCTCGATGACGTTAACCTGTATGGAAGAAATCGAATTGAATCCCCTGAGGGTTTTTGACCTATCCGAAATTGTTTGTCAAAGTATTACTTGATGACGTTAACCTGTATGGAAGAGGTCGAATCAAAACATTCGTTTGTGGTTGTAGTCAAAGTTGATCCTTAACTTTGGTCTTGTTTTTCCATGAGTATGATTGAAAAATCATAATTTTCAAAGTTATATCTCTTCTCAATGTTGAAATATCTTCTAACTTTGACTTATTTCTTGGGATGGTAATTGATTAGATGCTTAACATATTAACATGGGCGATCTTCTGAGATTAAGAGTTGCCCCCCAATTTTCGACAAAATCTGAATGAACGAAGTTTGATGAATCTTCATTCTTCACTTGCGCTCCTTAAAAGCTTGAAATGCTCCACCTCGAAGATAGTTTTGATCTTGTTGGGAAACTTGGTCGCTATATAAGATGAAATAATGGAATCGACTTCGAGATGGCGTCAAAGCTGAGCGTCTAGAAAACGGTTGCGGTAGAGTGAAAGTTTACATAGCCTTGTTGTGAAATGCACACACGCCGTATTTAAAGAGTGAAAACTCTAGAATTTTATGTGAAAACTTGAAGAGGAAAAATCACGGCGCCAGAGAAATCTTCCACTATGTATTTATTTTGGAGTATAAGTTTTCCCGATACGGGATTACAAAATTGTATATGAGAAGGGCTGACAATGGGAATCTCAAAATTAGGCAACAATAGTCATATAATAATGGTGAACGTCGATTGGCGATAAAGGTCCCTGGATGGTGGCCGGCGAAGATGGTATCGAGATGGTAGCGGTGGCGATAGTAGTCGGTGGCTAGTCGGTGATGATAGCCGGATGATGGTTGATGTGATGATCGGCGATGAGGGCGGTGGCAGCGAGGAGATTGGCAGATCAGCATGGCGGCAAATGTGGCCCAGCGATGGTTGGTAACCGGCGTGGTGGTCAGCGGCAATCAGTGGTGCGATTATGCCTGGAGGATTTTCAAGCTTTAGAGCTCTCTCTTCTCTCTTTCTTGGCCTCCTCTAATATGAAGAATGAATAGCTATTTATAGATTAGAGAAGTGGCGTCTCTATAAATACATGCAAAATCCGAACCACTTCTTTCCATCGGACGGCTCAAAATGATTCATTTGATCATTTGATGTATTTTAAGTATTTGAATGCTCAAATGAAGTCATAATTATGAGATCTTGGGCTTGTTAGATCCGGCTCATCGAGACGCTCGATTCTTATAAACACTCTATGTTTAAGAGCATCTAGATTTAATTGATATCCCAAAGTTTCCAATGATATTTTAAGTGTTTAATCTTGACCAGTTTCAACTTAGGATCAACTTGCTTTTGACATCAAGATTCGTACTTCAACTGTGGTATTTTAAGTGTCATATCATTTATTATTTATTAAATAAAAATATTAAATAACAAAAATACAAAAATGAGCGGATATGATAGAGCAAATTATCTTTGATTTTTCAAATAAATGATTTAATGAGAATTTTCATTTATTTTAAGAAATTGTAAAATTTTACTATTTTTAAATCATTTGAATTTGATGCATTTAATGACAATCATTTAAAATAAAATGCATGATTAAAATGAAATAACTATAATAGGCTAAATCAATTATAACATAAATTATATCTTATCCAAATCCACTTATGGCAAACCCTTAAGCTCAATTAAAACTAAATTAATTGACAATTTGTTCTTTATTGTTGTGGAATATTTGTCATCAATCCTAATCAATTGTTAATAATAAGCTCGAACCAATGGTTGGTAACCTTCACAAATAATTAATTCTAGCAAATCAAGTATTATTTTTAAACATCTTTGTCAATGGTGATCCTTACTAAGCGACAATTATTTATAATGATCTTCAATGGCCATTAAATGATTATTTTCAATGATAACCAATTTATAATGGTTATCTCATGTTTAGAAAAACACTAGTAAAATGAAAATTAGATAGTTTTAGGAAATCCAAATTTATAAGGCAGCTATTTTATAAGAAAATAAAAGTGGAATAAACATAAATCTTTTATGTTCATATCTATAGTTATCATAAAAATACACTTAAATAGAGTATAGAATTCTCTATTATGTAGTGAGATAATTTTAAATTAGACATAGAACACTTTTTTAAAAAAAAACCTAATTGAATACATTAAGATCGATTTCAACACATCATAATTCTCTTCAAACTAAAATTATTAAAAAAAATTGATGAATAAATTATACATAAAATTAACTCTAAAAATCCATAAAATTCAATTAAACACAAAATAACATGCAAGTCTTGTTAAATCCAAATCATATTATTATGTATAGATTCAAACACTTTAGAAACAATCATTACATAATCTTACCATACAATGCCATATGTTAAATCTATATTTAGCACATAACAAATGCTAACTGTTATAGCAATGTTGGATACAAGCAAATATGGATGTGTATAAAGGCAATCTATTATAAAATCAAAGAGAATCATTATGATAAATCATATATACATGGCGGGTTGATTGAATATTGAAGAGTTGACAAGTTTTTTTTGAGATAAAAGGAATCTGAGTCAAGTAGTTGGAACTAATTGAAAGGAGTCTATGTTGGACAATCAACGTAAAAAAGAGGGAGTGAAGGTGTTGATTGTTGTCCATTGAATGAAGTGGATACAAAATTATAGAGGCAAAAATTTCTTTGTTGATTTAAAAGTGATTGTTCTAGTTGAAGCTATAATCAATTGATCCTACTAACTCCACTCATCTAAATGATATGATTGGTTCTAAGTATTTGAATACAAAAAATGAAATGTGGGTGCATCAACATACAAGTAGATCACAATGAAATATGCAAGGCATATGAGTACAATTTATTTTATACATAATGTACGACAAAGAGTAATATGATTATCTAATATTAAAGACATGTGAATTCTATTTTTTATTTCTTTTTACATAACATAAGCTAACAAAATCACATGAAGAATTATAGATCACTAATGAAAATGAAAGGTCATGAATAATTTGTTTGAGATAATGGAACTCTTATAAAGTCCAAAAGTGAACTCTAACATAATACAATTAGTGGGATTTCATTTTAAGTTGGCCCAAAAATAATATTTTAATATTGTAGTGTGTTTTAATGTTTTATCATTGAATTCCTATGTATATACATAGCAAACACTTAAATATTTATATAATGCTTTAACATCTAAATAATGCTAAAATGTAAATACAAAATCAATATTACTTTAAATAAGTTAGCGTTAATAGAATTTTTTTTATAATATTGGATGTTAGGATATTATGCGAGTAAATACTAAGATTTAATATATATATATATATATATATATATGATATGAGTAGTCATGGAGAACAAAATTATCAAAAATAATAATTGTCCAATAGCTAAAACAAATCATATATTATAATGGTGTTTGGATTGCACCTAGACATTTTTGCTTGTATTTTGATGTAATTTATGATTTATATATTGTTGTAGGCTTGCAATCCAATATAATCATCTGAATTTTGATGTAGTTCAGTTACTTTCTAGTCATAAAATATGATTAATAAATGAATTTTATTGATCAAATGATAAGAAACTCACTTTGAAATATCTTTTGAAATTATTTATAATATTTTTTATAGATCTAAGGAGTCATTCTCTAACAGCTTCAAATCTTATAAGTCAATAAATTATATTTTTATGAAGTTAAATATCATAATTATTGATTGCAATAAGGCATGCCAAAGTAAAATGAAAACAAAAATGATTGCATTCTTATTAAGTAATAATATTAATAGTTATTATTATTATTAGAGTTAGTGTTGTTGTTATAAACTTATAATTACTTGGTTGAATATTCATGATAACATAAAAAAATATAGTTTTATATAAAGATCCAACTCACATAAGGAAAATAATATTTTAAGAAACACTAAAATTTTTACATGAAAAATTTAGAGAGAGAAATTTTACTTTGACTGACTTAGTTAATATAATATATTGTATGTGCATGATTATAAAATTTACTTTTCTCTTTGAGTAATTAAGATAGGATTATAAAGTTAAGAACACTAGTTTGATCCTTTGTTGTAAAGATTACTTAAGCAATAGTGAAAGATAATGACAATTGAACATGACAATCAATTATGTTTAATTTAGTGAAAATGATTGACCAACTAGGATTAGGTGATGTTGGTAAGGCAATGATGATCGAGCAGTTATAGTCAAATGGCATTAATTGTTGGTAATGGTCATTAGCATCTATCTTTGGGTAGAGCTCTTTCTAACTTTATCCTCAAACTCTTCCTCTTTCTTATGAAAAATGGAAGTTTATTTATAGTTTTATAAAGCAATATATTGATGAATTTAGTCAAAAGTTTATAACACTTTTTTCATAAAGGTCTAATTGATTCAGTTAAATATAAACAAATTTTTTCAATATAAGTGCCTTAATGATCTCAAAATTGATTGATATTGGTCTTGTTAAATTTATCTTACTAGGATGATCATTTCGATTATAAGCATACAATATTTAAAGACTATTTATTTATTTTAACTAATGCCAATGAGTTTTCAACTACCTTTTAGTATCTTGATTTAGATTCATTTAAAGCTGTATCGAAACACTTTTGGCATAGATGAATATATCTCATCAATTCATTTAATTTGATTATAAATTTATTAAAATTAAAATACATAAGTCCATGAATATAATTTCAAAAGTTTCCAATTTAATGATTGCATCGAGATTCATGCATGATAAAATGGTTTTTTTAAGATATATCAATAATTATTATTTAATATTATTATTGTTATTACTAATCAAAAAGAAACTTGGAACTTGACAAAATTTTAAAAGTATTATTCATAAAAAAGGGTGATTTATATACAAAACAATCAAAATTATATAATTTATATATTTAACATCTAAAATTGATTGTTAACTCAAATTATCACTTAAATTAATCTTGTTAATCTTGTTTCTTAGATGATTGGATTAGAGAAAGCATTGACATTATCTCACTATGAAAGGACATCCAAACTAATGGTCTTGTTGATATTGTCGACGCTCTTGGGCCGCCACACCTTTTCTCTACTGTTGGGGTGGAGAGTCGAGCGAGGGAGCTCGACCTCATTTCAACTAGTGGAGTAGATGTTGTGTGGTTGGCAAGTGAGATGTCTTTTAGTATAATTATTGATGAGATCGATGGCATGCATAGGAGTTTCAAAATCCTCGAGATGAAGAAAAGAAAGTCGTGGTAAGTTCTCGCTAGGAGAAGCCATTGATGGAATTTACTGTGTGCAAAAAATTTGAAAATTTTGATGATTAAGAAAAGGAAGAAAAAGTTGTGAGAAGATCTCATTAAAGAAGGCTATAATATGACAGATGCTTTCAAAATGTTTAAAGGCATCGAAGAATTGAGGAAGTTAATAGAAAGGTGAATATTTTTATATTATTTTAAATTTTAATATTATATAAATAAATAATATAGTTTAAATGTTAAATATATAGCAAGATAATTTGGGATTAATGGTTGAGAGCTTTAACTGTCAACTAAGAGATCTTAGGTTCAAATTTTTAGATATATATGTGTCTATGAGTTCGATTAAATTCTCTCAAATATTAAAAAAAATGTTAAATATATAAGTTAGATAATTTGAGTATTAATAAGCATATAAGAGATTTTTAATTGCCCACATAGATTTCTACCGAGCGGAAGGGCAAATGGGGGCCTCCGAATCTGTTATCTCCAAATTGCAGCAACAGGTCACCGTTTTACACTCTCCGCCTCTATCGATCTCTTCCTCATTCTCAAGTCGGTCGTAATTGATCAGATTTCTCATCCGAAAGAAACAATTATGATATTTGATCTTTCTTTTGGCAGCCACCGATCGATCAGATCACTACTGTTTCTGAAAGGATAGAGGACACTGACCCTATATTGGAGAGGGTCCAGGCCTTAAAGATCGTGAGCTCCATCTTCGCAGTTTTCGATAACTTAAAGATTTCGTTGGTTTTCGCATCCAGAATCATTAAAAATGCTTTTATCATGCAGGCGACGCCATTGCTGAGATCCCAGCCGCCGTCAGAGGGTAGCTTAACAGATATCCTCGTCAGGAAAACATCTTCATCCTCCAACTCCACTATTCCAGGTGAGAACTTCCTTTCTGAATATTCTTCCTTGTTTTTGGGCTTATCGTCACTTTTTTTTTTCTGGCATATTCTAAAGCTAATGCTTGAATTTCTAAGTTTGACCTTAAAATCTTGCATAATTTTTTTTATCGTTGACTGTTAGATTGATTGGAAGATGGGAGGGCTGTAAGAGGAGTGAATTTTGGCATCAGGATATGAGGGAACTCTAAAATTGTCAAGCATTGCGATTTCTTGAAGACTAATAAAGCATTGCTTATAAAACCTTGAACTAGCAGTTGCAAGTTATCTCAGAATAAAGCGGCGTATTCCGTCTTTAAACGTAAGCTTTCACCAGCTGCTTAAAACCTTCGTGGTTTTACGGACATAATGACAACTTCCGGAGGATGTTTAGATGCAAATTGGTAGTTATTGTGAGTGAAGTACATAAAATGATTCTTAAATGAGCCTGCAATATTCATACATTGAAAGGAGGAAAACTCTTCGAAGCTGGAGATTGGCAGACAATTTAACTACCTTGTTGAAACCTTTAAAAAAATCCTGATTGGTTGATTCTGAGTAGTTTAGTTCTTATCTGGAAAGCTGTGTTCAAAATTGTGAAACAAAATTGTGTAAAGAAAGAAAAATTATTAGCTCATTTCTGAACTTTGAATTCCTGGATACTTTTCCCTTCTAGTTTAGCTAGCAGTTAGTGTTAATATATTTGTTACAATTCATAAATGCCCTTTCCAGTTCTAATCATTTTATGGATAAATGATGTAAGATTTGCCATATATTTAAGTGATTTTGAACTTAGTTCTTGCAGTTTTTTTGTTTGCTGAAAAGATCAATTAAACAATCCAACAAGATTCCACTACTGGCATTATGTTTCTTTTTTTAATTTTTCATATTTCTTTTTGTGAGCTTTTCATGAGGATGATTGAAGCAACTTGGTGAAACTGATAAATGTTCTGTAAATGAGATAGATATAACAGACACTTAAAAAAGCGGGCTTTTTTTGTGCAAGCTGCTGTATATTGTTACCCTTATCTACGGAGATGTAGAAACTTAAATCAGAGTGAACCTGAAATTTATGGCTATGACTCCTTTCCATTTGCAGGCTTGCAGCTTTCTATAATGTTCTACATTTCTAAGAGAATGTCATATTAACTTAGTTTGCACCTTTATATATTGCAACTGAGTTCAGGATTGTGTCAAATTACGGTGAAGAGACAAGCCTAGTTTGAAAGGCCTAGCAGAAGTTCCTTCATATTCTCTTATTATTTTTTCTTGTTTTCTTGTTAATAAATTTGTTCCTACATTTACATTTAAGAGATTGTAAGGTCACCAGAAAACATTTATAAGTGCTGTTTTTATTTGTATAGCTCCTGCACTCTCTCGTTTTCTTGTCCGTAGAGACAAAACCCTTATAAAGCTTTAGTAAATACTTTTCATGTCACTAGCAAGTGAAAACAATGTAATAGAAATAATTAGAATGTCAAATCCCTATAGCTTAACCGCTGTAAATTTTTTTGGATTCTTTCTTGGGTTTCTTGCAATTAAGACTCTATGCAGAAATAAATACAATGTTCAACTCCATTTTTCTGGTTTTGTTTGTAATGTTGTGCTTCAATAAATAATCACGCCACTATTCTCACTCAGCTGGACATGTTTTCATTTTTTTTTTTTTTTTTGTATAATTAAGTGCTGGATTAGAGCATAGGTTAAATGCTTTCTTATTTCCAAGCAAATCAAAACTGTGGTATGATACTTAGTGAATTGCAACACCGAAGGGACATATTACTGAATGAAGCCATGTCTTTAAGGTTTGTATTTTCCATAGGAGAAAGAAGCTGAAAATAGTTCTGTGAATGTTCAGCTGCCATGTTTAAGGCTGTATCTCTTAAGTTCAGCTGCATTCAACTTCTTGCACACTAGCTTTCTTTTTCTTATGCTGCATTAATGGATACATGCAATCTGTATATATAATTATTTTTGGGATGGCTCAAGTGAAAATATATTTTGCAGCAAATTATTACTAATTTTACTTATTTTCTTTCTTAGGATGAATGTCCAATCTTTCCTCTACTAGTTAATACAAAGGCCCTGTAGATTACCTAGAAAGTCTAAGCCATATATTTATCCCTTGGGTTTCTGACTGTTTTTTGTAAACTCAAACCTCTCACATGAAATTACATCACTTACTAGATAACTTGTTTTTGTTAGGTTTCACATTTTCTATTTTTATCCTTCTGATGCTTTACCTGTATACTATATAATTTGATCATCAACGTTGGGATGACTAATTTCTCTAAGCCACATATTTATGTCACCCTTGAGTTTCTGAGTGTTCTTTGTAATCTCAAATTGTCACAGTTCACATCATTTGATACTTATATTTGTTAGGTTTCACTTTTGGTATTTTATATCCCTATGCCGGATGCTCTACCTGCATACTCTATAATTTAATCATGGACGGGGATATGTCTAATTTCTCTTATGTTCTCAAAGCCAAGCATTTATGTCACCTTTAAGTTTCCTATTGGTCTTTGTAATCTCAAAATTCTCAAAGTTCTGAAATTACATTGCATGATATGCTTATTTGTGTTAGGTTTTACTTTCTGTGTTTTATATTCCTATCCCAGATGCTCCATCTGCATGCTTTTAAACATAGATTTTGGGATATGCCTAATTTCTCCTATTTCCTTATTCAGTATATTGAAGTACCTTTAATTAATGTCGCTGTTCCTTTTAGTGTTTCCTTTCATTGTGCTAAAGTGGCGAGTGTAATCAGGGTCTCTTGTGCCACTGAAAAACATGGTATCCGTGCAATGCATACATGATTTTGCTAACATAAATTAAAAGAATATTACATTAATAAATGAACTTCTGGCCTCCTGATCGACTGCGCCTACAAGAAGGGACACCCCATGCTTTTCATGTTAGGAATAGTATTGATATTGTAGAATTGTTGAATCCTCCAGCAGTTCTGTTGAATAAACTAGATTTAGGTGACAGATTACACTCATTTTGGGTAAAATAAATGGAGAAAATAGTACAGATTTAATAATAATTCTAGATGAATTGGTGATACAGGTTAGTCTAGAGGGTAAGCAAAAATCTTAGGGGTATCAAAATAGTTTTGCTACTAGCCTATAAAAAGGAAAGCATAATAAAGATAGACTGGCGAAGACTTGAAATGCTATCCTTTTAATTAGAAACCATGCCCATTTTATCCCCTTAAATCTTCCAAAGTTATCAATTTTCTAAGTTGGTCAAATCTAAACATAGCACATTTTAATACCAGCTCATCTGCTGTTTGAATATGGAAGCTAATTTGTGAATCAAGAATTTTAGTACATTGTTGTTTTAACGTGCGAATCAAGAATTTCTAATTTTTTTATCTACATATTATGAAACACAGGAAGAAAAGACCAGACATGCACACACATCAGATGAAATACTGAAATTAGATAATTTAGATATCTAACAAAATTTTTTGCTTTACTTTAGTCTATGACCACTGAAACAATGGTATAATGTGTTAGAGTTAGCTTGGGGAAGTATGAAATATTTCCAATTAAAATCCATTCCTTTGTTTGCAAAATAAAATTTCTGATGAAACTCGTGTTTTCAACTTTTCCAAACCTCGAGATGACACTGTTTAGTAACAATTCATCTACTCTTTGAACACCTGCTCCTTAGGTGCTGAACGAACTAAGCAGATTTACTTTTTTGTTATAGGCAACCTGAATCCCAATGTCCTCTTGGAGCTCTTCTCTACGTATCGTGAATGGCAGGTAGAAAAAGCCAAAGAAATCAGTCAGAAGCAGGTATTTCATCTGCATAAAACTTTATTATATACAGATTCAATTTACAGATCATATGTGCTTAAAATATTACATTTAAAATTATCACCATGGCCTTTCCCTCTTTTTTTGGTTGAGGTGGGGAGTGGGCATGACCCAATTTCATCAGAATAAAAAGGGAAGGTAAACAATTGCAACCAAGCTAGAAATGATGTCTTTAGTTATAAAGGTTGCACCCAAGATGATAAATGATTGTTGTTTTCTAGTATGCCATTGAGATTCACATGCTTGAATATGTCCATGTAATGCATATGAATATTTTAAATCCTGCGATTCTTTACTATTGTATTTGAATGGGTGAACATAAATAAATGGAAGCTTTTTTGGGTAAAAATGTATGCATATTGTCGGAAAAAGGGTGGCTAGAAATTGATTTTTTTCTGGTTGATTCTATGCAATTGATACACTCTAATATATAAACTATTATAGAAAGAAACAAAAAGGAAATTAATCTACACCAAAATATGAAGCGGTATGATAATGCTTTTACCCCTTTTAATATAAAAATAACTGACATATTTAATAGCTTTTTGGTCTACATTTTCTCTATTTTGATTATGAGTATGGATAGAAAATGTAAACCATTTATTTTAAATAGAATCCCATTAGAGGTTCTAACATGTTGATAGAATCTAGCATGATATTCCATGGGAGTCTTATATTTCAATATTGTGATGGTGGTTTATCATATATAAACATTAAGGATTAACTTCCCCCCAATAAGATTTGTGGATGTTCCCTTGAAATAAAGTTGCTCGAGCATAATAGGCAGCCATTTTTTCTTTCAGTAGTTCCATTTTGTTGTAGTGTATTTATTCTAGATTATTCATGAATAATGCATTCCTTTTAGAAGTACAGAGTCACAATATGATTGAAGCAATTTCTTTTATTATGATATTATCAGACCTAAAATTTTCATTTTTATGACAAATTGATTTTAAATCATGAAATAAAAGTTAGGGATAAAGCTGCTAGCATGAGATTTTTGTTTGGTCAAGAGTATCTATGTGACTCTGGTAGGATCATCAATTAAAAAGACAAACCATTGAGCTGTTGAAACATTTTGTACTATGGATGGTTTCAAATATCATTATAGTTCCATTCAAAAGAATGAAAAATTCTTCTATTACTAATGGTAAAGGATAAATGAATGTACTCTGTAAATTCACAAATGTCAGAATGAAATTTAATGACATTTTACCCTTTGAAGAGAGATGGAAACACTGTATTTAGATATATAAGAGGTGGATGGTCAAGATGAAAGAAAGTATATTCAAACGAAATTTTTATTTGAAGAATTAAGGAATGATACTTATAACTCTATTTGAAATACTCAATGTAGCTGAGGCCATTCCTTGGTAAGTTTAATCATTGTGTCCAAATCCTATCTTAAAAAAATATAGTAATAAAGATGAGAAATTGCATAACATTTTAGCTCTTCTATAAGCTTTTGAAGTGAAATAACATGTACCACTAAATTTGTACATGAATCATATTTTTAGGGGTGATGGAAGGCGGAAGGCGGAAGGTGGAAGGTGGAAGGTGTCACATAAATATCTCCTACCTCAATAACTGTTGCAAGAGAATTCGGACAGGTCTGCTTTTCCCTTTTTCTTGTATCTAGGGTTTAGCTTTAGTTACCAAGGCTAAGCCATCTACATTTTGAGGTTCAGCATTATACTCCTTTGACTTTCTTTTGCATTGCTGATTAGATCGATTGTCTCCTCCCATGAAGGCTTCTTTTCCTTGTTGAGAAGTCGAACTCTAACTTGATCAAATTTGGGATCGAGTTTAGCTAGGAATTCACATACTGTATCCTTTTCAATGAAATTCTTTAAGATGGCAACATCTTTTGGGTGCTTCATTTCAAATACTCGATTGTGGTTTAGCTCTTGCCTCAATAAATGGGCATAATATCACTGTTGTTTTTCCTAATTGGATTTTTTTCCTTTTATTTCAATCACTTTTCTACATGAGCTTTTGGGTAGATGCAATGGTTGGAGTCCCAAATCTTTTTAATAATAATCAAGAACATACAAGTCTCACTAATTGATGGATCTATTAAGTATAATTATGATCAAAGAGTTAGCTTTGTCTTATACTTCAAACATTAGATCTCCTCTCTCTAGCTCTGTTTTGAGTAGGTGATCAAGCTTCTCTTTGCCCTTCAACTATATTCTAAGAAATTGTGATCACTTGAGGTATTTTTTTCAGTTAAATTATATGCTTGATATTTTGTATAGGATCTGCCATGTGGTGGTGTTTAACTTAACAAAAATTGGAAGTCATTTAGCTAACAACATGAGTAGTATCAAATATGTAAAATGTTGGGTAATTGAAAGATCATCTGTGGGAGCTAATACTTTTTTCCTCTCTCTCTCTCCCTCTTCCTCCCATGCCACTTTAGCTAGGGTGGAAGTGGGCCATTGGCTTGGTGTGTGGCACAATTAAAATAATGTTCAATTTTATTTTATTAGAAAAGGCGGATAAAACATACAAGGTTTAGTCTAAGGAAATCAAATGATCTTCATATAAAAATAATGTGCATAAAAATGTCAAATATTAACAATGAAGAAAAATGAAGGTACAAACATAAACAAAATAACAATAATTGAAGAGTGAGAACAAAATAGCTCTGGCTTCGGCTCTACATTAGACTTTGGCGACTGTTCTTTAGATAACTTTAAATGACTAGTTAAGGGGGTCTTTCTTAGATTTGCATTCTAAACACTGAATCGATTCAGAACCTTCTGGATGCACTTCTCTTGGGATAACTTCAAAGTCCCTTTAGATCTATCCTTATTAATCCTCATGCCATGGATTTACTTTGCTCCCCAAAGTCTTTCATTTTTTGAAGGTAGCAAATACATTAGATTTATTTTTCAAAAAATAAACTAATATCTTCCTTGTTGAGTCATTAATAAATGTGGCGTGATACAATGAGCCACTAAACGATAAGATCGGAGCTAGTCTCCATACATTAGAGTGTACCAATTCAAACTTCTCAGATTTAGAGGTCCCTAAATCTTTTAAGAAAATAAACTTTCTTTGCTTGCCAAGAACATAATTCTCGCACAACTCTAAGTTCATAGATTTTAGATCTAGCTTCTCCTTTGATGCCATGATCTTTATTCGCCTTTTTAGTGAAATCTCACTCTCATATCAATTGTCAGGAGCTTAAGAGAGGTGAAAGAATGGGAGGAAAGTAGAAAACACAATCACACATGCACAAAAAAAGAATACAAAAAGATTTATGTGATTCAAATTTGAAATAATATTAATTGACTATCTAGCCATCAATTTTGAAATTCAATTGTGAAATAATTCAAATTTGATGGCTAACAAATTTTGATAGAAAGAAAAATATATGAAATTTGACTTGACATGTAACAAGATCATTAAACTTGTTGCCATTGCCCTAGAGAGGCAAGGTGTGTGTGCAATCCTTACAACATCAATCAAATCAATAGCTAAAATGTCATGATCTAGCTTAAGAACTTAGAATATCAAGGCAAGAACAAAAAAATGTCGAACTATAAATTCTTTTCATTTTACATTAAAATAATCCAATATAACTCTCACTATTTTAAAGAGCCACTAAATAATAAAATTTTCATTCTTGCCCAAACTAAGCATATATCATCTCTATCAATAGAAAATCAATTAAAAAGCTATTTAAAAATATATAATCAGTACTTATTTTCATTCACTCTTCTCCTCCTATACACAATTTTCTTCAGGCACTCACCTAACTTAAAGACGCCTTACCTATAAGTGAGCATCAACTAGTGGTTTGAGTCATACAAAACCTTAGTGGATAATTATTGCTATATGCTATAGCAATTTCATGTTTAGAATTAATATGCATGCAAGTCTTCCTAAAATTTGTATCTTATTTTGATACGGATTGAAAACTCGCATAATATAATTTATTAAAAAAAAGCATTTATAATTAAACATCTTATATTATTGTATTTTAATAAATACACTCGTAACAACAACACTGTTTAAACTTGCACCATTTAAGACGCATCCATTTATATTCTTTTTGTCAAACCTTTTTCATTTTACATGTAGGTACTGCAGCCCATATAATATTATGAAGGGGTGAACTCTATTCAACATATGCACATACTTTCTTTCCATATTTCTTTTATTTATTTTATCATATAAATATATGTTTTTAAATTTGATAATGCATGAGATTGACGTAATCACGTGATTGCATGTTTATCAAATATTATTATTAATATAAAGATATTTTTGCACCTTTAAGCGCCACCTCTTCAACACCTATGATTATGTACAATTTCCTAAAAGTTGTTTTCATTTCTATTGCTTTCATTTAACTAGTCTGATTTTTCTTTTTCTAAAATTTGATCTCATTCTGTATTACTATTTTTCTTCCATATATAAATCTTAATTAATTAGATTCTACCTTTGCATAAATTATTATTTATAATATTTAGTTTAATATTTCAACCTATATCTAATCTCTTATAACATATATTTAAATACTAAAATCTAATCATGTTTAAAATGGTAACATCTCATCAAAATGAAGTTGTTATATTTAAATTTTATTCAACTTATTAGTTTCGATCCTTAAATGTTTCTAAATAAATTTTTTAGCATAAAGATAATCTGGTTTTGTTAAAATAAGTTAAATTATAATATTTTTAATTTAAATGCATACCATTGTAATCCCTCTTTCTTCTTGCAATATCCACAATATTGTCCCGTCTCTTGGGTTTGCTTTCCTCGCCCACGCCAAAGCCTTAGAACATTTTGCAATTAAAAACTAGGTCTATGGTTTGAGATTTTTGCATTCAAAAATCTAGGTAGGAACGTACCTCTAAGCATGAGGAAAGAGAACCACCTTCCTGAACGTGATTTTCTCTGGCATTATTTTACCGAAGTATTTCTACCTCAATCTTCTTCTGTCGCTGACTCCTTCAATCTTGTACTTTTTCTCTCAAAATGTACTCAAATCTCCTCGTCTACTTCCTCTTTCTCATTTCCTTCGTTGTTTGTTCATAACACACGCTCACGCTTATTTACTTGACTCTGTGTCTAACTCCTTAGCTCTCCTTGCCTCAGCCTGATCAAACTTCCATTTGATACCAAATCTCTCTTTGCCTTGCTTGATTGAACTCCATTTGATTTACCCGTTGCTCACCTTTATTTTTCCCTTTTACAAAACCACAGCGTCAATTCTTTGAATCAATATTGTCAGTTTGGTTTATTTATTTTATTTTTTTAAAGCCAACTTTTACAAAATATGAGAGGCAAACCTAGCTATCTGGTGGATGTCACCTTGTTAGCGACAGGGTGTATGGTTCAATTTGCAAGCAAACTGTCAAATATAAAGAATCAGTCTTATAGTATTAATGACTTGAGCGAAAGTTTCAAGGATGGAAGAGACGTGGGGCATCTATAGAGAAGCTATGCGGGGTGTTACTTCTATGATTGCGAAGTTGTACAATCGATGAGGTTTCTAGGCGCAGAATGTGCCACCAAAATTTCAGAGGTTAGAATGCAACTTTTGGTGGCTGCTGAAAGCATGTTGAAAGATAGAAATAGTATATGCAACTAGGCAAACTAATCAGATTTATCAATAGCCATCTAGCATCATAGCCAAGAGGTAGACAGTAATGGGGTGCCAAAGTCAGCAACAGAACAAGATGAACCCATCAGGTGGTGTATCTAGGATTTGGATAAAGGACGAGGAAACTACAAGAGTCAGCATGGTTATTGGAAGTTGAACTGTTGGTGATTGACCATTTGTGAGGATAATGGGGGACTGGGATAGAATCTACAGATAAACAAATTTGTTGGGGAAAAGGGGAAGGAGAGAAAATATTTGAGGTACAATAATGGGGTTGAGTTTAGAGACGGCTAACAGCTGGTTTGAGGAAGCAACGATGGAGTAGGTTGGGTGGATTGTAAAACGCCAGGATAATAAAAATTCTCCTTGGATAGTGTAATATCCCATTTAATCCAATAGCTTATTTCTAATTACTAACTTTGTCGTTCGTAGCATTAGGTAGCATAAGCGTCGTCGTAGGATTAAGCCACTCAGCGTGGATGGTTGGATTTCTCCGCGACTTCTATTTCATTTCCTTCCCTACGCGCCTCGGTCCTTCGGCGATTTCCTTCACGCGCTGAGTTTTTCTCCTCCTTTCCCTTCCCTGCCGGCCGACGGCCGCTCGTTACCGAGCGCGAGGAACCCGCTTCCTTCCCTCGGCGTCGGCGTTGGCCGGAGCTGGCTCCCGTGTGAACCGTGCGTCACGTGGCGAGGATTCAGCGTTGCCTTCCTCCGCGTAGGTCAGTGGGGTCTGTGTCGGCCGACGGGAACCGCAGTCCAGTGAGGTCTGTCTCGGCTGGGAACCAGCCGTCCGTGAGGTAAGATGCATAAAGGTGGAGTTCAATTGAATCGGTGGCTCGGGATTGGAATTCGTCTGGCCGATAAGAGGAAAGCAGGAATTTTGTAAGTTCTTAATTTTCTTTCACTATCCCTTTTCTTTCGGTGGCCTTAGTGTTGAAATGTGATTGGGGAGTTCAACTATTTTTTTGCACGGTGAGTTCGAGAATTATTGTGTATTAAAACGGGGGTTTATGATTGACATTGTTTGTTAATTTTAGTTGTTGATTGAAGCAGGTAATTAATATTGACATTAGTAGATTACTTTAGAGTTGTCTCCGGATTTGAAAACATGAGGAGATATCAATTTCGGGTAAGATTCGTGCGAGTTAAGTTAATTATGAGTTCGTGTATTAGAAGTATTTAGAAGAGTTATTTATTATAGGTTGTGTGTCGAGGAGGAATCGAGGAAGCCTGACAGCGACAACTATATAAGGCGAGGTGAGCATAATTCTTAATTTAAATTGGGTTTATTCACATGTATCATTGTTCTACCACTTGTATAAATTATGAATCATATAGATATTTTACATATTGCGTATCTGAATATTTATTACTTGATCAGTATAGATTCGATTTATAATGATTATAAGGCAGTTAGTTGTAACATATGATTTCATTGGTATAAAATATTTGAAAACATGTTAAATCACGAATGTGATAAGGGAAATGTCGGGAAAATTATGATAGGAAGGTTATATTACAGAATCTGCCTTGAGATACAAAGTTCGGAGATGGCGTGATTAGGGGATCTTAGTATCCGACATTTGAGGTTGGGCGTTAGAATTTATCGATTTGGGGCATTAGGTAAGTAGTATGGTTACCGCTGACTTTAAGGTGAGTAGGGTGATGGCCTTTTTTTATGAAGTCAGCGCATCACGATTATAAATGACATTTGAAAAATGATTTGATATAGGGAAATGATTTTCATTAAAGAAGCGCTCCTTTGACGCACTGATCTGAGCATACGTATTGTTCGATTATTGTTACATTCTGCGGCCTTTCTGACATATTGTTGATTCATTGTTATTTACATTCTTGTACGGTTTATCGCTTTGTAAATTTAAATATAAATGCGCGATTGTTTCTACATCTTTGTCTTGAGAACTACTTTAGCATTCTTGTCTCGCAAAGCAAACTTGATCTTCTGATTGATAATTTCGGAAAAGGCAATTTGGGTAGAAAATTCTTTTGTTGAATTATGCAGTTTTGGTGTATAGTTTGGAAAGATTAAAGCTTTTGTGCATCTGATTAAATGTCTTTTAGTTTTACCGTTATTCTGGCTTAAAGATTTCATCTTGAGTAATTGTGATATGAATTAAGTTAAGTAGTATATGAATTTATTTGTGATGATTTAATTAGATGCAATTTCACTTCGTTCATTGCTTGAGGTTGGAGCGTGTCGGTGGAATCTGTCAAAGTCGTCAGATACATTCTGCCATTGATCCCCAGGATAAGGTAGTGCAGGGTGTGAGAAAGTGGTATCAAGCGATAAAGTTGATAACGAGCAAAAGATTGATGAGCATAGTAATGGAAGCATGATTTGGATTTAGGGATAAGTGTTGAATTGATCAATCTGGTATAGGGGCGATTAAGTTTGGGTTAGAATCCATATATGTTCTTAATTTCATGCATGTATGATATTTAATAAATATGTATAAATACTTTTATAATTACAAATTAATTTCAAGAAATGCGGAAAGGTTAGATGGTGTCACCTCATCTAAATACGAACTCCATCTTTGGAGATAATTACAACGAGTGAAATCATTGAAAGGATCGGATATGGCTTACAACCACGATATGGCGGATATTCACGTTTTACATTTCAATGTTGAGAAAATGGATCTGAATCTGAGCGAAGATCCATATACAACATTTATACAATAGATTTGACTTATGCATTGGAGGAAAAAGATTTTGGAATTTGATGTGAAGAAATTGCGAAATAGACAAATTTCTATGTTAAAATTAAATGGAAGCATGAGCCGTCAAAGAAAGCTACTTGGGAGGTTGAACAATGAGAAGTTTCCTGTTTGAATGATTGAAGAAATTTCGAGGGCGTTTTTTATTAAGGCGGGTGTAATATCCATTTAATCGATAGCTTATTTCCACAATTGCAATTAACGTTCTTGTAGCATTGGGGGTAGCATTAAGCATCGTCGGTAGGATTAAGCCACTCGGCGTGGATGGTTGGATCTCTCCATGACTTCTATTTCATTTCCTTCCCTACCGCGGCCTCAGTCCTTCATGCTGATTTCCTTCATGCTGTGAGTTCTTCTCCTCCTTTCCCTTCCACCGCTTCGGCCCGACCGCTCGTGACCTAGAACAGAACCGCTTCCTTCCCGGCGTCGGTGAGACCGAGGGTGCGCTCCGTGGCCAGACGTCTGCGGACGGAGGATTCTGCGTCGCCGCTTCCTCCGCGGCCGTCAGTGAGGTCTGTGCTCGACGGCGATCCATCAGGTCGCCGGCAGCCGTGCCGTCAGTGAGGTAGATGCAGTGGGAGTTCCGTGAATCTTACCCATTTAATCCGATAGCTTATTTCTAATTACTAATTAACTTTGTCGTTCTTGTAGCAGGGGCATGATAAGCATCGGCCGGATTAAGCCACTGGCGTGGATGGTTGGATCTCCGCGACTCCTTTCATTTCCCTCTCTGACTCGGTCCCCACGATTTCACCATGCGAGTTCTCCTCCTTTCCTTCCCTCGGCCGGCCGACGGCTCGATGAGAACATAGGCGCCGCTTCCTTCCACCGGCTCGGTCGACTGGCGAGCTGCTCGTACGCGACCCGTCTGTGAGCGAGGATTCGTCGGCCGCCTTCCTCCCATGGCCGTCCGTGAGGTCACTGTGTCGACACGGAACCCGACCATCAGTGAGGTCTGTGGCTGAGACCGCGGCCGTCAGTGAGGTAAGATGCGTGGAGTTCGTGAATCCTCCGGATTGGAATTGTCCGGCAGATAAGAGGAAAGCAGGAATTTTGTAAGTTCTTAATTTTCTTTCCCATCCCTTTTCTTTCGGTGGCGCTTTCCTGTTGAAATCGTGATTGGGGAGTTCAACTATTTTGCAGGTGAGTTCGAATTATTGTATTAAAAGCGGGAGTTTAGGATTGACATTGTTTGTTAATTTTAGTTGTTGATTGAAGCGGTAATTAATATTGGCGTTAGTAGATTGAGTTGTACTCGGTGTTGAAACATGAGGAGATATCAATTTGGGTAAGATTGCATGCGTTAAGTTAA
Source organism: Cymbidium sinense (assembly GCA_021442155.1). Taxonomy (NCBI): domain Eukaryota; kingdom Viridiplantae; phylum Streptophyta; class Magnoliopsida; order Asparagales; family Orchidaceae; genus Cymbidium; species Cymbidium sinense. The sequence goes on along the minus strand of CM038223.1, from coordinate 140,976,284 downwards.
TTATGAGTTTCATGTATTAGGTAGCGGTAGCGTGTCGGCGGATTAACCACTCGGCAGCGTGGATGGTTGGATCTCTCCTTCACATTTCATTTCCTCTGCCCCGGCCCTTCCGATTTCCTTCACGCTGCGAGTTCTTCTCCTCCTTTCCCTTCCCCCGGCCGGCGCTCGTGACCGAGAACATAGGAACCGCCGCTTCCTCGGCATCTGTTCGGTGAATTGCGCTCCGTGTATGAACCCATCGGAGGCGAGGATTATCGCGCTTCCTCCATGCCGTCGGTGAGGTCAGATCGGCCGGCGGGAACCGACCATCCGTGAGGTCTGTATCGGCGGGAAGCATGACGTCAGTGAGGTAAGATGCTGGGGAGTTCAGTGAATCTTACCATTTAATCGATAGCTTATTTCTAATTAATTAACTTTGTCGTTCGTAGCATTGGGGATGTAAGCATGCATCGGTAGGATTACTCGACGGCGTGGATGGTTGGATCTCTCCGCGACTTCCATTTCATTTCCTTCCCTGTGACCTCGATCCTTGATTTCCTTGGCTGCGGTTCTTCTCCTCCTTTCCTTCCCTGGCCCCGACGGCTCCGTGACAGAACATAGAGCGCGCTTCCTTCCCCGGCATCGGTCGGCTTACCGAGGCGCGCTCAGGTGCAGACCACGTCGCGGCGGCGAGGATTCTGCCGGCCTCTTCCTCCCCGTCAGGTGAGGTCTGATCGCCGGCGGGAACCAGTGAGGTCACTGTCGGCAGGAGCATGGCCGTCAGTGAGGTAAGATGCTGCAGGGGAGTTCCAGTGAATCGGTGGCTCTTGAATTAGGGTCACAGATAAGGAAAGCTTAGAAAAGTTCTTAATTTTCTTTCCTATCATTTTTCTTTCGGTGACCTTGGTGTTGAAATGCGTGATGATTGGGGAGTTCCAACTATTTTGCAGGTGAGTTCTATTGTGTATTAAAAGCGAGTTTAGGATTGACATTGTTTGTTAATTTTAGTTGTTGATTGAAGCGGTATTAATATTGGCGTTAGTAGATTACTGGAGTTGTACTCAGGTATTTGAAAACATGAGGAGATGTCAATTTGGTAGATTAGTGCGAGTTAAGTTAATTATGAGTTTAAATTGTATTAGAAGTATTTAGAAGAGTTATTTCATTATATGTTATGCTCGAGGAGGATCGAGAGCACGCCGACAGTATAGGCAGGTGAGACGTAATTAATTTAAATTCGGTTTATATACATATATGTCGTTTACCACTTGTATAAATTATGCGAATCTTGTATAGATATTTACATATGTATGCAATCTGAAATGTTTATTCTTGGAGTATAGATTCTTGATTTATAATGATTATATGATTAGTTCATAGCATATATGATTTCATTGATATAGAAATGTTTGAAAATATGTTAAATGCGATAATGTGATAAGCGAGGAAATGTCGGAAAAAAAAGTGATAGGAAAATATGTTAATCTGCCTTGAATAGCAAAGTTACGAATGGTAGTGATTAGGTATCCATTTCGACATTTTGAGGTTGGAAGTTAGAATTTGTCGATTAGTGTCGTACATTAGGTAAATAGTATGGTTCGGCACGCTACCTTGACTTTAGGCGAGGGTGACGACTTTTTTATGAAGTCACCATCTGATTATAAATGGCATTTGAAAAATGATTTGATATAGAGCGAAATGATTTTCATTAAGAAGCGCTCCTTTGACATAAGCGTTGATCTGATATGAGCCTCATTGTTATTATTTCATTTACGGCCCTGACGTATTGTTGATTCATTGTTACATTCTTCTGGATTCTGGGTTTTGTAAATTTAAATGTACGTCGCGATTATTCTCTTGTCTTTGTGAACTGCTCGTTAACATGTCCATGAAACTTTAGTTTATGATCTTCTGTTGATAATTTCGAGGAAAAGGCAATGGGTAGAAGCTAGTACATTTTGTTGAATTATGCAGTTTTGGTGTATAGTTTGGAAAGATTAAAGCTTTTTTTAGTGCGTCTAAATTAAATGTCTTTTAGTTCTTTCTGTAGTTATTCTGGCTTAAAGATTTACTTAGGTAATTGTGATATGAATTAAGTTAAGTAGTATATGAATTGCAAATATTTGTGATGATTTGATTAGATCGAAATTTGCCGTTCATGATAGCGGGTTGGAGCGATGTTGGTGGAATCTGTGTCACCGAAGTCTGATACATTCTGATTGACACAGGATAAAGGTAGAGGTCATCGGGGTGTAAAGAATAGAAGTCCCAAATGTGTAAGTGGCAATGCCCTTGATTTTGGTCTTAACAACCTTAGTTAGAGAAGCATTCAAGCGTCAAACTTAAGGTCGGGTCAAGAATGTTGACCATTAGAAGGTAAAGAAGGCTATAAGCTTGGCTTGGCAAAGTAAGATGATTCTTTGTCTTTATCCTAGCCACCTTAGGAAATGATCCGCTGATGTGAAGCCATGTGATGCTTAGGGAAAGGATCAGTCTCATTCATTGATATTCAACCATATGATAGACGTATCTCTCACTCACATGTGAAGCTGAGATTGGGGTGGGATTGTATTCATATGCAAGCTTTGGTGTCTCAGCCAACACTACCCAAAGCATCCATCTTGGGATATGACCCCCCACGCATCTTCATTTGTCAAGGCTTGGCATCTAGCGAAGCAAATCTCTGATAATTTGTAGGGGAATTGCAATGAAGGCATGGAGGCAGGCAGACTGCTTTGGGGACATCTGGGCATGAACCACAACATTTGATTGCAAAATGTGCTGATCATGAGATTGATCATTCATAATTTAGTTGGTGGGAGGCAATATCCTGCTTCATTGCTTCAAAAGTCAAAGAACAATGGTGAAGGCGAGATGGAGAAAAAAGACGGAATAGAAAATAGAAGATGGATTGAAGGGAACAGAGAAGAGGTGAGAGAATTTGGGTTGGTCTAAGTTCGGAGCTGAGAGCCCTTCTCCTGGCGAGTGGCAGTTAGTTTGCCAGCCAAGAACTGTGGGAGCAGAGAAGGCAATTGGGGGCAGGGCTTTGAACGATCTAATTTTGAGCTGAACTATAGCCGGCTTAAAATCAGGTCGAAATAATTTGTGTTGGTTTGATGGATTAAATTTTTGAGCTAGCTCGAATCTAAACTGAATCGAGCTCGATCTAGCTCGAAAGTGAAACGAGCTGACTCGTTTCTACAGTTGAACTACTGTTTTAGCCCAAAAATTGAAATGAAGGCTTAAAGTTCTGAAAGAGCTGGCTCGATTTGATTAAAACCAGCTCTTTTATAAAATAAATAAATAAAATGAAATATAAAAAAATTTACCAGTTTGAAATTAAATATGTAAATATGTAATACAATTAAACGGAGAAGTAAAATTTTATAAAACAAATCAAATTATAATTTCATATTATTGACAAATAACTATTACAGATACACAATTTTACAATTCTAACTAGTGATGTACATTGACATTTCATGTTTGATAATCTTAATTATAGCAATAGAAGTCCACACAATTGACATAACATTTAAAAAATAAAGAAAACATAATAATAAGAATATTAAATTGATTATTGGGACTTAGAGAAAGTGATATCCATCTTCAAGCATCAACAATTAGCAGAAGTTTGTAATTTGTATAATTTACTTGTATAGTTGTAGGCTCTAAGTTGTCGAAGCCATCCAGTAGAGCCATAAAGATGGAGTAAGGTAAATCGCTAACAAAACATCACAAATCAAAAACATCATTTAAGTAGTAGACTCACAATATTAAAGCCAAGAAAGACATAATGATGATGTTATAAATAAGTAGTAAGAGTGCTTGCAAAGTACAAAGCTCTAAGTTGCCCGACCATCCAATGAGAGCCACCAACAGTGGAGCAAAAATTATTGCTGAGTTAGCTTAAATTATAAATATATTTTCTTCTCATCATTGTATCAAATTAGCAAATAAAAAATTCTTTATAATAACTCCACTTTATGTCAACCACAAGCCGCATAACAATTAAGAAAAAAAATTATCTCAAGTCTAGACTGATGAATCGAAGAGCGAAAAAGAACAAAAATCTGGGTTTAAATAAATAAGAAAAAGCAAGTGAGAAAAAGCAAATCACTATTCTTTATGATTACCATAATATATGTAGTCCACTAGTCCACAAAATGCATAAAATTCAAGAAAAAATAAATTACCTCATGCCCAGATAGCCAGACTATATAATCGAAGAACTGATCAACTAAATAGTAAATAGTAATTCCCTACAGGTAAGTAAGAGAATAGAGAATTGAAAACCAAAATAGGAAATAAAAGTAACAGATTTTTATTCCCTCAAAAAATTGAGATTGGTTAATTTTAAAGGTGATATTAAACAAATTTACTGTGTTACTATCAAATCCAAAATGATTCATGAATTCCAACAAACTGAAGTACACTAATATTACAAATTTGCAATAGCAACTAAGACAAAATCAACAACATTAAACCACTACAACATTCTAAGCTTTCATAACCTCTCGTTTAAAATTTATTGATAAAATAAAGTAAGCAACAACTTTACAACAGTACTACATGTCTATAGGGCATTTCAGAATCCAGATTTTCAACACATCAGGCATCAACAAATAAAAAAGATAGTAAGACGAAGCAAATACATTATAAAGCCAAACCAAAATTTAGCCACACGTCAAATGCATAAAAATGAAAGGTAATATTGCCCCCAAATGACCAAATGATCTTAAATTTATTTTATTAAGTCAATCCACTAAAAATTATAGAAATCCATAAAAAAAACTCTATTATGTCATCTCAGTTTAATTTTATCATCGAGCATCTAAGCAGATATTAACATAAAATATTCCAATGCAAAAGTAGAAAACAAATAATAAAATGTAAAGTTCATAATAAGTGTCACATATAATACAAACCAAAATAGTTCTCCAACCAGATTGTTCAAGTTTCTGGGTCTTACAGAATATTTAAGGAACAATAAAAATAAGAAATGTAGCACTTAATCTGTATAATTGAAGTATCTACTCAATTAAGATGTGGTACCAATTTTTTGTTTCATATAAAACTTTATGCAGTAATTACATTTCAATTTTTATACAACTTTTTTTTTTCTGTAACAAAAATTTCAATAAAATATTATCAAACTTCAGATCGTTGCATTTTATCCTTATTTTCATCAATGGAAGCTATTTTATCCACACTCTCATTTGGAGTTGTTACATTATCAGCAAGAGGCTGACTTGAACAATTATTAGATTTGCTTTAAGAAGGACTTGTCATTGTATCTATGAAAAATTACGTGATCAATTCAAATAAAGATCTCAAGATATCAATAGATAAAGATAATACATAATCTAATGCATAGTAATTGTTGTATATAATCAATTTTTCATCATTTCGTGTGCTAAGATTTCTAAAGAAAATATGTAATGAACACAAAAAAAAGGATATAAATTTAAAGATATCAATTATTGATTTGCATGACATTAACATATAGTCACATAAAAACAAAAGCAACAGAAGGAAAAATCATTAACAAATCAAGTCTAGAAATAAACGAAAGAAGCTTAGAAGAACTCAAGCATGGAAATAAGTTAAATAACTGAAAGACCGAAATCAAGTATGGAAATAACCGAAAGGAACTTTAAAATAAGTGAAGAACTCAAGTGATATACAAAAATTAACAGTTAGTGAAACAAAATTAAATTCATGCCTCTTGATGAAGATAGTATGATTTATCGTCGGTGAAATTTTAAGAAGCGAGATGGAATAGTAGATAAGATCTTGGAGATTTCCTCATTTGTGAGGACTTTAGATCTGGTTTCGGGTTTCTATTGCATGGCGATTATAGTTAATTACCCTCTCGGTCTTTGAGAAGCTTTCGATTAAATTTGTCGTTAGGTCGTCGCGTAGCGTATAGTAGCAACATGTGAAGTTTTATAATTTAAGTTTATGAAATTCATTATATTTAACTTAAAGTGGATGGTTGGGGGAACGATGAAGCGCCCGATCTAGATCTCATGGTTCCGTCATTTAGTCGCGGTCCTTAGTCTATGAGTCGGTAGTCGACTAACGAATGATCTTTATCGACAACATGGGTTACGTCGTCAAGAAATCCTTGTAAACTTAGGGTGGTGTTTGTCCCAGGAGACAAGTTTAAGTCTACTTAATAGATGGTTTTTTGTCAAGTATACCCATGGTTCACAACTCAAAGGAGAGTCATTGAGTCATTTGGCAATACCACAGTTGGAGGACTCACGGTAAATCAGCGTCGTCATGGAGCCTCTTGACCAAAGCTTGATCGAGGACAGTCATGTCCTTGGCATGAGATTATTTGAGAGTAAACATAGTTGTGTACTTGATTTGACTTTGACTTCTTTGTGAGCTAGAGTTTTCTTAATTTGTCACCTCCGATAAATAATTGTGGAAGGTGGATTTGATTTTTAACTTTAAGTTTTTAATATTGAATTTCACTTAGACATTTATAGCTCAATAATATTTTAAATTCTGCATTTAGATTGATATTCAATCTAAGTCAATTTGTTTTGAAATTGTAATCATATTTTAATAGAAGTATCCCTTTGGTTGAAATTTTCATTCAAAATAGCCATAATCGGGGTAGATGTATTATTTTGCTATTTCAGATCTTCTCGACTCTATTAATTTAATAATAGAGGATCAGATCTGTTGTCATATGAAAAAAATTAGCTTCTTAGATATTTTATTAGGTTGAAAATATTATAATAACATTATTAGATTTTTTAGGTTTTGTTAACGGGACGGTCCAGACCCAGGAATCAACCATGACATCCTCGGAACTAAGTTTAAGCATTAGTATAGTGCGGGGTGTATTTGAATCAACATTAATTCAAACTTAAGATATTTGTATAATATTACTTGTTTTAACTGAATTTCATTCCAAGTATAAATTTTTAGATAAAATTTTGATAGCATTTCGGATCTCCGTCGTCCCCATGAGCTACAACAAGGTACGCCCACCATGCCAAAAAAGACATGTATGGGTGGTGTAAACATCACGGCCGAATGCGTCATCCCACCATGTCAAAAAAGACATGTATGAGTCTCTGAAGTACCTATATGAAGCACATATTTCTGCAAGAAAAGGCGTATGAGATATTTTATATATTTGCAATGTCAAGTTAGAACATTAATTTTAGCTTTATTGTTGAATTTTCATTAAGCAGTTTATTAATCATGTCAGTATAAAAATTTGGCATCATTTTAAAGATCCGGTCGTCCGCATAGGGCCGATATCTTTGGTACCCACCACGCCAGAAGGCGTGTATGGGTGGTATAAACCACGACACGAATCGCCTTACCATCATCTTAATAAAGGCATGTATGAGGCTCGTCTGCTGAAAGCAGATTTTCGTCATGCCAAAAAAGGCGTTACTGGTACTTATATCTGCGTGTTAGTTGAATAATAATTTTATATTATAACATAGTTTCTTATCAGCTATCACGGATCTCCTGTCGGTATGAAGTTTGTGATATTTGTAGCATCTGGCGTCGTCCGTGTATAGGGAATACTTGGTATCTTTGGGCGCGCATCTTAAGAAAGGCGTGTATGAGTGGTATAAATCGACGCAGAATGTTTTCTTCAATGCCAGAAAGAAAGGCGTGTATGGTCTAAGTCTTGTTAAAGCAGTTTCCATGCTTGAGAAAGGCGTGTGGTATGTTATCTGCGTCACAGCTTCTGAGTTTCCCACTAGAAAAGCGTGTGCAGTACTTATAGTTAATGACGAGTTTCGCTTTGAAAGGCGTGTATGGTACTTATGGTCAATAGCGAACCACGGGTTTTCTGCGAAAGGCGTGCGTGTATGTGGATACAAAGTGGGGGGCACGCTACTACATCACGTAATAAAAAATTAGGATCATCGTTTATGCATCTGTTCATCCTTATTTTTTACTTATTTGACCCACTGTATGGTTGCTCGCTAAATAAAAAATGAGACTTACCTCATCTTTTCTCCTCCTTGATAGATCGCATCTTTCCTCCCACCCTCCTTGCATTTTTTTGTCTAAATTTACGTAAATCCACTATCAGCGAAATTAGTAAATCAGGAGTTAATCATCGGCTGCTTTTCTTGTTAGGAATTAAGACTTTGTAAATCCGGTTTAACCATGCGCACTTTGCTTTAGGATTGATAAATCGGTTTAACCATCTTAGATGATTTAGCATGTTAAATGATTAAAGACTTTTGTTATTTTAATCAATCATAATTAAAAGCCATGATAAGTAAAATTATTTAAAACATTCTAACGAAAAAAATCTGAACTTTATTTTATAATTCAACATTAAATAGTTCTTATAAATTTTGAGATTACACATTAGTCTCTAAATTTCATTTTATTAATTTCAACCATTTAATTTTTTAATTCATTATTAAATTTACTTAGTTCTTTAATTGATTCCAACTAACTTACTTTGAAAGAAGTTTTTTTTTTTTTTTTTGGTTAAATAATTATATCAGTGCTGCATATGTGTTCATTATGTAATGATTTTATTTTTATTTTATATATGAAATTGAAAATGTTATATTTAAAAAAGTTCAAGCATGGTAGTTGGTTGTTTGTAGATGGAAATTATATTTGAAAAAATTATAATATATATTTTGAAAAAAAAAATATTATATTTGAGGAAGTTCTTAGTAGAGCTTAAAATTTACATTAACTTATGTAGATCATGTTACAATTTCATTAGTTTCAAAATTTTTAATACTACGTCAAAAAATAGTATCATCATTAACTTTGTTATTGAAATTTTCTTTATTTTAAATTTTAATATATTTATAATAAATATTTAATCATTAACTATATGTTTTATATGAGGTGACCTTTGAATATTAGAATATTTAGAAATATTTTTAATAAAATATTATTCACAATTGACTTGGAGAGAGAAATTATAGATGATGTATAATATAAAAAAATTAAAGTTATTGTGAAGCTTAATTTTTTATTTTGTTATATGAGGTATTTTAATTTTTATTTTATATAAAAGTATAATATTTTTTATTTTGTTGTGCCTCGAGAAAAAATTCTCGCCTGCGTCTTTATGGTCAAAGCAGCTGAGCGACACGGGTGTCGCGACGGCGGGAGCTTGGAATCTGGCAGAACGATCGGACGGATAAAAGAAAACATTTCTCTTCGATATAAATTTAAAGTCTCCTATCTGATCATAAAAAGTTCTGATCGATGATTTAAAATCGTCCATAACATAAATGTTATCTGATTGGAAAAATACACTTTGTAACTCGTAATTTCTTGCGGCATAAATCATCTCCTGCGGTTCGCCTGGCGGTAACGCGACTTCGGTCGTTTAATTAGGATTATTCGCGAAAAGATTAAGCAATAACGAATGAATATAATTGATTGGGTCGATTATCTTTATTACAGCGAGAAAAAAAAGGTATCGTCAGTTTTCATCCACAGTGCAATACGTAAAAGAAAATAATCTGCACAATCGATTATATGTGAGGTAAGTATCATTTGCGTTTAGCGGTAGTATATGGTCGGTATCGTAAACATTTAGCGATAGCGTATGAACTTTTACTTTTATCTTTACTTTATCACGTCATGAGTCGCGTCTACTCATCCAAAGGATAAATCCATTCAGATTCATTTCTTTTCTTGGCTTTTATTTGCGATTGCATTGGCGCGAATCATATTTGTGCAGATCATTCGCATTCGTAGGTCTGTAAGGGGTGAACTCGAGCTTGACATATACATTCATAGCATCTGATCGTATCATTATGGGCGTTAATTCATGCGATGCATCGATGAGCTTTATAAAATGAATATGTGTGATATGATCAGCATTCAGGGTATTATCCGCGTGAAGAAGCGATGCTATTCACAATTTATATAAAGCGGAAAATCATCAGTAGCGGTCGGGAAAAGTTAAAATCATCTAAACGTCGTTTCATCACGTGAAAGTAAAGACATTTTACCATAAATGTAAGAACATAATTACTCACTTTTAACTTGCGGTTTCTCTTGACCTCCTTTCCTGATTCATTCCTTAATTGCAATTCTATTACATAAAATATTAAGTGTTAAAGTTCTTAATATATAACATTAATTGATTATCATCAAATGATTCTAATTAACGATAATATAAATACATTTCTTTTATATGTGCTCACAAATCTAATACTCATTTTCTTATTTTCTTAAATTTATTCTTGAAATGATCTTAAAATGATTCTTAAACTAAATTTTAATTTATCTTTTACCTAATTAATTTAAAGTCCTTCTTGAAATCTATAACTGGTTAGAATTATAAAACCCTAAGTTAACTTGAAATAGCACTAAATCAAAGCTAATAACATAATAATCAAATTTCAATTAAAATAATTATATAAATTATTTACTTACCTCCTCTCGGTTTTGCCAAGACACACGTTGCTCCCCGCTCGGCTTCTTCATACGCCGCATAGCGGTTCCTTCCTTCTTCCTCGGTAGACGGCTGCGGATAGCTCGGCAATCTCCGCGCGGCGACAATGGACCTCGTTCTGTTAGAGCGGACGCCCAGGGCGCGCTTCTCCTTCTTCTCCTCGATCGTCGGCCGCGTCGACGCGATCTCACTTTCGGTTAGGGATGCGGTGAGTCTCCCCTTTCTCCTTCTCCGTTTCCTCTCTGGCGTGTTTTGGGAGCTTCGTTTTTTTGGCAACCGGCCAGAGCCCCTTCGATCTCTATTTCTAATTATGACGGTTTTTTATTTTCTTTTATTTTATTTTTTTTTTGTGTGTGTCTTCGGTTATTAATCTCTCCTCTTTTAAAAATTTCGTCGCCGAAATTAAATGACATTAATAGAAATACCTTTAATTAACAATTGAGGATAAAGTTTTAGCATTTGATTCCTTCTCCGTAGCTCTCGATCGATCCATGTTTCCGGTGCGAACAAATGGAATTTCTCATTCACGAGATGCTTGATATCATAATCTATAATTCTTCCGGCTCTCCATAAATGTGAGATCCGGTGAATATCAATAGGATCGATAATAATCTTGTTGCCATAACATATATTTTGTGAAGAGAAATATGAAACACATTGTGCACTCCTTGCGTGTGAGAAGGTAAAGCCTCATAAACTTTTCCCAATTCTTTTCAAGATTTCATATGGACCAATATAGCGTGGGCTTAACTTTTCAACTTTTAATCGTTTTATCTTTCGTGGGGCGACTTTAAAATCAATTCTCCCACTTCAAATTCTCTCTTGTAGATGTTTAGCATCATAGTATTTCTTTACTTTATCTTGAGCGACTTTTAATCATCGCGGATCAATCGGATCTTACCGGTAGCTTCCCATCTCTGCGATGATTCTTCTTTCACTGTCTCCACCAATGGCGGTGTTGCATTTCCTTCCATCTTATAAGACCGTCTGAAAACTGGCTTATTATATAGCTTCAATCAAAGGCAAATGAACTTCCCGTTCCTCGAAATCAAGAACCAGTCTCAACAAATCTTAGGTGTTTGAATTGTTCTTTCGGCCATCGGTTTGAGGATGGAATCGATCTTGAAAGTAAAAACTTACGTCTAAAACTTAATTTTTCTCCATGTCTAGATGTAAATCGTATCCGTCCGGTATAGATTTTGGCACACCATGTAAACTTCGATTCACATATTTTCTTGCTAGTTTTTCAACATGTGATTGTTTGATAGGTATAAAATGTCTGATTTAGTCATATCGATAATAACCAAATAAATCCTACCTCTTACGGATCGCAAAGCCAAAATCCATAGCAATATCGTCTCATTTCCACTCAGGTATCGGAGGTAAAAGTCACTAGCCGATGTTCGTTTTAATCATCGACATGATTGACATTTAGACAAATTAATTCTTTTCATTCAGGCCACAAAATATTTTCTTAAGATCTTGATACATTTCTTCTGCTGGATGAATTATATAATTAGAATGATGTCTTCATGTAATATGTCTTTTCTCGAATCTCAATATTTGGAATGCAAATTGTTATGATATTTCAATAATCCTCTTCATTGATTTCAAAATCTTCTTTTTTACCTTTACCAAATCTAAAATTTTAGATAGTCACCATCTTGAGGTAAAGCGTCAGTATTTTTCTTTCAAATTTGATTTTATAGCATTTGATTTAAGATAAATGATCGTCGTAGATTTGATAATTGAAATTTTCAATTTTTAAATCTTTAATCAACTCCTCGATGAGATCGACAAATAATTTACGATGTTTTTTACTCAAAGCATCGTATTACATTCTACGGATGATATTGAATCTAAATCATAATCTTTAATGAGTTCAACCATCTTCTTTCTTAAATTTAGCTCCGGTAAAGATATATTTGAGCTTTGATGATCGGTGAAAACTTCACTTTTATATAAATAATGTCTCCAAATTTTTAATACAAATACCATTTCAGCTCGGATCATGGGTGGGATAGTTCGTGATTTTTGATTTGCCGAAGCGTAAGCGATAACTCTTCCATTCTGCGTAAACATCCCGCCTCTTAATGATGCATCTATAAATTTGAAATCCTTCATCGCGATGGAATAGTTATCAGTGCGGTCGTTAAATAATTCTTGATTTTTGAAAAGCGCTTCGACCATTCAAACTTATTTGTTTTACGAGTTAATCTCGATAGTGGCATGTGTCACATAACCTTCAACAATCTCATAATATCTCGAAAAAACTTGACTTACGTGCGGTGGTAGGTGCGGGCCATTCATTTATTCTCGACTTTCTGCGATCCAGCCTATTCTTAATCATATGCCCGAGAATATGATCTTATTTAACCAAAATTCACACTTTGAAAACTTTGCATATAATTCATTTTTCAAAGCTTGCAAAATAATGTGAAGGTTTTCATGGTATTTCATCTAGAATAAATTAGAATATCATAAATTATGAATGATCACAAATGAATCTAAAAGGGTTTAAAGATTACATTCATCATAAATACAAATGAAAGATATAGTTCAAAAGATCACCACAAACTCATAACCATACCTTGACTGAATCAATGCCTTTGTGATATCTTCTTCTTTAATTCTCAACCGACGATAACCCGATCTTAAATCAATTCAAAATACCCAGCCTCCTTCTACCGTCAAAAAAGATCATCAATTCTTGAAGATATTTATTCTTCAAGGTGAGTTTGTTAAGTTCTCTATAATCGATGCATATTTTAAGCTCCCATCTTTCTTCTTCACAAATAATTGAGTTCCCGCGAGATGTAGCCGATAAATCCCTTCTCTAATAATTCCTTGCATGATTCTTCAACTCTTGTAATTTTGATCACATTCTATATGCTGCTGTGTTCAATTAATTAACTCAACAGAAATCTTCTCGACGAGGTAAACCCAGAAATCATCCGTAAAGACTTCTGATACTCTTTACTACTCAGATATCCTCCATCTTCTTTACCTCTTTAAGAACATCGCACTTTGAAAGAAAACCTTCATAGCCTTTCAAAGATCTTTGAACTTTCAAGCAAGACACCATCATAAATACTCTTTATGCCCCACCTAATTTGAATTCTTCTTTCCGTGAATATTGAATTTGACTTATCTTTTAACAATCTATATAAGAAATGCTAAATAAGCCAATCCATTCCTAAAATTACATCAAATTCATATATATTCATATTAAAGATTCAAGCTTCTTTCACGATGCAAAGTTCACACCGCAAACATTTTCAAGATTCATTCGAGACCCATTCCATTACATCGAAAGTACGTGCATATTTTCATAATTTGTAATCCCAAAATCCTCACACAATCTTCGATATAAATGAATGCGATGCTCCAAAGATCAAATAAAACTCTAACCGATTTATTTCCAATAAAGATGATACCTATAATTGAATGTATATAAAACAAATATATATCTAAGACAATACAAAATTACGATGCTAATTTAATTAAAGACATACCTGATGACATCAGTAGTCTTTTGCTTCGCGGAATGCATAAACTCGGCGCCGTGGTATTCTGGCTCGAAGATGTGGAACTGATGCATCTTCCATTCTTTGTCACCAACAAATTCCTGGGAGGTTGAATATTTGTCCCAAGATCCATCAAGATCCTCGACTCAAGAGAGGGCAATATTTTGCCATATGTCCCGATGGCAAAAAGCAAGTGTTTGTGCTCGAGAGACACTCTCCTTTATGCTCTTCCACATCTTGCATGTATAATACTGCTACTACTGCATGGGTATCTAACTTACTTCTTCCAGCTTGATTTTTCTTGAACATTTTGCCTAAATTTTGGCCTATCATCATTCCTCCTCTTATGAATATCTCCTCCTCTCGAGGTTTGCACATCCAATTATCCTTCTCTCCACCAAGACAAAGATAATCATCAATACCCAAAGGAATTAAGGGTCGCGATTACATCTTTCACCCAGATAAAACCTACATTTTTCTTCTCAGATTTGGTATCAATTGAGGTGCATACCTTGAAAGCATTGAACTCGCCTTCATATTGCATTATAGAGATCTCCTCAGATCAATCTGAATTTATCTTGCATTTGTCTCCTACCGAGATGGGTAAACCAATCTCTAAAAGTCTTCATAAAGTCCTCCCATGAAATAAGAGCAGCATCCTTCAAATTTCTCTCAGAATCGTCCCACCATCTTCTTTCACCTCAAAAGCAAAAAAGCCAAAGCAACTTTCTTCTTAGAGACATGCTTTCTAAGATTTTCTATCCAGATCAACCGCTTTCGATTCTATAGTCCTCCTCCCTCGAGAAAAGAGGCCTCATATCTTGAAATAATTTCGATTCTTATCAATAAACCCCACCACTTCCACTAGCTTGGGTAGTGATTCCTTATCGAGTCATTGCTTCCATCATTAAAATGCATCTATCGCTAAGGTTGCACCAAATTCGGTGCTTGGTTCAGGCTCTCTATTTTCACTCATATCATCTTCTTGAATTGATTCCATCCGAGAAGACAAATTTATTATAACTACACATCAATCAATATAATCATATGTAATTTTCTTTCTAAAATTTATCATCTTCCTAATGACTCTTTGATTATGATCATACTTATATCCCTAAATATAAAATCTTGCTCGATACTCACTTGTCACACGCACTCCGAGCTGGAATACCAAGGAATGAATAATCGGACGGATAAAAGAAAACATTTCTATAACAATTCCAATATAAATTTAAAGTCCAACTATACAATCATAAAAGAGCCACTAATCCACAATGATTTAAAAATCATCTATATAAATGTTCTAATACGATTCGTGAAAAATACACTTTAACATAACTCAACATAATTTATCGACATAAATACCTATCTCCCCGTAGCCTCTACTACAGAACCCGACTTTTCCTTCTATCACATTTAATTGATTTATTAAAAAAGATTAAACAACTAACAATGAATATAATTCAAATATTATGCTATTACACTATAAGAAACAAAAAAGAACTAAGATGATGCCGCTGCCACAAGTACTGCATATAAAAGAAAATAATCTGCCAAACAATCAATTATATGTAGGTAAGTATGATAAACATTTAGAAAAGAAGATATGCGGTCGTATACATAAACATTTAGCAAGAAGATATGAACTTTTATTTTTACTTTTATCACCCGGCCCACGAAGTCACCGTTTATACTCATCCAAAGGATATCCATTACCTTACTATTTGCCATTTATCATTTTTCTCATTCCAATCAGACGCCTTTGAATCATATTTGCACGTACATCAAGGCCCTCATCCAAGCTATAAGTGAACTCAAGTTTTCAACATACACATTCATAAAGATACAATCATATCACATTAATTCATAACTAAGAAAGAAATCAATGAGCTTTATAAAATGAATACGTATATACGATCTAAGATTCGCAGTATTATCCAACACAAGAAGAAAGAAACTATTCACAATTTATATAAAAGAGAATCACAAATAAAGCGAAAAAAGTTAAAATCATCTAAACATGCATTTAGAGAAAGACATTTTACCAAATGTAAGAACATAATTACCCACTTTAACTCTAGCTCAACCTCCTTTCTTTAATGATTCCTTCCTTAATTGCAATTCCTATAATATAAAATATTAAGTGTTAAAGTTACTTAATATATAACATTAATTGATTATCATACCCCATCAAACGATTCTAATCTAATTAACGATAATATAAATACATTTCTTTTATATGTGCTCCTAAAATCTAATACTCCTCTTTCCTTATTTTTCTTAAATTTATTCTTGAAATGATCTTAAAATGATTCTTAAACTAAATTTTAATTTATGCTACCTAATTCTAATTTAAAGCCCTTATAAATCTATAACCCTAAGTTAGAATTATAAACCCTAAGTTAACTTGAAAAGACTAAATCAAAGCTAATAACATAACAATCAAATTTCAATTAAAAAATAATTATATAAATTATTTACTTACCTCCTCTGCTTTGCCTAAGACACACTCGCTCCTACCGTCGACTTCTTCACGCGACGCGACGCTAACGCTTCCTTCTTCCTACCGACCGACACCGGATGGCTTCCTGAATCTCGTCGGCGATAATGGAGTCATACGCTAGTGGAACTGACTAGGTCGCCGCCTTCTTCTCCCTATTGCCGACGACGCCGACGCATCCTTCACCTTGCTAGAGACGAGGTAGAGTCTCCCCTTTCTCCTTCTCCCGTTTCCTCTTTAGCATGTTTTGGGAGCTCATTTTTGGCAAACCGACCGAGCCCTCCCTTCGATCTCTATTTGCACTAATCGTCGCGACGGTTGTACACATTTTCTTTTATTTTATTTTTTTTGTGTGTGTCTTGGGTTATGTGCGGGCGCTGCGACATGGGCGCTTAACGGCGTCGCGACGTGAACAGTGACGCCCGTGAAGAGTGATTCAGCCTACATTGCTTCTTCTGAGTTTTCACGGTCGAGGCCGTTGCATGAAAACTCCACAATCAGAAGACTGAACGAGGAAATAGAAGAGAGAGAGAGAGAGAGAGAGAGAGAGAGATCGTGAGAGCTGGAGCTCATCTGAGGCGAGGATTCTACCTGGAGGAGGGGAATAAGAAAAATTAGGGTTTAGGATTTTATAGATAGGATTTGATTTTTTTTATTATTTTATTTGTCTAATTTGAATTTTCGTCGACTTTATCACATAGACAATATATATGTCAATTTTAAGTTCTGATGTTATGCCAGTTGCGTCGTTCGCCGAGTTTGGTTAAAGTCCCATCAATTTTGCTTTCAAATTTCGCTATTATTGCCTCGATATCCGAATTGAGTGTGAATAGTCTCATTTGATATGTTTTGATGTTTCGACGCTAATGGAGCGATCAATTTCACGAACGGAGGTCATTTGGGCAACGTCACGGCTTCCCGACCTCGATATGCGTGTCAGCCCATCGGCGGCCCTCATTCTTGATCGGTCGATCGTCGAATTATGCACGATATCTATTCTGAGCAATTTCGACGTTCTGAACGCGATGACGTAGTCCGTTCATCGATCGGAGGTCGTTTCAACTGATTTTTGGTGTCATCGAGTGTATTTCAGCTCTGATTTGTGTGTTGTTGTATCCGATTGCTTGATATTCACGCATACTCGTCCGAATTGAGCGCGAACAGTCTCATTTGATAGGTTTTGACATTTCGATGCTAACGGAGCGATCAATTTCACGAATGAAGGTTGTTTGGGCAACGACGCGGCTTCTCGACCTCGATATGCGTGTCAGCACATCGGTGACCCTCATTCTTGATCGATCGATCATCGAATTATGCAAGATGCTTATTCTGATCAATTTCGACGTTATGAACGCGATGGAGGAGTCCGTTCGTCGATCGGAGGTCATTTCGACTGATTTTCGACGCTATCGAGTGCGTTTTAGGTCCGATTTGCGCGTTGAAGCTCGTTGAATTCACCTTGTAAGCTCGACTTGACTTACGGCTCGTGCATGGTGGTCAAAATTGACCTGCTATTCTTAGTCTGGAATTGAGAATAAATGCACATATCTACTTTCGACATCTCCGAAACATGCAAAAAATAACAAATCTTAGCACGAAACATCTGTAGATTTAGGAAATGAAACAAGTAGGTAGTGTATTGTGTGTTGCGTGATTAATTCTAAGGCAATGAAGCAAACCGAGCCACCGAGGGATTGAGCAAGCTAGGTCGAACGAAGGTAATAGCGACAAAAAATACTTTTAAGTCTCAAACACTGCAGCTAATAGAAAGTGAGATTGTTGATCGACGAGATCATTTGTGGTGAGCAAGAATGCTAGATTTTGAAAAGCTAAGGCATGAGAAGAGTAGAAAGAAGAGGAAGAGCGGGCTGAGCAGCTACAGAGTCTCGAAGGGAAAAAATGAGGTTATAAGGTATAATCTTTCACAAGGCAATTCATCTCCACCGTTGGCGAAGCGAAGCCCTCGATCTGACGGAAATCAGTGATCAGGTATCGCTAATTGGATTCAAGTTGGCGTATCACTCGAGTCCACGACCGCGACAGCGCAACGCACTTAAAAAAAATATTCGATCCACTCACAAGTCAGATGAGTAGATCCACTTGTGGATCGAAATTGACTCAAAAAAATTTAAAGCTAAAGTTTCAGGTTATAATTTGGCTCATTTATTTTGAGTCGATCTCGAGTAGAGCCAAAATACGAGTCGATTTTTAAATGTTCAACAATCTTCGAGCTAATTTCCCTAATTGGGGTTGTGCTTGGGAATGTTCTTCACTCTAGAAATCAAAAAAGAGAGACACTATTTGGTCATTGTAAGCTAGGTTTGATCATTCATATGAAAGCTTAGGTGTCTTATTCAAAAAAAATTTATCTACTTTTTTGATGCTACTCTTGTCACAGCGCTGCTGAACTCATTCATTTTCTTATCAATGGTTGATTCAGTAATTCCTTTAATAATGGATGCATCACTTTGTTTGTGGATCCGCCATTATATCCATCAACTGGATGGTACCAAATTGGTTCCTAAAGCCTAAATTAGCAAGAGCAAAAGTATGTTAATGATATCCCGACTTGAATTTTGGATTTTTTTTGAGATGTGTATTATAAGATTTTGAGTACTGATTAGTCATATTTTTACACTCTTAATGCAACTCTAATGGGTAGAAAGTCCATCATAATTAAATCTGACTTGAATTTTTTTAAATTAGCATGCTTTATTCCGAATCTGACTGAACCTTTCAATTCATAGCCTTACATGTAAATCAATCTGTTAAAAATACTTGTAGCCTACTTCGTTTCCAGATAGGCTGAGATTCTCAGGATGTCCTAGCCTCTCAAGAGGATATTCATCAACTTATTCATGAAATGTTTCAGGAGGAGATAGAGAACAAGATTGAGACAGCAGATGCTCTGGCCGGGAAGCTTCTACAGCGTTTGAATTATTCAGTCTCATCTATGAGAACAGCAGCACGCAGCCTTTCTGAAGGTAGTGTACCTCCTTAACTGGACAAAATAGAAAATGGTGAGATTTACATTATGTATCATGAAATTTCTCTGAATTTACATATCTAACACGAAAATCTTTATAAGTACTCATATAACATCATAATCTTTAAATGACATGAAAGCATTTGCATGAAAATGTATATTTTATTTTATGTACTAGTGCTATAATTAATTTCATTTAGGGATTACAAAATTTTATAAATAAGTACAAAGATTTAGGGTGTTAGCATTGTAAAAATATAGAAATTCAATAGTATGTATATAAATTCCCTAGAATATCCAGACTGAGTGGATGTTATTTTCGTTGTAGAAAATAAAACTCATAGCATAATATTTATATCCATTATTATTGTTGTATTTATTTTACTCTGCCACACATGCAGTGCATCAATTACAGATAGAGGTTGGAGAGCTTAAAGGCAGGCTTACAGAGGTAATAAGCAATTGCGATGCATTATGCAAGAGACTTGCAGCAGAAGGACCGGAATCACTTCGCAGATCAACTGTACCCTTTTCAACAAGAGGGACTTCTTCAACGGATCATTTTTCATCTACAAACAAATCATGACATTGAACGTGTACAAATCATGACATTTTTCAAATTTGCTGTTCTATTTAGCATAAATTTTTTTTCTGTACAACTTCATGTGCCAGACGAATCACACCTGTAGATACTGAAAAATAATGAAGTTTGTTAAATCAATTATTTGATTATATGTGATCAGCATTAATTCATCTAACAATTAGTCGCATTGGTGAAGTTTGACAAACTTTATAAAAATTCCAAAATAGGCTATTTATAATGAGTAGCAATTTCATTTATGCCTAAAAAAAGGGATTAAGGTTATTAACTCCTTCATGCTGGTTATTGATTGCAATTAAGGGTGTGTTTGGCGTGGGGGTGTGTCGCACCGTCATTTGAGATGTGTGCCTTGTATTTTGAAGAATTTGTGATAAAAAAATTGTATTTTTTAACTTAATCTAATTCTTTGTGATGGCGGCTAGAAAGTTGTAGTTTGATTTTTTGAAAATAAAAAAATTTATAAGTTGCATCTCATCTTTTGAAACAATAGATTTTTCTATTGCATTTTTATTACTATTTTGTGAGATAATTATAATTATCCTAAACAGATCTTTGGTGTCCATTTTAGGACTGAAGGATGATGTCTTGTGACTGATAATTTGTTTGAAAGTCACATGGAAAATTTTTAGTGCACTGCAGCTATTGTAACTAATAATATGAAACACAAGTGTGCAAGAATAAAAATGGAAACTAATCCATTAACAGAATTTGAAAGTTCAAATAGATGCAAGCTAATGAAGGCCAATCATTTGTAGTATGGCTTATGCATTTAAATTCTAAGAATATTTTCATGCAAGGATATAAAAACTTAACGCCATTTCATTGTCCGTGAGAAGTATAATTTTGGCGAGCGATTAGGAGTCCGTTCGATTATTGTTTTTTGTGATGATTATAAAATTGTTGTGAGAAAATTAATTTAAAAAATTGATGTGAGTATTATATATATATATATATATATATATAAAATAGTTTGATGATGATCATTGCACTTAAATAATTTTGACTCTCAAAAAAAATTTTTATCATAGAAATTTATGAAAGTAATTAGAAAATTGATAATCAAACATAGATGTGATTAATTTTTGAAAAACAAAGTCGCTTCAAATGTATCCTAAAGCTTCTCATCCATGGAGAGAGGGAGATTATCACTCAATATATAATGATTATTATGCCTATGCCATTATAATGCTCACATGAGCAAGACAAATCAATGTAGTCCCTGAAAATTCATGCCCAACTTGTTGATGATGAGAGATTATATTTGCCAAACAAAATTTCAATAATAGATAAATTTGTATATAAGACATTAGGTAAAGATTTTACCCTCATTTTATGAGGACTTTAGAACTAGTTCTAAGTTTTATATAGATGCAATCACTTATAGTTAATTACCCCTCCCAATGTTAAGAAAGAACTTTCGATTAAGATTAGTAATTGGATTACTAATTGCTTAGTATATAATAGTAGTAAACAGAGTTTAAAAATTTATGAAATTCATCATTATTAATTTAAAGTGTATGGTTGGGGAAACAATGATATGCCTAATCAAGATCTCATAATTCTATCATCTTGAACTGTCGTGGTCCCTAGTCTACTTAGTTAGAGGAGATAGTTGACCCATCTTGATTGAAAGATGTTTGTTCACAATTATATGTTGTTTTATACAATGAGGTCTTGTAGACCTGAGTTAATGTTTATTTAAAGAGACAACTTTAATTTCACTTTAACTAACAAAGAGTTTTGTGCCCTATGAGGTGCACCGTATGATTCACAACTTAGTGGACAAAGCTATTAGGAAATATATGAGCTACATGACCATAATATAATAGTGTCATTTGGTGACAAACCACTCGTTCAAAGGGCTTTAGTTGAAACTGCACTTTATGTGGTGTCAATTAATGGACAAATCACACAAACAGAGAAAACGAGTCACGTTCTTATTAACATAAGATTATTTATGAGTGAACAAAATAATGTACTTGATTTGGCATTGGTTTTTTTATGAGCTAGAATTTTCTTAATTTATCACATTCAATGAACCATTGCTGAAGATAAGTTGAGTGAATTTTGCTTTAAGTTTTAAATAGTAAATTTCATTTTAAGTACTTTGAGCTTAGTAACTTATTGAATTTTTGTATTTACATTGGTATTTGATTTAAATTAATTTGATCTAAAATTTCAAACATATTTTTATGCCAATATCCCTTCTAATTGAAGTCTTAAATCAACACAGCTATCATTGAAGTTAGACCTTATCAACTATACTTGTTTGTTTGCAAATGAGTAGGTCTATGATTCATATTTTAAGAATTTAGATTTGAGATAATTTAACATTAGCATAAATGTAGTCCATACGGTTGAAATACAGGATCAACATGGCCATCATTGGGATTAGACTGATTGATCACATTCATTAATACAAATCTTGTCAACTCTACGTACTTAATTGTAGATGATTAGGTCTATAATTAGAATTTATAATTGATATTTTTAGGTTTACATTGAGAGTTTATACTTTAAATATGAAATGCTTTTATTAAAATATTTTGATATTCATATGTGTTGGCTTAATAAGCCTCATGTTCAATTCGACCAATTTTAATGATAACAAACGAATGCTTGGATGTTCTAATGTATATTTTATGTGTTTCAGATATATTATTTGCTAATTACATATCCAATACATCTCACAATATGTTTGAGGAAATTGCAAGAATAGAATAATGAAATATATATCAAAATGGATAATGAGAAGCTCAAGATATAATATTTTAGGTTATATGTATTTATAACTATCTTAAAAATTCATATGAGTTCATTGGCATGAATTAATTTTGCTCACAACTTAACATATTATTTTTATTTATTTTAAATAATGATAATAAAGTTAATTTATATAAATCTCTATCTAATTAACATTCATTATATGTTTTATGTAGCATTTGAATTGTCAAAATAATAAATGATGATAAATTATGACTATTAAGTGTAATTAGTTTATATACTTAATATAATTAAATATTTTAATTTAATTTTAAGGTTATATGATAACTAACATATGTATGATTATATATAAATTATATCATAATATTTAGATATCATATTTCAAAATTAACAAAAATATGTGAACATCCTCATTTTATAAACAAAAATATTCAGTATACCCAAATTTATTGAATGAAGATTTCATTTCTAAACAGAAATAAAAAATCATCTTTTTAGAAAAAGCATATATGAACATCCTCATTCAATATACCCAAATTTATTGAATGAAGATTTCATTTCTAAACAAAATGAAAAATCAACTTTTCGAAAAACACATATGAACATCCTCATTCAATATACCAAAATTTATTGAATGAAGATTTCATTTCTAAAAAAAAATCAAAAACCATCTTTTCAAAAGACATATATAAACATCCTCATTCAATATATCCAAATTTATTGAATTAAGATTTCATTTCGAAATAAAATCAAAATCATCTTTTAAAAAGCACACATGAACATCCTCATTCAATATACCTAAATTTGTTGAATTAAAATTTCATTTCTAAACAAAATAAAAAATCATCTTCTCAAAAAGCACATATTTAAAAATGAATACCCTCATTCAATATACCCAAATTTATTGAATGAAGATTTCATTTCCAAATAGAATTTTATCATAACATTGAAATTACATTTCAACATATCTCACATATTTTGAAGTTGAAATTTCTTTCTTTTAAAAAAAAAATACAAAATTGAAAATAAGCATCTTCATTCAAAATATCTAAATATGTTGGATGGAGGTTTTATTTCCAAATAAAATTGCACCATTTGAAATTCCACTCAACACATTCCACATGTGTCAAGTTGAATTTTCTTTTCAAAAGCAATAATCACACAAAAAATTTCATCTTTTAGTAAAACATAATTGACTCATTTGACATACCCAAAATATGTATGTCAAATGGGAGTCAATTATGTTTTACTTTAAAAGATGAAATTTTTTGTGTGTGATTATTGCTTTGAAAAGAAAATTAACTTGATAATAATGTTAGTGGAATTTCAAATGGTGAATTTTATTTGAATAAAACCTCCATCCAACATATTTAGATATTTTGAATGAAGATGCTTATTTTCAATTTTGTATTTTTTTTTTAAAAGAAAGAAATTTCAACTTCAAAATATGAGATATGTTGAAATGTATTTCAATGTTATGATAAAATTCTATTTGAATGAAATCCAATAAATTTGTATATAATGATATTCATTTTAAATATGCTTTTGAGAAGATGATTTTATTTTGTTTAGAAATGAAATTTTAATTCAACAAATTAGTATATAAATGATTTTTTTAAAAGATGATTTTGATTTTATTTAAATAAATCTTAATTCAACAAATTTGATATATTGAATGAATGTTTATATGTCTTTTAAAAGATGGTTTTATTTTTTTTTAGAATGAAATCTTCATTCAATAAATTTTGGTATATTGAATGAGGATGTTCATATGTTTTTAAAAGTGATTTTTCATTTTGTAGAAATGAAATCTTCATTCAATAAATTTATATAATGAGGATTCATATATGCTTTTTTAAAAGATGATTTTTTATTTCTGTTTAGAAATGAAATCTTCATTCAATAAATTTGTATTTTAGTCAAAGTCATTTTATAATCAAGGAATTTATATCTAATTTCATCCCCAACGGATTCCTTGGATATTTCCTTTAATTTGATAGGTTACATGACACAGGTTTGATTAAAATTGAATTTAATATGACTTTTCAAGCATTAACTGATTTTAATAATGAATGCATGCTACATGCTTTGAATATATTTAAAGCCATATTTGATTATTTTTGACTTGCATATATGAATAGCCGAATTTTGGCTATTTAATTTAATATTTATTTAATATAAATTATATTTTTATTGAATATTAAATTATTATATGATAAAATGATGTTAGAATAATAAAAAATAATTCAAAATAATCTTCTTGCTTATAAATAGCTCTCATTCTCTTCATGAAAGTATTACTAATTCAAATTCAAAATCACTCGAGCAATCAAATCCTTGCTTTTGAAGCTTCAACATCTTCAATTAAGCAAGCTTTCTCAATCTACTTAAGTTTGTTTTCTTGATTTTAATCCCTTTCTAGTTGTTCATACTATTTTCATCACCTATTTATTCTTTCCAATTAATTATCTTTGGTGGATTAGTCTTTGGACATGTTAAGTTTTTATCAAAATTCTTGATCATTTTTTTTTTTGTGTGAAAAACTCTGTGATAGTTGTAGGATTTATTTTTTGTTGAAATTTTTATCTTCCACAAATATCTTTTGATTTCTTGAAATATTTTTTTATTAATCTTATTTGAAAGATCATTAAAAATCTATTTTAGAAGTATATTTTAAGCATTTTAAATTAATTTATTATGCTGAAATTATTTTCATATTTGCTAGATCTCTCTTTTTAATTAAAAGCTTACTAACCTACTTAGATCTATAATATACTAATTTTATTTAGATATTTTGTGATCATTTGCATTAATTGAAAGCATCTTTTTGGTTAAAATAAAATAAATTATTCCTTGCTGAAATTTATTATACAAAAGAATGTTGTGAATTTATTTTGAAATCATTTTTTAATTAGTCTATAAATTATAATAACATAAACATCTTAGTAAGATCACTTTAAGATATTTATTTTATTATTTCTTATCATTATTAAGTGAGCATTTTATCTTGCCAAATTTTTAAGTTATAAAGTGATCATTTATAAGTTGTGAGATCATTTTTTGAATTGGATAGCTTGGTATATTTGCGAAAGGTTTATTTTATCAAAATTTATTATTTTTGTATTTTTCTTTTGTCTTTGTAAAATTTATATTGGGTTGTACTTCTGTAGGAGAGTATATATTATTGTAGAGGTTATACTTGCCCCATTATAGGAGAATACTATTTATAAGCTATTTTGCATTTAATGGATTCCTAACCAGAGGTGGTTAGACGTGAACGTCATAAAAAAAAAATTTAAAAAGAGAGAATTTTTTTACTTTGAAAGTGAGCATTCATTTTATAATCAGTATTGACAACCCCAATCAATATGAGAAGGAGGATCAGATTAATTAATTAGGGCTTATGATTTTTACAATATAGGTGGAGTGACATACTCAAGAATGTGCATAATTTAAGTTTATCTTTTAAAAGGAGATATTACATTTTTCTGAAAATATTAATTGATCATTGAAATATTTGCATGATTCTCGAGGTTAGAGTGAACATAGATTAATTTTGATTTAAACCTGCACAATATTCTCAGATCATATGATTGAACATTTAGCACAAGTCGCACGTGCAAACATGTTAAATTTATTTTATATTAGCCTGTATAAAAATCCTCAAATACTAAGTTTAATTTTTTAACACATATGTCAGGATATATATGAGTTCTTTAAGATTGCTTGCATACTCTTTGAGATATTAAATTTAAAATTTAATTTCATCTTATAATGTGTGTAGTTCATCCTTTTAGGTTATTTATATGCATTTTGTTGCATCAAATTTGAGTGGGTGATTGCGTCATGATGTATGAATTGCTTATTTAAAAATGTTTTGATCATTTGCACACATTTTGATGCAAGAAATTTGAATGTAAAATTACTTCAAAATGCATGAAATATTCAGTTGAGTACTTGCACTAATTATAGAGCATTTAACAAAGTCGCTCCATAATTCATGCAGAAGTTCATCTAAAGTTTTTATTTACGACTTCTATTTATCTGTATGATGTGTTGCAATTCCAATGAAGGTTAGATTGAAAAGCAACTTTTTAAGTTCACGCGAACCACATATTCATTTGAGATCAGAGAAGTTACTTTTGGCATTTGTTGTTACGGGATGCATAAAAGTCATATTTTAAAATTTTAAATGACTGCCTTTTTCTTGTGCACATAAGTAGATGAATGGTTCAATGATAGGTTTATTAACCAAACTCCATCATGTATTTGTTTATTACTCATGAGCAACAATTTTAATTTTTATATGATTTGAATATTGTCCGGTTAATGTGTTTTCTCGATTTAAATAAAGGAGCTATTCTAGTTCATTTTTATTCAAACTCATTAAATTCTCTAAATAATTTGAGAAATTTAAGCACTAGGAGGCTCTATTAATTGCTTTGGAGAGAGTTTCAAGTTCTTATTAAGTATTTAATATGAACCTAAATTCTGTATTTGGTATGCAGTGTCTTTGAATTAGCTCTGGGTCTTGATCGGTTTCTTTGAGTTGATTTCGGTCGAGTGGGATGAACGAGTGAGTAATCTCAAAGGGAAAGGCGGTGTATGCGCCATTGATGGATTTTACCCTTAGCCGTTGGATGCTAGCTTTTCAGTTGTCTGCTTCTTTAATTGGGTCGTTGGATCTTGATCTTTCTTGAGTGGAATCCATGCGTCTGTTTCTTGTTGGCTGGATCTGTATGCCTTGATCTTTGTATCCTGGAATGAAATCTCACCGTAGTTTGCCTTTGCACTGGCTCTGTCTTGGCCGTCTGATTAGTCTTGGGATAAGCATTCATCTTTAACCTATTTTTTTTTGTTTCTTTTATTCAGTGTAAAGAGAGGAATTAGGGCGTATGATAAAAGGTTCTCAGATGGAAGGCTTGTTCGTGAGGAAAACCTAGAAGAAGATGCAGGAGAAGAGGCGAAGAAGGAGGCTGAAGAAAGATAAGTTTCCTTTCTGAAATTCTTGATTACCCCCTTTCTGTTTGGCTTTTGATCTCTATTTATACTTTTCTTGCAAGATCTCTGCCTTCTAGTCTTTTTGTAACTACTTTCTATATTATTGGTTCTCGTTTCGTTGTTTCTTGGAAGTTAGTTGAGGTGTCGAGCCATCATTTTTACTCTTGATTATTGTAGTCTTGAAACTTCTCCGGACATTGATATCTCTCTTGTGATGTTTGAGTACTTGTTGTATTGTGTAACAATTCCTTCGATCTCTGGCGATATTAGGATTGCTTTATCTACCTTCATATCTATTGTTTATTATACTAATTTCTTTGTTTGTAAAATAGTTCTCTGTAATCTTTATTGTATATATCTTAGCGGATTTGGGATCATTATCTCTTTCAAACCTTGTCCTCAGGTCAAAATGATTCTCTGTTTCTTCAATTCATTTCTTAGAAGCTCTTGATACTTTACTATTGCTGAAGTATTCTTTTGTGGCCATTTATTTGATATTGGGAAGCTTCGCTCAATCTTTTTATAATTGTGGCATTTCTTATTTGCACTATGCGATGGGCTTTATAGAATTGGTATATTTGAATTATCTTTTGCTAATTCAATGTTATATTGATAATTATTTACTAATTTATAATTAGACAATTATATGTCCTCTGTCTTGCTTAAGGATTGAATATATTTGAAGCTTGGTGTTAATATTTCTTCTTGTACCCATTGGTTGTCGGTGATTATCATGTTATTGATGTTCTGGTCATCATTGCCATTAATCTAATAACTTGAACTAGATATCTTTATATTCATCACAATTGAAGCATAAGCTCTTTCTTTTTTCTCTTTTGAGTTGTTGTTAAATTCAATTGATATTTCTTTGTTTAGGTTGGTGTGTTGAGTGGCATTTGTGAGAATTGCGGTAAAGTAGTTGGGCATTACATTATATTTCTGCTATTGATTTCTTATTTGATTGTAGAACTCTTAATTCTTTATTAAATAGAATATGAAATTTGGTTGTCTTCAAATTCATTATAAAATTATTTATTGTGGTTTCTTTGTGAAAGCACTAGTTCTCCTAAATCTCAGAGGAAGGGCTAAATCTTTATAATTTGTTCTTTACTGTGCCAAGAATCTGTTTATTTATTTATCATAATACATTTCAAAGTCCATCCATGTATATTGAGGATATTAAAATTTCGATCCTCGAGGAGTTATAATCTTGAAAAAGCTGCTATAATCCCTCAGGGTCTTCTCCATTAAATTTGGGCATATATATATTTTAAGAGGTATTGACAGTGTGTTTGTATGTGGTGCGTTTGGAGATTAGAAGGGGATGCATCACATTTGATTTGAGGTTGTTTTCAATTTCTATGGCGGTCAATCTTCTTGATATTTCGGTCATCATGTGGCGAGGTCATTCTTCTATTTTGTTTAATCGGTAACATTCTTCTAATATTTTGATGTATTTCTTGTTCCTTACGCCATTTTTTGAGTGTTGTAGTCAACAGAGCACCAATATCTGAACCTAAATTCGTATTTGGTGCTAGTCTTGAATGCGCTGTTGGGTCTTGATCGGTTTCTTTGAGTTGACTCGATAGTAGATGAACATTTGTGAGTAATCTCAAAGGGAAAGGCGTCTTGTCAGTGTTGGATGGCGCCTTTACCCTTAATTGGATCTTGCTTTCAATTGTGCTTTCGTTCTTTGAATTGGGCGTTGGATCTTGATCTTTCTTGAGTGGAATCCACCGCGTCATTTCTTGTTTTGGATCTACTGATCTTTGTATCACGAATGAAATCTCACCGTAGTTTGCCTTTTCTTGGCTCACTGGCGTGATTAGTCTTGGGATAAGCATTCTCTTTAACCTATTTTCTTTTGTTTCTTTTATTTGAGTCAAGCACTCAGAGGAATTAGGGTTCTTAGATCGGAGAAAGCGTTCTCAGATGGAATGGTTTCGAGGAAAACCAGAAGATGCAGAGAAAGAGGCGAAGAAGGAGGTCAAGAAAGATAAGTTTCCTTTAAAATTCTTGATTACCCTCGTTTGGCTTTTGATCTCTTATACTTTTCTTTCTTTGAGATCTGAGTCTTTTACTTCATTATATTCGTTGGGGTTCGTTTACATTGTTCTTAATATTAGTTAGTTGATGTCGAATTATTTACTCTTCTTTTGATTATTGTAGTGCTTGAAACTCTCACCAATGTATCTACTCTTGTGATGTTTAGTACTTGTGTTGTATTGTACAATTCCTCGATCTCTCGATATTAGGATTCTTGCTTCATCTTCTTATCATTGTTTATTGTCTTAATTTCTTTGTTTGTAAAATAGTTCTCTGTAATCTTATTGCTGTATGGGATAATTTGGTACTTAACGAATTTGGGATCATATCAGTATTCTTGTAAGTTTCACTTAAATTTGACTTTTATAAATTTTATTTTTATTTCAGGCTCTTGTAATTTCAAATTTTATTTTATTTTACTTAATTCTCATTTCAAACTCAACTCAAGTTAATTTTAAGTTCAATAAATTTTTTATTTGGTTATGTTCAAGTCCCCTATTATTATTTGATTTGACGACATTTCGATAGTCTCTTATCAGTCCAAATTTTAACAGCTTCTAAGCATTATCTTTACATAGGGGGGCTACATCAGAAATTTAGTTGGCCTATTCGTCATATTTTTCTGAGTATAATAATCGATATCTTACGATACTAGACAGTGATCTTTAAAAATATCAACTCCATTGAAAATAATAAGGTCTTCAAATTAGTCTAGCTCAAAAGAGACTTGCATAAGAAAAATATTTTCTTTGCTTTTTTTTAATGCTCATTCTCTTCTTTTATTATACCTTTACAATGCATGTGACAACAATATCAACAAAATAAATAGATTTTTTTTATATTCTCTATTCTCTCTTTTTTTTTTATCTCCTTTTGTTTAATTTTATTATTTATTTTTTTATTGAAATTTTACATCATCTCATAATTATTTTCTTCTGTTTAACAAAATTTTATTATTATATATAGTAAAAAATAAGCGAACTGTTTATCATTTAGAATTGAGAATTAGTATACAGATAATAATAAAATTTTAAATATTAAATGAATAAAATAGATAATTTAAAATGATATGTATCTACAAACCCCTTTTTTATTTTGTAAGGAAAGATGGTGAAGACGTTTCCTATTTGTTTGAGAGAGAGAAGGGAGAGAGAGAGAGAGATGTGGCGTGCTGTTAGACGGGAAGGTGGTCAATGGCGCTAGGTTAGAGAGCAAAACGGGGACGAGGGGCGAAGGCTGGGGGTTCGGCTTGATGTATGAGGGACTTCTTACATGTAAGAGGAATGGTCTGCTGAGAGTTAGGGGCTGTAACAAGTGGGAGACGGGATCGGAGATTTTGTCCTGTGCTGGGGTTCGACAGGGGGAAATCGAGAGGAAATTTGTGTTGTCTGCTGGGTCGCCGGGTAAAAGCAGAGCCAAGGGATAGGGGAAGAAAGGGAGTTCGGCTAGCAAGCTGGGAGCTGGATGGGGATTAGGATCAAGTAAGAGGGAGAGACGAGAACAAGGAGAGGAGCGGGCTGTGCTGTGGCGTCGCTGGTTGGGTGGCTTGAGGAGTGCCTGCGAGGGTGACGGCAAAGGGCCTGGGAGAAATAGAGGGAGTGAGGACGGCGTGTGCGAGGAAGGGAGAGGCGGAGAGGCGGAAGCGGCTGGACTGCGTGAGCTGCTCCAGAAGAGGGAGAGGGAGAGGAGATGCGTGCATGATGCATCCGAAATGTTGAGCAATGAGTGTGAGAGGAGAACAGGGATGGGGCAAGGTAAATCTAGAGCATCTATTCTCTTAATTAGGCCATTGAACGATCAATATTTTATGTGATTAAATTATTTAAAACAATACTTTTTAATCTTATCAAAGTATTCCAATCTTTTCAAGAATATATTCATTTTGTATTTTATCTCTGAGAGTAAAGTCACTCATCCACCTGAGCATTCTCATCTCTACAATACTTAATTTTATGCTTCTATTTTATTAGTCAACATTCAGCTCCATAAATCACTACAGATCTTATGATCATCTTATAAAATTTTCTCTTAACTCTAATGATACTTTTCTATCACACAAGAAGCCAGATGCATTCCTTTGCTTCAACCATCCAACTTGAATCCTACCAATAACATCCCTATTTATTTTACCATCATTTTGACAATAAACTCAAGATATCTAAAATGTTCACTCTTTTTAATGAATTAATCACCTCGTCACAACCCCACCACTAAAATTTTTATAATTAAAATTGCACTCTCTATATTCAATTTTAGATCTACTTAAACGAAAACTATTAGACTCTTAAGGTTGGCCTTCATAATTCAAATTTCTCTTGAACTCCCTCTTTAGACTTATCAATAAGAAGAATGTCATCATCAAAAGCATACACCAAGGTACATCCTCCTATAAATGGCTAGTAAGAACATCCTAACTAAAGCAAAAAAGACGAGCTTAAAGCCAAATCCTTGATATAATCCAACTAAAATAAGAAATATATTTTGTCAATCCTCCTTGTGTTTGGAACACAAGTAATAACTCTTGTATACATATCCTTAATGATTTTAATATAACTAATATTAACTCTTTTCTTTTTTAAAACTCTCCAAAACATTTCTCTGAAAATTTTATCATATGCTTTCTCTGAAGCAACAAATATCATATATAAATCCAATTTACATAGAAAAATATTATAATTATTATTATTTTTAAATGAAATACAATTTCTATGTATAAAAAATGATTATATATATCAAAATTTAGATGTTAAATATATAAATGCAAAAGAATTGTGTTATATAAATCTTCCAAATTATAATATGATGAAAACAGTGTAATAAGCAGTGATTGCTGACCTTTCTCTATCCATGAATATTTATTAAACACAATGACGAAAAAACTTCACAGATCATCATTTCTTTGAATAGATTAAAATGGATTTCACCTCAGTTGCAGACATTGATGTGGGATATTCACATTAAAATAAGGCTAGAAAATGTTCTGGACTTGTACAAAATTTTGACAAATAATCTTGAAATTTATTAAGGCTATAAGAATATAACAATAAAAAAAGCTTCAGACGAGTTTAAGAAGACTACAGCTTTCAATTTTCTCTCATCTCAAAGAGAGGGAAAGGAACATAAAATAACGACTAGAATTGTGCATGATCAAGTGATGGATACGTGCTTCAAGTTTATTTCATTTACCTGTCCGTTAAAGTTTCCGAGCAGATGGGCACTCAAATTAAGCTACAACAAATTCCACAGTAGAATTCCACAGTAGACTAAGTTGTTATAGATACAACCTTTCAACTTCTATAGACTTAGCAGTGATCACTACTATGATGATACCATCAAGAAGCTAAAGGAAGTTAGTAGCTCGAATGCAAAGGAAACCAACAGTATTTTCATGTCCCAGCTGAGCTTAACTACTTAAAAACTGGTATTGCAAAGAAAAACACAGCATTATTGAAGAAAAAAATTCGGCCAGGACTAAATTTTGGTTAGGATGAGTTTCATCATCATTAGATTTGCTTTGAAATCAATTATAATTTATATTACACCATCTTAAAGCACCTTTATAAAAATTTATCCGGGATATCTTGAGAAAATTTTGTCCAGCATTATTGACTCGGCAAATGGATATGCAAACTGAAATAATTATAATAGAATCTACCATGAAAGATGCAGAACTACTCCAAAGACAAGTTGTTGCTCCGTATTTTGCGCTGCTGGTCAGCAATGCCTTTGGCGAGCCGTGCTGGTGTCAGAATCATATCTCCAAGTCTCCCAGTTATAGAACTGCTGGTAAGTTTAGGCTTGAACCACCTTCTCAAAGTAAGACCATTAATTCTTATTTTACCATAAGATTCATCTCCTGATATGGTATTCCCAACCGCCTCAGCAAGGATCCAACTGCTTGACCGACCCTGCCCGGACAAGGTTTGTTTTGCAGCAAGAAAGTTAAGGATTATAATTTATAAAGAAAGGTTTTGAAGAAAATCAAAATTTGCCATTTATGCTGTTAAATTATGAGGCCAGTTCTCAAGTGAATAACATCAATGCAAAATTGTTTCTCCATTTTCCTTTAGTTTTTATCAAATTAAAAGACCAGAAGCAGAAGCAGAAGTTGTGACTTGAGTGTTGAGGTGCACTATCCTCCGAACGGCTACTAAAATCTTGCATGTATGGAAGATTTTAAAAATTGCTTCGAAAAACTAGAAATCGGACTTTTTAAAAATAGCTTCGAAAAACTAGATATCAGCCTATCTGTGGGATCTCCAGCCGCTTTCTAGTTTGCGGAGAGTTTACAAAACAAGAGATGTGTGTTTGTACTTCACTGTGATAAGATGTGTAAGTAGACCATCTTTGCTTCCAACAATTAAATAGAATGCCTAATGATGAGTTTTGGTTTAAATTCAACCGATTAAATTGATAAAGAGTTTTGCAAGAAGCTTAAAAAAAAGAAAATTTTACAGCCAGAAAGTTTGACTGCACTGAAAGAAAAGAAAAAGAACTATGCCAAATCAACTCATTGCAGTGCAGAAAACGATGGCATTCCCGTTCTTCTCACCCGCATTTCTTGTTCCCAATCTAGCAAAAATTAGAATGCTTCATGATTCTGGAAATAATATATCAAAGGAGCTACTTACGAAACTGATTTTGTACATATGTAAAATCTTAATTCTAGAAAGCTTTGGTGGCAAATTGTTGGAATCAAAGGAATGACATTTTGGGATCCTTTGATTTAAATTTCCGGATGACAGTTTAGAAAATTAATTTGTTTTGTCATTTCCAGGAACAAACCCTGATTTATAGCAGCTTAAAGTCTCCTTGGTTTCCGCCTATTTCTAGGTTAGAATCCGGAATATTAGTAGCCACCACACCTTTTAATTTGGAATATGGATATTGTCCGCACCTCCCAATAAATACTCTCCCTTCAAGTTGGAAATATATACCAACTATTTCCAGCTCAGAATTGAGGTTACCAAATTGAATTTGACCAAGGGATATAGTGAAAATTTCAGTTACTGAGATTTGGTAGAGCATGGATCACTTTGATAACTTCTTACTCAATTTTTTTAATGAAATATCCATCAATCTTGATATGTTTAGTCCTATCATATTGGATCATATCTTTAACAATGATAATTGTCACACTTCATCATCATTGGTTCTTTAATATAAATTATAAGGTCTTCAAGAAATCCTTTAAACCACATTTCTTCACATGCACAGGAACCATAGTCTTAAATACCACTTCAAATGTTACATCTGGCAATAATAGTCGGCTTCTTACTCCTCCAAATGACTAAATTCCCCATACAAATGAACAATATCCAGAAGCGACGTATGAATAGTTATAGATTCTTCCAAATTAACATCACAAGAGATTTCAGCACTTCCAAGTTCTTTTCTTGAAAAATATTTTTTTAAAGATTTCTTAGCTACCATTAAATTTACTTCAATATCATGTAGACAACATCAAGATATCCCTTAGCAGGGGCATTTATATGCTGACTAACACTAATATAAAAGTAGATGCCTGGTTTAGTATCTAAAAGATAGATGAGTTTTACAACCAATGTTGATTTCTTTCTTTGTTCACATGAGAAGACACTTTTGGATTAAATTTTATTGATAGGATTCATTGGGATATTAGCATGCTTGCAGCTTGTCATATTGATATCTTCAGCAGATCCAAATTATACTTTTGTTAAGAGAAAAATATGAATTGGACACCTTGGGGACAACCAACATAATGGAATGATTGACTAACTAGGAAAAATCACCAAGAGGGATGATTGGAGTACACCCGTTACAAATAGTTGAGGATAAAATTAAGTGATTTTGATATGTATAATAAAGAGTAGGAAATATAACTATAAGATGAGAAGATAAAATTAATATTGAAGGATTCTGAAAGAAAAGGAATAGACCAAAAGAAAATTAGATAGAAGTGCACAAAGATGATGATTGGAGTACACCCGTTACAAATAGTTGAGGATAAAATTAAGTGATTTTGATATGTATAATAAAGAGTAGGAAATATAACTATAAGATGAGAAGATAAAATTAATATTGAAGGATTCTGAAAGAAAAGGAATAGACCAAAAGAAAATTAGATAGAAGTGCACAAAGATCTGCATAGAGTATATTTAACATCATAGGCAACAATGAACGGATTTGAGAATGAAGATTCATAAAGCCTACGTCAACTAGTTAAGGTGAGGCACAAGTTGTTGGTGATAAACATAGGAACATTAATAATAACTTCCTGGCCAATAAGCAATCACTTAATTTGCACATACACGAGTAGAAAATATATCAAGATTAGAGGAATCTATATACTTTCGATGTTTAGATATTGAATATAAAGTTTTAAATTAAAGAACAAGTCTTTTACCTTGCAGCAATATAAATTGTTCTTTCCCCTTTGGGAGATTCAATTACTGTCTTTCCTCTGGGCAAGAGTATAGTTATACAAGGTAATCTAGCACCTGTACAATGGGGGAAAGAAAAGGTATTAAAAGCAAATGAAAGAGTTTAAAACAACACATGATGATTCTGTTAAAATTGCATGACAAGTAGGCAACTCAATTTCTATGACACAACATAAAATGACACTGAAAATTGCATTTCTCAAAACATATTATCTGCCAACTTTAAATTCCATTCAAGACAAAACGTTCCCTTTATCCACATTATCATTTGTAAAAGTATTTTGACCAAAAGGGAAGATCATCAATCACCATAGCAATAAAATGTTTATATATCAAAGTCTTCAACATTATTTGATCACAGAACCAAAATGAATCTTAGAAAACAAAAAGGCGTGATTACCAGCAGCTAGCCGATGCTTCAAACCTTTCAAAATTGTCAAGATATACACCTAACAGATTTTAAAGATTAAGTTAGAAGTTATGCAGAAAATAATCTATTGCCTGAAAACTCATAATTCATACCATGTGGAAAATTCACCACTAGATACATTAGCTTCAGGTGAGCATAATAGCAAGCATATCAATAAAGTAGCACCAGTAAAGTATTGATCGCTGGCATTTCAATAAACTGTGGCTTTCTTAGTAGGCATGGCATTATTAAACGGGTTATGCAACCATTGAGGAAGACAGTAAAAAAATAGCTAGTTGTTTGAATCTGAACCACCTTTTTAATACATAATATCATAACCAGATAATGATACAAATACAAAAAATAAAAAAATAAAAAAAAAAGATCAAATACCTATAGTATTAACCCAAAGAATGATCCATCCAATAGTACATGAAAATAATAAAGCAGAAAAAGAACTCATTTAGACCACCATTCTTGAAGTTTGGTGAAAACAAGAGTGGTGATATTTTTCTCAGTTATGGTCCCATGTGAAAAATAAAATTTAAATTCTCCTACCTACCAGGGTCCAGAATATCATCACTCATGATGCTCCCATCAAAATCATCAAGGTCTAGAGCACCATACTCATCTACATCTTCACTAATAGAAGGTCAGGAACTTATAGAATCAACAAAATAAATATCAATATCATGCTTGCAGAATATGTAAAGACCATTTCAATTTTCTATAGGGATAATAGGGGCAAAAGTCTTAATATCCTGAGAGAAGTCAATGGTTCTAAGTTATGAGTGCAAATTTGAACTGACGGAGGAACAACAAATATTGTGGGAGTATGAAGTGTTCAAATATTGAACTATTCCTATTGTGATTTAATAATTGATTTCCTTCAAAAAAAACCAGAGAAAATATGCACCAAAAGTTAGAGAAAGAACAATATATGAAAATACCTTCAGACTACCTTTTGCTAAGAAACAATAAAACTTTAACCCAATCCTGATGGAATTTAGTCCCACATTGATAGTAGAAAGGGCAATTATTATGTTTATAAGGTAAGGAAGGGATAATCATTATGTTTATAAGGAAAAAAAAAGCCTCACCTCATGAGCTAGCTTTTGAGGTTGAGAGAGGCCCATGCCTTAATAATTGGTATTAGAGTCCAGGTTTGGACATTAGGTGAATTTTCGTCGTAGAAATTCTAGTGATAATGTTGATATTGGGTGAATAAGTCATTAAAAAGAGTGAGCAATTCAGAAATCTAGTCTCTATTGTTTAAAATGATGGTGAAATAGATGGACATGTTATTAGTAGAATTCAAGTTGGATAGTTGAAGTGGAGGAATGCATCTGGCTTATTATGTGATAAAAAATATCACTTAAATTTAAGAGAAAATTTTATAAGAATGGATTTATGGTGCAGAATGTTGGTCAATAAAAGAGAAGCATAAGACTAAGTTAAGTGTTGCAAAGATAAGGATCCTAGGTGGATGAGTGGCTTTACTCTTAGAGGTAAAATGAGAAATGAGTATGTTCGAGAAAAAGTTAGAATAGCTCCAGTGGCAAATAAGATTAGAGAGAGTCGCCTTAGATGGTTTGGCCACATAAAGCGTCGACCGTCCAATCACCCGGTTAGAAGAGTGGATGCATTAGATTTGTCTTATGTTAAGAAAGGTAGAGGTAGATCTCAAAAGACTTTGTTAAGATGTATAAAAAATGACCTTAGCATACTTGAATTAAATGAGAATTTGACACAAAATAGGACACAATGGAGAAGAAAGATTCATGTAGCCGACCTCACATAGTGGGATAAAGGCTTGTTGTTGTAGAGTCCAGGTTGCAACAACTCCCATTTGACAAGCTTGGGATTTGATTTGGCCTACAGGCCTGAATGTTGGACCACGACTTGAGATCAACATGGATGTCTGCAGGTCCATGGCCGTGCTTAAGAGGAAGTATGTTTGGTTTCCCACACCGATTTGATTAGCGCTTAATTAAATCCAACCTAGGTTCAATCTCCTCAATTTCGAGCTTGAATGAACGAGTTTCATGGCCTGATGTGTGAAGCGGAAGATTATTGGGATTTAGTCCCACATTAGTAGTGGAAGGTGGTAATTATTATATTTATAAGGCAAAGGGAAGATCTCACCTCAACGAGCTAGCTTTTCAAGTTGAGAGAAGCCCAAGCCTTAACAAATCCACATATTCTTTTTCAAAAGTTAGGTACCATCCATTTCAACCAAAACTCAAACCATGAAATACATTAAAGGATGAGAACTAGTAGCATCCACTTGTGAATGTTTACCAAAGATAGAAACCAAAAAGTATAAAATGGATTGATTGAAGAAATATAATCAAATTTAAGGAAAAGTTACCAAAATAAGTGTGATTTGTGGGTCCACAATGCATTGAAATGAGGAAACCACTCAAGTATATGCATTGGAGCATCATTGATATAGTAGGCACATCTAGAGAAGAGTAAGGCGTAATTTGTATCAGAGGATATTCTCATAATGATTTTATAAGAATGAATATTTCCAACTGAATAAGCACCAATCAAGTATAGGTCTAATAAGACTAGCATCTAGGTTTGGACAACCTAAAGAGAATTTTCCTAATAGACAGAAAGCTATATAACAAGTTCAAAAATTCATTATCGGAAAAAAAAATGAACATAGATTTGCCATTATTATAAGATGGTTGTTAAGATTCGATGAAGTTGAGCCTTTATGAAAATAAAAGGAAAAGTGAATGAAAGAAGAGTGATGCAAATATGCAATCCTGAGTCCAACAAACCACCCACATCTTCATAAAAAAACAAAAATTGTAAGCAATGGGAGGTGTAAAATCTACTAAAATGTGAGTAGTTGAATGAGCCTTTGAGATAACGGGGCACATGAGACAATGACAATGACCGAGTCGAAAGAATCATTGTGGCCAAAAAAGCATCTAAGGAG
Source organism: Cymbidium sinense (assembly GCA_021442155.1). Taxonomy (NCBI): domain Eukaryota; kingdom Viridiplantae; phylum Streptophyta; class Magnoliopsida; order Asparagales; family Orchidaceae; genus Cymbidium; species Cymbidium sinense. Next base: position 140,936,704 of record CM038223.1, on the reverse strand, counting down.
AGAAGTTGAAATTAGTAATGAGTTCAGGGAGAGTTGGTGAGGAATACCCAACAACAATGATAAAATAAGCAACAAGGATTTAGAGAGAAAGAAAAAACTTGCTTGAAGTGAGGAGCAGTTGTCTATTAGAGATGTGAATGAGTCGATCTTGAGTGAGTTGGCTATTTGTTCGTGTTCGGCTCGTTCAAAAAATCGTTTATTCATATTTGGCTCGTGTTCAAAATTATTACAAAATCTATTGTTCGTACTCTACTTGTATTGTTCGTAATGAGCTCGTTTAGCTCAAATTACATTATTTATTTTTTAAAAAATAAATTATAAATTTTATTATGAAATCACAAAAGCCAGCGTGATTCAAACCTACATTTACGCGAGTAAAGCAAGAGTACCCAATAACTAGGGTTGCAAATGAACCAAGCATTCAACAAGCTACTCGTAACTCAACTCGAATAGAGCTCGTTCGTGTTCGTTCGATTAACTAATCGAACGCACTTGAACATTTTGTAGATACTCGATTCGTAAATGAACAAGCTTGATCAACTTGTTCAATTCATTTATGTTCATGAACAGTATCATTTAAGGCTGACGAACAAACTCATTAAAGAGCTCGATTAAGGCTCGATTAAAGCTTGTTCATAAACAGTATCATTTATATTTTTCAACATGCTGCTCGTGAACAAGCTCGATTAATGTTCGTTTATTTCACTAAACAAACTACTTGTTAACAGGCTCGATAAGCTCAATCTGAACCGAACTCGCAAATAAGCTCAAGCTGAGCTAGAACAAGATTTTTTTAAACGAGCTCGAACTTGGACACCATCCTAAAAACACGAATTGAGCTCGAGTTGAGCTCGAGCCCAATAATGATAAACGAGCTTGAACTCAAACAAGCCTATACTCGGCTCAGCTCGGCTCGTTTGCAGCCCTACCAATAACTAGTGTCACGCCCACATTGCTGTAAAGTATTTATATATAAATAATAATGATATATTAATAAATACATATAATAATACTAATATTAAAAATAATATTATTAGTAATTAAAGAATATTAATAATTATTATAATAATACTAAATAATAATAATATAATACTTTACTAATAATAATAATATTATTATAAATAATGTTAATATAATAATAATCATAATGATAACAATATGATAATAAGAATATAATTAATAATAATATAATAATAATAATGATGATGATAATGATAAGGATGATGATGAAAGTATTAATGGTAATGATAAGAACAACACAACAACAACAAACCTTTATCACACTATGTGGGGTTGGCTACATGAATTCTTCTCAAATATGTCCTATTAAATATCAAATTATCACTTAATTCTAATAAAATAATGTGACTTTCTATACTTCCTATCCAAGTCTTTTTAAGTCAACATCTACCTTTCTTAACATAGGTCGAATCCAATACATTTACTCTAGTAACTGGGTCATTAGATGGCAACATTTTATGTGATCAAATCATCGACTCTCTCTAGTCCTATCTGCCATAAGAGCATCTCCAACATTTCTACTTATATGTTCATTTTGTATTTTGTCTCTAAGTGTAAAGCCACACATCCACCAAAGCACCTTTATCTCTACAACACTAAAATTATGCTTCTCTTTTATTGGCCAACATTCTGAGCCATAAAACATTATAGCTCTCACCACCATCATATAAAATTTTCCCTTAAATCTACGCAGTACTTTTCTATCACACAACAAGCATGAAACATTCAACAATCCAACTTGAATTCTACTAATAACATTCCCATCTATTTCGCCATTACTTTGAACGATAGACCCAAGATATCTAAAACATTCACTCTTTTTAATGACTTGATCACCCATTGTCACAACCCTACCATTAGATCTTCTACAACTAAAATTATATTTCATGCATTTAGTTTTAGATCTCAAACGAAAGCTTTTAGACTCTAAGGTTGACATCCATAATTTAAGTTTTATTAGAACTCTCTCTCCAGTCTTAGCAACAAGAAGAATATCATCAGCAAAAAGCATACACCAAGATACATCCTCTTGTAAATGTCTAACAAGAATATCCATAACTAAAGTAAAATGATATGAACTTAAAGTCGATACTTGATGTAATCTAATTGAAATAGTAAAATACTTGGTCAATCCTCCATACGTTTGTATACAAGTGACAACTCCAGTATACATATCCTTGATGACTTAAATATAAGCAAGATTAACTCCTTTCTTTTCTAGAATTCTTCAAAGCACTTCTCTTGGAACTTTATCATATGTTTTCTCTAAATCAATAAATATCCTATGTAGATCCTCCTTAATCTCTCTATACTTCTCCATCAAACCTCTCAACAAATGATAATACAACAACAAACAACAACAACAACAACAACAAGCCTTAATCCCACTAGGTGGGGTCGGCTACATGAATCCTTCGTCTCCATTGTGTCCTATTATGTATCAAATTCTCATTTAAATCAAATATACTAAGATCATTTTTTATACATCTTAACCAAGTCTTTTAGGTCTACCTCTTTCTTAACATAAAGGCAAATCTAATGCATCTACTCTCCTAATTGGGTCATCCGGACGCTTTATGTGGACAAACCATCTAAGGCGACTCTCTAATCTTATCTACCACGGAGCTACTCCAACTTTTTCCCGAATATACTCATTTTGCATTCTATCTCTAAGAGTAAAGCCACTCATCCACCTAAGCATCCTCATCTCGTAACACTTAACTTAGTCTTATGCTTTCTTTTATTGGCCAACATTACGCTCCATAAGTCATTGCGGTCTTACCACCATCTTATAAAATTTTCCCTTAAGTTTAAGTGGAACTTTTCTATCACATAATTGGCCATGCATTCCTCCACTTCATCTAACAATTATACTAATAACATCTCCATCTATTTCACCATCATTTTGAATAATAGAGCCTAAATATCAAACACTCACTCTTATTAATGACTTGATCACCTAATGTCAACAATACCACTAGAACTTCTACAACTAAAATTACACTCCATATATTCGGTTTTAGATCTACTTAAGCGAAAACATTTAGACTCAGAGTTGACCTCCATAATTCAAGTTTCATTGGACTCCCTCTAGTCTTATCAACAAGAAGAATGTCATCGACAAAAGCATACACCAAGGTACATCTTCTTGTAAATGCCTAAGAACATCCATAACTAAAGTAAAAGATAAGGGCTTAAAGCGATCCTTGATGTAATCCAAGCGAAATAGGAAAATATTTTGTCAATCTTCCTTGTGTTTGGACACAAGTACTTAGTATACATATCCTTAATGACTTGAATATAACCAATATTAACTCTTTCTCTAGAACTCTCCAAAGAACATCTCTTGAAACTTTATCATAAGCTTTCTCTAAATCAATAAATATCATATGTAGATCCTCTATGCTTTCTCTATGCTTCTCCATCAAACCCCTTAACAAATATATAGCATCCATAGTAGATCTACCTGGCATGAACCCATTGAGAAACATCATCACATCGTATGCTCAATTACTCTCCCATAATTTTAATGTATGGCACATTAACTTAATTCCTCTATAATTTGCACACTCTTGTGCATCACCTTTATTCTTAAATATAGGAACCAAAACTCTTTCTCCACTCATCCGACATCTTTTTTCTTTAAAATGACATTAAAAGATTTGTAAGAAATTCCTTGATCTCTAAACATTTCCACACTTAGAATATTATCCAGGTCTTGCTTTTCACATTTCATTTTCTTTAAAGCACTAACTTCAAATTTACTAATCTGACGATAAAATGAAATTCTCTATTTTTTGTTTAGGATATTAAGGTTCTTAAAATCAATCGTCTTTCATCCTTCATTGAAAAGTTTATCAAATCATAAATTTTTATTTTCATATCGTTTTAAAAAAAATTTTATTATTTTCATCCTTAATACACCTCACTATATGTCTTTCTTCTCTATCTCTTTGGTTTAACTTATACATACATCTTTCACTTTCTTTTGGTAATCCCATTGTATAAATCACTAAAACTAAATTTTTTTGCATCATATTCTTTCTTATAATCTTTTCAAAACTTTATATATTTCCCAATTCTCTCATTTTACATCTAAACCAAGTTTTATAACAATACTTTATTTTTTATCTTTTTTTTTCATTTCTACCACCAACTATTCTTATTAAAAGAAGATTTTCCTTTGATTCTCGAGCCATCTTTAATGCTTAATTTCACTTCTTATTTTCACATAATGTTACTTCTTCGTGAAGATCCCAAATTCTAATATCTTGTAGCTTGCTCTTAAAAATTATTTTATTTGTGTTCTTTAAGTGTCTCCATCTAATTATAGGACAATAATTTGGTTTGTTTTTTCTCTTACAACCTTTCATCTTAAAATCTAAAACTAACAATCGATGTTGGGTACTTAGATTTTCAATACCCAATTTTTTTACAATCTAAGCGATATATTTTTCTTATCGGAAAATAATCAATTTGTGTTTTTACTAGATCCATTTTATAAGTAATAATGTTCATCTCTTTCTTAAATAAAAGTTGATTATAAAATCGTAAAATTTAAAAGAAATCTAATATAGTTCTACCTTTTCATTAATCACCAAATGTAGCAATGAATCTTTAAAATCTCTTATACTCTACCAACGTATTTAAATCTCTCTCCAATAAATATTTTTCTTCAAAAGGTATCTTTTGTATTAATCCTCTAATTCATTCCAAAATTTTTCTTTTTTTGCTTACCTCCCACTCTTGATGACACTTATAATTGATAATCTTGTATCAACAATAATCTTTAAAGTATAATTTTATCTCCACATCTATTAATATTTATAACATTATCCTTCAAACGCGTTTATCTATCACACCTACACCATTTCTAGTTTGACTTTTACTACCAAAGTTTAAAACCTAAACTATCAATCTCCTTGGCTTTCTCCCCAACCCATTTAGTTTCTTGAACACATAAAATATTTATCTTTCTATGAACCATATCTATTAATTAATTAATTTACCTATAAGAAGTAACAATGATTTAAAGGATTCATGTCATGATTATTTTTGACAAGTTTTCACGTTTACCTACCTAATCTAACCTCCACTTTTCACATCCGCATTGGGACCCAAGAATGGTAAGAGTTTTCAACAAATGATAATAACAATAATAATATTATTAGTAATAAATAATAATATAATAATAATTATTATTATAATAATAAGAATGATGATAATATTAAAAAACATTAATCTAATTAATTTTCATGTGCAATTATAGGTTTTCAAAATGAAAAGAATTTCATTAAGCAAAAAGAATAATCAAGCCTAAATAGAAATGAGTAATTACATTTTATAATTTATAATAATTAATTTTTCCTCTAAATAAAAATCTATTAACTATTGTGTATAATTTGTATGTGAATGTTCAAATGTTATTGTAAATATTTTTATGCTTACATAAGTGCATTAAGTAAAATTTTTATAACACCAAATTGTTAGTGCAAAATAATTTTCTTTCCCAATCCCACTATGAACTCTACGTATTGATGATCATTTTATGATTAAATTTTAATTGATTTGCTTAATGATAAACTTAAAATATTATTAAAATGTATGTTAAAAGTTATGAAAACGATCTTATTATAAAATGATTGTTTGTGTATGTTAATTAATGAAGTTCACTCTCTTATTGTATAAGCTATGGATGTGACGCACTGCACGTAAATGAAAATAAAAAAAGATCATTTGCCCTTTTGAATTAGGTTTGGAAAAGACTGCCTTCCCTTCATCAAGGTTTGAAAAAAGTTATGAAGGTGTGCCCTTTAAGTACACATTTAGATAATGACTCCTGTGACAAGTATATTACAATGTAAAAAAAGTTAAGATATGAAAATGAAAAAAAATTATGAAAATAAAAAAAGTAAATAATTATTAACTCTTTTATGAATGCATTTTCTTACTATGAAATAAAAATGAGATGATATGATAGAAATCAGTATACATAACATTTCTTTATTCTCAAATTATTATAACCTAGAGATATAATTATCCATCGAGTTATTTAACTCACTGTCTAGTTGATGATTATTTTTCAAGATAATCTCTAATATCGTAGATGGATGAAAGACATGAGTCCATGTACAACGAAAGATTTCTTTTTTATATTAGGTACTATATGTAACGTATGTAATGTATTAAAATTCAAGGACATAGTGAACTATAATTGTCTTATAAATTTAATATAACAAATGTTAGTGGGTTCTATTTCATTAATAAAAATATGATAATATTTTACATATTTGTCGATTGTCCGTTCCCACCTCGATACTTTGAATTTCGGGGCAGATCGAGATAACATGGTTGCCCTCACTGCATTATTAAGTAATACTTTTGCCCTCACTGCATTAGACCCCTTAGGATATAGTCCACCCCACCCCCTATTCCCAAAATAGAGAAAATAATTACTATAATTTAGAGATATATCCATTGAGTTGTTTAACTCAATCCTTAGTTGAAAATAATTACTATAATTAAAAAAAAAAATCTCCAATAATGTGAATGAATGGAAGAAGAAAGTAAGTGTATAGCTGAAATTTTCTTCAGGAGCTAGGTATTTTAACTAGTATCAAAGTAATCTACGTTGTGGTGCATCATAAGAAATCTTGTAAAATTCTAAATTGATAATGTAGTTGGCTCTTTTTTATTAAGATTGAAATGATGAAGCTTTAATTATGCATCCGATGGTCCATTCCTGTCTCAGTACTTTAAGCTCTCGATCCAAGTCATGACAATGGTGCAGACACATCCAAAAAAGTGTTGCCATGGTGATAGAAATCATCCTACCTGTTGGAAGCACCATTCAGGCCACTAGTTTAGCTAAATGTATTCTTCAAAAGTAAAAGCCCCAGTGAGATATTTTTAAATGCAAAAAAGGGTAATTCAAAAATTGCCTAAAACATGCCCGATTATTCAAAAAAGAAAACAAGTATTTAACAAAAAAGTTTAATCCCCAATTTTCTGATTTTCATAATTGAAATAACCCTTACTCAGCTGGAAAACATTTCAAAATGAGATAGTAAATATATTATAAAAAGGGTACGCATCTATTATCTTGCCAGAGTAACCACCAGATCCATTAGTTGAGAAAAAGTCACGATACATTCTCCTTTTCCCCAAAGAAAAGTATTGATGAAGTGCATAAATTCATAAATGTTCTAGCAAAATGTTCCAAAATATTTGGAAATCCACTAAGGTTCTGTGAATCTGTCGCTATAGCTTTCACATCTGCTAAAGGTATTTTGGTCAGTAAATGAACTTGACATAAAGAAAATGGGCCTAAGATCTGAAGAACCTTCCACTAACTTTCCCAAACTCAGAATTAGCTGACATATTGGCTAGGCCTAAGATATCTGAATTTAAGTAACCAGTGTAATAGATAAATGCTCTATATAAGATCATATTTCCCATCAGGATGGCACTAGTTTTTACCCTTACCAAAGAGTGGGAAGAGGCATCATGAATAAACAGCTAAATGATACCACATATGAGCAAAACCTTCTTTAATTAAATGAAATATCAGCCAATGCTCATCACATATATTTAGTAATTATTCATCCATTGGTGCTTTGCTAACTTCTATAGATTACGAGATGATCTAATTACCAAAGAGTATTCTAATATAGTGTTTATACTATACTGAAGCTTTTCACAAATTTGCTACACAACGTAAGAAAAGCTCATTCAAATATCAACGTGGTTCACCTCAACGGTATGTAGTAGTAGCTTTCTTGCATCTAAAACAATTGGACTTTCTTTATAGGAAACTCTTGGTACAACTCGTAATGATGCAGCTTCCTGCAGTGTGCAAAGAAAATCATTTTAGCGATAAACATTAGCTTCAAGAGAAAAACCAACGCCAAAAGCACCAAAGAGGAAGAAGAAACAAAACAAAAGGCTTGGTACCTCAAGCACAGAAAACGATCTCGTATCATATTCACCAAACCCATGTAGATAGGAAGAAATATTTGAGCATCTTGATGTATTAAAGTTTATTCTCAAGTTCTCAATAAAGCTATTTCTTAACAAAGAGTTGCGCGGAAACTGCAGGGAACCCAAAACTTGAGAAAACACTTCAATTGTCGGTATCTCACCAGATGAAATTGTTTCACGATATACCATTATTGCTCGTGATGTCCTGCAATAACAAGAGGGATAAATATATTAATCAAAATTTATTAAATATAAATATCTACATAATAGAGTTCTGTGCTAATTATGCGCAACTTTTCAACAAACTAAAAACTCAATGAACAGTTTACAGGAACTTTTGCAATCCATACAAAATGAACACAGAGCTGGGTTGGAGAAGTTTAGGCAATAGAATCTCACAATTATTGTTTTTAAATAGTCACCCATCCTTTACAACACGGCCCATATACATGGGATAAGACTATGATGATGATGATGATCCGCCCTAGACAACAACTGGACTAACAGATCAAAGGATACTAGAAAGAAAAAGGGTCCATGGAGAATAAAGAATTAAGCACAGTTTGGCTATCAGCTCTTCTATAATTTATGGGCATTTGATCTAGGAGGACCAGTTGCTGTTGTTGACAAGCACAGATTTATGAAAACTAAGAAATATCTTTTTCAAAAAAAAGGATCAGTTGGTCTAGGCCTTAAGGTTTAAAATTTAGGATTTGACATGGCACAAGGTGTCAACGCAAGAAAAAATAACCCCACTATACGAGCTTAAGAAAGGAAAGATCAAGCAAAGCATGGAGATCCAATCACTAGATGCAAAATGAAGATTTTAACTTAAAAAATTTTATTTTATTTCAATTATGTGATCACCATGTGCAAAACTATGTGTTTGTTATGTTCTCAGGTGTTAATTATTATAATTTGCAATTTCGAATTTCAAAATTCAAATACTTGAAATTATGGAATTTAGGTTTTCAAATATATTGCTAGAAATATTTAAATTAATGAAAATATAATAATTTGCAAAAAAAATCATAATTTTATTAGTTTGTTGCTGGCCAATGAAGAATGGAGTGGTTTGCGTGGTTATACTAGAGTAGTTTTGGTTGTTACAAGTGTGGGGGCTCCCTCCCCTATCTTCTCCCTCCTTTATTCGAAATTTTAAATTTCTTTTGTATGAACCTATAATATATTATATTTGTTGTAGAATGATAACTTTTAGTGAATTTGAATTGAAGAAAAATCATAGAGAAATACATTTGTTGGAGGAGGCTTTGTAATAGTCAAAAAAAGAACTACATGAAAAAAATTATTAACTATAGCATCAATTCAAAGAACCAACATCACTGTTCTCTTCAAGGGAAGAAAAAATAGAAAGGAGAAGGGGGGGGGGGGGGCAGCAGGGAAACAAGGGGAAAAAAGGAGAGGGAAACAGACCAAAGAAAGAGAAAAAGGAAAAAAAAATGGAGAACAAAAGAGAGGAAAGTTTATGCAAATCACAAAATTAAGGTAAGATAAATTTCTTCTTTTTTTATTGATCAAAGTTAAATATGATGAAATTTTAGGTGACAACTTTAGAGAAAGTTTATAGAGTTCATTTGAAAATTTTTAAACAAAATTTATTTAAAAATTATAATCATATATTAGAAAATGAATAAAATAAAATTATTTAATAGTGTTTCAAGAAAATTTAATGTGAAAGCCCATGAACACTAAATCCTATATTTAATTGTAATCGTTGTATATTTTATTAAACTAGTTTATAATTTCAGAAAATATTAAATTTATTGATTAGGGTTAAGAAAATACTTTGATGCCAAGGTTAGTGAAGTGATGAAGAAAGAAACTAAGTTTGGGAAATATATATATATATTACAATAAGATTTGCTTTATGATTTTAGAAGAAGAAAAAAAAAGGAGACAGAACTGAAAGGATAATTTTGATAAATCAATGTGAAATCAAGACGAGTAATTACTTTCCTACTTATACTAATTTCAAATCTTTAAAATGGAAATGCATTCATGTTTAAAATATTGAGATCCTAAAAGTTATAAATAACATCAACTGAATGCTTAATTTACTGCAGTTGCATAAGTAATAAAAATTGTTTTGAAAAGACATCATACATTTCATTTGTCTTGAAAGTTTAATATATGTTTTAAGAAAAAATCAAGTGAAATTACTGTATAAATCAATCAAAGGAATCACTACCTTATGGGACTAACTAGGGATGTTGTTGTGCCTACACACTTCAAAATGGAAAAAATTTACAAAAGAAAAATGAAAAGGATTGTCCCTTAACAGATACAAATTTTTATATTGTACTCGTGAGATGAAATATAAATGAAATTGATTAAGGCTTGTATTTAAAGAAAATGCAACTGATTTAAAATTTTCATAAAGTTTTTTATTAATATTCAATGATTTATTTACTACATGACATGTTACACAATATGCATAAAAATTAATATATAGTAGAACTATAATTATTAACTTGTTGTTTAAATGCTTATTACAGAAAAAGATCTTTTAAATTAAATGTCAGACAAAAGAGAAAATGTTTACAGAAAATAAAGAGCTAATTAAAATAGATATCAAAAAAGTATTTTATCTTGCATTAAATTACTACTAAAATTGTTACTTACAACGAGATGTTTTTCTGTATTCAAATGTTGTTATAGAAATCTTGTGGTTTAGTAGCTCTTTACTTCTTGAATGATTATTGTAGAATGCTATATAAATTAGAAAAATATAACTCTATAGTCTGATCATTCATTCTTTTGGAAATTCCAGACTCCTGAGCCGCATGGTGACAAGCTTCTTGGCTGGGCCCAAAAAAAGATTGGGTGATCTTCCCTTCACTTTGGTGGGTGATTATAATTTTGTGTATATTTTTCCTATTATTTTTTATTGTGGTTTCTTGCTTCCATATCTTCTCAATCTAAGAAAAATAATTACTCCACAAAATCCCTCCAAAAAAAATTAGAATTCAATCCTTAAGCTATCGACCAAGGACATGAGGTAGACCTAGTCTAGCTCTAAGTTTGTGTTAAGCGGCCTTAAACACAAACAAAAACTCTTGGTAAACTCTAGATACACAATAGAGATTAAATTTCCACTTACAAGTATTTCTAACAATTTTCCTTTAGATTAAATCCACTTTCCAAAATCTTAAACATTCTTCTATGTCGTAACCCTAAATAGGTTTTATTCTGACCCATTTATAAAAAGAATCTAGAAAAAATTATCTAAACTCTTTGAAAAGTTTTAAAACTTTACAAATTTAAAGTAAACATATTTGTCTATCATCTCTAATTTATATCAAGTCATGAGCGGTCTATCTTTACTATACTATTGCTTGAAGGGGAAATTGCAAATTCTATATTGGACTATTTCTTTGTATCAGTTGATCACTATTGTTACTCAAACTTTGAATCCACTTCAATTATTACCCTTCAAACCTTATATCACTCTGCTAGGCCTCATAAACAAGCCCTCCAATCAAATTTGTCTAAGTGATCCTACCCAAGACTACAACAAGGTTTTCTAGAAAAGCGTTTTTTTCATGTTAGCCTTTCCACTTCTTAGGCCTAAAATGCATTGCTAGCTCCCTGATTATAGTTTAATAACAAAGTATTAAATTAGCATAAAATTTTGATATATTAAATATCAAATGATCTAATTTATGAGAGGTTAACTAAAAATTTGGCCATTAACTAATCTGACTAATTAAGCAAATTATAGATAAATATATTAATTCATAAGTAAATAGTTAGATGTGATTAATTAAATAGTTGATTAGATTAATTAGGGGTTAACAAATTAAGTGTAAATTAGACTAATTGTTTATTCAATAACTAGAAATAATAAATTATTAGAATTTTTTATACATAAATCAATAAAAGATATTATCAGATTAATTAAGCTATCAAATGTTATTAGTTTGAATAATTAGGATAATTAAGCATCAAATAGGATAAATAAGGTATTCAACTTAATCCTAAAATAAATAATTAATAATAAATTATTTTAGATATTCCATGATGTTTAGGGTAAATAAATTAGCGAGATTAACTTCCATAATGTTTATGATGATTAATTATGATAATAATTAAGTAATATTTATTATGATAATAAATTAGTATATTTAATTTATACTAAATAGTTAAAAAAAGTAGTATGATTAATCATGTATTAATTGATGGTTAGAATATTAAATTATGTTTATAAAAATTTAAAATAATGTTCATTCGTTACCATTCAACTAACTTACATTATAGCCACAATATTTTTTACCAAATAATTTCAAGTCTTACAACAGACTTGACAGAACCTTTAATAACAATTTCACCAAATAGTCATCTAGTTCAGTCAACAACATAAGTACATCACAGCACAAGACAATATAAAAAAGAAAGATACGACGCAACATTGCTAAACAAAGCCTTAATAAACTGGTAGCAAATTTCTACTTAAGACGTGTCTTTCAAGGAGTGTAGACAACCAACATCATTCAAGACATAGGAGGACATACCATATACTATCAATTTGTGGCTTTCCAGAGTTAAAAGAAATAACAGGTTCATCAAGAGAGCAAGCCTTTTCATAGCTTCGCAGGCATAAACCTAGCAAAACCAGACCATCAATTATGAACAATATCGAGGATAAGACAATGTAGAAGGCATGAGCAACAAATACAACGAACGAGATTTCCATCAGAGGTCGCTCTAAAATCAACAATAAACAAGAAATGCAATTTGTTGGTAAAGGATAAAATGCTTCAGCAAATTGACAAGTAGTGAAGCAAGAACAAAGCAGTCAAACTACTTCAATGAACCAACATTGAATTTACCAGTAAGACATCGACACATAATAAGGTTTGGTAGAATTCCATCTTTTTTTGCTTTTGAGAGAAGTGTGAATCCCAGCTCAGCTTCATCCTTCCTTTAATTCAGAAGATTAGAATGAAGCCAGAACAACATAAGCAGATAGAATAAAGACTTAAAAGTATTACTTTTCACATGCCACAATAAGAATGGAATATGTAATGACATTAGGCAGCACTCCAGCTTCCTTCATTTCATCAAGAACTTCAACAGATTTCGGGAGCTGGTCACCATCACCTACAATATCATCTGATCAGATTTATTGGATGCATACCAGGAAATATTTTAAATCATGAAACTAATAAAAGGAGAAGAGTGAAGAAACATAACCTGCAGAACAAAATAAATAAAAATTGCTCTCTTTACTAAAATGAAGGAATCAATTAGCAGGGGTGAGTAGTAAACCTAGCAATCTACAGCAAGGATAAATCTCAGAATTATGACTGTTTTTAAAGGACAGTGGAGGACAGCACATCTAAGTGCACTTAATGCTATAGCTGAAACTACGAGATCTAGTTCAAAGCTATGAGATATAATTACATGTCAACGAATAATACTGCGGCGGTCGATGATAAAGAAAAACTTACATAACAATTTTAATCTTAAATAAAATCTCTAATCATATAAGAGCCACTACAATCCATAAATAATTAACAATTTGTCCACACATATATATATTACAAAGTTCATATGACATACAATTTAAACATAATTCAACATAACTGACATAATTACCTATCTCCTATAGCCTCTACGATAAACATAACTCTCCCTTATCACCATTGGAGATAATTCAAAAAATTAAATAACTAACAATCAATATAAAATTCAAATTGATTATTATTACATAAGAAACAAGGTAGAACTAGTATGCATGCCAATTTTTTTTTGTATCACATGCACATAAAAGAAATTTGCTCAAACAATCAAACATATGGGTGGGTAGGTATACTGTGTGAACTTTTACTTTTATATTTATCCGCCTTGTGAGATCATTTAAACCTTTACCAATACTCATCCAAAGGACAAGAATATTACCATTCATTCAATTTCTTCGACTTTTTTTTTCATCATTTAGACGATTGCGGCCCCGCACTATAAGAGAACTCCATTTCAACATACACATTCAAAGATATTGCTATATGTATATTAATTCATAACTAATAAGAAATCGCTTAACTTTATAAATGATGAAGTGTAATACGATCTAACATTCAGTTATTATCCAATATGAAGATATAGAAACTACACATGATGAAAAACAAGAAAATAAATCACAATTGCGAAAAAAAAATCATAATCATATAAATACATTTCATCACAAAAAATTAAAGACATTTTACCATAAATGTAACATATAATTACCCACTTTAACTCGTAGCTCTGAATCTCCTTTCCTTTAATGCTTCTTTCCTTAATTGAAATTCCTATAAAATGAAATATTGATTGGATCAATACTAAAATCAACGTATTTTATTTTATTTTATTCATATGATACTTGCATATAGCTTTTATTAATTGACGCTTACATTCATCAATATTCATTATCTATTTTCTAAATCAAGTTAAATTAACCTTTAATTTATTTAATATAATGATATGTCTAATTTGCCATATAATACATCTAAATCCCATTAATCCTATTATTTTTTTTAATATAAAATATTAAGTGTTAAAGTGACTTAATATATTGCATTTAATGTTTATCATACCCCTTAAAATGATTTTAAATTAATTAGCGATAATATAACTTAACATGGGTTTAAGGTTTTATTAAATTTTCAATTATATTTCATATGTAAGGGTTTAATACTTAATTACTTAACTTTGATTCATCATACATATTCTCAATTTTTCTCTAAATCTATAAAGTTTAAGTCAAATTATAAATCCTAAATTAAAACTTGAGATAATAACATTAACATCAAAGTTCAATTAAACATATAATTATATACATTAATTATTTACTTACCTCTATATCCTCTGCTTTTGCAAGATCCCATAAGCCATGGTTTGTCCAAAGTCACGACTCCTCTTTCTACGCATGCACACGCACTCTCCTCTCTCTCCGCCACGACAAGAGCCTCCGTGAAGATGTCGAGTGGAGCCTCACTGACCAGGCACGAAACTCCTCTTCTTCTTCCTCGGCGACGACGACGAAGACTCTCCTCCTCCTTCTCTCTTTTTCGATCACACGAAAGTTGTCTCACGCTACGCATGTAAAGTTTTCCCCTTCTCCTTCTCTTTCTCCCTCTCTCCCTCTCACGTGTTTTGGGAGTTCTGAACAAACCGAGCTCTTTCAATTTTTTTCTCTCTACTAAACGGTTGTATTTTTCTTTTCTTTTTTTGGTTATTACAATCTCTCTCTTATAAAATTTATCTCAAATTAAATGACATTAATAAAAATAAAAATATATTTAATTAAATAATTGAGGATAAAGTCCTCGCATTTCTGATTCCTCTCCCACATAGCTTCGATGATCCATGTTTACATAGACAAATGAAATTTCCTACCTTATCTTAACATCATAATCTATAATTCTTTCTCGACTTCCACAAATTTGAGATCCGACAATATCAATAGATCAATAATTTTGTTATTTCATCTGTAATATATTTTCAAAGAAAATATGAAATACATAACTCCTTGAAGTGAGAAGGTAAAGCTATAAGCCCACTTTCCCAATTCTTTCCAAGATTTTATATGACTAATATAGTGGGCTCAACTTTCCAACTTTACCAAATCATTTTATACCTTGCTACTAACTTTAAGAAATACAAATTCTCCCACTTTAAACTCTACTGGCCGATGTTTAGCATCATAGTATTTCCGCTAACTATCTTGAGCTTTTAATCATGATCAATCGATCTTTTAGTTCATCTACTACATCTGACTAATGATTCTTCTTTCACCTCTCTCCACCCAAAAAGCGTCGATTTCCTTCCATACAATGCTTCATAGTGGAGTCATACCAATACTTGCTTTAAAGCTAGTAGTAAAACTCAATCAAAGGCAAATGAATTTCTAATTTCCTCCAAAATCGATACAAAGTCTAAGTAAATCTTCAAGTGTTTGAATTGTTCTCTCGACCGCCATGAGGATGTAATGTAATCGAAAGTAAGTTTCATCTAAAGCTTCTTGAATTTCTCTCCATGGTCTAGATGTAAATTGGTCATCCCGATCGGACACTATAGATTTTGGCACACCATGTAACTTCACGATTTTATCAACATACTTCCTTGCTAGCTTTTCAACAGTATCAGATTATTTGATAGGCATAAAATGTGCGGATTTAGTCAACCTATCAATAATAACCCAAATAGTATCGCATCATCTTCTGAATCTAGGTAAGCCAATCACAAAATCCATAGTAATATCATCTCATTTTCACTGTATCAAGAGCGTAAAGTCCACTCTTCGACCAAATTTTTAACCAGACATGATTGACATTTATAAACAAATTCACACTTCTTTTCATTCACCACCAAAAAAATATTTCTTTAAGATCTACATTTTCTACCGCCGTATGAATTGTATAATTAGAATGATGCGCTTCATGTAAGATGTCTTTCCTCAAATCTCTAACATCCTAATGCAATCACATGATACTTGAATCTCTTTCATCGATTTCAAAATCTTTGTATGACATACTTTACCAAATTTAAAATTTTAAAGTCATCATCAGGTAAAAGCTCAGTATTTTGTCTTTCAAATTTGATCAGATATCATTCGAGATTTAATAATTAAAATTTTTAATTTTTCTAAATCTTTAATCAATTCTCCATGTTGAGAGATAAACCAATAAATAGTACCAGATATTTTTCTACTTAAAACATCATTGAATATCCAAATCATAATCCTTAATGAGTTCCAACAATCTCTTTTGCCTTAAATTTAGCTCCTTCTGAGTAAAGATGTATTTCAAACTTTGAAGATCAGTGAAAACTTCACACCTTACTCCATATAAATAATGTCTCCAAATTTTTAATGCAAATATCACTGCTGCTAGCTCTAGATTATGAGTTAGATAATTCTTTTCATGATGTTTCAATTGCCTTGGAGCATAAACAATCACTCTTCCATTCTGCATAAGTACGCATCCCAAGCCTCTTAATGATGCATCACTATAAATTTGAAATCCTTATCCCTCGCGGAATAGTTAATCGCCATTAAACAATTCTTTCAATTTTGAAAAGCCTCTTCACACGACCGATCATTCAAACTTGATGCTCAAGTTAGCCTCGATAAGTAGCATGGAAATTTGAAAACCCTTCAACGAATCTCCTGAATATCTTGCCAATCAAGAAACTTCTCGAGTGGTTGGTGGGTCATTCAATATTCACTTTACTTTGATCTACTAAAACCCCTTCACTACTAATCATGTGCCCAAAGAATATGATGTTATTTAACCAAAATTCACACATTGAAAATTTTGCATATAATTCATTTCCTTTCAGAACTTGCAAAATAATGTGAAGATGGTTTTCATGAGCTGCTTCATCTCTGGAATAAATTAGAATATCATCTATGAATACAATCACAAATGAATCTAAAAAAGGTATAAAGATTCTATTCATAAGATCCATAAATATAGCTGGAGCATTTGTTAAGCCAAAAGGCATCACCATAAACTCATAGTACACATACCTTATACTGAGTGCAGTCTTTGGTATATCTTCTTCTTTGATTCACAACTGATGATAACCTGATCTTAAATCAATCTTTGAAAATATTGAAGCACCTTCTAGTTGATCAAAAAGATCATCAATTCTTGGCAAGGGATATTTATTCTTCAATGTGAATTTGTTAAGCTCTCTATATCGATGCATAGCCTTAAACTCTCATCTTTCTTCTTCACAAATAATACAGGAGCTCCCCAAAGAGATGTGTTAGGCCTGATAAATCCCTTCTCTAACAATTCTTGTAGCTAATTCTTCAACTCTTGTAATTCTTTGATCGTCATTCTATATGATACGCTGTTTTGACTTTGAATTAAATCAATAGAAATCTATCTCTCGAGAGGTAAACTCGATAAATTATCCAGAAAGACTTTCGGATACTCCTTTACTACTGATATATCCTCTAACTTATTTACCTCTTTAGTAACATCAGTAACTTGAGCAAGAAAATCTTCATACTTTTCAAGATCTTTTGAACTTTTAAGCAAGACACCATCATAACTAATACTCCCTTATGCCTCACAAATTTGAATTCTTCTTCTCCATGAATATTGAATTTGACTATCTTTTTACAACAATCTATAGTAGCATAATGTTTAGCTAGTCAATCCATTCCTAAAATTACATCGAATTCATATATTGAGATTATTAAATCTGCATCCAAGCTTCTTTCACAGATATTAAGGTTCACACTGCAAACATTTCTAGCATTCATTTGAGACTCATTTGGCGTTGCTATTGAAAGTACTACAGACATTTTCATAACTTGCAATCCTAAAATTTTCAGACATTCCTCAGATATAAATGAATGCAATGCTCCAGTATCAAATAAAACTCTAACAGATTTACTTTCAATAAAGATGATACCTATAAATGAATAGACATATAAAGCAATTATATCTAGCATAATATAAAATTGTAACAATGTCAATTTAAATAAAGGCATACATGTAATAACATCAGGCGAGTCTTTTGCTTCTTGTTGCATGAGTGCATAAACTCGAGGCTATGTTCTATCGGTTTTGAGTTTGAGATGGAACTCCAGGTCGGTCACTTTATCTACCAACATCAGGAGGTTGAATACTTGTCACTATCATGAAGATTTGACTCAAGAAAGGGCAAGATTTTGCTATATGCCTTGACTGATGGCACCAATAACAAGTGTTTGTGCCTGAGAGGCACTCTCTTGTATGTGCTCTTCCACATTTTGGGCATGTAATATCTTCTACCGGCATTGGTATCGACTTAGGTTTCCAGTTTGATTTTTTTGAACATTCATTTGATTTTTTATCATCATTCCTCCACGAATATCTCCTCCTCGGTAAACGCATCCAGTTATCCTTAGCTCTCTCTCTCCACCGATCGACATATTACCCAAAGGAATCGAGGGTTGTCATATATCCTTGGTCATATAGAAACATGGCATTTTCTTACGCATTTGGTATCGGTGAGTGCATCTTGGCATTGTGGCTTATATTGCATTATAGAGCGATCCCATGTATCGTCGATGAATTTATCTTGCATTTGTCTCCTAGCAGAGAGGGGTACAAATCAATCTCTAAAAGTCTTCATAAAGCCCTCCCATGAAATAAGATTGCAAGGTCTTCCTTCAAACTTTTCTTGCAATTGTCCTCACCACCATCTCTCAACTTCGCCCTCAAAAGCAAATGAAGTCAAAGCAACTCTTCTTTCTAGAGGGCATGACATACTTTCTAAGATTTTCTATCATCCGCGGTTTTCGATCTATAGGTCCTCCCTCGATAAAAGGTGGCCTCATCCCGAAATAATTTCGGTATTTGTCAATAGAACCCCACCACTTCCATCTTGTATCTTTGATTTCTTATCATTTGAGTCATTGTTTATTTTGAGTAAATGCATCTATCATTAATGGCGGTTGCACCAAATTGGCGTTGGTTTTGTGCCTATTTTCACCCATAGTATCTTCCTGAATTGATTTCATAGGCTGAGAAGCACAAATTTATCATAACCATTACACATCAATCAATATAATCATATGCAATTCTCTTCATAAACTTTATCCTCTTCCTAATAGCTCTTTAATTAGAATCATATTTATGTCCCTAAATATAAAATCTAGCTCTGATACCACTCTTGTCGCGACGGCGGGAGCTATCTCGAGGCAGACGGCCGAATGGATAAAGGAAAACTTACATGCAATTCCAATCTTAAATAAAATCTTTCAATCATACAAGTCATTCCATAAATGATTTAATTTGTCAGCGTATATATATTACAAAATTCATGACACAATTTAAACATAATTCAACATAAATTACATCTCCACGTAGTCTCTACCGATAAATATCTATCAGTCATTTGGTTAGGATGATTACCTAAAAAAAATTAAACTAACAATTGAATAAAATTCAATGGATCAATTATGTTGTTACACTATAGTAAACAAGAAGGTAGAACTATTATATATGCCAGTTTTTTTTTTGTATCACATGTACATAAAAGAAATTTGCTCAAAAAATCAAACATATGGGTGGGTAGGTATATTGTGTGAATTTTTACTTTTACATTTATCACCCGTCTTAAGAGTCACTGTCTAAACCTTTACCAATACTCATTCAAAAGACAAGTACATTCTTTTGCAATTTCATTCTCTTTTTTTATCATTTAGATGCGGGTACGTTAAATGCAAGTCTGTAAGAGTGAACTACTTTCATACATTCATATATACGGTTATCTGTATGCGTATTAATTCATAACAAAATCAGTTAACTTTATAAAATAAATGAAGTGCCATATGATCTAACATTCGTTATTATCCATATGAAGATATAGAAACTACATTACGGTTTATGAAACATGAAAATAAATCATGGCTGCATTCTGAGAAAAAATTATAATCATATAAATCGTTTCATTACAAAGAATTAAAGACATTTTTATCATAAATGTAAGAACATAATTACTTTAACTTGTAGTTTTTCTTGAATCTCCTTTAATGTTTCTTTCCTTAATGAAATTCTATAAAATGAAATATTGATTGGATCGATATTAAAAGCGTGTATTTTATTTTATTTTATTATGATATTTACATATACATTAATTGGCCTCATTCATCAATATTTGTATACATTTTCTAAATCAAGTTAAATTAACCTTTAATTTATTTAATATATAATGATATGTCTAATTTGCCATATAATACATCCATTAATCCTATTATTTTTTTAATATAAAATATTAATTGACTTAATATATTGCATTTAATGTTTATCATACCCTTAAAATGATTTTAAATTAATTAGATAATATAACTTAACATGGGTTTAAGGTTTTATTAAATTTCCAATTATATTTCATATGTAAGGGTTTAATACTTAATTACTTAACTTTGATTCATCATACATATTTCCAATTTACATTTCTTGCTGAAATCTATAAAGCCTAAGTCAAATTATAAATCCTAAATTAAAACTTGAGATAATAACATTAACATCAAATTTCAATTAAACATATAATTATATACATTAATTATTTACTTACCGTACATCCTCTCGGTTTGCCTAAGATCCCATAAGTCGGTTTGTCCAAAGCCACGCACTCAGGACTTACGCATCGCGTCGCACTCTACGGCCTGAAGAACCTCCGGCAATGTGTCGACGGTGGAGCCGCCTCACTTTCAGTGAAAGAACTCCTCTTCTTCTTCCTCGACCAGCGGCCTTGAAGACTCTCCTCCTTCCTCTCTTTCGATTGTCGGCCGAAAAGTCTCTCAGGGGAGACGCGCGGGTAGAGTTTTCCCCTTCTCCTTCTCTTTCTCCCTCTCTTTCTCCCTCTCTCCCTCTCACGTGTTTTGGGAGTTCGGTTTGACAACCGAGCCACTTTTTAATTTTCTCTCTACGCTACAGTGCGGTTGTATTTTTCTTTTCTTTCAGTTATTACATTACAAATGCTAGTAAACAAAATATTTGCTTCTAATAAGGTCTTGTGGTGCGTGAGATGGACAAGAATCATCAATTAAAGAAGCACTTATGCCATTAAGTGTTACGCATCAAAAACCTTTCTAAAATAGAAGCATATCCATGATTATGTATTAAATCCATCGATTGTTTCAAGGATAGAGATTTCAACATAGAGAAACGAGTGCACTGATGAAGAATTACATAATCAAGGCATGCAAAGACTAGAAAAGCATTAAACATTTGACACAATTACTCTTGAGTTAATTAACGTATCAGAAATGAAGACCACACGTGACAACTTTTTGGTGTAAAGAAACTACTGGATTTAGTTAAGTGCAAAAAAGTAGAAAATCAAGTGCAATCTGTACAAAATTTTAGGAAATAGGTAAAATTTTAATCATGGACTTTAGAAATATGCATCTCTTATGGATACATTAAGTCAGATGCACTAAATTGTACAAATTATTTTTTATGATGGGAGAACAATTTGAAAAAAAAAAAAAATTTCATGCTTAATATAAATAGCACCACAATCATACTTGCAAATTGATGATATTTCAGAGGTTAGTTTACATTATATGACATTATGTGTAGCAGTTGCTCCACATAAGTTTATTTAAATTTTAGGTAACTACAGCAAACATGTGTAAAATAAACAGGTTATCCAGTAAAGTAATTAAACTAGCCAGTTAGCATTTGCTGTAGGAAAAGACATACATAAAGCAGTAACCAAAGCATTTAGCGTTGAAACTGTCGGAAGCAACTTGATAGCTTTAATATCCTCATACAACTCCAGAGCCTTCTTCCAGTTTTTTGCCTAAAGAAAGCATGAAACTTTATAGGTATCTTGGTATGCACTTTACCTAAGTCAAAAGGTAAAACAAATTTGAAAAAAAATTGATATACTACTAAAACATGGAAATAAATTTCAGTTTTGGAATTGAACCAATTTTCTGAATCAAAATTACAGAAAACACAAAGTTTGTGGTTTAGAATCCAGATTTTGCAACACTTAAATGTATAATGGACGCTGATAAATCAAGTTTCAGTGAAGTGAAACTTACATTGCAACAAGCCCCCATAAGTGAACTGTATGTCATGCTTCCAACAAGTATTCCTTTGTTTTTGGCATCCTTTAGAATGGCAAATGCAGCATCTATATTTTGAGCATGACCAGCAGTATCTATAATTGTGCTCAGAAACATCTACCATAAAAGATTACACAAGGTAGATGTAGTGAAGTCCTTAAAGTATCACAAGCAGAACATGAAAGATACGTCATGTGGAAAATCATTATTTACAAATTAATATTGAGTCTACACTAGTTTGAGGACAAAGGCAAATGAAAAAAGAACACAGACTGATTAACTTGCACCCAACAACTTGAAGGGCCTAGTGAAATAACCAATAATAATACTATAACAATAACAGTGCATTACACATCATGTTTTATAACACAAAGCTAAAAGCATTAACAAATCTAGAAGTGTGATCCAGGGATGACAATAGTCGGATTCTGGATCCATGCATGATTGTGAACAACTATCAAACACAGTTATAGAAGGTGTTATTGCAGCCAATTCTCAGGAAATCAAATTGGAATCCAAGGAAATGCTGAACAGAGATTCAGGAACTTTAGAAAAGTTACATAAACAGTAATCCAACCAATCACCGTATGAAAACAATTCCTGCTGTAACCTGTGGGTTGGAACTGCAGTTACCGCCTACCATTTCCGCCTCTTCAACTCATGCAAAACTTTTGGCTACTTAACTGTCCTCTTTTTTTGCCTACTACTTGTTTCCTTTAAAAGGTTAATATTATGTATTCATCTCATGAGACTTGTACTCGCTATTTTCTTTCCCCTTTTTAACTTGCATAATTGATCCTTTTAACTCTATAAATAGGCCCACAAGCTTATTCATTCAAATAAGATAAAACAATAATCTTCCTCCACCAAAATTGCTCTGGCATGTCTTTTTCCTATGTTTTTCAACATGACATCAGAGACATCTCATTAACCTTCCTCTCCCTCATTAGTTAGCAAGTTTTCTTCCATGCTCTCAACTGAAATAATGGTTATGTAATGGGAATCTAATTGAAGGTTCTCCTTCGACACCGCCATCACCCATGAAACAATAATTCATGCAATATTGACAATCATCTCCACCTATTGGTTATTGAGTGAAAGCAAAAAAGGTCAAACTATCTCCAATAGGCCCGATCAATTATGATGTTCAGTAATGAAAGAGGCAAGGATGATTACCGCATTGGTGTGGACATCCATCCTAAAAAGATCCATAGTTTAGAACATGAAAATCTAAATATAAAATGGTTATCTATTAGCTTATTAACACCATGAAAAATAAAAATGACCAAAATTCCATGCTATATGGGATTTCAACAGAATTTTAGAATGCCACAAAAGAAATGTACTCAGATAATAAAAATAATGCCAAGTTACTTGACATCAAAAATACCCTCTATGATCTTTGACAACCAGATATCTTTGTCGCTAAATGTTACAATACTTTTAATCAGTATTGGCAGCAACTGGATGTCTTTGGAGAAAAGTACTAGATTAAGAATATTCAAACAAGACTGCAAAAATTCTTCTCAATCTAAATAAATATCATAATGAAGTTTGGAATCAAAATAATCCATTCAAAAAAACGTTCACTAAAGTTCATAAAGAAGACAATCACATAAAATCATGATATGAGATAAATGTACTAAAGCTAACCGTAAAAGCCTATCTCTTATCTATTTGAGATATGTGTGCCTTCAACAAAAAGCTCATAAAGAAAAAAAACATTGTTGTAATCATTGCTAGAAATAACATGGGAATCTAGTAATTGAAAATTAAGAAAATAAGGTAAGGGCCTCTCTGCAACTGGCGATGATTCTCAAAACTAACATTATCCCCTACAATATCCTACTTCAATCAAGATCAAATAGAGATACTATAGACAAATTCACTCAAACATGAAATCAGCACCAAATCAATGGCTCGAAACGGCATGATCTTGAATGCATTTAATTCAAAATTTGGAAAGTATCAACCATGAATCATAAACTTAAGTGCATCAAATCACATGATTGGGCATGTCTCTCTTTATCTCATAAAATACATCTCTATTCTAAGAACTACATCATAAGAACTACCAATGAATCTATCTCCAGTTACAAGTATTAAGACAATTAACATCTCAAATCCCATGATCCGATGCTTCATACTCAAACTTCCCTACAATCTCTTATATATTAGTCAAATCAAAAAAAAAAAACTATTAATAAAAGAAATTTTCTACATAGAGTGAATTCCAAGCTGGGGTCGCAAAAATATCAATTGATAATGGTAAGAAAAATATTGTACTCTACATTCTAAATCCTAAAGAAAATCCTAAATTATAAATTAAGCACGCTTCATTGTAGCTCCTTATAAAGAGAGTGCACGCATACTATGAAACCTCCATCTTAGTCACCCAAACTTTAATGTTCCTCACAAAAAATATTCCCTTCCATCTTTATTAATAAAAATTTACAATCATTTCAACGTTGTTGACCTCCACATGTCATAAATCAAATCAAGCCTACAAATCGAATTCGACGGACTTCAGAGGTGACAGTGTCCAAATTGAGGCTCAATATGCACTGGACGTCCCTGAAAATGATCGAAATGACCTCTGATCGACGAACGGACTTCGTCATCGCGTTCAGAATATTGAAATTGATCAGAATATAGATATTGCAAAATCTAAAGCTGTCGATTAAGCTCACTATCGATGGCCGACGAGTCGGGAAGCTACGACGATGACCAAACGACCTCCGTTTGTGAAATTGATTGTGTCGTTAGCTTCGAAACATCAAAAGCTATCAAATGAGACTGTCCGCAATCAATTCGGACGAGTCTGTGCAAATGTCGAATAATTTGAAATGGCGGCGCGCATCGAGAAATCATGAGCGTCGCCAAAATTAACTCAAATGACCTCGATCGACAAACGGACTGGTGCGTTCAAAACGTAAAATTGGTGATATAAATATTCGCACTTAATGATCGATCGATCAGCGATCAAGTCAGCCAGCGTGCACATATCAAGGTTAGGAGACCGAAGCGGCAAAGCGACCTCCGTTCGTGAAATTGATCACGTCATTGGCTTCGAAACGTCGAAATCTATCAAGTAAGACTGTTTGCACTCAATTTGAACAAGTCTGCGCGAAAATTGAGTGGTTGAAAGCGGACGCGTGCATTTTGGTGAAATTGACTCATTTGGCCATCGAATCAAAGCGGTCTATGATCACGCGAAGCAGCCGTTGCGTTGAACATCTAATAACTTTGAATTGATATATATATTAATTATCTAATCATGTCGGCATAAATCCAACTAAAGCAAATTAAGCACTTAGATAATTAATTTTAAAAACTAAATAACTGCAAATACCTCCCTCTTCGTTATTCGTTTTGCCTCAACCATTCCCTCCGGTATTCCTCCCTCAACCACAAGTCGTTCTCCCAAAATAAAAAATAAAAAATAAAAAATAAAAAAAAACCGCTCCCACGCTCCTACAACCGTTCCCTTCAAGGGAAACCGCAAGGAAGGGCGGCCTTTTCTCCCTCATCCAAAAAAAAATCGAAAGAGGCAAGACTCTCTGCTCCCTCCCCTCACGCCCTCGGCACCATCCTCCTCTGGAGGATGATCGACGACGAAGCCCGCACCGCTATCGGCCGTGCCATATCCCTTGGCATCAACTTTTCGATACCTCCCCATACTATGGCACAACTCTCTCCGAAACCATCCTCGGAACTCCTAAACCATGCACACGTGGGGTCATGGCTCGCAATACAGAAAGGGACCTGAATCCCTTCACGGAATCCAACCAACGGCAATGCTAAGGCTACCATGCTACTGCTATGTTCCAGGCTGGAGGAACAACATAGATCATCCTCGCTCAAAGCCTCTTAAGGACTTCAGATCTCTGCAAACACATTACAAGAGAAAGCATGGCATCAAGCCTTTCACTTGCAGAAAGTGTAATAAGGCTTTTGCGGTTATAGGAGATTGGAGGACACATGAGAAGAATTATGGCAAGATTTGGTATTGTATTTGCAGATCAGATTTTAAGCACAAGAGGTCTCTTAAGGATCACATTAAGGCGTTTGGTCATGGTCATGCTGCTTATGGCATCGACTGCTTCGATGAAGAGGATGAGCCGTCTTCGGAGATCGAGTAAGACGCTGACGATAATGGAGTGCAGAGTTCTGAAGGGAGATGCCGATCCGCTTCTGGTCCTATAACCGCTGTTGGACCTAACCCTTCCGGCACCGATCCGCTTGACAGAAAACTGAGGCCGCCGCTCAGGAATTTGGTGGTCGCTGTTTTTATTGCTAATGAGGAGAATTCATCCGTGGCTGGGATCGGTGTGGATGCCCTCGTGAGTGGGCTACTTGATAAGCTCAAACAAGGTCCTTTGTTTTGGATTGATACTGCTAACAAGCAACCTTGCATTGGTACTGGTGGGAAGAATAGTTGGAGGCTTCAAGCTACAGGAAAGCTTTTTCACAGTAGTTTTCCCCACAAGACAGTCAATCCTTTGGAGTCGGTCATGGAAGCACTCAAGGAGATACAGTACCGCTTTTATCGAGATTTTCCTCCACATCCTTAGGAGCAGGTGTATGGCTTTGCTATGCCATCAACTATGAAACCAACACAATGAAACTACCCAGGAGATGGTGTCAATCAGATTCCAGCAGAATGATCAATATCGGGAGATGTAAGGTTGACTCCCTTCTACAGGCCGGCAGATGTAACCAAGAAATTCAGGAGTATGTAGACGACATTAATGCAAACATAGAAAAGCTTGACACACGTGGACTGGTATCAAAATATGTTCTTCCACATGAAAATTTGCGGGGAAGGCTTGCTATTAGTTTCGATGAGGCTGCAATGACTGGAGTTGCTTGTGATTTCAATTCCCGTGGATTTCATGTATTATGCAAAGGAACTGAAGAAGAGATTGGATATGCAAAACCATATTCAATTACTGGAAGTTTGCCTCTGATTAGTAAATTGCAAGAAGAAGGCTTTGATGTTCAGATTTCAGGATACTGCATAATGGATACATACCATGCAAAGAGTTATGCTCATCGATGTAGGATTGAAGGTCGGTAGAGTCTTTGAAATCTCATCATCACTCATTAGTCATCGTAGTGAGATGAAATCAGGTGTGGTATCATGAGACATCGCTATCGTGCATCGAGTGATTGAAGGCCTCGTCATGCTCATCAGGGCGTGATGAGATGAAATCTGATGTGGTGTCACACGACATTATGCTTCACGTCTGAGTAAATAATTCATGTAGCCCTTTCTCGGGGATGGCCCTAGGAACAAATTTTGTAAAATTCTAAACTTAGAAAAAAAAGAAGTAAAGGAGTCAACTTAAGAATGTAAAGCAATGAAACCTAAAGCTAAAATTCAAATTAAAAATTCCAAACAACAAAAAGGGGAGGGAAAATAGCATACAACAAATACAAAAATAAAACAAAAAAAAAGAGCGGGAAAATGAAAGCTACTCTGAGGAATAAATCTTCTTTTAAAATAACAAATTAAACTGTCTTCTGAAATCTAAATCAAAACGTCTTCTTCGCCACCGAATCTGCAACCTTTTGTATAAGCAGACAAAAGGCAATACTAAATCAAAATCTACAAAAATCATGAAGCTTCCTTCGATCAAAAATTAAGGAATTTCATTCTAATTATGATTTTCAAAGTAAATGATTTCATTAATTAGATGAAATTAGCTATGCTATAAATACCTGCATGTGCTCGGACATAGAGATATAAAGCATAAATTTTAATGTCTGAAAAGACTACGCAGGCTAAATTGGAATATATTAAATATTAATCTGAAAAATCTAATAAGATATTAAATCAATTCACAACGCTTCTTTCGAATCGCAAGCTTTGGCAGAAGCGTACTAAATCCAATTCTATAAAAAATCATAGGCTTCATTCAACCAAAAATCAAGTAATTTCATCCTAACAATGATTTTCAAAATCAACTAATTCCAAATTGTGAAATTATCTGGTATAAATTCGCATGTCTTCGGACGTAGAGATTTCTGTGAATTTTAATGAAAGGCTTGAGCTAAAGGTAGAATTAAATGAAAAATCTGAAATCAATATCATAATTCAAACATCAAATTACCTAAAATTACTATACACCCGCATATGCCCCGACACTATTCTGAATGCTTAAATTTAAATGTATGAGGATCTTTGATGGTTCTTCTGGTTTAGTCTTGGGGTGGGTGTTAACAAAACCTAAAAAATCTATAATAAGAGTTTCAAATCGGTGAAATATTTGGCGATTACGTGGTGAATCTAATCCTCTCTGTTAGCGTTAAGCGAGTTGGCGGATCTAAAGCTCTTAAACATATTCTAATTAATCATTTTTTTTAAAATCAATCTTCAAATATCAATCTAAAATTGCTCAAATGAAACTCTATCATTAAAAACTTAAATCAAATCCAATCCCCTCCACCTTCCACAATTTTATCGGGGTAAGAAAACTAACTCAGAAATATCGTCAGGTCTACTATGTTCACTCTCAATTTATCTCTTCGGTAGAGGCGTGGCGGTATCCTCATGCGTGACTTTGGCCAAGAGGCCAGCAGATGAAGCGATTATGAAGTCCTCCGATCGGTGGTTTTGGGTCACTCCATTATATTATCGGCGTGTCCGATGCTCCCATGGCTGCCATTTTAATTGTGAATCATGTATATTTGATAATACAATTCCCGTGGTAGGCTTAAGATTGTCTCTCCTTCAAACACCAGTCTGAGGATTTCTTGACATAACCCATGTGTTCGATGAGATCCTTCTATCGTTAACTACCTCCTCGACTAAATGGGAGACCGCGAGATGCGAATCATGGGATCTAGATCAGGCACTTCATCATTCCCCCAACCATCCGGTTTAAGTTAAAATGATGAATTTCATATCTCAAATTCGAAACTTATATCTTCTACTTATCATTTTCGATGATCTAATGACTTGAAAGTTCTCTCTCTCTTGGGAGGAGTAATTTAACTTGCTTTATGGGAAACCAAGGATCTAAAGTTCTCACCAAATGAGGACGAAATCTCTGGATAGTGTCTTATCTACTATTCCATCTGTCTTCTGAAAATTACACCGATACTTAAAAAACTCTTTTCATCAAAGAGGTTGATGACGAATTTTCGGAGCTCACAAACGTAAAACATGTCAAATATCAAAATGCACAAGAAATTCATATTCAAGTCATCCTTATAAAGCCTTTAAAGTTTTTCTAACATTCATAGTGATATTTGAAGACTATTTTGGGTTACCAATATCTTCAAGCTAGATGATTTATATCATTTATTGATAATCATTCTAGAACCACTTGAAATTTCTTAACAAAAGACAAAGCTGAAACACACCGCATTAATAAAAAATTTCATCACTGCATAAAAACCCAATTTAAAACACAACTTTCAGTCCTCATAACTAACAATGGAAAAGACTATTTTCATTCCATTCTAGGAGACTATCTTCTTCACCTAAGTTCCTACATTTATACCCATCAATAAAATGGGACTATAGAAAGAAAATATAAAACCCTTTGAAAGTTGCTAGAGGCGTTATGATCGCTAGACATTTTTCAAAATATTATTGGGGAGAGACTATCCTAACTATTGCAAACCTCATTAACTGCATGCCATCAATAATGTTAAAAAATTAAAAATCCTTGCCAAGTTCTCGGTGAAACCTACACCAAAAATAGACTAATATTCACTATATCTCTCAAAGTATTTGGTGTATTGTCTTCATTTATATTCCACACCACGAAAAGAGATAACCAACAACAGCAACAAGCCTTTATCCCAGTATGTGGGATCGGCTACATGAATCCTTCTTCTCCATTGTGTCCTATTATGTGTCATATTCTCATTTAATTCTACTAAACTATGGTCATGTTTTATACATCTTAACTAGGTCTTTTTTGATCTATCTCGACCTTTCTTAACATAAGGTAAATCTAATACATCTACTCTCCTAACCGGGTCATCGGACGACCGACGTTTTATATGACCAAACCATCTAAGGCGACTCCCTCTAATCTTATGTCACTGGAGCTACTCCAACCTTTTCCTGAACATATTCATTTTACATTTTATCTCTAAGAATAAAGCCACTCATCCACATGAGCATCATCATCTCTGCAACACTTAACTTAGTTTTAGGCCAACATTCTGCACCATAAATAATTGCAAGTCTTACCACCATCTTATACAATTTTCACTTAAATCTAAGCGATACTTTTCTATCACACAACAGGCTAGATGCATTCCTCCACTTCAACCATCCAACTTGAATTCTACTAATAACATCCCCATCTATTTCACCATCATTTTGAACAATAGACTTAAGATATTTGAAACACTCGCTCTTTTTAACCCAAAGCTCCAAAATGTATGTTTATTGGTTACTCGCCTAACCAACAAAGTATTATAATTCTAAGTCTGAAAAAAATGCTATAACACTGCTAACATAACTTTTTTTTGGAAATCAACACTTCTTTCCCAAACTCAAATTCAAGTGCTAAATTCCATCGCTTAATGAAAATGGATTTTTTGAGAATATATATCACACTAGTTTGAGCCTACATCTCTCCTTGGCCTACTTGAATCTCATTTGCTTGACCATACTAAAAATCATCAAGATCAAATAAAACATTGTCACGATCCGGTCCCGAGCTTGAAATTTTCAAGACGAGAACAGACGGTCATATGACACAGTGAAAATTAAAATTTATATTTTTAAAATTCTAATAATTTAAATCAAAAAGTAAAGAAAGAGTCTATCTAAAGAAATATATATATATATATAAAAAAGATATTTAAAATTTATCTGTCAGTTGTTATCCCATCTATGATACACAATTTTTTTCTTTATTCACTCATTTAAACCTGTAATTATTAAATAACAACATAATGAGTTTTCAAACTCTGTGGAATAAATACAATTCTAAATTGCAGTACTCAATAAAAAGAAAATAATATGCATTGTCAACTTTCCTATAAAATTATAAAAAAAAATCTATATGAAGATCCAACTCAATTATAACATGGATATCCTCTAAACAAATATTTAAAATGCATAACCCTAAAAACACCATCTCTTATTGTACATTTCATGATATAGACTTTTAAATCATAATGAACTTGATATCTTACTTTATACATTCATCATAAGAGCACCGTCTAAGTATAACTTAACTCACTCCTGGCTTATATATATCCCATTGGCACAGGGGGGCATAAACAAGTCTATTATTGTTTGAGGTGGAAAGGCTCCAACTCAACCTCACCAACATATATCCCATCAGCACAGTGGGCCATAAGTTTAATTTTCACTATTATCTGAGATGGAAGGATAGTCATCAACGCACCAGGTACATTACGTCCTCAGCCAGTATCATAAGGAGGTGAACTCCTTTCATCATGGACGAGCAAGTATATCTATAGGTAAATATTTTTATTGCCATTCGTCATAATATGAATGATTTTTCTATATAACATGATGTTTGTTTACTAATCACTATATATTATATCGAATGAAATCCATATGTTATGCTTAAATGATCTAGTGTTTTCTTAGGAAAACTATTGCATATGCATACTTCAAATAAGACTAATGTGTGTCTCATCCTTAATAATATGATAGGTAAATTTGTGGTAGAGAACTAATTGATAAAATCATGAATGAGAAGAATATAAATCAAACATTTTAACTAAATGCATAAGATTTAAAAACAATAAATAGTACTGAAATTCAGAAATGTAATTACTCATTATGCAAAACCTCAATCTTCAAAAAATCTTCTCGATGTTCTCGATAAATTCACCCACTTCAATGCTAGTTCAAACTATAAATTAAAAGTTTCAATTTTTAAAATTCATACATGTAATATCCAATTAGCTTATTCCTAATTAATTTTGTTTTAGCTAATTAACACCATTCTTGTAGCTTGTCATCACCAAGCGGCTGGATTAAAGCATTCAACGTGTGTATGGTTGGATCTCTCCCGCGGCTTCCTTATTTCATTTCCTCTGAGCCGCAGCGGTAATTCCCTCCTTTCTTTATCCTCGCCGGCTTCACTCATCGTCGCGCCTTCGCCTTCGGCCGACAAGGAGTGCCGCCTCCATGGCGCGGAACTACGCGTGCTCAGTTGCGAGAACGGCTTTGGACCCCAATCTGCCGGCCCCGTGCACCTGCCCTTCTCGACTTCATGGAGCCGACCCTCACCTCAGCTTGGAATCGCGCGTCCTGGCGCGATCACGCGAAAGGGAGTTTCGTGAATTTTATCGCATGAGGGCGAGGATTTAAAAGGAATTTGGGTAAGTTATGCAATCCATTTACTAAGTAATTGACTTGGGTTGTAGAAAAGAAAATAAAAGGGTAATGTAGGGTTAACCGATTAAATAACGAAGTGAAAGGGGTTTTGGGGAAATATGAAAATGTGTGTGTCTGTAGTATGAATCGTTAATTTTGCAAACAAGGAATGAATATCCAAGTCAATGGGTAAACAAACGTAAGCCATATTAGATCCTTTCGGTGATTTCAAAGGTCCATGTACTAAACCGTCGGCCGCCGGCCATTTGGAACCGCTTCCGTCGACTTCATCAGAACCCAACCCTCGCATCGGCCGGTCATGTCCGTGGCCGATCGCTGAAAGGGGAGTTTCGTGAATTTGATCGCACGAGAGGCTGATTTAAAAAGGAATTTGGGTAAGTTATGCAATCCATTTACTAAGTAATTGACTTGGGTTGTAGAAAAGAAAATAAAAGGGTAATGTAGGGTTAACCGATTAAGCTAACAGCCAAGTGAAAGGGGTTTTGGGGGGGAAATATGAAAAATGTGTGTGTGTCGTAGTATGAATGCGTTAATTTTTGCAAACAAGGAATGAATATCTGCCAAGTCAATGGGTAAGGCAAGCCTGTAAGCCATATTGCCGATCCTTTCAGTGATTTCAAAGGTCATGTACTGGGGCTTAATTTACCTCCGCAAATCTACTAATTCCTTTCATAGGTTTGACTTTCAAGAATACAAATTCTTCAACTTGAAATTCTACGATCTTTAAGTCATTAATACTTCGGCGATCCGGCGCTGATCTATCTCGATTAATCTGATTTTCTCAACCAACTCTGGACTGCTTTGTCTTTCTCCCACTTGACCCAACTCGATGGAGTTACACTTTCGACCATACAATGCTTCATACGCCATCAATACTAGATTGGTAGTATTATTGTAGAAACTCGATCATAGAATATGATCTTCCCGCCTACCTCCAAATCTAAAACACATAGTCTTAACAAATCTTGGACTTGAATTGTTCTTTTCGATTGTCATCGGTCAGGATGAAAAGTACTTAAGTGTAATTGTGTGCAAACCTCTCAATTCTTTCCATAATCACGAGTAAATCTACCATCTCGTCGGACGATCACTTTTAACCTGAAGTCTTACAATTTCTTTAACATATAATCTGACAATTTATCAACGAATCTGCGTTTCATAGGTAAGAAATGAGTGACTTCTATCAACAACGACCGGATCTTATCACGACCTTCAGATCTGAAATCCCATAACAAAATCCATCGATTTCTTCCCACTTCCACTCCGGTATAGGTAATGACAGTAATCCGGGTCTTTGATGCTCGCTTTAACAATCTAACAAGTTTGACACTTAGACATATTCGGTAGTCTTTCTTCATGCACCACCAAAATCTTTGCTTTTAAATCTTTATACATTTTTGAACTACCGGATGAATAGTATATCCCGCTGATGAGCCTCTAAAATTTCTTGTCTGATTCCGTCACCATGCGTAATTGTGAATTCTTAGAATAATACCCTCTGCATCTCTTGTAAATTCATTGTCTGGATTTGTTCGATGAATTCATCACGATCAGGTTTAAATGCTTTGATTCAGAAGCATAAGCGTCTGGATTAAAGCATTCAACGTGTGTATGGTTGGATCTCCGCCTTTATTTCATTTCCTCGAGCGCGGTAATTCCCTCCTTTCTTTTCCTCTGCCGCTTCGGGGTCATCCGTCCGCGCCGTCGTTGCCGACAAGGAGTGCCGCCTCCCGTGGCGTAGACTACGCGTGCTCGAGTTGAAACCGGCTCGGCCGGCTTGGACCAGCCGATCTGCCGACTTGTCGGAACCGCTGCCGTCGACTTCATCAGAACCCCTTCCCTCGCCTCAGCTGGAATCGACGTCTGAGATCATGGCGGGAGTTTCGTGAATTTGATCGCACGAGAGGAGGCAGAGCTGATTTAAAAAGGAATTTGGGTAAGTTATGCAATCCATTTACTAAGTAATTGACTTGAGTTGTAGAAAGGAAAATAAAAGGGTAATGTGGGGTTAACCGATTAAGCTAACAGCTAAGTGAAAGGGGTTTTGGGGGGGAAATATGAAAAATG
Source organism: Cymbidium sinense (assembly GCA_021442155.1). Taxonomy (NCBI): domain Eukaryota; kingdom Viridiplantae; phylum Streptophyta; class Magnoliopsida; order Asparagales; family Orchidaceae; genus Cymbidium; species Cymbidium sinense. The sequence continues at coordinate 140,901,701 of CM038223.1, read as the reverse complement.
TGTGTGTCATAGTATGAATGCGTTAATTTTTGCAAATAAGGAATCTTATTACCTTTATGTTAATCTAATCAGGTATTTAGTATTGGCGTTAGTAGATTACATTGGAGTCGTGCTCCAGTATTTCGAAAGATATATGAGAAAACATCAATTTCAGGTAAGATTGCAGTTTAAGCTGGTGATACTATCGTGTTAATTATGAGTTTCATGTATTAGAAGTATTTAGAAAAGTTATTTCATTATAGGTTGTGTACTCGAGGAGGAATCGAGGACATCCGCACAGTATCGACACGGGTGAGACATGCTAATTTAAATTCGGTTTATAGTCATATGAATGAATTTGTTTCTACCGCTTTTATAAATTGTATGAATGACATACGCCATTTTGTTTCTACCGCTTTTTATAAATTGTATGAATGACATACATATAGATATTCTCGTATTGTATGTCATTCAACCCTCGACTAATCAAAGAAGACAGACTTCATGAGAAAAATAAAATAATTTTTCACGCGCAAAATTTCACTCTCCTCTTCCAAAGATTCAATTGTTGCAAAATATTTGATCAACCAATCCATACCTAAAAACATCAAAATGTCGATTGGTAAGATAATTAGTTAGTAGAAAATTATTTATCTTGAATGTTAATGTCAAACACATTTCTATTTGTATTACTATCACCAAGGCATTACCACATTCTGGTGTGAAATAGATAGTATCAAGTGGTAAAGCGGTGGAAAATCGAAATGAGCGAATCGACTTAGAATCAACAAATGATCACGAAATTTTAAAGCATACCACTTCATTTGATTCCCGCTTCTGCGGTGATAGCAAAATTGGATTTTACCTGGAGGGTTGGTTTTTTCAAGTTTCTCCTTTTCTTGAATTGAAGGTTTTCCCAAAATTGTGTACCGGCTTTCAAAATTTTCTTTGTTGACCTCGCGATAATTGTATGATTTTATGTCTTCTTCTCCGATGGGCAATCTATTGCGATGTCGTCACCACATCGTAACATTTCCACGATCCGGCCGGATTAGCTAAAAGCCGGTGGTCAAATCTTTTCAATTGAAAACTCTCACCACATTCGTTGTCCATTGGAATTTGACATCCTTTCAATAAATTAGATAGACGTTCGATATGAGAAAATCTCTTGACAAACTTCCGTAATAACTGCGAAAAGCTGCGAACCGTAACATTCTGCGGACCATTCTAAAATTGCTTTTACTTTTGAGGTTCAGCGAAATCCGCCATCGATAATGTGACTGAAATGCAGCATCCAAAATTCACATTTTGAAAATTTGGCATATAATTGATTTTGTCTTAACAACTAAAACAATGCTGAATTTGCGCTCTTCGTCAGTTTAGAATAAATCGGAATATCGTGATAAAGATGATATAACTCCAAGAGCTTGAAAACAATTCATTAAGTCAGCAAAAGTAGGAATTAGTTAAACCAAATGGCATATGAGAAATTCAATGTCACGGTTGCATTTTAAAATATCGGATCTTTAACTCTAACCTGATGATATCCAGATCTCAGATCAATTCGGGAAAATACAGTAGCTCCCGGTAGTGGATACTTGTTCTTGATTGTCACTTTATTTAATTTCCGTCAATCTACAATCGTAGGCGATCCTTTTCTTAACAAATATCTTGGTGCACTCGCGGTGAGTTCTTTGGTAGAATAAATCCTTTGATTACAAACTTAAAGATTTCATGCTTCCAGTAATTGTGATATGAATTAATTAGTATATGAATTGAATATTTAGTGATGATTCAATTAGATGCAAATTTCACTTGCTCGTTCATGATGCGTTAGCGTGTTGGTGGAATCTGTCCCAATCGGTCATCCATACATTCTACTTGATTCCTAGAATAAGGGTAGGAGCTCATCTGGGGTGTGACAATACAAACTATATCAAATCAAATTCTTAAATTCTCTTGACATATATTAATATCTTAAGAAATTATTACTTTAATTACTCTCTAAATAAATAAATTTAATTCTAATGATTGATTTATAAGAAAATGATTACTTGTTATTTAATAATCATACTAATAATGAGTTTAACAATACTTGTCAACATATTAAAACATAAAACCTGAATTAGAGTTAAACATATTCATTATTATTATTATTATTATTATTATTATTATTATATTTAATTCATTTATCTTATAGAATATTATTAGTAAATTATTATTACTTTCTAATTAATTTTACCAATATTATTCATCAATATTTATATAAAAATAAATTCTAAATAAAATTTTCTATGAATTATAAAAATCAGCACAAAGGCTTTAATCCAAAATAAATTATTAGAACACAAAATAAATCTAGGGTATTAAATCTTACTCAAGAATCGCGTTGATTCACCCGCTCAATGTCTCAACCCGAGTCATAGACTTACACACATGAGAACTGGACCTCACCTATTTGAAAAACTCTAAAATAAATAAACCAAATTATTTAAATTTGTAAACCTAAGCTTCTTTTTCCGACAATAAATTAAACTCAATATTAATCTAGGGTTTAAGTCCTGCATACCTTCAAGACTAGCATCAACCAAAGTTAGTCCTTGTTCGACCCCAATAGCACACGACTACAGGTGCCCACACTGGAAATTGGCTAGGGTTGCGCACTGCTCGTTGGCCAACCCTGAGTGCATTGTACTTGCCTACCGACCTCGAGCTACGTGCACGATACCGATTTCATCTTCCCTCTCTCTCGGTCTCACTCTCGGCATGTTGCCTCCCTCGACTCATCTCTCGCTTCCACTATCCCCGCTCCCACGATAACATGAACCAACAAAAGTTGGTTCAGTTGAACCAAATAATTTCAACTTCTTAAAAAAAGGGGATAGCATAAACATGATAGATATAAGAAATTACTTATACCAGCTGCCAAAACATTCAACAAATAAAGGTGATTCAAGAATTATTTCAAAGCAAAATCATGTGTTTAACCCAATCCTCAAATATCATTCCCAAGGTAACATTAACATCTTGATTGCCCGCATAAAATGTACAACAACGATAAAGACTTGAATAAAACACCTAATCAGTGAGGATTATCACCTATGGCAACGATCTCCTTAGTTTCATGACTTTACAATAAATTTTGTTGGCATAAACATTTCTAACAATATGTATGAATCTTTGAAAATACCTGAATGGAGATCATTATTCATGGAGAAATATAGGCATTCGAAAGGAATGATGAGTGGAAGCTTTTGGTCTTGCCAAAATGAATGATGAGTGGAAGCTCTTGGTCTTGCCAAAAGGAAAAAAAAAACCTATTGGGCAAATGAATCTTCAACGCCTCATAGATGACCAATAGAAGTATTGAAAGGTATAAGGCTAGATTGGTTGCAAAAATATTTACTGAAAATTATGAGATTGATTTTCAAGAAACCTTTGCACTGGTGGCTAAGAACAATCCAGCCAGGCTTATTCTCCCCCCGAGTTGTTAATCTGAACTAGTCACTGACTTTATGTCAAAAATATCTTCCTAAATAGAGACCTTGAAGACGAAACCTACATTACTATCTAAATTTAATATCATTGATAATAAAGTTTGCAAAGTCATAAATCATTATATGATCTAAAGCAATTACCGAGAGCTTAATTTGATAGGTTCACTAATATGATTAAGAAGCAAGAGCATTCTCAGAAAAATATTAGCCAAATCCTGCACTAGATCCACTAGTTGCCTAAAGTCCACAAAATCTCAACCTATTTTAGGGTTTCCCTTCACCTTCACCATTTCATGCTTTTATTGTGGGATGCACCTTGATAATAAATCAACAAACAATGATGCACATGTTGTTGACTATCTTTACACTTAACACAGTTTTAATAGCATTGTTAAGGGACAATTTCATATCATTACCATAGACATGAATCTTGATGTCCACTCTCAATTGGTACACATTGTGTCGTTCAAAATTTTCATTTATTTGCCAATGCACCAGTGTGAATCCTGAAAATAACATGGTTGAGATTCTGCCCTCAACCAGAAATAGAAACGATCATTAGCCAGTGATGAGTCAGTGATGCATGCGTAATAGAATAGCCATGGCATGAGCCTCACTTGTCCAATCAAGACCTATCATTAGCTCAATTAGGTCAACTTCTAAGCTCTTCCTCTACTGTCAATCTATGTGCAGGAGACTAGATGAGCTAGAGCCAATCTTCCTAGGCCGTTCATTGGTACAAGGCAGTTTCTAAGGCTACTTTTATCATTACAGTATATTAATCATAGTCGAGGATTAAAATTATAATATAAACCTCATGTTGAAAATTTTTAATTATATACCTTAAAAGTAATGCAACAAGATCAAATTTTAACCTTTTTGACTTTAGGGAAAGAAGATGTTCTGGAAAAAGAACCGCATAAACTGCAGATGGTTTTAAGATGAAGTATTCAGTAAAATATGAAAGTTTAGTAAACAAATGAAAGACTATTCACTTGTACCAGAGCCTCAACATGCTCCACCTGTTCTTTAAAACATTACTTTTAATAAAGAACAATTCAATGTATCCCACCATATTGATTTGTTTAAAAAGGAACATAATACAACTCAAAACGAGTAGGGACATTATAGATTATGTCGTAACTAATATAGAAGAATCAGATTTCATGCTCAATAATGCTAGTAAGACAGGATATATGTGCAAGAGAATTAATTTAACAAATTCAACAGAAATAAATGAATGCTACCTCATCAGGCAGCACTCCATTATTTTTCATATCATCGTATATGCTAAGGGCAAATTCCAAATCACCATTCTGACAGCAACTATTAATAGCAATTGTGTAAACATCGGGGGTGCCCTTTATGTTATATAGATGAAGCATTTTGTACACTTCACGTGCCCGTTTGGCCTAAAGGATCATGGATCAGTAATATTAATTTTGAGAAAAGCCAGATATTGGAAAATAACATAAAGTCGAGACTAGACAATATTAAAAAGCCTAAAATATGGTACATAATCTGCCATTATGAATAAAAATAATAATACCTGACCAGCTTGAATACATGTTTTCACTAAGGCACCGATAGTAACATGATCAGGGTCCATTGGTTTAGGTTCTGCTCTCATCTCAGCTAAGACATCGAAAGCACGATCAAGTGCTCCTGAACGACCGCATGCAGTGATTAGTGCATTGAATACAACTCGATCCGGTTGTACATTCTACTGCAGGTAAGACTTTGTTAAGCTGGAAGCTTATTATAACACTTCTACTCACTCAAATGTAACTGAGAAGAGGAGTCATAAATTGCATAACCTCGGAAATTTATGAGTTATCAATACCAGACCTTGGATCTCATAATTCCATAAGCACCAAATGCCTTGGCGACTTGTCCAGCTCTGGCACAACCATCAATCAATGCACCATACGTATTGACATTCGGTTCAACTCCAGCATTAACCATTTCATGAAAGACCTTTAAGAAGAGAATTAAGATTTCAATGAAAATGACTGAGATGAAGGCATTGCAGGTATAACAGTACAAAAGATAATACTATCTGTTGGTAATCATTATTCATAAACTATAATTGATGCTACTGGATGATGGATCTAGCAGTGATAAACATGCCCAAAGCCTCAGTATATAACTCTCAAAATCAAATTAAACTAGTTAAATTCAATAATACATATAGTTAAGGTGGAATGAGAAAAACAAATGCAGCAGATTTGGAGGTCATATAATATGATAGACCAGTAAAACAAATAAGAAACATCTCTAACTATCTCGATAATAAATTGCTAGTTATTTGCAAAGATAGCGAAATTTAATATATCTAATTGTACTGCAGCCAAGATTGAGAAATACACCACCCTTAGCCTAGAGCTAATGATGAAAATAATAGAAACAAACTTGATCAAGACCTCATAATTTTATCATCCCGAGTTATCATGGTCTCTACTCTACTTAATCAGAGAAGACAGTCGACCCAAATTGATCGGAAGATCTTTATCAACAGCCATGAATTGCATCATCCAGGTAGACCATATAGACCTAAAGTGGATATTTATCTGACTTCAAAGTCAATCTTAGATAATGGAGAGATTTATGTCCTAATAGGAATAACTCAAGCAGATCAATTTAAGAACATCCGGGATTTAGCCATAATCATAACATAGTGATGCTATTAAGAGGTAAAACCAATGATAACAAAGCTCTAAGCCATAACCATTCTTTTTGTGGTGTCCTTAAGGAGCAGAACCACACAATCATAAGACATTGTAATAGCTTATTGTAGTGTCATTTAAGAGTGAACCATGCGATCAAAGAGCACATGTCACATTCTTACTGGCATAAGATAGAATTGAGTGAAACAATAGATATCCACTTGATACAACATTAACACTTTGTGAACTTAAGTTAAACTTAAATTTGTCACATTTGATAAATTGTTGCAAAGTATGAATGGATTTACTGTAAGCTTTCAAGTGATTAATTAGAATTGCCTAGTTTAAATTATCATAATTCTTCTTTAAGTTTTTATATTTAATTGGGATTTAAATTTGAAATGATTTGACATTGAAATTTAGGATGTTTTGGCAATAACCCCTCCAATTGAGATTTTATATCAACAATGCTACCATCAAGGTTGGAGAAAAAGGATTCACGTATCCGACCCCACACAGTGGGATAAAGGCTTGTTGTTGTTGTTGTTATAAGGCTGTCATCAAGGTACTTGAATGTTTTTATTTTGTCACTTTAAATCCTATCAATTCTGTGTGCCAATTTGCAGAGAACCGAGTCCATTATTTGCATATAATTTAGAGATATTTAAAAATTTATCACATGTAGATCTAATCAATTTTATCTCAAGCATACAAGATAAGGCATATCATTTGCATATAATTTAAGTTGATCTTTCAAATTCATTGTGTTGTAGACACTACTCGCACAAATAAAGAATTGGGCATGCGAATTTAAGACTATGCATCTTGTAAATATTATGCCAAGAGTTCATATTTTTAAAAGATGAATTCTTTTATTAATACCATTGAAGGTTGTATGCAAATGAAAGACAAAATTGATATGATTAGGCCAAGAGTATAAATTAAAATCATCTTTTATTTATAATTCAATTGAAGTTTCTCACTTAAAATATTGCTAAAAAACATTGGTTTTGTCAATTTCAATCCTATTGGAAAGATGATTAGACCGATTAGGTAAAATAATTACAATCATTTTAAATAATTGCAAATTTCCCAAACCAAAAGTAAAGTTGAATTGATCACATTTTCAACCAACAGAGTATTCTCAAACTTTATGTTCAAGCATTAATTTCATTTGTTGGAGCACATGCGAGAATTTAATTTCATAGATTGGACATAATTTAAACAACTTAAACATTTTCAAGACAGCAAAACTTTTATAATTCAATGATTTAAATCCACGCAACATTCTCAAGCATTATATTTGAGCATTTCACCACATTTGTAAGAACACATGTAGATGTTTTTGATATTCATACATGCACGATTTTGGTGCATCTACAAATGTATTTGCATGCTTTTTAAAGCACTTGTGTAATGCACTTAGATGAAATTTGATGCATTTTTATAATGCATTTTCAACTTTTTAATGCACTCATTTGTATGAGTTTTGGTGCATTTGCATGATGTAATTGCACACTTCTCGAGATGCTGCATGAATTTTGAGTTGTTGTTTGGGAGTTATAAATTACCTTCAGAAATTCATTTAGATCTCAAAATTATCTAAATTTTATTGTTTGTATAAATATTCTATCATTTGAATGCATGCAAATGTTTCAAAAATATTTTCTTCGTCTATGTATGTGTTACAGATGTATAAAAAATGATCTTAGTATACTTGAATTAAACGAGAATTTGACACATAATAGGACACAATGGAGACGAAGGATTTATGTAGCCGACCCCACTTAGTGGGATAAAGGCTTGTTGTTGTTGTTGTGTATGTGTTGCAAATCCAATAGCATGATGGTGTTCTTGATTCTTATTATACTTTCAATATGATGTTTATTTGCTTTCATTTAGTCAAAAATTATTGAATTTTGAATATCCAATGAAGTTTTGTTAGCATTTTGTTGATGAGTATCCAAACTAATTATAAATCTCATTAGGTCCTTTTGGATCATTTTTTATGCATTTGTTGCGAGTTATAGTACACTCCAATCTTTTATTTGAAAATATTGTTTATGGTCATTTGCGGGCAATTTAAATCCATTCCAAGTCCCTTGAGATTCTCATTTGAGTTATACTCTTCAAGCAAGTATCTTGCAAGTCCTCTGTGCTTCAATTTTGTATTCAATTTGTGTCCTTGACAATTCATTAAAAGTGAGGTGCAACAATCCATACATTCATCAAAAAAATTATATTCATGCTGATTGGCAAACTATTCTATTCCGGATAGACATGTATGAGTGCTTAGTCTTTGCATTCAATTTAGTGTTTAGTTTTAAATTCAATTCTGATTTTTATAGTTCATTTGATGCGACACACATTGTATTTAAACTTTCTATTTTTGTTCTTGTTTTGAAACTTCACATTGTTTCATTTCATTTATTTAAAGTGTTGTTGCCGCATGTATATAGTATAGAGAGTCCCTTTTATTTTATTTTGTGAATTTTTTGCGAGCTCAATTTCCTTAAAATTTTGACAATCTCTCAACATCTCTTCCACGTAGAGGACATCTACGAGGAGTTTTTGCTTGCTCACTGTGCCAAAAAAAGCGCATATGGTGGGTATCATGAGTTACTACAATCTAAGAGGTCTTCTATCCCACTATGCCAAGATGCATGTATGGGTCCTTAAGTATCTATATAAAGATATGCATAGAGATTTCTCCATCATGTTGAAACAATGTGCATGAGTATGAATATTTAAATTTCCTACCATGCTAAGAAAAGCAACCGTTGTATCGCGAGCTTCTCCTACGAATTTTCCACCTTAAAGCTAAGAAAAGCTTGTATGCCACTATGCCAAGATGCATGTATGGGTCCTTAAGTACCTATATAAAGATATGCATAGATTTTTCCATCATGTTGAAACAATGTGCATGAGTAATAATATTTAAATTTCCTGCCATATTAAGAAAAGCAACCATTGTATCGCAAGCTTCGCTTACGAATTTTCTACCTTAAAGCTAAGAAAAGCTTGTATGAGCTCTACTCATCGCATCAAACACACCAAAAATAGAATTTTAGATCTTCTTGAGAGAGTATTTGTGCCTTCACATGCAATGCAGTGTGACCATAATGACGATGAAGCAAAGATTTTATAGTGAGATCAAAAATACACTATATATATATTTTTACTTCATTTTCATTTCCATTATATTTTCTCTTCTCTCCATTTTCTTAAACCCTTTCTAATTTTTTTTCTTTCATTTTTTTCATCTTTTTTTAGAGAGAAAGATAGGTAGAGAGAGAAATAACAACTAAGAAAAAGATAGATTTTGGTAAGGAGAGAAAGATGAGTTTGCCTTTGTTTAGAGAAGAAATTAAAGCGAAAAGAGAGAGAGGAAGAGGAGATCTAGAGAGAGAAAGAATAAAGGTTTTCCTCTCTTTGTTTTAGAGAGAAAAAAAAAGGGAGTTAGGTCCATGTAGGTTGTAGATAGTCATCAAAAAAGAAGGCAAGGTCGTCGAAATTAGGAGTAAGTAGTGAGGTTGGAAATGTCAAAAAGGGAGATTGCATGAGCCTAAGAGATCCTATGGCCTACACTGACTTTAAAGGGAATTGTCGATAACTAGACAACTAGAGCTGTGGTTGGGGTAGTGGTGTTGTCACAGTTGGCTAGTGAAGATAAATGTGGTGTGTGCGTGGGCATTCGACAAATGGACAAGGATAAAAAAAGGAGAATTAAGTCAAGTTGCATGAAGGAGAGAATGAGAGTGAAGATATTTTGAAAATGTGCTAAATAGGAAAGAGTATGCAAGGTCTAGTTGGGTGGAGGTCGCCAAAGACAAGAATCACATGATGGGTTGCAACATCTTCAAGAGTAAGAGAGAGGATCCGCACGAGCAGAGAGAATTTGAGGGTTGGCAGGAGCTCTGCAAGAGATCTATGGGAGATGGTGTAGTGAACCAAATCGGCCAAGCGAATTGGACTGCCAGCCTTTCACGATCAAGCCCTAGTGCAAATCAATATGTGCCCACCTTTATCCTCGCAATTGCCTCCAATCGCACCTTGCACCACAAATCACGCAATTCTCCCTCGCTCCCGCCGCCTAGACTCAATTCAAAAGGAATGAGAGTTAGAGCATCGGATCAACTCCTCTCCTCAAGCAACGAATCTCCTTAGTCTTTTGGCATCTCCTTTCCTCGCATGAAACTCTACCCACCGGCCACTTCCCCTCCTTAACTCTTCTGGCTCCTTCGATTCTGAGCAGCAACAATGCCCCTCTCCTTCCTCCTCCAACTATTCCCTATATTACTCTCTAACACAACCACTATTTTTGTCAATCAATATTGAACTACTAGTCTTCTTAGAGGTGTTCTTGTTTTTCCTTCTTCCTTTTCAGCTATACAAATGGTAGTTGTAAGTTCTCTTCCTCTTCCTTTGTCCTTATTGATTCATTTTCTTTGCTAAAAAATGTGGAATTTAATTATTAGGTTATCATGAAATTACTTACAATTATTTAAAAGTTTGGCTTAGGACCTTTGATTTAACTATTTTAAGATTTTATAAAGTTAATTGATAATATTAGATTTTTATTATCAATTTGATGTTGAAGAAGATTATGATTTTTGTGATCTTAGTGATAGGATTGACCCATTTTTGCAATTCGATTTGATGAGATGATGAGACAACCTAGATTAACCAAGATACACTCATTTGATAAACTAGTAGTCATTGTAAAATCTTTCGTGCTTGCTTGTAACCAATTCAATTTTCACATTCAATTAAGAATGTCAAGCTAGCAACCATCTGACATCATCTCTTAGATCCTAAGGAGCGTTTGTTCAAGTGCAATGGCTCGAGGTAAGTGAACGTTACTTATTAGAGGATAAATGTATCCTTCCTTGTTAGGGGCCGTTATCCTTGATATTTGTATTAGATTCTTAAATATTTGATAGGATTGCTAGTTCTCTTTTAATACTCAATTATTATTGTACACATTTAGTATATTTTTCCTATTGTTCTTAATTCATTATTGGATTAACTCCGAAATATTGAATTGATTTTTCTTCATATATATCAAAGGATATAATTTTTCATGCACATTATTCTATTGAATACATTAAATCTTCAAACCACATTTTGATACAATTAACAATTATAATATCAAATATTAACACCTGTGGGAAACTTACCTATTGCATATTTAGTGGTGGTGTGCTTGTATGCAATGGTGTGTAGGTAGATAGTACCTTTTAGGATATTGGCTAGCTGGGGTGATGGGCCCACAGAGTGACGAATCTACAGGATATCATTGGATTTCTTTAGGTTGATGTTTATCTTCTCAATTTAGGGTGTCTTGGTAAAACTGACTATAACTATGTGAATAAATATACAATGGAATGATAAAAAAACTATTGATTCATATTTGATGTGAATAAATTTATTTCATTGAGATGAAACATGAATATTTACATAAATGTGTGAATGCATGCATATTTATGATCATAAGCTTGTTATGGTGACAATCACTTTAAAATAGCTGATACTTTTTATTATGCACTACAACTCTAATTTTTTTGAATAATATTCATTCACCATTTATTACACATATACCCATTCGTGCCCTTTATGTTGTTTATATGCATGCCCCATTCATTTGTAGTTTATGCTTTAATATATAACAGCTATTTCTTGGGTTTGGTTAGTCAAACTTATTTATTGAAACACTTTTATGCCAGGTTCTACAAGTGTGCTAGGTGGACTCCCACCACAAAAACATATCATATAACAGTAGAGTCATTTTAGAATTTTGAGCTAATTCATTAATTTTATTTAGATTGCTATGGGTTTGGGTTCCTTCAATCATATATTTGTATGTTAGTTTATTTATTGTTGTTAGATAATATTCTATTTATTACTAAATGTTATTCTGCTTCCTTGTTAGACTGTTGTAGATTTTTTTAATGAAATAAAATATTATATATTTCCTTATTTATGTCAATTTATTATAACTATTGCTATTTTGTGTAAATGTTTCTCTTGTGAATATAAAATAGGTCTTTATATTCTTCTCATAACATCACAAGTAACCAAGGTGACCACTTCCAAACTCAAGTGTTATTTTGTGGAGCTTGATTTCATCAATCAACTCAAGATGTACTCTCGACTTAGACCCTGTCCTTCGTTCCATTCGAGCTCAGCGGTGAACTCGCTAGGGGTTGTAGAGGGGCAGCGCGCCACCTACTCGGAAGTTTAGGGACAGCGTCCTTGAGAAAAAAAATTTCTAGTGTGTAGCGATGTAGACCTCCATATATATGCCATAACTCGAGTCAAGCCCACAAGTCGAATTCGACGGACTTCGGAGGTGACAGTGCGCAAATCGGGGCTCAAAATACACTGGGCGTCACCGAAAATGGTCGAATGACCTCCGATCGACGAACGGACTTCACCGTCGTGTTCAGAACGTCGAAATTGATCGAAATATAAATGTTGCACAATCTAACGATCGGCCGTCAGCGTCGATTATCGATGTCGGCGCCATATCGAGTCGGAAGGCTGCGCGATGTCCGACCTCGTTGAATTGATCGTCGTTAGCGCCAAAACTATCAGAGCATCCCACTCACCGGACGAGTGCTGCAATATAACGATTGGAAGTGATAGCGTCAATCGAAATGAAATCGCAGGATGTCGCCAAAATTAACTAATGGCCTCGATCCGTGACGGACTTCACCATCGCGTTGAATGTCGGCGTGAATATAGATATTACACAACTTGATGTTCCGTCAACGTCAAGTAAACGCGTCACGCGCATATGAGGTCGAGGCTGGCGCAAGTCAAATAACCTCCGTTCAGCGAAATTAGCGTCATTAGCTTCGTCAATCTGTCAAGTAAGATTGTGCTCAATTGGACAAGTCTACGAACATCAGTAGTAAGCGGCATATTTTGAGTTGAAATGACTCAATTTGGCGACTTGAACCAAATGGCCTCCTGCGGATAGTTGCGTTGACTCGAATAATCTTCAATTGATATATATATATATATATATATATATATATATATATATATTGATTATCCAATCGTGCCGGCGTAAAATTCACATTAAAATCGATTAATTAATTTAAAAATCAATTTCAAGACATAAATCTAACCTAAATCCCCAAATTCTACTATAATGAACCTGGTTCGGCCCTAAACCCTTCTCCACACAAACCCGAACCAGCTCCTCTTCACGCACGCAGAACCGAACTCTCGGATCTCCCTCTCACACGCGATCAAACCCCTCCACACGAACGGCAAGCCCTCGGCTTCCCCTTCACGACGAGCTCCCTCTTCCTAACGCCAACCGTTCCCGCTTCCTTCTCCAAAACCGAAAGGCTTCTTCCTCTCATTCCAATCGAACGGCAAGCTCCTTCTTCCCTCATCCGAAAATCCAAAAACCCCTTTTTCCTCTCCTCCAAACCGAAAAAGGTAAACTCCTTCCTCTTCCTTTTCTTCTTCTTTCTTTCTTCCCTTTCTTCTTCTTCCTTCACCATTTCATTTCTTCCCTCATTTACACAAAAGAAATTTCTTTTTTTTTCCCCTCATTTCTCCAATCCGAAAATCATTCTCCTCTCTCCCTCACTTTCCCTTAGCCGAATTCCCTCTTCTTCTTCTTCTTCTTCTTCTTCTTCTTCTTCTTCTTTCTCTTCTCCCACCAAAACCCCTCCCAAACCAAAATTTATTTTGCCAAAATCTGAAAATTCCGCTTGGTCGAAATATGAAATTTTTTTTGCATAGAGAACACAGATCATTAAGCGGGTCCTTTCCTCGGTTTTAGGCATCGTTCCACCGCTTTTTTTTCCATTTTTGTAGAGGAGAACGTCGTCATTAGGTGGGCTCCTCTCTTAGTTTCCGGCATTACCCATTTTCGTCCCCTTTCAACCTTTCCTCTTGCCGCAGTCAAAGAAGAACATCGTCATTAGGCCAGCTCCCCTCTTGGTTTCTAGCATATCCAACCCCGTCTCCTTGCCGATCATTGCAACGCGCAAAAAAAATGAGTCAGAACATGTGAGATCAATGTGTGATGTGGATATATATGTATGCTTGTGTTTTCTTTCTGCTGAAGGCCTCTGTCTTATTAGAATCGCGACGAGATAAAAAATCGTTCTTGATTAGCGACAGCATTCTTCATTAGAGCGTCAGTAAGTCAACATTTAGATGTCACACTGCCAAAATCTTTGCGATTTTACAAAACTCTAGACTTAGAAAAAAAAAGATAAAAAAATGAATATATATATATATATATATATATATATATATATATATATATATATATATATATATATATATATATATATATTTTTCTTTTTTATCTGTTTGAACCTAATGCCCCATAGAGTGGCGGGTCTGAAAGAAGATTGAGACACCACTCCTTCATTAGAGCGTCAGAAAGCCAAACACTCCCGTCGATCATGCGGGGATGGCGTAAAACAAATTTAAGACTTCAATTTAAAATTAATTGGATATTAAATAAATGGTGAAGCATAAAGTCTTAAAACAAAATAAAATGAAAAGAGAATGTGGAGTTCACATGCATCTTAAAGTAATAATAGAGGGTGGCGTGCTCAATAAATATTATTACCCTACAAAAATGTACTAAGTGAAGGTGAATTTAGTCACTTAATTTATTGTTAAATGAGTGATTGATTCGTTATTTAATATGTTCAAACAAATGAGAATACTCAAGTTAAATGCAAGTGAAACTTGGGGAGATAAATACTAAACTCATAAGAGACTTGCAATAAATTTGAATTCTAATTTTCAAATAAATATGGAATTTTATAGGGAGTTAAGGATTAATCTAAATTGGGTTTAATAACTTTTATATGAATATGAAGATGATTACAATGCTAGCGAATAAGCATGAGTAGGGTTAAGCAATAAACACTGAAATTGGTATAACTTATTAAAAGTGATTTGAATTGAACATAATCAAACTAGGAGAATTGAAAAATTCAAGTAAACTAAGCAAATTTTAATGCGAAAAAGCGTGCTAAATTGGAATCTATTAAATATTAATCAAAAATCTAATAAGATATTAGATCAATTCTGATGACTTACCTTGGATTATGCACTTTCGGCGAAGGCGTTAATTAAGGCATTCTTAGATATATCTGCATGTGCTCGGACATAGAGGTTTAAGGTGCAAATTTTAATGTCTGAAAAGGCTGTGCAGGTTAAGTTGAGATTAAATAAATACAAAATTAATCTCATAACTCAAACATAAAAATTCTAGATGCGTACGCATGAACCCACATCTTTGAATGTTTAAATTCAGTGTCGAGGATGTTGTGCGGGTTAAATCCCGATTTAGTCTTGGGAAATCAGAGTTAACAAAACCTAAAATCTATTATATAAATTTCAACTTAGTAAAATATCGGTATTACGCGTGGCGAGTAGATCCATCCTCGTTAGAGCTAGCAGTCGACAAGATCTAAAGCTCTTGAATATTTTCAAATCAAATTAACTACCTCGATGATGATTGTGTTGAATGGTGATTTCAACTGGAGGGGATATTTCCATCAAAATGTGATTCTATTTTCAAATCAAATTAACTACCCCGATGATGGCTGTGTTGAATGGTGATTTCAATCGAATGGGATATTTTCATTAAAATGTGATTCTATTTTCAAATCAAATTAACTACCCCGATGATGACTGTGTTGAATAGTGATTTCAACCAGAGGGGATATTTCCATCAAAATGTAATTCTATTTTCAAATCAAATTAACTA
The DNA here is from genome assembly GCA_021442155.1 of Cymbidium sinense. Lineage (NCBI taxonomy): Eukaryota > Viridiplantae > Streptophyta > Magnoliopsida > Asparagales > Orchidaceae > Cymbidium > Cymbidium sinense. The sequence continues at coordinate 140,885,799 of CM038223.1, read as the reverse complement.
CTCCGATGATGGCTGTGTTGAATGGTGATTTCAACCAAAGGGGATATTTTCATCAAAATATAATTATATTTTCAAATCAAATTAACTCAAATTAAATATCAATCTAAAAATGCTTAAATGAAATCATATCATTAAAAACTTAAAGCAAAAATCAATCGATCTATCTTCCGCAATTATTTGTCGGAAATGATAAATTAAGAAAACTCAGATCATGAGGCCGATAATGAATCGGTGTTCATGTTGTTTCGATTAATCTCTTATCGATGGGGCGTGGCCGTGTCCATAGCGCATGATTTGGCAAGCTCGAGATGATGCTTCTACAATGATTCCTGTCGGGTGGTTTGACCAATATGGTTTCATTATATTAAGATCGCAGTAGCTCGATGCTCCCCTCTGCCCTTTGAGTTGTGAATTATAGGGTATACTTGATAGGATAAAGCAGTTCTCATCGGTTAAGGTAGACTTAAGATGTCTCCTGACAAACACCCAGTCTGAAGGATTTCTTGGGCGATGTAACTCATTTATTCGATAGATTCTTGGTCGGGTTGGGTCAACTATCTCCTCTAAGTAGTACCCGCAGGATGGCGAACCATGGGATCTAGATCACGCGTCATCATTCCCCAACCATCCGGTTTAAATTTGAAATGATGAATTTCATAATCTTGAATTCTAAAGCTCCATATCTTTTCTTCTTATCGTGGCATTAGCGACTTAACGAATAACCTTAATCGAAAGTTCTCTCTTATTGGGAAGGGGTAACTATAAAGGCGCTTTATGGAAACCTAATCAATCTAAAGTCCTCACCAAATGAGGACGAAATCTATGGGTAGTATCTTATCTACTATTTCATCTGCCTTCTGAAAATTACACCGAGACTTTAAATCAAACTCTCTTCAATTCAATATTTGTCGAGAGGTCGGTGTCGAATTTTCGGAGCCCACAAGCGATTGCACCTCGACACTAAATTCTGAAGGACTTGGCTTCAAAAAACAAAAGCAGTGTCTCAGCGTTGAGATCCGTGGATTTGCACCATGAAGATAGAAAAGTCAGCACTGCGGCATTAGGACCAAGACACCAAAGACTCAAGACAAAAAGGTCAACACAGTGACGCTTAAACCTATGCAGAAAAGTCTGGCAACGGCGCTAGCTCCTAGGCACCAGGTCGCGATGTCGCAATGTTACAAGTCAGAAGATTTCATATTTAGATGCTTTTTCTGCACTTTTTCTAAACTTTTTCCCAAAATTCTCGTGTGAGAGTGAAGTGGAGTGTCCTAGACTGACTGAAATGTGAAGAGATTCCAAATAAGTGTAATAAGTATTATTCTATTCAATTTTTCCTTTCATAGTTGATTTCTTGTTGATGTGGCTCAGTGATATTTCCCGTTCTCGGATTTTTCCATATTAAATCCGGTGTTCCACTATGTGATTGGTTTTATTTTGGTTTCATTAATTCTATGTATGTTCTAAAACACTCAAATTAACTTTCTGTGCGTACTCTTCGATCTCCAAACACATGGGTGTGACAGACAGGACAATAGTAACAACACAAGGATAGATTCATACTAAAAAAGAGGTTGGAGTGATGGGCGTATGATCTAACTATGCATGCAACCTGAACGAAGTAAGAGAAGGAAAAGAATGGAGGGAGGATTGTGGCTTCTTGCATGAGGACTGTGAGGTTGCATAAGAGAAAAGAAATCAAGAGGGATAAGGAGAGTCAACAGACAAAAACCTGTGTGAATAGGAGTTACTGAAAATTTAGTTTTTTGTTTTTTTTTCTCTAATGATTTTCTCTCAAAGGGATGGATAGGCAGTAGCAACATCAACGAGTGTCTCCTACAAGTGTTATAATGGCAGGAGCAAAATACGTGAGAATTCTGATATCAAATTTTATTAATTTGATTTTAATTTTTATTTGATTTTGACTTTTTTTAATGACAATAACTATCAAAAATAATCTTATATATTTAACTAATTAAAGAATAATTATAACTATTAATATATAATTGTTGTAATAACAGGAGTTTAGGATTAAATTGATCTCTCAACTATTTATTGAGGTCCAATTTAGTCTCAGACTTATTAAAATGATCAATTTGATCTTTTAACTATTTGAAAAGGGACCAATTACCTATTTGAATCTGGATGAAAATGAGTAAATATGTAATGGAAAAGGTGGGGCAATACAAAATAAAAAAATAATTGTATGATTATGTCTGTTGAAATAATTCTATGAAATAAAAAATTCTAATTAAAAAATTTCCAATAAATTAATATAATAATTTTACATTTATAACACTAAAATAAAAAATTCAAACTCTTTCATTACAATAAAAATGTATTTGCTATAAAATCTACATGTTATGAATCCAATCTTCTTGAATATGATTATATTTGTTGCACACAAGTAAGAAAATTTGATAAAAAAATGAGATGATTCATAAATCTAGAAAATAATAAAATTTCAAAAATGCCCCTAATTTTAACACCCCAAACCATTAGTTTGGATGATAAGATCAAATTGGTCCCTTTTCAAATAGTCAAGGAACCAAATTGGTCATTTTAATAAGTTTGAGACTATATTGATTTTTTATAAATATCATTGGATGACCAATTTGACCATAAACCCTAATAACAATGATAATTCTTAATTAATGTAAGCCAATCAAATTCTCTCTCTCCTTTTTTTAATATATATGTATTTAACTACATAATCAAATTAATTAACAAAAATCATAATCTTAATAATTGATTTTTAATTTAATATATAATAACAAGATAACAATTTTCTCTTTATATAAATTTAATTTAATTTATGATATATATATATATATATATATATATATATATATATATATATTAAAGATGTATGTGATTTCTTTTTTTGTGAATTTTTGTTGCTCAAGCACGTCCATTTTGTCACATCACCCCTTGTATAGGTAAAATTTTGCAAATTTTCCTTTGATAAAAAATAAAGAAATATGGACATCTATCAAAAATAATTTTGATATTCAAACAAATCAGTACAATCCATTTTACAAACTGATGATTTTGCATAATTTTAATCATGGCCAAGGCATTTTAAACCCAATTCACATGAAATCGCACCAAACAACCAACGTCTCAATCAATCTTTATCACTAAGGCCTTAGATTACTAATTTCAATGCCGCAACGCATAGGCGCAATCCGTTTCGTGAATTGAGCCACAGTCGCACAATTTTAATTATAGTTAAAGCACTTCAAACTAAACTTTGGCTACCACATTCATCACATTAGATTGATTCGGATTTTTGGACATATGTAAAGGTCAAAAAAATAATTATAAATGGTAGTTTCTCTCTAACCAATTCTATTGGTACCCTAGTGGAAGAAATGAGTAGGTTAACATACTTCAAACATGGCGTCAACTTTTTCACATTTTCCACAAGCTGATATCAAAGTGGTGTAAAGTTTACAATCAGGCTTCAGCCTAGCCTCCTTGATTAGGACCATCACTTCAAAAGCTCCTGAAAAAAATGCAAAGATCAATTTCAAGATTCAGGACTGTCAATCACGATTTATCATGTTTGTTAAGGTATGGAAGAATGAATTACCATCAAAATCCTGTGAATGTGCACAGACAGATAAAAGCATATTAAATGTGCTCAGTGTCGGCTTGTTGATCAATTTACAAAAGCGAAAAGCCTCTTTGACTGCCTTTTGGCTCTTACAAGCATTAAGAAATCTTGTGTGATGGACCTAAGCAACAAGAAGAAAAAATCATTTGGTTGCTTGTAAATTGAAAACAAGTATTCAAAAATGATGACTTCAGTTTTTGATTGTGAAAAATTAAAATCATCACTCTAAGAAATTTTGAATGTGATTGTGGAGTTTAAAATCAATATTAATTTCTAACTGAAGGCATTCAAATTACATAATTTAGTAAATCCAATATTTTTCAAAAATTATTTTTCTTAAGGACTGAAATAAAAAGTTCAGGGCGGAGAAAAACATCATACCTTCTCCATATCCAAAAGTCCCTTCCTTTTCATACTCTCCAGTAAATCCAAACAGTCCCTCAACCTAACATGAAGCATTTGAAGTGGTTCAAAGACGTAGTTCACAGGAGGCAAGTAAAAAAAACAAAAAAAGTATAAACTTATAAATGTTCTTAGTTGAACTCGTTGGTAAAATTTGAGATTGCTCCTTACAAAATAGCACATGTAAACGAAAAAATTCTACAAAACCATGCTCATAATCTACCTCGCATCCCTTAATAAGCATTCATAGGTTCTTAAGCAAGTTTCCAGACTGCTTGAATCTTTTACAAAACCTCCATTTGGTTGAAAGAATCTAGACAGGTGCTTATCTTGTTTCCACATGAGACTTTTACCAATATCCTGTGTAGAGCTACGACAATTGTTTAGTCCCTTCTCATTACCATCCAAAGCTTTCTTAAAGCACATAAAAAGGGCCAGTCGTTCTGGAAAATCTGAATTTGCTGCAATAAATAATTAAATAAGCAAGTCAGATCAAAAGCCAAAAGTAAAACTATTTCTCCGAACCATACTGAGTAAAGGCTGTGAGAACAAGTTAAATTTGCAAAGATGGGTGACATCGCATTAGTCAGTATGTGATAAGCATAACCTGCTGGCTTTGAAGAAATTTTCTCATGGACTTCTGCTCTCTTCACTGAAAGCTTTAGATCATAACCACCACTGCCACTCTGAAGAATAAGGTTGCGAGGTTTCCCGTTCAAGCTACTGAAGCACGATAGAGACCTGACCTCCAGTTGTTCTTTTTCACAATCATAAGCCTCTTTGGTATATCTATAGTCAACTACATTGAGGTTTGAATCCAGAAGCTCACTTTCGTTGGCAATATGTTGTGTCCCATGATAATTATTTTGATTGAGTTCTCTCTGTTTGCTTTTCACGGGGATCACAAAATAATTAGATATGTGAAAAGCCTTCAAAGAGTACACGTTGTTACCTGAAAGAGCTTTTTCTTGCTTTTCTGGGATGTTGTCTGGCTTATCTATAACAAGACTACCTGTCTCCCTTGATTCTATTTGACCAACAAGCAAGGGGTCCTTTGACCCATCAACTTTGGTTTGTGCCAGCAAACCAAAAGGTTCATCAAGATGCAATTCATTATTTAACACATCAAGGGATAACCCTGTTGTCTGAGAGTTTAAGAGTTCACCATCTTTACAGACAAAGGCACAATCCTTCGTTGAAGAAATTACTTTTGGGGATTTACAAGCAATGTTCATTCTCTCACAAATAGAAGGTAATTCACTAAGTGTTTCACTCGATAAAACCTGTTTCCTAATGCATTCCTTCTGTGGAATGTCCATGTCATGAGACTGCTCACTGCACAACAAAGCATCAGAGATTTCCTGTTGCAAACCGTAAGGATATAGAAAAGAATGATGATAAGTTAGATTACAGTGTATAACTTAAGCTTAGAGAACAAAATTCAAAATTCCAATTACTGATTGGAATAAATTATAAATATAAAATATATAATCCATTAAAAAGTATAGTAATGGCAAGCACACACAAGTGGAGTACATATAAGCAGCTAACAACCACCACCAAGCTCAAGCTCAAAAAATATGTTTATTGATCAGAAAGAATTCAGTGAAATGTATTAAGACAGAGAGATAGAAGAATGAGAATAAAGCCATTGCAACACTGCCCTTCATAACTAACAGGAATCTCTTGAGTCTAAAACCGGAAAACTTAAATAAGGCGTGAAGAGCACATGATGACAACAAAAAAAATGTAATAGATGAGATTAACAAAATTCAGATGCCTTCTAGGAATCATTGACAGGAGCCAAAATGGTGAGGAATAGCTACATCATACTAACAGATAACATCTGTAGGATAAAAAAGAGGCCAATCGTTTACTATTAATATAATTTTACCAGGGAAAAAAAGTTATAAAAGCAATTAATTTTGTTATTAAAACTTCCTCATTTAACTTTTAGTATAGTTTTTACATCTTTTGTACTTTCCCTTCAACTTTCAATAGAATGAAGAAATGAAAACTGATATCCATATGGGGGTAAATTTGAGAAGCTCGTGGAGGCGCAGTGTAATAATCGAAAGTCAAAAAAAAATTAAAAAAATACAACCGCTGGACGGTTAGCCGTAGATCGGAAAAAGTCCAAAAAAGGGGAGTTCGGTTTTGGCAAACCGAAATAGAACTCAAAACACGCGAGAGAGGGAGAGAGGGAGAGAGAGAGAAGGGAAGACTTGCATCCTGCAGGTACCTGGAGTGTGACTCTGTAGTCGACATCGTCATGGGAAGCCATCCATGTGTCGTCGGCCGAGGAAGAAGGAAGGAGGAAAGCCTTGCGTGCATTACGTCTTGCGAGACACACAGCGCTTGGGAGGAAAAGAGCCGTCGTCGCGTCGCATTGAAAAAGCGGTTGAGGCTTAGGGCAAAAGCAGAATAGAAGGAAATATATAAAGGTAAGTAAATAAATAATGTATATAGTTATATGTTTAATTAAAAATCTGATTTTAATGTTATTATCTTTGATTTTAATATTATCTCAAGTTTTTAACTTAGGGTTTATAATTTTGACTTAGGGTTTATAGATTTAGAAAAATAATTTGGGAATATGTAGGATGAATCAAAGTTAAGTAAATATTAAATACATATGAAATATAATTGGAAATTTAATAAAACATTAAACCTATGTTAAGTTATATTATCGTTAATTAATTTAAAATCATTTTAAGGGGTATGATAAGCATAAAATCATATATTATTCAACACTTAATATTTTATATTAAGAAAAAAAAATAGGATTAATAGGATTTAGATATATTGTATGACAAATTAGGCATATCGTTATATTAAATAAATTAAAAGTTAATTTAACTTGATTTAAAAATGAATAGATGAATATTTGATGAATGGCGTCGATTAATAAAAGTATATGTAAGTATCGTATGAATAAAATAAAATAAAATCGCTTTTTAATATCGATCCAATCAATATTTCATTTTATAGAATTTCAATTAAGGAAAGAAGCGTTAAAGAAAGGAGATTGAGAGAGTTAAAGGGTAATTATGTTCTTACATTTATGGTAAAAAAATGAATTTTAATTTGTGATGAAATCGTGTTTATATGATTATGATTTTTTTACTAGTTGTGATTTATTTTCGCTTCATAAATTGTGATGTAGTTTCTTGTTTGTGTTGAATGATACTTGCGAATCTTAGATCGTATTGTCACTTTTATTTTATAAAGTTAATTGATTCTTGTTAGTTATGAATTAATATGCATCGTAGTTGTATAATTGTATGTTATGAATGTGTATGTTGAAAGTGAGTTCACTCATGGTATTTCTTTGGGGGTGATGTCTTGTGAAATGATGAAAAGCCGATGAAATTAGCGAATGGTTATGATTCTTTGTCTTTTTGGATGAGTATTGGTAAAGGTTTAGGCGGTGACTCAGAAGGTGTGACAAATATAAAGTAAAGTTACTGAAATATTTATGTATACATACCCATATATGTTTGATTATTTGAATAAATTTCTTTTATACGTGCGATAAAAAAAAAAAAACTAGCGTCATCTAATTCTACCTTGTTTCTTATATGTGTAATTGGCCGATGAATTTTATTCAATTATTAGTTATTTAATTTTTTTTGGTGTCTCATCCCTAAAATGATAGAATGGAGGATATATGTTTATCGTAGCAGGTAGACTACGAGATAGGTAATTATATTAGTTATGTTGAATTATGTTTAAATTTTTATGTATGACTTTGTATATATATAATAGTATGTATCCAAACAATAAGGAGTCACTAAATCATAAATTCATAAAATATCATCAGTTCATAAAACACCATCTAAGCACATTTAAACATATCAAGTTGCAACTAACACTTTTAATAAAAGAACTAACACAAGATAAACATTTTCCTTCTAGTACATATTTTTATTAGATCATCTTCTTTTGTAAACAAACTCTCTTCTATCAGACATTTAATTTAGAGAATTTTTTCCCATAATAAGAATTTAAATAACTAGTTAAGTCATACAATAACTTCGTAAATAATTACAGTTGTACTATATAGTAACTTTTATGCATATGTTTTAACATAAAATGCATTAAAAAAAAAGAGTTATCATGAATAATTTATTTTATAAATTTTTTTATCATTTGTATTTTCATTAATTACATTTCTTTAGCTATCTTTATTTACATTTCATTTATAAAGTCATTCTTTGGAGTACATCTAAATTTTTTAGATTAAGATGCATCCATTTTCATATCTTTCTAAGTCATTTTTTTCATTTAGTCTGATAGCGTTTCATAGTATCATAAGAGGGTAACTCTTTTGATTGACTTATATATTAATTTTATTTATTATTTTTTTCTAAAATATGTATGAAGCTTTCAATGCAAATACAATTATATGAAATCTTTCCAAAATAATTTAAAATGAGGATGCAACTATAATAAATTAAAAATTAACTTTCAACATCTATTTTTTTTAATCAATGCTTTTACAATTTAAAAAATGAAATTAGTAAATGTATAAAGAAAATTACTCACATTGATTTCAATATACTTCGTCAAAGTTGTCCCTTCAAGTCACTATCGATTTTCTTTCTCTTTAAACTATAAAAAAATCTTTTTGTAACATTTACATATGTAATCTATCTTTAACTTAGTTTCTTACTCACATTGATTTTAATGTTTTCTAAAATTCTAAATTAATTAGATACAACATACAATTATTACAATTAAAAAGATTTATTCTTCATAAGATCTCACATTAAATCTTCTTAAATTATTCTTAAATAATTTTAGTTTAATCCTCTAATACATGACTATAATTTCTAAATAAATTTTATACCATACATGTACATGAATCTTCCATCATTTATTCCAAGAATTTTCACTTAAAATTTCACCAATGATTTTCTTTAATCAACACAAGGAAGAAAATAAATATCTTACCTGAATTTATTGTTATGAAATTTGCCTCCTACATTTTCTCCTTTTCTTCTCTCTCTTTCTCTTCTTATTCCTCTTCTCTTCTCTTTTTTTTCTTCTTCTTCCACTCTCTCTCTTTCTCTCACAGGAAAAAAAAATGAAAGAGAGAAAGAAATAAAGAGAAGAAGAAGAAAAGAAAAAAAAATAGATAAAGAAGAGAAGAAGAGGAAGAGAAGAAGAGAAATAAAAAGAAAGTGTAAGAAGTAAATTTCATAATAACAAATTGATGTAAGATATTTATTTTCTTGTGTTAGTCAAAATAAAATATGGTGAAATTTTAAGTAAAAACTCTTGGAATAAAGATTAAATTATATGATATTTAAAAAATATATTAGAGGATCTTAAGATAATTGAATATTAAATCTTTTTTATTATAATCATTGTACATTTTATCAAATTAGTTTAGAATTTAAAAAAAGATCAAATTTCAGATTATGAATATGAAAATATTTTGGATGCCAATATTAGTGAAGTAATGAAGAAATAAACCGAGTTAAGGAGAGATTGATATATATAAATGTTACGATAATATTTTTTATGATTTTAGAAGAAAAAAAATAAAGAGTTTAAGAGACAACTTTGACGAATTATATAGAAACCAAAATGAACAATTACCTTTCTACTTTTACTAATTTAATTTCTTTTAAATATAAAAATATTTATGATTTAAAAAATTTAGATACTGAAAGTTAATGTTTAATTTATTATAGTTGCATCCGCATTTTAAATTATTTTAGAAATATTTCATGCAATTATATTTGTATTGAAAATTTAATATATATTTAAAAATAATAATAAATGAAATTAATGTATAAATCAATCAAAGGAATCACTCTCTTATGGTACTAGTTGATAATGCTATTGAACTGGTGTATGGAAATGAAATGAAAATGACTTGAAAAAAGATATGGAAATGAATGTATCTTAATTACTATAAAATTTTAGATAATGCTCTTGAGATGACTTTATAAATGAAATACAAATGAAAATAACTAAAGAATTATAATTAATGAAAATACAAATGATAAAAAAAATTCATGAAATAAATTATTCATGTTAAATCATTTGTTTACTACATTTCATGTTAAATCATATGCATAAAAATTAGTATATAGTAGAATTATAATTATTCACTAAGTTATTGTATAACTTAACCGGTTGTTTAGATGCTTATTATAAGAAAAATCTTCTAAATTAAATGGCTGGTAAAAGAGAGTTTGTTTATAAAAAAGAGCATCTAATGAAAATAAGCACAAGAAGAAAAATGTTTATCTAGTATTAGTTACTTTATTAAGAGTGCTAGTTGCAACTTTGTGTTTTTAAATGTGTTTATATGGTATGTTATGAACTGATGTTGTTTTTAAATGTGTTTAGATGACATTTTATGAATTTGTAGTTTAGTACTTTATTGTTTGGATGATTACTATTAAAAGTTATGAATAGAGGATAGTATAATTCTACCATCTGACCATTTATATTCCCGCCTTAGAAATTCTAAACCCCCGTGTCGGGTCGTAAAGGAAAAGAGAGAAATTCTAGAGCTTCCTTTTCCTTCTTTCTTCTCTAAAAAATTGCGGGTGTCAGTTAGTCTAGTTGGTAAGAGTCATGGAAGCTGTTGCAAAGGTCTTGGGTACAAATCTTATCTGAACTATAATAAGGTCTCTCATTACAAACTTGGGTGGTAAAAAAAACGAAAGATAAACCCTAACCAGGTTAAATATTCATATTTATTATTTTAAAAGATAGATAAGAATTGGAAGTAATTCATGCATGAAGTACTGATAAATATTTCATTTAAAAAAATATGGGGGTTGTGAATTATCATATAAATTTATTTCATTTCCACCTCTTATACTTCCTCCACAAGTATGTTAAATCTTAACCGATAAGAAGAAAATTTTCTTTTTAATTTTCATGTAATTCTAAATTGAACAAAGAGATAAATTTTCTTCTGATTCATTCCCCTTTTAAAATAAAGAATGTGAAATCTTCCAGCCACCGAAGAATAGTCACCCTAAATGCTCCAATTTGAATCAAATAACTACTAAGATATATTACTGTCACTATGTTCAAAAATAAGATGGAGCTCAAAAAAATGTCTTACACCCCTAGAGAGTCCATCACATTGACAATGTGCTTGTTATCTCAAACCATGACAAAAAAAAATAATTTGAAAAAAAAAACATTAATAATTCCACTAGTTATTTTGTATGCCAATAATGACTTTCAGTAGTAGCCCTAACAAGGACATAAATTCTGAATTTTTATTTTGAAATGAATGTTTGAGTTATTTTTGTCATTTAGATCTGATTATTTTGTTGAAATTATTCCATAAGTCATGTAAGACTATTTATAACATGAATAACAATTTTTTTGGATGTGGAGATAACTCTTCTTCATCTATTCTAAAGTTTTAATGATTGAAGAAGAGTGTACTTGAGGAATTCTAGAATAGGCTATATCTTCATTCATGTGTGAGAGATACTTTTTGGTGAACTATTTCCTTTATTTATTTAATTTTTTTCTCAAATAAACATGTAGTCGTTTATGATTTCTAACTCCCATAGCAAGATGTTAACAAAATAATTTTATAGTATACATTAAAAAAAAGAAAATGTGTATCTTTATAAAGTATTTCCTTATTTAAACATAATGCAACGAAAAAATAATATGAAGAATTCAAATATTCCAACCCTTCCAGCCAAGCCAATAATATAAAACATGGCACCAAAGCAGCAAGTTGCCAAGCTGGTAAAAGTTAAATGGCAAGGGGTGCCTCGTTAAAATTGAACTTGGTGCTTTGTTTTCAAGTTAGAAAATGATGATAATTAGATCAATGTCACATCAATTCCTATCATGGATAGGAATGAATAAGCACAATTATCCTAATCTACCTCAAATACACACTTATACACTAATTCCATGAGCATGTCATATGTTGTGATGAGTAGTATCATTATGACTACACCATATTGAAGTATCAGATAATTCAACTTCAAATAAAGGCTCGTGCCTTGTCCGAACATCATTTTACTCATTTTCAAAACAAAGTTGAAATGTAAGAGTTCTGTGTTTGCAATGCAACAAAAGTTTGAAATAAATGTAACTGCATTAGCAGCAACCAATTCTGGGAATAAATCATAATTCCTAAGCGACGTCATTCAGTTGAGTATAGATCACCTAGGGATCCAAATTAGGCAAAATAGAATAGTACTCAATAAAAATGTGTGCATGTTTTCTGCCCTAAACCCTAAAACAATAGGTGAGGGACATTCACTTTATCAAAACTCTAACATATTCAAACATAAAATATGATGAGTTAAGACTCTTACTTTCCGCCACAATTTCCTTCCTTAAATAGAAGTTATTCATGTAAGGCCATCAACCCTAACTGACTTAACAAAAAAAAACCTTTCGACATCAGTAAAAAATCATAACAAAAGAGACAAAAAAAGCATATTCCTCTGTCATTAGGAGTTGATCCTCTACAAACAAGTTTAGGAGTTGCTCAACATTGCTCAATTACAAGCGTAAAAAATAATCACTCAACCTTAGGCAAACTTCAACACCCCTGCCCACTTATATGGTTGACACACCAAAAATTAAGACCTAATATATCAGTAGACAGAAAAGTATCGCTACTTGTCAAGAGTATGGACCACTACACTTAGTGGCAAGATGCCACATGTTTGAAAAAAGCTAAAGCCAAAGGGTAAGGACTGTTGAGTATTGCATCGACATTCAAAATGAACCTACTCCGTTACAACATGCAGATCAAAACTCCACAACTTACCTTCAACTTAATATTATTAACATAAATTATGACATGTACCTTGAAATAATTCTGACTTTATGAAATTATCTCTGACGACTTTTTCGCTGCCAATAAACATCAAATAACATGAACTACAAACACTGAAATTGTGAACCACAAACACCCAACTGCAAATTTAAATGTCACTGTCACTCTCCTTGTCGCAATTATGACTATCCAAATCAAACACAGTAAAGGTTGTAACCACTGGCGATGAGAAGAACAAAATTCAAAAAGCAATCTAAAGAAGTGAATGACTATAATTATCCTAATTTACCTCGGATACAAGCTTATGTCTATGATTCAATAAGTCAAGCAAATATGGCATAAGCGATACCATTATCACTAAAGCATACGATAATTTATCATCGAAAAAAGACTTATGACTTAGGCCCGTTTAGAGCAACTGTAATTGTTTGAGAAATAGTTGTGAAACTGCTACAGAAGAAGCTGGTGGCAGGAAGCTACTGTTGTTGAACTATGATTCTATTTGAAAAACTCAATTGTGAATCTATTATGTTGCAATTGTTTGTACATAAAAGACTAAAATACCTTTATGTGTAGAATAATATGAAAGAGTGAAAAAAATATTTTGATATTCATATATAGCCCATAAGCACAAGCACGCAAACGGGACGATCAAAGGATTGAAACAGACTGATTTTGAGCAGTGAGGGAGGGGCGACGAGCAAGTTTCTCGTAGATGAGGCTGACAATTTCAAACAGGAAGTGAGCAAGCGGTGTCTCGTGGACGATCGAGACGAGATCAAGGGTTTCAAAGGCACGAGGGTTTCTCGTGAAGGATGCGGGCTAGAAACATAGAAGCGAGATATTTTAGGGAACGTCGAATTGAAAACAGCAGCGGTTTGTCCCCAAGTCACAACACTTATATAAAATTCACAGCAATGGGAGATAAACTGAGAAACAAATAGACCCACGCTGCGTTTTACACCACAATGCGGGTTGGCAGTTGCCCAAACGGACCCTTAAACTAACACATCTTGTATTTATTGCAATACACATCTAAACTTTAAGTTCCATTTTAAATTTTTAGCCATTCATTGAAATAAATTTGAATCACCAACAAGGCAATTCAGTTGAGTGATCATGTGATAATGTTCGCATGCGTCTTTCTTCAACCATGAACCCCAAACCAATTGATGACAGTCAAGAAACTCTAAAAATATTCATGCATAATATATAACTAAACTTAAACATAAAATATCTTTGCATGAGAGTTCTTTGGCAGGTCATCAACCCTTGCTCACTTTCAAATTAAAAAACTTTTTACTTCAATCAAACATTGTCACAAGAGAAACACCAATAAGCCCACTTTGCAATGTGGATAGGAGTCACTGCTCAACATTGTTCAATCATGAGGGCAATCATTAAAGATCATACAACAACAATAACAACAACCATTTATCCCTACTTGGGTCACTGCACAACAATCGCTAGAGCGTGAAAACCATCAATTAAATCAATCACTCAAGCTCAGCCAAACTTCAGCTCTCATGCCCAATTATATGAGACAATGCATCACCAAAAACTGAGAAGATCCTAATATAGCAGTGGGCAAAAAACTCACACGAGTCCTCCAAACCAAATAAAACCTTTGACTCTAACACCACCTGTCAAGAGAATGAACCACAAAGCCACAAGTTCGACCTGATGCACGCGTAGCAAGGTGGCAAGACTATCTGACCACAAACCTAAAACAAATCTGTAAGGACCAACAAATAGTCCATCAACATTCAAAACCTTGTACAATTACAATATGTGGAACTAAACTTGGTCACTCGTTTTTTCTATTACGAACTCGATCACGTGCTTACAACAAAATGTGATACCATAAATTATTTCGTATACCCTGGAAGCATTTAATCAGACCTTAACTATATTGAATCACGAGCACCGCAATTAGTAAACCACAAATATAACAATACTGACCTCACTGTCAATTTCCTTGTCACTGCCTCCTCTCTTACAGTTAAGGTGAACCAACTCAATCGCTGCGAAAGCAGCAACCGACGCAGTCATCACAGTAACGGAACTCTGTAAAACAGAACCCTGGAATGTAACGCAGCGGGGAGAAAGGATCTGAAACCCTAGCTTCCCGCGTACAGTTCGGCATCGGAGGCCCGGGGGTCTGAGCTGAATGCCACATCCAATGAGATCTCTACGGGACGGGCATTGAAGGTGGAAGCTGGGAGAGGCGATGAACGGGATTCGACCATGGGATTTGGCGGAGAAGACCAAATCCATGGAAAAATATGCAGGTGGTGGGAGTAGATGGCTGAGTATGAAGCTCGAGGCGGGGCCATGAGGAGGGGTAAGCCACGAGCTTGATGTGATGTGGGGCACCTTGTAGCCGTTGCGCTTTCATGGCGGCAGGATGCAAAGATAAGGGTGCGAACTGAACCAAGCAATATTAGTCGGCTTTGGTGGGGTAATGGATAAATGTGTTAGCTCCGGTGCCATTTATTTGTGAGCTGACAAATTGAAAATAATATATTAATATAATTAGAATTTAAATATAAATTTATTAAATGAATATTTACATTTATATCATATAAATTTTATATATTTAAATATATAATAATTAAAGTTTAATATTTATCTATATAGCACATTTAATGCATGAAAATGTACATTTTATTTAAATAATAATAATAATATTTTTTTATAATATAGGAGGTTTAGATTTTATTTATATAAATAATTAAATTTAAATGTTAATAATATAAACATATAAAAATTATATGATATGTATATAAATCCTTCTTTCTTAAAAATATATAGAATATTTACCTATTTTCTTCAAATCATTTGGTTTTTTATCATCTATTCTCTAAATTACATTTCTTCGATATTTTTATAATATTTTTTCTTAAATGCTTTCTTTTTTTATAATAAACGAGTTGGTTCTCAAACATAGAAAATAGATTTACAATAGAGCTCAATTTCAACTATTATTCGTGCTCAAGCTCACATAAGGATGGTTCAAACTCAATTTTACTTCTTTACACCTTCAATTGAGAGCTTTTGTGTGAGCATATTTGTGCTTGATCCCTAAACACTTTGATAGATACTAGAAGGAATAATAATTCTTGATTTTTCAACTAATATGCGTCTTTATAAAACAAATTTTAAATTGTATCATCCATCATTAGTTACTTTTTTCTATGCCCACATGTATTTAGTTTTGTTTTAAAAATACATATCTTCAATTATGTCCTCTATATTAGCTATCTTTTAAAACTTCTATCATAACAATCACAATAGTTTGAACTACTCGGTTGTTGATATGATCATCTCCTTTAAAAATTTAATATTTTCATTCACATCTTTCTCTTTTAATTGCACCTTATATAAGATAGTTTTCCAAAAAAAAAAAAGTTGTTGAGCTCTCCACTGTATAAAAGGTACCACTCTTTCGGAGCCTCATATGAATCTTCCCATAGGTTATAGTTATTAGTATTAAACATTGCTAACAAATTTAAACAACTATGATCAAAGTGAAAGCTTTGACATCATGTGGAGATCTAGCTTAAGTTTGTATGTGTGTGTCTATGTGTGTTTGTGCGTGTGTGTGTGTATGTATATATATATATAGAGAGAGAGAGAGAGAGAGAGAGAGAGAGATGGATAAATATGAAGTGCAAGATGGTGGCAATGATAATATAAACAAATTGTTAAGATAGTTAAAGATAATTGTCTATGAATACAATTGATTTGATGTAAACTATCTATATTAAAATTATAATTCTATGATAAATAAGATAATATAATCCAAGAGATAACATAAAATTAATAGCATGATGGATATAAATTGAGAAAATGACCATAGTTATTGTAAATTTATGTTTAATCATGTATATTTGTGATAAATTATAATTGTGCCCCTTGAAATTTGACATTGTTATTAAAAAAGTTACATTTAGAGAACCACAACAACAACAACAAGCCTTTATCCCACTAAGTGCGGTCGGCTACATAAATCTTCGTCTCCATTACGTCCTCTTATGTGTCATATTTATACATTTAGAGTCACATTGGAATTAAATTATTTAAAAGCCAAAATTTACCAAAAGCGATCATAATTTATACATTTAAAATGAACATACAAGATCTTGAAGATCACTGTAATTTAAACCATTCTCATTAAACAATATTAAATAGTGAGTTAATTTCTCTAGGATGACAAACTTCTTTGAATTTTAAAAAAAAAAAATTGACCATTTTGAGATATGCGGGGATATATTTGTCAAGTATTAATCAATGCATATTTTAACAATGAAAAATATTAAATCATTTTATATTATGTTGAACACACTAAAGTTATTAACCTCATATTGCTTAACAATTTTCTCCTTCACACCTAGATTTTACATGTGACTTAAGTAGTATAATGCCTCTTTGTAAGTATGATTATAATAGACCTCTGCGCATTCAGTGCAATAACTTAAATAAGTAAATTTTGAAAGAAATAGTTATGATAAAATAATACAATTCAAATCGCTTTCAAATTTTTCTAATTTTGTGTTTTAAGTTTGTTCGAACATTTATCAAACCTTGATTGAATCTTGCTCAAATAAGATTCCAACCATATTTTAATCTTGATTGAATCTTCTTCGAACATTGCTCAAACCATATTAAAAAAAAAATTAAATAAAATGAGAACCAAGTTCAAATAGGATTTAAACAAGTTTTAGAACCCTAAACCAAAAATTTTAAAAATATATATGATCAATGTTTAAATAAGTTTTAACTGATGTTCAAAGCAGATAATATAATGTTCAATGATGTAATTTTAGGTTTAAGGTTGTCAATTGGAATAAATTTTTATTAACATTCGAAATAGGTAACATACATAATGTGTTGGGGTTTAGAGCGTGAAGAATATCTTTCAATCCAACTGATCAAATATATAATATCATTGACCTTAAACAACTATCTATATATGAGGATGGAGGTGTGGGATCCGAAAATTCGCCACCAACCTCTTTTGGAATGGTGTCGGTAAAAATTTCAGAAGGCAGATGAATAGTAGATAAGACACTACCTAGAGATTTTATCCTTATTTGGTGATAACTTTTTATATCTCGTTCTAGATTTCGTATATGTGCAAGCCCCTATAATTAGTTACCCCTCCCAATACTAAGAGAACACTTTCGATTAAGGATAGTCAATAAATCATTAAATAATGAATATATAATTGCAGTGAGTAGAGTTCATAATTTACGAAATTTATCATTTTTAATTAAAACATTTGGTGGGGCGAACGGAATCTAGATCACATGGTTACGTCATCCATTTGTAGTCCTTTAGTCGCTTAGGAGGAGGTGACGACCCAAGGAGATCATTGTCAGGAATACATGGGCTACATCGTCCAAGGTGTCCTTGTGTAGGGTGGAGTTTGTCTAAGAGTATAAATATAAGTCAACCTTAGCTAACATAAGGCTTTTTGCCTAACCAAACACATTCTACATTTCACAGCTCAAAGAGCAAAGCCGTTGGGGAACATACGGGTTGCGGCTGTGACCGTAATTTATTAGTGTCATATCGCGGTGATCCACCCGGTCAGAGGGCTATGGTCATAACCGTCATTTATGTGGTGTCATTTCACGGTGAAATCACGCGGACAAATGACACGCGTCCTTACGAGCTTAGGAATATTTGAGTGTAAAGTTAATTACGCATTTGATTTGACAAGTGTTATTTGTGAGAAAAATTTTATTAATTT
Source organism: Cymbidium sinense (assembly GCA_021442155.1). NCBI lineage: Eukaryota > Viridiplantae > Streptophyta > Magnoliopsida > Asparagales > Orchidaceae > Cymbidium > Cymbidium sinense. The sequence goes on along the minus strand of CM038223.1, from coordinate 140,867,226 downwards.
GTCACCCCTAGACAAATAGTTATGGAGGGGTGGATTGATTTTTTAAGTTTTAATTTAAATAATTAATTTCATTTTCATTTATATTTTGTTATTTGAATTTTGATCATTATATGATTAATTTAGATTTGAATATATGATCATTTATCATTAGAATTTTAATAGTAATTGTCCTTCTCGATTATAGGACTAATATCGATTGATAGACTTTTCTATGCTTTTTTGTAGAGGATGGGTATAAATTCATTGTCTCTAAGTATAATCCTTCAAACCTTGTCCCCAGCTTGACATGGGATCGGGCTTGGGACTTTTCTTCTTGAGGGTTTGAACTTTAGAAGCTATGTCAATCGATTCATATCATGTAATTATATGATTGAATTAGCTTCTCGGATATTATTAGCTTGAAATTTTTATAATATCAAATTTTTAGGTTTTGTTAAACTCGGTCCTAAGACCAAACCGGGAAATATAGCATATGTTCTTTTACATTATATCGAACTTGCATATGTTCCTAAATGTCTGAACATTTCAACACACATACGAGTATTAGTTCTTGGACATATGAATGTCAAGTTGAAATGTATGTATCAAATTGCAAATTTAGATTTTGATATCTTATTTTTTTGATTTTCTTAAACACCCCAAGAGACCAATGTAGAATATGTTCTTTCATTTTGACTTAACAACTTCAACATGCATCGAATATCCGTCTTTAAAATTGCATTGATAAGATGTCTAAGTTGAAGTTTATATGTCAAATTATAGATTTTTTATTTTTGAGTTTGTTAACCGAGCGGTCTAGACTGGCAGGAGCATCTTGTCATTTATATTTGACTTAGCGAATACTTCAACATACACATGAATATTTGTTCTTTGAAAATTGCATGGATATTAAGATGTCTAAGTTGAAGTTTTTATGTCAAATTGTAGGTTTTAATTTTTTGAGTTTTGTTAACCTAGACCCGGTCCTAAGACCAAATCGGGAAATATAACATTTGTTCTTTGCTTTATTTTTGTTTTGCATTCGGGAAGCATATTTTCCTAAATGTTTGATCTAATAAATATTTCAACATCTGTCACATTCTTTTAAAATATATCGTATGGACATGATGTTAAAGTTGAAATACTTATGTTTAGTATGATATGTCACCTTTAATACATGCTATAAAATAAGTAATAATCTATTTTTGATCAAACATGTATCTGCTCTTTTTGGTATTTAACATTCTCAAATGCAGATCGAACAAATATCGTATAAATTTACACATCATAAGCAAATCCTATTATGCATATTATGATTTGGGTAGTTGAAGGATAATTCAAACATAAGCATATGCATGGGTTCCTATTCATGCCTCTTTGAATTTGAAAGAGAGCTTTATGTTTAATAACACCTTTCATATACACATATAAAAGAAAGAGTGATATGTAAAAAAAAATGATACTTATGTTAATCAAGCTATCCACTTACTTCCCATTTAAGGATCAAACATTTAGGATCCAAGGAACTTTCCTGAGGGACTTAAGCTTCATGTATAGCAAGTGATTTTGGAGGATCATGTCGATATAAATTGAATGTTTATAAGGCAAAATGCAATTTGAACATTACCACTTAGCCAACTAAAAGGATTTTAAAATTACATTCAATGTGACATTTTAAAAGCCCATTGACTCAAGTGTAAGGCCGTTCATATGAGACATAAATTGGACACTCATTTATGGGTGTAGCATGAAAGAATGTCATTTTTAAATAACTAATCAGCAAATAAAAGAAGACTGAAATTTGTTTAGAGTGACATTCTAAGAGCCAATTTGATCAAGTATAAAGTCACTCATGCAAAATAAAGTTTGACATTTATCCATGGGTATGACATAAACATTTTTTAGATGAAATGTCTATTTTTATGTGACCATTCAACAAACAAAAGAGGGCTGAAATTTATTTATAGTGACATTTTAAAAGCTCATTTGATCAAGTATAAAGCCACTTATGCAAGATAAAGTTTGGCATTTATCCATGGGTATTATATAAACATTATTTAGATGAAATGATCATTTTTATGTGACCAATTAGCAAATAAAAGAGGGCTGAAATTTATTTAGAGTTACATTTTAAAAGCTCATTTGATCAAGTATAAAGTACTTATGCAAGATAAAGTTTGGCATTTATCCATGGGTATGATATGAACATTATTTAGATGAAATGCCCCTTTTTATGTGACCAATCAACAAACAAAAGATGGATGAAATTTATTTAGAGTGATATTTTAAAAGCTCATTTGATCAAGTATAAAGCCACTTATGCAAGATAAAGTTTGACATTTATCCATGGGTATGATATGAATATTATTTAGATGAAATGTCCCTTTTTATGTGACCAACCAGCAAACAAAAGAGGCTGAAATTTATTTAGGGTGATATTTTAAAAGCCCATTTGATCAAGTATAAAGCCCAATGAATCTTTCATATAAAGAGGAGGTACATAAATTCTAGATGTATCAATTATAGATGGGCCCTCTTCTTTTTTGTAAAGGTCCAAGTAAATAGATAGTATATTTATTATATTCACATGTTCCTTTTGAGGGAAGAGGAAATGACAAAATGAGTAAGGATCTCCCCTTAGATTCATGTTCATGTCATAAGAATTTAAGGAAAAATCACAACTGGGGTAAAAGTTTTCCTTTAAATTTATGTTTATGTCATGAGAGCATTAAGAGAAAAATGATAAAAAGAGTTAAGATCTCTTCTTAGATATATGCTTATTAAAAAGCTTATTTCTCTCTCAAATCGATATTTTTGTCATATGACATTAAAAGAGATGACAAAGATATAAGAGTATGTCATATGTCATTAAAAGACAAATGACAAAAATATAAATGCATGTCATGTGTCATTAGGAGAAAAATGAGTCAAATAAATTTAACCTCCTTTACATGTAAGCTCATGACAAAAATGGCACAAGTACACATCAAGTGTTATTAAAGAAATATGACAAAAAGAAAGTTTGTTTCCCCCTCAAATTCATATTTTTATCATGTGACATCAAAAGGAAATAACAAAGATATAAGAGTGTCATAATAGATTTAATGACAAATTAAATCATGTCGTCATTAAGAGATTGATTCAAATAAATTTAACCCCCTTTACAGACAAGCTCATGACAAAAGGGCATAAGTACACATCAAGTGTAATTAAGGAAATATGACAAAAAGAAAGTTTATTTCCCCCTCAAATCCATATTTTTATCATGTGACATCAAAGAAAAAATAATGAAGATATAAGAGTATGTCATATGTCATTAAGAGACAAATGACAAAAATAGAACTGCATGTCATGTGTCATTAGGAGACAAATTGGTCAAATAAATTTAACCCATCATGACAAAACCATAAAGTAAAGAAAATTAATGGAATAACATAAGTCCCACCTTTTTTTTATTTTCTTCTTTTTTAGCCTTATGCTAAGAAGCTTATAAATAAGAGAGGAACCCCCTCTCATGAGATTTTATTTTTCCATTCCTCATATTTTCTTTCAAAAGATGCAATTCATCAAAGAAATCATTTCTAGTTAAAATAAATAAGATATTCTCTTTATATTTCAACCATGCATAAGTATGTCTATAAAATACATTTCTTTCTATATTCTATGCAGCATGTGATAGAATATATCATTTTTCTTTCTATTATGCATAAGCATGTCTTAGAATATATATCCTTATTCACATATGTATGTAAGGATTATTGCAAAAATGAACAAGTAAGATAAAATACATGTCCATACTAAACTCATGTTTAGACAAAAGAGTGACAATTATATCATACATGCATGTTTAGTAGTAAGATATTGTTTAAGTCACATGACATATAATTAACATTTAGGCAAAAGGAGATTGAAATTCTAATCAAATATATGCCTCATAACATGCCAATTTAAATAATGATTGAGACGAGCATTACTCAACATCAAGTATTTTCCATGTAACATGTCAACTTAAATGGAGATTGAGATAAGCATTACTCAACATCATAGCATTAATCAACACATCATAATTGCCATATGATAGAATAGTTTGCATGATACTAAATCAATACATAAACACACACATATATGACATGGGAATTCAAATAATACTTTAAGTATTTATATTTTCTTATTTCTTCTTTTTTTAAAATCAAAATTTCTGGTAGCCTCCCAAGTCATCGCGTATGGGGCTACTTTGAGAGTCTTCCACGCCGAAAGGCGTGCATGGTAGTGTCGTAAGACGCTAAAATTTTTGCGCCAAGGTGCGTGGGTTACATAGTATAGCATTGCATTTCCTTGCCACGTTGAAACAACGTGAGCAAGTACTTATCATAACAATTTTTTACATTGGAACAACGTGAACAGGTATTTATAGTAACATATTTTCCTGCCACGTTGGAATAACATGAATAGGTACTTATCACAAGTTTCCTCGCCGCATTGGAACAATGTGAATGAGTACTTATAGCAGATTTCACGCGTTGGAACAACGTGGTACTATCACGATATTTCCCGCGTTGGAACAATGTGAACATACTTATAACACAAGATATTTCCTAACTCGCCTTTGTATGTGTATGACATATGATATATTTAATATTGTATTTGAAGCATCATAAACAATGAGTTATCACTTAAGATTTTAATCACATATGATTGCCATCACATGATCTTTTCTTTTCTTCTTTTTTTTAGCATGCTAGGTGAAGTGTTTCTCTCAAATTAGATGTCAAATCATAGGCATGCATTGTGATTAAAATAGAAGTTTGTAATCTTCATGTAACTTTCATTCATCCTTAACAATGAGAAATATTCATCTTGATATATGAAAATTAGAATGATATCTCAAATGAGAGGTTTTGAACCATTGTCATGCGAAACACATGTTTTGAACCAATGTCATATGAAACACATGTTTTGAACCAATGTGATACTAAACATATGTCATAAGTTATAAAGAGCAAGAGATTCAAATATAAGTAAAGGTTTTGAACCAATGTCAAACCCAAAATGTCTCTTTCTTTACTTCAACTTAGAAATAAAATTAGCCATAAATATCAAGAAAATAAAATATAAAAGAGGGGAAAGCTAGCTAGTAGTTTTTGGACTTGAACCACACAATACCCTAAACCTTTCTTTCCATTTCAGATTTAAATTTAAGCATGTAGGAGAATTGCACAAATATTTACTCCTCCAAAATAGCAAGAACTGAAATATAAAAGATAGAGGAAAAACTTGCTAATAGGTTAGGATTGGAACCACAACACCCTAAGCCCTTTCTTTCTCATTCAATATTTTAATTAAAGCTAATAAGAAAATTGCACAAGTATGTATTCCTCCAAAACAGCAAGAAGTGAAATACAAAAGATAGAGGAAAACTTGCTAATTGGATATGATTGGAATCACAACACCCTAAGCCTTTTCCTTTCCCATTTCAGATTTTAATTGAAGCTAATAGGAAAATTGCACAAGTATGTATTCCTCCAAAACAGCAAGAACTGAAATACAAAAGATAGAGGAAAACTTGCTAATAGGTTAGGATTGGAACCACAACACCCTAAGCCCTTTCCTTTCCCATTTCAGATTTTAATTGAAGCATGTAGAAAAAAATTGCGCAAGTATTTACTCCTCCCAAAATAGCAAGAATTGAAATATAAAAGATAGAGGAAAACTTGCTAATAGGTTAGGATTGGAACCACAACACCCTAAGCCCTTTCCTTTCCCATTTCAGATTTTAATTGAAGCATGTAGGAAAAATTGTGCATAGCTCATGGTTTGAGCCATACAATATCTCAAATCACATTCCCACATTTTTTTAATTTTTTTTAAACATGTATGAAAAAAGTTTAACAAGCATCAATCCTTCCAAATAGCAAAAACTGAAGTATAAAAGAGGTAAGAAATTTTACACATAATCTAGGATTAAGCCAAGCAACATTTTGAATCCCCTCTTTCAATTTCAAATTTTGACTTAGCATGTCAACACTTCAAAACCCTTTCTTCTCTCTCTCTCTCTCTCTTTTTATTTTAGATTTCAACCTAGTATGTGAAACAGAATTTTGCACATATTCTAGGATTTAAGCCACACAATACTTCAAATCCCCTCTTTCAATTTCAAATTTCAAACTAACACATGAAAGAGGCATGACATACATCATCTCACCCATAGAGAATCGATTTAGGCAAGGTAAAAAGAATGAAATCCATAAAGATAGCAAGCAGCATGAGATTTGGATCATACATCATCTTTAAACACATTTTTATCAAAGTAAAACCAACACACCTTCATCTTATGCAGAAATCATTTTTAGCAAAGTAGAAACATGAACATCCATCGATAATAGAAAAAAAAATGAGATTTGGGTCATACATCATCCCAAATTATTTTCAACAAAGTAAAAACCATGAACATCCATAGATAATACAAAACTAAATGAGATTTGGGCCATACATCATCCCAAATCTCAAAAGTAAACTCTTAGCATCATCTCAATATAAGGTAAAGTAATTTACCAAAATCGTAACTTCCAAAAGAACTTAAATGAGTGAAAATAAGCTTAGGGTTAGAAAGAGATGACCTGGAGATTTCGAACCCTAAGAGGAAAGGAGGATAGGAGTTTCGATTTGCTTGGGAAGAGTAGTCAGCTCTGGGACTCACGGAAGACGGGAGGAGAAAGAAGAAGCACGAGGAAGCGGTTGGGAGAAAATAAGAGAGGAAGTCTGCGTGAGAGGGAGGATGCAGCATGATAACCGAGGAGCAGAGGAAGAGAGCGGAATCTTGAGGAAGGAGAGTCATATGGGGATGAGGATAGCCTCGTTGGTCGAGTTTAAAGCTAAACCACGTGATTCCATTGGTTGGCTAAGCGTCAATAAATAAGCTTACTATTTTCATTAAGGTATTTGTTTAATTGGACGAAATCGATGGGATTAGGATAAAGCTTAGGATTAAAATTAAGCAACTGCTTAATTATTTTAATTACTTATTAATATCATTTCGCATCAGATATGAGGAAATTATTTTATGCGATAAACCCTAGCAATATGGATGTGGATTTTAGGTGTTTCTGTTGTGTCAAACGCAATGACGTGATCGATTTTGTGATCGACGGTTGTTTAGACAACGTCGGCGACAACTGAAATAAAATTGAATTTAAATTGTGTGACGTCACACTCGAATTGATCGACGTTCACGCACACTTTGCCGAATTGACCGCGGAAGGTGTCGTTTGATAGATTTCGATGTTCGGCGACAATGACGCGATCAATTTTGTGAACGGAGGTTATTCGGACTTCGTTGAGGCTTCCTGACTTGGATATGCATGTAATTTCATTAAAAATTGATTTTAATTATTTGATCGATTGTTAATTGATTTGATATTTTTTATTTAATTAATTTTAATATTTTTGATGCATTAGGAAGCCAAGTTTTCAAATCGATGCGAGTTTGATCGAATCTGATCGCGATTAGGGCATTTTAATCTCCAAATATGTAATGCTACTCTCATTAATTATTTATTTTAGCTTTCATGGTTCATTTGACTTATGAACCATATGTAGAGGTCAACAAATGCCCCCAAACAAACATGGTTTGCGCATGGAGCGGAACGTGTTTGCTACGAATAAGTTGACCTTGCGGATCTCCAAAAGATTTGCTTGAATGTTACGCTTAAGTTATAATTTCAACAACTTTTAATAATATATGATCACTGCCAATTGATAAAAGTGAGTATAATTCTCAAGTTGGGCAAGCATTTGAATTTCATCAATTCGACTGCAATAGCTCGTTGAACTGGTATTTGTTGTCATTAGTCAAATGTTTTGTACTTAATGGACTAGATGAAGGAGATGATTTGACTTGTTATTATCAACTTGTTAGGAGGATTTGGTGTGTCTTCGGTCCTTAGTTTTATGCTTTAACAGACTTATTTAAGACTTTCTCCTGAGAATTTGAGATTTGTATTTTCTTTTTGTCTTGGTTTTATGCCTTAGCGGATTTGACGGAGTTGATGAGATGATAGTATCTTCGGTCATATGTTTTTGTGCTTTGATGGACTTGTTGAAGATTTAATCTCGAAATTTAGAATTTATATTTTCCTCCTGTCCTGGCTTCGTGCCTTAGCGGACTTGATGGAGTTGATGAGATGGGAATGTCTTCGGTCCTTTATTTTGTGCTTTGACAGACTTGTTGAAGACTTCATCTTGAAATTTAGAATTTGCATTTTTCTCCTGTTCTGGCTTTGTGCCTTAGTGGACTTGATGGAGTTGACGGGATGAAAACACCTTAGGTCCTATGCTTTATGCTTTGATGGACTTGTTGAAGATTTCATCTCAAGGATTCGTATCTTATGTCTCCTTTTATCCTGGCTTTATGCCTTGATGGATTTGATGGAGAATTCTTGTCTTAAAACTTGTCGAGCGATACATACATACCTTTTTTTATGCTTGTGGGCTTGTAGAAGGATATATGTCGATGATCTAGCTCTTAGAGCTTGTGTTGGGTCTATGGCGAAGAGTCATCAGTAACGTGCTTTGCGTATAATGAACATGTTGATGACAAAACTCCTTTAGTTCAGCTTTTAGCTTTTATACGAACATTGAGATGGCTTCTTCGGCCCTTTGCTTTTTGCTTGATTGGACTCGCTGAAGAAGGATTTCCTTTGGTCTTTGCTTTCTACTTTAATAGACTTATTGAAGGAGTTGAGATTTCACATTTGTATTTGATTTCAAACTCGATGCCTTCTTGAGTAAGGATATCCTTTTTTTTGTTGAAATTTTAAAAATTATCTTATGACCAATAGGGATGATCTCTCAGTCTAAGCCACTTGAACTCACCAAGTTGGAGAGATTTTGGGATTTGGATGCTCTTATCTTTGAACTGATGAAGTAGGACGATCCCTTACTACGACATTTATGGCGTGTTGAGTAGCAGTCTATCTCCGTAGTATTTCGAACTTGTTGAGTCAGACTTATACACCGCTTGTGGACTTGATTGATGAAGGATTTTATCCTCAGGTTAACGAGATGGCAATCTCTTACGGCCTTTGTGGCATGTTGAGTAAGCAGACTTATCAATGACTCAATCATATTTGGGCATGTTGAGTCTGACCTTATACACCAACTCGAGCCTTTAGATTTGAAGTAAGACGATAAATGCAATGAAACTTTCAAGTGCAGGATTTGTCCAATTACACTTTCATGTGTAATATTTCTTTAAATATCGACCATTGATTGGCGGCATTAGTTCACCTTTAAAGTCAATCTGGTAGGCTCCTTTTGATATACATTTTCAATGACGAATGGTCCTTCCCAACTAGTTTCAAATTTACCGCCAATTTTGCGATGAGGGATAATTGGTCTTCTCAGCACCAAAACCAATTCCCCTTCTTGAATAGCTCGAGGACGTACTATATGATCGAATGCTTTGGACATCCTCGCTCGATAGACTTCTAGATTTTATTGAGCTTGAAACTTAATCTCGTGAAGCACATCAAGCTCTTCCATCAGTAGATGAGCATTCTCATCTTGAGTAAGATTTTATTGAATGGCTACTCAGAGCGAAGGTAGTTCAACTTCAAGTGACAAAACTGCTTCAGCCCCAAATACTAGTGCATATGGGGTAAACTATGTAGGAGTCTTGTAAGTGGTAAGTAATATAATGCTTCCACAAGCACTATATGTCCCTTTTATTTCTTGAGAGAATTTTTCTAAACAATTTGACTAGTATTTTATTAAAGGCCTCAGCTAAGTCATTTGCTCCCAGATTATAAATTGACGGATATCGCCAATCAATCTTATGTCGATCAGCAAATCTACAAACTTTAATGCTTTTGAAGGCTGACCCATTATCTGAAATGATTCGGTGTGGTACACCAAATCTATAGATAATATTGTGAGTGAAGAAGTTGGTCACCTGTTCAGCTGTAACTTCTTTGAATGGGGAAGCTTCAGCCCACTTAGAGAAATAATCAGTGGCTGCTAAGATGAAGCGGTAGCCAGCTGATAATGGTGGATCAATTAGTCCAATTACATCTGTCCCCTAATAGGGCTGAGAAATTTACCCGAAGATCGTGGCTCGCTCAAAAGTTGACTCGAATTTGGGCTCGAATCAAGATTGAGTCGAAGAAAAGCGAGGACTTTCGATTTGGCTCGAAATTATTTCAGTCGTTCGAGCGACACATGGCTCAGTCGCATAGCGATTGAATCAAAATAATTAGGTTGGCGGCATTGTAAAACCCATTATAATTACACGCGGGTTGATCGATCAAGGGAATCGTTAAATCAACGAGGAGATGAATTTACTTTTTCTCTAATATGTCGGCCTCGGCTCGAGTCCTCGACACTTGAATGGAAGACACAGTCCACTCTCGACTCTCATGGCCTTCTCTTTTTGTTCTTCTTGGCTTCTTGCATGCCTAATTTTGAAAAGAGTGTCTCATGATATCTTCGATCAATGACTTCGATTTCGATCTCTATTAGTTGAGGTGTTTCTTTGTCACTATCATCTTCATTCAAGCTTGTTGTCACATGCTGGGTTTGCTTCTTTCTCTAGAATTACTACCTACTTGTTTCATTTCCGATTACGTAAGTATTTCATTTGCTATGAGCCTATGACTATGAGCCTATGGCTATGAGATGTCAGTTCTTTCAATTATTTTCGTTATTCCATTATTTGAGGTTAGCCTACTGGGGATGTTTCGGTTCTTCAATTATTTGAGTTCAGAGATTTTGTTAAGTTGCTTTTGTTTTTATTACCTAACTAAGTGTGTCAGGATAGCTCAGCTTAGGATGGTTTGTTGTCGCTTCATCTTTGTCATGCATGTGTATCTCTATTTTTTGCAGTTGCGACTTGCGATCCTTGCAGATGAAGTTATATTTTTTACGCATGTTAGAGAGGTTAGCCACTTAGCCTTACATTACGGGTTTTGATTTTGAATGTTTCACTTCTATAGTTGTAATGTCATGAAAAATTATTTTAATGTGCTATGTATGCTTGTGTTATGTCGGTTAAAATTATTTTAATGCTAATTGCTATCGCATTACACTATCCCGAGGATGACGATGTTTGTAATTGGCTTAAGCGAGTTTCATTTGTTTGATGTGACAAATGATTTTATTTGTTTGATGGTTTTAAGTTAAACAATACATTTGAATATGAGCGATCATTTTATTGAAATATGTTCATATCATATATTATGTCAGATTACACTTTATCCGGCAAAGTTGATGGTTTAGTTTTGTGTTGAAACACTTGCATTATTGTTGTCATGCGGCTTCAATTATAAGGATATTGCCTATTGCCTATTGGGAGTTTAGTTATTGTGTTGTGATGATTGTAATATTGGGATTTTACTATGCACAATAGGAACAGTTGTCTTTCCCATGAAAAGCATTTTCTAAAAGTTGTAATGCTTGTATTTGCTACCATAATTATGTTTTGGGGCCCTTTTGAGATTACTTTTTTTTTCAAAAAAAAAGTTTTCATTTTATTACATTTGTATTTTGATTTAAGACTGCATTGAGCATTCGGTAGTGGTGACGATGTGATCGATAGGAATGTTTTTAAATTATTTAAAAATGATTTTGAGTATTGAATGACTTGGGAAGAATGCATCAAATTAATGAATCTTTTATGAAGTTTTTCATCCTCTAGGAGATTGATGGGCATTTGATCATTTCTAGCTATCAAGCATTTTTTATAGAGAGCTTGCTTCTCTTTATCTCTTAACTCTCAATGTTAGCGTTTTATTTGCTTTTAAGCATGTACACTCTTAAATTTCTATTTTGCATCATTGGTATTTTTTATCTTGCAATAAAGTATGTGTATTTTTAATCTATTGATATCTTGAGATTTTTATTTGATTGGTGATGTAATCTCTTATGACCTGATAATGAAGTCCTTCTCAAAATAAATCTAATAATTCTTCAAGTCATCCTATTGATGATAATGCAACAACTCGAATGAGAGTGTAGGTGAAATAAACCTCGATAAGAACAAGGGTAAAAGACAACAATATGAAGTTTGGCAATACTTGAGAAAATTCTTGTAGAGAAAAGTGAAAAATTAGTAAGTTTAAATGTAATTATTGTGTGAAATCTTATGTCAAATAAAAAACTGGAACCACATCTTAGATAACTAGACACTTCAAGACAAATCACTATAGCAAGGTTGATAATAAAGGAAAGAAGCAAAAACTATTTGATCCAGTAGCAGGGGATTTAGAGGAAACTGGTTCATCATCTACTTTGTGTGTTTCATCTGCTTATGATCATTCTAGAATAAAAAATATTATGGATAAGATGATTATTGTTCATGAATATCCGTTCATGGTAGTTGAACATTTATGGTTCAATATCTTGATGAAATCAATGAATCCAAATTATCATAAAATTTCAAGATTTAGCATCAAGGAAGAGTGCATGAAGAGTGTATGAAAATAGCATTTTATTATATATTTTCTGCTTCTGCGCTTTAATATTTTATGTTAGTAGCGAATGGATATATGATGTCCAATGATAAAATTAAACTGAGATGGCCTAATGGAGGCTTTGGTGATTGATTTTTTATATTTCTAGTGGAATGATTTGGTTAATGATCTAAAGTTCCCATTTAATCATTTGGGTGACATACTGATATCTTGTCTTTAAGTTTTTATCTAAATTTCAAATTTTGGTTTGGCTTTACAAACATATATTGCTTCATCTTACATTCTTACTACATTTTATCAACTGATGCATGCTATGTTAGAATATGAAAATATGAATTATTATATCTGAAGTCATATAATATTGTTGCTTTGAATGATACTATATTGTTTTATCAATAAGTCTAAAGTTAAGATATTATGGAACTATGAAAGGCATTTCGACTTTGTTAGATCATAGATGTTGTTTTGATGATTGTTATATCTGAAATCTTGTTTTGCTCAATTAGTTTACCACTCTTAGTCAAAAAAATTTATTTAATGTCACCCTAAAAATTAACCAATCATCTCAGTATTTTGAAGGCATAAAAATCTATTACTTTTCTTTTTTATTTTGGTTTTCGGTTCTCTATTCTTTCACCAATAGAGAATTGCAATCTGACTGTTTGGACAATGATGAGAAGTCTTGTTTTGCTATAATTTACTTTTTTCGGTTCCACATTATTTCACAAAAATCTACTTCTCACTAATTTTTTTCTGATCTATTCTATTTCTGGGTTTTCGTTTTGGGTTCTATACTTTAGTTATGAACCCATGGTCATTTAAAAGAGTGGGGTTATCATAGAGAATTTCTGATTTTCTAATTTTGGACAATGATGAGAAGAGAATATATTTGTAATTTGGGCTAACTCAATTTTATTTGCTTCATTATTGGTGGCTCTCAAGCCTCTCATTAGATGGTCGGGCAACCTAGAGCCTTTATTCTGAGTCTACTATATTAATACATGATGTTTCTGATTTGTAAGGTTTTGTAATTTTTTTAGAGATTTATTTCTCTATCTTTAGAGCTCTGATGGATGGCTTTGGCAACCTGGAGGTTAGAGCATACAATTATTGAAGTGAAATATACAAATTACAAATTTTTGCTAATTGCTATTTGCTAATACTTGAAGATGGATATTATTTTCTCTCGACAAATAAAAGATAATTTAATATTTTGTTATTTTTATTTATTTTAAATATTATGTCAATTGCATCATTTTATAGACTTTTTTTTATTATTGTTAGGTCAAATATGAAATATCAAAGGTATAATATTAGTGAGTTGTACAAAATTTGTATTTATAAGAACTATTTAGTTGTAATGTGAAATTATAATATCATTGAAAATTTTATTTTCAACTCAGTGTGTCTTGTAGTTGTTGTATGTTTACATTATACTTATTTACATATTCAAAAAATTTATGAATCCTAAATTGAAATCGATTTTCGAGCCAATCGAGCCAGCTCGTTTAGATTTCGAGATGGCTTGTTTAGATTTCGAGTCGGATCAAACTCGATCTAGAATCGATCTGACTCAGCTCAAAATCGAAATCTTCGAGCCACTACTCGATTTCGAGCCAAATTTTTTTTTCGAGCTGACTATAGTTCGGCTCAAAATCGGATCTTACACACCCCTATCCCCTAGCACTCAGGCGGCCAAGATGTTTGGATGTAACTGATTTGGAGGTTGATAAATTATGTTACCGTGGACTCGGCATTCATGACATATCTTGGCATGATCAATATAAACTTTTACCATAGATGGCCAATAGTATCTCATTCTTTTAATTTTGAATATCATTTTAGGACCTGATTGATGTGCGCGACAAAATTCCTGATGAATTTCAATAATTACTTTTTTAGCCTCTTCTATTCCTAAACATCGTAGTCACATCTGCTCGAAGGATCTATGATAAAGGGTATTGCCAACATAAATATATAGTCAAAGCCTTTTCTCAAGTTGTGCAGCTATCGACTTACTACTTGGAATTTGTATTCTTTGAAGTAGTCGACGAAGGGTTGTCTCCAGTCTTTCTTCTCTTCTACTGTAAGAATTTCATTGTGTGATTTTGGCACTTCCCCAGGTTGGTGCATTTCTTCTTGAATGGCCTGAGGCTTATCTTGTTGACTTTGATAAATAATTTGTAAGGGAGTGTGAGGAGCAACATGAGCTCCATCCTGCTGATTTGCATTTGATGACCCCTCTTTCAGCGAGGATTTTAAACTTATTGGCTCTAGGACTCGATGAGTGCAAATACTAATTAGTATGTAGTTGTCGTCCATACTCATCATTTTTTTAGCTAATTTAGCTAAGCAGTCTACTTTGCTATTCTTAGCTCTAGAGACTCGAGTCATAATGGCATTTGAGATTTATTTCATAAGCTCAAAAACTCGTTTGTGATAGCAGGTCAATTCAAGCTTATTGATTTTGTAAAGACCCAACACTTCATTAATGACGAGTTGAGAATCATCATAAATTTGCAGATTTTGGACTCCCATGGAAATGGCTTCCTTTAAACTTGCCACCAACACTTCGTATTATGCTTCATTGTTGGTTTGGGGTTGAGTTAATCTATAAAAATGTCTCATTATGCCACCTTCTGGTGTGATCAAGATGAGACTGATGCCAGCTCGAGCCTTTGAGAGATTTGATGGTTGAGTATACTTGATGGATGAAGCTCCATCAAAATACAATTCTCATATTTGCTGCTTTTCTTTTTAATATATGTGCATGATCTGCTCATCAGGAAGATCATCATTAAGCGATGAATCTGCCGGGATGGGATGCGCAATAAGAAAATCTGCTAGAATTTGCCCCTTCACCTCTTTCCGGGAAACATATGTAATATCAAATTGTAGCAGAAGGACAACTCATCGTGCCAAGTGACCTGTCAACATTGGTCTTTCCATCAAAAACTTCAACAGATTGATCCTTGAGATAAGGGTAATTTTATTAGATAACATGTAATGACGTAGCTTTTGTGCAGCAAAAATTAATGCCAAATAATACTTCTCAATTGGAGAATATGCTTCGCTCTATTAGTCTTACTAATGTAGTATAAACATTCTCCTTTCCTCCTCATTATCTTTGGCTCAAAGCACCTGATTCTTCCAATCTTTGTTGTGTATAGGATGAGAGGCTTTCCTGGGATTATGGCTGCAAGAATGAGTGGATTCAATAGATATCTCTTGATACTGTCGAAGGCCTCTTGACTTTCTTCGTCCCACTTGAAAGGAATATCTTTCTTCATTAGTTTTGCAAAGGGACGACATCTGCCTGATAGATTTGATATAAATCTTCTAATGAATGCAGGATGCCCCTGTATGGAGCGGAGTTGACGAAGGCTCCTTGGAGGAGGCATTTCAACTATTGCCTTAGTTTTGTTGGAATCAATTTCAATCCCTCTACGACGCACAACATATCTAAGGAACTTCCCCAAAGAGACTCCAAAGGCGCACTTGAGAGGATTAATCTTGAGGTCATATTTTCTGATTCTTTCAAAGATGATCATTAAGTTACCGAGATGATCTTTGCAATCTATACTCTTGATGACAAGGTCATCAACATAGCACTCTACTTTTTGATGAATTAACTCATCAAAGATTCATGTTATAGCCCTTTGGTATGTAGCTCCAACATTCTTCAAGCCGAATGACGTGATTGTATATCAATATATGCCAATTGGTGTCCTGAATGAGGTATGCTTCTCATCTTCAGGAGCCATTTTTATTTGATTATAACCAGACGATCCGTCCATAAATGAGAACATGTCATGGTTTGAAGTGTTATCCACTAACAGTTCTGATACAGGGAGTGGAAAGTCATCCTTTGAACATGCTTTGTTTAAGTCCCTAAAGTCGATACAGATACGAATCTGACCATTCTTTTTCATTACTGGGATGATATTAGCTATCCAATCAATGCATTTTTCTTCTCAAATAAAACTAGCTTCAATGAGCTTCTTGGTTTCTGCAACTACATGTTCTTCAATCATTAATCTCATTTGCCTAGAGGCTTGCTTGACTGGTGTTACATCTAGCTTTATTGCTAATTTGTGAATCGCTATATCAGGGGATAAGCCTAGCATTTCAACATATGTCCAGGCAAAGCAGTCCCTGAATTCACAGAGCAAGGTTTTTAATTCTTCCACTTTATCTTCAGGAAGTAGGGCACTAATGAACGTTAGGCGAGGATCCTCTTCAGTTCCTAAATTAATCTCTTTAAGTTCATCCATAGTAGCTGCCTGCCCACCATCTTCAAGCTCTTCAGGTGTCAGTCTGGCTTCTACTTCTTCATTATTTGTGAGATTGACGTTACGAACGTAATTCTCATCTTCATTATCACTCTCAACTTCTATTCATGTTATAGCGTAACTGGTGTATTCTTGTGGACCATTGTCTTGGATGAAGCCAAGACCTTTGATAGTGTGCTTGTTTCTTCTACCAATTATTTGAGAACTTTTTCAATACCACATCATCTCAAAGAGCTTAGTCCTTTGCTTACTTGCTCCAGTATGGACCCCATGCTTGTGTATTAGGTTTTACATGTTTGGAGAGTAATATTTTGGTATCCTTGTGGGTATGGCTTCTTCCTCTTCAGATAACTGCAATACCGAATCAGGATCTTCTTGACATCCCTTGGATTTATAAAATAGACTTCCTGGCCCATGTTTTCCAGGGAGAGGAGGTACATAGAAGGTCACTAGTTCCTCAACTTTGTGAGTTTCTCGAGGAGTGATTTCTTTAAAATGTTGATGAGGAACAGGAGTGACTATGAGTGAAGTCTCTACTGTCGATGGATCTATGATTGTTTTAAACTAGGTGCACTGCACCTTACCTTCAAAAGAAAATTTGAACTCATAATCATAGTCAAAATGGTCTTCTTCAATCAAAGTTTTACTTGAAGATTCACATGGACCTTTGGATTTGAAAGGAACACATTAGTCTTCTTCTTCAGTATCACTGCCTAGATGAGGGACAATGTTATTGATTTTAAACTTGTTCTTTATATCCTTAGGGATATTTGAAACAATCTCCTTTCCTTTATTTTTTTATTTTCACCCTTCTTCTTAACTTGTTCTTTTATGGGTTTTGAAGTAGATACAGTATTTGCTAGTTATTTTGTTAGCTTTGATTCCCTCGGAAGGAAGTAACTAGCATCTTGATATATATTCATTTCATGCACCGTAAAAGGTTGTATGTCGCCCACAATATGGTATTCTTCCCCATCATTTGTATATTTCATACATTAATGCAATGTAGATGGGATAATGTCATACTTATGAAGCCATGGTCGACCTAGAAGTGCTCTGAATGAAGTATCTGCATCGATCACATGAAATTTGGCTTATGTATGGAGATCTCCAAATTTAAGGGGGAGGACAAATGACCCAATAGTTCTTTGTCCCTTCTCGTTAAAACCTTGAACCATAACTTTATCTCGTCCCAGATGTTGTACATCTAGAGATAGCCACCTGAGAGTCCTTAGGTTCATAAGATTCACGGAAGAATCGGGATCAATTAAGATCCATGGTATCATATCTTCATCACTTTTAGCTGCAACATACAGAGGGCGATTGTGCTCTGCAGTTCCAAGCATAAGATCTTCTTCTGAAAATGTGATGGCTAGAGGCTCTTGAACATGCAAGGTCTCCATTAGATAGCGCTTAACAAAATATGATTCGAACTTCTCCAGCTCTTTGAGAGCTTCAATTAAGGTGTTACAGAGATCTTCTCACATCAGAAGTGCTTCGTATACACTAAGTTGTGCCAAACATTTTCTTAGATGGGATAGAATGTTGTAATCAATCCCTTTAATTGGTGAAGACTTCTTATTTGAATCCTTAAGGATGACTTTTTTTCTTTATCTTTATTTATTGGCTTTTTCTCTGAAATGGTAGCACTTGACCACTTCTCAAGCACTTGAGCTCCTTTCACATCGAATCTTAGATGACTCGTTCTTCGACATCTCTTCTGTCAATGATGGGTGGAAAGATTCAGAATCACTGCCCAATTTTACATTCTTCATGTTTGCCGACATAGTGAGCTCTGATTCCTCTTCATTTGGGAAACAGAGTTCCTAAGCTATTATCATGTACCATCAAGCAAGATTCGTGAAGTTCTTGACTTCTTCTCCTATTTCTTCATTTATCTGAAGATTAGTTATGAATTCAGCAAGTGTGATGGGTCGTCTTGTTGGCTGTATGTAATCATCCATATTATTGATGAATCTTTATGTTAAGTTGCGACCATTCATAATATTTGTAATATTTTGTGCTACAGTCTTCTTCTTTTTCTTTAATTTATTCTTTCGTTTGGCAGGCTTTTTGGCCTTCCCTTGTGGTATTTGCCTAGGCTATCTTTCATAAGATGAACTAGCCTTTCCATAACTTGGGTTTTGTCTCAACTCAAGTACGGGCTCAAGTGGTGATTTTCATTGAATAATGCGCGCCTTCCGTCACTTTAATATTTTTTACGCCTTCTTAGAGGCGACTTATCCTTCATCATTAACCAATTTCTCTTTGCCTTTATTTTTGCTTAAAGATACTGAAGATGAAGTGATTACCTTTGTATATTCTTTCTTCGGACGCACCAATACACTGTCCGATAATGTGAATTCTCCATTTTTATATTTTCTCTCTAGCCAATCTTTGAATATGTAGTAATCTTCAATAGGATGGCTGAGCACCTGATAATATGGGCAATAATTAGGGTTACTAGCTTGTTCAATCTCTTCAAGTCTTTTACACTCTAGTAGCTGGAGACCTGCTTTGAGTGCATGCTTGAATAGTTTAGCCACACTTTTTCTCTTAAAAGAATACTCTTTTTTCAGCTTTTCTTTTAAGGTTAGGGTCATCAAGTCATTCGTTCCTTTTGTTTGTTTTGGTCGCTCGCCTTCACTGAAGCGACCTCGAGGCACATCATTACCTCCAAGTATGAACTTGGGTTGTGGAGCAGGGTTGAATGACTGCTTTGGTCTTTATTGGTTAACATGTAACCTTTCTTTGTCTACAATATAGACTGATTGTTTATTTATATTTTTCATGAACGAGGTGAAATTTATTTCACCATTCTTTGGATCTGGAGCTTTTGCTCTTTGGATTTATCTTGCTGGCTATTAAAGCGTGATAAATTTAATTTCTCAAATTTAGCCACCCTATCAAATAGCTCTTAAAATGTGGTAATTGAAGCCATGCAAAGATAATGCGTCATCTTATCATTGATGTTATCTATCAACAGTTGGATTGCATGCTCTTCTTCTAATTGTTGCTCATATTTTATACTCACATTTCGCCAACGTGTGATATATCTGGTTACTGACTCATCTTTCTTCCTCTTCACAAGGGCGACACCTATGTTGGTATTGGCGCACACTAGATGGCTCACTGACTTACTGCACCATATATGTTATTTCAATAGTCGTTGCATACTCTTCTTCTTCTTCATCCCCTTGGATACAAATTTCTGATCGACATCTCCAATGGACTTCTGATTCCAAGTGTGGAATCGAGACTTCTTCGATTAGAGGGCTTCGATCAAAGCTGACCTCCTCTCTATGGGACAAAGTTGATTGGCGACGAGATCCCTTGGAGGATTCTCCAAGATGTCTACCATCAGATTCTTTATCATCTGGGACCCTCTTTTTAGGCTCCCACCGCTGATAAATTTGAGTTGGGGCGGATCTCCGGGAATGTACACTAGATGTCACGTCGTGTCTTTGCTCTAAGGTAATTTCTTTTTGAGGCCCAGGCCTCCATATTTGCTTACCTTTCTAACGGGACCTTCGATGGGATTCGAATCGTTCTAGTGTCACACCCTCATTCACCGCATGGAAATGGATTGGTTGGCATCTATTGGAGTTATAGATAAGGTCTCGAAGGAGCGATCTGCATCCTTGATGCGAAACTTGATATCTTCTTTTCATCAATCCTCTCTCCTTAGCGGCTTGAAAGACCTGATGCACTCTTACAGATATGATTTTGGGTTTCCTCACAGGAGGAGCTGGAGCCTGACGTTGTCGGGTCTAGAAGAGCTATTTGAGTTGACCAATTGAGCTATTCCATTTTACCACTTAAGGTTGTCAAACCGGTTGTAGGTAGGAACACTCACTGCTGGTTCTATAATTGTTATGGCTGAAGCGAATGATGGAGCTCATTTGAACCTTTTCTTCTTTTCATTTGGTGGTAAGTTATTTTGACTAGAGCGTCTTGATAACATCTCTTAATGATTGGTGTCTCGGCGAGAACTCTCAGGCGAAAGTTTTTTGAGGTCTCCGATGCGATAGGAACATGGCTGTGGCCTCTTTAGAGATTCTGCGCATGGCGTCGGATGAGTATGGACTTCAACAAGTTGGCTAACAACTTGATTTAGGATGGGCGAAATCGCTATCAAGGATGGTAGGCGTCTTCCAACCGATGATGACATTTTGCCAATGGATGTTGGTGTCATATCGAAGTGGCTAACGGTTGTGTTACGGATGGTCATCGGAGTTTCAAAGGTAAATATTAGTAATTGAAAAAAACTATCACCTTTCTTACGAAAATAGATTCTGATAAGACAACATCTTAGCGTATACGCAAAATAAAATCTCAATTACTACGACTTTATTTATAAAGCTTTTAGATTTTCTCTGACTTATCATTTCTCATGTTTTGTTTTTTTTTTATTGTCATTTTTTTTTTTACTCATGAATTATAACTTAGATTGGGTAGCCAAGATGAAAAGAAAGCGCTCCCTTAACATGAGAAATTAGTAAACCACAAATATAACAATACTGACCTCACTATTAATTTCCTTGACACTACCTCCTCTCTTACAATTAAGGTGAACCAGCTCAATGGTTGTGAAAGCAGCAATCTACGCAGTCATCACAGTAACGGAACTCTATAAAATAGAATCCTGGAATGTAACGTAGCGGGGAGAGAGGATCTGAAACCCTAGCTTCCCGCGTACAGTTCAACATCGGAGGCCCGGGGGTCTGAGCTGAATGCCACATCCAATGAGATCTCTACGGGATGGGCATTGAAGGTGGAAGCTGGGAGAGGCGATGAACGGGATTCGACCATGGGATTTGGCGGAGAAGACCAAATCCATGGAAAAAGATGGAGGTGGTGGGAGTAGATGGCTAAGTATGAAGCGCGAGGCAGGGCCGTGAGGAGGGGTAAGCCACGTGATGTGGGGCACCATGTAGCCGTTGCGCTTTCATGGCGGCAGGATGCAAAGATAAGGGTGCGAACTGAACCAAGCAATATTAGTCGCCTTTGGTGGGGTAATGGATAAATGTGTTAGCTCCGGTGCCATTTATTTGTGAGCTAACAAATTGAAAATAATATATTAATATAATTAGAATTTAAATATAAATTTATTAAATGAATATTTACATTTATATCATATAATTTTTATATATTTAAATATATATAATAATTAAAATTTAATATTTATCTATATAACACATTTAATGCATGAATATATACATTTTATTTAAATAATAATAATAATGATTGTTGATGGCTAGAAAATCAGTTGTGGTAGAGTGAAAGTTCTCACCTTTGTTAAAAATCAAGTAGTGTATTTAAAAGTGAAACGAAACTCAATTTTACGTGAAAAATCTCGAAAGAGGAAAAATCAACTAGTAAAAACTTACTATATATTTATTTTAGTCTGAGTTTTCTCGATAACGAGATTACATATAATATATGAGAAGACGTATTAATCCCGTCATGAAACAGATATAATCACGTTGAGTTGTAATTCTTGATGGTAATAGGTGATGGCAATGACATCCACTTCGATGAAGGTGTCATGATGGACCGGCGAAGATTGGCATGGCGGTGGCGGTCAGTGACGGCCAGTGGTTGGCAACCGTCAGTGGTATCGATTGTCTTGGAAGATCTTGAGCTTTAGAGCTCTCTCTCCTCAGCCTCCCTCATATGAGGAATGAGGGGTTATTTATAGATTGGAAGAGTGACATCTCTGTTACATGCAAAATCCGAACCACTCCTCTCCATCGGACGGCTCATGATGATTCTCTTGATCATATGATGTATTTTGTGTATACGAATGCTCAAATGATGTCAGAATTATGAGATCTTAGGTTTGTTAGATCCACGTGATGCTCGATTTGATAAACACTCCTGTTTAAGTCGATTGATAATAAGCTTGATCTCGGTTAGTCTTGATTGGATCACTTTCGATGTTAAGATTCGTGCTTCAACTAGTGGAATTTTCAGGG
This sequence comes from Cymbidium sinense, assembly GCA_021442155.1. Taxonomy (NCBI): domain Eukaryota; kingdom Viridiplantae; phylum Streptophyta; class Magnoliopsida; order Asparagales; family Orchidaceae; genus Cymbidium; species Cymbidium sinense. Next base: position 140,844,513 of record CM038223.1, on the reverse strand, counting down.
TCATATCAGTTGCCCCTTATTTTTGGATGACATTATCTCAATCATCCAAAAATATGTGTCAAGTGTATTAAAATAATAAATTCTTTAATGATATTTAAGGGTCCATTATACATTTTGAAAGCAGTCTTGACAATTATGACTTCGGAAGCGGGTAGCAGATGTGTGTAGGTATCATGGCGAATTTAGTTATAGACTCGAGAACGGCGGTCCGGGCGGTGGCGCGACGCATGCAGCGCCCATGCATGGCGTATGTCATACAGTAGCGCTATGATATGACCCAAGTTAATGGCGAAACAGCCGCGATGCGTGAAAACCAGTTGATGAGTGAAAGTTCTTAGCGCTATGAAATCCGACACATGTATTTAAAGAGTGAAAGAAAACTCAATTTTATGTGAAAACCTGAAAAGAGGAAAAACAGGTTATCCAGAAAAGCTTTCACTATGTATTTATTTTGAGTACAAGTTTTCTCGATAACGGGATTATAATTGTATATGAGAAGAGTATGAATCCCAAAATCGAACATGACCATATAGTCCGTTGAGTTATATGATTCTAATGGTAGTAGATGATGGTGAAACGGACATCCGATGATGAAGGTCATCATGATGGAGACCGACGAGGCAGCGGCAAGGATCGGCGGTAGCGGTGGCATGCCGGTGGCGGTGGTTGGCGGCCAAGTCAGTGGTGACGGTGTGCTTGGAAGATCTTCAAGCTTGAGCTCTCTCCTCTCTCTCTTGGCTCCCCTCATGAGGAATGAGGCTATTTATAGATTGGCAGTGATGTCTCGTAAATACGCAAAATCAACCACTTCTCTCTGACGGCTCATGGTGATTCCCGATCATATGATGTATTTTGTGTATTTGAATGCTCAAATGATGTCGGAATTATGAGATCTTAGGCTTGTTAGATCCGGCTCGTCAAGGCGCTCGATTTAACTATAAACATTCCATGTTTAATGGTCGATTGATAATAAACGCTTGATCTCGGTTAGTCTTGATTCAGGATCAGATTGATTTCGACGTTAAGATTTGTGCTTCGACTAGTGGAATTTTCAGGGTCATATCAATGATGATGACATTTTTATATAATATAGGAGATTTAGAATTTATTTATATAAATAATTAAATTTAAATGTTAATTATATAAACATATAAAAATTATATGATATGTATGTAAGTCCTTCTTTCTTAAAAATATCTAGAATATTTACCTATTTTCTTCAAATCATTTGATTTTTTATCATCTATTCTCTAAATTATATTTCTTCGATTTTTTTATAATATTTTTTCTTAAATGCTTTCTTTTTTTTTATAATAAACGAGCTTGATCTCAGACAAGAAAATAGATTTACAATAGAGCTCAATTTCAACTATTATTCGAGCTCAGGCTCATATAAGGATGGTTCAAACTCAATTTTACTTCTTTACACCTTCAATTGAGAGCTTTTGTGTGAGCATATTTGTGCTTGATCCCTAAACACTTTGATAGATACTAGAAGGAATAATAATTCTTGATTTTTCAACTAATATGCGTCTTTATAAAACAAATTTTAAATTGTATCATCCATCATTAGTTACTTTTTTCTATGCCCAATTTAGTTTTGTTTTAAAAATACATATCTTCAATTATGTCCTCTATATTAGCTATCTTTTAAAACTACTATCATAACAATCACAACAGTTTGTACTACTCGGTTGTTGATATGATCATCTCCTTTAAAATAATAATATTTCATTCACATCTTTCTCTTTTAATTGCACCTTATATAAGATAGTTTTCCAATATAAAAAAAAGTTGTTGAGCTCTCCACTGTAAAAGGTACCACTCTTTCGGAGCCTCATATGAACTTCCCATAGGTTATAGTTATTAGTATTAAACATTGCTAACAAAATTAAACAACTATGATCAATGTGAAAGCTTTGATATCATGTGAAGATCTAGATAGTTAAAGATAATTGTCTATGAATACAATTGATTTGATGTAAACCATCTATATTAAAATTATAATTCTATGATAAACAAGATAATATAATCCAAGATATAACATAAAATTAATAACACGATGGATATAAATTGAGAAAATGACCATAGTTATTGTAAATTTATATTTAATCAAGTCTATTTGTGATAAATTATAATTGTGCCCCTTGAAATTTGACATTGTTATTAAAAAAGTTACATTTAGAGAGTCACAACAACAACAAGCCTTTATCCCACTAAGTGGGGTCGGCTACATAAATCTTTCGTCTCCATTATGTCCTCTTATGTGTCATATTTATACATTTAGAGTCACATTGGAATTATATTATTTAAAATCCAAAATTTACCAAAAGAGGTCATAATTTATACATTTAAAATGAACATACAAGATCTTGAAGATCACTGTAATTTAAACCATTCTCATTAAACAATATGAAATAGTGAGTTAATTTCTCTAGGATGACAAACTTATTTGAATTTTTTAAAAAAATTGACCATTGTGTGATATGCGAGGATATATTTGTCAAGCATTAATCAATGCATATTTTAATAATGAAAAAAATTAAATCATTTTCTATTATGTTGAACACACTAAAGTTATTTTGGTTGACCTTAAACTAATCAAATATATAATATCATTGACCTTAAACAACTAGCTATATATGAGGATGGAGATGTGAGATCCGAAAATTCGCCAACAACCTCTTCTGGAAAAGAAATGAGTTGTTTTGGTGTCGGTAAAAATTTCAAAAGGCAGATGAATAGTAGATAAGACACTACCCAGAGATTTCGTCCTCATTTGGTGAGAACTTTTTATATTTGGTTCTAGGTTTCCTATAGGTGAAGCCCCTATAGTTAATTACCCTTCTCAATATTAAGAGAACACTTTCAATTAAGACCGGTCAATGAATCATTAAATAACGAATATATAATTGCAATGAGTGGATGTTGAATTTATGAAATTTATTATTTTTAATTAAAACTTTTGGTGGGGGGAACGATGACGCTCCCGATCTAGATCTCATTGTTCGTCATCCGAAATGTACTTGCCCACTTAGTCAGGAGGTGTCCAACGTAGAAGGATCTTTATCGGAACACATGAGTTACATTATCCAAGGTGTCCTTGTAGACGGGGTAGAGTTTGTCAGGAGACAAATATAAGTCAACCTTAAACATAGCTTTTTGCCCAACCAAATACATTCTACATTTCCGCTCAAAGTGCAAAGCCGTTGGGAACGAGCAACGGCAATAATATAATGGTGTCATGTCGCGGTGAACCACCCGATCAGAGGGCTATAGTCGTAACCACCATTTATGTGATGCTATTTCACGGTGAAACCACACGGACAAAGGACACGGGCCATGTCCTTACGGGCTTAGGAATATTTGAGTGTGAAGTTAGTTATGCATTTGATTTGACATAGGCTCTTTGTGAGCAAAAGTTTTCTTAATTTGTCACCCCCACACAAACAGTTGCTGAGGGGTGGATTGATGTTTTTAAGTTTTAATTTAAATAATTAATTTTATTTTCATTTATATTTTGTTATTTAAATTTTGATCATTATATGATTGATTTAGATTTGAATATATGATCATTTATCATTAGAATTTTAATAGTAATTGCCCTTCTCGATCATAGGACTAATATCAAGTGATAAACTTTGTCTACTATGTCTATTTTTTTTGCCGAGGATCGGGTCTAAAATCATTGTCTCAAGAAGTATAATCTTTCAAACCTTGTCCACCATAGCTTGAACATAGAGGATCGGGCTTGCAGGATTGAGACTTTTCTTCTTGAGGGTTTGAACTTCAGAAGTTATGTCAATTGATTCATATCATGTAATTATATGACAAAATTAGCTTCTCAGATATTATTGGCTTGAAATTCTTATAATATCAAATTTTTAAGTTTTGTTCACCCGGACCCGGTCCTAAGACCAAATCGGAAAATATAGCATTTATTCTTTTGCTTTATATCTAACTTGCATATGTTCCTAAATGTCGGAATATTTCAACACACATATGAGTATCTGTTCTTTTTTTTATTGTATAGACATATGAATGTCAAGTTGAAATGTAGGTGTCAATTTGCAAGTTTAGATTTCGATATGACATTTTTTAGGTTTTGTTAACCAGGACCTAGTCTTAAGACCAAACGAGGATTTGTAGCATCTATTCTTTCATTTTTGACTTAACGAACACTTCAATATACACACAAATATCTATTCTTTAAAAATTACATGGACATTAAGATGTCTAAGTTAAAGTTTATATGTCAAATTATTGATTTTGATTTTTTTATTAGTTTTGTTAATCCGGACCCTGTCCTAAGACCAAACCGGGAAACATATCATCTGTTCATTTATATTTAACTTAGCGAATACTTCAACATACACATGAATATATGTTATTTGAAAATTGCATGACATTAAATTGTCTAAGTTGAAGTTTATATGTCAAATTATAGGTTTAGATTTTTTGAGTTTTGTTAACCCGGACCCGGTCCTAAGACAAAACTGAGAAATATAACATTTGTTCTTTGCTTTATTTTTATTTTGCATTTGGGAAGCATATTTTCCTAAATTTTGATCTAATAAATATTTTAACATACATACAAGTATTTGTTTTTTTTAAAATATCGTATGGACGTATGAATGTCAAAGTTGAAATAACTATGTTTTGTATGACATGTCACCTTTAATACATGCTATAAAATAAGTAGTAATCTATTTTTGATCAAACAAGTATCTATTATTTTTGGTATTTAACATTCTCAAATGCAAACCGAACAAATATCGTATAAATTTGCACATCATAATCAAATCCTATTATGCATATTAGGATTTGGGTAGTTGAAGGTTAATTCAAACACAAGCATATACATGTGTTTCTATTCATACCTCTTTGAATTTGAATGAGAGCCTTATGTTTAATAATACTCTTCATATACACATCGAAAAGAAAGAGTGATATGTAGAAAAAATGATACTTATGTTAATCAAGCTACCCACTTACTTCTCATTTAAGGATCAAATATTTAGGATCCAAGAAACTTTCCCGAGGGACTTAAGCTTCATGTATAACAAGTGATTTTGGAGGATCATGTCGATGTAAATTGAATGTTTATGAGGTAAAATGTAATTTGAACATTACCAATCAGCCAACTAAAAGGGTTTTAAAATTGTATTCAATGTGACATTTTAAAAGCTCATTGACTCAAGTGTAAGGCCGTTCATATGAGACATAAATTGGACACTCATTTATAGGTATAGTATGAAAGAATGTCATTTTTAAATAACCAATCAGCAAATAAAAGAAGGCTGAAATTTGTTTAGAGTGACATTTAAGAGCTCATTTGATCAAGTATAAAGCCACTCATGCAAAATAGAGTTTGTCATTTATCCATGGGTATGACATGAATATTATTTAGATGAAATGTCCTTTTTTATGTGACCAATCAACAAACAAAATAGGGCTGAAAATTATTTAGAGTGACATTTTAAAAGCCCATTTGATCGAGTATAAAGCCACTTATGCAAGATAAAGTTTAGCATTTATCCATGGATATGATACGAATAATATTTAGATGAAATGCCCCTTTTATGTGTGTAAGGCAAAGAGGTTGAAATTTATTTAGAGTGACATTTCAAAAACTCATTTGATCAAGTATAAAGCCACTTATGCAAGATAATGTTTGACATTTATCCATGGGTATGATATGAACATTATTTAGATGAAATGCTCCTTTTTATATGACCAATCAACAAATAAAAGAGGGATGAAATTTATTTAGAGTGACATTTTAAAAGCCCATTTGATCAAGTATAAAGCCACTTCTGCAATATAAAGTTTGGTATTTATCCATGGGTATGATATGAATATTATTTAGATGAAATGTCTCTTTTTATGTGACCAATCAACGAACAAAAGATGACTGAAATTTATTTATAGTGATATTTTAAAAGCCCATTTGATTGGGTATAAAGCCCAATGGATCTTTCATATAAAGAGGAGGTGCATCAATTCTAAATGTATCAATTCTAGATGGGCTCTTTTCTTTTTTTGTAAAGGTTCAAGTAAATAAAAAGTAGCTCATAATATTATGATTCATAGCCCATGTTCCTCTTAATGAGGGAAGAGGAAATGACAAAAAGAGTAAGGATCTCCCCTTAGATTCATGTTATAATTCTAGATGTTTCAATTCTAGATGGGCTCTCCTCTTTTTTTGTAAAGGTTCAAGTAAATGAAAAGTAGCCCATAGTATTATGATTCATAGCCCATATTCCTCTTAAGGAGGGAAGAGGAAATGACAAAAAGAGTAAGGATCTCCCCTTAGATTCATGTTCATGTCATAAGAATTTAAGGGAAAATGACAAAGGGGGTAAAAGTTTTCCTTTAAATTCATGTTTATGTCAAGGGAACATTAAGAGAAAAATGACAAAAAGAGTTAAGATGTCTTCTTAGATCTATGTTTATTAGAAAATTTATTTCCCCCTCAAATCCATATTTTTGTCATATGACATTAAAAAAAATGACAAAGATATAAGAGTATGTCATATGTCAATAAGAGACAAATGACAAAAATAGAAATGCATGTTATGTGTTATTAGAAGACAAATGGGTAAAATAAATTTAACCCCCTTTACATGCAAGCTAATGACAAAAAGGGCACAAGTACACATCAAGTGTTATTAAGAAAATATGACAAAAAGAAAGTTTATTTCTCACTCAAATTTATATTTTTGTCATGTGACATAAAAAAAAATGATAGTGATATAATAACATGTCATATGTTATTAAGAGACAAATGATAAAAATAGAAATGCATGTCATGTGTCATTAGAAGACAAATGGGTCAAATAAATTTAACCCCCTTTACATGCAAGCTCAAGACAAAAACCATAAAGGAAAGAAAATTAATGGGATAACACAAGTCCCACTTTTTTTTGTTTTCTTCTTTTTTGGCCTTATACTAAGAGGCTTATAAATAAGAGGGAAACCCCTTCTCATGAGATTTTACTTTTCCATTCCTCATCTTTTTCTTTCAAGACAAATTGCAAGCCTAAATCCTCTAAGGGAGTCTACCCAACTTGCAAAGAAAAAGCCAATTTAGATCATCTTAACTTGTAAGTCCTTTCTAATTTCATATTGTAGATGTATCCAACATCATTTCATATAAATGGACATTTGCTAATAAAAGCTAATAAGATATATTCTCTTTATGTTCAACCATGCATAAGTATGTGCCTTTAAAATATATATTTTTTTCTATGTTCAACTATGCATAAGCATGTTCTGATAGAATATATCATTTTTCTATGTTCAACTATGCATAAGCATGTGTCAATAGAATATATCATCCTTCTATGTCAACTATGCATAGGTAGGTAAGGATTGTTGCAAAAATGAATAAGTAAGATAAAATAGATGTCCATACTAAACTCATGTTTAGGCAAAAGAGAGACAAATATATCATAAATGCATGTTTAGTAGTAAGATATTGTTTAAGTCACATGACATATAATTAGCATTTAGGCAAAAGGAGATTAAAATTCTAATCAAATATGTGCCTCATAATATGTCAATTTAAACAGTGATTAAGACAAACATTACTCAACATCAAGTATTTGTCATGTAATATGTCAACTTAAATGGAGATTTAGATAAATATTACTCAACATCATAGCATTAATCAACACATCATAATTGTCATATGATAGAATAGCTTGCATGCTACTAAATCAATACATAAACACACACATATATGACATGGGAATTCAAATAATACTTTAAGTATTTACATCTTCTTTCTTCTTTTTTTTTTAATCAAAATTTCCTGCAGCCTCCCGGCGTCATCCTCGCATATGGGGGCGGCTTTGGGAGATTAGGCCTTCCCACCATGGCAAGAAAAGTGTGCATGATAGGTGTCAAGACAGCGAAAAAATTTATTTTACCACGCCAAAAGGCATGGGTTTCCATGCCATTGAACAACGTGAACAAGTACTTATCATAACAGTTTTCCCTGCCACGTTGGAATAATGTGAACAGGTACTTATAGCAACCTATTTCCCTACCACGTTAGAACAACGAGAATAGGTAGTTTTCACAAGATTCCCCACCACATTGAAATAATGTAACGGGTACTTATAGCAACAGATTTCTCTGCCACGTTGGAACAACGTGAACAGATACTTATCACAGCATATTTTCCTGCTGCATTGGAACAATGTGAACAGGTACTTATAACACAACATATTTCCTAACTTGCCTTTATATGTGTATGACATATGATATATTTAATATTGCATTTGAAGCATCATAAACAATGAGTTATCACTTAAGCTTTTAATCACATATGATTGCCATCACCTGATCTTCTCTTTTTTTTCTTTTTTTTTAGCATGCTAGGTGAAGTATTTCTCTCAAATTAGATGTCAAATCATAGGCATGCATTGATTAAAATAGAATTTTGCAATCTTCATGTAACTTTCATTCATCCTTAACAATGAGAAATATTCATCTTGATACATGAAAATTAAAATGATATCTCAAAGGAGAGATTTTGAACCAATGTCATGTGAAACACATGTTTTGAATCAATGTCATACGAAACACATATTTTGAACCAATGTCAAACTAAACATATGGCATGAGTTATAAAGAGCAAGAGATTTAAATATAAGTAAAGGTTTTGAACCAATGTCAAACCCAAAACGCCTCTTTCTTTACTTCAACTTAGCAATAAAATTAGCCATAAACATCAAAAAACTAGAATATAAAAGAGGGGAAAGCTTGCTAGTAGTTTTTGGACTTGAACCACATAATACCCTAAACCTTTCTTTCCATTTCAGATTTTAATTTAAGCATGTAGGAGAATTGCACAAATATTTACTCCTCCAAAACAACAAGGCATATAAAGATAGAGGAAAAAACTTGCTAATAGGTTAGGATTGGAACCACAACACCTGAAGCCCTTTCTTTCCCATTGAAGATTTTAATTAAAGCTAATAGGAAAATTGCACAAGTATGTATTCCTCCAAAACAGTAAGAACTGAAAGACAAAAGATAGATAAAAATTTGCTAATATGTTAGGATTGGAACCACCACACCCTAAGCCTTCTTCTTTCCCATTTCAGATTTTAATTGAAACTAATAGGAAAATTGCATAAGTATGTATTCCTCCAAAACAATAAGAACTGAAATACAAAAGATAGAGAAAGAATTGCTAATAGGTTAGGATTGGAACCACAACACCCTAAGCCCTTTCATTTCCCATTTCAGATTTTAGTTGAAGCATATAGGAAAAATTGTGCAAGTATTTACTCCTCCCAAAACAACTAGGACTAAAATATAAAAGATAGAGAAAAACTTGTTAATAGGTTAGGATTGGAACCACAACACCCTAAGCCCTATCCTTTCCCATTTCAGATTTTAATTGAAGCATGTAGGAAAAATTGCGCATAGCTTAGGGTTTGAGCCATACACTATCTCAAATCACATTCCCACATTTTTTTTAATTTTTGTTAAACATGTATAAAAAAGGTTTAGCAAACATCAATCCTTCCAAACAGCAAAAACTGAAGTATAAAGAGACAAGAAATTTTACACATAATCTAGGATTAAGCCATGCGACATTTCGAGTCCCCTCTTTTAATTTCAGATTTCGACTTAGCATGTCAACACTTCAAAACCCTTTTCTTCTCTCTCTTTTTTTTATTTTAGATTTCAACCTAGTATGTGAAACAAAATTTTGCACATATTCTAGGATTTAAGCCACACAATACTTCAAATCCCCTCTTTCAATTTCAGATTTTAAACTAGGACATGAAAAAGGCATGACATACATCATCTCACCCATAAAGAATCGATTTAGTAAGATAAAAAGAATAAAATCCATAGAAGATAGCAAGCAGCATGAGATTTGGATCATACATCATCTTTAAACACATTTCCATGCTTCTAGTCCAGTTTTCCATAGGTAAAAAAAAAATTTAACAAGCATCATTTCATCCAAACGATAGAAACTGAAGTATAAGGAGAAAGAAAACTTGTACATAGCTTAGGGTTTGAGTCATACACTATCTCAAAACCCATTTTAGACTTCAGATTTCACTTTATCATAAAAGAAGCATAACCAACACATCTTCATCTTATGCATAAATCATTTTTAGCAAAGTAGAAATATGAACATCCATAGATAATAGAAAATAAAATGAGATTTGGGCCATATATCTTCCCAAATTATTTTTCAAAGTAGAAACCATGAACATCCATAGATAATACAAAACAAAATGAGATTTGGGCCATACATCATCCCAAATATCAAAAGTAAACTCTTGGCATCATCTCAAGTATAAGGTAAAGTAAATTTACCGAAACCCTAACTTCCAAAAGAACTTAAATGCGTGAAAATAAGCTTAGGGTTAAAAAGAGATGACCTAGAGATTTTGAACGCTAAGAGGAAAGGAGGAGAGAGGGTTTGGTTTGCTTGGGAAGAGTAGTGGGCTCGGAGGGCTCTGGGAAGGAATGCAGGAGAAAGGAAGAAGAACCTCGAGGAAGCTTTAGAGAGAAAATGAGAGAGGGAAGTCTACGTGAGAGGGAGGATCGCGTGATAAGCGAGAAATGGAGAGAATGAAGGAATTGTGAAGAAGGAGAGTCGTATGATGGATGAGGATAACCTCGTTGTCTTGAGTTTAGGTTCGCATGATTACATTGGTTGGCGTCAATAGAAATATTAGCGACTATTTTCATTGGTCGGCTATTTTAATTGGATGAGTAAACGGCTGGGATTAGGATAAAGCTTAGGGAATTAAGGGATTAAGCAACCACTTAATTATTTTAATTCCTTATTAATATCATTTCGCATCAGATATGAGGAAATTATTTTGTGCGATAAACCCTAGAAATATGGATGTCTATTTTAGGTGATTCTGTTGTGCCGAACGCAACAGCGCGGTCGATTTTACGATCGGAGGTTGTTTAGATAACGTCGGTGACGGCTGAAATGAAATTGAGTTTAAATTGTGCGACATCACGCTCGAATTGATCGACGTTTGCGTACACTTTATCGAATCGATCGCGGAAGGTGTCGTTTAATAGATTTCGATGTTTTAGCGACAGTGGCGCGATTAATTTTACGAACGGAGGTTGTTTGGATGTCATCAAGGCATGCATTGTGATTAAAATAAAGTTTGCAATCTTCATGTAACTTTCATTCATCCTTAACAATGAGAAATATTTATCTTGATACATGAAAATTAAAATGATATCTCAAAGGAAAGGTTTTGAACCAATGTCATGTGAAACACATGTTTTGAACCAATGTCATACGAAACACATGTTTTGAACCAATGTCAAACTAAACATATGGCATGAGTTATAAAGAGCAAGAGATTCAAATGTAGTAAAGGTTTTGAACCAATGTCAAACCCAAAACGCCTCTTTCTTTACTTCAACTTAGCAATAAAATTAGCCATAAACATCAAGAAACTAGAATATAAAAGAGGGGAAAGCTTGCTAGTAGTTTTTGGACTTGAACCACATAATACCCTAAACCTTTCTTTCCATTTCAGATTTTAATTTAAGCATGTAGGAGAATTGCACAAATATTTACTCCTCCAAAACAACAAGAACTGAAATATAAAAGATAGAGGAAAAAACTTGCTAATAGGTTAGGATTGAAACATCAACACCTGAAGCCCTTTCTTTCCCATTGAAGATTTTAATTAAAGCTAATAGAAAAATTGCACAAGTATGTATTCCTCCAAAACAGTAAGAACTGAAAGACAAAAGATAGATAAAAACTTGCTAATATGTTAGGATTGGAACCACCACACCCTAAGCCTTCTTCTTTCCCATTTCAGATTTTAATTAAAACTAATAGGAAAATTGCATAAGTATGTATTCCTCCAAAATAACAAGAACTGAAATACAAAAGATAGAGAAAGAATTGCTAATAGGTTAGGATTGGAACCACAACACCCTAAGCCCTTTCCTTTCCCATTTCAGATTTTAGTTGAAGCATATAGGAAAAATTGTGCAAGTATTTACCCTCCCAAACAACTAGACTAAAATATAAAAAGATAGAAAATTTGTTAATAAAGTTAGATTGGAACCACAACACCCTAAGCCCTATCCTTTCCCATTTCAGATTTTAATTGAAGCATGTAGGAAAATTATGATAAATGGTTTTCATACACTATCTCAAATCACATTCCCACATTTTTTTTTTTAATTTTTGTTAAACATGTATAAAAAGGTTTAGCAAACATCAATCCTTCCAAACAGCAAAAACTGAAGTATAAAGAGACAAGAAATTTTACACATAATCTAGGATTAAGCCATGCGACATTTCGAGTCCTCTTTTAATTTCAGATTGACTTAAGATGTCAACACTTCAAAACCCTTTTCTTCTCTCTCTTTTTTTTTTTATTTTAGATTTCAACCTAGTATGTGAAACAGAATTTTGCACATATTCTAGGATTTAAGCCACACAATACTTCAAATCCCCTCTTTCAATTTCAGATTTTAAACTAGCACATGAAAAAGGCATGACATACATCATCTTACCCATAAAGAATCGATTTAGGTAAGATAAAAAGAATGAAATCCATAAGATAAAGAGCGCATGAGATTTGGATCATACATCATCTTTAAACACATTTTCACGCTTCTAGTCCGCTTTTCCAAAAAAAAAAAAAATTTAGCAAGCATCATTTCATCCAAACGATAAAATCAAGTATAAGGAGAAAGAAAACTATACATAGCTTAGGGTTTGAGTCATACACTATCTCAAAACCCATTTTAGACTGATTTCACTTTATCATAAAAGAAGCATAACCAACACATCTTCATCTTATGCAGAAATCATTTTAGCAAAGTAAATATGAACATCCATATAATAGAAAACAAAATGAGATTTGGGCATATATCTTCCCAAATTATTCAAGAGTGAAACCATGAACATCCATAGATAATACAAAACAAATGAGATTTGCCATACATCATCCCAAATATCAAAAGTAAACTCTGGCATCATCTCAAGTAGAAGGTAAAGTAAATTTAATGGAAACCATAACTTCCAATAGAACTTAAAGAAAATAAGCTAGGTTATTTAGATGACCTAGAGATTTTGAACGCTAAGAGGAAAGGAGGAGAGAGGTTTCGGTTTGCTTGGGAAGAGTAGTGGGCTCGACTAGGGCTCACGGGAAGGACGAACGGGAGAAAGGAAGAAGAACCGCACGAGGAAGCTTCGGCCGGGAGAGAAAATGAGAGAGGGAAGTCTACGTGAGAGGGAGGATCGCGCGCGTGATAGCTTCAGAACTGAGAGTAGCAGAGGAATGAAGGAGTCGTGAGGAAGGAGAGTCGTATGAGCGGGATGAGGGATAGCCTCGTTCGGTGCCGAGTTTAGGTTAAGCCGCATGATTCCGTTGGTTGGCTAAGCGGCGTCCAATAGGAAATATTAAGCGACTATTTTCATTGGTCGAGGGGCGGCTATTTTAATTGGATGAGTAAACGGCTGGGATTAGGATAAAGCTTAGGGAATTAAGGGATTAAGCAACCACTTAATTATTTTAATTCCTTATTAATATCATTTCGCATCAGATATAAATTATTTTGCGATAAACCCTAAAAATATACTATTTGGTGATTCATGCGAACGCAAATCCGATTTTAATGACGGAGGTTTTACAACGCCGACGCAAAATGAAATTGAGTTTAAATCACACACGCCGAATTGATCGACGCTGTATTATTGTCAATCGACGCGAAAAGTTCGTTTAAATTTCGATGTTTAAATACGCGAATTAATAACGTTTTGAGAAGTTCCCAACTTCGATATGCGTGTAATTTCATTAAAAATTTAATTTAATTTTTTTATCAATTGTTAATTGATTCGATATTTTTCATTTAATTAATTTTAATATTTTCGACGCATTACGAAGCCAAATTTTTAAATCGATGCGAGTTTGATCGAATCCGATCGCGATTAGGGCATTTTAATATCCAATTATGCAATGTTACTCTCATTAATTATTTATTTTAGCTTTCATGATTCATTTGACTTATGAACTATATGTAAAGGTCAATAGGAGGTAGATGCATTTAACATATATCAATCATATTGAATAATGAGTGTCGCATATGGGAAAGACAAAAGGTCATATTTTTGCTCTAGTGCTCCTTCAAATTCCATGTTTATAAAATAAATAAGGAGTGTATTTTTGTTCAAAATAAAACTTTAGTCATATTTCCCAAAGAAAATAAACAACGAACATATTTTCTAAATTTTCACTATTTATGACATATAAAATTAAATCTTCCAATAAATCAGCAAGACTAATTTTATTACTCAATTAACACATTTGAATCAATTTTATTTTATTCAATAATAATGTTTTTTACTAATATTAGTTGATCTATAATTTATAAAAAGTAATAAAATATTAATCATTAATTAATGCATTATAAAAGTAATTAAGCATTGAATTTATTTAATTATATTATTAATAATTTATTAGATTTAATATATTTTAAATTAATTATAATTTAAAAAAAATTAATTACTAAGTTTATTTAATCATTGTAGTAAAACTTATAATTTAAAAGTGAATTTTCATTTTATGCTGACATTAGATTAGAGAAATATTCATGCATTTAATTTATTGGTGACATACACTTAAAGTTTATTTTATGTGATGTTCTCCCTCTTTAATTGCTTATTATTTGTTGAAGCCCATCACAAAAAAGAATAAGTTAAACATAGACTTAAATTTGTGTTTGAACTATATTATTTGAACCTCAAAGGGGCTCCATCAGTCACTCTCAATCGTGTGCTGCATTCTCCAAACAACACTATTGTGCGAAGTCCTCGTTGGCATCAATTGTGAGATTATTCTCCTTAATGCGAGAAAACAATGTTTTACATTATTTAACATAGAGCAAAGTGCTAGGAGTATGGAAATGATTGATCCAAAGACATATCTACTTTTATCGTGACAACTTTATAATTTGATGACAAAACTAGTCAATTAAAAAAAATCACTAATGGTAAGCAAACGAGCAAATTTCAAATCTTTCATCATGTTGTATTGTAACAATTTATGAATTGCATTTGAATAATGCTCCATCCTTTTCAAAGTTTACTCAAGCTTTGCTTGAGCCACCCTCAATTTTTTAGCGAATCTTATTGAAAATTATAGTAACTCTATTTCAATATTGCGCAAACTATGTTCAAACCATACTAAAATATTATTCAAGTCATATAAAAATCTCACAATAGTATCAACACATCAAAATATTTTGCAATGATATAAGCATAAAAAGATTTTTTTTTATCATCTTAAAAATATTTACATATTAATAAATTTGTTAATTATCATACATATAGTAATTGTACATAAATTTATTAAATTATAATTAATTTTAAAGAATATTTTTTACTAATTATTGATTAGTAAATATTTAAATTAAGTAAATTTAATGCAATTATATTTAATTTTAAAGTAAATTTTAATAAACATTTTAATTTCAATCAATCAATTATCAAACCTATATTAATTGCAAGTAATTTTATTTAGTCATAATTAGCTTAAGTTAATATATTAATTAACATATTATTTACTAATTAAGTAAATTAAGTTAAATTTAAATTAATATTAATATAATAAAATTTCATTAATAAATATATTGTTAATTATAAATTTATTTAAAAATAATTAGATAAACTAAAAAGCAACTTAGTTAATTTAATATTTTAAATAATATTTACAAAGTACAAACCTCCTTCCCTCTCATCCCTGGATATTTGATTTGAAAAAAAATCTGATAAAAACAACGATTATAAAAAAAATCTGAGAAAAGATTACTTTACGATTATTTTGTTGAGTTTCTAATTCATGATTTTGTTTTCTTTTAATTAAAAAAATGTAATGTAAAGTATTTTAAAGTTTTGGCGTCTGACTTGACGGCGACTGTGTGGCTACAGTGGTCTGGCGGCCGACCGGTGGGGAAGCGGGGAACGCGACAAGCGGAGAGGGTGGCAGAGGCGGTAATGTGACGATGGCGAAAAGACGATAATATGACATTTATATTGGCCGTCTTGAAATTAAATTAAAATAAGATGTATTTCATGTAATATTAAAGTTTTATGTGTTAAATAATTAGATAGTTTAGAGTATGTATTTTAAATATTTAAATATAATACATTATATTATCTTAAAAATTTATTATACTAAGTCAAACATCAAAAAAAAAAAATAATTTCCTGCATTTTACGGCCCCTAAAACCCTACGTGCAGTCAAAATCATGAAGAGGATTCTTCTCCTACCACTCCACCCTACCGGAATCCATAGAAAAAAGAGAGACGACATTGCGAAGGTAACCCTCGTATTTTCTCTCGCTCCTCTTCCCGGGTTTCAGCTTTTGTAAATCCCGTAAATCCCGCTTGGCAACAGGATTTACTGAATCCGGGATTTAAGGCAAAACTGAGGAGAAACGGGATTTAAAATTCTGTAGGATTTAATGTTGTCATTTTTGCTGTTTGGCAGGATTGAGATTACATCCTGCTTACATCCTGCTCAAATCCTGCTACCAAATAGCCCTAAACAGTCTTCTTCTCCATAGGAAATTGCTTGTTACCTGCGCTTACTTATGGCGTCCTATCCAGAGCTGACGCAGAGGAAGCATCATACGAAGAAAAATGAAGATAAAAAAGGAGAAACCCTAACAGTAGAGGATGTTAAATCCCTAGGCCTCCAGCTCCTCTCATCCAGGGCTCACATCAACAACCTTCCCATCCTCCTTTCCGTCCTCTCTCCATCCTCTCCTGCCCACATTGTACTAGAATCCCTTATCTCACTTCAATCGTTTTTCCTTCCCCTTCTCCCGGAAGTTCCCTCCACTTCATCCCTTTCCAAGCAAACCGAAGCAGAGGAGGATCTGGATGCCTTCTACAACTCGTGGCTTCGGGCTAGGTTCGACGAGTTAGTGAACCTGCTGATAGAGATTGCTGTCTCATACAATTCTGTTGAGGCTCTTAAAGTATGCCACTTTGCTTGGATTGTTTTTCATGGTATAATATTTTCAAATTAGTCCTAATTGTGTATTTTTTGATGGTTAATTCTTTCAGGATGTTGCTCTGGATGCAATTATGGATTTTGTGAAGCAGGAAAAGGAGGGAAGGTTTAATTCTGCTATTTACCACAAACTTATTAGGAGCATAGTAAGTGGCATTAATCAGACTCTTAAGCATTAGCTTAAATAAAGAGCTTTATATTAAGCATTAATAAAACCCTTAACAAGTTTGTTTCCAAGTTTTAAATGATATTGTCGATGATTATAATTGAGCTTTATATTGAGCCTTAATCAAGCTTATAAATAAGCCCTTTCACGAGCTTCAAATGAAATTATTCATGATCATCAATCTATTTAAGTTTGTTCATTTATCAATGGTTTGTAAAAGTATTAAAGCTTCTTTGATTAGTAAATTGAATGATCATAATCAAGTTTTAGTAGCTTGACAAGCATTTTGGTTCATTTGCTGTTTTATCAAGTGGCCTCATTCGACAAGGTGAGCAAAGGAGGGTGGGCTTTGTGGGGAGTGCTTTTTGCTAACTTTCTTGTAGTTGGCGAGAACTACTCTCTAATGATGATAGCATGCATTAATGATGTCTGATGATTGAGTTGACCGACTTCATGCCTTAACAAGCGATCGGGATCATTGATGTGAGACCTAACGAGATTTTCAAGGCTAGTTGGCATTTGAGAGGTGGAGTTTGGTGGGTTTTTTAAGCTGGCTTTCGATTTATATAGGGAATTTTTGCTAGAGAAAAATAGATTAAGAATGGGAATTGTATTTCAAGGGCTAGCTTGTTTAGTTGATTACGACCTTAGAAGTTGTTGTTAAGATCATGCACTTGATCGTCATCTACATCATAATAATTCACTCTTTGGGGTGAGATTACATATGTATGTTATATATCATAATTGATTTTTTTTAGAGTTTAGGCAACTATTTATTGTTGATTAAATTATAAGCATGTGAGAAGAGTTAAAAGAAAGGATTCATCAAGAGAGAAAATTAGAGTGCTATATTGATTGACATTTTGTCTTTGTATTTGAAACCAATTGAAACATATTTATGTTTGTTTGTAGATGTAAGGGATGATCTCTAATAATCACACATTTTTTGGAGCTTGTTGTCACACCCCAAACAACCCCCTAACCCAGGGTCAGTCTAAGATATAAGACTTAATTAGACGTAGCTTATACTAATTCATCCGGACTTGTGAGGATTCGGGGAAAGTAGGTGAAAGCTAAATCTCACAAAATCATCATGAACAAATTCTTACCTTTCGAATTATTCTAATAATCATTTTATATTTAATTCACATATCTGGAAGCGTGTAACATCGAATTTCAACATAAATACAAAGCGACTAAAGTCATCAAAATGTAAATTGTGCGTGCCCAGAAAGTCATTACAATCTCCAAACTATATAATTCAAAAGGTTTGTCTATCCATTATTTTCTTCATTCTTGCGTGAAAGCTAACGTGTAATATCGTAGTTAAGAGTTTGTTTGGTTCTGCTGCTTGAAATACTGATGTAAAAGGAATCGATGTAAAAATTACTTTTATTGTTGTTTGGTTGAGCTTTTCAAATTCGACTTTGTTTTTTTTTTGTTTGGTTGACAAATGTAATGTAAAAGCGAAGGTTTTGACATTGGGCTGGCCGCCCGGCGACCATGACGGCGACCGGCGCGGAGGTCGGCCGGCTAGCGGCGGCGGCCGGCGGTCGCCACCGCTTCACTTACGGCCTGTATTTGAATTCACCCAATCTGGCGAATTCAAATACATGCAAAATCTTTTTGGTGTATTTGAAATATCTTTGGAATTTTACTTTATTCTCACCAAACGAAATGTTAGCGTGCATTTGGAATCGATTCCAAATCAGAACCAAACACTAAAAGCCAGTGAGACATGTAGTGCTAAAGAAAATCCAATACACAATAGAAGAAACAATGTACTTGCATGTAATTAAAATTAGGTAAAGGTATACTTGCATGTGTAAAAACTGAACAATATTCTATAAAAAGTGAAATGTAAATAATAAACAACTGAGATGACTATACATATAGGCAATGAATTTTATGAAAATCCGTGCAGTTCTAAATCAAATGATCTTATTAGAAATGTCATTTTTATTTGTATATATTTGACTCCTATAAAAACATAAGGGTGGTCATAACCCGGAATGTCGACTAAAGCTGCTAATAAGATTGATTGTATCCATACTGCATGCCAGTAGCTCCCATAACACCAATTGGTCTAGTCCAACCTTAATGCCTAGAGTAGAGAATTTTAAGATTTTTTGTCTAAGGTTTATATCGTCAGAATTTTTGTCTATCTATGCATATTTATGAAATAGTCCACTTATAATCATTTTGTGACATTTCTCTGTTTATGATATGCATCACTTTTCATTTGGTAATAGTACTTATACTGAAACATTTTCAATATGCACAATAGTATAATATGACATCAAGGTATTTGACTGGATTACAATGGTAATACATCAGCAAAACATAGTTGTAGGCCCTGCAAGTAATCATTTATATCTGAACAAAATATGATGAAATGTATATATATGCAATATATAAAATATTCATAAGAAGTAGTAGAAATAGTGATAACCAACAGTCTTAGAGATAACTAAATTTAAATTAGTAATTACTTATCTCACCTTAATATTTGGGCCAGTGATGCTATGTACTTGTTGCTTTCTTGAATACACTTGTCAATCAAAATTTTCTTATCAGTACTTGAAATTCTTAAATTAATTTAACTTAATTTCTATACAAATTTTATATTATATTCTTACCTGAATTCGACTTTGCCACATCAAATCCAAAGCTATCAAGTTGTCACTCTTCTCCAGAACTTCTCAATTTCATATCAAATACCATTTACCTTATTAAATTAACTTAAAGATATTAAAATTTCTCATCTTTATATAAATAACTTTGTTATCTAGTATTTAACTATCCTAATTTCATTTTAATATTTTGTTGGTCCCACATTAGTAATTTCATTATTCTATGCTATTAAAGATTTTGACTAGACTTAGGCATAGCATGTGTTGCTTCAAGTAGATTCTAGACCATTTATTCTTTTCCTACCTTGAATTGACTTTTCATTTCTGTCTTGCATGATTAATTGGGCCTTTCTATTGAATCTGATACACACAAAAAAAAGGAATACAATTTCCTTTATGTTAATATTAAGAAAAAACAGCCATTACATCTAATGTTTGTATATACCCACAATATATATTTTTTGGTTGATGTTATTGAGCTGTAATATGATATTTTCATTTAATCACACATTTCATTACTGATTCTTTATCAAATACGTCCAAAATTTTCAGTTTTGCTAAAGTGAATATTAAGAATAAATTAAAAATGGGTTATATACAGAAAAGCATCGATTTACATCTCCAATATAAGTATATATATTAAATACCTTTTGTGATTATCTTTTTTCCCTCATTACTCTACAGCATTTCTCGGTATATCCCCTCCCGCCATCCAACAACCACTAGCCTTCCCCCTTACAGATCCAAGAAATTCAAGAAGTCCCACACAACACCCTCACGGTTTACCAGACAATCCAGCACTTTATCCCTGCATAACCCGAACAAATGGCAAGGCACTGTGGAGGGTTGTGGGAGGAACCGGGGAGGAAAGGTGACGAATAGAGGTAACCGAAGCACTTTCATAATTATATTAAGTTAATCTTAAATCACAGCCCTTCATTAATCCACTTTTCTCATCTCAATCAGTGCATGTCCGGATTAGTGGAATCACCACAGTTGCTATGGTACATTAATTTTGGTAAACAATAAATTTAATGGAAACTTAGGTAATTTGTTAATATATAAATAAAATGCATAACTTTTAATGTAATAAAATTTTATATACACTTCTATTTATCAAAATGATTCAAATTGAAAATAGAATCTTAAAAAATGCATAGAATGATTTTCAATGTATAGGAAAAATTGGGTATTTTTTAAAATTGTGAAATTTACCTGTTTATTCATTTTTTTGGGTATTACACTTGCTTTTTTTTTCCTTGTATTTTTTTATTTCTTCCATCTAGGGGTGAAAACGAGCCGAGCTTGAGTGAGCCGAACACTTGTTTGTGTTCTGTTTAAAATTATTTTGTTAGATATTCATTTCGTGTTGAAATCTCAAATTTCTGTTCTTACGGTTGAAAATTACTTTGTTAGGTGTTACTCGTGTTTGAAACGAAATCTGAGAATCCGAAAAAAAAATATAGGAAGGATTTGAACTTTTGCTTTAATAACAAAATTTTAACCACGCTCGTGTTTGTGATATGTATATGTGTTTTATGTATATGTAATAATAATAATAATAATAATAATAGTAATAAATAATAGTAATAAATAAAAATAATAGTAATAAAATAATAATAATAATAATAATAATAATAATAAAAGTAATAATATAATATAATATAATATATTTTTTTATTTGAGCTAAATCGAGCAACACGATCGAACAAAATTGTTCATATTACTTGTTTATATATCGAGCGAAATATACGTTTGTTGCTCGTTTGTTTTGTCAGTGAACAACGACTTTTTGACTACTTCCATCCTCATTTTTGGTACGCATGCAAATTTTCTCAATAATTTGCATCAGAGCCACTTGTTTGGTCTTAAGGGAAACGTAGTAGCATGGTTGTTGAGGTTTTAAAGTTGAAGACCATCCATCTCTCTCTTAGACATGAAGTTGATAACCAAGAGTTAAGAAGATTAGGATCTCTTGTAGAGGAAGTTGTTAAGAGTTGTTAGCTTAACAATCTTGAAGAATGCTACCCTTCAAGATATTGCACTAGTCGACACAGCTAGGGCGATGAAAGCATTGCTAGATTCTATACATGTTTGAGAAGTTTTGGATAGTAAAGAAGATATTTCTAATAAAAAATTTCTTTAATCTTAAAATATTAGCATGTGCTTTTGCAAACAGAGCACATCAACAATTTGAATGCTATCATAAGTTTGTTTAGTTGATATCAACTTTGATGATGAAGTTCGTGCCTTAAACTTCTTGTTATCACTTCTAAAGGTCTAGGTTGGAATTGTGACAGTGGTAAGCAATTCTTGTTGGTCTATGAGATGAAGCTTTGCGACATCCATGTCTTGATTTTAGGCATGCTTAATTTGCTTGGAAATCATGAAAGCATAGGACTAGAAGAAGGGGAAACAATTGAGACCCAAATCTTATAAAAGCAGTTGGTCCAAAGTTGCAGCAGCACATACTGGTAATGTGGCATCATCACATGAAAAGAGACCATTCACATGAATAAGGTGGAACAAGTCTAATACTGTAGAAGAATATGTGAATGTTGCTCTAAAAGAGATTTATAATGCACTAATTCTCATCGCCAATAGTTCAATGGAATCTCAGTATTAGATTGAGGCACATCTATTCACTCTTATTCATATATAAAGCTTAGATCTAATTATTATGCATGAAATTATGTGATAGTTTATCTTATGATGTTCAAGTCAAAATTCTGAATAAAACTGTAGAGGATATAAATTGTGAGTTTAATTCCAAGCTTGGAAGGGGAAACTAATCTTCATTGGGTAGTTGCATGAAGAAGAATACATCTTGACATTCTATATGGATACCTGGAAGGTGAACAAGGGCACTATAGTGATAGCACATTGGCAACAAAGATGATACACTATACTTCAAACACTGGAATAATGCAAGTAATTGTGAAACATAATACTGTTTATACTATGGAATTGAAGGATGGGGCACATGATTAAGGGATGCTTATACCACATTTGAATAATATGTTTTCAAGTTGGAGGCCTATGGATTGTGATTCTTGTTAGGATTGCTTTTGGAAAGCATATAAATGTTAGTGTTCAAAGATTGGAAAGGAATCCAATACTAATTGACATGTAAGGATCCTCACTAGTAGTATTCCTTGGTGTCACACCATGCCACACCATATTCATTGATGACTACTCAAAAGTGTGTGGGTTAACTTTTTTGAAAACAAATTTGATGTGTGCTTGTCTCAAAAGTTGTAAAGGTTTGTTGGAGAATATGTTTGATTAAAAAATAAAATTCTTGAGATTAGATGGTGAAGGACCTAAGTTCTTTAGGACATTTTTTGTGAATAACAAGCACATATGGAGAGGATAATTTTAGGAAGATCACAGACTGATTTAGATTTTTGAATTAATAAATAAAATTTTAATTGAGAGAACTAGAAGTATGAAGTTACATGCTAGGTTGCTTGAGACTTTCTGAGCAAATGCTGCTTATCTGTTCAACTTACAACTTTCAGTTCCTCCGCGTTAAAAGCTACTTGAAAAAGTTTGGTTTGACAATGAAATAAACCTTTTCCATTCAAAGGATTTTAATTGCTTTTCTTATGTGCATATGAATTTTATTAATATAGACAAGCTAGACTCTAATTCTACAAATTTTAATTTTATTAGCTATGATATTTATGATTTTGATTTTATGCGATGGGGCAATTATTGAAGATCACCAACAATGGAAATAAAAATCTTACAATCAGAAGATAATTATGATGGCGACTCACGTCAATTAATGTAAATTTATTTGCCAATAATAAACACCAACAATCTAATCCAGCTCTCCAGTCCGTTTTCTCTAGATTTTACATGTACAAATTAAAGTCTATTAAGTCATTGATTTGACATCTATAAGCCAAAATAAGTTTCCTCGGGATTTTAATATAATGACGAGAAGATTATTCGAGGATTATAAACATGGGGATCAAGATTCAAACACTTAGAGGACCAATCCCAGTAATTGATCAAAATGGTTTCAATAATTGAATAAGCAAAATTTCAACTCAGAAAACCTTAATAAACTAAGTTAAAAAAGTGAGAATGTCAGCGCACTAGCCTAGTGTTGAGTAAGATAAAAATGGTTAATCTTTCTTGCCAAATAGCCAAAATAAAGACTATGCATCTAGGCCCCCACGCAAGGCTCCTGATGATTGAACTAGTATTTCAATGCTTCTTTAATTCTACAAGCTTAAACAATGCAAACTAAAGAAGATTTTCTAATGGTTTAGAAATCTATTATGGGACCAAAAATATCAATGCAACAAGATTTTACTTCAGTTTGAGATTCTCACTCCTTACATGGGCATGATTATTGCACATCATAATTGAAGGCTTTATCAATACTCCCAAGGTTTTTAATCATAAAGATAAACACTTATGAGCCATACCTTGATGATGGACAATTATTAGAAAATTATAATTAGAGGGTTACTATCAAATAACTCTTTCTATATACTTTGAACCCTACCTCTAATTATGTCCACCATCGAAAAATTTTTTGCTGGAGGGTTTCATTGCCAAAGCCAAATTCTTACAAAAAAATTCTTTAGTCCTTACTCTATGATGAGCATAATTTGTACAAAGCATAAACTGGAGGTGTTCCCAATAAATTCTATGCTGGCCATGATTTACAAATCAAATCATGTAAAGCTTTTCCCTTTGTGATGGGTGCAATTATTGTTAGTTTCAACCAACTATAATTTTATCATAAAAACACTCTCTTAAATTACAAATAAAATACATTTTTAGTTTTTTTCCTTAATGATTGACATAGTAACAGAACATTATGATGGATGCTTATTTAAAGTTCGAACCCCTTTTGATGTATGAAAGGGAAAAAAAGCTCAAGCAATAATTCACTATTTTGTTTTCAGGATAAGTGACTCTATCATATGCTTAAAGTGATAGTGTTAACTCTCTCTCTCCCTATATATATATACACATATTTTGCTTTGTGGCTGCACACGTACAAGAATTGATCTCTTCCAATGGAATTAGGAGGATTTTTTTGCTGATCAAGCGAAGGGATATAAGAAAGGAGAGATGAATAAGAGTGCAAGATTCTAGATAAGGAAAATTATAGTGTTACAATGTTTTTTTTGGTACTCATTTCATAAACTTGTGGAAATACTGTTATTTGTGTACTATGAATATAGGAGATAACAATATCATCGAACAATGTAAATTGTGTCCCTTTTCCCAATTTAATGAAGGCTTGGCTAGTGTTTAGGTTCAGTTGAGTTATTTTTATTTTCCACACTATTTTCTTAAAGTAGATTTTTTTAATGAATAGTGACCACTGAGCTCTTCTCATTAAAAAAAAAAAGAAGATAAATTGGAGTTGCGAGAAGAGAGATTTCACATCAGGAAAAGTACACAACATCTATGTAAATTGTGGGGAAAAAAAAAAATTTAAACATATTTGAACAAACTTCTTAGGTTATCATGTTAGACTAAATTCCACATATTATCTTTAATGATTTCAGGATTTCTCCCTTGATGATTTTGATCTAAAGTAGGTAGTGAAATGATCTTAGACCTAGTATAATTCATATTCTTCTCTTTCCTTTAAAGGCCCACTTATTCTTCCCATACAATATAGTCTATGGCTGAAAGGAACAAAAGTATTCCAATTAAATCTATAGACAGCGGGAATGATTTTTTCTTCAAGAAGTGAAGATGGATGTAATGCAATCAGCTGTAGTATTGATGCCAAATAGTTGGCAAGGTCTTATTGAAATACTATGAATAACATTGCAATTTGATGTTGTAGATATTAGAAGATGCATCGTTTAATTTAACATGAAAAAGATTTACTTGGAATTTTTATGAGGAAAACGAATTAAGTCAAAGTAAAACTTTTAGAGGTCAAATGGAGTTCCAAATCCACTTGTAGGTAGTAGTGATAATTCCACCTTTAATAAGAAAAAAAAATCTCTTCACATTGAAATTTTCATTTTTAAGCACTCAACTAGGAGAATCTTTAAGAAAATGTAAGAATAATAGGCTTAAGGAGATAGCATAAATGGTCTGTATCATCTTACAAGGTTGTAGATTTTATCCTTGACCAATGGCTGAATCACCCAAACTGAGATTTGGTCTTGCAATCACGATTCCAAGCTTCTTGGAATTGTTCAGATTTTATTTTAGCTGCATCAATTATTCATCTAGGTGATTTTAACGTGTTCAGCTTTTTTATTTTCTAATAGTTTGTCATAAAAGTTTATGATAAAAACTTATTTGCCTTGCTATCATGACCAATTGAAGGAAAATTGATGGAAAGCATGGTGTTTAGCAGCGATTTGTGGATAGTTTATTTGTATTTTTATTAGTTGATTTGTTTCATTGTTTTTATAATTAATAATATGCTAGAGATGATCGCCAAGTGATGATTATATTTAACTTTAGGTTAGTGCATTTAACTTGTTATAATTTTAGTTTTAACTCAGTCTAAATTAATTCTTTCAGAGGATTGATGTGGTAATGGTTGGGTAGCAATCAAGGTTCTAAAAATTGGTCAAACATTAACCTGAAAGAACAAAAACTTCGAAGGTTCAATTGAAATTGAATAGAGCTTTGTAACGAATGATATAATAAATATTAAAATAATTTAAATATTATTTAAATGACAACAATTTTGCAAATATGTGACAAAAATTAAAGATAGCTGTTGTAGAACATACATAAAAAAGTGTCTAATCTCCTTTTATCCATAAGCTAAATCTTAATAGTTTATAATTTATTTAATAAATTTAGCTTCTAAATTATTTATATCAAGATTATGTTTTAGTCACCTGTTTTAAAAATAAACGATGATAATTTGATTTTAATATGATCCTGGCTATTCAATGAAATCACCATTGATTCATTGGTTCTTTGATTCGACTGCCGATTCTTCTTGGTTTTTAGTAAAAGCTGTTTTATTTATGGGCCGAATTAGTTAGGTGACTTGTTCATTACTGATTGGTTGGTTCAATTTTAGTTTCTTAATAACGGTGGTTGTTGCAAAAACAGTTTTGAACATTAGCTTTTAATAATGGCACTCACAACTTGCTTCTTTATTCCTTTTAATGTCATCAACGATTGTTCCTAGGCAGGGGAAAGACTTTAGCTATGAGTGTTTGATTTGTTGTGGATGGGTGCAGTTGCTACCTCCGGACAAGAATTGTGGGTGTATCTGTGTAGGTTTGTATTTCGTGTGTGACTTGGGTGTGAGCGACTCTTGAAGTTCAGTTAGCGCTTGCAAATTGCAATTGTATTAAGTTGTGTTTGTGCAAGACTTCCAAAGTAGGGATTGTGGTATTTGGGCTATACACAAATTTGGGTGGGTGCATGATAGAATCTTTTGTTGGTTGTTTGTAGCGACAGTTTTGAAGTTTTGGATTTAAAATTAAAAAGCTATTTGAATTGTGATGTTTGATATTTAATTTAAATTTAGATTAAGTAGATCCTTATGGCAACCATATCTTTTAGCGTAGGGGATGATGAGAATATAAATTGTTATTCTGAAGCATATAATTATGAAATTTTATTTTGAATACAAATTTTCTTTTCAATATTAATCTTATGTGTAAGTTGGATGTGTGATTCCTTTGAGCATGATACAAGTGCAACTAATTATGGGAAAATCATCTTCTTGTATTGATGTGAGGTCTTGTTTTGTTATTTTGGTTTTTTATTTTTATTTTATATTTTGTTTCATCTATATAATTTGATATTGGCTTGTTTAGTATTACTGATCTGGATCAACAATTGCTGCATCTAAAATATTATTTGGAAATTAAATTCAATTGTTTGATGATTTTTTATTTCTAATTTATCATTGAATTTTTTGAATTGTTTCAAGTATTTCATTATTGGCTGGTTTATAATTCCAATTTTATCTATTGTATTATAACGGAAGTTAGTTGAATTAATTGGTATCATGTGATTTGTGACCTCCTTAATCTTCTTTGCATAAAATTATACTTTGCCTTATATTAGTTGCATTAATAAACTTTAATTTTGTGTTGTCCTTCATCACAAATTTGTGATTTGTTGACTCAGGAAAAGTAAATGTGCGAAGTAGGAACTATTCAACATTGAGAAAGTTGGAAGATCAATGCATTCATTTCTTCTTTGATATTTTTGGTTAAACACAGCAGCTGTTGTTGGAAGGGAATTGTTTTGTTTCTCTAATATATAGCTCATAGGACTCCAAATTTTGACTAGTCAAGCATTTAATGATGATGCCTTCACGTTAGCATGAATCTGTGTTAAAAAGAGTTAGAACGATGTGGATTTGGGACTATGTTATGGGAGAGGGAGGCATGGAACAGTTGTGATATTGTGTTTGCCATGTTTTCTTTAACTTGCAGTTGGGGGAAGAGATGTAGTTTGCATTGAGGGATATGGTATGTTTTTTCTTAATTGAGAACTCTTTGGATTTATTGTTATTTTGAAGTGTTGAGGTGTTTCTATTGTTTATCTTTTCAGGTCCAAATGCACTTAATTCTGTCCTTTATAGAATCCATTTGATGGCTGCAACACGTTGTTTGCAATTATTTTCTTGATAAAGTAGTGTAGATTAATGTAAATGTTTTGGGGTAGGCATGAAAGCTGACTGGCACAATTCATCTGGCACAAATATATATCATTTAACCACTTTGATTGGATTGATACATAGTCATGCTTGAGTGAGTATTATAAATTTTGAACAGATCATATAAATGAATGAACGAATATATATATATATATATATATATTTCTGTAAACTTGGGATGCACCTAATTTGATTAAATCCAATATGCTTACAATGCCTCTGCTCAAAGTTTCAAACAATATACAAACTATTTCAGCGTTAGTTTTAGGTTGACAATCACGGTCCAAATTTATGCCTTTAGATATGGAGAAAAAGGTTATTTTTAATTAATCTTTTTTGTCAAATCAAGAGAATCCCTGGAAAAATTTCTTCCACCATGCTCATCTGCAATTGTGTTACTTAGTGTGGAACTTGTTTAACGTTATTAAATGAGAATAATTCTTCTGCAAATGCAGATACGCGGTGCAACTCCTGCTGACCCGCTATTGAACCTGCTTTCAGCAAAGTATTTCAAGTACATCGATATACGGTGTGTAATTGCGTTTGCATTACGTTTTTCTAGTTATCTTTTTCTATCTTTTTGAGGTGAACATTAATGCTGCTGAAATATGCTTTTAATAGATACTGTTTTAGCAGGTCTATCGAATATTATTTGTTTTAAACCTAACCTGTTTATTGAATCTTACAATGGTTCTACCTAAAAAGAATCAACTGAGATGCTCCTTTGTTTATAGCTTTTTACTTGTTTTAGTGGGAGAAAAGCTCTCACAAGGCCAAAAGTTTTTATCTGATTTTTCTGAGATTACGTTCTTATCTTAGAGTGTAATGAATTGTTTGCTTCCATATTTTCATTATGGAGTTCATCTGGCATGGTTAAATTACTGCAATGGTGTTCTCTGTGACAATACATTGGTTGAACTACACAGCGTTTGCATTTAAGGAGAAACGTTCCTTTTTTGCTGTCCATTTTACTTTAATCACTGAAGCCTGTTAACTTTGGAGCAAAGATGTGGTCTGTTGTGCGTGTGTAATACTTATATGCTTATTCTTCATGCTGCCACAGTCCTTGCATTCTGCTCTGTTAGGATCTTGACACTTCGAATTTTATTATTCGCATTCTTATTCTTTTCTGTTAGCCTTGTAGTTGTTAATGCCATTGTGATGATTTATCCGTGTAGTTATTTTACCTACACTAGTTTGGACAAAATTTCAAAGGACTGCAACTCAACTACTACTACTGGTACTCATATTGTCTAGTTTATTTATTTGAAATCTTATAATGGTCTTAAAATGTTTGATGTGAATTGTTTTTTTTACAACCTAACCAGTAATTAGTTACACTTACCATATTTATAGTCTGATTTGTTTATTCATGGTATGACAGATGACAGAAAAAATAATTTGCAGAATCCTGTAGAGGAAAGTGAATCACGGTATTTTTTGAACTCCACGTGAACTAAATGTTTTTAACTGGCATAATTTAATGGATCTAGAGCCTATAACTACCTCCGAATAACTGCATTTCATCATCAAGTAAACTGGTGTTCAACCACATTAATTGGTCATAATTTATAAATCTTTATATACTCTGCCTTGGCTATTATTGCTGCGAAAATAGTTTTCAGATCAAAGCGCATTTCCTTTTCCCTGTGGTAGAAACTCTTCTTTAGCATGTCAATTTCTTTATGCCATGATTTACATTACACTGATTATGAACAGATTAGGGGATTCCATTCGCACAATCTACAATGTCTTATCATGTGTACCGCCTTTGGAAAAAATGGACGAGCAACAAAGTCTTGATATGTGGAGTCAGCTGCGTGAGTATCCTATTCAGAGGATTTTTTCTTTTTGATTATCAGTTGTAATTCTATAACAAATTTATACCACTGAAAATTGAATTTTTCACGTTATTCATTTTAGTTTTCCTGGAAGCCTTAAATGTATGCATCTTGTCTATTGGACGTAACCTTTTAATGAACATAATTTTGATGCTTCGAAACATTCCCTAAGAGTATGAGCCTATGAAGAGTATAATGTTAGTTAATTTGGCTGCAAGCAATTATGTACATGGATGCAGTTGTAAACATACAACAACAACAACAATAATGAGCCTTTATCGCACTATGTGTATTCGGCTACATGAATCCTTTATCCCACAACAAGCATCTGTAAACAGACGATGCTTATGTTTTCTTAAACTTGCATTTGATATTTTGGGCTCTGAAAATTCTCGCTCAGTCTTTCGACAAAGAGAGTTTGAATTTATGTCAATCAAATTTTTATAAAGCAGATAAGGATTGTAGATAAGGCACTATCCAAAGATTTCAGCCTCATTTTGTGAGGACTTCATATTTGATTCCAAGTTTCCTATAGGCGTAAACACTTATTTTTTAATTCTTGGTGAGAGAGAAAACTTTCGATTAAAATGGTATTCTTGTATAGTAGCAGTAAATGAACTTTAAAATTTAAGAAATTCATCATTATTAACTTAAGCAATATGGTTGGGAAAATGATGACGTGCTTGATTAAGATTCCATGGTTCCATTGTTTTGAGTTGTCATGATTCATAATCTACTTAGTCAGAGGAGATAGTCGATTCAACCTGACTGAAAGATTCTTGTTTGCAGCCATGAGTTATTTTTTCTAATGTAACTTTTAGACCTTGGTTAATATTTATCTAAAGGGATAATTTTAAGTCCACCTCAACTAACAAAGGGCTTTGTGTCTTATCAAATGCACCATATAATTTACAACTCAAGGGACATAGCTATTTGGGAATATACGAGTTACAACTGCGACTGTAATATAGTTTATCATTAGGCAGCAAATCATCCGATTAGAGGGCTCTCGTTGTAACTGCAATTTAATATGGTGATGCCTTTTGGCGGTAAAATTACACGGATAGAACATAGCGTCTTTACTGTCATATTATTTGAGTTTAAATATAACAATACAATTGACTTGATATTTACTATTTACTTTTTTGTGAGCTTAAGTTTTTTTAATGTTACCCAAGTAGTGGTGTCAAAAAAGGCTCATTGTTTGAGAATTGTTTGAGTTCAAATTGTTCATTTAAGTAAACTTGCTGAACATAAACAACTCTAATATATATATATATATATATATGCAATACATTCACCGCACCAAATGTGACATAATAGTCCTAGAGTAGCTAGATGTTTTGAATGGTGAGGTATCTTGGCCCCTTCATTTATATTTCTATTGAAATTTATTACTTATTTTTTGTTAGTGTCATAATTTGTCCCACATTGTAAAGAGAAGCTTCTCTTTGCATGAATGCATGCATAAATATCCCATCTTATGTTTGGGAGGTCTTGCATAAGGCTTATTTGGTTGGTTTCTCTCAGCAAATCGAGCTAAACACGAGCCAATTCGAACAAAATGACCAATATCGAGCCAAACACGAACAAACTTCTTACGAGATTAATTCAAATAGGAGCTAATTTCGAACATGAGTTAATATAAACAAGCCAAATATCAACAAAACCTTACCTCATTCAAGCTCGGCTCGTTTAACTCCGATATCTCCTACCTCCAACAAACAATTGTGGATGAGTGGATGGTTGTTTGATTTAAATTATTAAATGATGAGTTTCATTTAAACGTTTCATAATTCTTTGCATTTTTATTGAAAGTTGACTTTAAGCTTATCTGATTTAGGATTTTAGATATGCTTTGAGATATTCATTCAACACGACAATCGTTAGGAAAAATCTTGTCAACTTTGCTTATTTTATTGCAGAAGTTCGTGTTTATAACTTGCTCTGATTTAAATTTATTTAAAGATTTATCAATTGGTAGACCTTGTCAACTTTATTTCAAGTATTGAAGATTTGGTCTATAATTTGAGTTTATTATTGCTTGTTTGGTCTTATGATAGAGATTTTATAAATTTGGAGATAGAATTTCTTAATTATGACTCTTTGGTAGTCACATACAAACATAAAATAAAATGAGTTATCTTCTTTTTTTTAGAGCATGAATATTTAACTTTCAATCAATCTCTGTCAACACTTATCTTTATATGGAAAATGATCAGATTGGTTAAATAGGATTTATAATTATTTTAATGTGGATTGTAGAACAATCAAAATGTTCAATGAGAACTCTCTCTTGCACTTTTAATAAACCTTCAAGTTCATTGTAAGTCTCATAAACTTTTTGATTTCTTTCAATTTGTGTGAAATGAGTTATAACAAAGTCTAGTGTTCATAAGAGAGATTATTTATGCTCAATGATGAGCTGCTAAATTTAATATAAGTCTTCTATAAGTCTTGTTTGGATTGCATTTATGTTTCAATGCTAGGTTTCAATCCAGTGCAAACCTCCAGTGGTCTGATTATGTCTTCAATTAGGTTTACTTATGTATCATTTAACAGAGATATTGTAAGGTTATATTTATATTCATTATCAGGCTATCAAAATCATTGTATTTGCTCTACAATCAAGCACCTAATTATCCCAAAAGCCTCTTATGCTTTAATTATATAGCTAATTAAAATCCTTTCAGTTGTTCCAATGTGACTTGTAAAATAGTTCAAATGTTAGTAAAAGATTTTGTTCATATTCATTTGTAGGCATCTAGCCACTTCAATTTCAATTAAGTTTCAATTTTGCAAATCTATTTATTTCAAATTTTGATGGGTTCAAAATCATTTAAATGTTCAATTTAGGCTTAAAAATTTCTGTTTAAATTGGTTCATTAAGTCCCTTGTCAGCGTAAATTTTATTAGTATTTTGGTATCTCGGTATCATCTCAATATAGGGAGCTATTTCAGGTAGTTGAGCTTGCCTAACATGCTAAGGAAGACATGTATGAGTGGTGTAAACACCACAACTTAATGTGCCATCTCACCACATCAAGAAAGATGTGTATGGGTCTTCACACTTGCATGAAAACACAGATTACCCATCATGCCAAGAGGCATGCACGAGTACTTATATACCTGCAAGCAAACACAAATTTCTCCGTCATGCCAAAAAAGGCGTATATGCGTACTTAATTTTGACAATTTAGCGTTGCTACTCCATCTATTTCTCATATAAAATGGAGTCGAAATATGCAAAACAAAGAATTATGGGAATATTTGAACATGAAATTTTATTTGTTGATTTGGGTAGAAAGAAAGGAGGTGGCGGAGCAACAATATTCCTTTTCAACAAGTTTAGATAGGACACAACCACAATGAGCTAAGATCATTAGTGTAAAAGCCTATAAAACCAAAAATCCTATTATTTCATTCTACTTTGAATGGCTATTTGTATAATAATAGATTTGAGTTAGATTTAAACCAAATAGCATGGATTGCAACATCAACTCTTATGAAATTTTTAATCACATATTTGTCTCACCTTAGTCTTAGGTTTGACAAAAATGGGTATGGCAAGAAGGTGGAGAGAGAGAGAGACGAGCTTATGTGGGTAAGGCTAGTAGCAAATTTGGAGGTCTTGAGGAAGAGGGCTGTTTGGATCGTGCAAGATACAGGGTGAATAAGGGAATTGAGGTTGGGGTTTTCTTTGTCGTTGCTTGGAGGTCAATGTCAGTGGAGAAGAGGAAGAATGGGTTGTGGGTGAGAGAGGTGAATACAGAGGATTTGCTGCATGATTAGGTTGCGGGAAGGCTTCGGTTCGATCGACAGGATGGGTGACGAAGTATGGAGTGTGGGACATTGGGATTGTGAGGAGTTGCGAGTGCGTTTGAATAATAGGGAGAGAGATATTTTTTCGGCTGGTTGGGTGTGAGACAGGAGAGTGGTTGGGAAAGAGGGAGGCGAGGCTATGCGATCTCGAGAGAAGATGTGAGATAGATCAGGTTTGACTATCTCTGTCGCCAGCAATATGGGGATTCAGTAGGGCGCCCTTGCTTATGCATTTTCATCCAGGGAAATAAGGGATGGGTTTAATTAGTTTCCATTTTTTAACATCAAATTAGCAAGATTATTGCCGAGATTTGAATTTTTTTGAATTTGATTATGCATTGTTTAGGAAAATAATTAACTCAATTAGTTATTTTTCATATATCTATAAATTTTAATTTAATTATGGCCTAATGTTTAAATTCGAATTCAATTATATTTTAATAAATATAATTCTTGTATGGCTAGATTTGCATGACATTGCCTTGAAATTGTGAGAATTTTTGTCGAAACTAATCCCACATAATAAGGGTGTCGTTTCTAGGCAAATTCGACATTCTGAATTTAACACTACAGTCTATTTTGTGATTGAAGGTCATTCGAATGATTTTCACGTTAATCGAGATGAATTTGGGATCAATTCATGTAGCGTCACATCCGTGGTTTGTCATTTGCACCACACTCTATGGAATCGATTGTGGAAGGTCTTGTTCAATAGATTTTAACATTTTGTGATTGAAGGTCATTCGAATGATTTTCACGTTAATCGAGATGAATTTGGGATCAATTCATGTAGCGTCACATCCGTGGTTTGTCATTTGCACCACACTCTATCGAATCGATTGTAAAGGTCTTGTTCAATAGATTTTAACATTTCAATGACATCAATATTGTTTCATTGAAAAGCTCATTTGACAACGTTGATATCGATGATATCGCAACATGGCTCGTTTTTTTCATTGAGTGGTTATTAGAGAACGCAAAATATCTCTCTTAATCAATTTCATCATTCTAGATACATCGACGCAATCAATTTTTGCAATCGGATGACATTTTAATCAATTTTGATCATGATCGAGTGTTTCAAACTTAAATTGAGCAACACTACATTTATTATTCTCCGATTTCACTATCTAGTTTATTGGTTTTGTGGAGGTGTGATTGTGTGTGGTGTATTTAGTTGGACATGCCTATATATTATATAGCTAAGAATAGCTTAATATTTCTAATATCAAAAATTGTATCTTTTATAGTGAAAATTTTGCTTATTAATTTATTTCATATGCCATATCATTGTTCATATCTTATTTTATTTATAATCATGGTCAAGGTTGAATCAGGTTCTTACTTAAGTTAGATCAAGTTTGAACCATATTCTTGTATAGATTTTTTTAGCTTGTTATGTTGCAAACGATAATCTCTCAAATGCATGCTCTTCCTCACATTCTCTCCTACCCTTGACTTTCTTCTCTTTCTTTAGACTTCCATCTCTCTCTTCATTCCTAACTTGTAGATAGCTTTTCCCATATTCTCTCTTTTGCCTTACCCTCACTTCCCCAATGACACCACCTAAAATTACTTGCCACTTGCATGACGCTCCTCTCAAGTCTCGCTCATAATAAGACCATCTAGCTAATTGCTCTTTCGTGCATTTTCTTCTCACTCTCATCCTCAAATCATTGTTAGCTACTTCCTCCTTAACATGCTCAACACTTTTCTTTATCCTCACTCAAAGCCTTTGAGCTTTTTGTGATTTCAACCTTTTTACAACTTCATTTTGGGTTTGCCTTTGAACTCTCCATCTCTATAAGTCATAGAGTGTGAGTTCAAGTGTTCAACTCCATCAATGCCATGACCCGACCTAAGAACTCAGAGTATTGAAATGAAAACAAACGGTTGGACGAATGTTTTAAACATTCTTATATTACAATACATATAAAAAGAGCCAACTACACCTTCATTTTTAATTGATAAATATTTAATATTGTAGCACAACATTAATATTAGTTACAATTAGATTTAGAAGAAAACTTTCTACTATACATGTACTCCCATATTTCATCCATTTATATTATTATATATTTTATTGAAAAAATAATTATCAACTAAAGAGTGAAATAATTTAGTGGATAATTATATTTTTAAATTATCGTGATTCAAGATTTAAGAAATATTATGCATGGCGATTTTTATTAATAAGTTAATGTTACATATTTTTCATGAAACAATAAGAAAAGTGCATTTATAAAAGAGTAAAATCAAAAATTGTTTATCATTTCTTTTAATTTTTATATCTTAATTTTTCTTACTTTATAATTAAAGGAAACTCTAAACCTATATAGCTAGAGCCATGTACTGGTTGGCCGAATCATGCAATGTTGAATTGTACGATTCAACTAGGGCCAAAGGACGCCCTCTCTTGTCGTGATGCTCCAGTTTCACTTTTTATCCTTTGTTCATGATCGATACTTTTCAAACACACATTTTGGTGTCTTTTGCTTAAATCATTAAATTACCCTCTACTGCGAGC
The DNA here is from genome assembly GCA_021442155.1 of Cymbidium sinense. NCBI lineage: Eukaryota > Viridiplantae > Streptophyta > Magnoliopsida > Asparagales > Orchidaceae > Cymbidium > Cymbidium sinense. The sequence continues at coordinate 140,807,831 of CM038223.1, read as the reverse complement.
ATGAATGCATTGGTTAAAATAGGAAGTAATTTGATTTGAAGCTCGAGTTATAAAGCTTTTCACTCAATTTGATGTGAGAGAAGAATGAATAAGTTTGTCTGCAAAGCCTTCTTTAATTGCTTTGATATGTTGTCAGAATAACTTGAGAAGATGGGGTACTTTAATGCTACCCGAAGACTAGTTGACCCTAAGCCAAGTGCTATTGTTGAACAATATAACATGAGTTATTTAACTTTGTTAGATTCTTTAAAATCATGATAAAAATTAGAAAGCATAATCATAGGGGTTTGATATTCTAATATTTTAGATATAATCTTTTTTATTAATTATTTAGTTGTTAGAGTAGTTTTTCTCTATTGGTACTTGACAACATTGTTTTAAATAGTTGAACTTCTATGCAATTAAGTAAATGTCTACTTTTTCGTTCAACAATTGAACTCTATTGGGGTGCATCAATATGATAACACTCATGAATAGTCCTTTTTTCTTATTAAAAGCCAAAAGAGTTTGATTACAAATTTTACAAATAATCTATTCTTTCATCCCGTCTTGTCTTATTATGTGTCAAATTCTCATTTAATTCAAGTATATCTAAGATCATTTTTTTACATCTTAACCAAGTCTTTTAGGTCTAATACCTTTCTTAACATAAGGCAAATCTAATGCATCTACTCCCATCGGTCATTAGATGGCCGACTTTATGTATAAAATGACTCTCCCTAATCTTATCTTCCAGATCTAACTTTTTCCCGAACATACTCATTTTGCATTCTATCTCTAAGAGTAAAGCCACTCATGTACATCCTCATCTCGTAACACTTAACTTAGTCTTATGCTTCTCTTTTATTGGCCAACATTCTGCACCATAAGTCATTGCAGGTCTTACCACCAAAAGAGTTTGATTAAATTTTTAAAATAATCTCCTTTATTATTAGACTTAACTTTTTTTAATAGAAAGTGCTTGTCATGTTCTGATTGATGGAGACAATAATGTTTATCTAAGAATTTTCTTTATAAGGAATAATTATGTTACCTAATGAAATAATCAATTCATGACACAAACCACTTTGCATCAAAAAAGTTAAGGATTATAGATGTAGCCCATATATAAATGTATATAAATGAAAAATGTTTAAATGGTTTTCTAAATAGATAATAAACATGATGATGTTTCTCAAATTCATATGCTATGCAATGGAAACAACAAGTATAATATTTGTAAACAGTGAAGGAAACATATTTTTAAGTTAATGAAAAGGTGGATTTGGTGTCTTGGCGAAATGGATGAAGCTAGATCTTACTTGAACCAGGAGAAATACTTTTTGCATATCAAGAAAGAGATGATTGATTCCTTTTATTTGTTTTTTACTTTCTCGAGTTTTTTAAGCTTATTTCTCTTGCTAAAACATCCAATTGTCCACCACATAACATGAATTTGAAAAATATTATCTGTAGGAAAGTACGATATTCTCTATTTTAAGTCTTTAGTGATTTGGTTTATAGGTATAATATTGGTGTATAGCTTTGGAACATGTCAACTTTTCTTCCAAGAACTAGAAGTTAAAAAAATAATATTCATTGGTTAGCAATAGTTATAGGTGACCAGCCTATTATAGTGAGTTTCTAATCATTGTCCGAGTTAGTAAGTGCAGAATTTGAGGCATTAAAGGCATAATAAATATGGTTTTATTTGATTGAATCAATGAACATATTTTCAGGGCGTAGTAAAAGTGAGATGATTTTTAAATTTGTTAATTTCCTTCTTCTTGAGTTAACTGATTTCATTGGCTTCTCTTGAGAGGAGTCCTCTTCAGATGTGATTGATTTGATTCTTTTGTACTCAGAAGTTTCTATGCCTATTGAAAACTTACCTTTCTTGCGGATTTTAAATTGAAATTAATTTTCCCTTTTGTGATATGGTTTTTAGTTGGTCTCGGTTAGGTGACTTTATAAATCTGAAGTTTGTTGTTCTTCTTGAAACTTTTTCTGTCATAATTTCTAAGCTTTGTAGTGATTATGGTTAAACCATTTTTGGTTTTAGAGTTAAGTGCCTTTGTTCTTTCTCTTGTCAGGACAAATTATTGAGGTCTCATTAAGAGTCATTGGCATCTTTTTTCCCGGCACCTATACATGGATGCTTCAAAAATATACATTGGAAGCTACAATGAATTTGAAACTTATTCCCTTTCTTCTAAGGGGCTGTGTGGTAGCGTGCATTTGGAATCTCGCATTCAATGACGCTTTTAACATTTCAGCGTTTGTTTCAAGTAAAGTAAAACGTAATTTAAAAGAAGAGTTGTATTATTTGGAATTCAATCTGAATTCAAATACCATGATGAATCTTGTGCCTTCTCATCCTTACCGCGCCCGCCAGCCTCAGCCCAGCCATGCTTGCGTAGCCCGGATGCCGAGCATGCCGCGGTAGCCGTAGCCATTGTGCCACCATTGGCCGCCGCTTATCAGTCAGCCAATGCTCGCTCCGTCACAGCCATCATCATGCCGGCTGCCATTGGGTCGGCCAGAGCACTCCTGTCGATCTCACTGATTCTTTATTCATTTTCACCACAAAAAATACAAAGTAATTTGTAAAACTCTCAATAAATATATAAAATTAATCTCCAGATCGTTCTTTCAAGATTTAAATCAGCAACCAAACAACCCCTAAATTGTTAAGCATTGTAGTATAGTCATGGAATCTGAAGGTTTAGTCATATTCATATAGTTTTCCTTATCCCTACCTATGAATTTTAGGTCTTTTAAATCTTTAGCTAGTTTCAATCAAATGATTTTGCTTGCTTCTTCCTTTTTAAAAGTTCTCATGTTGGAGAGAGTTTCCTATTTGGCCAGCATGAGAGGTTGATATTCTCAAATGCCTCTATTGATGAATTTTTCAGATATGATTCTATATTGGTTCTCATAGACTTTTGACATTTCAAAGAAATGAAGAAGGAATCAAAGCTGAAAATAGGTAGTTGACAGCGAGGACTGATCAGGTTGTAACTCTCTAGGATTTAGCAATAAAGGCTATGGGAGATTGGCAGTGAGGGCTTTTTAGAATTCAGCTATGAAAGCTGTAAGAGATCAACAATGAAGGCTAATAATTTTTTATCAGGAAGAAAAACAGATTGTATCCTTCTAGGTTTCAGCGGGAAGATGCAAATCTGTTCTGTTATCATGTGGAAATAGGTGATTCATGTTCTCCGTATTAAGGCAATAGTAACACTACATATTTGTAAATGGAAGTGAGCTATACCAAGAAATATTTCACACTCCAATCAATCCCCTCAAATCTGAAAATTCCAAATTTATAGACTCCTAAAGAAAGAATTGATATAAATTATATACTCCAGATTTAGCAATTCAAAGTGAGGAGACTAGGAGAGCACATTTATAAATTTCTGTTGTAATAAATAATTTGCAGAATTAATTTAAAATTCATTATTATTTATTAGTATTGAAGATACATTTCTGTAGCTGCTTTTCTTTCCCATTTTGTCTAATTTTCCATCTATATGTATTGATGATTCCCTTGGCAGTAGGTTGTTTATAGTCCAATAGCAGAAGTGCATAACATACCTTTTGCACGTTCTAATCTTTCTGTATGTTTTCATTCCTGTTTTTGAAAAACTACTCATTCCACTACAATATATATCGAGTGAAGTCATGCTAGTTATGTGGTCACTTCAATAGGTTCGTCACCAAAGGATGAGAGCAAGAAGTCTTCCAATGTGTTTGATGTGGAGGCAAATCTTTTGGAATCAAAGGTGACAAACAGCAAAGCCTTCTTTATCATTCTTTATAAGATATATATATATTTTTTTTCAAAAAAATGAGAATGTACTTTCCTAGTTTATATCAACAGTCACATCTACTGGTGCTTTTATTCTGTGCAGTGCATGCTTTATTATTGATTTTTTTAGTGTTGCTTCATGCCTATCATCTAGTATTTTTGTTCCCATAGTTGAATTAAATTTGTCACCAGTTGTTTGTAAAAGTATTGCTCTCTGGGCCTTCCCTATCTACTTATGGTGATGTCTAATTGTGGCGCATATTGGTAACCCAAGACGTGAACTGAGAAAAATATTATACGGCATAACAGTATTGAATAATCTCAGCAGTACAACAGCATCATCAAGAAATTTAAGACAGTTTACAAAAATTTAAAGGGGGATTTACATACATAGCACTCAAAGTATTAGAATTTACATATTAACATTTAAACTTTATTATTTAGAAATATAGCACCTAAAATTTCTTTATTACAATAAAAATAATACTCTTTTCAACACCGTTCTTTGTTATCGGAGGTTGGGATGATGCCAAACGGCGAGGGATGTGCGATGGCAAGAGACGGCAAAGTTATAATTAATATAACCTCCTTGCCATCACCAATAAGTAATATAATTTTTTACAAAATAGCAGATCATCTTCTAGGGATTTTAAAGGTGCGAGCTTTCAGTAGTGTGGATCTTGCCATGGGCGACTTTCTCTGGAGCAGCAACCATTACGTTATTGTTCACATGGGGAAGCAGGTGACCCTCCTTTCTAATTGGTAGCCATGGCTTTCTACTATAAATTCAACTTTTGCAATTGTAATGGACACTGACTGAGATCACAGAGAAGCATATTATTTATATTTCAAATGAAGTGCACTTTGAAGTTTCTATCCAGTTATTTGCTGTTGTGATTTTTCCTCTCATTATATTGGCGTGCTTAGATCTAGCAGAATGATAATATTTCAAACTTATAGTAAATTATATGATCAACTTTGTCATTTTGGTTTTAGTTAATAAACTGTAACAGAAAAGGAGGAAAGTAAATCTTATACTTGATGATCAAAACAGTTTGCTTCAAGTTCTTACGTTGAAGTTGATACAGCGGACTGTAAAGTAGAAAATTCTACATTCGATGGTATTACTTAATTCATCTGAAGAAAAATGTCCACCTGACATCTTTCCTACTAGAAAAGAATATAGTTTGCTATTAAATATATTTAATTTCTCAAATAACCAGTAATACAATTTTTTTGCTGCAGTAATTATCTTTTGTTGGGATAACGTTGATAGTATCACAGTAATAGTTGTCACGCTTGCAACATGTTTGAAACGATGTTCTTTTTTCCAGATGTTGTCAACAAGTCCTTTCATCAAGAAATTCAAACGAAGATTCACCAAAGCTTGGTTATCTTTTCTGAAGTTACCATTTCCGCTTGATGTTTACAAGGAGGTAAATCTTGAAACCATTTAAAGCTTCTTTTGTTGATCATATAATGATGGCTTCTCTCTTATGTATTTTTTTACCTTTTTTGATCTTTCCAGATGTTATCTAACTATTATTTTTTTCTTGTCAATGTTGAGTTATCACAACTCTTAACATTTCTTTTTCTTCATCCTTATCATATATGCATTATGTGGTTCATTACAAACAATACAAGCGTAGGGATAAATTTTAAGAACCTGTACTGCTGACTCTTACTCGTTTCATGCCATTCATTTTGAAGCACATTTTCTCTATTTTTTAAACTAAATTGTTTGTTAGCCCTGTTTTGGAGATGATAGTCTATGTAATACTGCCCATATTTTCTTGAGTGAGCAATTTGATCCCTTCACTGATTAGACTTGCATTACTTCAAAATTTTCTTCTCTTTAGTTGATTGCCTTTTTACTTATTTTCATGCCACCTTATAAGCCTTGTGCTCGTTAACTTTAAGTTGTCAAACTTCAGGTTCTTGCTATTCTCCATCAAATTGTGATTCCCTATATGTCAAACCCAGCCATCTTATGGTGAGGTTTACCTTTTGTTTTTTGAGTTCTCCATATGACAGATATGATGCGAGATTGACTTGTTTATCCTCATCAAATTTCAGTGATTTTTTAACAAGATCTTACGACATTGGTGGCGTCATCAGTGTCATGGCACTTAATGGTCTCTTTATTCTGATGACACAATATGGTTTGGAGTATCCTAAATTTTATGAGAAACTTTATGCATTGTTGAAACCAGATGTATTTATGGCCAAACATCGTGCTGGCTTTTTCCAAGTAAGTATCATCAAATTAACTATCACATTTTGATGCTAATTCCTTTTTTTAACAGTGCAATATATTTGGAGGTATAGCTTGATCACTATCATTGTTAATCATGTTTACACATGAGTCATGGCTTATTCAAGTTAAATTTTACTTGCAAAATTATTATTTATTTATTTATTTCGTTTGATATTCTTTTGAAATTATAGAACTTAATGTTGTTAATTGATCTTAAATGTCATTAATTTTATATTAGCTTCAAACAGCAAACTGTTATTTCTTGATGCATAAATCTTTTGAGAATCATGAAAATTAACCTGAATTTTGGTTGTTTTTGGATTCTTTATGGAAAAAACTCATTATCATAAACTATTGCTCAAATTTAGAAATTGCTTCTTCATACGGGACTAGTTAAAGTATTCATTTATATTACATATCAATATCATCTTCATGTTTTTACACAACTAGTCATATTAATTGTTGATCTATCTCTTTTTCTTTGCAATAATGCCACATTAATTTAATAGATCCCTATATTATAGATGGTGCTTTTGAGATATGGGCAGGAAAGGGGGAAGGAAAGGGTTGAGAGAGGAAGTATTCATTGGGGGGGGGGGGGGGTTCAAATTTTTAGAAAAGCTATTAGACAGATTTCAAGAGTAAGAGCCAACGCGATAAAGAAGATTTTCTGTGTGTTTTACTTTTTGAGTTTTTTCTTCATCTCATTTCTTCCAATCTTTCTTGACTCTTTTATTCTTTCATAAACTAACTCTTCTTTTTAGAAATTGGGTGTAGCAATGTTTTTTTTTTGTGTTTGTTTTAATTTTAATAAAAAATTGGAGTTTTGTTTCTCTTATAACATGCATTTTGTTCAGAGTTTTATTATTATTAGAAAAGCTATTAGACAGATTTCAAGAGTAAGAGCCAACGCGATAAAGAAGATTTTATGTGTGTTTTTCTTTTTGAGTTTTTTCTTCATCTCATTTCTTCCAATCTTTCTTGACTTTTTTTATTCTTTCATAAACTAACTCTTCTTTTTAGAAATTGGGTGTAGCAATGTTTTTTTTTGTGTTTGTTTTAATTTTAATAAAAAATTGGTGTTTTGTTTCTCTTATAACATGCATTTTGTTCAGAGTTTTATTATTATTAAAATTATTTGGATCCAAATATTAAAGATGAATCAATAAGTTCGGAAGTGTATATCCACCTTTGCTTGGATAAAGGTCCTAGTGGCCCACCTAATTAAGGTGTGGTCTCACATCTCTATAAGTCCCATACAAATCTATCAGAATTGTCAATGTATCAGAACTCTCTAAAGTATGCATCATGACTTTAAGCTCTCGATGTCTTTCTCATACAATCTATATCTTTTCTTGCGAAACTCTCTTGAGCCTTTATTTCTTCACTTCTCAATGCTCGCATCTCATTTTAATATTTTTGCAACTGACTACTTTGATCTCCTTCAAAGCTTTTCATCAAACCTCAATCTATTTTTGTATCAACTTTCATGAGTTATCCTTATGAATCCAATCTTCGCTAATAGCCCTTGCTTGATTCTCTCTCTCTCTCTCTCTCTCTCTGTAATAGATGTCACTCCTATTAACCTTCCTCATTGTTTAAAGAAAGCGTAAAAAATAGAGGGAGTGAGAAATAAGGAGAATGGGAGAGAGAAGAGAGTGAGAGGTGGAACCAAGAGGGGTCTAGCATGCGAGTGGTTTCGTGTGTGAGTGTGGAAGACCAAATCGAAGGGAGAGCACGTTGAGTTGAGCGAGCATACCCGCGCATATATGCGTGCAAAAGCCAAGTGCATAAAGTCGCACGTTGAGTGGGAGTGGACACGGGTTTAGGTAAAGCGTGGAGGAAGAGGAAAGTAGGTAAGGGTAGGGGGACCAAATGAAGATGAAAGGAGAAGGTAGTTTTTTTAAAATATTTTAAATATATTTATTATATATATATATTCATATGTTTAAGATATATAATTAATAATAATATTGTTAGGTTAATAATAATAATGTATTAATGATAATTATTTTACATATTTAAAAAATGATGTAATGTAACATAATAATGAAATAAACTATTTAATTATGATTAAATATACATCTTTTAAAAAGTCAAATTTAAATTTAATTTTAGAAAACTATAATTTTAGAGAGAATTTTAAAATAATCAACTTAAATTTTTATGCATAAAATTTTTTTAGGTATTTAAAGCGGAGCCCAAGGATTAAGCAATGAGCAAGTATTTTGAAAATAAATTAGAATTGAATTTTATTAATAAATATAATTTGAACTTGAGATGATAGAGAAAAAATTATGAAAATTTTATACATAAAAATCTTTATTAACACTGGTATCATTGAAGGAGAAATGATGATCAGAGGATAAGCGACAAATTAATCTTCAAATAAGGTGGATAATAATGTTTTGAATTTATAGTAATTAATTTCATTTGTATAAATCAAAATGCATTAGTTGTTGTGTTTCCTTGTGTGAGAGTGTTCAAATGAATGCCTAAATTGTAAATATTTTTATGCTCGTGCACGTGCATTAAGAAAAGTTTTTATTTGAAACCAAAAGTTTAAAATGATTTTCTCTTTCTCAATGGATGAAATCTTTATATTTATATGATTGTTGTTCTTTTTTTTATTGAACCTTGAGTGATCTTTTTAACGATAAGCAAGAGATACCATTAAAATGTATGATAAAGGACATTAAAATGAAAATGTTGTAGAGTGATTGTTTGTGCATGTTTTTTGATGAAGTTTTTCCTCTCATGTTATATTTTGGCTAGAGATGTAATATAATCATGCACATTTATGAAATGAAAAGGTTGCTTGCCCTTGGTATTAGGTTAGAAAATATTATATTCTCCTTTAGGATTGGTTTGAAAAAGGTTACAAGATGACTTATTTTTCAAGTACACATTTAGATAGTGAATTAAAAGCAAAAAAAAAAAAATCTAAGATATGAAAATGAAAAGGGGAGGTAACATGTTTTTAATCCTACCCACTCTTTTATAAATGTATTTTTCTTATTATTTCATGAATAAAAGATATTGATTCATTGATATAAACTGACAGACATATTGTTTTTAAAATTTTAAATTATTGCAATTTATAAATGATGATTATCCACTGAGTTATTTAACCCACTTTTAATTGATAGTTTTCTTTCAAGGAAATCTTCAGTAATGTAAATGGATGTAAGACATGAGTATGTGTATGATAGAATGTTTTCTTCGGAAGCTAAGTGTTGTAATTAATATTAAGTAATGTGTATGATATTGTACAAATGAAATATCTTGCAAATTCTAAAATGATAGTATTGCTAGCTTTTTTTTGTTAATAGTAAAGTGAGAATATTTTAAATATTCGTTTATCCAATTGTCCTCGCCTCGATACTCTAAGCTCCTTGGTCAGATTGCAACAAGAATGGCATCAAAGCGATAGATACGTTAGATTATTTGATAAGCCCTATGAAAAGAGCCATTAGGATGGTTAATGAATAATTAAAAGAAAATTAATTGTTCAATATGATTTCATTTCATTGCTTATTTATCGTAGGCTTACTTATGTTGAACAAAAGAAGATAGTGTTCATGAACCACAAACTACAAGAGTTTATAGGATAGGTGGTTTAACCAGTTCATCACAATAGATTGTTGGAAGAAAGTCGTCACATTCAAATTTCTTAGAGAAAAAGAATTTAAATTTTTTGGAGATAGAGGAATATTATCCATGATAATCTTGTCTCTAAAGACAGGTTATTAAGAAGGGCTTACTAGTGTTTTCTTGCCTCATACAAAAGATGTCACAAAGGAGGTTAAAGAATTGAAGGACATACCAATAGTGAGAATATCTTGGGTCTTTGTGAATGAAAGTTGATTGACTCCAATTAGAGAAATAGTTTTTTTATAGACTTAATACTGAAACCAGTTGTAAAGACACTGTATAGAATATCGATTAAGAACTTCAAAAGTGGAAAGGCCAATTGCAAGAATTATTAGAGAAATGTTGCATTAGACAAACCTCATCGTCATGGGGTGCCCTTGTATTGTTTGTCTAAAAGAAAGATTGAAGCTTAATATTATGTATTGATTATAGAAATTAAAAACAAACTTATAGTTAAGAATAAGTATCTATTGTTGAGAATTGATGATCAATTTGACCAGTTAGGAACCTCAGTATTTTCAAAAATTGCCTTGAGAGATCAGGATATCATTAATTGTAAATAAAAGAATATATACTTAAGTCAATATTTAGTACGAGATATGAACATTATGAATTTGTAGTGATGCCGTTGAGATTGACAAGTGCCCCAACAATATTCATGGATTTAATGAACATGATTTTTATGTCATTTTTAGATATATTTGTGGTAGTATTCATAGATGATATTTTTTCTACCTAAAAAATGAAGTTAATCACAAAAATCATCATTTTGTGGTGTTACAAATATTTAAGAGATCTCTATGCAAAAATTTTCAAATATGAGTTTGGTTGAAAGTGAAATTTTTGTGACATGGAATTTGCAGTGTAGGTAATACAGTTGGCCAAAATAAATTTCAAGCTATGCCAGATATGTTAAGACCTGCTACTATAATGGAAGGATTTTTTAGGCCTTGTGGGATATTATAAATTTTTTTTTTTCAGTTTTTTATGCCATTATCTAGATTGACACAAAATGACAGTAAAATTTGAGTAGAGTGATGGATGAGAAGATTTTAAAAAATTAAAAATTTGTTTAATAACTGCATCCGTATTGATAATTTTTAACTCACAAAAGGATTCTAAATTTATAATGATGCATCATTAAAAGGGTTAGGGTGAGTCTTAATGCAACATAGTGGAGTGGTTATTGGTGCCATTTATACAACTAAAGAATCACAAATGAAATTATTCTATACATGATCTAGAGTTAGCAACAATGATGTTTGCATTGAAGATTTAGAGACTCTGCTTATATGAGTCAAGTGTGAGGTATTTATTGGTCACTAAAGTTTGAAATATATTTTTGCATAGGAGTTAAATCGAAGATTTGAACTCATCATTGTGGGATCCGAAAATTCGCCACCGACATCTTTCGAAAAAAAGGAAAGAGTTGTTTAAGTGTCGGTGATAATTTCAGAAGGCAGATGAATAGTAGATAAGACACTACCCAGAGATTTCGTTCTCATTTGGTGAGAACTTTTTATATCTGGTTCAGGTTTATAGTAGCAATAGTTAATTACCCCTCTGAGAGAGCACTTTCGATTAAAATCGATAAATCGTTAAAGAGCAGTATATAATTGCGGTGAGTGGAGTTTAGAACTTATGAAATTTATTATTTTAATTTAAAACTTTTGTGGGGAGCGATGTGGCAGATCAAGATCCCATGGTTAGTCATCCCGTGTCCGGTCAGTCGAGGAGGTAGTCGACGATCGAAGGATCCTTGTCGAACACATGGGTTCGTCGTCGGTGTCCTTGTAGACTGGGGTGGAGTTTGTCTAGGGGATAAATATAAGTCAACCTTAACATAGTTTTGCCCAACCAAATACATTACATTTCCGACTCAAAGAAAGCGTTGGGAACATCTGAGTGCGGTAATCAAATTTGGCCATATCGCGAACCACGGTCAGAGGGCTCGGTGTAATTTATGTGTGCCATATCAGGCAAAACCAAGGACACGGACCCCGTCTACGAGCTTTAGAATATTTGAGTGTGAAGGTAGTTATGTATTTAATTTGGCATTCTTTGTGAGCAAAGTTTTCTTAATTTGTCAGAAGACAAACAATTCGGAGGGTGGATTTATTTTATTCATTTTTTAGTTTTAATTTAAATAATTAATTTCATTTTTTTTTTTGTATTATTTTCTTTGAATTTTGATCATTTTATGATTGATTTTTGATTTGAATATATGATCATTTATCATTGAAATTTTAATTATATCTTTCTCGATCATAGTAATATTAATTGATAGACCTTGTCTACTGTCCGATTTCTGAGGATGGGAATTCATCATCTCAAGAAGTATAATCCTTCAAAACCTTGTCCACTAGAACATAGAGGATCGGGTTTGGGACTTTTCTTCGAGGATTTGAATTTTAAAGCTGTGTTGATTCATATCTTGTATTATATGGAGAATTAATCTCGGATATTATTAATTTGAAATTTTATAATATCAAATTTTTTAGGTTTTGTTAACTTCGGTCAGAAGACAACCCGGGATTGTAACATCATTCTTTATATTTGACTTAGTATTACTCCAACATACATACGGATATGTTCTTTGAAAATTGCATGGACATTAAGATGTCTAATGTTGAAATTTCGATGTCAAATTTTGATTTTTGAGTTTTGTTAACCCGGACCCGGTCCGAAGACCAAACCAGGAAGTGTAGTATCTGTTCTTGTGTATTTATCTTACTTACACATACATGTTTGACATTTTATTGTACATATTATCTTAAAATATGTATGGGCGTATAAATGTGTTGAAAATAGGTTCAATTTTGAGTTTTGTTAACCGGTCTTAAAAGATGATCTGTTCTTTTTGTTTGACTGTAATTACTCTATCATCGGATATCATTGTTTAAAATTATGGCATTAAGATGTCAGTTGGAGTTTGATGTCAAATTTTGATTTTGAGTTTTGCGGGGCCGTTCAAATAGGAAGTGTGTCATTCTTTATTTATGCTACACATGTCCTTGTGTTTGAAACATTTCAATATCTGCAGTATCTTTTTTAGAATGTTGTATGGACGTTGAATCTGAAGTTGAAATATAGTTCAATTCTGGTTTAGGTTTCAATAGACATTTTTTTGGGTTTTGTTAGGGGCTCAAAAAGGAAGTGTAGCATCTGTTCTTTTGTTTTATACTGCCATGTAATGTTTGACATTTACATATCTGAGTATCTGTTCTTTTAAAATGTTGTATGGGATATAAATGTCGTTGAAATATAGGTTGATTTTTGAGTTTTGTTAAGATCATCACTCTCATGTCAATTGAAAGATTTTTAGAGCTTATTCAAGCAAGCGTGGATCAAGAGGTCAAGATAGATATAAAGATTTGATTGAGAATATGCTAAATAGTTCATTTAACAAATGACCTCTTTTAAATCACAAATGAGCAAGGATATAGGGGCTGAAATAAATCATTTGGAAGCCCATATAATCATATGTAGGCAATAGGCTTTAAAGTGGATTTAGCATTTGTTTTGAGCTAAGATCACCTCCTTATGTAACAAAATCAGCAAACATAAGGGGCTGAAAATAATTGATTTGGAAGCCCATATGATCATAAGGTAATGGCCTAAAGTTTTAGCATTTGATTTGAGCTAATCACCTTCTCCTATGTAACAAAATCAGCAAACATAAGGGGTTGAAAATAATTGATTTGGAGCCCATATGATCATAAGTAAGGTAATGGGCCTAAAATAGCTTAGGCAATTTGATTTAGGCCCATAGCCTCCCTATGTAACAAAATCAGCAAATATAAGGGGTTGAAAATAATTGATTTAGGCCCATATGATCATAAGTAAGGTAATGGGCCTAAAATAGCTTAGATTTGATTTAGGCATAGCCTCCCTATGTGCAAAATCAGCAAACATAAGGGCTGAAAATAATTGATTTGAGGCCCATATGATCATAAGTAAGGTAATGGGCCTAAATGGCTTAGATTTGATTTGCCCAAGATCGCCTCCTTATGTAACAAAAATCAGCAACATAAAGTAAAATAATTGATTTAAGCCCATATGACCATCACCATAGCCCATTTATTTCTCTTGAAAAGGAAAGGGGAATATAAAAATATGAGTAGATGTCATATTTCATTTAAGAGAGGCAAGTGGATTAATTAAAATCCACCTCCTCACATGCAAACTCATGGCAAGTGACACAAACTCATTAAATTTATTAAAGAGGTATGGCAAAGACTTTATTTTTTTTTTTAAAGAAAGGGATAAGGATGCACAAGGGCATGCCACATGTCCATGCATGTGCATGCAACATGACAAGTGGCATCACCTTAGATGGTTTCCTTGCATGCAATTTATGACGAGGCGCTACGTGTCGATGCCATAAGAGTGGATGGAAAAGGAAGGGCAAAAGCCTATAAATAAGAGGGGATTTCCTTCACAAAGTACTTACATTTTCTACTCTCCTCTTCCTTTCACAAGTTTAAGTTCTTTCAACCTTGAAGAGTTGTTGTGCCATACATTTGTGAGTTTCTTTTTCTAACTCAACAATTTTTTATTTTGATATGTCAAGTTATATGGTAGATTTGGTTTATTTCATGTATTTTTTTTCAAGTCTTCACTATATCTTATGTATATAAAATCATGGTGAATATGTAAAGTAGGGAGGAGTATTCATATATAACCTAAAGAAGCATTGTTTCAACATGTGAACCTGATTTCATTCTTTCTTTCATCTATTTCTTTTTTTTTTTTTTTTTTTTATAATCAGCCTCCATCCCCGATATGTAGACTAGTTTTCCCACCACGCCAAGAAAGGCGGCAGAGGTAGTGTCGGAGACATACCGAATTTATTTGCCCACCACGCCAAGAAAGCGCATGGGCAAGTAATATTAAAGATTAGATTCTACACGCCAACAACGCAGAAAAGATTTATCATAGATTTTCACAAGGAACAATGAACGGCACATAACATGACAATAAATTGATTCATGATAGAAATTAAAAATAAAGAGATTTATATACACATTTTTCAACCTTTTTTTTTATTAAAATTTTGCTTTGCCAAGAAAGGTCTGCTGCGTTTCAACAACGCCGAAAGATTATAAGAAAGATTTCGCCACGCCGGAAAACACAATGGTAGATTTATCTCGCTTCCGCTGATAACAATGTGAAGGCACTTATAAAGATGAAAAATAATCAAATTTAAATCCCCGCCTCCCCCCAGGGTTGCCATATCGCCGCTCACCACGCCAAGAAAGCACGCGTGAGAGGGTGAGAAACATCACAAATTTTGATAACATAAGATTTCCTACCATGGAGAACACATGTGACATAATAATAAATTTCTCATTTGATATAACATAAAGAAAAGTCCCGCACATATCACAAGAATATAATCAAAATTTTACATTTCCCGCTCTCAGTGCCACGAGAGATGACCAATGCATACACGTTAGCAGACAAGACACCGAAATAAATTTTGATAAGATAAAGATTTCATATGAACACAGATACTTATAATTTTTTCATTTCATATAAATCAAAAAGAAATCACTCAATCCTCATCTCCATACATCAAAATTTACAACAAATTTTATTTCCCCAAGATGTTGAAGAGATCGAAATTCACCACGCCAAGAAAAGCAAATGTTAGAAATCACAATAAACTGATAGATAAGATTGCAACAAGATATCACATGCAAAGTATTTAAGATGCAAAGATGAACATAGATAATGCAGCAAAGATAACAAATCTCTTCCTCTTTTAATTTGATTAACTCATAGAAAGAGCACGATATATATATAATTCTCTTCATAGAAATCAATCATGAGAAGTTGAATTCATGAGAATATCATCATATCTCATCAAACAAAGAAATTTAATGATCTTTCCTTAGATAAGAAAGTCTGCAAACCTTATACTCATCAAATAACCAAATGATTGATTCCCCTTAGGGAAAAAATATTTTCAGCAAAACATCTCCATTAAATAACAAAATGATTGATTCCCCTTACAAAATAAATTTGATTTCATGCCTCTAAATAAGCAAATTTTCCCCTAGATGAAATATTTTCAGCAAATATAAACACATGATCCATAAAAAAAAAAGCAAACAACACAATATTGGGCCATACATCATCCCAAAGCATTTTAGATATGCATCACAAAAAATCGAATAAAGGCAATAAGAAATGAGATTTGGGCCATACATCATCCCAAATCCCTAAAGGAAACTCTAGATAATCCCAAGCATAAGATATAGATATTTAAGAAAAAACCCTAACTTCCAAAGAAGCTCAAATGCATAAAACAAGCTAGTTAGAGAAACAACCTGAGGTTTCAATGCTAAGAGGAAAGGAGGAAAAGGGGTTTCTACCGGGCTGGGGTATGCTCAAGGGATCCGCTTCTGCCTTCATCATGGACTGACCAAGAGAGGAAGGAAGAATCAGAGGGAGAAGAGCCGAGAGCGCCGAGAACGAGAGAGTTCTTCATCAGGAGGGGCTAGTGCCTCTGGGAGCCGACGGACCGAGAGCAAGAACGAGCTCAGAAGGGAGAATCGAGAGCAGAGCCGAGAGAGAGAGCGAGAGGGAGCGCGAGAGGGGTCGCCGAGCTCGAAGCAAGAAGCGAAGAGAAAAAGAGGAGAGAGGAGTGAAACGAGGGAAAAGCGTCAATGAGAGGGTCAACGCTCGCTTCGCCTTTAGTGCGCCCTCGATTGGTCAAGGAGCCGCTGTTAGTAGGAATTAAAGGATTAAGATTAGCGGATCGCCATTAATTTTTAATTTATTTTATTACTTTGACAAAACCCTAGCAATATGGGTGTCAATTTGGTTTCATTGTGCGAACGCAATCGCCGATCAATTTCGCGATCGAGGTCGTTTAAATAACGCCGACTGAAATTAGTCTAAATTGCACCGCGCTAAATTAATCGGCGACTTTGCCGACCGGACGGAAGGTGTCTTGATGGTTTGACGCTTCTACGACGATGATCAATTTCAACGGAGGTCGCTTAGACATCGCCGAGGCTTCGAATTTCGATATGCGATAATTTCATTAAAAATTAATTTTAATTTTTGGATCGATCATTAATTGATTCGATATTTTCTATTTAATTAATTTTGATGCTGACGCATTATGAAGTCAATTTTCAAATCAAAAAGAATTGATCAATCTCGACGGATTAAGGGAAAATCTATGTCATTTATTTATTTTAAATGACATAGTAGTGTCAACAATGCCCCCCAACAAACATGGTGCGCGGAGCGGACCGTGTTTGTGTACACTATGACCTTGCGGATCTCCAAGAGATTTGTTTGATGTCACGCTTTGTAATTTCTACAACTCGATAATACCGATCGCCTTTGATAAGTGTATAACTCTCGTCGACAAGCATTTATTTCATCGCTACAATTTTGAACCGATTGCTGTCACAATGTTTTGTTGAACTTGATAGATGATTTGACTTGATCATCAACTTGTCAGAATTAATGCATCTTCAACCCTAGTTGAACTTGTCAAGACTTCCTGAGTTTGAAATTTATATTTTCTCTCCCATCCCTTTCAATGGCTTGATGAGAATTTAGAACTCTTCCCCCTTTGCGACTTGTGAAGATTCCATCTCAAAGCATTTGATTTTTTCTCCGTCCGGCTCAGGCTTTGATGACTTGATGATTCTCATGAGATGAGAACATCTTCTCCGCATGCTGACGACTTGTTGAAGACTCAAGATTTGGAATTTGTATTTTCCTCCGTCCGCAGGCCTGGACTTGATGGAGTGAGATGAGATGTCTTCTTCCGCTTTGTGCTTGACCTGACTTGACTTCATCTCAACTTTGGATTACATTTTCCTCCCGCCGCTTTGGCTCGACTGATTTGATGGAGATGAGATAATGTCTTCTGCCGGTTTTTTTGACTCGACTTGAAGATTTCATCTCGAGGATTCAGATCTGGCCTCCTTTATCCCGCCATGAATTTGATGATGGAGAAAGTCTAATTATCTCGAGATTTGTCAGCGACAAATTACCTTCTCGCCTCGCTTGGCTCAGAAGGATAAATGCCGATGCCCACCTCTGTTGATCAATGGCAAAGAGTCATCACCCGGCTGCATACATGTAATGAACATCTTGATGACAAAACTCCCTTACCGATTTAATACTAACATTGGGATAGCTTCTTCTATCCTCCCGCTTTTGCTTTATCGACTTATCAAGAAGAATTTCCTTCTGCTTTGCTCGCTGATAGACTTATCAAGGAGTTGAGATTTTACATTTGTATTTGATTCCAAACTCGCCAAGGCCTTCTCGTAAGGATATCTTTGTTTGTTGTAGTAGATTTGAAAGATGACCTTACCACCAATAATTTCCCGCCCGTCACTTGAACTCACCAAGTTGGAGAGATTTGGGATTTGGATGCTCTTGTCTTTGAACTAACGTAAGAGGATCCCTTACTACTACGCGTGTGAGTAAGCAGACTGGCCAACAATTCGCCATATTTTGGTTGAATCCGACCTTATACACCCACTGAGTCGGACTTGAGCAATTGATGAAGGATTTTATCCTGCTAACGAGATGATCTCTTACTACTACCTACGGTTGAGTAAGCACTGCCGACTACCGTATTTTGGCGGTTGAACCTCCTTATACACCAACTCGAGCCTTTAGATTTGATGGGATGATAAATGTTCCAACTTGGTTTGTTGAAGTTTGCAGACTTGAAAGTTTTCTTTCGTCGAAAGACTTTAAATTTGAGAATTCAAATACATTTTGAGTATGCATATGGGATCTCACTGCACGATGTCAACCCAAAGAGAAAGAAAGGCCCCTGCCTTACCAGAACGCCTACTTTACTATAAAATTTTAAAAATGCCCCCTGCCTAACAGGGGATTTTATTTTATTTTGAAATGCATTCTTGTGTTACAAGAGAATTTCCAATGAAAATTTTCATAAGTGTTGACAATAAAGATTTTCAAATGCTGATTTGTCCAATCACACTTTCAGTAATATTTCTTTAAATGCCGACCACATGACGGTCTTTCACCTTGAAGTCAACGAATGATAGTCCTCGATATACCTTTTCAATAACAAAAGGTCCTTCCCAATTAGTTCAAATTTACCGCCAATTTCTGATGAGGGATGATTGGTCTTCAAAGACGACCAATTCTCCTTCCAAAAGCTCGAGACGCATCAGATGATCGAATGCTCGACATTCTCCCGATGACTTCTAGATTTTGAGCTTGGAGCTTCGCATCAAGCTCTCTTCCATCCGTAGACGAGCATTCTCATCTTGGGTAAGATTTGTTGAATGGCTACTGAGCAAGGTAGTTCAACTGAAAGTGGTAAACCGCGCCCCAAACACTAAGGTAGGGAGAGACTTTGTAGGAGTGTGGTCCTAAGCCCATAACGCCCACAAGGGTACTCCCTTTATTTCTTGAGAATTTTTCTAAGCAATTTGACTAGTGTTTTATTAAATGCCTCAAAGCCATTTGCTTCTGATTATAAATTGATATCGCCAATCAATCTTATCGACAAGAATAAACTTTATAAACTAAGTCAATCTATGTTCAAATGATTCGTGGTACACCAAATCAGACATATTGTGGGTAAAGTTAGTCACTTGTTCACAACTTCTTTAAATGGTGCTCAAACCACTTGGAGAAATAATCGGTCGCTAAGATGAAGCTGACCACCGATGATGGATCAATTGGTCCAATTACATCTCAAAGACTCAAACGGCCAAGATGCTATCGCGGATGCAACGGATTTGAGGTCGATGAATTATGTTACCGCTGGACTGACATTCATGATCTCTTCGATTGATACAATCTTTACCATACGCCAATAAGATCCAATTCTTTTAATTTTGAAAGCCATTTTAGACCTCGATTGGTGTGCACCACAAAGTCCTCGATGGATTTCAACAATTACTTTGTTGGCTTCTTCTATTCCCAAACATCGTACACCTGCCGCAAGGATCTACGATACGTAGTATTGCCAACATAAGCATATAAAGCCTTTTCTCGCATATCGACTTATTACTTACAATTTGCCTTCCTCAAGTAAGTCGACGAAGGTCGCTCCGCCTTTCCTTCTCTTCTACTATAAAATTTCATCATGGTTTTAGCCCGCAAGTTGGAGGCTTTCTTTTGGGCTTTATCTTGTTGACTTTGGAAGATAATTTGTAGGAGTGAGCAACATGAGCCGCACCGCCGATGATGTTGATGACCCTCTTCCAAATGGGATCTTAAACTTATTTCTAGACTCGACGAGTAACACACTAATTAGTATGTAATCGTCATCCATACTGCCATTTCTTTAGCTAATAAAAACCGCTTGCTATTCCTAGCTCGAGACTCGAGTCATAATGACATTTGAATTTGCTTCATAAGCTCGAGAACTCGCTTATGATAAGAGCCAATTCAAGCTTGTATTGATTTTGTAAAGCCCAACACTTGATTAATGACGAGTTGAGAATCGCCATAAATTTAAATTCTGACTCCCATGGAAATGGCTTCCTAAACCCCGCCACCAACGCTTCATATTCTCGCTGCTGTTGGGTTGAGTTAATTTATAAGAATGTCTCAAGATGCCACCTTCGTGTGATCAAGATGAGAGATACTGAGCCTTTGGAAGATTTGAGGGTTGAGTGTATCTAATGGACTAAGCTCCATCAAAATACACCCACATTTGTTGCTTTTCTTTTCATATATGTGCATGATTTGCTCATCGTGAAGATCATCGTTAAGCAAAAGTCAGATGGGATGAGCGAAGAAAATCGCTGTAATTTGCCCTTCACCGCTCGGGAACATATGTAATATCAAATCAGAAAGGACGCCCCATCGTGCTGCGACCCGTCAACGCTCATCAAGAACTTCAACGGATCGATCCTCGAGATAAGGGTAATTTTACGAGATAAGATGTAATGACGAACTTGGGCAAAGAAAATTAACGCCAAACAATGCTTCAATTGAGAATAACGCTGCTCCGCTCTATTAGTCTTCAATTAATATAGATAGAGCATTCTCCTTTCCTTCCTCATTATGCCAACAAAGCACCAGATTCTTCTGGTCACCGGTACAATGAGAGGCTTTCCGATTGGAGCGCAAGGGTTCAACAAATATATTGACCGTCTCGACATTCTCTTCCCACTTGAAAGGAGTATCTTCTTCATTAATTTTGAAAAGGGTCGACATCACCGCGATTTGATATAAATCTTCTAATGAATGCTAGATGTCCTCAGATGGAGAAGGAGCATTTTGAGGAGGCATTGACAATCGCTGATTTTGTTGGGATCGATTTCAATCTCCACCGCACAACATATCCAAGGAACTTTCCAAGAGACTCCAAAGCGCACTTGAGAGGATTCATCTGAGATCATATTTTCTCGATTCTTTCAAAGACAATCCTTAAATCATCGAGATGATCTGATCTATACTCTTGACAACGAGGTCATCAACATAAGACTCTACTTTTGATGAATCAACTCCAAAGATTCGTCATAGCTCTTTGGTATGTACCAAAGATTCTTCTCAAGGGCATGACCGGTAGCAATATATGCCAATTGGCGTCCTGAATGAGGTATGCTCTCATCTTCAGGAGCCATCTTGATTTGATTGTAACCTGACGATCCGTCCATAAATGAGAACATGTCGTGGTTTGAAGTGTTATCCACTAACAGTTCTGATACAGGAAGCGAAAGTCATCCTTTGGACATGCTTGTTTAAATCAAGTCGATACGATACTAATCAATTCATTCTTCTTTTCACTGGACAATATTCTATCCGCCAGATTTTTCTTCTCGAATAAAACCATTTCAATGAGCTTCTTTTTAATTACTGTTCTTCAACCTCCAATCTCATTCGCCAGAGTTTTTTGACGGCCGCTTAATTGCTAATTTGTGAACCGCTATATCAGGATAAGCTGCATTTCAACATATGTCCAAGCAAAGCCTCAATTCAGAGCAAGATTTTTAATTCTTCCACTTTATCTTCGTAGAGCGATGAACGCTGCAGGATCCTCGCCTCTAAATTTCTTTGTTCATCCATAAGAGCCTCCCCACCATCTTCAAGCTCTTCAGCGCCGGCCCTGCTTCTACTTCTTCATTATTTGAGACTAACATTAAGAATGACATTCTCATCCTCATCATCACTCACTCAATTCCTCGTATGAATGTGTATATCCTCATGGACCGCTGTCTTTAAAACCAAGGCCGTAGTGTGTTTATTTCTCTTACCAATGGTTTGAGAACCTTTGGGTACATCATTTCAAAGAGCTTAGTCCTTTACTTGCCCACTGGACCCCATGTTTATGATTAAGTTTTGCATCTTTGAGAGTAATATTTTGGTATTCCTTCGCATAGCTTCTTCTTCGATAACAGATTACCCAATCAGATCTTCTTCGACACCCCTGATTTATAAAACAGCTTCGCCTGTTTTCCGTGGAGAGGAGGTACATAGAAGGTCACCAATTCTCGACTTTGTGAGTTTCTCGAGGGTGATTTCTTTAAAATGTTGGGGAGGAAACGGGGAGTGACTACAGTGTAGTCTCTGGCGATGGATCTATGATTGTTTTAAAGTAGGTGCATTGCACTACCTTCAAAAGCGATTCAAACTCATAATCGAGTCAAATGTTCTTCTTGATCAGCTTTACTCGAAGAGTCATGCGGACCTTTGGATTTAGAAGGAACACATTCATCTTCTTCTTTATCCTTTAGATGAGGGGCAGTGTTATTGATTTTGGACTTGTTCTTTATATCCCAGGAATATTTGGAACAATCTCCTTTCCTTTATTCATTTTATCTTCTCCTTCTTCTTCTTAACTTGTTCTTTTATGGGTTTTGAAGTAGATGCGTATTTCTAGTTGTTTTGTTAGCTTTGATTCCGGAAGAAATGGCGGCATCTTGATAAATCTTCATTTCATGCACAAAGGTTGCATGTCACCCTGATTTGGCATTCTTCTCCATCCTTTGTATATTTCATACATTGATGCAATGTAGATGGGACAATGCCATACTTATGCCATGGTCGACAGAAGCTCACAATGAAGTATCTGCATCGATCACATGAAATTTAACGTGTAGAGGTCTCCAAATTTAAGAGGAAGGGCGAATGACGATAGTTTTATCCCTTCATTGAAACCTTGAACCATGACTTTATCTCGTCCCGGATGTTGTACATCTAGAGATAACCATCTAAGTTCTCAATTCATAAGATTCACGGAGGCAGGGATCAATTAAGATCCAGCGGTATTATAATTTCATCACTTTTGTAACATCTGAGGCGATTGTGCTCTGCGGTCCAGCATTAGATCATCTTACGAAAATGTGGCGATTGGAGGCTCTTGAACATGCAAGGTCTCAGTTAGGCGTTGACAAAATATGCTTGAATTTTCCTCTTTGAGAGCTTCAATTAAGGTATTACGGAGATCTTGACATTAGAAGTGCGCCTATACACTAACTAATTTGGAATTTTCTTAGATGGGATAGAATATTGTAGTCGATCCCTTTTGATGAAAGGCTTCTTATTTGAATCCTTAGGGATAACTTTTCATTGACTTCAATTTCTTTTCCTTTATCTTTATTCATTGGCTCTTTTCTCTGTTGGGATGGTAGCACTCGACCACTTCTCAAGTACTTGAAGCTACTTCATTTGCATCGAATCTTGGATGATTCTTCCGACATCTTACGCCCCTCAATGATAGACTAGAAGATTGAATCATTTGCCTTTATATTTTTATGTTTGTTGATATGGTGAGCTCGGTTCATCTTCATTTGGGAAAGCGAGTTCTTAAATATCTTCATGCATCATCAAGCAAGACTTCGAGGAAGTTCTTGACTTCTTCCCCTTCTTCATTGATATGAAGATTTGTAATGAATTACGCAAGCGTAATGATTGCTGGCGATTGTACATAATCTTCCATATTATTGATGATCCTTTTGTGTTACGTTAGACCATCAATAGTAGTAGTAACATTTTGTCTTCTTATCTTCTTCTTTTATTTAATTTATTTTTTTTTGTTTGGCGATTTCTTAGCCTTCCATTGTGGTATTTGGTTTGTCTTTCGTGAGATGACTAGCCTTCCCATAACTTAGGTTTTGTCTCAACTCAGTATGGGCTCAAGTGGTGATTTCCACTTAATACAGAGCCTTCCAATTGCTTTTCATTTTATCTTTTTTAGAGGCTACGCCATCCTTCATCATCGACCGACTTCTCTTTTTACCTTTATCGTTGCTTGATAGTCGGAGATGAGGTGATTACTTTGGATTCTTTCTTGGACGCCAATACCTTGTCAGATAATGTGAATTCGTTTATATTTTATTTCGATCTTTGAATATGTAGCAATCTTCAAGGATGGGAGCACGATATGGACAATAGTTAGGATTATCTGCTTGTCCCTCAGTCTTTTACACTCGGTAGTTGGAGACTACTTTGAGTGCATGTTTAAATAATTTGGCCACACTTTCCTCTTAAAAGAATACTCTTTGTTCACTTTTTTCTTTTAGGGTGGGGCCGTTGAGTCGTCCTCCTTTTGTTTGCTTTGGTGCTTTCTTGAAGCGACCTCGAGGTACATTACCTCAGTATGAGCTTGGGTTGTGGAGCGGATTGAATGGCGCTTGGTTTTCTTGATAGGCGTAGCTTTTTTCTTTACGTTATAGGTAACCTTACACGTATCCTTCTTGTATGAGGTGAAATGTTTCACCTTTCTTTGGTCTAGAGCTTTTGCTCTTTTTAATTTATCTTCTTTGGCCATCAGACGGGATAAATTTAATTTCTCAAATTTAGCCACCCTAGTAGCTCTTGAAATGTGGTAATTGCAAAGATAAAAGTATCTTATCATCGATGTTGCCCATCGGTAATTGGATCGTACTCTTCTTTAATTGTTGTTCACATTTCATACTCAAATTTTATGCAGCGTAATATATCTGACTTCGTCTTTCTTCCTCTTCTGAGAGATCGTGATGGTTGTTTTCTTGTGAATCTTTTAACGAACATATTTTCGAGTTCGGCAAAAGTTTTGATCGAGTCATTTGACAACTCGGCATACCATTCAGCGAGTTAAACTCGATGGCGGCGGAATAATGCATCATTACCCCGCGTATTCTGCGGGATGCTTTGAATTGGGCGGATGTTGCTTGGGATTACCATTCCCGTCGAATAGATTGAACTTTGGCATTGAATATCCCTTTGGATATGAAATTTGATCATACTCCGGGATATGGCGACACTTTGCTCACCAATTTTTACTGCCCGCTATAATTGATCTTCTCATTCGATATAATATCAAGTTGAGAGATCGCGACGGATATAGTTTGTATATTACGAAGCGGGTTGCGACTCATTTATTTTCCTCGAGCTCAATTTGGACCCTTGAAGCATGTGAGATCAAATTTATTGGAGGGTCATTGTGGCATTCTTTGGAGGCTTGATGATTATTTGGGGGGCAGTGTTGGACTGCCAATATTCTCTGCATTAATGCGTCATCATTCGTCACATCATCATTTCTCATTTTCATATTGGCGATTTCTTTATCTTTGGCTTTCATCGAATTTGTCTCTGCGCGCAAAGTGGTAGTATCGATGAAGGTGGGATTTTCTTCCCTTTCTTCTTCTTCTTCTTGTTGTTCCTCTCACGAAGACTTCGAGGATGCTTTCTATTTGAACATTTGTTGTTCTTGGTTGAGGGAGGTATTGTGTTATGCGCCTTTAGGTTGATATTGGCGCACACAGATGGCTCCATACTTGCCATATACACTACTTGCGTTGCCTCCTCTTCTTCTTCTTAGTCCTCTTGGATGCAATTTGGTCGTCTCCAATGAACTTAGATTCCAAGTGTGGAATCGAAATTTCTTCTTAGAGGCTTGATCAGTTAACCTCCTCTTGATGGGATGAAGATTGGTGATGGCGGGGATCCCCACGGAGGATTCTCCAAGGTGTCTAGTCTATTTTATCATTTGGGGCCCTCTTTTTTGATCGATAAATTTGAGTTGGGGCGGATCTTTCACACGGACACCGTGCGCTCTAAGCAATTTCTTTTTTGAGGCTGGCCTCCAGATCTATTACCCTTCCAGGGACCTTTCGACGGTGGATTCACACCTTGGTCAGTGTCAGATGTTCACCTGTGGGACATGAATATGTTGGCGTCGCCATTTGAGTTCGGGATGAGGTCTCCTTGGAGGCGATCCGCATCCGATAACGAGGACCTTGGTATTTTCTTTTCATTGTCCCCTCTCGCGGCTACTTGGAGAACCCGATGCATGATATTCGGGTTTTTCCTCGCGGAGAGCTGGAACGATGTTGTGGGTCAGGAAAATTTGGAGTAGAGCTGTTAGTTTAACCCATTTAAGGTTATCAAGCCGATTGTGGGTTGAACACTCATTCTTGGTTCCATTAATTTGCGGTACCTGGCATTAAGTGTTGAGCATGCGCTTCTTTCTTTCTTCTCATTGCTTGCCTCAGATGAAGAAGCGTCATGCCTCCCCGGGGTGAATGGTTCAGCTGGTAGGATTGCGTTATTCTGAGGGACTAAAGAGCGGTCCAGCTGTGACCCTCTTCATGATTGTTGTCTTAGAGGGGTCCTCAAAGGCCCGATGATTTCTTTTAAGTGCCCTGATAGGGGTCATAACTTGCAGTCTTTTAGAGATTCTTTGCACGCGTGCGTGCGGGGCGAGTTTACGCCAGAGTCGAGCTATGGCTCGTTCAAGATGGTTTGAAATCCACGCTACCAAAGCGGATGGTAGCTCGGTCTTCGGCGTGATGGCACGTTAGCCAAGCGGATGTTGGCAGAAATGTGATGGTTGACGTGTCAGTGCCATTCGGGGTTTAAAGGTAAAATTAGCAATTAAAATAATTCACTATCACCTTACTTAAAAATGTAGGTATGATAAGAAAAACATAAACATGCACTAAATAAAATCTCAAATGACTTAAGACTTTATTTAGAAAACTTTAAGTTGTCAAGTTTAACTTATCATTTCTCATTTCATTTTCATTTCATTTTTTTTATACTCCTGATTATAACTTAGATTTGGTAGCCAAAGATGGAAAGAGAAACTGTCCCGTAGTGTGAAATCTGTGGGATCGAAAATTGCGACATCTTTCGAAAAGGAAAGAGTTGTTTAAGTGTTGTGATAATTTAGAAAGAGATGAATAGTAGATAAGACCTTGCAGGAGATTTGGTTCTCATTTGGTGAGAACTTTTATATCAGTTCAGGGTTTCCATAAGCAAGCCATAGTTAATTACCCCTCAATCTTGAGAGAACTTTCGATTAAAATTTAGTCGATAAATCGTTAAGAGCAGTATATAATTGCATGAGTGGAGTTTAGAACTTATGAAATTTATTATTTTAATTTAAAACTTTTGTGGGGGAACGATGGCCAGCGCTAGATCCATGGTTCCATCATCCGGTGTCATGATCTGGTAAAACTTAGTCAGAGGAGGTAGTCGACCCAACCTGACCGAAGGATCCTTGTCAGCAACACATGGGTTACGTCGTCCAAGGTGTCCTTGTAGACCTGGGGTGGAGTTTGTCTAAGGGGACAAATATAAGTCAACCTTAGCTAACATAGGGCTTTTTGCAAATACATTCTACATTTCACGCTCGAAAGCGGGTTAAGGGGCTCTGAGTGGCCGTGGAATTTAGTGGCGCCATATCGCGGCGAACCACCTGGTCAGAGGGCTCAGGTCGTAACCGCCATTTATGTGGTCATATCGCAAACAGAGGACAGGGCCGCGTCGCTACGAGCTTTAGGAATATTTGAGTGTGAAGGTAGTTATGTATTTAATTTGACATTTCTTTGTGAGCAAAGTTTTCTTAATTTGTCAGAAGACAAACAATTGCGGAGGGGTGGATTTATTTTATTCAATTTTTAGTTTTAATTTAAATAATTAATTTCATTTCATTTTTTTTTTGTATTATTTTCTTTGAATTTTGATCATTTTATGATTGATTTTAGATTTGAATATATGATCATTTATCATTGAAATTTTAATTATACTTACCTTCCGATCGTAGTTAATATTAATTGATAGGCGTACTCTACGGTTTTCTAGAGGATGCAGTATTCATCTCAAGAAGTATAATCCTTCAAAACCTTGTCCACTCTAGTTTGAACATGAGGATCGGGTTTGGGACTTTTCTTCTTGAGGATTTGAATTTTAGAAGTATGGTTGATTCATATCTTGTATTATATGAATTACTACCGATATTATTAATTTGAAATTTTATAATATCAAATTTTAGGTTTTGTTAACGGACGTCCAAGACCAACCGGGATTATGTAACATCTTCTTTATATTTGACTTAGTATTACTCCAACATACGGATATCATTCTTTGAAAATTGCATGGACATTAAGATGTCAATGTTGAAGTTTCGATGTCTTTGATTTTGAGTTTTGTTACGGACGGTCAGACCAAGCCGGAAGTGTAGCATCATTCTTTTGTATTTATACTACTTTGCGTATGCAATGTTTGACATTTCATACATCAGTATATGCTTTTAAAATATTTTATGGACATAAATGTCAGTTGAAATATAGGTTGATTTTTTGAGTTTTTTGTTACGGTCAAAAGAAGCGGAAGTATAGCATCTGTTTCTTGAATTTGAGCTTTTTTAGAAATGTTCATGTGGATCGAAGATTCAAGATAGATATAAACATTTGATTGAGAATATCTTAAATAGTTCATTTAGAACAAATGGCCTCTTTTAAATCAGAATGAAAGAGGATATAAAATATCATTTTAAGCATATAATCATATGTAGAGCAATAGACTTAAAATGGATTTATTTGTTTGAGCAAGATCACCTCTTATGTAACAAAATCAAACATAAAGTGAAAATAATTGATTTGATATGATTATAAGTAAGGTAATGCTAAAATAAATAAGATTTGATTTAGGTAATAGCCTTCTCCTATGTGCAAAATCAAAGCGTAAGGGTTGAAAATAATTGATTTGGAGGTCATATGATCATAAGTAAGGTAATGGGCTAAAATACTTAGCAATTTGATTTAGGATAGCCTTCTCCCTATTAAAATCAGAAATATAAGGGGTTGAAAATAATTGATTTAGGCATATGATCATAAGTAATTAATGGGCTAAAATGGCAGAAGATTTGATTTAGGCCTTCTCCCACATGTAAAATCAAACATAAATTGAAAATAATTGATTTGAGGCGTATGATGAAGTAAGGTAATAAAAAATAGGCTTGATTTGATTTAGAAAGATCGCTCCTTATGTAACAAAATCAGAAACATAAAGAGTGAAAATAATAATTGATTTGGGCTATATGAATCACCAGCATTTATTTCTCTTGAAAAGGGAAGGGAATATAAAATATGAGTAGATGTCTATTTCATTTAAGAGAAAAATGGATTAATTAAAATCCACTCTTCACATCTGAAATCTGAAGTGGGGGACACAAATTTATTAAAGAGGTATGGAAGCTTTATTTTCTTTTTTTTTTAAAGGGATAAGGATCATGAGTCAACATGTCATACGTATGCACATGACATGGCATCACCTTATGGTTTTGCATTGATTTATAATGAGTACATGTCGATGTAAAGTGGATGAAAAGGGAAGGAAAACTATAAATGGGGATTTCCTTTCACAAATACATTTTCTACTCT
Organism: Cymbidium sinense; assembly: GCA_021442155.1. Taxonomy (NCBI): domain Eukaryota; kingdom Viridiplantae; phylum Streptophyta; class Magnoliopsida; order Asparagales; family Orchidaceae; genus Cymbidium; species Cymbidium sinense. Next base: position 140,778,505 of record CM038223.1, on the reverse strand, counting down.
CTCCTTCTCCATTTAGAGTTTAAGTTCTTTCAACCAGAAGAGGGTTGTTATATACTTTGAGTTTATTTTCCTCAACAATTTTTATCTTCTTGATATATGTCAGTTATATATGGTAGATTTGGTTTATTTCATATGTTTTAGTCTTTCTATATCTTTATGTATATATGTAAATCATGTGAATGACAAGTAAAGTAAGTATGAGTATTATATAACCAAAGAAGCACTTTAATGACATGTGAACTAAGCATTTCATCTTTCTTTTCATCTACTTTCTTTTCTTTTTTTTTTTTTTTCTTTTTTTTAAAATTTAAAATTTCGTCGTCCACATAGAGTGGAGGAGGTTCCACAAGAAAGGCGTCGTGGTAGATGTCGTACCCGACCATATTGCTTACACCCAGAAAGGCGTGCATGGGTTCTATAGCAGCATTTCGCTGCGTTAACATGTGAGCAATCTATCAGATTTCCCGTAATTGGAACAATGTGAGCGGTATACATAGACATAAATTTCATTTGTATATGAAATTAAAGTATAAGCATTTATATATGACATTTTTTACTCCTCTTTTTTTTTAATAGAAATTTGACTCCGGCGTCATCCCCATAGGTCGCGAGAGTAGGCCTTCCCAGAAAGGCGTGTGGTGGTATCGTGAGACCCGGCATTTTGCCCACCCGAAAGGCGTGCATGGGGCATATGACATTCGCTGTCGTTGAACAAGCGTGGCAATCTTATAACAATTTCCGGCGTTGGAACAACATGAGCAGTCTTATCATTTTTTAGCGTTGGAACAATGTGAGCGACTGTATAGAGCAAAATAATCAAAATTTACAACTCCGCTCCACATGGGGTTCTGAAGGCGCACATACCAAGAAAGGCATGCGTGTATGTCGTGACATGTCAGAAATTTTATATAGCATTTCCTATGTTGGAATATATGGTGCTTATAATAATAAATTTAAAATCGCGTTTGCATATGAACATAAAGAAAGTTATGCGTATATCGATTAGAAGAAAATAATCAAAATTTACAACACCTCCTCTCCCGTGGGGTTCATGAGCGGGCACACCATGCCAAAGGCATCGTGGGTTGTCATTGAGACATGAAATTTTGATAGCATAGCATTTCCCTACTATGTTGGAGAACATGGTAGGTACTTATAATTTAAAGCTCGCATTTGCATATAAATCAAAAGAAAGCTGCCTGAATCCTCATCTCCATGCATATCAAAATTTACCTCTCTCCCCTGAGTTCATGGTGAGCACACCACGCCAAGAAAGTGCATGTGTGTAGTGAGACATTTGATAGCATAGCGTTCCATTAACAAGATATCACATATGAGTATGAGAATGAAACTCATAGATAATAGCAGTGGTATAACAAATCCTTTTTTAATTTGATTTCAACTTGCATATGAAAGAGGCATGATATATATAATTCCTTCATGGAAATCAATTGAAGCAAAGTGAAGCATGGAATTCATAGGAGACATATCATATCTCATCAAACAGAAATAATTGATCTTTTCCTTAGATAAGAAAGTCTAGCAAACCTTATACTCATCAAATAACCAAATGATTGATTCCCCCTTAGGGGAAAATATTTTCAGCAAACATCTTGGCCATTAAATAACAAAATGATTGATTCCCCCTTACAAAAAAATAAATTTCAGCGAGCTTTATGCTTCTAGACAATAAGCTAATGATTTTCCCCTTAGATAGAAATATTTTCAGCAAAGGAAACACATAAGGATCCATAAAAAAAAGCAAACAAACACAATATTTGGGCCATACATCAGTCATTTAGTAGTATCATCAAAATCCTGAATAAAGGCAATAAGAAATGAGATTTGGGCCATACATCATCAATCTAAAGGAAACTCTTATAATCCAAGCATAAGATATAGCATATTTAGCAAAACCCTAATTTCCAGAAGCTGCATAAAACAAGCAGGGTTAGAGAAACAACACTGGAGGTTTGAAAAGAGGAAAGGAGGAAAAGGGTTTCAGCTAGGTTAAATAAGGCTCATGATCCGTTCGGTTCTTCATCGCGTGTGGAAAGGAAGGAAGAATCGTGAGAGGGAGAAAGGGCGGCGAGAGAATGAAGTTCTTCGTCTGAGGAGGGCGTTTACCGTGCTGAAACCGATCGAGACCAGAAACAGAGAAACGAAAGGAAGGAGAATCGTCGCGTAGCTTCAGAGAAAGCGAGAAAGAGAGGGAATGTCTGAGGAAGAAGTGGTCCCAAAACTTGAGAAAAGAGAAGAAAAATCGTCGAGGAGAGACCGAGGAAGCGGCGAGAGGAAATCGTCGAATGAGAGTCAACGCCTCGTTTTCTTTAGGCGAGTCTCCTCGATTAATTAGGAAGGGCGGGTTAGGTAGAATTAAAGGGATTTAGTGATTGATTAAGCTGATTAGTCGTTTTAATTGCGATTTTATTACTTTTGACAAACCGCAATATGGGTGTCAATTTAGTCGGTTGTGCGAGCATATGAGCGATCAATTTAGATCGAGGGTTGTTAAATCAGCGGTTGAAAAAATTCAAGTGAATGCCGTCGCTTAAATTAATCGACCATGCTTTTCGCCGTTGAGCGGGTGTCGTTTGATAGGTTTCGACGTTTGGCGACGATGATGATCAATTTTGCGAGCGTCGTTTAGCATCGTCGAGCTTGACTTTGATATGCATAATTTCGTTAAAGAATTAATTTTAATTTTTGGATCGATCATTAAATTGATATTTTATTTTAATTTTATGAGCATTATGAAATCAATTTTCAAGTTGAAATTGGATCGATCTCGATCCGATTAGGAGGTGTTAAACTCTATGTCATTTACTTGATTTTAAATGACATATAGTTGTAGGTCAACATCATCAAATATTATGACCTAGATATAAAATATTACTTCAGAGAAATAAATTTTGTGGCTAATGCTTTAAGTAAAAAACATAATGTAATTCAAACTATTGATCACTCAACAAAAACAGTTTGAAAAAATATATATGGATTAAAATTTTGTTCTATGAAATCAAATGATAATACAATTGACTTTGAAGGATACAATGTGTGACTTTGAAGGATACAATGTGTGATGTGTTATCTTAAGATATTGAATTTTAGAGAATAATGAATTTGATGAATACAGGTCATATAAAGGATTATTTGTTAGATGGCAAAGAATTGCTAACATATAATGGATGAGTTTGTGTTTGAAATGTTGATGACTTAAGAAAGAAAATTCTAAACGAATCATATTACTTAAAAAATATTTTATTCATTTTGAAAGTAACAAAATATATTAGAAACTTATGGGATTATTTTGGTGGCTTGGGTTGAAGTGAAATGATTAGAATTTGTTGCTAAGCCTCCTATTTGTTAGATGGTTAATCATCAATAGCCAAGATAGAAGTGGGATGACGTTACTATAGATTTTGTTGTCAGACTATCAAGAGCAAGGAAAGGTAGTATGCCATCAATGATAGATTGATTGAGTCTACACATTTTTTGCTAATCCGACAATTTGATTATATAGAAAAATTGACAAAAAAATTATGTGGATGAAATGATAAGATTGCACAAAGTATTAAAGTATATAGTCTCAAATAAGGATGACAAATTCACATCTAGATTATAGAGAATGTTCAAGAGGCATTATGAAATTGACTTAAGTTGTATAAATAGATGACTAGTCATAAAGAACAATTCATATTTTGGAAGTTTTTCTTAAGACTATTTATATTTGATTTTGATAGAGGATGCGAGTCACATGTGTTATTAATAGATTTTTCATAGAACAATAATTTTCAAGGAAAACTTAGATGTGAAGTTCTCTATTGAAGAAAATGTAGGGCTCCTTTGTGCTAAGCAAAGATACGAGAAAGCTAATTGGTGCTGACCTAGTAGATGAAATTATTGTTAAAGTCAAACTAATTTGATAAAAATTGAAGGGTGTACAAGATAGACTATATTTTGATGAAAAGCACGACCAATGGAGTTTGAAGTAGGATAATGTGTTTCTTGAAGTTAGTCTTATTAATTATGTGAAGTATTTTGCCAAGACTGGAGAGCTAAGTCTAGTATATGTTGGCCCTTATAAAGTTGTAGAAAGAATTGTGAAAGGGGCATATACTAGCTTTACCAGAACACCTTTACGAAATGTATAATGTATTTCATACTTCTTTATTACAAAAATATATAGCTGATGAATTTACTAGAGTTATCTCATGTCCAATAGAAGTTCAACCTAATCTCACATGCATAGAAGAACTAAATATTATATTTGAGTTATAATATAAATCATTTGTCAATTGAGAGATTTCCTTTGTACAAATAATATGAAATACGATACAAAACGAAATGCTACATTGAAAACAATAAAAATGAGAGAATTCACAACTCTTTTATTAAGTTATAAATTATAAATTTTTATTTACTATATTTTAAATTTTGAGGTTGAAATTTTTTTGAGGGTAGATTGTAATTACTGTGGAAAAAAAGAAAAGAAAAATAATTGATCGGATAAGGTTAATAACTTTCTTAGTATAGATTGTGATATCTATCGAAACATATATGATGATCATAATCGAACTGTCATTGGCCTTCCTCACTATTTTCAAAGTGCGAGAGATAGAGGGATTGAGAAATTGGGAGGGAACAAAATGGAGAGGCAGATTGAGGGGTTGAGGATGTGAGCGGCATCATGTGCGAGTGTGGGAGATAAAATCGACTGGGGATCACATCGAGCGAGCGAGTGTACCTCACATTCGTGTGTATAGAAGCCAAGCATGCATAGTTGCGTGACCAATGGGAATGTTCATGGGTTTGGATTGAACGATGAGGGAAGAGTAAAGGGGAAGGTAGGGTTTAATAACTTGTTAATAATACTTATAATAAATCATATTGAAGAGAAGACAAATTTGATTTAGTAAGTTAAATTGAATGATATCGAATACTCTAATTTAAATTTAATGGGAAAAGAAAATAAAAATTATTAGTTGATTAAATAAATTAAAATGAATGATTATTGAATACTCTAATTAATTAAAAGAAGAAATTATTTTAAACATTTAATAAATGATGTAAAGTAATAATTTAAAAAATTATTTAAAGAGAATTTAATTTTGGTTAAATATACATCTTTTAATAAATCAAATTTAAATTTAATTTTAGATAGCTATAATTTTAGGGAGTATTTTAAAATAATCAAATTAAGTTTTTATTTATTGTACATTTTTAGGAATTTAAAGCAAAGCCTGAGAATTATGCGACGAAAATTTTTTTTTGAAAATGAATTGGGATTGAGAATTAATAATAAATATAATTTAAACTTGAAATAATAAAAAAAATTGATAAAAAAGTTTTATACTTAAAACTTAAAAGAAGTTTTATGACATATATTAGGAGAAATGGCAAGTAGATGATAATAACTAATTTTTCAAATAAGATGGGTAATTATGTTTTGTATTTTATTATAGTTATTTTTATTTTATGCATTGATTGTTGTGCTTGTTTGTGTGATAGTATTCAAATGAACACCTATATTGAAAATGCTTTTATGCTTATGTATGTGCACTAAAAAAAGTTTATGTTTGGCGATAAAAACTTGAAATGATTTTTTATTTCTCGTTCTATGAAATTCTCATATTGATGTGATAGTTTTGTTGTTCTCTTTATGATTTTATCTTGAATGATTTTTTTAATGAAAAGCGAACAATACTATTAAGATGCATGATAAAGGTTGTGAAAATGAATATATTATAAAGTAATTGTGCATGTTGATTGATGAAAGTCCACATTCTTATTATTTTGGTTGGAGATGAAATGTACCCATGTATGTATATGAAAACAAAAAAAGTTGTCTACTCTTCATAGTTAAGTTGGAAAAAGGTAACCTTCTCTTCAGGGGTTTGAAAATGCCATAAGATGATATGGTTTTTAAATACACATTTAGACAATGTCTCCTATGAAGGATGCATTATAAAATAAGAAATGCTAAGATATGATAATTCTTGATTCTACTCTTTTACAAATATATTTCTTATTATTTCTTGAAATAGATATAATATTGATTCATTGATAGAAATTGATATGTATACTATTTTTTAATTCTTAAATTAATATAATTTAGAAATGTGATTATTCATTGAGTTGTTTAACTCACTCTTTAGTTGATAGTTATTTTTCAGAAAAATCTTCATTAACATAAATTCATCACAAACAAATGTACATGTATGGTAGAAGGTTTTTTTAGGAGCTAAGCTGTATAACTAGTATTAAAGTATATGGGATAGTACAATATGAAATACCTTATAAATTTTAAAACAAGTGTAATTAACTCTTTTTATTAATAGCAATGTGAGAATATTTTAAATATCTATTCGACAGTTTGTTCCTGCTTCAGTACTTCGAGCTCCTTAGTCGAGTTGTAACTCTCTGTTTGCCTCTCTCTCACAAAGTCCCTCTCATTTGTTTCTCTCCTATTCATCAAATCAAACCCCAAATCATCACCCTTGCTTCTCATGGCAACTTAAATTCACGTAAACATCGTAATCTCATCTCCCTCCTATGCATTAACCCAATAATCGCCGCTCCTTGCTTCACGCTGACCTTCTCCAATCCTCTTCATCAAAGTCAACATTAGCTTTCTTGCTTTCTAACCCTCTCTAATCTTACCCACTTGCAACTCTTTTCATTAGTCGCTTTCGACCTATTATAAGCGTTATGTCATTGCTCCTCACTCTCTCTCTCTCACACACAACTCTTACAACAAATTGTTCCTCCCATTCTATTCCCTTGCATGCAACATGCATACCCATATGCGCCTCATGAGCGAGGTGACCGGAGGATGCAAGTCAGAATGGCTAAGGCACAATGACTTGTCCCATGGGCAAAGAGTCGCCTCACACATGGTGAATGCACAGGAGGAAGTACTTCTGCCAGGCAAATGATGCTTAGTCGCCTCAAGTCTAACAACTCACTCATATATGGGAGACCACACATCCAGAGTGCCACGACATATCATCTTGTCAAAGTTCGAGATCCCTGATCAATGGAACTAGCTGCACGGCCTCTGTAAACTTGCCTCTCACAGTAGCATCCTTTTGGGAAAAGAGAGTTATTTGTACTTAGATTTCTTGGTATAGTAGAACCTTTCATATTTTTCTATCTTTTCTCTACTTTTCTACCTACCCTAACCCTATTTCTCAGTTGCCTAAGTAGGTTTTGTGTCTTGTTCACGATCAAAATTGGATTCAACACAACTTGCCAAACCAAGTTCCATCTTAGGGTGCGTTTGGGATAGCTTTTCCAAAAACAATGCAATTGTGTTTAACTATTAGCTTTTTAGCTACTTTTTCGAAAGTTTTGTAGTGAAATGCTGCTTTTAAGAATCAGAGTTGGTAGAGTGTGGTGGCTGTCAGAAATTTGTTTGAATTTTTCAAAAAGAAAAATATTTGTAACACACATAATAATTTTTCAAAAAGCTATTTTCTCTAACCATTAGTGACTTCTTTTCAAGCTCACCATTGATTGACTTGATCATGATGCACGCTGCCATTGCCTTCAAACCATTCCAACTATAGCTTTCATTTATTTTTCTGAGCAAATCATCTCTTATTATCATGTGTACCAAATGACAATCACCCATCTCAATCTCCCAATTCAGCCATCTCTCTTTTCCCTTCCACTCCCAAGTTATATATCTCTAATCTCTTTATTTCTTTGCAGTGAAATACAAGAAGACAGAGAGCTCTCCAAAATAAAGAATTAAAAATTGCATTTGACTTTTCTTGGCCACAAATACTCTCTCAACTTAAATTTGTCAACACTACCTCATGTGTGCAAGTACCTGTGCACATCATTTTGATGAGGTAGAGAAATCTTGTTATGTGTGCACCTTTCTCTTGTGTACCAGTATAAAGACCCATGGGCTCTTTTTTAGTCATGATAGGTTACAGATCTACATGCATCATCTTGACATAATGGGAAGGCTCCATCATGTGCCTTTTGTTTTATGCAGACATTGAAGGTTTATGTACACTTTTTAATCATAGTTGATTTGAAGATCTTGATTGTAGTGGCTTAAACACTAATCATGCATGCCTTTTTAAGCATGATAGGCGATGCTAGCATTCACTGGAATGCTCTACCTAAAGAGATACCAGGAGGGTTTGTTCAGATATCATTTAAATAGGGACGGTTAGATGTAAATGCACCAAAATAAAAATACAAAATACAAATTGAGTTCAAAATAAATACTTAAAAATATCACCTAAGTTAGTTGAAAAAGACAAGATTGAACACAAACAAGACTAACATAGGACTTATAATGATCTTTAATGATCACTTATGACAGCAAACAAAACCTTATTGCAGCTTTTAAAGCTGTCTTGAACTCTTAGTATTCTGAAGAACTTTATGATTTGAACTTTAATCATGAAAATGAAGTAAACAATTGAAGATTTTTTAAAATAAGTATTAAATAAATATAAATTTAAATTTTAAGTATATTTAAAAAAAATTAAGTTTAGGTACAATCGCCCCATAAGTGAGGACCACCACCTCATCGGTGAGGTACTAAAGCCGATTGCCCCATGGCGGCCTTCGACCAATATCCAGTCAACCAATTATCGAGCGATTGGCTTTTAGGCTTTATATTAGTCAATTAGTCGGCTTTACTTAGATCGCTTTACTTATGGTTTTAAGGAATATTTATGCCGTCAGCGGTAGACCTCATGATCGATTTTGCTTTTTTCTCTCTCACCCCGCTGACGACTGTCGCAACCATCCGCCGCTCCCCACCTCGAACTCCCGGCTCCACCTTACACTCCCGGCTCCCTAAGGTAAATATTTGGTTCTCCCTAATCTTCCATTTTGCACAATATTGGATTGACTATGATAAAGCATATATCATAACTTAAAGAAAACTTTTGATTGAGCTTTAGGAAACTTTGATTTAGTTATTTGAAGTTTATTCAATGTTATATACCAAGAGAATATTCACACTTTGTTAGTGACTATGATAAATCATGCATGGTAGCTCATAAAGCAAATGTTCAAATGTGTAGGGTGCATTGTATTAATTTGTAGATCAAAATAGTAAGATGATCCTCTTTGTGTAGCTCATAAAGCAAATGTTCAAATGTGTAGGGTGCACTGCATTGATCTTGTTATTTTCTATCTGAATATTCACCCTCCTAATGAGACTTGAAGGAATTGTTGATTTATTTTATCAACTTTTATGTTGTTCCTGGATATAACTTGTGGCTTAGTAGGGAAAAAACGATCATTCAAAGTTAAATTAGGATTATGTTTAATGTTTATTTAAATTAAATCAGTGATGGTATAGGATGTGTATGTTTAGGGTTTTGTAGAGATTTTGTAATGTGTCGTGGATGTTTAGGGTTTTGTAATATGTGGATGTTTAGGGTTTTTGTAAAGGGTTTAGTATAGAGTTTTGTAATTAGGATTATGGTATATGATGTGTGGGTGTTTAGGCTTTTATAAGGTGTGGATGTATAGCCTTTAATGTTATTTGCTTAGTGAGCATTATTGAGCACTAAATTATTTAGATTTAACTTCACACATAATGATTTTTGCTTCAGTACGTATATTTTGTTCATCCAATACTGTAGGTTGGTTGTTGAGCATACTTTAGGATGAGTCAAGAGCTCGTTTCCTTGACCCCTTTTTTATGATGGACAACTGATCGTTGATGATCAGTTTATCCCAAGTTATGTCGGTGGAAGAAATCGTCCCATCGAGTCTCGTCATGCAACTTAGAAGATTTAAGCGGCGGCGAGATCTCTACGTTATGATGTAGATAACTTTATAGTGGAGTTAACGTATCGTTTCCTGTTGGCCGAGATTTATGATTCGATGATGAAGTCCGTCGCTAGATGAAGCTTCGTCAAATATTGATTCTTTATGTGGAAGTCAAGCCTTGTCTTCTCGATATTGATATCGCGCATAATATTTCATCGATTACACACATGATGTCTCCCATTTTGATTCCTCCTCTACCACACATGTAATGTATAGGCGTCAATAGTGGGTGATAGTTTACGAAGATCTATGTGTATTTTGTGTACATGTAATTGAGTTTACTTAAAATATGAATGAAAACTCTTTTGTATATTTTGTATACTTGTGCAAATTGGTCATATAAAGTAGTTTATTGTTTCATTTATTACAACGTAACTCTTCAAAAAATACTAGTTTAAGTAGTTTTAATTTTTTAATTTGATGCTAGTACTACTATTATTATTGATATTCAATTGAATTTATAGTTGCAGCCTACAGACATACAATTTTAGTACAACAAAAACTTCTTATTTTTCAAAAACAAAATTACACCAGGAAAGTCGTCCAATAATTGGGCTGGCAAAGCCAAAAATTCAGGCGACTTTGAGTAACAATCCGAGTGCAGTGAGTGAGTATAACCTGAGATGGTTGGGCTAAAATGATTTAATAAACTTAATTTTTTTTTTAAATATACTTAAATTTTAAATTTATATTTATTTAATATTTATTAAAAAAAATCTTCGTAAACAATTCTATTTATTGGAGGAAGAAAGATTCCATGTAGGGGCCAATAAATGTTAACTATATGCAGGCGAATACACCGCTTTAAAGACAAATTCTAAATCGGTTGGATCAATTACACATTAACGTAAGTAGATAGAATGGGAACACAATACTCAAAATGAAATGTTGTGCATGGGCTCCGATAAATGCACTATTGTCTAAGCAAAGGTCAGAATGCTGCACACACTAAAATAAATAAATTTGGTTTCATGAGCTCCGTTAAATGTGTTAAATGCTTGAACCTAAAATTAGAGATTGTTGCTTAAACTAATTTTTTTGTGCTTTCAGAATAGTACAACTGCTCTAAAATGTGTTGTGCAGTTATTTTGAATGTTGCGAACTTTCTTTCAAGCTTAAGACACATTAACATTTATGTACGTTCTCGAGCGGGTTGTCATACCCATATGATAAGGTCGTAAGTTTCATTTTTTCTATTTGATTTTTCATGTCACAAAAACTGAAGTCGACAAGACTTATCTCAAAGAATGATTTTCAGTTCTCTCTCATCATCTAAATGCAACAAACTCATCATCATGAAGCATGAGTTAAATTCTTGATTGGAAGATTTGCCAAAAATTTATTTTGTGTTTACATAATCCTTTAATAAAGAAAATATATTTTAAAATGCATGCTATCATTGTCATGTCTATAGAATAGTATGACGTTCTAATTTATAAATCTGTTTCTCTACAATCAAATCTAGAGTATACGTGCAATTTAAGAAATATCTGAATGAATTCAAATCGTATACAAATTATTATCCTAATCCTTTAAGAAAAAAAGAAAAACTAACATAGTTGCCAATGTACCTAACAATCCTGTCATGTGCAAGTATTCAAATACCCTTATGATGGGCGTGGTCTATTGCACATTATAATTGGAGGTGTTTTTTTTTTCAAAAGCTTTAAAATCATAATACCTGAACATTAAAACATAATAACTCCATGATGGATGTGGTCATTGTGCATGATAATTATAGGAGTTTATTTGCATAATAATGCTTTCAAATTATGCATGCAAATTCTTCAAATATTGACAAAAATCTTATTTAAAGGGATTCACATCTTCAATTCCCCAAGTCCTAACACAAAATCATTTGCATAAATCTCGAAAAAAATATAAGAAATTTGAGAAGATAAAGCTAAAAATATTTAAATGAAATATATTGCACTAAGCTTGAAGTAATAACCCATCTATCCTTCACAATAGTTTTTTTAAGAGTGAAAAGTTTAAGTTGACCTAGGCTCATTGAGTCAGTCATATCAAGCATAGTTTTATAATTACTGTTAAATATATCATACTAGTAATGATACGATATGTGCTATCTAATTGGGTGATTTTATCATCAAATGACAACATAAGAAATTATGGTTATAAAAGATGCCCTCTGGCTCCTTGGTTTATATAAAGTGGCAACATTAAATTATGATTATTGCCAAAATTTGTGAATTTTCTAATGGTTCAGTCTCCTAAGTGGTGAAGCACGTGATAAAATATGAAATCTTCTATTAATTAAGTTTGACTTGAAATTTTCCCCTTCTATAAATACTTGTATCAAGTTTTATGAGATATCTTTGAATGATCTAGCCCATGGCTATTGACAAGAATATTTAGGTCAAGTTGGGTCGACTACTTTAAGGTTTGTGACAACTCGAGATGATAGAATTATATGATCTTGATCAGGATGTCATCATTCTTCTCACTATTCCTATAAACTAAGACAATATATTTTCCTCAATCCTAAATCAAAATTATTGCTATTGCATGCTAACTAGTTTTAATTGAAAGGTCTCGTCATTGAGAGTACTTAACCATTAGGATTTATGCTTATAATAACTTCTCACAAAATGAGACTGAAAATTTTGGATTGTGTCTTATCTAAAATTCAATCTACTTTCTGAAAATTTTGTTTGAAACTCACACTTAAGAGAGCTTTATGAGAGCTGGGCAAAAATTTTCATAATGTATTTGACCATTAGGTATACTATCATAGAATGGATGTAAATAAGAACAATTGGTCCAAATGATAGATAGTTATCTAATCTTTTGTAGAATCAGGTGTAAATTTACATTTCCAGATTTGGATGAAATGTGGATTAATTTGGTGAGCGTATTTTCTGGTTTCAATATGTTTTGAATAGAGGGAAATTTATGGCATCGGATTTGGATAATTGTCTAGATTTTAAATGATTGTGGTAGAAATTGAACGTTTCCTTTGTAAAGCAAAATAGCAAATTGTCTGAATATCATGCCACTACTGATCTTTGTTAATTGGCTACATTGTTTCCACAAAATAAAGCAAATGCTATTGTAAAGGCAGTGCGTGGCAAGATTATTCCCATTGATTCGGTAAAATTGTTGATGTTCATAGTGCTGCTTATTATTAGTAGTTCTGAATCTAACTGGTTTTATTTCTGTGATATATGTATTTGGATAGAGAAAAAAAATGCTGTGCACCATATTTGATTACCAAAGATCATGCAGTTTTCCTTTTAATCTACCCAAGCTCTACCATTAGTCGTGTAAATTGTCGATTGGGCATGATTGGTTGTCAAATTGTCCCTTTTCTAGTATGGCAGTTGTGAAATTTTGGAGCAGGTGAAGATGTCCGTCTTCAAATTATTTTCCCTTCTCCCTCTTTGATACTCCCCTCCTTCACACAATCATTGTGGCAGGTAAACATATAGATGAAATTGGTATGTGAACAGGCCTTGCTTTTACTAATTGTAATTTGTCAAAAGAATATCACATCAGGTAAAGTTATGCATGTTTTTGTTCTATTCAAGCTTGTATTTCTTAAGAGTTTAAATGCTATGTTTTTGTTTCATTTTTCTATAGTTGTTGGACAAAAGCAAACTAGGCATTTTGTCTATTTCCTTGTGTGTTGTTGCATGTGATATGCATTCTACTGAGAAGATAAACTTTGCAAATTAATCTTTGTAAACATTTTTGTTTTTTCACTTTGTTGATCTTGTATGATTAGAACGTGAAAATAAACTTTGTTACTAAACAAGGGGTATCTTGAGACATGAGAGCTATTTCATAGCCAGTTAGCCATTTAGGTTTGGCTGGCAACACGTGTTGATCTAGCAGATTTCTTATTTAAGCCTGCACGAAGCTTTGCTTGCTTAGCTAGAGAAGGTTTTTTAAAGTTGTGCGTGTGGATTAAACTGATTCCTTTATGGGGAACATACTTCCTCAACTAGTGCGAGTTTCATGTTTATTATTTTTATCATACATTTAGTATCCTTTCAAGTCTCCTTCATGATCCATACCTGTTCAATGTATATTTCCTTGCATGTGCAATGTGGTATGTATAAATGTTGCTAATATTGTATGTCTGTTTTGTAGCTCCTTGATACCTGTTTGAAATCTTCACACCTACCAGCATATCTTGCTGCAGCATTTGCAAAAAAACTAAGCAGATTGGCTCTATCAGTACCACCATCAGGAGAGCTGATTATTATTGCTTTAATTCATAATCTCCTCCGGAGGCACCCTTCAATCAACTTTTTAGTGCATCAGGTATAGTTCTTTCTTATCTGACAACTCTTAAATTGTACAAACCGTGCTAGAACAGCCCTTTCAACACACCACACACCTTTCTCTTAGAATAGATTAGATTGTTACGGCGATACATTTGAAAGGATGTAAAGTGATTTTCTGTGCTCGCAAATTGCTTCAAAATTTCTGTCCAAAATCTGTTTACATTTAATCTGAGCTTCCATGTGTATGTCATAAATTTCTTCTGATGTTCCGTTTGTTTTATTCATCTATTAAAACTTTTCTTTCTTTTTTTACATTATAAAGCTTTGTAGAGAATCGCTGTACTTATGATTCCTATATCACCTTTCCAGCAAATTGATGATGATCCTGCGAATGGAGATGCTTCAGCCGAAGGTGATGACTCTGGAGAGAGTGAAAGGAAGTCTAATGCTGATCCTGTTGTCCGAAGTATGAAACATTATGTCGATCCGTTTAACAATGAGGAGCCAAACCCTCTTAAATCTAATGCAATGCGTAAGTTTCTTTACAAAGATCATTGGATTTAGTTATAAATATTTTTTTTTCTTATAGTCAAATCTAATCAGATCTTTGTAAGCATTCCTTTTAGGGCCCTACTTCATCATCATTTTTTTTGGGGCATTTACATGCAGAGCACACAATTCTTATATATTTATATCTCTAACACTTAAACTTTCATATTTACATAAAGAGCTCCCAAATCTTTAATATTACATCAATTATAACACAATTATTAAATTTTAAGTAAAATGCCCTTTTCATGCATAAAAAGTGTTATATTTGTAAACAACAAATTTTAGATTTTTGATATGTAAATGCATTAGAATCATGTGCTATGTTGTAAATTTTCCCTTTTTTTTTGTTTTTTGGCTACGGATCTAAGTGCAGCTCCAAGTTTTTCTCGAACAAATTTTGTCTTCAGAACACCATTGTCGTGCATTTCTTGAGTCATCTCTGTTCTATTTACAATTTAAATTTGATATAATCCCAGGAAGTTCTTTATGGGAAATTGATACTCTCCGGCATCACTATTGCCCTGCTGTTTCTAGGTAAGATGAAACTTTAATTCTCGTTATCTTCACCATCATTTCTTTTATTGACATCAATAGTGTAACAGATTTGTTGCTTCACTTGAGAATGACTTGACTGTAAGGGCCAAAACATCTGAAATGCCTATTTCAGATTTTAGTTCCGCTTCCTATGCCACAATCTTTAGAGACGAGGTCAGTAACAGACCATACACTTTTTAGTAAAACTATTTAGTATTTATTACAACTTACATGGAAACTAACAGATGCATGTAAAATTTGGTGCACAGATTCGTCGCCGAATTAAACAATGTCCAGTTGCTTTTTATAGGGAAAAACCTACATCTCTGTTCAATGAATCAGATTTTTCAGGTTGGTCATTTGGTAATCAGCAACTCGGTTTTGAAGAAAATGTAAGTAAAAGAGGAAATGATGGGGTGAGCAGAACAACTGTGGAGGGTGAAGACCGAGATTTGAAGAGGCTGCGTATAGAGAGCTATTAATTGAATTTATCTCAAGTTTTTACTTTTTTGGCATTCCTGCTTCTAAGCAAGCACGACAGTTGCGCAAATTTTGGCAGATGATTTTCTTTTTAAAGGGATTCAATGGCTTGAAAGAGGGCCGCTGAATTCTTCTACTCTCTAAATTTGCCATCAAATTTTGTAGCTAGTTTATCATTGCTGCTGAGAACATTTATGAGATTTCTGATTCTATTTTGTTGTCCTGGAAGTAATTTTGAGATATTTTTATTCAGTGTAAAATCACACTATTCGTCATTTTATTAAAATAGAAAGGTTAAAATTTGCATGGGATGAATTTCAGAAATTTTGAATTGATTTTGGGATGTAATACATTCTTAAAATATAATATATGAATCAAACAATTTAAAATTACATTTGATCTCAAGAAATTAAGGGTTGTAGGGATTTTAGCATACGATTTTCTTAATGGATCCAATGGCTTAGAAGATATCACTGCTGATTAATATGCCATCAAATTTTCTACCTCTGTATCCTGCCTGTTAACATTTATGATGAGATTACCATATTATATTGACCTGCGAACAATTTGATATATTATGGTTGTTTGAAATCGCCATTGTTTCCTTTGCTTGATTATATTTGAAACCAATCAAATTTTCAAATGTATTCTCTAACTTGAAGCAACCGACCTGAGCAGAAAATACACTTTGATTTAAAGATGGGAGTAATATTGATCCTAATAATTAAATAACAAAGAAGATTCTCCTCAGTATGTGGTAAACTGCGTGAATTTTTTTTTTTTTCAATGTGTCCTAAATCATATTTTTATTTAATCTTAATGAAATAAGGCAATTTTTTCATGCTTTCTAAGTTAGTTCAACATCCACTTTTCTTAATATAAGTCATGACCAATATTTTAAGTATCTAAAACAATTTTATAATATTATTTGATATTATTTCATGTATATATTAGTTTCTCTTTTTATTTATTAGTGTAAAATCACTCATCCATCTAAAGCATTCTCATCTCTAAAATACTTAAATTTTTTACTTCACTCTCATCTAAAGCATTCTTATCTCTACAAAATATCATAAATTTCATTATCATATTATAAAATTTTTTCTTAAGTCTAAAGGACACTTTCATATCACATAAAGTCCAATGCATTCCTCCACTTCAACCATCCAATTTGATTTCTACTAATATCATCCACATCTATATCACCATCACTTTAAACAACAAACCCAAGATATCTAAAATATTCATTCTTCTTAATGACTTGATCACCCATTATCATCATTTCACTACAACAAAAATTATATTCTATGTATTGAATTTTAGATCTACTCAAACGTAAGCTTTTAGGCTTTAAGAATGACCTCTATAATTCATTTTTTTTTCTTGAATCCCCTCTAATCTTATCAACAAAAAGAATATCATCGACAAAAAACATATACTAAGGTACATCCTCTTATAAATGTCTAGTAAAAACATCCATAAAACAAAAAGACATGGGCATAAAGCAAATCCTTAATGTAATCCAACTAAAAAAAGAAAATACTAGGTTAATCCTCCTTATGTTTGAACACAAGTAACAACACTAGTATATATATCCTTAATGATTTTAAAATAAGTAATATTAACTCTTTTCTTTTCAAGAACTCTTCAAAGCACTTCAATTAGAATTTTATTATATGATCTATAAATCAACAAATATCATATATAGATCCTCAATACTTTTTGTATATTTCTTCATCAAATCTCTCTACAAATGTATGCATTCATAATAGACCTATTAGACATAAATCTAAGTTGATTTTGAGAAAGTTTTATATCACATCATGATATATCCTCAACTATTCTCTCTCATAATTTTAATGCATGACACATTAACTTAATTCCTCTATAACTTAAAAATGAATAAATTTGTTTTCCACTCATCTAACATCATTTTAATCTTTAAAACAATATTAAAAAAATTACTAAGCATAAAATTTTTTGATCCTTATAATTAATAATGAAACAAAATTAATTTTTATGCACTCAATTTATTTCTTGAACTTGGGCGACTGAAAGAACTGATAAAATATTAATGTTAAAAGAACAATATAGCATGCACTTGAAAACCATTTTACCCTTGAACTTCCATCAACAACTTGCCAACTTTCAAACGAAAAATTCTACCATTTTTATTATTAGTCTTGATTTAATTAACCTGAAATAAATAATCGAATGCACACCTTTAAGTGTTCTAGAATTCATCATATAACGTAAAAATGCTCTCTCCATCATCGACTTGATCACGAAGGATATCTGATGTAGTACTTATTCCCTAGCTGCTGTTGTTTCATGGCCTGGTTTTAAGTATTTTTTGATGCTTTCTTTAATAATTGATGCTAGATCAATCTTGTTTAGGGTGCACCACTTTGATGATTTTTATTTGATTCTATTTGATCTGTTGGAGCCTCAAAGATATGATCATCTTGTGGCTTCCTACAGAATTTCATCCAGTTTTGGGCTTCCGTGGTTCCCTGATTGAAAACTGTTTAGATAATCATTTTTTGGCGTTGCTGCTACAGCTTTCTGGAAAGAATATAGGAAGATGATTCTAACACATTTGTATACAGATTTTTCCACTCCAGGCTCCAGTGATATTAAAGTGCCCCTGGCAGCTAAATTCAACTGGATCTTCATAAACATCATTTAAATAATTACTTATGCAATTGGTTTACTGTTGGGAAGCCTATTCCTAACAAATGTTCCTTGTAGCTGAGCTTTCCTTATCTACATTTCTTTTTCTCTTACTGCAATGACTATGTTCTCAATCTTTAATCTATTGGGCTGTAAATTTTTGAAGCTTAGGTTGCCTTTTAGATCCGACCTCTATTGTTTTTTAGGATGTTTTCCTATGTATTCTTATTTATTCTACGGTATAATTACAATGCCATTTCAGAAAAAGTTTGATCATACTCAGATGTATTAAATAAACATAATTTACAAATATGCAATGATTGTCTAAAAAGTGAACACTGCGTAAGCCTAACATATATGAAGAGAATCGATTATCCGCTCATGAATTCCATCTCCTGATGTGTGAATAGGAAGGCTGAGTAACCGGAGGTAATTTCCATGTTGAACTCCTTAACGATTGCAGCTATTTGCTGTAAACGATATATAGAATCATTTATTTGATTCATATCATCCCAGAATACAAAGAAGGCATTCATTTGATAACTCTATGAAGAAGTTGTTTCCTCATTGAATCTGATTTGTAAGATTGAAACTGTAATGCAAAATAAGGCAAAAGAAAAAAATAATGCTGGCCAAGCTCGTGGGCTTTTCACCCATGCCCACCATGGTGAGTTTTGGTCTGCATTAAACTGGTGAGGTCAGCATGGGCCCCACTATTCTAATACCAGGTAATTGGGGATCAATTATCACCAATCAATCAGTGGGTAACTGAATAAATTTTATATAAACTGAATTGCTCAACAAAAAAGTAACAATAACAACAATAAGCCTTCATCCCACTATGTGGGTACATGAATGGTCTTCATTATTTATATATTATATGTCAAATTCTCATTTAATTCAAGATACTAGGGTCATTTTTTATACATCTTAACCAAGTCTTTTTAGGTCTATCTCTCTTTTTTTTTTTAAAAGGCAAATCTAATGTCTACTCTCTGAATTGGACGGCTGTTTTATGTGGCTAAATCTAAGGACTCTCTAATCTTATCTATAGAGCTACTCCAACTTTTTTAACATACTCATTTCACATTTTATCTCTAAGAGTAAAGCTACTCATCCACCTGAGCATCCTCATCTCCACAACACTTAACTTAATCTTATGCTTCTCTTTTATTGGCCAACATTTTGCTTAAATCATCAGTCTTACCATCTTATAAAATTTTTCCTTAAGTTTAAGCGGTACTTTTCTATCACACAACAAGCCATATGCATTCCTTCACTTCAACCATCTAACTTGAATTCTACTAATAACATCTCCATCTATTTCACCATCATTTTGAACAATTGAGCCTAGATATCTGAATCGCTCACTCTTTTTAATGACTTGTTTACCCAATGTTACAACACTCAGAACTTCTACAACTAAAATTACACTCCATATATTGGGTTTAGATCTACTTAAACGAAAACCTTTAGACTCTAAGGTTGACCTCCATAATTTGAGTTTCTCTTGGACTCCCTCTCTAGTCTTATCAACAATAAGAATGTCATCAGCAAAAAGCATACACCAAGGTACATCTTCCTGTAAATAACTAGTAAGAACATCCATAACTAAAGCAAAAAGATGAGGGCTTAAAGCTGATCCTTGATGTAATCCAATTGAAATAGGAAAATAATGTTGTCAATCCTCCTTGTGTTTGGACACAGGCAACAGTTCTAGTATACATATCCTTAATAGGGCTATCAAAAGCAGTCATTATTATTGCATTTCGTGTTGGCTGATAATAAAGCGTGTTGATTCGTTCATTAAACTAACGAGACAAACACGAACAAAAAAATTCAGCTCAAATTATAAACGAGCGGTTCGACTTCCGAGCCGCAGCGTAGGAAGGCGTAACACAACTTACGAGTTACAATTGTAACTACGCGGCCCCTAATCTCCTATTTGGTTCTCCTATTCGGCTATTCTCCACTCTCCAGTCTTCACTTCTCCTCGACTTGCGCCATAGATTGCAGTCCTTCTCTCTCTCTCGGATCTTTGTCGTTCATGGCGTCTCGAGTAAGTGGAGTCGTGAATGCGTAGGCTTCTGTTCCTCTGATCCTCTCTCGTTTGAGTTATTTGACTCGTATCTGTGATTCTATCTATCTCTTGACTCTCTTAACTCTTAATATCAGACTCAAGCTGCTCGTCGCTCAAGTATTTCACAAGCCTCTTTAACCTTTCACAAATCTGTGATTCTTGTGTTTATGAGATCTTTTTTAGAGTATAACTGCTTTGATGTATGTGAGCCTCTATTAAAAGTGATTCTACAATTTGAATTCGGCTCTGGTGGGCTTTTTTTTCTCAATGTGCAATCAATTCTATGTTGAAATCAGCTGTTGATTTATTTAGGGTTTCACGTCTCAACTGTCACTGCATAAGTTTTGCAACAACTCCACTTGTTTCAAATGCAAAAAAATTCCACAACATTTAAGGAGGAAGAGGTAGCAGTTAATGGTGTAGAGTTTCCCTTTTAACTATAATTAGAAGAAACCTATATAAGAATATGGAATAGGATCCTTGCCATTTCTGTATCTCCCGAGGAGGTAGAAAAATGGACATTTAAAGAGCTAGAGGTTAGCATGTTGAACAAATCTATCCCCAGCTACTCTTCATCCTTATCTTTGTTTTAATTATTTTAAGGTTTTGAAAACTAAAATAAAACCAAGAACAATCAGTTTCTACTTTACTGATTTTTTGGTTGGATGTAGCTCAAAATAAATAAGGAAATATATATATATATTGAAATACTTCAATTCTAACTGCAATTTGATTCGTGAAGGTAATTAGATATGACACTCTACGGCACTCTCTTTTTGGTCTATTTTAATGATTATTTCAACATATGCTGAATTGTTCGAGTGGCAGATCCTCTTTTTATAGACCCATACGCTGAATGTTTGATTTCTTCTGAGGTTGGTAACCCTGTCATGAAGAAGCAGTAACAGACCTCATTATCATCAACATTATATTACAAACTGTCAACTAAGTTCATTGATGACAAAATACTCAATGAGATTAGTAGCTTACAGGAACTGAGAGAGGTTTATTGCTTGACCATAAATCTTCATTATTTCTGGTGAATTATGTGGTAGACTACTGTGGGATTGTTAGCGAGGTTAACATAAAGAGATACTCTTAATGTAATGTCTGTTTGAGATACCTTAATGTAATGTTTGTTTGAGATAATCTAATTCAAACAGACATTACCATTTGCTTCACATAAAATGGCTATGTTGCATTTCCAGTTTAGTAGTAAGAGTTATCTCTACTGCACTTCATATGGAGACTATTTTTTTTGCAATAAGTTATTGGCATTGGGTTTACTATTTTTGTTCCATATTGGAGTTATTGGTATTGGGTTATCTCTACTGCATATAGGGTTGTCAAAAAAACTCGTTGTTGAGCTTTAGTGTTATTTTGTTGTTATTAAGCAGCGACGCATTAACTAATTTATAAACTAACAATCATTTGTTTGATTTGTTCTCGATTTGCTTAAATAAAAAAAATATATTATATAATAATATTATTATTATTATTATTATTATTTTATTACTATTATTTTATTTATTACTATTATTATTATTATTATTATTATATTATTTATTTATTATTATTATTATTATATATATCACAATTTCATATCAAAATCTGGTGTAGTGGTTAAAATTTTTGTTATGCAGATTGGCTGGTTGAATCCTCCCTCATATAAGGTCAAAAAAAGCTCGTTGTTTGAGCGAAACAGTGTTCGACTCGTTAACTAAGCGAGTAATAAACAAAACAAATTTCAATCAAACGTTACGTTCCTTCATGCTATGCTCGTTTACACCCCTAACTGCATATCATTTTCTGATTACCTCAAATTTTTTTTCCTAAATGTATGATTTGTCATTTTCATTATGCAAAGTTTGATTGTATTTATGGATGCATAGTTTTTTATCATATTTGTCATTTATTTTTATTTTTTTTATTTTTATATTTGTCATTAAACACAAGATGTTTTATATTATTCATAATTTACATACAACATAATGTCATCATTTGAACAATCCCAGTCTGCATCAACTGGTGAGTTGCCACTAGGTAATATAGAAAATTTAGAAGATAGTCATAATCAAACTTCTCAACAAATTGTTGAGAGTACTAGCATCATGCTTGAGTTGCAGGCTAAAAAAGCTAGAAAAAGAAAGACTGTTGTATGAGAATATTTTGTGGAGATAAAAATTATATCTAAAGGTGTTGAGATTTCTTATTTGTAATGTGTGTGCTGTGAAGTTAAGTTCCATAAATCAAAATAAGCACAACATCACAACTTCTTAGAAATGTCAAAGATTGTAATAAAATTAAAT
This sequence comes from Cymbidium sinense, assembly GCA_021442155.1. Classification (NCBI taxonomy): domain Eukaryota; kingdom Viridiplantae; phylum Streptophyta; class Magnoliopsida; order Asparagales; family Orchidaceae; genus Cymbidium; species Cymbidium sinense. The sequence continues at coordinate 140,755,814 of CM038223.1, read as the reverse complement.
CAAAGGGTCAACAACTTATTGATTTAGTAGAAAAAGACAAAAACGATTGAATTTCTCCCCAGTTGATATTGCTAGTGATTTTGACATTTCTATCTTTCACAATCCTAAAAATTATGATCAAAGACAAATTATCGAAATAATTGCAAGATTGATTATTATTCATGAATATCCATTTACGATGGTAGAGCACACTTGGTTCAATATATTGTTAAAATTTTAAATCCTAACTATGAAAATGTCTAGAAACACCATTAAAAATGATTGCATGCAAGTTTATGATGTTAAAAAAGATAAACTTAAGACTTACCTTAGTGGTGTTTAAAGAGCAGATTGCTGGACATCTAATCAGACAATACGATATAAGTGTTTGACTATCCATTTCATTGATGAGTTATGGAAGATCCAAAAAAGGATTATTAATTTTATTGAACTTGACTTCCTCATACTAGGACTTTCATGTGTGATGTAATTTGTGATTCTTCGTTAGAATGGAATCTTCTGGATAAAATCTCTACAATAACACTTGATAATGCTAGTAACAATGATGTTGCAACTTTTTGCCTTAGAAATAATTTTGAATCAAGAGAAAAACTATATTTTCATGAGCATTTTTTCATATTAGGAGTTGTGCACATATATTAAATATAATAGTATAGGATGATTTGAAAGAAGTGCACGACATAATTTTCAATATCAAAGACTATGTTAAATATCTCAAAATCTTCTGTCAGGCTATACAAATTTGTTGAGATTACAAAATAGTTAAGAGTACATGCTTCACAGCCTCTTTGTATTGATGTGTCAACATATTGAAATTCAACTTATATGATGCTTAAGTCTGCTTTTATTTATCGTACTGTCTTGACTCATTATGCAGCTAGTTATAAGTGACTATCAGGATATTCTAATTGGTTGAGGTATGAAAAAATCAAAAAGTTCTTACCAATTTTAATAATATCACTCAAACAATTTTTGACACTTCATATTCAACCTCAAATATTTTTTTTCCAACTGTTATGCATGTTAAAAAGCTTCTCTGGGAATAATCTAGATCTGAAGATGAGTGCATAAAAAGAATGATTGCAATTATGAAAATAAAATTTGATAAATTTTGGGGAGAGTGTAACCTAAATGTCTATTGCTACAGTTCTTGATCCTCGTTTAAAGTTGAAGTTCATTTAATTTATATTTCCTAAGATCTATAAACCACATGAATTTAATTCCCAAATTATAGTTGTTGAGGAGACTCTTTGGAAAATACATGCAATATATGCTACTGAGAGTTCTCCAATGACTGCAATGAATAATTCAATCAATGTAGGATGTTCTTCTTCTAAATTTGTTATAGATCCTCTTGGCATATCTCAATTTGATTGTATGCTGAGTTTTAAAGACTTTGTTATGTTATCTGGTTCCATATAGTCTACTAAGTCTGACATGCAAGTGTATCTTGAAGAAGAGTTATTTGTTTGTAATACTGAGCAATTTGATATATTGAAATGGTGGAAGATGAATACATTAAAATATTCATGTTTGTCTAGAATGACTTGTGATATTTTATCAATTCTAATAACAATTGCTTCTGAATCTACCTTCAGTGCGTTGGTGGTAGGGTGCTAGATGATTATAGAAATTGTTTATCTGCTAAGATAATTAACGCATTAGTTTGTGCATCTAATTGAATTTGATCATCCCAAAAAATGCTAAAACACTTTTGGTGAGTGCTTCAACATAGTACCATACAATTTAATATTGTTATTTAACTGTATCTTTTAAGTATTTTAACAAATTTTTTATATTTTCTCACAGCAAGAAATATTGGAGGAGAAAATTTTGGGTGTTCCTTTGGGTGATTCTTGAGCAATAATGCTTTTGTTGTCTATTAGCCTACTAATCATTTAGGATTATCGAAGACATTTAATTGCAAATGCTTTAGGTGGATGTTTTTTAAGGATTTGGTTATTCGATGATTGTTTATGTGATTTTTGTGCACTAACATTTAGCAAGTCTTATGTACAATTATTTGTTTGCTTATTTTGGATTGATTTATATTTATACCTTATTGTGTAATATTATTATGTTTTAACTATTTTTTTTGCAAAAGTATTATAGGAGTGACTATGATGATTAAAAATACTCTGATAGATAAATGTTGCTTCATTGCTTGTTGCCTTCATTTTGATTTGTCATTTATGCATCTAACCCTATAGAGGATTGAAATGATGGTAAAATATTAAAATTTCAGTATTTTTTTTTTTGGATTGATCCTCTATGATTTGGATATAATTTGTCAACCTTATGTAGTTATGTGAGACTTTTAAAATGATGAGCATAAAATACTTTTATGTTTTAACCTTTGTCTCTCTGTATTTGGAATGACATTTTAAAGTTAAATATACAATCATATAGAGTGTACGAGGTTATGTGTTATAATTAAATTTGAGCCTTTCAAGTTTCAAAACTCCTATAATTTCATTCAATTAAAACATCAATATATTCATTCAACCCTAAACAAGTACGCTAAAATATTTCATTATTATTTTTAGCTTATTTATCATTAACAATGATGTGACAATTATCTAAAAAGTAATTTCGCATCAAGAGCAATATTGGACAATGCATTTTCTTGGCTTCATTGGTCTGGTTGGGGTATTTGGTGGGCTGGTTGCATCTTATGTGTTTATTTCCTAACCTTTTTTTTGCTGGTTAGCTATCTTTAGCTAGTTGTTTCTTTTTTATTCTTCTTATATTGGATTTTGTTTCTCTTTCCGAGCATTCCTGTAACCCTGTTATTGGTGGGTGCTTTGTGGTCGGTTTGTCTCGGCTTCCTTTTATGGGTTCTCTTCTTTTTAGCCAGGTTACCTTTCTTGGCTTCTTTATGATTGCCTTAATTTATCTAGTTTGTTCATGTAGCTCTATGCGGTTTCGTGGTGTTTCTGGCTTTACTGGTCTGGTCATCCCCTGTTGGCTGCATTTGGCTTCTCATGTCCAGTTCTTTGCTGGTTTGTTGTTTTGCTAGTTGTTCTTCTGCTCTTTCGGCTAATCTCCTTTTGTGGTTGGCTTTGTTGATTCTTTGAGCTTTGTTGGCTATGATTTTCAAATTAATTTGGTTGGTTTTAGATGTTTTTGGTGGTGCCTTTTTTTCTCCCTCTTTGCTTATGCATTTGATGGGTTGTTCTAGGTGTTGGTGCTGCTATTTTTTTTTTTTTTTGCAGAAGAATTATAGAGTGAGGCTATGATGATTAAAAATGCTCTGATAGATCAATGTTGCTTCATTGCTTATTGACTTCATTCTGGTTTGTCATTTATGCATGTAACCTATAGAGGATTGAAATGATGATAAAATATTAAAATTTCAGCATTTTTTTTTTATCGATGATTTGGATGCATGCAATTTGTCAACCTTATGGAAAACTTTTAAGATGATGAAGCATAAAATACTTTTATGATTCAACATTTTTCTCTCTGTATTTGGAATGACATATTAAAGTTAAACATATAACCATATAGAGTGTACGAGGTTATGTGTTATAATTAAATCTGAGCCTCTCAAATTTCAAAACTCCTATAATTTCATTCAATTAAAGCGTCGATATATTCACTGATCTGGATGGGGCAATGGTGAGTTGGTTGCATCTTATGTGTTTGTTTCCTAACCCCTTTTTGCTAGTAGGCTATCTTTAACTGACTGTTTCTATTTTATTCTTCTTATATTGGATTTTGTTTCTCTTTTCGAGCATTCCTGTAACCCTGTTGTTGGTGGGTGCTTTGTGGTCAGTTTGTCTCGATTTCCTTTTATAGGTTTCTCTTCTTTTCAGCCAGGTTACTTTTCTTGGCTTCTTTCTGATTGCCTTAATTTATCTAGGCTTTTGTGAGGTTTGGTTAATCTGGTTATAATTGGATTGCCTTGTTTTTGTTTATTTTCTTGTGAGACTGAAGTTTTTACTGCTTTATTGGTTGTTCTTTTTTATGGCTTTTTTCTCTTGATGGTCTATTGGTGTAGCTCTATGGGGTTCCATGGTGTTTCTGGCTTTACTAGTCTGGTCATCCCCTGTTGGCTGCATTTGGCTTCTCATGTCCAGTTCTTTGTTGGTTTGTTGTTTTGCTGGTTGTTCTTCTGCTCTTTCAGCTTGTCTCCTTTTGATGGTTGGCTTTGTTGATTTTTTGAGCTTTGTTGGCTATAATTTTCAGATTATTTTGGTTGGTTTTAGCTATTCTAGGTGGTGCCTTTTTTTTCTCCTTCTTTGCTTCTATTTCTGGTGGACTATTTTAGGTGTTGGTGCTGTTGTTGATTTTTCTGGATTGGTTGGTTGTTGTTGCTTTGAGGGGTGTGGTGCTTTTTCTGGTTTTTTTTTGTTACTAGGATTTGTTGGCTATGGTGGTATTGTTGTTTTTGATGCTTATGATGGCTATGATGTTCATATAGTTTTTTTCTGGTTGGTAGCATCTTATGTGATTGTAACTCTTCTTGAAAGTTAGATTCTCACTTATTTGTTGCCCTTTTTGTTGATAGTTTCATTGGTTGTTTTTTTTTTGTTTTGAGCCTGAGCCTTCTATACCTTTTATTGTGAATCTTAGTCATACTTTTTTTTCTCTTCATTAACTCTCTTCTTAAGTGTTTTTGAAGATTATTTTCTTTTCAAAGTGTCGGACCTTGAATTCAGCTGGTCTTTTCAAGTTCTCTTCATCTGCTACTGTCTTTTTCAGTGTTCACTTTCTCTTTAGCTATTTTTATTTTCTATCTTTCTTTGTACTTAATGGAGATTTAGCTCTTTAGGCTTCTTGTAGCTCTTAGAGCATTAGATCTTTGAGCATTATCCCCCTTAAACACTTTGTATCCCTTTCTTTAGTTTAATAAAATTTCACTTTGTTTTAAAAAAAAAATTTTGTTTAATTGTATGTAAATTTATTCACATAATTATCTATATTTTTTTTAAATTATGTGTTTTTTTTTATCTAAAATTTTATATTCTAGGTTTAATAGTTCAAAATTGAAAAAAAAATTAATTTTAGTACTTCATATGATAAATTTAAGCCTATTTCGAGTTTATTCTCGAAACTCAGTGATTTGAGTAAAATTTAAAGCAAATAAATAAGCGATTCAGAACACGAACAAATTGAAGCTCAAGCGGTAATAACGAACACACATTCTCTTCATGAGCTTAACTCAATGAGCGAGCAAAACACAAATGTAAATGAGTCGAACATGAATAGAGTCTCAGCTCATTCATGTTCGGATCGTTTACACCCCTAATCGTTAACAACTTAAATATAGCCAATATTAACTTCTTTTTTTTCTAGAACTCTCCAAAGAACATCTCTTGAAACTTTATCATAAGCTTTCTCTAAATCAACAAATATCATATGTAGATCCTCCTTACTTTCTCTGTAATTCTCCTCAAATCTCTTAACAAATATATATATACATGAAACTTTTTTTACAAGAGTTTATGCTCAATTACTCTCTCCCATAATTTTAACGTATGACACTTAACTTAATTCCTCTATAATTTGTACACACTTGTGCATCACCTTTATTCTTTAATATAAGAACCAACAAACTCTTCCTTCACTCATCTAATATCTTTTGTCTTTAAAATAACATTAAAAAGATATATAAGCCAAGAAATTCCTTGATCTCTTAAACATTTCCACACTTCTATTGGAATATCATCAGATCCTAATGTTTTTCCACATTTCATTTTCTTTAAAGCTTCTCTAACTTCAAATTTTTTAATGATGATAAAATAAAATTCTCTATTTTTTGTTTGGGGTATTAAGGTTGTTAAAATCGATTATTCGGTCTTTCATTGAAAAATTTATCAAAATGCCTCATCCATCTATTTTCAATATTTTTTTAAGAAAAAACTTTATGATTTTTCATCCCTCACTGAAGATGTTTTTCTTCTCTATCTCTTTGGTTGGCTAACTTATATAATCTTTCACCTTCTTTAAGTATCCCATTATATAAATCACTAAAAATTTAAATTTTTTTGCTAACAAAAAATGCATTAAAAGGAAATGTAGGTTACAGTAATTTGGTGATTCACCATTGGCTTGACGTCTAAACCTCTACTTTGCGCCAATGAAAGATCCCAACTTTGATAAATCAGGCACCCAAAATGACAGTTCAGATGAACCGGTTGTGAACATAAGGCTTCCTGGTGCCCATTTTATCAGTGGTGGCTCAACGTCAGTACTCGCCCAACAGGCAACCTGGAAAATCATACAGAAGTAGCAAAAGAATTGAATCTTAGTAAATGAAGAGAAAACTGTCACGAAAGTCATCTTGATTCTTAAAAAAAATATGGAAAATTTACATACATATCACACAATTCTTATTTATTTACATATTTAATGCCTAAAGTTTCATATTTATATTTATAATACCTTTCTATATATAAAAATGTGCATTTCACTTTTTATAAATTGGTGATAGTGATATTTTAGATGTAATATTAAGGATTAACTGTTATATGTAAATATTAAAATTTGAGTGTTATATATATAAATATATAAGAATTGCGTGCTATGTATAAAAATCCCACAAAAAATCAATTAAAAAGCGTTGAATTATGGACAAAATAAAAAATAAATGTGATAAAACAGGATAAAACAGTAGGATTAAAGAGTGTTAGTGCAAGTCCACGGGTGGCCTGTTGGTTGAAAAACTTCACCTCCTTTGCAGGCACCCAGATTGAAGACAGACTTGATGTGCGTGTGTTCTGCTTCTGCACTTATTATTCTCAATAAAAAAAGAAAGAGTATCAGTTAGAATCGAAGTACAACAGGAATAATACCTTTCCACTTCTGACACTCCAAGCATAGACACTGCCGTCACCAGAGCCTGCTTGCAGATATGACATCAAATGGCTGACAAGTTTGGTTATACAGTATAGAAGGGTAAGAAGGAAGATGAAAATCACATACATAGTTGCCAAGATGGTAGGTAAAAATTCTCTTACCTGATAAAATGTACGTTCCGTCAGGACTGAAAGAAGCCTCCAAAGTTGCGTGGCTTGAAACAGGCTTTACATTATAGGTAGACAGCTGATAATAATAAGGTCAGCTCAGGAACTTTACATAGCAAAATCATCAGTAATCACTGATTTGGAACATTTGTCAGTGAAAATTTGCAAAGGCTCTGAGAGAGACTTTGTGAGAGTATTGTAATAGCAATGTAGGATTGTTCTCGATCCACAAACATGATCGTGAAAGAGCTTTCTCTGCCTTGTGAATAAATGAATCTTGTGATAGCAAGATTAAATAGTGAAAATCTTAGATGGTGGAGGCCTGGGTGGAGATGTAGGCCAAGAGGGGGTCAAATTACATAGAAATATGCGTATTTTTTATTTATTTGTTAATACTATATTTTTTCTTCACATATAACTGCTTGATTTAAACATTATTGTCATAATCCATACATAATTAATTTTGGTTTATGTGTATATTAAATTTATTTATTTGAGCTTGCAACTGAATGATTTTCATCTAGAACCAATATCCTTTTGATCAACATATCATTAGTTTGTAGCTTTGGTGTGGCGTGGATTTAATTGTTATAGCAACTGTAGTAGAGTGTAGCATTTATATTATGCTCGACTGATAAGTTACTCTTTCACTAGCTTGATCTTGTAATCATACTCCATAGATCAATCTATGCGTAATGTATTTTGAATTATTTGTGTGTGCTAGTAGTAGTGAAACACATACATAAAGTTAAACGTCACTCACATTAGCACAACTTATCTCATCCATCAACCTACCTAGTATGATAAAAAGTATTTGGTTTTCTTATTTATTTGTAATAATATTAATTGTGCATTTAATTAATATATTTATTATCTTCTTTAGCATTAGATTGTCAGAGAATTGAATTGAAAATTTTCTGCAAGAATGTTGAAAGTGTTCTTACATACTCATTCACCAACCTCCACCTACCCCTCTTGTGTGCATTTTACTTAAGAATATCATCTCAGTTAAAAAGAAAAATGATGAAATTTGTGTATGCATCGACTTTAATAACCTAAATAAAGCTAGTCCAAAATATGACTTTCCTCTGCTAATTCTTGAGTTGATGATTGAAATAACTTTGTCTCATAACATGTTCCCCTTTCATGGATGATTCAATCAAATCTAGCCAAATTAAGATGGCCATAAAAGATGAACAATCCATAACATTTTGAACTCTAATTGGCATATATTACCTTAAAGGAATGCATTTTAGTCTTAATAATGCTGGTATTACAAATCAGCAAGAAATGACTTACATTTTTAATAAACTCATCCATAAATAAGAAATGTTATGTCAATGATCTTATGGTCAAGAGCATGTCTTGTAATGACCTCCAATTTGATCTTCAAACTATTTTCAAGAGCTTACATTACTATAGCCTTAAGATGAACTTTTTGAAGTGTGCACTTGAGGTAATCTTAGAAAATTCCTTGGATTATTATCAAACATCACATAGTCCAAAAATTGATCTATTGAAAATTACAAATGCCATTAATATGAAGCCTCCACTGAACCTTACAAAACTCCTGTCCTTCTAATAGAAAGTTCATGTTCTTAAAATATTTTATTTCCAATTTACATAGAAGGTGTCAGTCATTTACTGCACTTACCAAGAAAATAAAAGATTAAAATGGTATAAAGGTTACGAGGAAGCCTTTAAGGACATCAACACTACCTGATATCACTTCCTATCCCCACTCTTCTTATACGAATCAAGCCTCTCATCCAATATACAGTAGCACTTGATGGTTGCTCAATGCCCTTTATCTCAAGCTCACAAGGAAGACAAATCAAATGCAAGATTACCTTAGTAATCGGCCAATTTCAAAGGACATTACACACCCCGCCATCAAAAAGCTTTATTGGGGCAAATTCAACTAAGTTAGGATTCTAACTGCTGGAAAAAATAACTACACGGTCCTTTCATGCCATAGGAACTGGAGAAGAGGGAAATGAAAAAAGCATTAGTGGGTATAAAAATTAAGCACCAAAAAATGGGAAATTAGATATATAGCAATAGAAATATTAGTATTTACAAAATTGGTACTCTCATGCAGGGTGTGCATTAATTAGTCTGAACCATAAAACCGAACCGAACTGAGCTTATTTGGTTAATCTGGTTCGGTTTTCATATTATTATTTGGTTTTCAGTTGAAATTGTGTGTTTGTGCTATTTTTGGTTTTTGGTTCGGTTTTAATTAAAAAATTTTCGATTTAATCCGAAAAACCGATTTAGTCTCTCGGCACTCGGCACTCGGCCCGGCCCAGCCCGCCTGTCCGCGCTCGAGTTGATTAAGGACTCCTTGACGCTTCACCTTTGAGTGGTGAGTCCTCGGCATATACTTCTTCAAGTCGCTTGATTCATTCCTTAGGAGGAGTTAGGGCATAGCCGCATAAGGCATTCGGCATTAGGCGGGTCCGCGATTCGAATCTCGATTTCGCATTGACTTTTCTTTCCTATTAGCGGCTACTATCTTTTTAGTTTTGCCCTAGCGGCTAAGTTTCTTCACGCGATTTCACTCTAAGTCTCTTTGAGAGGTAATAAATCCCCATGATCCCAACTCCTCTCTGTCACACCATTGTTGTTCTTTGTTGTGGTTGTTGATGGCTTAATGTTGTGAACTGTGAGCCTGTGTCGTGGTCTCATGGACTGTATGGCTTTATCTTTAGTGTCGTCGTTGATTGTCTTCCGCCTAGACCGCTTCCTTATTCATTTGTCTGTTTCGATTTTGAATCTTTAATGGAGCTAGGGTTTGACCGTTTGAAGAAGACAAGTTGATGTTTGATGTTTCTACTTCTAGTGATTGAATTACCTCTTGACATTACATATTTTAAATTTGAACTAATGCACAAAATGTTTGCACATATTTTACCTCCTCTCTCTCTCTCTATCTCTCCTGTTTGCACATATTTTACCATGGGTCCATGATATTTATGCAAAGTACATTGGTAATCGGTAATCCTATGGACCTGCTGTTTTCAAATATGGATGAGTCGATCAAGTTTATCTCTAAGCCGAGAATATGCATTAACATCACTTACAAGCAAAACACTAAGGGTAAAGATTTATGACAAATGAAATAGCATTGAATTTTGATAACATTGTCAAGAGTAGTTTGATCGTTAATGATATGAGTAGGCATTTAGTTTATAAGGAAGATAATAGTCATGAAAACTTCAATGCAAAGAAGTTTAGGAACATACATAGCAAATCATATGGTTTGAGCTATCTCAAGGATAATCTGGTTCTTATGATTCATTCTAGTATGACATGTAGATGCGTGTCTTGGTGGAGAATGTAAGCCTTACGATGTTATTTTTTTTCCTCTTAGTATTTTTTTATCATACAGTAATATTATTGATTTATTGAGGCGCTTTAATGAATATTGAATGATAATGTTGAGAAATGTTGTTATGATAATGTTTGGGATACATTACTTGATGGAGTTGATTGAGAATTATAATTTGTAAACATGAAAGAACACTATTCAATTATACGATTCATGCCTTTTTTTTCTTCTCAATATTATAGTATCCAATCGTTTGTTAATTGAAATAAGTTTTGTTGATGTAATTTAATAAAGCATGCTTCACTTTTTTCATTATTGATTAGATTTTTTTTAGAGTCTAGAAACATGTCACAAGTTGGAGATAGTTCAAATATTATTAGTTCCTCCAATTTATTTAAGTTCAAGTCGGGAGATCGAGTGTCGGTGAAACCACCTAACTGATCGAGGTTGGGATGACTTTGTGAGATATCTTAATGAGGAAGGAAAAAATAAGAATATAATTGTGGAAAGTCATATATCACATGATCCAAAGATTAATGCTTACTTAAGACATCTTTCTTTTGGATCAAAAGAATCCTCTTAATAATGAATCGATCAAACTAAACTAGCATTACAATTTGGTGTTAAAAGTGAAGAGCTTTATCTGGCCCAAGCGTGGAGATTTGATCAAGAAAATATAAGGAAAACTTTAGATGATGGTTATTGTCGATGAATTGCCTTTCAAGCAAAGAAGGTTGGAGGTTTTTTAAATCGGTGTTGTCCGATATTTCAAATACCTTCATGGACGTTGAATGCGTGATTCTTTAAATTTTATCGGGATGAGAAGCGATTTTAAAACATTATTCAAGTCATCTTTATAGAGTTTGTCTTACTATCTTGGACATCCATTCAATATTATATATATATCATTGCATTTTATTGATGATGGAACTCAATAAAGAGTTATAAACTTTGTCCCATCTATAGTCACGGGGAGAATTACTTGGCAACAAGTTGAGAAGTGTCTTGTAGATTGGATTGATGTAATTTTCATGTGATTGATAATGCAGTTCAAATAATGGCATCATCACACACCAAAAAAAATTTGGCAGAGAGGAGGTAGTATTCGATGGTCACTTTACATATGAGATCATATCACATTATTAACTTAATTGCAAGATGGTGAAAGAGATGTGAATCGTATCATGTTGAAGAGCAAATATATTTGTCAATCACACGCAATCTACAAAATTTGAAGAATGCATTGAAATAGAAAAATAAAACTAAAGCATATTGTGCTTAAATGTTCTCTTAGATGGAATTCACATTTTAATGCTAAGTCAGAATTACGTTTGAGAGCTTTGAAAGATATGAGGAGATTGATACTTAATTTAAATCAAAGCAGAAGGAAGATGAGGAATGTCATAATATAAATGGTGTTTTAAGTCATGATTGGAATAATGTTAGAAGATTGCTCCTTGGAAAAAATTTTATAAGCTCACTTTAAGAATTTTCGATTCTTTGTATGTGATATTAAATACTTTTTTTCATGAAATTACAGAAGTTTTTTGTCTTCTTCAAATTTGGCAAATGGATGGTGATCCAAATGAGAGAAATATGACTTCCAAAATGATGATAAATTTTGTTAAATATTGGGGTAGCATAGAGAAAATGAATTTGAATATATATCTTGTTGTTTTAGATCCCCAATTCAAGCTGCGTTATGTAGAATTTGCTGTTATGAATATGTAAGGGCGATGGTGTTCTTTGAAACTTATTAAATCATGTCTATGATATGTTTCGTGATTACAAAATAAAATTCTTGTTGAAAGCCAAGTAGAAAGTGGTCTCCATGAAAGCAAATTTTTTTTGAAGAATCTCAGTGTTTTACAACGCAATCTTACGGAGAAGATATTGATAATAAATTCAAAAGATCAATTTTGAGGATGATGTAGATAACAAATCATCTAGATAAATATTTGGCGAGTCCAAGTCATGAAAGATCATTTTGATATTCTAAATTGGTGGAATGTTAATACACCAAGATTTCATATTCTCTCATACATGGCTCATGATGTTTTAGTTATTCCAATTTTTATTGTTGCCTCAGAATCAATTTTTAGTACAAGTGATCGTATTCTTGATGTATTTAGAAGTTCATCATCCCCAAAGATTACCTGGTATAATATACTGCGAGATTGGATCAGCAAATGGGCCGTTTAAATGTGGAAGAAAATATTATGGCGTTGACAAATTTGATGAAGGTATTTCTTATGCTTAAATTCACAATTATTTATTCTTTTTAATCTTAATTAGAATAATCAATTATTCATTTGCTTTATAGATTTAGCAAAATTAACAAGTGAAACACAAACTTTTTGGCTTGGTTTATGATGCTGAATGTTGATTTCAATATGGGTTATAAACTTTCGGATTTCAATGGTCTTCCTTCCTGTTAGCCTATTACTTTACTTATTCACTTGCTTAGTTTGTTGTTAGTTTATCTTTTGTTGCTGTTTTTTTGCTTTCATCTCTTATAATTTGCTATTAGATGGTAATTTGGTTCGGCTGTTATGTTGGACTTTAGTAAGTTTTGCTTATTTTTTTTCAGCCAATATGACAATATAAGCTGTTTTGTTTTGGCTGTTATCTTGAAAAAGTTGGTTTGTTTGCCTTGTTGGTTTGTTTCAGCTATAATTCTTTGTGGTTTGGCTGGATATCCTGCATTTACTAGTTTGAGGTTTGGTATGGTCTCGTCTATGCATTTTTTTTATTTTCTGATGTCAGAATTTATTTCTTTCTTTGGGTTTAGAAGTATAACGATGATGAAATATATATTTTATTTTTGGAGATTTGAAGTAGAAATTTTGAATCTTCGATATAGGTGATATTTCTTTACTCAAATTTATTTACTTAAATGTTGTCACTTGTTATTGATAAAATGAATCATGTTTTACTTTTTTTTTTTTTAGTTTATTATTCTTATTTGGTGTATTAAATTGCATAAATGATATGAAACCTCTTTACAATATATATATGTTTAGTTTAGTTAATAAAATTTTCCCTTTTTTTGTTAGTAACTTTGAAATCTTTATTTTTTTTTAATTTGCACATGTTATTGGTTTATGAAAACGAATAACAGTGTAATTAGGTTTATTTGGATCGGTTTAAACGATTTTTTTTTTAATTTGGTGTTCGATTTTTTTATAATTTAGGTTTGGTTTATTTGGTTTGACAAACAAAGCGAATAAAACCGATCAAATGCTCACCCCTACTCATGCATACTTTTTTTCAAATGTTCACACAAATATTATAATTCATAATAAAATCTCAAACAAAATTATTCACTTTTATCAAATTCTTAATGATTTAATCATGACATGCATAAATAAAAGAGTTTGATATTTCAAAAAAATAACATGGGTGTTAGTTTTATAGATATATAGATTTTAAGTATTATGTATGTAATTGTCCCAAAAATTAATGTAATATCATCTGTATTAGTTTATTATTTAATCAAATTAGCCCACAAAAATTTAATTTTTCATATGCCTTTTGAGTGTATATAAAATTTTGACCAAATATCTTATCTTTTTTTTTTTTCTATTTTTTATTTTATTAAGTTGTATTATACTAATGCATATTCACATATTTAAACTAGAAACTCGTTGCGTGCATGTAGGAAAAAGAATTGTAGGATTAGGAAAGAGACCATTGGCTAGTGATGTCAATGAATGGGAAGCTATAGTGTTGGGGTCGGAGGTTGTTGATAAGTGAAGGATGCGATCAAGTGAGCTAACGGGAGAAGGAGGACTTGTGCATGGCCTTCAATGAGTTTTACTCATTCGAGGCACAAGGGAGGTGGGCTGAAAGACCTCCTAGGCCATGGTATGGTAGAGGCAAGCAGAAGGAAGCACAGGCATTGAGTGTAAGGGGGAGAAATAAGTGTAGGCAAAGGAGAGACGGGAGTAGGGAAAGGCTTTCATGTGGCCTGGGGACATGTGAGGGTAACGTATGTTTGAGCGTAAAGAAGAAAGAGAGTGGCCAAATAAAGGAAAAAAAGGGTTAAGACTGGTGCAAAGTTACTGCATGCAAATGGGAGAAACAAGAGAAGGGGTTTTTAGTTTAAGATATATATATATATATATATGTGTGTCATATATATATATATATATATATGTGTGTCTTCTTGTACTACAATGGAGCAGGAATGATAGGATTTGCTCAATCCAGGAGAGCAAATAAGACAACATCTCAAATTTAATTTTAAGATAAAATATATTTTAATGAATATATAAAGATAAAAAATAATTAAAATTTAATTAAACTTTTAGCAATGATTTTAATTTAAATTCCTTTTATTATTAATTATGTTAAATACAAATTTAATTTAATCTTAATTTGATTTCTTCTAATTATTATTTATTTATTTTCTTATGTGTAGATCTTTTTTCTCTTTTATTTAATTCATCATCACACATCATAAAATGCAAGTCATTAGCCTCACGCATAAGTAAATTTTGCATTTTGTATTAGTGCACAAAGTTAAGCAATATGAGTATCCATTTTAGCTGATTTTGAAGTTTTTGATGCATTAGTGTAATCTGTTTTGCGAAGGGAGGACTTCTGACAGATTTGAGTGCTTTCAACAGTAGAAGTAATTCCATCTTGATTCTCATAACATAATGTTTGTATTCCATTGTTTTTATCATGCAATCATTTGAGGGTGAAAGATATATTTTTTAAGCAATTTTGATATTTTGGATGCATCAATGTAGTTTATTTTGCAAACTGATGATGTTTGGGTGAAATCGGGGCTTCTTGACTTCAATTTATGTGATGTTACACCCATCGAGCATCATATTTTTCTTTTCTTTCTATCGACTGGTCTTGATTCCTACTTTTTTTTAATGATTTCAGTATTCTGCACCTATTGATACTGTTTGCTTCTTATAATGAATAATATTTAGGCAATTTTGTGCACAAATGAGGTGCTTTGAATAAACAATTCACATTGATATAGTTTTCATTCAAAAATCATCACAGACTTCGATTTTAACTGAGTTAATTTTGCATTATATCATGATGTACGTGTACAGGTCAACATAATTGATTACATTAGATAATCCAAGGAGTTTATCTTGAAGTATAATTTTCTTTTATGATTGTTAGGTGATAATCAAATTCTTTGATAGCCTTTGTCCTATTATACAGCTAGCAATGCATTGTGTGATCCTAGAAAAGCTGGGATGCCTGCTATATAGTTTTTGAGTTTGAGAGGTATCAAAGGTTTCCATTGCGAACCTTTTTTTCCTCAAATTAGTTCTAATAAATTGCCGAGCACTTATACCAAGACAAAAAAAACTCTAGGTTCCAACCTAAGTTGCCACTTTCCTGCATAGCTAAATGGCAGAGACTTGATGCCCAAGTCTCAACCACTCTAAGAGAGGGTGCTAAAACCAACCACTTAGATGATCATTTATTTCAAGTGTCATCATTAATGTCACATCATAAAAAACTGTCATCAAATAAATCTTTTTATGTATCAATGTAATTTTCATTACATTGAACAATAATAAGTGAGCTTGGGGATGTCATATGTGATGAGCACTTCATCGATAAGGATGCTTACCTTGCCAATGACAAGCTTGCACAATTAGGGTTGTCAAAGCATGTTGTGAAGCAGCTGTGTTCGCTCATTCGTTAAACTAACAGCGAACACAACGAAAATTTATTTTTGAAGCAGGCGAACCGAATTGGGCCTTCGTGTTCGGCTCGATAAGTGAGTGGGGGACATGGCGCGATTCCTCGATTTCGTAACGGCGTTATTTCGATATTTATTTTAGGCTTTTAGTATATTCGACTTCTCCGAGCGATTCGAATTCCGCTGTTTGCTTAAGTCTTTCCGGCGTTTCAATGGCGGCGATTGAATGTTCGTGCCAGTTTTCTCTTCTGCCTCTGAGTTCTCCAATCTCCACTTCTCCTCATCTCGGCTTGAGCATCGGCGAGGCGATGTCGATAAGCACTCCACAGTCTACAATCACTTCCTCCCGAGTCCGCCTCCGGTTCTCGTTCTTGCGTCCTTTGGCGTTTGGTCGAGCAAGTGGAGAGTCTTATACGTGAATCTGATCCTCTATGGCTTTGTGACTTTGTCCCTCTCTCTCGTTCTTGCTTTTTTGAGTCGTCTGACGCTCTGACTCTTCTCTGTGATTTCCTTTACTTTTCAAGCCTTTCGACCCTTCGGTATGTCATCTCCTGATTTTGTGGTCTCTTTCAATCTATAATTATTGCGATTATGTGATTTTTTTAGAAGCACGACTCCTCTGTTGTATGGGAGCCTCTGTTGGTTGTGATTCTTGTGAATATGTGAGGCTGTGATGTTGTTTACTATTTACTGTTAGTGTTTAGTTCTAATGTGTTGCGTATTTGCGTTGTTCGTTCCTTCTAGTTTCTTCAAAATTCAAAGTAACTTAGGCTTTGCAGTCAAACAATAACTTGTCAAAGCCAGTAGTAAAATTCAGGAAAAAAATAATACAATAGTATCTTGTATCACGACCATTCAAAATGTAGAGCACCATATAAAAGAGGATGCAAAAAAGCACTTAATAAGTTAATTAATCAATCAAATAAAATAGTTCTAATTAAAACAAAGAGTCAAAAAAGAATCATTTTAGGTTCAGAGAAGTGAAACAGCTAAAAATTCACCAAAACCTCGCGTAACTCGAAAAAAGAAACAAAAGCAACCATCATTAGATTGAAATGAAAGCGAAACCGATAATAAGTAAAATCCTCGATGTAGCATAACAAATATCAATCGCATCTAATAGCCGCATATTTATATTATAAGAAGTTGTAGACTTTTAGAAGTCTGATTTAAAAGCAAAAACAAGTTGAATGAAAACAAAACAACAAAACAAATAGAATGATAGAAGCGGGCGATGGTCCGATTGTGTGTAATGACGATGATCTTGTGGTGGGGGATTGAATATTTGAATGAAAAGATATGAATTTTTTGTAGCTAATTGTAAGTTTTGCAACTAGTAATGCTCGAAGTATGTTTTATATCATCCCGAGTCCTGAGCAAGAAAAAGAATCATATATTCATATGTTTTTACTTTGATATTTGATGATTATTTGTTGTTTCTATTTTTACCAAATTATTTTGAAAAAAATAGATGATTTAATAGAACCATTAAGTTAACTAATTTTCTAATAATCTTCGTATTTATTATAATGAAGCTCACTCTCATTTTATTATAAATGATATTCATCCTTGCAATTTTGATTATCAAAGCTTGGTTGCAATGTATTATGTATATTCTAAAATCTGTTATATCTATGAATGCATTATTTTATAACATATTTGTCATTTAACATGATGTTTGGTGTAGTTTACATACAACATGTCATCATTTTGAGCATTCCGTCTGCATCGGTATGACGATGATGGTTTTGGAAGATCATGTCATCTCAACAAATTGTTGAAGTCTGCTATATCTTAGAGTGTGCTAAAAAATCTAGAAAGAGAAAGTCTAGTGTGGGAGTACTTTGTAGAGGTTAAATCTATAGGGTGTTGAGATTTCTTGTTACTGTATGTCTTGTGGAGTTAAGTTTCAAAATCAAAGACATACCAACTTCTCGGACATATCAAAGATTGTGATAAAATTAAATCAAAAGGCAAACAAGTTTGATTTATCGGATAAAACGAAGCGGTGAATTTTTCTTATTGATATTAGTGAATTTGACATTTATTTTTCATGATCTTAAAATTATGATCAAAGATCGAGAAATTATTACAAGGATGATTGTCATGAATATCCTTTTATGATGGTAGCACACTTGGTTTAATATCTTATTAAAATATTTGAATCTAACTATGAAGGTGTGTCAGAAACACCATAAAAATGATTGCATCAGAATTTATGATATTAAGAAAAAAAACTTAAGACTTATCTTAGCGGTATTGAGAGTTTTAACATCAAATTGTTGGACATGTAATGATAGGGTATATGTGTTTATTATTTCATTGATTTGTCATGGAAGATCCAGAAAAGGATTATTAATTTTATTGAACTTGACCCTCCTCATACCGGGACTTTCTTATGTGATGCTATATGTGACTCTTTATTAGAATGGAATCTTGATAAAGTCTCCTGACTCTCGATAATTCTAATAATGATGTTCTACTGCTTTAGAAATAACTTTGATTGAGAGGAAAATTGCATTTACGTGATCATTTTTTCATATCGGTGTTGTACATATATTGAATATAATGTGCGGATGGTTTGAAAGAAGTGCACATTTTATAATATAAGTGAGTCAATTAAATATCTCAAAAAATCTACAACTACACAAATTTGTTAAGATTGCAAAACAGTTAAGTGTTACTACGTCGCGGTCTCTTTGTATTGGGCGTTGAAATTCTTATATTATCTTGTCTTAAATTTATGGGTAATTTGATTACGATTGGGAGGGGTGAATTTTAATAATATCACTCAAATAATTTACGTCATATCACATCAAATTATTTTGTCAACTATGCATGTTAACAAGCATCTGGGAAGAATCAGGCGAAGATGAGTATATTAGAAAAATGGCCTTGATTATGAAAATAAATTTGATAAATATTGGGAGAGTGTAACTTCTAATGTCTCTTTGTAGTTCTTGATCCTCGTTTAAAGTTGAAATTCATTTACGTTTCCTAAGATCTATGAACTACATGAACTTGATTCTCAAATTACATCTATTGAGAAGGATCTTTGGAAAAAAGAAAAAAATATATGCTTCTGAGAGTTCTTCTATTGCTGCAATGAATGAATCTATCAATGTGGGGTTTTATTGTTCGAAGTCTGTTATAGATCCTCTTGGCACATCTCAATTTAATTGTATGTTGGGTTTTAAAGACTTTGTTATGTCATCACTCGACTTCTTGGTGTATCTTGAGGAAGGGTTATTTGTTTGCAATCGGCAATTTGATATTTTAGAATGGTAGAAAATAAACATTGAAATATTCATGTTTATGCAGAATGGCTCGTGATATTTTATCAAATCCAATAACAATTCTTACGAATCCGCATTTAGTCTTTGGTGGAAGGGTGCTGATGATTATGAAGTTGTTTATTTGAGGCATTAATGCATTAGTTTGTGCATAATTGGATCGGACCATCTACTAAATGCTAAAACACCATTGGTAAGTGCTTCATTGCTTCAATATAGTATCATGCAATTTAATATTGTTATTTCATTATATATATTTTGCTTTTAATGTTTTTTATTTTTTTTCACAGCAAGAAATATTGGAGGAGGAAAATTTGGGTGTTCCATTGGGTGATTCATGAAAGAAAGATGCCTTTTTTTGCTATTGTTACTAATCACTTGAGGATTTCATATACATTTAATTACAAATACTTTTCTGTTTTTATTTTATATATTTGGTTATACACGTTGATGATGGTTGATGGATTGTTTGCTTACTTTGGCTTTGGATTTAAATTTATGAATTATTGTGTAATATTATTTTGTTCTAATTATTTTTTTTGGCGGAAGAATTATAGTGAGAGGTATGATGATTTAAAATGCTCAAATAAGTAAATGTTGATTCGTTGCTATGTTCTTTATTTTGGTTTGTCATTATTGCATGTAACCCTATAGAGAATTGCATTGATGGTAAAATATGCAAATTTGAGAAGATATTTTTTTTTATTGATCATCTATGGTTTGGATGCATGCAATTTGTCAACCTTATGTGGAATTTTAAGATGATGATTGAGGAGCATCGAATACTTTTATGTTTCAATATTTGTCTCTCTATATTTGGAATGACATGTTAAAATAAAACGTGCAACCATATAGAGTGTATGAGGTTATGTTATTGTCATATCACATATGTGTTGTAATTAAATCTGAGCCTCTCTAGTATCAAAACTCTTATATTTTTTCAATTATTCATTTGACAGGCGACTCCATTTGAATCCTTTGCCATTCTATCATTCTATGTTGTTTTGTTGTTTTATTGTTTTCATTTAATTGCTATTTTGCTATTTTAAATCTGCAAGACTACAAGTACAACTTCTTATAAATTATAATAGATAATATGTTGACTGTTAGATGTGATTGAGTATTTGTTATGCTATGGAATCAAAGGATTTTGGCTTATTATTGTATTTAGTGTCATTTTTATTCAGCCATTGATGATTGCTTTTGTTGATTCTTTCAGAGTTTCAAGTTTGGTACTTTGGTAACTTGGTTGGTTGTTCAGCTTGTTCTCACTTCTCGATGGACCTAAAATGGTTCATTTTTTTGGCAGTCTCTTTGCTTTAATTAGAACTATTTTTTCTGAATTGATTAATTAGACTTATTAAGTGATTTTTTTGCATCCTCTTTGCTTCCAATGGGTTGTTCTACATTTTGGTGAATGGTGTTGTTGTATACATTATACTTGTATTGTTATTATTTTTTTCTGGAATTGTTGGCTACAACCTCTTTGCTATGATCATTTCTCTTGCTCAGGACTCAAGATGATATAAAACATACTTCAAGCATTCTTACTAATTCGAGCTTTCAATTAGTACAAAAAACTCTATCTTTTCATTCAAATATTCTATTTGTTCTTGTCAAGACCATACATGCCTTCATTCTTTGGGTTATCATTATGTTATTTTGTTGTTTTGCTGTTTTAAATCTATAAGACTACAAATCTACAACTTCTTATAATAGGTAACATGTTGGCTATTAGAAGTGATTGAGTATTTGCTATTCTATGGCATTAGAGAATTTTGGCTTATTATTGTGTTTCGTTTTATTTCTATCCAGCCATTGATGGTTGCTTTTGTTGATTCTTTCAGAGTTTCAGGTTTGGTACTTTGGTAATTTGGTTGTTTATTCACCTTTTCTTACTCGGTGGACTAAAATGGTTCCTTTTTTTGTGATCTCTTTGTTTTGATTAACTATTTTTTAGTTGATTAATTAGACTTATTAAGTGCTTTTTTTGCATCCTCTTTGCTTCTAGTGGGTTGTTCTACATTTTGGTGAATGGTGTTGTTGTATTATTGATATGATATGGCATCAGAGGATTTTGGCTTATTATTATGTTTGATTTCATATCTATCCAACCATTGATGATTACCTTTGTTGATTCTTTGAGTTTGAGATTAGACTTTGGTAATTTGGTTGGTATTGGTCTGTTCTCACTTCTTGGTGGACCTAAAATGGTTCATTTTTTTTTTGCAGCCTCTTTGCTTTGATTAGAACTATTTTTTCTGGATTGGTTAATTAGACTTATTAAGTGCTTTTTTTGCACCCTTTTTGCTTCCAGTGGGTTGTTCTACATTTTGGTGAATGGTCTTTGTTGTATCTGATATACTTGTATTATGTTATTTTTTTACGGGTTGTTGGCTACTTGCTACTTGGTTGTTGTTGCTTTACGAAAGAGCTTAAGTTACTTTGAACTTTGAACTTTGAAAGTTGCTTACTTGTTGTTTTTATCATTATGAGAATCATGAGATTGATTGACTTATTGGTTGTTCAACCTATTCTAGACTTACGGGTATCTTCATGCTTGCAAAATTCTTTGTAAACTTGTTTTCCATTGCCTTTTCACGATCCTTACCTATCTTAACAGCCCTACCCTAAACCATAAGCAACATCATCGCAGAGGTAAGTTACCTCTGCGATGTTGTTACTTTTGTTGTTTATGGTGGCTAATTAGCTATGATGGCTATGATGATCATAAAATTTTTTTCTTTGGCTGGTAGCATCTTTTGTAATTGTAACCCTTCTTGGAAGTTGGATGCTCACTAATTTGTTGTCCCTTATGTTGATAATTAAAACTGAATATTTTTTTTACTCTGAGCCTGAGCCATCTATGCCTTCTTTTGTAGAACATACTCATATATTTTTTTTCTCTTTATTAACTATCTTCTCAAGTGTTTTTTTTGCAGATCATTTTCTTTACTCCTTTCAAGTTTAAAGGTGTTGAACCCTGAATTCTGCTGACTGCTGATTTTTTTCAAGCTCTCTTCATCGGCTATTGTTTTTTTCAACTTTTACCTTTCTTTAGCTTTTTTGCTTTTCTATTTTTTTGTACTTAGATGGGGATTAAACTCTTTAATCTTGCTCTAGAAAGATCTTTGAGCCTTATCCCACATAAGGACTTTATATTTCTTTCTCTAGTTTAATAAAATATTTTTTATACTTTTGTATCATTGTATTTACATATATTTCATTAGAAAAATTTTATGTGGAATGTATATTATAAATTTCAAAAATTACTAAATATTAATAAAATTTGTATATTGTTTTGTGTTTTTTTCTTATTTGTATCTAAAATTTTGTATTATAATAATTCAAAATTTAAAAAAAAAGGTTAGTTTTAGTACTTAATTTGATAATTTCGAGCTTATTTCGAGCTGATTCGCGCAAACAAATAAAAGAGTCTTATTTGGGCGAACACTAAGCATTCGAGCTTAAAGCGAACAATACGAGCGAACAAACATTCTCATAACAAAGCCATCAGTCACGACATGAACACAAATAAATGTAAGCAGAAACGAGCCTCGGCTCGTTCATGTTCACTCTATGCAATTACATATTATGAGATGCATTTTCACATCTCCAATCACTTTGAGGATTGAAAAAGAACTAACAAATGTACACAACTCATTAAGAATAAGGTACAGATTGATCAGTGATAGTAGGAATTCCAAGGAGTGTGGATTAGTCATCAATGTTTATTTTTATGATATTCTCATATTTCAAAAATCTTATGATGAGCACCTTCCATATTTACAATAAATTTTTGAAACTTCGAGATTGGAAACATTTAATTAACCTAAAGAAGTGTTCTTTGTGAATAACAGTGTACTTCTCTGAATGAGCAAAAATTAAAGGTCAAAGATAAAGGCAATAACAAAGTGGCAACACCAAAGTTTACAAAGAGGAAAAAAGTTTTCACGATCTAACTACTTTACATCAACATTTAATTTGAAACTTTAGCACATTGATTGCTTCTGTTACCTATTGTTAAAACCAAAAGTTTTGAATTGACTTAGAAAGTGATAGCCTTGATTTACAATAACAACAACAACAACAACAAACCTTAATCCCACTATGTGGGTCATTATATCCTTAGGTCTCCATTGTGTCCATTATGTGTCAAATTCTCATTTAATTCAAGTATACTAAGATCAGTTTTATACATCTTAACCAAGTCTTTTTAGGTCTACCTCTGCCTTTCTTAACATAAGGCAAATCTAATGCATCTACTCTCCTGTGGTCGGGAGGCTTTATGTGGCCAAACCATCTAAGGACTCTCTAATCTTATCTACCACTGAGCTACTCCAACTTTTTCGAACATACTCATTTTGCATTCTATCTCTAGAGTAAAAGCCACCATCCACTGAGCATCCTCATCTATAACACTTAACTTAGTCTTATGCTTCTCTTTTATTGGCCATTCTCGCCATAAGTCATTCGGTCTTACCACCATCTTATAAAATTTTCCTTAAGTTTAAGTAGAACTTTTCTATCACATAATAGGCGGATGCATTCCTACTTCAATCCAACTTGAATTCTACTAATAACATCTCCATCTATTTCACCATCATTTTGAACAATAGAGCCTAAATATCGAATCATCACTCTTATTAATGACTTGATCACTAAAGTCACACAATATATAAAACTTCTAATAAAATTACACTCCATATATTCGTTTTAGATCTACTTAAATGAAAACCTTTAGACTCTAAAGTTGACCTCCATAATTCAAGTTTATGTTGGACTCCCTCTCTAGTCTTATCAACAAGAAGAATGTCATCAGCAAAAAGCATACACCAAGGTACATCTTGTAAATGCCTCGTAAGAACATCCATAACTAAAGTAAAAAAGATAAGGGCTTAATGTTGATCCTTGGTGTAATGTGAAATAGGAAAATATTTTGTTAATCCTCCTTGTGTTTGGACACTGATACATATCCTTAATGACTTGAATATAACCAATATTAACTCCTTTCGTTTCTAGAACTCTCCAAAGAACATCTCTTGAGACTTTATCATAAGCCTTCTCTAAATCAATAAATATCATATGTAGATCCTTCTTACTTTCTCTATGCTTCTCCATCAAACCTCTTAACAAATGTATAGCATCCATAGTAGATCTACGGCATGAAACCAAAGCGATTGTGAGAGAAACGTATCACATCGTGTAATGCTCAATTACTCTCTCCCATAATTTTAATGTATGGCACATTAACTTAATTCCTCTATAATTTGCACACTCTTGTGCATCACTTTTATTCTTAAATAAAGGAACCAACAAACTCTTTCTCCACTCATCGGCATCTTTTTCTTTAAAATAACATTAAAAGATTTGTAAATAAGAAATTCCTTGATCTCCTAAACATTTCCACACATCATTGGAATATTATCACGGTCCTTGCTTTTACACATTTCATTTTCTTTAAAGCTTCACTAACTTTAGATTTACTAATGATGATAGAAATGAAATTCTATTTTGTTTAGGGTATTAAGGTTCTAAAATCAATCAATCTTTCGGATCCTTCATTGAAAAGTTTATCAAAATACCTCATCCACTTTTTTTCAATATCTTTTTCTAAGAAAAGCTTTATTATTTTCATCCTTAATACCCTCAGAACTATGTCTTTACTTATCTCTCTTTTTACTTATCATACATCTTTCACCTTCTTTGGTATCTAATCTATATATAAATCACTATAAAATTTTTTGCATCATATATTATTTTCTTAGAATCTCTGGGATCACTTTATATCTTTCCCTCTCAATTTTTTCATCTAAACCAAGTTTTATATTTTTATTCTTATCTTCTTTCTTGCTCGACTCCATATTCTTATTAAGAAGCTTTTCCTTTTGATTCTCCAGATCTTTAGCAACTTGCTTAATTTCACTTGATGTTTTTCCCACATAATGTTAGCTTTTATGAACATTAATTCTTGTAGCTTGCTCTTAAAATATTTTTATTTATTTCTTTAGTGTCCCCATCTAATCCTGGGACAATAGTTTAGTTTATTTTTTCTCTTACAACCTTTCATCTTAAAATCTAAAAATAATTAGATGTTGGGTCTTAAAATTTCACTGAATGACCTTACAATTTTTTCTGATCTAGCGATCTATTTTTCTTATCAAAAAATAATCAATCTGTTTTCTTAGATCCGTTTTATAAGTAATAATATGTTCATCTCTTTTCTTAAATAAAGTATTAGCAACTAAAATCGTATTAAATAAAGTATTAAAATTCTGAAAATTAATTTAAAAATAAAATCCCAATATAGTCACATAGCGTTGGTCAGTTCAATAGAAATGTCATAATCACGAATCTTTAAAATCTTACTCCTACGTATCGAATTAAATCTCCCCGATAAATATTTTTTTTCTTGAGAGGTATCTTTTTGTATTAATCACTTACAATTCATTTCCAAGATTTTTTTTTGAGCTTCTCCCAAGTACTTGGGGAGGCTGACAACATAGCGTTGATAATCTTGAGTATCAAGCCATATCTTTAAATTTATAATTATCTCAGTATTATCTTATAATATTATCATGAACTTTTTATCATATATATAATCCGCTTTCTGGCGGATTTAGTTCGACTGCGGATATCCAGTTTAAAACTAAAACTATCATAAGGCCTTCTCACCAACTGGGTTAGTTTTAGCTTGAGCATAAAATATTTATCTTTACATGATGTAATGTCATTAATTTCATTAATTCGCAAGAGTCTCACATTATATTAGATCTACTTAATTCTGGTTTCATGGGTGGACTTCTTTGCTTCTTTGCCATCAGATCGCATAATGTGGAACCTTGCTTATTTAATGCTTGCAGTGACTCTAGCACATTTTTAGTTGTATTCAAGTATACAATGAAAACTTCGGGGGGGCATCCCAGCATGTTTCCTGATGATTTAAAGATTCATTTACAGATTCCAATTTCTACGGCTGGTTGTCATTCATTACTCTTTTTTGCATCCGGACTTGGGACCGGCAATGGTAGTGTTAATAGCTTTGATTTAATTAAATGAAAATTAACCAAAGCTCCAATACTTCCATGAATTTTGATGATGTTTTATTAAGTTGAACGTGATGCATCTAAAGTTGGTATTATAGTTGTTCTTAAACAAAATAAATATCCAATATTTATTTTTTTGAGAAACTAAATAACGTAAGAAAATATTTTAAATATAACTAAGTTATGCAACTACTCAAGTATTATGATTTTGGAGCAATTATTTGATTCACAAGAAATTTATTCTTCATAATAATCATCAAACTTTTCAATTTTTAAAATGTTAAAGAAGAATTTGAATGCTAGGCATATAAAATGAATTTTTTTGAACTTCAAGATAATTATTTGTCATAAATATGGTGTGTTAAACAAAAGAGAAGATGCACTGGTAAAAATTGTTTGTTGGCATTTTCTTTTAAAGTTGTTATATCTATAACATCCACTTGGATAAATATAAAAACAATTTATATTTTGGAACCTAAGAATGAAAAATGTGAAAAGGAAAGTGATAACAAATATTCATTTAGTAAATAGATTTCTTTTAAAACAACTCAACTTTGCATTCCAACTTCTTGGTCTTGTCGAATATTATTTAAGAGGTACAAGTAAAATTTCTTAAAGGTAAAGACAAAAGAAATGAGGTTAAGAGTTTGATAGGGTTTTAAAATAAAATAGGGAGAAAGGAAAACGTAGCACCTGGGGAGAAGAACTCACACAACCATTATGTACTTCTAGAACCCCTGATATCAGTTTGATTTAAATCATCTATAGTTGTAAGCCTTGATTGTAATTAAGGTGAAGTTTTTCTTATTAGAAGCTAGGGATATTCTCATATAAGGAGCGCCCTATAGGATCCCAACTAGGGGGAATGGTACACACGCACCATCAAGAATATATAGTTTTGTTTTTCAATATCTATTCAAGTTGATCTTGAATCTTTAATTGTCAGTAAGCTGAAACTGTACTATAGTTTTTTTTCCTAGTTAGAAGCAATGAGATCCCTCATAAAATGAGCTTTTGAAATCCTGACCTATTTGTGGTTCAAATTTGATTTAATATTCAGAAAAAAAATGTTATGAGTTTTAAGCTTACTGTATAAATTTTGAAAGTCAGTTTAGGGTGTCAAGATGAAAGGTTTATGTATTTTTTCATAAGAATGGACTTAGTAAAGCACAGATTAATTATTTTCTTATTAAGCAAATAGATTTGGATTGTAAAGATTGTAAAATCATTCGGGGTAAAAATTTAAGTGCCTAATATCGATTACTGGTTTTGAATTTTAAGATGAATGATTGAAAAATGAAAAATGAAAAATAAAAAAATACTTATAAAAATAATTTTAAAAGCAAATTGCAATATCTAAAAATCTGGAATGTTCGTAAAGAAACTAATGTTACGTGAGAAAAATTAACAAATAATTTTAAACAAATTGTAAAAAATATACTTGAAAATCAAAAGAAAAACTCTTAATTGTATGGTGGAGTAAAAATGTACAAAAAAATAAAAAATAAAAAATTATGATACAAAATTGATTTAAATGTAAAAACTTAGAGAATTAAGACAAATATTAGTAACCCATATGAATTCTAATAAAGTAATATTTAATACAAAGAATTTAGTATTTATTGATTTATATAATAGATTAGATGCTAAAAAAGATAAAAGATGTATATATAAGTTAGTCATGTAAATAGATAGAAAGAGTAAATATTTAATTCTAGTGAAGTACATGAAAGATGAAGATCATAATATGCTTTTCATTGAAGAGGATATTAAACATAGGTAGATAAAATATCTTGATAAACTTTTCAATGAAAGTTATGAAAATATGATTGACTTTAACAATCTTAATACCTTAAATGAAAATAGAGATTTTTGTTTTTATCATAATAGTAAAATTGAAATTGAAAAGACTTTAAAAATGAAGTGTGAAAAAGTAATATGACCTGATAAAATTCCAATATAAGTGTGGAAATGCTTATCAAATCAAGAAATTTCTTGGCTTCTTAATTTATTTAATATTATTTTAAAGACTAAAAATATGTATAATAAGTGGAAAAGAGTTTATTGATTCCTAATTTTAACAAAATATGATGCACAAGAGTGTGCAAATTATAGATAAATTAAGTTAATATGTCATACAGTAATATTATGAGAGAGATAGTAATTGAGCATAGGTTACAACATGCTATAAATGTTTCTCAAAATCAGTTTAGTTTCATGCAGGATAGGTCTATTATGAATGCTATACATTTGTTGAGAGGTTTGATGGAGAAGTATAAAAAGAGTAAGTAGAGTCTACACATGATATTTGTTGATCTAGAAAAAGCATATGATAAAGTTCCAAGATAAGTGGTTTTGAGAGGTCTAGAAAATAGAGTTAACATTGCTATATTCAAATTATTAAAAATATGTATAGTGGAGTTGTTGTGTTCAATCAAAGAAGAATTGACCAAGTATTTTCCTATTTTAGTTGGATTACATCCAAGGATTGGCATTAAGTCCATATCTTTTTGCGTTAGTTATGGATGTTCTTACTAGATATTTAGAGGAGGATGTACTTTGGTGTATGCCTTTTGTTGATAATATTATTCTTGTTGCTAAGAGTAGAGAGGGAGTTCAAGAAAACATGAATTATGAAGGTCAATCTTAGAGTCTAGAAGCTTTCATTTGAGTAGATCTAAAACCGAATATATATTATGTAATTTTAGTTGTAGAAGATCTAGTGGCGAGATTGCGACAATGGGTGATCAAGTTTGAAGTGATGATGAAATAGATGAGAATGTTATTAGTGGAATTCAAGTTAGATAGTTGAAATGGAGGAATAAATAAGCCTATTGTGTGATAGAAAAGTATCGCTTAAACTTAAAGAAAATTTTATAAGATGGTGGTAAGACTTGCAATATTTTATGGGGCAGAATGTTAGCAAGTAAAAAAATATAAAATTAAATTAGGTGTTATAGAGATGAGGATGCTTAGGTGGATGAGTGGTTTCCACTAAGAGGCAAATTGCGAAACAAATATATACGTAAAAAGGTTGGTGTAACTCCAATGGTAGATAAGATTAGAGAGAGTTACCTCAAATGATTTGATCACATCAAATGTCGGTCATCCGATGACCCAATTAGAAGAATAGAAATTAGATTCAGCATAAGCTAGAAAAGGTAGAGGTAGACCTAAAAAGACTTGGCTAGGAAGTATAAAAAATGATCTTATTTTATTAGATTTCAATGTGAATAAGACACTTAATAGGACATGATAGAGAAAAAAGATCCATGTAATCGAACCCCACGTGGTGGAATAAAGACTTCTTGTTGTGGTCCAAAGTGTCAAGAAAAATTGTGGTACGGAGGTGACCATCAGGGAGAACTTCAACCAATCCCATGCATTAAAAATGGTCTAAAATAAATCTAATATGAAAGGAAGTTAAATAAGTTTATCTTGATCATCAATTGGCCAATTCATATGGAATTTCTTTATGATTCAAGTCATTTATAAGTTACAAATAATCTTTATAACATGTCTGTTTTATTATCTATGAGAATATCATTTTCTTTTATTCATCTGCAAATTTAAAAAAGCTGTGATGTTTTACTAATATAAATGCAACGAGACATCAATTGTGTTAATTCCACTTGTTTAAATTTGGAAATATTAGAAGCCAATAAAGAATTTACTTACAAGATTACCACGGAAGGAGTCAAGGATATGAATGTGCCCATCCATGGTTGTTAAAAGCATGAGCCTTCCATCACTGCTAAATTTTAGTACATTAGCTTCAGATTTATCAGCTCCAACTGAATATGTATCAAATGGGCCCTTGGCAATGACAAAAATAAATGGAACAAAATTAGGAATCATAAGCAAACTAAATGATGCAATTATATAGAAAAAATCTTGCTAACCTTCTCAAATTTTCGAGCATCAAACATCCTTATACATCCTCCAAATGCAATAGCAAAAACCATTCCTTGATCATCATAAGAAACTGCGGGTCTTCCTTGCACGCGCAAAAGACCCTACAAAGAAAATATGAGGTCTTTAACTTGTTAAGATACTTTATATTCCAATTAGAATTTATTTTGAGGCCATACCTGAGACTTCTCAGCTCGCTGATCCCATAACAAAACGGTTCTATCAAGAGAACCTGACACAAAAGACTCTTTACCCGGACACAATGAAAGAGAAACAACTCTGAAAAAAAATATAAATACAAGTCATGACATTAGATTGTTTTCATAATGAGAAATTCTGCATATAAGGGTCAAAGAGCAAATGGAAATACCTATCATGGTGCCCTTTAAAGTACCGCAAATATTTATTATCATTGAGAGACAAAAGCCTCAGAGACTCTAAAGAAGTTTTAAAAAAAATAAATATAGAGGTGAAAGTAACAAAAGCATACTACACGAATAACATATCAAATTCACCCACCATCCCAACCATTTTTGGATGAGTATATAACTGTTGTTGGATGGGCGGTAAAGCAAACTAGATCAACTCCATACTTTTTGCTATTGATCGTCTTCAAGCACCTATAATGCAAATAAAGCATCAGGCAAACCAAACAGTATTTGCATACAAGTCAAAAGAAATAACCAAAATTAAGAACAAAAAGCAAAACTAATGATAATTAGCTGAACAATTAGAACCAAAACAGACATCAAAAGGCTGTCAAAAGGTGAAGCAACATGAAGAGGAGGTCATGGCTTTAATATCAGAAATAGCAACGATCATAAATCAGGAACAAAAGCCAGAGAATATGATTATTAAATTGACAATTTGTATCAAAGCTGCCATCAAATTATGAAAGGCTATGGAAAGGTGCAGCAAATGAAGAAACGTGCATCCTGGCAATGATAGTGGAATATGAAACCCAATTCAAGTAACTAGCAAGAATCAAAATTCAACAAGCATGTGTTTGAAGAAGTGAGAATCAACATTGAACTGGTCAGCAGTACATGCAGACTATTTTATAGAAAATTAATGGTTTCTATCACATTTGGCCTGTCAGTATTCTCTCAAAGACATTATAACACACAAAATTTGTGGGTTTTCGTGCCTTCCAATCTTCACAAAATTGAGTGGTTCTAGAATATTAAGAATACAATATTTCATCAAAATTTAACAAGTTAGGATTATATAGAACATCAAAGTCATTGTCTAGAATAGTATATTACATCAACTATAGTGGTTAGGGAAAATTCAATCGAGGGAAGAGAAGCAATGTTACTAAGATGAACAAATATAATTAATATACGACAAAAAGGGAAGGTGGCTTCATAATGCTATATTCTAAAAGTTGATCTGAAGGCGCATAAAACAAGTTCAACACTAAAAAAGAATAAAAGGAGAATTCATAAAGTTTGATTACAAATAGTCTGATAAGACTAGTGACAATGATAATGCATAATATTCAAGGAATATAATTGCATCCATTTAAAGAAGGATGTTTTAGACCACCGGTAAAAATTTTGAACTACCACATTAATAAGACATTAACAATTTGGCATTTTTCAATGAGTTCCCAATGACCCACTTGTCAAGCGATAATAAGAATAAATGATATCCCAACCTATAAATATTGAGTCTCTTCCTTCACAGAAGGTGGCCTTTTCATCCAAAAAAGAAACAGATTCTAACTTATTATAAAAAAAAGTTCAAGAATAGCAGTTTTGACTTCATCTGCTATATCTAGGGCCAGCAACAGGCATTGCGGGTATGCCTGAAGTTAAAGCCCTCTGCATGCTCAGTCAGCCATGATCAGTTCCTATACGTAGCAATGAGAGGAAACAGAGCTTGAAGGCTTCCATGGCCCTATATGTTGGAATTGGCAAAGGGTACTTTTGCCTGTACTTAAATTAAGAATTCAATGACCATTTGCTGCTCCCACAAAATGAGATATCACTTACATAGCAACTAACTTTTGTGGAAACTTTACCAACATTCACCTCTAAACCCATCTACCACTAATCATCATTGACTTTACCCAATGAGAAATACTAATAAAATGAGAGAGAGAAGTTTGTGTTGCTAAAAATAATCGGGACTTGCTATTCCTAAATGCAGGAGTTACTTGACAAAGGAAGAAAATACGTGAAACATAAAAATTACTATAATCTTATATCAAGCAGTCATTCTAGTTAATCCTTAGAATAATCCAATATTCCCCTGACTAAAATCTGGCAATGCATGATACAGGAAACACTTGGCTGATAAGGCAAATGCAAAAATACAATAAGAAAGAAAACATGTGTCACTGGTACTCAAGTTACCCAATTATCCATGAAGCTTTTTTTGGCTACCTTCTAAACTATAGATACAATTCTTGCTGCAACCAAGACCACCTTAAAGTCAAAATGACAAATCCCAAAAATCACTGGAAATTTTAGCAAACGTGGCATAGCATAATGTTATATGGATAGGGGTAATATCCCTATCAGAATGCTTATTTATTTCATAAAAAGAACACAGCATTGGATTGTTAGTCAAGATATGGAGATTTGATTTATCCTTCCAGTAGTTACGACTAGAGCATTATAATGCCACTTATGAATAAAAAATATGATGCGTAAACTCAACTCATGTCTTGTTAGCAGAAAATCTTGGCATCTACCTATGTCTATGTGGAGCTCAGACAACATTAAAGATGGACATGTCCAGTTGTTCATCAATATACACTCTTCAAAGCACAAGATAAGCAAATGAGAGCTAAAAGAAAGCGGCAACAAACTGTCTATCAACCAATACTCCTACCAAAGATATACTTGCACCAGTGTTGATTTCAACAACTTCAGTAACTCTATAACCAAAGAACATGACATACTTATTTGATGATGGAAAACTTGAAAATGTAATGACCACTTCCACCAATTTTAATGTAGGCAATAAAATATCAAGGTAGCTGAACCATAAATATCAGAACCTCAACAGCACAGCTATACAGATCAGCTCGAATAAAAATAAGAATTTCAGCTTAACATTGAGTTGGGAAATGCGAGAAGAGGTGAAGTAATGACATAAATGATTTGATCATGCAAGATTTGAAAATATGGTGACAGCTTCTTCAATTTAAATGTTGCAAAAAAGAATGCCTGCTTAATTAAAAATATATTCACCAAAACCTTATAGAACAACCATATAGATCTAATCAATCTCAACCATACAATTTTCAGATTCACATTGTGTTTACAAGGTTCATTTGTCTTGGACATGTGAACTTATCCACAATAAATTGAATAAAAAATAAGCAGCAGATGTTATAAGGCTAGGCTACACTTAATTGAGTATATTATTTGAATAAATCAGCATGAAATACATGGTTGGACTTTCATCAGAAGAGCATAAATTACACCAGTAGAAATCATTAAACTACACTAGCTATCTCAAGATGATTTTCTTAAGAAATTAAAATATTCAAAAAAAAAAAAAAAATGTCTTTCAGGAAAATCTGAATACTTAAAGTTTACAACAGATCCAAGCAACTGTAAAGAAATCACTTCATGTCTTATAATCAAATGCATCACAGTAAAGGAAGAGGAAACATACAATCCATTTTGTATATCATAAAGACGAATTGATTCATCAGCACTAGCCGTCACAAGATAACTCGTTGTTTTGTGGAAATCCATTGAACTGATTCTACCATTCTGAAATGCAGCTAACTAGAATTTAAAATACACATAGAATAACTGTGATAAAAGGTGGTATTTGCATGCTAAATTACTTTAACAAACTGATAAAAAACCAGCAGTAGAAATTTAAACACTGAAAACTTCAACCTGGTAAATACAATAGAAGCCTCAGAAAATAGCTTGAAAATTATTTAACAAAGTGCAACACAAAACACCAGCATTACTTAAAGAGAAGCTACACAGTAGCTTAAAAGATATTTACTTTTTTGAGTAGCACAAGCACAATTGGAAAAGGAATATGAAATGTTGGAAAAGAGGAATACAATGCACAGAAAATCCCTATAGCAGGAAAACACCTTATGTATCACTATTTGTGTTGATCGGGTTAAATAACTTAGGCCTATAAATAGTTATACAGAGGGATACAATAAAGAAACAATAAAAGGAGAATAGTTACCGAATTATGAGGATATTAAAAACATATTTTTCTAATATAATATATCTTCCTAATAGCAATACCCTTCAATGTTAGAAACCCTTTCTAATAAACTAACCAATTCCAATACTCCCACACAAGTTGAAGCATATTGAACTATTAGCTCAAGTTTGTAAAGGTAAAGGTAAATGACTTGCAGGTGACTTAAAGCATTGATAAAAAAATATATGTTAATATTTCTAAAGTGGAAACATGATGAGTAACACTTTTTTTAAAAGCAAAACATTATGTATGAAATGATCATCTAACATGTTTGATTTGTTCATTAAAAAAAGATTTGTAGCAATGTAAATGGTGGCTCATTTGTCACAATATATGCATATATATATATATAAGGAGTATGGTGGTGGGTTCTTGAGGGAGTTGGATGGTGTGATGGTTATAAGTGATTATTTGGAGGCTAATGAAAGTGGTGCTAAGGTTTAATGGTCATAGTTGAAATCCTATCGTGGCCAAGAGTTAAAAATAAGAAGGGAAATGGAAAAAATAAAAAATCATAAGGATAACTATGATAGTATGATACTACAACAAAAATATGTTTATCAAGTATACTCTATAGAAAATAATAAAAGAGCATCTCCCCATAACTAATGATGAACATTCATATGAAGCATCAATGCTCAAGCAACATCAAGGATTTGACAATCAACATCACTCTCTTGAGAGGTATAAGAGAGAATAGTTTAATGAATAAAATTATTAGTAAGGCAGGAGGCACCAAACTAAAATTACATGAATTCTAAATGTTATTGAAGAAAAATATTAATATTAAGATAAAACATTAAAATGTTATTTTTTGAATGTCTGCAATATATGTTGAACAACAACACAATCTTTAGGTAAAATCATGTAACTTTGAAAAATCATCAATTGAGGTGACAATATGAGTTAGGATCAAGCTAGGACCCTATATGTTGATGAATTAACTTGAAAGAATGAGAATGATGATTAGTGATAAAGGATGGAAATGACACACGATGGACTTCAACCACTGGTCCAGCTCACATGCATTAAAGCCATTTTTGAGTACATATGAAAAATTGAAACAAAATCACTAAGTCTGTTGGGAGGAGGTGTCTCAACCTTCAATGCCAATGAAAAGAAGTAGCAATGGAGGAAGGAATGGAAGAAAAATGTCACCAAATAATATACACCAGTTTCTTCAAGTAATAGGCCCGCCCAACTTCAATGCCCCGACAATAATTTTTTCAAACAGACATCCTAAAAATCACAATGGGAGAGCTAGTTAGCTTACAAAAACTTATGAGATCTACTAAGAAAATGAATGGATAATATATTTATAAAAAACTATGGAACAAATAAAGCATAACAGAGCAACAAAGTTTTTTATGCCTTACCCATATACAAGCGAGGGGACCCATCAGCCATAATTATTGGAGGATGATCATATGGAGAGAGGAGAAATTTTTGTGATTATCTATACTATAAGAAGAAGCAATTGAACCTAAAATTCAAGACATGCCTAAAAAAATAGCTATACTAGATCTAAAAAAGGAAAAAAACATGAGAAGCAAAAGTAGAAGTCTAAGAGTTTTGAACTATGAGATTATATTCCACCTGAGATAGCTGACAAAATCATGAGGCTATGGTAGTGGGAGAACCATTTGCAGGAACAAATTTCCAAAGGCATGTCAGGTAGTAAGAGGAAAGTCAAATTTAGTCCAACATGTTCCAAGCAATGAAAGGTGTGACAACAATGACAGCACGAAGGAAAGGACTTTCCCAAAGACCAAGTCTAATCACCACAATGCCTGAAAACAAGGGAAATATAATCAAATTGTAGAGAGAGAGAGAGATGAAAGCTCAATGACAAAGAATATGGTACGGAGCAATGGAAAATTATGAACTGAATAATTTGACATCCACCAAGTTTACACATGTTGAAGAGATGGATAACGGCTAGAGAGAAATGTAGTAACAAGAAACTCATTAGTATATTATTGTTAGACCTCATAATTAATGGTACATAGTGAGCTAACTCATTCCACTTATCCCGCTCATAGATTAATAAACCCTTTTGTTGGAGGGCTATGAAGCAAGAAAATGGATATGAATACAACATGATGCAAACATGGCATATCTATGAAATGTCGGATTGATTGTGCCTTGATTAAGAAGATTTCCAAGGGCTATTCTTGCTATACTAGGCTTCCTTGATGTATTAGACAACCCAGAGATGAAAGTATTGGAGGGAGGAAATGGTGATGAAGAGGGGGAGGTTGGCAAGTAAGGTGTTTACATGTACACTCGAAGTATTAATGGGGTTTAGGAAAATTAGGGTTGGCTCATGAGAGGATCTCCTTACCAAGGAAACACAAGAAAAGGTTTCAATGATGTACACAACAATATTCTAAAGTTGATGGTAAGTTCCCAAGTGGATTAAAGACTTGTAGTAGAATCAAAATCTAAAGTAGGCATATGAAAATCTAATTTGGCCAAATTTCCTTTTGAAACCCCTTCTCCTATCTCTAATGTAAGATTGACATAGTAAGTGTTGAGAAAGATGAGAGGGAGCCATGGAGAGGCAGTACATGAAGATAAAACAAGCTCATTAACAAAACAAATTTAAACTGATTCCAATCAAGGAATGCAAAAATTGATCGGCAAGCCAAGAAGCAAGAAATAGTATCAAAAAATTTTCTAATTGTTCTTTAAATCATCAATAATTCATTATTATAGAAAAAATACATATTTAAATGACATTACTCTAGGTCTATAATTGAAAATTTCAAATTCTCCAAGTCTTGGAAGTGGTTCCATATTAGTAGGAGGTGGTCAAAACTTTTGTGGAAGGGAATAATGGCTGACCCAATGTTGGGAGGAAACTGGAAAGTGGGTTGACGTGGCATTTTTTTGTTGATTAAAGTTGATTAGGAATCCTCTTTGGGCGCACCAACATGCTAGAAGCAAATTTTTAAACCTTTCTTTGGTTATCCATATGATTTAAAGTCAAAATATAAAGCCTTGTTTGACCACTCCATCTTGGCCATGTGTTAGATCTCCAACAATATCTTCTACTAGCATAATGTGATATGATGATGACCAAATGTGCACATGAAGATCTCTTGATACTTTTAAACCACCTTCATGATTCATAATAAAAAGCATAATCAAAAGATACAATAAAACAATACATAACTATACAATATAAATTATCTTGATAAATAATAAAAACTTAAAAATAACATGACACACATAATGTTTTGACCCTTAACCATTAATTCTTTGGCATAGACCTAGTAATAGGTCTATATACATTGCATCAAGACACGACACATTATGAGAACCATATTATATATTATAAAATATTAATTGAAACTAAATAATTTCAATATTTTCTACTAAAATTTCTTTAAAAAAACATTTTAAAAAGACCCACAAAATAACAAGTTATTCAAAAATGCATTAAGTTTTACCCATTCTATTTGGTAAGCATAAACAAGAAAAATAAAGAGTTACAGTGATTCTTTATATTTACGATTAATCTATAAATGTATTGAAATGAATTGTTCAACAATTCATATTTTATCGATTGAGCCTAGCTCAGAGCTAGATGGAGAAAAAGAGGCTAGGGCACATGAAGGAAAAAAACATCAACCAAAGCAAAGGAGAAGACACCAACTAAGAGAGACATAGGACACACACAAAGCCTGCAATATCTATGATTTCTTTCAATAGCTTGCCAAAAGAAAATAATCATATGATAATCAGAGAAATAAGGAAGGCATTACCTATGGCCTTCAATTTTCTGTCTATGGTGTCAACTCATGAAAAAGATGCAGAGAGATGATGCTCTTGGAAGTTGATTCTCACACATGGAAGAAGACAAAGGAGAAACAACATGCTTCGATGCTACATCTTGTTCATGGAAGAAGGTGCGGAGAGACGATGCAGAGAGATAGTTATGACATGCTTGTGTGCAAGAGAGACACAAAAGGTAAAGGCATACCAAAGAGACATGGGAACTCATGTGATAGGGCGTGTGCAACACTATGTATTTCTACATTCAAAGTGCATCATGGTGCGAACTCGCATGTCTTCGCATGTTCTGCTCATGTACAACTTGTGATGGAACCCAATTGTAGCTTGAAATAAATTCAATGAAAATTTGAAACCACTAAACATTTGTTGGGGGCAAATTAGAGCCGTATTCATGTGTTATAGATACACGAAAGGCAATTCAAAGTATCAATGTTTCATAGCTAGAAAGAAAATAAGATAGAGTACAAGGTATACACCCACTGCAACTTCTCTGGAAGTAGAAAAATCCTACATTACTTTAGCAATCTCATTAAAAAGACATTGGATGGAATCGATAATCATTGACTATTTAACAGCGAGAACAACAAAAGCATGTGTTTGTCATTTGGAGAACTTGACAATATCATCATGAGTCAAAAGAGAACCAACAGTGAGAGAATTTGTCATGAGATGCAACTAGAAAATGAAAGGCCCTTGAAGGGCCATTACTGATAATGGTCCCATTGAATTTGATACAAATCCCAATGGTGGAAAAGGTTTGTATCGTGTAAAGTAGATGGAGATATTGTCTGAGATAAAAAAAAAAGATAGGAAAGAAGGCCAAATCGTTGAGCGTCGACAATCAAGATTTAGATGTGAAAATAAGAAGTCCATCAAGTAATGAGCGAAGCTAATGAGCAAGACTGTGCATCAAGCATGGCAAGCAAAAGTGGTAATAGTGGCATTAGAGAGAGCAGGTGCAACAACAGATGCACAATAGTGTAGCCATTATAACACTAATAAGCACACAAGTGAGTGAATGACAACAAGCGACGGTGTGAGCAAGCAAGTGATGGTGCACAATGGAGAGGGTAGCAACATGTAAGTTACACGAGTGTGCAAACAGCAATCATTGTGCACATGAGTGAGTATGAGGAGTATGAATGCATATGGGAGTGGTAGCAAGTGGTCGAGCAAGGCAAATGAGGGCATACATGATCGAACAAGGGTGAAAACAGTAAAAGTTGTGACATTAAAGCAATAGCAAAACAAAAGGATTAATTAGACAGATGGCTAAGGTTTTCCTACTTTGATGCCATGTTTTAGAAAAAAAATTCTATATTATTCACTTAATATATTGGGCCTATAAATAGGACACAAAAGGTTATAATGATGAAACAAGTAAATGAGAATAACATAATACATGTTCCTAATAAGAACACCTTCCAATATTAATAATCATTCCTAGCAAAACAACTAATGCAAACAATCTACGGCAATAACCTGGCAGCACACCAGCCCAACGGTATTTTGGGTCTCCAATAATCATTCTTTCCAGGTGCTAGTATTATTGAATCCAATGGCCACTTATATTGATGTCAATATAATAACCAGTCTTGAACAAATAAACAAATTAATCACCATATCGAGCATTATTCCATATCTAACTGAGCTCCAATATCAATTGGTTGATAAAACTACAAGTGTCGATCATGATTTTTCCAAAAGGGGAGCATCTCTTTATGTCTGCATGCATATTTCACATGGAGAATACAAGGGAACTAAACTTATTGCACAATCCTATGCCAAATCCATACAAGTTTCATAAGTCATCAATCATCTTACTCTTCCTATAATGCTTAGAGAATAAGTTAATAAAGGCTTGGTAGAATTCCAAAACCCCGTATTGTTGTTTGAGAAGACCGGTTTCAAGAAACTATAAATAAATAAATAATGCCGATCATGACTACTAACCTGGAAAAGAAAGAAACATTTATAAATAAAAAAATGACTTTGGTAACGAGTATCCAATCAAGTATCAACTTACATAGTGTGCAGATGTTCATTGAATGTATTGCATACCAGCAATGCATTAATTCAAAACATCGAGTGGAGTCGACAACATGTAAAGTGTGCTTCTTAGCATGCAAAATCCCCTTCCCTATCAATAATCCAGTTCAGACCAAGCCATGAAGTCTTAAATATTATTTTCCCCTTTCATATAAATATAATCATAAATAGCAAACAGATGAAAGATGTGGAAATACCCAAAATCATGGAAAGGGAAACCTTCAACAGACTACAACACAAAACGAAGAATTGCGAAAGAAAAAATCAAATATAAACAGAAACAATACCAAAAACAATCAATGAAAGGCCTTACGTAATCCCTGAACGCCATACCAACTTCCATGCTT
Organism: Cymbidium sinense; assembly: GCA_021442155.1. NCBI lineage: Eukaryota > Viridiplantae > Streptophyta > Magnoliopsida > Asparagales > Orchidaceae > Cymbidium > Cymbidium sinense. Next base: position 140,715,181 of record CM038223.1, on the reverse strand, counting down.
TTCAACACTTCGTCCGTAAGCTCCATGGGCGCCCTTTCCTCTCTCTCGAGCTGCCCGCCTGCGAAAAAAAAAATTAGGATAACGAAGGCATCAAAGATCGGGAAGGAAGCCGAAGCATAGCGTAGCGAGCGAATGAAAAAATAAATAAGATTTTGACGAGATATCCAACAACTCAAATGATACCATACCGGACATTTCGGCGAAGAAAAATATTAGCAGTGAGGAGGAGGTTTGGGTGATCGTCTAGCCCAGCTGCCCAAAAGAAAAATAAACTTCTGATGTTCGGAAACCTAGGGTTCTTGAATTACGATTCTGATGAGAGTTCCAAAGAATCTTAGAGTGAAAGAGTCTCTCAGTAAAAAAATAAAATAGTTTTTACGTAGTATAAATCAAATCTATTTCTTATTTAACGTCAGCTTTTATCGTATCGAAAAGAGACTCGATTACATTAATGATAAAAGTTCTCTCTTATTTTCTATCTGAATAATAATAAAATTTTGAATGTTAAATGAGTCAAATAAATAATTTGAGATATTATATATGTAAAACCCCTAAAAAAATATAGATTTTATTTCTTAAAATTTTAAGTAAAATTATTTATATTTAAAAACAATACAAGATCAAAAATTATATTTCATTTGATGTATACATCTGTTGTAGCTAAAGTTATTAATATGTGATTATTTGTTAACTAATTATTTTACTGATTTAATTATGAGAAATATATATATTTCATTAATTTAATTGCACATCAATCTTTTCTTATCTAAGCTAATTGAATTGAATTAGCGAAAATTACAATATAAATTTAATTTATTATTATTATTAATATAATTTTAAATATTTATATAATTTATAAATATTATTATAATTAATTATTATTTTATTTTAAATAATATATGTTTTTAATAACCTACATCCAATTATCTTAATAACTATTAATTACTCAAAAAATTCAATATTTATTTATTTAATATGTTTTGTTAACCAAATTAAAAATTATTGGTTAGATTTTTATTAATTTTATTTAAGAGAGCTTAATAAATATACTTCATAATTCTTATTGTAGATGTTTTAGCTTATAAAATTATTTAAATTAATATTCATTAGCTTCTTATGTGAAATCCAATCTATTAGTGATCTTGTGCTATACATTATCAACTCAATGCATTAAAAAAAAAATCTTAAACAAATATGAATGCATATAAAAAAAATCATAAATATCATCTAGTACATTTTCTAAATGATTGATAAAAGTATGCACTAATCATAATTAAATGGAATATTAGCTTCAAAAAAATAGTATAATGGTTGTCTCATATTTTATAACTCCACTAAATAAATATCCAAGCCTACCTCTCATTAGCATCCTTAATACAAAAGGAAATTTATAAATCAACCACCTAATACATATGTATTTACAATTTAACCACCCACTATTTTTTTATTTTTATTTTTTTTGAATTATCAGACCCATGTATTTGTATGTGTCATGACCAGATCGTTGAGAATTTTACAAAAATAAAAATATGGGTTGAACTTTTATCATGAATTTCAATATTTTAAAATTAATTTAAAAAATTAAGATTGAAGGTGGTTAATTTATAAATATAGAAGAATAAGGTGACTGTGTATGTAAAATCCCCTAATATAAATGATTGAGGTATAAACTAATATACATTTCTTGGTTCATTATAAAACTTTATATACTAAAAAAAATTATTTAAATATTGTAATGCTTTAGTCAAACTAGGTGAATAAGTGAAAAGGACTACACAAATAAGTCTATGCTCACATATGTATAAAGATTAGATACAAAAATTCAAAATATAAGGTTTTTTAGATGATAAATATCTTATTTGATGTAGCATAAATATGACCATATGAGAGCTATGCCCTCTGATAAAGTGTGCATATGTTAGATTTTTATCATCTCTGTGTTTTAAAAATACTCCAACATTTTGGATAAATGAAATTTCTTAACATATTATAAAGAAATATATGAGTTAAAAGATGCTCAGAGCAAACTTTCTAATAATTTCAAATTTGACTCATGTCAAGAAATGAGCAAATGTCATATCAAATTCTATCAAATAATATTACCTCAAAATAAGAATGACATAAGCCCTTCAATGGATAGTTGACTCATTTTACTCGTTATAATTGTGGCTACTATCAAAATTTTATGCTTCATAATGACATGAATTTAATATTATGGCTCTATTTCATGCATCTCATGGTGGAAAAAGTCAAAAATTTATATTAAATAAATCAAGCCATGGCTATTGATACTAGATTTTTGAGTCAAGTCTAATTTATCTCTCTTATTTGTTTGGTTCTTTTGGAATAGCTGCATTAAATGCTGTTATTCATTTTTTGTTGCAAGTAAAGTAAAATTAGTATTTCAAATACAATAAAGAAATTTAGTTTGTGTGTATTTGGAATTAAAGATTTAATTAATTTAATCTGGCGGTCATGTAAAGTGATTATACTATGCCTTCCACCAGCTTCTAATTACCACCGGTATAACCGTAGCGGTTTTCTACCGCCTTACTCGACCGTCGGTTCAATACATAGATTCAAAATCTTGGTTCTTTACATTACATTTTGTCAAACCAAAAAAAAAAAATAAATTTATAAAGCTCTCGACCAAACAATTATAAATTAATCCTTTTACATTGAATTCTTTTTACATTGCATTTCAAATACAGGAAACGAAACAGCCCCTAAATAACTAGATTATCACCATTGACCATTTTTGATGTCAATACAAAGAATATTGAACAAGCCAATAATTCCCAAACAAAGACCCTCTAAGCATAGGAATTAAGCACTTTGAGATACTACTATTAGCCCCAATTGAAAGCATCATTCACAAACCTTCAAAGAATCCATCACTATATATGGCTACAAATTATCGATTCATAATTTTCTATAAATGTTGCAATAGTTATAGGGGTCATGTATTATAACAATGATGTATACATATTGTTATGAAAACTATACAACTATTTTCAAGATTGGACAGTAATTGTGTTGTGTACAATAGTTCACTTGCTGCTTCTTTTATTTTTTTGTGTATTATAGAATTATGTACATCTTTGATAGCTTACAATAAGAGTTATGTGCAACTATATGCAAATATTTTCTAGTATGTTTTTTTTCTATTTAGTGTTGTCTATAATTATTTATAGTCTTGAAAACACAAAACAGGGGATATACATAGTGAAATGTGGGAGTTTATTAGTGTTTTCTTTTATTTTTTTATGCAATTGTATGGTACTTTGAAAACTCAAATAAGGGATGTAGGTGTGTGCAACTATTTTGGGGATTTTTTTTCTTTTAATGTTTTTTAGTATTATGTTGAACTCCATGCATGTGGCATAAGTCAAGTAGAGCTGTGATAATTGAACAACTGATAATCTGAAATAACTCATCGGTAAACGGCGATCATATTTCCGTCGTCGTATTCAAACGTCGTTGATCAAAATATCTATTACACGGTCATCGATCGAAAGAAGTCGGACGTTGCATACGGCGTTACCAAATGCAAAATTGATTGTCGTTAGCGTAAATGCTATAAAAAATGAGGCTCTTCAACGAACAGAATGTTGACGTCGGAAGAAGGCAATCTAATTTAAAGCGACTTATTTCGGCGATGTGAGCCAGCGGCTTTCACAAATGGATTAGCGTTATAAAATCTGAAATAAGATTAATATATATATATATATATATATATATATATATATATATATATATATATATTAACTATTTCTTTTTTTTCATCGCAGAATTTTAAATTAAAGTTGATTAAACACTTAAATAAGACAAAAAAAAACTATATATATATATATCCTAACACTCCTATCTTACGGCCTCGACTCCCCCATTCCACGCGCCGCAACTCTCGACTTCTGCTCTCAACCGAACAAGCCGCGCTCTTCTCTCTTGCTCGGACGGACTCTCCCCTTCCATGCGTCTGGAGCAGCCGAAGTCGAAGCCCTAACTCTCTCCCGCGACTCCTGCTGGACACGCGCAAGTTAGACGCTGCTCCCAGTCGTTCGACCAACCCTCCTTCCCGTTCGTCTCACGCAACGCACTGAGCTAGCCGCAGCCATTCCTCCTTCCCGTTCGGACCCCAAGTCGACCAAACCGCAATTTATCTACCTCCTCTATAAGGTTAAGAGCAAGGAGTTTATGGTGGCGTTTGTTGACTTTCTCATGAGGAAGTATTCTATTCCAGCAAAGGGAGAATATCGAAGTTAGAATCCAAAGCATAAGGTTCTATATAAGATTCATAAAAGGATGTTATGGTGGCTGAGTCAACTATTCTTAGATCAATCCAGAAAAGAGATTTGCCAAAGAAACAACCTAAGAAACAAATATATTCAATGTTCAATGATTATCTTGCATATAAGAGAAACGACAAGAAACATGATGGCAGCAAATGCAATGATTTGTTTTTTATCGGTAAGTTAAAGCTGATAGGAAAATTATTTGGTGTTAGTGAAGAGAAGTCTAACTCATAAATACACCTAAAATTCTGTATGCGACCATTTGATGTGACGAGCGGAACCTGCGGCTCTTTTAGTTAGAAAACTCATAGACACTTTCAATGACGGAAAAATTTACATGATTTCTTGCATGCTATATCTCACTCTTTGTCGTGGTAGAAATGAAGACTTACATATCATCGACCCTTATAAAAGCGTAAAATCTCAATCTTAAATGCATCTTAATCATTTGATTTGATGATAGTGGAACCCGTCTGGCGCTCTTTTTGGTAGGGAAAAACTCGTAGCACTAGCGACGATAGAAATTTATGATTCTTTTATTTTGCAAGTAACTCACACGTTTTTTGTAATGTGTAGGGAAAATGAAGACTTAGGCATTATCACTCACGTCTTTTTGTGGCGGTAAACCTAGATCTGACCACTATCGGGGAGATCTTAGGAATTAATTTTGTGATAAAGTGTTCAAACATGATCAAATAAAGCATCATTAAACTTAAATTGAAGGTTCAAATGAAGTTGCATTGAGCTTAAGTTAAAATATTAAATCAAATATTAATCTTAAGCATGAAAATTCTGAAATCTCAAATGAAGGTTAACTTTTAAGATTTGGACTCAAAGGGGCATTCACAGGTGACCCAATAGTTCGTTAATGAGCACGAACAAATCTTTGTATAGTTGAAAGTTCATTCTCATATGAAGACAAATTGAAATAATATTTAATGCCGAGCATTTCAATAAGATTTCCAAGGGCTTGAAAGTCTACCTGCAAATGAGAATACTTGAAATGAATCATTGCAAATGGAATTCTATAAGATTGAAGATTAAGTTCAACAAAGAGAAGGCACCTACAATCATGATATAAGTTTGCTTGTATGTGAGTTTGGAATATCCAACGATATTTTATGAAATGTTAAAACCTCTTAATGACATGTTACAAAGCAGTAAAACTTATTAGGAAGCTCATGAATATGAGAGACTTTAAATAAGTCTTTTACACATATCATAACACAAGACCCAACTCCAGTTCAAGCACTTTAAGTCTTGACAGTGATGCCTAATTAAAGTAAACACTCGCATGAGGGGATTTTGTGGAGTTGAAAGTTGAATGAAAGAGAGAAAATTCACAACATGGGTTGATCTATTAAGCTTGAAATATCTAAGGATGTTTCATAAAAGTGTGAAAATCTATTATATTAAAGGTATGAGAATAAAGAACCTTATTTATTAGCGAGTGATGAAAACAAGAAACAAACCAAGCGGGGAACTGAAAAGTGTAGGACTTTGATTGAATGTTGTACTTTTCACTAGCCATCTCTCATCTAATTTAAATGCTTTAGATATACATTCAAATATCTAGATGAGATGAACTTTATGAATGTTGGATGAAACAACATTATGCTTAATTCAAGCACTTCATTAATTCATGTGAAGGTTCTAAAGGATTGAGCTCCCTTTGTAAATACTATAAATCCACATTATGCGAATCTTTTGCTCTAAAGATACATCGAACACTCTTGATGTATATGTCTTGAAATTCACAAAGTATCAAAGAGATAGATCCTTGTGTATGAGGTGAGTCAATCATTAGCTCAACTCAAATGTTTAGAAGTACATGCAAATATTTTAATGAGGTGAATTGAATATAGACATACGGTAAAAGGCAATGTTTTATCCAATTCAAGTGTATCATTGATATGTGCAAATACTCAGATAAAAAAAAAAATTCATATAAACTTATAACTGGTTCAAATACTCTAATGTTTGCATAAATTTTCAAATAAATGAATGAGATGCTTACATGCATTACGAGGTAATTATATGTTCAATCCTGTTGCATTAAGATGCATATCAATCACCTTAATGATGAAATACTGCATTCATTACAAAGCAACATCATATCTAAATTTGATGTTTTAGAATAACTTAAGGTGAGATGATCATATACTTTCTAAGAGTATTCTTAACCTCAATTTCAAACACCTTGAATCATGTATGAGTATTTTATGAAATGAATAAGCGATTATATATGCAAGCAATTGAAAACCCGCATGGGCTTCGACACTATGCTGAATGCTTAAACTTAGTGTCTGCAGATGTTGCACGAATTGATTTTCGGTTTAGTCTTAGGACTGAGTCCTAGTTAACAAAATCTAAAAATCTATTATAAGAATTTCAACTTAGTAAAATATCTGAGAAGCTAATTGTCATATATGATAGATGATTCTCTAGCTAAATAGAGTTGAGGATCTAAAGTTCTCAAATATATTTGATTCAATCAATTAACAATCCGATGATGCGTGTTGAATGAGATTTCAAGAAGGGATACCATCAAAATATGATTGTAATTTCAAATCAAATTAACTCAAATTAAATATCAATCCAAATGTAGAATCTAAAGTATCATTAAGCAATAAATGATTAAATGAAATTCAATCTCTAAAAAAAACTTAAATCTAAAATTTAATCCGTCTTTCGCAATTATTTGTTGAATGAGATAAATTAAGAAAACTCTAACTCATAAAGGAGTCAAAGTCAAATCAAGTATCTTATGTTTACTCTCAAATAATCATGGCGCAAGGATGTGACGTGTCCTCTTTGCATGGCTTGGCCGATGCATGATGACAAAGTCTCACGGTGGTTGTCTAAATAACTCCTATATCACGGTCGCGTAGCATGTTCCTCAATGACTTTATTTTTTGAGTTGTGAACCATAAGGTATACTTGATAAGACAAAAAAAACTCTTTGTAAAAGGTGACTTAGAAGTCTCCTTGAAGGCATGGACAAGGATTTCTTGGATGGCGAACCCGTAAGCGATAAGAATCCTTGGTTATGTTGGGTGACTACCTCCTCTAAGTAGGCAGGGACCTGACGAGATGGAATCATGGGATCTAGATTAGCGCATCATCGTTCCCCTAACCATCCACTTTAAGTTAAATAATGATGAATTTCATAAATTCTAAACTTCAAAACTCCACATCTTTACTTCACACTATGTATTAGCGATTTATAGCCTTAAGAAAGTTCTCTCTATTGAGAGAATAATTATAGGTGCTTGCTTTATAGGAAACCTGGAACATCTAAAGTCCTCACAAAAGGGCAAAATCTGGGTAGTGTCTTATCTACTATTTCATCTATATTTCATCGCCTTACGAGACTTAAACACTTTCATCGTGGTTGGTGAATTTTTAGAATTATATATCTTTGAAAATACAAAATAAAACACACTTATGTGTTGGAGTTTATTTTCAACTTCATTCAAATTTTGTACTATGTGTAAGACATCTTAGCCTATGGTTGAGTTTAGGATTCAAACTTTGCACATGCATTGCATGTATGTTCTCCATTAAATTGCCTCAAATGCCCCAAAAAAAAAATTTCTTTTGTGCTATATAATTACGTGCATCCTTGAAGACTATAAAAAATGGGTCACACATATTTATATACATATGTTTTATAGAATTTTTTATTTTTAGTGATTTACACAACTTCTTGCAACCTTGATAATATAGAGTAAGGGATATCCATAAAGGTACATAAATATATGTTAACTAAGCTCTAAATAATATAAAATATATTTTTATAAAGATATATATTATTAATCTACCATAAAAATTTTATTAAAAAGTGAAAAGTCTCAAGCTATTAAAAAGCTATAAGCTAGATATATTTAATTACAATAATTAAGTACAAGAGGAATGCAAATATCAAATTTAATGATATAATTATAAAATCTATGCTCAAATAATTAAGTACAAGAGAAATGAAAATTGCTATAAAATTATAAAGTTCAAATAATTACTTAGAAAATCATTACATGGCACCAATATATATTTTTATCAAATCAAGCGATGAGAGACACATGATAATACATTTAATATTTTATTCTTGTGTGTCAACTTCATTTGAGCGGCATAAAATAAGCTATCCATTATTTTTAATTCTCAAAAGTACTACCTTCTAATTTAATCTAGATTTCTAATCCACACTTCCATAAAAAAAAAACTCTTTATTGCAATGAGCATCGAAACAATAAAGGCGATAAACTTTTATTTTTCATCTTCATTATTTTGTATCTTCTCGACGTCTCAAAATATTGCTCTCAATTGTCTCACTGATGTAATCTTATGATGATTTTCAATACCATGTTATTTTTTGTTGATAATTATAACTTGGTATATTTGCTACTATATACTTAAGAAAAAAATTTCATATTCCATGACATAGCTTTTACATCTAATAAATTATCTCAATTTATACAACTCCCCACTAATGATTATTATACTATATCATAACAACTATTCCTATTCTTCTGTGGTACAATCGATATAGCATTCTTTTCATCATGACCCACTTAAACTTCAGGCATTTTCCATTGCTAATTAGGAAACAAAATAACAAAAATGGCTTCACATTCAACAAAGCTCACATCTAGCATGCAAGAAACATAACATCATAATCAACTCATTCGCTGAGGTTGAATACCATTTTGTTGACATTGCAGTTGTTGATCTTCATTCAACCTGCTTCTTACTTATTGAACTTGGAATCCACCTTTCTCAAGCTTAGATAATCCATCATGATAGTGTAGGTTCCACTCATCTCTATGCACACTCTTTCTTTAACTCACAGATGAAACATATCAATATTAATTATCATTTTGTTGGGGATGGGTTCAAAATGGTTCATTTGTTGTGGTCTATGTATTATCTAAGGATTAATCAGTGAATGCTTTCATCAAATTACTGTCACACTTGTACTTCACTATATTTATTATTAAGATTAGATTCTCCAACTAGAGCAACATCTTGATTATGTATTTTTAATTCCTTATAGATATAAATATTATAATTAATTAATTCATTACTTGTATTTATTTTAATTTTCTTATAATCACATTTTGAAATTAGAAAACCTCCATTTTATAATCTTATACATTTTTATAATTAGGTTGATTCTTCATTTTGTTAGTAGTCCAGCACTTCACCAAAATCGCTAGATTTGTCACCTTAGGATGATGGCAAGCAATGCCTCAACAAACATTAAGCTGACCACCTACTGCCCTTCCATCCTCATTTAAATCCCAGTGCTACTGTGATCATGTTTGGTTGAGTCCACCAATACATAGAGCCATAATATAGTTGAGTTTTCAATGGTATAAAAGGTTTAGATTATAAATGGACCTAAATCAACCTTAATGAGCTATTCTCAAAGTTTTTCATCAATAAGCTAAGCCATTAATAATAACTATAAGGATTTAGTTGAATGAATCTTTTATAAATTTTGTCAGACTACCAGATAGGCTTTAACTAGGAGAAGCGCTCATAATCATGATAACTTCATATGTACTCATTATTCTTAAAGGCTATAATGATCACTTGTTTAATAATATTTAAGTAATCATAACAAAAGCAATTGATATGAGCCCAAATCCTCTAATGGCCAAAGCATCACATACAACAATAAGAATTACAATGATCAGAACCAATGATGGGAAAACCAAATGATTGGAAAATCAATATATCTTGATGAGGACTGAGAGAAAGAAGACTTATAAAATATAAAGTCTACTACAACAAGATAAAGAAAATCGTTATACATGAGGAAACTAGAGGAACGAGAGAGCATAACAAGAATAGTCATTCTGAGAACCAACACTCTGATGGAGAATAATAGAGGAGGTGTTATTTCCATAAAGTATCAGGAAGCAGGACAAATATAAATAACATTAAATCTCCAAGCGGATCCTGAAATAAACAAAACCATAACTATACATGAATAATAGCAAGAGTAAAGCAACTAGAGCAAGCATTGAACAAACACGAAAGTAAAGTCCATAGAAATAAGCGCAAAACGAGAGGATGCTCGATAGAGGAAAATAAGAAGAGGATGGATGTATATTACTCATACCATACAAGCGAAACAAGTTTGATATGAGGCTTGTAGTAACATGTAGAAAGTAGTTAGGCTACTTCGTTTCAGTTACGTATTGCTAAGAAGGTAAAAGCGAGAAAAGTATAAATAGATCAGAAGCAAATAGAAGAAATAATCAAAATTTAAAAGAAACTCTTATCTTCTTTCTTCTTCGTCTTCTCATCTCTTCCTTCCTCCTCATGTCTTCCGGTTTTCCTCACCTAAACCTCCGCTCTTCATCTGAGAACCCTAGGTTGCTCCCATCCCGCCGCACCCCTCTTCCTCTCGTGAGCATCGACTGCGAATGGTCAAGGAACAAACAAAGTGATTAAAGATAGCTTCTCCCCGAAGACTCATCCCACGGCCAAGAAACAACCGCCTAAGCTAATATCAAAGGCTCAGATCAAATCCCAAGATCAAACCGCGCAGAAACCAGTGCGTGTAATCCACTAACTCCCTTAGAGATCAAGAATCGCTTGATCAAAGATCAAATCAAAGGGCAGATAAGAAACCAAATCAATCTGACGGTTCAAGAATCACCAAGAGAAACTCAATCCATGTGATTAGATCCAACCAAGCTCAAAGCGCTAATCCAACGGTCCGTAAAGCACCCATAAACCTTCCCAATTATCAACTCCCGTTGACCACTCGAGTCGACTCAATCGAACCAAACTCAAGCATAACCCACCGTAATTGCACGTAACGTAACCATTCTCACCAACCAGACCCAGCAAGGAATAAGAACCATATCATTGGTGCTCTCATTGAGATCAACAACTCACTGAACCACTCTTGTTGACTACAACACTCAGAAAATGGCAGAAGGAACAAGACACACATCAAAAACCCTAGAAGAATGTGTGACAAGGCTAAACAAAACAGAGGAGCAAATGTCCTCAATTTCTATGATATTAAATGAAGTTTCAAGAAGACTATCTTCTATAGAAGAAAAATTGGAGAAAAACTCTCAAGAACAGCAACAAATCCAATCCCAGGTATGTACATCATCTCATACAGAATGTTATCCTCCAAATAAATCACAAACACAATAAAACCTTAGACCTATTAAAGTAGATATGCCAAGGTTTAATGGAGACAATCCTAAAGGCTGGCTGTTCAAAATAGACCAATACTTTCAATATTACAATTTATCAGAAGAACAAAAGTTCATAATTGCCTCAGTTTACATGGATGGACCTGCACTTAGTTGGTATCAATATATGTACTTAAATAATCATTGATTCATGGACACAATTTAAAGAACAGTTATTCGAGATTTGGTCCCTCTTTATAGAGATTTGAGAGGAGAATTAACTAAATTATAGGACAACAACGCTCGTAACTTCTACAATGATTTTGAAGAACTACTAATCAAATTTCAGCATTCCACGAATTTTACAAAGTCTTTTGAATCGTGGCTTAAATATGATCAAGAGAGAAGTAAGAGCATTACAACCCGCCTTGCATCAAGCATTTCAATTGGCCAAACTAATGGAAGATAAAGCAATGACCTTCACATGATCGAAACTACAAGATCAATCTCCAAAGAAAATAATCTCACTACAAAGAATAACCCATACCGCCTACTCCCACAAACACCAATCAACACAAAGAACAATCAAAATAAATAATAGCAATTCGTAGGTCGACACCTACACAAATGGAAGAAAGAAGAAAGAAATGATTGTGTTTCAATTGTGAGAAAAAATATCACGAGGACATATATGTCAAGTCAAATTGTTTGCCTTCATGGTCAATGAGGACCAAGAGTATCAACTACGAAGATACTCAACGTAAAAAAAACAATTGGTACAAAAAGAATTATCAGAAATAAGCTTCAATTACCAGCCATTCAATCCATGCTAAGAAAGATTATATAAAGTATGCATGATTATTAACCTTCCATATAGTTATAACCACCCAAATAGCTTATATTCTATTTATAAACTATATAGAATACAAATAGCACTACAACCACCTAGTCATAATGTTTATCTTTTATATAAAAACTACATAGAATATCTTAGAGCATACGCAAATAAGATTTTCATAGTAATAAGTCGCTGGCACAACAAGATTTTCCGTCCTCAAATAGATGGACAAACAGAAGCATCATATAATACACACAAGGAGGAATCAGTTGGATAGGTTGACCGAGACCCATATCATTTCTGTGAAGCTCAAAACAAATATCATTGGGAACAAATGGCCAATAAACATAGAAGAAAGCTTCAAGTCAAAGACTTAGACAATACAAATAGGATTCTACACACACTCGTAGAATTACCAACCGCCGAGATGAATCAAGCTCGTTAAAAGTTTTAGATCACGTAAGCGATCGCAGTGGAGATCCACAAATTAAACAAATATTAAGGCAATGGGAAGGACTTCTAGCCACAGATGCTTCTTGGGTGTCAAGTAAAGAAATACAGAAAGCATCTCCAGGATTTGACCTTGAGGATAAGGTCAGTGTGGGGAGGGGAGTAATGATATGAGCCCAAATCCTCTAATGGCCAAAGCATCACATACAACAATAAGAATTACAATGATCACAGAACCAATGCAGTAAAGAAAATCAAATGATTCAGAAAATCAATATACAGAGGCTACTGATGAGGACTATAGAGAAAGAAGACTTATAAAATATAAAGTCTTACTACAACAAGATAAAGAAAATACATTATACATCAGAAACCTAAGAGGAGCCACAGAGAGCATAACAAGAATAACAACCATTACAGAACCAACACTACAGATGGCCAGAATAACAGAGGGAGGTGCTATTTCCAGATTAAAGCCTTCAATAATATCCAGAGACAGAAACCAGACAAATATAAACAGCAACATTAAATCTCCAACAGAGCCAGATCAGCTACAAGAAACAAACAAAACCATAACTATACATGAATAACAGCAACAGGAGTAAAGCAACTAGAGCAAAGCATTCCAGAGCCGACCTAAAAGTAAGTCCATAATAGAAATAACTGCCCAAAAGAACAAAAGGACAGATGCTCGATAGCCAGAAAATAAGAAGAGTAGTAATAATAAGATAACATTGCTCATACCTCAACAAATAACGAGCAAGTTTGATAGATAGAATGTAGTAACAACTTGTAAGAAAAGTAGTTAGTTTGCATAGATAGCTGGATCCAAGCTAAAGAAGGTAAAAAAAGTATAAATAGAGATGGCCAAACAAAAAATAATCAAGAATTTAAAAGAAACTTATCTTCTTCTCTTTCTTCATCTCTTCCTTCCTCCTCCTCTCGCCTTCTCATCTAAACCTCCGCTCTTCATCGGAGAACCCTAGGTTGCTCCCTCGATCCCAGCCGCACCCCTCTTCCCTCTCAGGAGCGTCGACGGCTAGAATGGTCGAAGGAATGAAACAAAAGCCTGATTAAAGATAGCTTCTCCCCGAAGACTCATCCCATGTCCCAGAAACAGCCACCTAAGTTAATATCAAAGGCTCAGATCAAACCGCGTAGAAACCAGCGTGTGTAATCCACTAACTCCCTTAGAGATCAAGAATCGCTTGATCAAAGATCAAATCAAAGGGAAGATAAGAAACCAAATCAATCCGACGGTTCAAGAATCAGCTCAAGAGAAACTCAATCTAGGTGATTAGATCCAATGGCCAAGCTCAAAGGCGCTAATCCAACGGTCCAGAAAGCACCCGATAAACCTTCCCCAATTATTAGAACTCAATTCACCAAGTCAACTCATCAACCAAACTCAAGCCCAACCACGAATTGGCACTAACAGAACCATTCTCACCAACCAGACCCAGCAAGGAATAAGAACCATATCACAATGCACTGCATGGAGCTAATGAGCACCTAGATCAAAATAATACTTATTATCCCAAAAGAGCTTTAAGTCCTTCACAAATGATATTGGCACATAACCTGTAATCCAACTTTCGTCACCTAAAGAAAGTTTCATTATAAATATCAAACCTTATTTACAACCACAACACATCAACATTGCCAACTGCTAACATATGTAACCGTTGAGGCAAAATGCCTGAGTTAAGAGGACAAAGCTTCCCAGTTGGAGTAAGCATGAAAGAAGATGGCCTAAGGTGAAGACTCATCAAAGCTAAGTCTTTGGTCAGCCAAGCTCTTCAGAAGATTTAGAAAAGCTCTGCCTTTTCTTCCAACTATAAAACCACCGATTATCAAAAATCACTTCGATGTCCCAAAAGATTCTGCACTAGCAATATTTCTCCCATGAATTCTCAGACCATTGCAGATTGCATTGTGTTCTTGAACAAATTGTTCCAAGAGGCAAGATGAAGTTGTTAGAATCTCTTGTATGTTGTTTAAATCTTGAAAGTTGTAACTTTTTCATCTTGAATCAATATGTAAATTAGTTCAATGATGTATGCAAACTACAAGTACTACTAAACTAAGAAGTCAAATTTTTGTAACTTTAAACAGCATTTGTAAATCAAATACGAAGCTGTCATCCTGATATTTTCTGCAAGATATTTATGTTGTAATTTCTAAAATCAAGCATTTTGATTCTCTTTTAGTAGTATAGGCGTGAAATGATGCTTCACATTACTTGTTCCTCATTTTTGAGTTTTTAATGGGGAACTGTCTATCACTCGACTAGCTGACTGGCAAATGATGCTTCACCTTGCTTGTTGTTGATTGCCTATCGATCTTAATATCGGTTGGATTTTTTACAAACTTGAGCTTTTGGATCTTAAAATTCAATGTTGGCTTGTTTCTTTCTCAAGATTTCAGTTTCTTGAGTTTTATTTTGGTTTCACTTGTTCTTGAATTAGAGAGACAAGGTAGTTTGCCATTTCTAATCTTTTATGTTGAGCCTCCCTAAGCTTCTGCTTTGTGATTTCTAGTTCTATATCAATTGAGAGAAGAGGCAGTTTCTTTTAGATTTGGTCTACATTTAATTTCACATAGACACAAAAAAAAGTTTAGAAACATTTTGAGATTTTCATAAAACGAAGAAAGTGGGTTACAAAATTTCTCATGAAACTTGATTTGCAATGTGTTGAGGGCATCTCTAGTTTGTGGAATCAAAATTGCATAGTAGAAGTTAAAACATTGAAAAAATAGGAGCAATCTATGCACATAAAGAGCAAAAAAAAAAAAAAAAAAAAAACTCAAAAACATATTAGAATTTTATTTAAGTTTATTGGATTTTTGCCCTCCCAAATCTGTAAGGGGGCACTTTTTATGATCTAGACATGATTCAAACCTAAAATTTTAACAATAACTTCAAAGGCCTTTGCCAACTCAATTGATTGGCACATATGTTAATTATATATATATATATATATATATATATATATATATATATATATATATATATATATATATATATATTCCATAAATTGATGGTTACCTCCTATTGTAGCCACTTAAGATTTTACGATGATTTAAGGGGAGAAAATATAACTCTATTAAACAACAACAACAACAACAACAACAACAAGCCTTAATCCCACTAGGCGGCTACATGAATCCTTTGTCTCCATTGTGTCCTATTATGTGTCAAATTCTCATTTAAATTAAGTATACTAAGATCATTTTTTATACATCTTAACCAAATCTTTTTAGGTCTACCTCTACCTTTCTTAACATAAGGAAAATCTAATGCCTCTACTTTCCTAATCAGGTCATCGGACGATCGACGCTTTATGTGGCCAAACCATCTAAAGTGACTCTCCCTAATCTTATCTACCACTAGAGCTACTCCAACTTTTTCCAGAATATACTCATTTTGCATTCCATCTCTAAGAGTAAAGCCACTCATCCACCTAAGCATCCTCATCTCTGTAACACTTAACTTAGTCTTATGCTTCTTTTTTATTGGCCAACATTTTGCACCATAAGTCATTGCAGGTCTTACCATCATCCTATAAAATTTTTCCTTAAGTTTAAGTGGAACTTTTCTATCACATAATAGGTCAGATGCATTCCTCCACTTCAACCATCCAACTTAAATTCTACTAATAACATCTCCATCTATTTCACCATCATTTTGAACAATAGAGCCTAAATATCTGAAACGCTCGCTCTTATTAATAACTTGTTCACCTAATGTCACAACGCTACCACTAAAACTTCTACAACTAAAATTACACTCCATATATTTAGATCTACTTAAACGAAAACCTTTAGACTCTAGAGTTGACCTCCATAATTCAAGTTTCTTGGACTCTCTAGTCTTATCAACAAGAAGAATGTCATCAAAAAAGCATACACCAAGGTACATCTTCTTGTAAATGCCTAGTAAGAACATCCATAATTAAAGTAAAAAAGATAAGGGCTTAAAGTTGATCCTTGATGTAATCCAACTGAAATAGGAAAATATTTTGTCAATCCTCCTTGTGTTTGGACACAAGTAATAGCTCTAGTATACATATCCTTAATGACTTGAATATAACTAATATTAACTTCTTTCTTTTCTAGAACTCTCCAAAGAACATCTCTTGAAACTTTATCATAAGATTTCTCTAAATCAATAAATATCATATGTAGATCCTTCTTACTTTCTCTATGCTTCTCCATCAAACCCCTTAACAGCTCTAGCATCCATAGTAGATCTACCTAGCATGAAATCAAACTGACAGAGAAACTTCGTATCACATCGTAACCTATGCTTAATTACTCTCTCCATAATTTTAATGTATATTAACTTAATTCTCTATAATTTGCACACTCTTGTGCATCACCTTTATTCTTAAATATAAGAACCAACAAACTCTTTCTCCACTCATCGACATCTTTTAGTCTTTAAAATGACATTAAAAGATTTATAAGCCAAGAAATTTCTTGATCTTCTAAACATTTTCACACTTCTATTGAAATATTATCCGGTCCTACTACTTTTCCACATTCCATTTTCTTTAAAGCTTCACTAACTTCAGATTTACTAATACGACGATAAAAATAAAATTTTCTATTTTTGTTTAGGGTATTAAGGTTGCTAAATCAATCATACTTTCAAATCCTTCATTAAAAGGTTCATCAAAATACCTCATCCACCTATTTTCAATATCCTTTTCTAAAAAAAATATTTTATTATTTTCATCCTTAATACACTCACTTGAACTATGTCTTTACTTCTCCTATCTCTTTGCTAACTTATACATACATCTTTCACCTTCTTTATCTAATCTATTGTATAAATCACTAAAAGCTAAATTTTTTGCATCATATATTGCTTTCTAGAATCTCACAGCCACTTTATATCTTTCCCAATTCTCAAAATTTTACATATAAACCAAGTTTTATAACAATACCTTCTTATTTTTTATCTTTTCTTGTACACCTAACTCCACCAACTATTCTTATTAAAAAAGCTTTTCCTTTTGATTCTCCAAGCACATCTTTAGCAACTTGCTTAATTTCACTTGTTATTTTTTCCCACATAATGTTAGCTTCCTATGAACATCTCAAATTCTAATCTCTTGTAGCTTGCTCTTAAAAATATTTTTATTTGTGTTCTTTAAGTGTCTCCATCTAATTCTAGGATAATAATTTGGTTTATTTTTTCTCTTACAACCTTTCATCTTAAAATCTAAAACTAACATAGATGTTGGTACTTAGATTTTCACTTGAATGACCTTACAATCTAATCTAAATGATCTATTTTTCTTATCGAAGATAATCAATCGTGTTTTACTAGATCCATTTTATAAGTAATAATATGTTCATCTCTTTTCTTAAATAAAGTGTTAGCAACTATAAAATCATAAGCTAAAGCAAAATCTAATATAGTTCTACCTTCTTCATTCCCAAATCCATAGCCACCATGAATACTTTTAAAATATTCTATCACTCTACCAACATGTCCATTTAAATCTCCTCCAATAAATACTTTTCTTCAAGAGGTATCTTTTGTATTAATCCCTCTAATTCATTCCAATTTTTTATGCTTACCTCCAAACCTACTTGAGGAGCATAGACACTTATAACATTGATAATCTTAGTATCAACCATAATCTTTAAAGCTATTATTCTATCTTTACATCTATTAATATTTATAATATTATCCTTCAAACTTTTATCTATAATCACACCTACACTATTTCTACTGACTTTACCTAATACCAAAGTTTAAAACCTAAACTATCAATCTACCTAGCCTTCTCCCCAACCCATTTAGTTTCTTGAACACATAAAATATTTATCTTTCAATAAATTTTTTAAAAATATCTCTTAACAAAATAACTAAAAATGCTTTTCGTGGGATGTGAAGATCATGTTGTGATTATAATTAATTAGCATGTTTTTTATAGGTAAAAAAATGCATTACAACTTAAATGATGCGCAAATAAATTATTCATATTCTTACAATGGATGATATACGTTGGAAGAAGAATAAAAAAACAGGAGCAAACACAAAATGAAATAATTAAAATTAAAAGAGCAAGAAGCACACCATAATTTTTTTGGAAAATCCGATAATCGGAAGAACTACATAGCTACACTACATCAAGAAATCCATTATAAAAAAATTGAGGAGAATTATATAAATCACACTTTACTCGAGCCTCTCTAACAATCTTCACACTTCATTCACTCTAGGGCACTCTCACTTATGAAAAACCATACAAGACAATGAAGAAACAACCCCTTAAAATTACATTAAACTATTTGAAATTAGGCTTTGCCTGTTCCTAGCGTTGCAATGTTGGTGCCTTTGTCAATCTACTCTTCTACACGCGCTTTAGTGTCACAACGTTGTTGCTACAGAGCCAAGGTGCAGGCTCATCCATCTTTCTAACAAAATATTTCCCTCAAGGCGCTAACCTCTTAGGTCCGAGGCATTTCTTTCTTTGTATCTAAAGCTAAATATTTTGTTTTACAACAATATAGCACTATACACTAGGATTTTTTTTTTTTTTTTGAGTTTTACCTTTGAGCCTAGAGTAGGGGACATTGCCACCATGTGACCCCCTACCGAGTTTACCGCCGAGCTTGACTGATGAAATTGAGAGTTGAGTCAACAGTACATCACCGATTGATTTTGCACAATAAGGCTCCACAAAATAATAATATGTTATGCAATTTTATGATTGTAAAATTATGGAAAAGATTAGCAAGCAAAATAGGTTGAATGTTTATTGTTCAAATCAAAATTCTTATATGATCAAATTTTGGAAGCTAAATAAGTGAATGCTCCCAAGTATTTCATTATAGATCGAAGAAACTTACTTTAAATTGAAATTTGCATTTTTTGCATATCACTCTAGTTATCAATGAGATGTTAACAAACTCATAATAAGATTACATCAATGGGTTGAATCATGCCACGAGCTATTTCTTCGATAAGCTAGATCAAGTACTAATTCATGGAGTCAAAATATCAACAAAAACAACAAGAACGAGCCTTTATCCCACTGCATAGGTTTGGCTACATAAATCATTTTTCTCCAATGTATCTTAGTAAGTGTTATATTCTCATTTAATCCTAATAAGTTAAGGTCATTTCTTATACTTCTTAACCAAATTTTTTTAGGTCTCTATATCTTTTTTAACATAGGTCAAATCCAATATATCTACTCTCTTAATTGGGTCATCAGATGACTAGTATTTTTTGTGATCAAACCATCTAAGGCGATTCTCAAGATTTGTATCTTCTACCAGAACTACACCAACCTTATCATGTATTTATATTCATTTATCATTTTTATCTCCGAGTGTATCTTTTATGGAACCACTATACCAAAAATATATATATTCTACCCTTTGAAAAAAAGCCTCATGTAGACTTAGTCATATTGTTATGAGAATTTTATTATTTTTCAAATGTTCTATTGGATTCAAATTTTTTCATGGACAACACCCATACATTACTGATAATAATTGATAGAAACAAGAGAATAGAGGAGAGATCAAGTGGGTTTAGAGAGAAGCTTTATGATTTCACTAAATTACTATTAATACAATATTGATGCGACTAATAGAATGAATTAGGTTTGTTCTCTTATCTCTTAATTATAAGTTTACTTGGAAGCACAGACAACACTTATTATGAAAGTATTATTGTAAAATGAATAAGTCATGAGAGTTTATAACTTTCTAATTACATAGAGCACTCATGAGGCATTTCAACTCAAAAAGTGAGTTCAAACAAAGTTGTTTCAAACTTCACTATAAATTCACAAATTTTGATAAACTCTAATGATTTTAATATGGTATGGGGTGTAACATTAGAACATAAGCATATTCATTTTCTCATATATAAATTCCTCTTACATATATCAGTCGCTACATAATCACATGCGTTAGAAATATGATAGTTTTGTGAATAGTATTGATCATGTTGTTTTTATTGCTATGAGGGTTGTTATAGTACTCAAATACATTTATATTTAATTTAATATTGCATTACATGTGAATAGTATTGATCATGTTGTTATAGATGCTATGCGTTTGAAAACCTAGAAAAAGTTTACCTAGCCTATTGTGAAGTCCAAAGACAAAGTGTAAGAAACAAGAAACACCAATTTTTTAACGTGGAAAACCAAAAAAAAAACCACGGGCTCAAAAAAAAGCTTCCACTATGTATCTGTTTAGTACAAAATCTTCGATAACAATTACAATGCATAGAGGAATAATAACTGTAAATGATCAGTTGTAATTAATACAGATCTAACTTTAAATATACAATTATGGACGTGGCGATGGTTGATGGCACTGGCGAAATGCTAATGATCTGCTTGGGATCTTCAGCTTGAGCTCTCTCTTCCTCCTCACTGCTTTTCCTCTTCTTCCTCGCTTGACTCTTCCTTTTCTTTGACTCTTCTTCTTCTTCCCTTGCTTGCTCTTCCTCTTCTTCCTTGCTTGACTCTTCCTCTTCTTACAAATTGCAAAATCAAATCATGATTGGCGGTGAGTGATGGCTCCTCTTTCTTCACTTGAGTCTTCACTGCTCTTCCTTCACTTGGCCCTCCCTTCATGTGAAAGGGTCTATTTAGATGGGATGAGGCATTCTTGTAAATTCATGTAAAGCTACCACTCCCCTCGACGGATATTGATGATTCCTTGATCATTTGATGTATTTGAGCATTTAGATGCTCAAATGAAGTAATGAGATCTTATCGTTAGATCCGCTCGTCGAGAGCCTTCGATTTGACTATACTCCATATTTGAGAGCTGTTTTGAGATTTAATTGATCCCAGATTCCAATGATATTTCTGCTTTGACTCGACGGTATTGACTCAAAATCATATCTTTAACATCAAGATTTGTGCTACTAAATTTTGAGACTATATCAGTTGTATTTTTTATATTAGCTTATCATTCAAAATATATGTGTCAAATCTCAAAAATAACGAGTTCTTCAACTAAACGTAGACAATCATATTTTGAGAGAATAAATTATCATAAAAATACAAATTATGATTATGGAAGAAGATGTAGCCGTTGGCATGATTTTGATACGGATCTTTTGGATACTGTAGTTTTCAGATTACCGGATGCGCTTTGGCCGCGCGGGCGCCCGTCGGCGCCCGCTGGCGCGCAGGCGCGCGGGCCCGCGTCCGCTGGCCCGCGCGACGGGTCGCGCGTCGCGGGCCGTTCCGCGGGTCGATTCGGGTCGCGCGACGGTTCGGGTCGCGCGATTTTCGCGCGACGGTCCGGGCGACCCGCGACGTTTCGGTCGCGCGACGGTCCGGGTCTAATATGACGGTCGCGCGACGGTTCGGGTCGCGCGTTAATTCGCGCGACGGTCCGTCGCGCGACACACCTTAACGGCGGGCAGGAGGCGCGCGTCTGTGCTCTGCGCGCGTCTAATCTTTACAGGCGCGCTCTTATGCCCGCGGGCCGCAGACCCATATAGATTTGAGCCGTTTTTTTGAGATTTTTAACCGTTTGAGCCATTTTCGTTAGCCATTTTATTTTGTAACCGTTTTGTGCCGTCGTTTTGAAATTTTACCCTCATTTTATAAATACTTAGAGGGAGGCACACCTTTCCCCTTTTTCTTAGGGTTGAGGCGATCAAGAGATCAAGACGATCGATATGCAATAAAGTTCTAGTGCCACACTGCTCGTCCGATAAGTTAAGGCATCAGCCCATGACGTCATTCCGCTTCCTCGTCCTAGATTTCTGATCGTCCGGGTTAAATTGTATCGCATTTATGGTGTGTTTCATTATCGTCCCTTTATTATATCCGATAATTTATTGGTTCCGACCGGCGATCGTCTCTTGATCGTCGTTGGGAATATCCAGACTTTTTGTCCCGATTGAGGCGAACAACGTATTTTTTTAAATATCGGTTATCGTTAAAATTATCATAAACTGAGTTGCCTGTCTCCACTCCGCTTTCGCTTTGATAGACCAACGTGGAGTTTCCTATTTCGGCCTATATTCCGCTGGATCGTGTTGGTTATAAATCGTATTCCGGCGATGGTCCCGCCATCGTCTGGTTAGGCGATCAGCACACGTCGATTCCGTTCCATCCCGGCGTTTGTATATCTTCAATCGTTAATTTTATACGTCGGTCCGGCTTCACCGGCGATCGTAAGCGTTAGATAGGCCCCACTGACGTTGTGGATTCCGCTTTCTATCTTCCGTCGGATCGTAGGCTTATGGCCCACATTCCGGTTCGCCGTCCGATTTGATAAGAAACAGGTCAAAGTGGTTCCGTTCCGTTCCCGCTTATCGTCCGTGTCGTTAAGAAATCAGAACCGCGATCGTTTCCGGTTTGATGATCTGAGTCGATCAAGGCCCACGAACGCCGTGGTTCCGTTTCCGGATCGTTCGCTTCGTCCCATCGATAGACGACGTACCTGCATATTGTGGTGATCTATCTCCGTACCGTCATGTTAGGCTCACTCACGTCGTGGTTTCTAATATCGCCCCGTTATCGATTAGAGATAATAAGGCCATAAGGCAATGATACGGATCGTACGGGATCTTTGACCTATCCGGTTGAGACAACGCAAATGGAAGGTCAATTAATTGCGAGATTTTGACCGTCAGGTTGTTTGTCGTGGTGTGACCATGACGCAATATGGGTGAGGTCATGGCGAGATTACCCGCGGTTATTTGTCGAAATGACGCAACTATGTACTGTCAATAATCTGATTTTGACCTATCGAGGTTGTTTGTCGTGGTGTTACATGGCGTTAACTGTGGAAGTAATAAAGTTTTGACCTTTCCTAGGTTATTGGAATATTATTCAAATAATGGAAGATGGGAAGTCTACCAAGGACCTTTTTCTGAGTTGTTTAGTTTTGCTGATAATAACCCATGGAAGAGGTCAATTTCCCGAGGATTTTGACGGAGGTTATTTGTCAGTGTTCATGACGAAACATATGGAAGAGTCAATTGAACTGATTTTGACCTATCCGGGTTGTCGTGTTGCATGACGTTAACTGTAGCAAAAGTTTTGACCTTTCTAGGTTATTGGTAAATATTATTCGCAACCAATAGAGAAGAGGCCGCTGTCCACCAAGGACCTTGACCTTTCGGGTTATTGGTAATATTATTCGTCGACGCCAACTATAGAAGAGGTGGAAGTCAGGACCTTGACCTTTCTCAGTTGTTGTCGAGTTTTGCTGATGACATTAATGCATGGAAGAGGCCGCGGAAGTCACCGGACCTTGACCTTTCCGGGTTGTTAGTCGAGTTTTACATGACGCAACCTATGGAAGAGGTCGGGAAGTCCACCAAGCGTTTGACTATCTAGTCAAAGTTTTTACCGATGGACGTAACGCATGGAAGAGGTGGGAAGTCCACCAAGGGCGTTTGATATCCGGTTGTTAAAGTTTTACTGGCGTTAACTATGGAAGAGGTCGCGAAGTCCAAAGGCGTTTATATCATCGTGGTTTTACGACTTAACTATAAAGGTCTAAGAGAGAAAATTGATCTTTGCCTTTTCATTGGTGTGACTTGCTTATCTTTTGAGATTAAGAGTTGCCCTAAACTAAGGAACAAAGTTTTGAATCTTCATTCTTCGCCATGTTTTAAAATTTAATGCTAAATGGTGGTGATTGTTGGAAAACTTGATACACAAGATGAAATAATAATCAACTTCAAATCTGCTAAAACCTGAGGAAAGTTTTACTTGCTTGTGAAGTCCAAAGACAATAAACGAAAGCCAAGACACTCCGAATTTTAACGTGGAAACCAAAAGATAAACCACGGCCTAGAAAAAGCTTCCACATGTATAAGAGTACAAAAATCTTCCCGATAATGGGATTACTAATTGCAAGAGAGAGGAAGAACAATGATCGTGTAATTCTGATGAGATGGAACTCCTGGAATACAGACTATAAGGGTTAACTGTTTAAAAGATCTTGAGGATCTTCAAGTCAGAGCCTCTTCCTCCTCAGGCTTTTCTCTTCTTCCTCTTCCTTTTCTTCCTTGACTCTCTTCTTCTTCTTCCTGCTTCCTCTTCCTCTTGTTTGGACTCTTCCTCTTCTTCCGCTTGATTGATAACAAGGATCCTACCTGGCTGTGAGGTTGAAAATATGGCCTCTTCTTCACTTGTTCACCCTCTTCACTTCCTTTCCTTCAGCCTCCTTCATGTGGAATGGGGATTTATAGATGGGATGAGGCATTAAATTTAAAGTGCATGATCCGGCTGATGATTTCGATCATTTGATGTATTTTGAGCATTTAGATGCTCAAATGAATTATGAGATCTTAGATTAGATCCTCGTCGATATTTACTAAAACACTCATATTTAAGAGATTTTGATAATTGATGTCCCAAAGATTCAAATGATATTTCAAGTTTTGTCTCCTCATTCGTATTACTAAAATCATATTTAAGCTTTATGTATATTTCAAGTTATCTAGATATAGATATATATATATATATATATATATATATATATATATATATATATATATATATATATATATATATATATATATATATATATATATATATATATATATATATCATAATTCTTATATATTTGCATATGTAACAACTAGTTTTTTCATATTTATTTATTGCTAACCCTTTTTTGAAAATTATTAATCATTGATCTTGTGTTTTAATGAAATATTTTATTTATGAATAGAGTCTTTTCTTAAACAAAAATTAGTATCACATAATAGTTGATACTAAGCTAATTTAAGGCTGAGGGACAATTTATATTGCTGAAAAATAAATTATAAAAATAATAGTGTAAATTAAATATATTATATTTAAAATATTTTTGAGTTATTGCTCAAGTACACTACAAATATAGATGATTGTTTATGTATTTGGTTTGAATTTCAATATAAAATTTGGCTTCATCCAATGGCAGTAATGACAATGATAAGTGATCGTGGTAAGGGTGGTGATTGATGATAATGATAATATTGACTATCTTTAATGTTAGTTAGCAGATGAAGGGCAAAACTTCATATTATCACTGTGTTTTTGAGAGAGAGACATGTCTTTATTTGCATTTTATTATGATGAGTAAAAGAATTAGAGATTTTGTGAGAAAATATATTCTATTTACTTATTGGTTCACATAAGAAAATTGAAATACATTAATAAAATGCCATACATTTCTTTTTCATCCCTTCAAAATAACAAAATATTGTTTTTATATTTACAATATTTTACACTACAATTATAAACAAACAAATGATCCTAAACATATCCAGAAATCATAAATTTATATAAAATTAAAATCTTTAAATCATATAAAAAAATTATTAATATAATTTTTTAAAATAAAATATTTATTTTCATATATCTATTTTGATTTTATTATGATATTAAAATTTATATAACTAAAGATTAAAAAAATATATATTTGATGAATAAATATATAAAATTTTTGAGCATAACTCACAAGTGTTGCTTTCATCTGCCTTCTTTCTATGAGGATGAGATGTGGGATTTAAGTGGCCAAACAGATTCATGTACTTTTTTTGAGATATTTGAGTGAATTTAATCATAAATTTATACACACAATTACAAGAACTTGAACATAAAGCCTCTTAGTTGAAAGTCAGAGCTCTCAACCATTAGCCCATGGTGCATTGCACTATTTATGCACTTTTGGTTTCACGAGATATTTGCTATTTAATTTAAACTTTATTATTGATGTATGTATATCTTCACGACAAATTGGAGAACATAAGGAGGACAAAATGAGTTAAAATTTGTAAGATTAAGAATATATTTGAGATAGCAATGTCATGTGAAAATATATCACTATATTTTGAAAACCAGGTAGAGTAAAAGTTGCCTTAAACTTCTTTGGGGAGTCCAAAGACACACATGTATTTATAGAGAACAATAAACCCATAATTTTACGTGGAAAATCTCAAAAGAGGGAAAATCCAGGCAGCCCAAAAACATCCGTTCAGTACAAGATCTTCCGATGGATTACATAATTGATATGAAAGAAATGGAGCGATGTATTAATGTTGAGCGATGTTAACGATGTTAATGCGAAGAACGATAAAATTGACGCGATGTTGATGATGTTAGCCGATGACGATGATGCCGACAATAGATAGGTGATGATGACCGAACAACCACGACGGCGGATCAGGTGGCGATGCGATACTAGCGGTGGCGACGCGATAATGTTGACAACGATGTTGACACGATGTTAAACGCGATGTTGGCGATACGATGTGGCGCCGATGATCACGATAGTGTGAAAGCCAGGCAATAATGATCGACGACGAGGATCGCTACCGATGGCGGTGATAGCCACGGCGGTGGTTGACCGAGTGGCGGCACGACTGGGAGGATCTTGAGCTCTTCTCCTTCTTCCCCTCATGAGAATGAGGGCTATTTATGAGGAAGAATGACGCGTCAGAAATACATGCAAAACCCGTAACCTCACTTCATCTGGACGGCTCAAAATGATCCCCTTGATCATATGATGTATTGTGCATTTGAATGCTCAAATGAAGTCTAAATTAGATCTTTGGCTTGTTGGAACCGCGACGAGGATTTCGATTTGATTATAAACACTTCATATTTGAGAGCTATTTAGGGATTTAAGATATCCCAAATTTCAAGGATATTTTAAGAGCTTGATCTTCACCGCAACGGATCACTTGCTTTTAATATCAAGATTCGTGCTTCGACTAATAGTATTTTAAGTGTCATATCAATATTATTTGAGAATTACATTATAATTATATTTTAAAGAATATATGATGTGAAAATTAAGTTTTCAAACTCCATAAAGTTATGAGTTGACTTCTATAAAATATTAAAAAAAATTTATACACAATAGCAGCTTTTTCATATAAAATTGATTAAAAAATCTCAAAAATTTTAAACTATTTCAAAACAAGTGTAATGTAGGCAAAATTTTTAAAATAGACTTAATCCTAATCTTAATTAGCAGTTTAGGCACAAAATTTTTTTTTTAATAAAAAGACATAGTCGTCGGTTGAACGGATCATGACGCGTCACACGCACAATCTTTTTCAACAGACAACTGGTTTTTTTTTATATAAAAAAAACCTGACGTTTTGTATTTTGCGGTCATAATGGTCGAATCTTAATCTTAACTTGATATTGTTGGAATCATAACAAAATTTTTACAACTTTTATGTTGGTAAAAAAATTTAAGATTAGGTCCGACAAAAAAGTTTTATAAATGCGCAAAAGTATGGTCTTTGAAATTTTGAGTGTCAGATTTTGCATATCGAATACCAGATCTAATCCGCAAAATTAGTATCGTTGAAATCGTAACAAAATTTTTTTGTGCCTAAACTGCTAATTAAGATTAGGATTAAGCCTATTTTAAAAATTTTGCGTCAAATGTATGGATAGTTAATATTATATTACACTTGAAATAGTTTTAAAAATTCAATCAAAATATCATGAAATATGTATATTTTTTTTAAAGAAATGATTACCTTTGATGGATATAACCATGAAGTCAACTGTAATTTCTTCAACATCTTAATAGTTTTTGAGGAAATTTTTAATTTAAGTATATTTTAATTAATAATTAACAGATTAGGCATCGATAAAAAAAATTTAACTTTATGTAAAGTCGCTGATAAGTGCCGGCCACTCATCGCCGAGGGGCGTGGCCGATATCATCGGCCAAACTTAGCCAGTCGGATTAGTTAACGACTTGTTTCACGAAGAAGTCGTTAACTTATCTGCGACGTCGCCCATATGGTAATTGACGGCGAATTTCGACAAATCCGACTTCGAGCTTCTTCTTTTCTCGTTGCTTTATAAAGCTCTCGGTTTTGTAAAAGCTCTCGGTTCTTCTCCTCGGTTCTTCTCCTCCGTTCTCCTCTGTACGCACGAGACCCATCGCCGGCTCCACCATTTTGTACGTTCGACATTCGTCACTTTCATTCGATCCTATTATTGTAGGACAGAAGCGTGGTGGGGGGTGAGTTTATAGGCATCCGACCCGCATACAGTGTATCATGACCCGTTGACCCTGAGTCTCGACATTCGGATGGGCGCACACGCCACCTACATACCACTCGGTGGTTATGTTGGACATTTTTTCGTGAGTCTTACAGACCTCCCTAAGTTGGACTTCACCATATGCGCGAGCCTGTTTTGTTCCTTCTTGGGAGTTTTACTACCGATAATGCCGTGATCGAGGTGCATTTGTAGTATCTCCCATTTAGAGGATCTTGACACATTCAACACTCTATCTGCGGATAGCCCACTTATAGTTGGGAGTTGCATGAGTACCAAAGGCTGGAGGGCCAACACGGTGTCTTGACATATATCTGGTCTTGGGAGGCATGTTGGTCGACCGACGCTATATCCCCTACCCTAGAGATCTCGATGGGCTCAAGATCATTTGTGTAAGGAAATTAATATCTTTATACGGCTTTAACATAATGACATGCAACTACCGATTTGTATATGATATTTTTTGATCGTGGAACGAGAGATATGCCGATGCCGCGACAATATCGATTTTTAGGGATGAGTTAGATGGGCTTCTACTAAGCTGTTTCTTTTAATTATTATACATCATTCTCAACAAATGTGTCAAACCATTGTCTAACATGCAATGACACATACAGGTGACTTGAGAACCATATGACATTCAGATTAGAGGTCGTCTGACTGATATTTGCTTGGTTGGCGAGGACATCTGGTTAGCACGGGTTCCACTAATTAGTTGGAAGAGGGTGGAGTGGCACCTTCCCTGTGAGTCCTTCGCCGCTTGGTCACTTGCCCAACAGATGTAGCCTCGATGGACTCAGCCATTAGAGTCGACAGGGAAAGCATGGTGCGCATCATCGGACATCGCCTGTGGGAGGCCGCAGAGATCACGCTGTCGCGTGGTGACGATACTTACATCGACGACATGGTCCGGTTTAGGTCCGGGCATCGTACTTGCTAAAGCGCATCGACCCAATCGACTTACTATCCTGAGCACCCGCCGATGAAAGTATGTTAAGATAACTCTATAATTTGCATATTTTCTTAGTTATTATTTCCACATATTTACGTAGTAACATTTTAAACTTGTTTATCAAGGAGCATATTGGCGAGAATCTTTTCGCCTTTCTTCGACGCTCGATGACGTGGACTATCGTTCACCATCAATAAGTATGAGCATACGATGCATAATCCGAGCTTAACACATATCGAGACTATAGGTCCAGGCGCTGGCAGCATAGCTGTGATATGACACATGTCTACGATTTTGCTCGACGCATGCATACGTATATGGGCCATCCACCTGCTGATCCAACCATCTTCTTTCCAGAGCACCCGTCCGCACTATGGACAATCACGCCACAGATTGAGTATCTACGAGACTCGCATGGACATTGATCGATGATGCGAGCTGCTCATCACCGCGGATCGTCCGCTCGCCGACCGAGCACTATACTCCGTGTATATAGCCTATAGACGCCACGACGATAGTGTTTAGAATTGTATTTATTTTGTATAGTCAATATTTTTATTGTTCACTTTATCTACATCCGCATTTTGAGTTTATTTTGGCTTATGGATGAAATTTTTTTGTATCGCTTTGATTACTAGTATATTTGTCTGTTTGATCTATTTTTATTTTGTCGGTATTACAAGTTCATGTTACATCTATTTGCATTTTCTGTACAACGTAAAAAAAAAAAGACAACTTATTTTTTTTAAAAAATCGAGTAAAGTGCTTTTATCTGGCATCGACTACATTAAGTCGCCCGATAATCCGACTTATTACCACCGACATTATCGACTTACCCAGAAAGGGCCGCCGATAAGTGGGCTGACGTCGCTACCACTCGACGGATTACACCGCTCTCACTTATTGAGCGACTACACTTATATTTAATTTTTTTTATGGATATTTAATCTGTTAATTAAGTTTTAAAATATACTTAATTTAAAAATTTCGTAATCGTTTTTCGTTTAAGATTTGTTGAACAGAGGTAAATAGGCAACACTTAAAAGAATTTAAATTTACAGGTTGAATTTTAGCATTATATAGCGAACAGGAAGCACATGCTATTTCCATTCTGGCTAGCGAAAACCATCTCCGCGATCGGAGATGTCCGCCGCCGCCGCGATCGCTACTGTCGCAATATTTTCCATCGGCACGCCGGTTGGAAGACGGCCGATCCCGTTTTTCCGTTGCTCCTATGCCGGCGGAGTGACCACGTTGCCATTCTTGACGGAGCTAAAGATGAAGTGTGCCACACCGCTTCCGTTGCTCCAACGCGTCGCCGACGCAATGACGTCGGATATGAGAGCAGGACTTGCCGCAGACGGAGGAAGTGATCTGAAGATGATCCTTAGTTATGTTGACTCCCTTCCCACCGGGTGAACTTCCTGTATTAATCTAGCGCAACTTTTTCTACTACTGATTGTGTTTTCTGAGTTGCGAGCTGTTTTTTGTTTCGGAGATGACCAAACTGTATTGATGAAGTAAGAGATCTTGTTGATGGGTTACATGCTGTTGACTTTAGTGGAAACATATTGATGTCTGGCTATTATTTGATTCGAAAATTAGGAATAAAGTTTCTTTGAACTGTGCAAAGTTAATTTGGCCTCAGCCACTGTGCACTTCTTTTGGTAAGTATATTCATAGACTGAGCTACATTAGCTTTTTTCAGAGAAGCTGAAGTTCCTTGTCACAGAAGCTGAAGTCACTTAGCTGAAAACTCTATGATTCAAACCGTCAATTTCATGCTTTGCTCTTTTGTTTTATTGATGTGTCGTAGGATGAGCCTTCTGAAAGTTTGTTTATTTCTTGTGCCTTATGTAGAAAATTTTTTTATTTGTCTTTTAATAATATTTTTTGGGTGGTATGGGAATGTGTGGAAGATTCGAAAAGATGGACTTTCTTCTTCGACATCTAATCGTTGAGTGATTGTTGGACAAGTATAAATATGAAAACAGAGTTGTGTGAAAGATTCGGTTAAAATGTTTATTTGGTGTGGTTTATGCAGTTTTCTAAGATGCTTTATAACTTTGTTGTGCAAATGCTGTTAACTTTAGTTTGCTGTAGAGGATAGAAGGAACTTGAAGTGTTATTGAGATAAATAACATATGAGTGCGATACTCTCTCCTTACGGATTTATTTCAACAGCCGAGACAATGCCTTGATCCAAAGGAAAAAAAAAAATCATCTTACACAATACTAAATCTTCGGTTGGGATCTCTCGTTAAGTATGGGGATCCCTTACTTTTTTACAATCAGAAATAAGCTCACAAAAAGTGTAGACATGGAGTAATAAGAAGGAAGGTGGTTGTCAAAGTACTACTTTTTTTTGGCAAAGAAGGTACTGAAGGAAAAGTTCCATCAGGAGAACAACTATATCGAGGAACTTGTCAATCTTGGAAAGATTGGGAGATGTCGGCTAGGGACATTTGCAACGTAGGATAAAATCTTGATATCTGTAAGCTAGCCAAAAACTTTTATAACTTTCATTAAAACAAATGAGCAGCCAAAGGTAAGCCAATTTGGTTCACAAGAAGTCATCCCAAAATTTGAAAATTGTAACAATAATGTGTTCCAAAGATGAGCAGATCTTGGATCACATCTTTTGTTTTTCATTTTTT
Organism: Cymbidium sinense; assembly: GCA_021442155.1. Classification (NCBI taxonomy): domain Eukaryota; kingdom Viridiplantae; phylum Streptophyta; class Magnoliopsida; order Asparagales; family Orchidaceae; genus Cymbidium; species Cymbidium sinense. The sequence goes on along the minus strand of CM038223.1, from coordinate 140,682,789 downwards.
TTTTCTTGACACGGTGGTAAAAATTTGATTAGTTTTGGAACAGAACTTCCAATTCTTCATTTGGCTTGTCTGCTCATGGATTCATTTACAAATTGTTTTGTCTCTAACATCCAAAATGGTTTGTCCTAGGCATCAATATAAGCACCTCGATTATTTATTTCAACACAAAAATGAGTAGATGTATTAGATATTGGTCATCGAAAAAAGAGAAAAAGAGGGAAAATTGAAACCCTAACCTTGCATACCTCCTCTCCACGTTGGCAAAACTGCACAAGATAGAAAACGGGAATGATTGGAATATAATCGGTTATAAGAGAAGTAAAGGGGGTTAGTCGAACCTCCTCTACACACACGCACGCGAGAGAGAAAGAGAGAAGCCAAACTCACCTCATGTGAAGCCATACTTGCCGACCTTCCCCATCTCACGTGGTTGATTGAAGCCCTAGTCACTTATCCTTGGCCGACCGAAACCCCAGCCGAGCGATCCCCTATTCTCGCGTGAGCCCCTAGCGAGCCGAAGTCCCCCTCATTTTGTATGAGAAGCCCTAATCGATCTCCTCTTCTCCTCGGCAAGACCAAGCTGAGGCGCTATCTCTCTTCATTCGGCCGAACCAAGAGAGGCGGTGGCTTGTAACCGATCCCTAGCAAGAGCTCTTTAAGCAAAATTTGAAATAGCCTTAATCCCTGCATTTTTGTCCAAGTTGAAAGAAAAGAAAGTTTTAAAGTGTCGATTTTAGGTAAATTTGGAAACAAAATTTTATAATTATTTTCTTGCCTCCGCATGTCAAATCGAAAGCCTTCACCATCGATCTTGGGTCCGGTGTGAGATAAAATTAACCACCTCCGTCGATCTTGGATCCGGAGCAGAGGAGAAGGCTTGAGCATGATTCACAAAATGCAATACTACCAAACCACTATTTTGTCGAAATTAAAGATAATTAACTCAAAATTTAAATTATTAGAAATTAACTAAATTATGTCTTAAAATTCGAAGACCGGCGTCCATTGATCTTGGATTTGGCCATAAAATTTTACGAAGATCTCCACCATTGATCTTGGATCCGGTGTGATATGAAATTGCTTTTTTTATCGATTTTGAATCCGGAGTAAGGGAGAAGAGTGCACATTGCACTAAATTTTGCGCTTATAGCACTTCTAAGTCATTATGTTACTGAAATTTATTAGAAATAATTGGACTTAAAATATTAAAATTTCACTCAAAATGAAAGTCAAAATAAAAAGAAGAAAGATTTACATACATACCACACAATTCTTAATGTATTTACATATCTAACACCTAAAATTAGATATTTATTTATCTAACACTATCCTATGCTTAAAAAAGTGCATTTCACTTTTAAAAAGTAAATAATGATGATATTTTTGATGTGATATTGAAGATTGGGGTGTTATATATGTAAAAATTGAAGTTTAGGTGTTTGATATGTAAATACATAAGAATGGTGTGGTATGTAATGACTGAACTCTGAATCACGAAATAAAAATAACTTATAATTTTCAATGATTATAATCTGACTAAACTTAATGGAATTGGTGATTTAAAGTTAAATCATTAAATCATTTGGTGGGTTTAAACACATTGACACATTAAAGACGGTTTTCTAATAACCATATGTTCAATCTGTGTATACATATCAAACACCATCTACATAGTAAACATTGGCATTCTAATAGATATAAATCCAAGTTATACTTGCAAAGTAGAGCTTAACTACTTAACATGAGATTTCAAATATTTAATCCAAATTTAAATGTTTGTAAGGCAAATTCTATTTGCAACTTAGACCTTCCAACAAACGAATGTAAGCCCAATCACTTGCTCGCCATGCAAATTTTCCTAAAATTATGGCATTCCAATGAATGTAAGCCCAATCACTTGCTCGCTAGTGAACTTCTCTGAAATCTACTTGCAATCTAATGGATGTAAGCCCAGTCATTTGTTCATTTTATGAACTTTTCTAAAAAATTGGTATTCCAATGGATGTAAGACTAGTCACTTGTTCGCTATATGAACTTCCCTAAAATCTAACAATATTGAAGAGATGTAAGCTCAGTCACTTGTTTGCTCTACAAATGTCACTCAAATTATGACATTCTAATAGATGTAAGTCCCTGTGTACGTCTGCAATGCAGACTTCATAAAATTGAATTATTAGATATACTTATAAGTTAAGTGTAGTTTAAATAATTCAATAAATACTTGCACAACAAAACCTACATTACAATTCTAGTCTACTCGGGATATCTGAGACTAAGTAACCCATGGCTGCTAATCACACTCTATGGACATTACTGCTAATAGCCATTTGATGTGGGTAGATTAGGACAATGGCAGTCCCGAGATGATGGAATCATGAGATCTTGATCTGGACTACCTTCTTTTTTTCTTTTAGACAATCATCCACACTGCACCATTAAGCATTGAGAGTGCTCTCCTACTGTTGTAAGAGGGGTGATTAAATATAAATGCTTGCGTTCATATGAAATAAAGCCTAGATCAAACTAAATCCTAACAAATTATTTGAGAAAATTTTGTTGCAAGACTTCTTTTGAGTTGTGAGTTGGGCAGCATATAATTACTCTTTATTTAGATGGGATAATTTTGTAGTGTGAAATATGTTCCCTTAACTCTGGGTTGCTTTGTCTTAATCCATATGGTTCAAAGGAGGCCTTACAGTTTCTTTTATATTTAGGAATGAAAAGGGTTTATTTTATGCACTGGATCTTGGTGGTACTAATTTTCGGGTGGTGAGGTTAGAGCAAAACAGTGTTGATTCTGAATTTGAAAATTCTGCAAGCTGATCTGAGGTCCAAACCTTGAGAATGAAAAACAAAAATGCTCATTGAGAACTTTAGATAAAACCCAGATTAAGAGGATTGGTTTGTTTTTAATAACAAACTTCCATTGATTGCATTCTCATTTAAAAAAAATGAGCTCAAAGACTCATTCCTTGATGGATTTCTTTCTTGGCATTTGTTATCATGTCATTTCAAAGTTGGTCACAAAGCATCTAATCCATCTAATTTTTCTTGGGTTCTTTCATATCCATAATGCCACTTGAGAGCTATTTACATAATGAAGTGTACTGTGTTGTTTTTTCTCGATGAGTTGAGCACATTAAGGTGGAACTGGAACTAATCCACAAGAGTTTTAACCCATTATATGTATAGAGATTAATGTTAGTTTCTTGGACTTAAAAATGCATGCAACTTCCTGAAATGTTTGCACAACATTTATTGTTAGGCTTTGTGGATCAAATGGCGACTGAAGCCAGGCCTGATATATTTGAGATAAAATTTATTTTCAACCAAAAAGTTTAAGCCAATGGGTAAAGGTAAATCACTTGAATTTTACTATATATTTTTCAACTATTCAATGTGAGATTAAATCTAATATTCTCCATCGTTAATAATCACTCCCTTATGTAAGATATGTCTACATAGGCCATCACTTTCTTTCAATATAATTTTTCTTAATGTCATTAAGTGTGATTCATTATGAGCCAAATCAACTATGTGAGCTTATACATGAGAGTAATTAGCTCTTGAAAATTTTTAAACTATGATAAAAGGTACTAAAGAACCATAGGAGATTGAAATCACTTGAACCACTCAATCTCAACAAAATCATTGACTTTGATTTCAGTTATTGGGAGTGTGGTTTAAAACTTATCAAAGTTGGGTTGATACACTAATAGGCAAATCCATTAACTTATAAGTTTAAGCCAATGAATGAGGGTTAGCCATTTAATATTTTAATACTAACATAATTTGCATCCTTTAGATGTAGGACTAAACCTATACTCTTATTTTTCTTAACATTTATATTGTTTAAAAAAGCGTAGTTCATTGTTGAAGGCTAATGCAATTTATCAAAAATGAAGATTTCTAGTTTAAGTAAAACTAGGATATTCTTTTTGTTATGACACATTAAAATATTAGTCCCAATTTATATAGTTGAAAAATATGTTATGAATATATCTAGTGGTTGGCCTTTCACATAGGCTTAGGATTTTTGGTGGAAAATGAGTAATTAAATGTTGGTATAGTAGGTTTAACTGTAGTTCTATTGTGTTTTATAGTCTATTATAAGTGATCTTAAAACCAATGATTTTGTTGGGATTTAGCGATTCTTGTGATTTATAGTTTTGATTGATTTTTTGTACTTTTTTTGTGGTCATGCAAAGTTCAAAAGCATATGACTTCTTATAATCAAGTGGGCTATTATTGGGTTATACTTGATAGTGTTGAAAAATTTTCATTTGAGAGGAAATGATAATTGATATAGAGAGCTCTCATGTGAGGTGAAGATTGTTAAGATATGTGAGATATGTTGATCCCAAGAGTTCCAAGTCTATCTTAAATTATATTGATTACAAATCTATACTAAAGAATCAAGATTGATAGTTTTTATTACAATGTGTGTAGGAGACAAATACACCATCAGAACAAAATAAACATTTGAAGACATGTTGTAGATATTAGGAAAAATTTTAGGTGCCTTTTATGTGTAAAAAGAAGCAATCACAATAAAGAATTAAAGTTATATGATGCAAGAAAATAAGGAGACTATAATCAGCCTTAGAGTTTAGTAAGCTCCCTAGGTGGTTCCTTGAGAAAAAGACATTTTCTATTGGTTAAAATTTTTTAAAATATTATTTGAAACCACAATTACTAGAATATAAATAGAGATTTTGATACAAAGTTTAAAAAACATGAGTAATTAAATTAAATAGACAATTGAAAGTTAATAGGTCTCTATAAAGTTTTACGGGTCATCATAAAAATGTTGCAGGACTTTGTAAAGTTTATCGTCTACCCATAAATTTTTGTAAACTTAAGACCCATAAAAAATATGTTTGTTGCTCTTTGCAATAAGTTAGCCGGTATCCGTAAAGCCTAATGGGCCTTGACAAATGTTGATTTTTAGAAATAATTAATAATAGATTTTAGTTATTTGAATTCAAATCTAAGCCAATAATCATGCAAATTTTGGTCATCTATAGCTGAAAAAATGTAGGAATAAGTTTTTACATAATTATAAGTTCTAAAAATTTATGCTTAGTTCTCGTGAGAGTTTTGTTTACTAAGCATTAAATTTTTGGTAGTCGGATTAGTTTATAAATTATTACTAAGATATTTTGCCTTTATTTTGTGAGTATTTTAGATCTGATTTTAGGTTTCCTATAGGCATCATCACCTATGATTAATTATTTCTTCCAAGAGTGAGAGAGAATTTTTAATTAAGTTAGTCATTAGACACTATGAACTTAGCTTATAGTAGAAATTATTTAGAAATTAAGATCAAGAAATTCATCATCCTTAATTTGAAGTGGATGATGGAAAAAATAATGATGAACTCAATCAAGATATCATGTTTTTATCATTCTGGGTTGTTATGGTCTGAGTTACTTAGGCATAAGAGGTAGTCGACTCAATCTGATTGAAAGGTTCTGATACATATCCATGAGTTATTTAGTCCAGAGACCTTGCAGACCTAAGGAGGATGTTTGCCTAAGGGGGATAATTTCAAGTCAACTTTAATTAATAGAGTGCTTTGTGTTTGGGGTGTCAATTTAGGTTAGTAGGTTGGGTTTAGGTTTGACCCAAAATTGACCTGCCCTAAAACTATTTGGTCTGAACCTGACTTGAATATTATATGAGTTGAAAGCTCTGATCCGTAATGACTCAGAGAAAACCCTACTAACTCCAATCTGACCCGATTGACCTATTTAGATGCATAGTTCAGGTCAAATTTAGGTCAAAATTGAGTTAATTTCGAGTTAGTGGGTCAAAATTGAGTTAATTTCGAGTTAGTGGGTCAAAATTGAGTCAGTTTCGTGTTGGTGGGTCAATTTTAGGTTGGTGGGTCAACCTGAACCCGACCCGAAAAATTAAATTAATCAAATATCTTGATCCAAACCCGACTCAAAAATTATTCAGTTCAACTCGAACTTGATTTTTTCGAGTCGAGTTCGTATCGGGTCAATTATTAACACTTCTATTTGTGTCTTATCAATTGTATTTATGATTCACAAATTAAGTGACAGTGTTATTGATGAACATATAGGTTATGACTATGATCATAACATAATAGTGTTATTTTGCGGACGTTGGTAGGAATCATTATTTTTTGTGGTGTTTTTTATAATAAAATCATATGGATAGAGGATACGAGTCACACCCTTACTGATATTAGATGATTTGAGTATGATTATAGATGTGCTTTTGATATGACATTAACTCTTTGTGAGCTTAAGTTAAACTTAAGTTTGTCACCCCTTATAAATTATTGTGGTTGGTGGATGTATTGTCTCTAAATTTTAGTGATAAGCTTCACTTGGAATAATTTTATATGTTATATTTTTTTTGAATTTTTCATATTTCATCCGAGTTCAAGTTTTGGATGATTTGCAGCAGGACTTCAAACATTTTGATGATAACATTCTCTCTAGTTGTGATTTTCAATCAACATGGCCATTATCAAAGTGTTTGATCTATTTAATTTAGTTGATTGAAATTTATCAAATTTGCACACTTTTTTCCGTAGGATTGGGTTCATAACAAACATCACTTCAGTTCATTTAAATATTCATGACTCTACAGATCTTGTTAAGTCTATCTTTACATGTAGATGTACTTGCTATTTAGTCTATGTTACATTTTTAGGCTTTAGGTTTAAGCATTTAATATGTTTATGGGAGCACATGTAGATATTTTCAACTTTAAATATTTACGCACACTTCATACGACTGAAATTTGAGTTTAATTCATTTTCATCTGCACAACATTCTTAGATCTTGTGTTTGAGCACTTTGCTATATAGGCCGAACATGTGTATATTTTCAATTTTGAAGTCTTAAATGCAATTTTGAGAATTTGCATATTTTTTAGAGTGAGGTAATTTAATTTTATTTTGCATTAATTCATGTAGCATTCTCAGACATTGTGTTTGAATGTTAACTCATTTTCTGAAACACATGCGAGCTGGCTATTTTCATGGTTTTCATGAGGTTCAAGTATAAGTGCTTCATTTTATTCCCTTTGCCAACATGGTACTTTTATTGCTGAAGAATTCATAGTTTTTTCCTTCAGATTGAATTATAAAATCTGCACATTTTCCTTGCCATTAAATTTTTTTTTTCTTGGAACTCTACTTTCACAAATGCAAACTCTTAACTTATTTAGTATTTTGTTTTAGGTAGGGAAAGATGTGGTTACTTGTTTAAATGAAGCAATGCAGAGGAAGGGCCTAGATATGCGGGTGTCTGCCTTGGTATATTCTAGTTAGCTGAAGACTTTCACTATAGTTATTATTTGCAGTTTTTTTTTTGACCAGCACTAATCTTACTAACTCTTGTTGAAACAGCATCAAAATGTTGGATATGCTAAATGAAATTTTAGTTATTTTAAACCAGGTTAATGATGCTGTGGCAACATTAGCAGGGGCAAAATACTGGGATGATGATGTAATGATTGCTGTTATATTAGGTACAGGTACCAATGCATGCTACATTGAGCGAAAGGATGCTATCCCTAAACTTCAGTTGCCAGCAGGAGGAACAGGATACATGGTTCGTTAGTGATGTATGCCATGAGTCCCTATAATAATTTAATATTTTAGAAATGAACAAAAAGCTTGGCTTATCAAACCATTGCTTTATAGTTTCTTAGGTAAAGTCTTTAAGGTACTACTTTTAAACTAATATCATAATATTGATAAAATTACTAAATGAGTATATAATACTACATATGCTTCTAATTCATCTTACTTTGTGATATGTATAATGTAATGTTTCTCTCCAATGCAGATTATCAGCACTGAATGGGGAGCATTCACCACTGATCTTCCTTTGACTGAATTTGACAAGGATATGGATTCTGAAAGTATAAATCCTGGAGAGCAGGTGATTTAAATTTCCTTTCAGAAAAAATTCGAGCATGTTGCCATGTTTGTTAATGCCTTCAAGTGAGTAGTTATTTATTTATTTATTTTTTCTGTTTTGAAAGATCATCTACCTATTTGGCTTGTTTAACATTTATTGACCAGATATTTGAGAAGACAATATCTGGGATGTATCTTGGTGAGATAGTAAGAAGAGTGCTCTTAAAGATGGCGAGTGTTTCATCTCTTTTTGGTGATTCTATTCCAGAAAAACTCTCAACTCCGCTAGTACTAAGGCAAGTTCTGAGTTCCAAGAGTAAACATCTGTAGTTATACCTTTTTATTTAGTAATTTCTCACAAATTTTGCCGTTACCCTATATTAATGTAACATTCAAAATGTTGTCTTAGTTACAACCTATCCTTGTGAAAAAATTCATAGAGGTGATATATATGGCAACTAGTAAATGTGATCAATTTATAAATTTCACATTTATTATGAAGTGCGATACAAACCTTACTGAATGTTTTCTCACAAGTAGAAGAATTCTAAAGTGTCATTTAAAAAAATATGAACTCACGCTTCCTATTATTATTGTGACAAAAAATATAATATATAATCTTCTGCCCTTCTAACATGAGAAGAGTGGATAAGGAAATTTGGATGTTGAAATCCTTTGTTCTTGCTTTAACTCATGTATAAAAAGCATGTATTGTCTGACTTATTTTCATTTCTTAGTTTCTGAAAATAATATGGATTGTTGAAAAAATCTTTATAGGTGTTTTCACATGTTTTGGGCACATGCCTTAAGTGACAATTTCAATTAATTTGATAAATAGACTACTGAGATATTAGTTAGGGTTAGTAATATGTAACTAAGGTCATTAATTTTTTGGTGTTTACTTAGGATAATTGGGATGGGATTAATTTATTAATAAATTGATTGAAATAAAATATTTTTTTCCCTTTATATTAAGGGTAATGGTAATCAAAGGTTAATTTGTTCTTCTATTATTATTAGCAATTTTTTTATAAATTTTCAGTTATAATAAATTATATTAAGTATACTAAATCAATTAATTAGTTGAATGATTGCTAAATATTTAGATAGTTAACAATTAATTAGGTTTTTTATTAAGAGTTTGTTAGCATTAAATTATGAAAATCAAGCATAAGATTAATAGTTAATTAATTTAGTGGTTGTTTGCTCAAATGCATTTGTAGCTTGAAGCAAATTCATATATTTTAGAGATACATGTGCTTGGTTCGCTACATTTAAAATGCAATTGCTCTCATTAATGAATTTCAAATTTAGCATCTAGTTCATATTTGATGTGTTTGAAATTTATTTAAATTGAGCAATTTTTAAGTACACTATAAATTCTTAGATGACAATGACACTCATCGTAGTTGTCGCCAACCGCTTTCTTCTAGACCACATCGCTAGCACCACTAGCTGCCCTCATCGCTAGCTGTTATTGGCCTCGCCAACACCATCCTTGTTGCTAGCCTGCCATCATCTTCCATGTTGTTGTTGCCGCCCGTCATTATCGTCAGTTGGCCATCACACTTATTGCCATTCATAGTTGTTAGTCATCACTAGTCACCACCTGCTATCACTCTCTGCCTGTTATTGCTTGTCGCTGCATGCTACCATCACTCCCTTTCCACCATTTGCTGCTTGCACTGCAACAGGCCACTAATGTTGTAGCAGGCCTCCACCTATAGTCCCCCGTTGTTAGCTATAATTAGTTGTTGCTCACTATCATCTTCCATCGCTATTTTACTTTGATTTACCAAATCAGGAAAGATAATTTTTAACCAAATAGTTTTAAAGTATCCAAAATACATTGCTTTCATTTTACATTGTATTATTTTTTCAGCTAACCAAACAATCTTTTAGTAATTAATAATAGTAATTATAATTAATGAGTCATACGAACTTACAAATAATTAATAATAGTAATTATAATTAATGAGTCATACTTTTAGATCTATATATGATATTTATTGATTTAGAGAAAGCTTATGATAAAGTTTCAAGAGATGTTCTTTGGAGAGTTCTAAAACGAAATGAGTTAATATTGGTTATATTCAAGTCATTAATGATATGTATACTAGAGGCATTACTTGTGTCCAAACACAAGGAGGATTGACAAAATATTTTCCTATTTCGGTTGGATTACATCAAGGATCAGCTTTAAGCCCTTATCTTTTACTTTAGTTATGGATGTTCTTACTTCATTTACAAGAAGATGTTCCTTGGTGTATGCTTTTTTTCTGACATTCTTCTTGTTGATAAGACTAGAGGGAGTCCAACAAACTTTAATTATGGAGGTCAACTCACAGTCTAAAGGTTTTTTAAGTAGATCTAAAATTGAATATATGGAGTGTAATTTTAGTTGTAGAAGTTAGTGATAGTGTTGTGACATTAGGTGAACAAGTCATTAATAAGAGTGAGCGTTTGATATTTAGGCTCATTGTTCAAAATGATGGTGAAATAGATAGAATGTTATTAGTAGAATTCAAGTTGGATGGTTGAAGTGGAGGAATGCATCGGCTATTATGTGATAGAAAAGTTCACTTAAACTTAAGGAAAATTTTATAAGATGGTGGTAAGACCTGCAATGATTTATGGTGCAAAATGTTGGTCAATAAAAGAGAAGCATAAGACTAAGTTAAGTGTTACAGAGATGAGGATACTTAGGTGGATGAGTGGCTTTACTCTTAGAGATAGAGTGCAAAATGAGTATATTCGAAAAAGTTGGAGTAAGATTGGTAGATAAGATTAGGGAGAGTCGCCCAGATGGTTTGGCCACATAAAGCGTCTAGTCCGATGACGATTAGGAGTAGATGCATTAGATTTGCCTTATGTTAAGAAAGGTAGAGTTAGACCTAAAAGACTTGGTTAAGATGTATAAATGATCTTAGTATACTTGATTTAAATGAGAATTTGACACATAATAGGACCTGATGTGGATTCATGTAGCCCCCACTAGTGGGATTAAGGCTTGTTGTTGTTGTTGTTGTTGTTGTATCATTGCCTTATCTCAATCATTTGGAGTTGATCTTATGAATTCTTCTTTTTCATTCATTCCTAGTAAGTGTTATGTGAGAAGTTAAATCTACTTTTACAATTCATTTTGAACTTCAATTCATGTAAATGAAGGTATATCTTTTTGTTCCTATCCTTTGAAAATAATTTTATCAACTCATTTAAGAGTGCATTTTTTACCCTTAGTTTTCAATCCAACATTTCTTTTAATGTAAATATTAATTAATTTACTATTTTTAATTTTGTTACACATTCGTCTTGACATTCTCAATTTTTTCATATTCAACTTAAATATCGATGACTTTTTGACAACCTAAAATTCAAATTTATATATCACCACCATACTTGTTTTATGAGAGTAACTTAACCTTTTGCAACATCCTCTTATCACACAATTTATAATACACTTCTCTATTTTAACAATTGAGTATTAACTGTAGAAACTTTATCCTTATTTATATTTTGTATTTCTGTATGATAGATTGTTGACTCCATATATGTGTCATAAGTTGAGTCAAGCACAAGTCGAATTGACGGATTTTGGAGGTGACTGCGCAAATTGGGCCTCAAAATATACTAGACGTCATCGAAAATGGTGAAACGATCTCCGATTGATGAACGGACTTCGTCGTCGCGTTCAGAACATCGAAATTGATCAAAATATAAATATTGCATAATCTAAAGGGCAACCGATCAAGCGATCGAACTATCAATGTATCGATGCATATATAGGAGTCGGGAAGCTGCGACGATGTCGAATGACATTCGTTCATAAAATTAATCACGCCGTTAGCTTCAAAACGTCAAAATCTATCAAATGAGACTATCCACACTCAATTTGGACGAATTTGTGCAAAATGTCAAATGATTTGAAGTGACAGTGCGTAAATCGAGGTTGAAATACACAGGACGTCGCCAAAATCAACCCAAATGACCTCCGATCGATGAACGAACTTCGCCAGCGTTGAACGTCACCGGTTAGAAATATAAATATCGCACTTGATGATCAATCGCGTCAGTCGTCGGCGCGCATGCATATCGAGATCAAGAGGCGCCGACGCAAACCAAACGACCTCCGTTTGTGAAATTGATTGCGTCGGTAGCTTCGAAATGTTGAAATCTATCAAGTAAGACTTTTCGCACTCGATTGACGTCCAAGTCAGCGTCGGAGTGATACGCGCATTTTTTTAAATTGAAATCGGCGACTTAAGCCAAACGGCCTCTGATTGTGAAACAGACTGCGCTGTTCTTTTCGGAACATCGAAAAAAGCTAAGATTGATATAATTCTTACATACGTATTTTCTCTTTCTTATTTCTAAAGGAATATATACAAAAAGAATCTAAAAAAAAGAATGTAATTTGACTATTGAAAATAGACAATATTGCAAATCTTCATATCTAATGAATAATAGTAATAGAAAATCTTTCTCTAATTTCTCTAAATAGTAAAAGAAAAGAGTCAAGTCAAAAGTCGAAAGTCAAGAGTCTGAATAGAATAAGCTCTTCTAGTAGCGGGCCTCCTCCAAATTCGGAAATGCCCTTTAGAGGCAAATGAGATGAAGGGTCGAATCAAGATAATTGATGGCTTGTCACGTTGTTTTCTTTTCTATTTCTCGTCTGAATCATTCTTTCTATCTTCGTATATCATAAGATCGATTTTCTCTCGGGAAAAGCCATTGCTTCTAATGGTAGCCAAGATCAGTAGATCTCGCCCAAAGGTGCTTATGAATAGGCGGGTTGAAGAAACTTGCTACTTCTATCGCATTCAAGTCAGGCTTATCGATGTAAAATTCATTTTAAAGTCGATTAATCAATTAAAAATCAATTTAAAGACCTAAATCTAATCCTAGCCCTAAATCCCACTCTCCAACCCAGGTCTTTCCCTTCTTGTGGGCACGTCGTCTCCTTCACGCGTGAGCCTCCTTCACGCGGGGTCTTCCACCTCTCGACAATTGTGAATGAAGAGAGTGTGATTGAAGTGTCGTTGTAATTTTCAAAAGTCAGATGAAATAGTAGATAAGACACTATCTAGAGATTTCGCCCTTATTTGGTGAGGACTTTAGATCTGGTTCCAGATTTCTATGGCAATCCCCATAGTTAATTATCCCGATAAGTGAGAGAACTTTCGATTAAATTTAGTCGTTAGATCGTTTAATGCGTATCATTATAGTAGAGCAACATATGAAGTTTTAGAGTTTAAGATTATGAAATTCATCATTTTAAAACCGATGGTTGGGGAATGATGGCGTGCGATCTAGATCCATGGTTCCGTCATCCGCCATCGTGGTCCTAGTCTACTTGCAGAGGAGGTAGTCGACCAATGAATGATCAGCGGCACATGAATTACGTCGAAATCCCGTAGCGGTGGTGTTTGTCAGGAGACATGCTTCGATCTACCTTATGAGGTGCTTTTGTCTTATCAGTGTATCCTATGATTCACAACTCGGCGAGCCATTAGAGCATCTGACAATGGTGCTGATCGTAATATAATGACTTATTGGCCAAACCACTGATCGGAGGACTCGGTCGTAAGCTTCATCCCATGGAGCCTATCGGTCAAGTCCACGGTCGGAGGATCTGCGTCTTTCTTGATAGAGATTGATTGAGAGTGAATATAGTAGAACACTTGATTTGATATTAACTCCTTTGTGAGCTAGAGTTTTCTTAGTTTGTCACCCCGACAAACAATTGCAGAAGGTGAATGTATTAAGTTTGATTTAAGTTTTTAATGATAAAATTTCATTTAAACAATTTTTTATATTGATTTTTAATTTGAATTAGTTTGATTTGAACAATTGATTAATTTGAATATATTTAAGAGCTTTAGATCCTGTCAACTCTGTTTAGCATTGAGGATTAGATCTCTTGTCGCGTAATTAACTTCTCAGATATTTCACTAAGTTGAAATTTATATAATCGATTTTTAGGTTTTGTTAAGCAACCCTGACTAAATCTCGGAAAGCAGACAAAGAATCTTGAATTTAAGCATTACTTAGGCTCATGGTGTATCTAAGACTTTATGTAGTATTTATTTCTTAATTATGAGATTGATTTCAGATTTTCATTTAATTCCAATTTGCGCTGCTTTCTTTGACATTAAAATTTGCTTGAAATCTCTATTTGACGCAGGTGTTTATAGCTTAGCTAATTTCATCTAATTAATGAAATAACTGATTTTGAAATCATAATTTAAAATGAAGTTTCTTAATTTTGTATTGAAGGAAAGCTCCTTCATTCGTGCATCATTTAGTTTATGTCACCTTCTATCTGCTTGTATAAAGAATTACAGATCCGGTGGCGACTAATGAATTGAATATAAAAATATCTTGCAAGTATCCAATTCATTTATTGAAAGCTTTAACAAGCTTTGAAGCACTTAGACAAGAGATATAGTCACTTCAAAAACATATGTGAGCACTCATTCTCTTGTTCAAGCTCACATGTATTTCAAGATATCTAGATCAAGAAAGTGATTGCCTTAGCATATGCACGAATATTTGTTTCTTTTAAAATGCTATGTGAATTTTAAAATATATAGTTTGAAGCAAGAATATTTGCCTTAAAATATACGTCACATCGTATATTTAAGCTTTTCATATATATATTGATGCAACTAGTCGGATATGAACATATCTCATAATATATGAAAGTGTCATATCGTTACATTTAAAAGCTTGCACAAGTTTGACACGAGTGAATGAAACTACAAATCGCTTCGAAACATGTGCAATCACGTTTCTTTGAAGTTCATTACATGCTTGTTGTTGAACTTTCAACTTTATTATCAGATGTTTTTAAACTTATTTTTTTTATTTGCTTTCAATTCATGCATCGTGATGATGAACTCTATTTTAGTTATCTTTAAAGAGCCATGTTTATACATATCAGTGATTCTTGTTCTTAATGAGCTATTAAATTGAACATAATCTTATTTGAAATCTGATATGAATTCCATTTTCATTTGAAAGCTAACACTTTACGACTCAGTGTATTTTACTTAACTACTTCTATTGTTTAAACATTCATTAGAAAGGTTATGAAATATGCTTATTGATAAGTTGCATGAGTGTGTTTTTAAGCAAACTATCAGACTCCCTATAAGCTCTTGTATTTCTTTTATGCATTTGTAATTTCATATTTGTTATGCTCAAAATTTTGATTTAAGTCTTTTATTTAATTTCATTTAGACTCTTTGACTGTCTCTTTTTTTTCATTTTTATTTTCTAAGTCTAGGAATTCGATGATTTGACAGCCTCTCGACATCATCTTCGTGTAGAGGGTTGCTTCAGGAGTGTTTTGACTTTCTCGGTATGCCTCATGTGTAAGCAGTAGTGTCTTCAACATCCGATTTTTTATCTCGTTCGACTCATGAAGCCGACGACTTTAAAGAAGCATACAATACAATATATATTCATTCTTTTTTTCTAAGTCAGAAATTGACAAAATTTTCGATTTGTCAGGAGGCATCTAACGGATGTTGGTTTACTCGGATGCATGAGCGACGAGGCCTTCAAACCGAAGAAGGCATACAATCTGATATATATTCATTTTCATTTTTTTTAAAGAAATTAAATTTGTGACATTTTATCAGGGCGACATCAATGGATGTTGGCTTTCTGCTCTCATGAGTATAGCGGTGTTTTCGCGATACCTACCGATTTTACATCTCGTCGTTTCGTGAGAATGAGCAAGAAAGCAAGCGTATATATCTTTACACATTGGTCCCATATTACTCATTTTTCCGCGTTGAATGATGGCAAGGAAAAGAGATTGAGTATCTAATCGAGAACCAATGATGGTGTTCCATTTTGGTTACGGCGAAGATAAGGGTCGGAAAGGGGACGATGCCGAAAATTGGGAGAAGAATCACTCGATGGTATTCTTTTCAGTTCTTGTGGCGAAATGGAATCTGAATCACTGGAACCGAAAGAAAGAATCCATGAGACGTGAAAGTAGAAGTAGGACTCTGGAAAAAATGAAGAAATTTCGGATTTAGAAATGTGGGGAAAATGGAATTTCGGATTAAAGGAGAAAGATATTTTCGGTTTTGATTTTGAGGAAAAAAAAGTTGGAAGCAGAAAATTTCAGTTTTCAACAAAGAAAGGTTCGTTTAGGATGAAGGAGGAAGAGAAGGAGAGGATCGTGGAGAGGAAGAGAGGATGCAGCGTCAACTCGCGTGAAGAGTCGATCCGCTCGGTTTTCCTTCCCTGTGTGCGTGAAGAGGAGCAGATCGGGCGAGGAAAGGCTCGGTTTAGTCGCGTGAAGATGAATAGGCCGGCTCGGGTTAGTCCATGGATCGGTTTAATAGAGATGAATTAGGGCATTATGATTATATTAGGGATTTTAAACTAATTTTTAAAATTGATTAAATAATTTTAATGTGAATTTTATGCCGATAAAATCACATATATATATATCTTAGTTTTTTCAATCCGACGCTGTAGTAGTTTTGATCAATTTGTTTGGTTTCGGCGTCAGTGGAATTGATCATTTCAAAATGCGTGCTTTTCGACCACTCGATTTTCAGCGGTAATTGCGACAATCTTATTTGATAGATTTCGACGTTTCAAAGCTAACGGCGTAATCAATTTCACGAATGGAGGTCATTTGACTCACGTTGGCGCTTCCTGATCTCGATATATGTACAAACGCGTTGACGATTCGATCGCTTGATTGGTTGCTCATTAAGTTGTGCAATATTTATATTCTGACAAATTTTGACGTTCTGAACGTGATTGCGTCCGTTCGTCATTTGGGTTGATTTTGGCGGCGTTGATGTATTTTAGCCTCGATTTGCGACCGCCGATTATTCGTCATTTACAGACTCGTCAATTAAGTATGGGCGGTCTCATTTGATAGTTTTCGATGTTTGAAGCTAACGGCGTGATCAATTTTAAACGAGGTCGTTCGGATCGTCGCGACTTCTCAACTCAATATGCGGTCGATACTTGATAGCTCGAGCTGTTGATCGGTTGATCATTAGATTTTGCAATATTTATATTTTGACCAATTTCGGCGTTACGACGTGGCGAAATCCATTTCGATCGGTCATTTGAATATTTAATGACGTCAGGTGCATTTTGAGCTCGATTTGCTGTCGCTCCAGTTCGTCGATTTGACTTGTGGCCCACTTATGACACATATGTGGAGGTCAACAGCGACCGAACCGAGCCCTCCTTCACGCGACCGACCAGGTCTCCCCTCTCCTTCACGCGAGTGAGCAGCGTTCCTCTCCCTCTCCAGATCCTCCATGTCTTTTCTCCAAACAACACGCAAAGAGGGCTCTCTCTTCCTCTTCCCTTTTCTCTCCTTCGTCCAAAACGAAAAGGAACTCCTCCCTCTCTCGTTTTTCTCTCCTCTCCAACCACAAGCAAGGTAGTTCTTCCTTCCCTTCCTCTTCTTCTCTTCTTCATCTCTCTATTCTTCTTCTTCTTTAAATAGCGAAATTTCTCACGATTTTTCTTCAAAATCGAAAATTCATCTTCTCTTCTTCTTCTCTTCTTCATCTTCTCAATTTCTCCTCTTTACCTCACCCTCACCAATCCAAAATTCCCTTTTCTCCCCTCATTTCCACCAAACTGAAAATATCCATTTCATTTTTCCTTTGCCGCAACCGGAGAATAACACGGGGTTATCAAAGCTAGTGATAAAACCCGTGTTATTGCTACTTGCTCATACAAAGATTGTCCCCTGGATTAGAGCATCACTTTGTGTTGATGGCCAAACATTTGAGGTTAAGAATATACTGACATACATGTCCGTATTAATAAAGAGGAATAGATTAGCAACTTCCTCTTGGGTTGCCGAGATACAAGATATTGTGAAGAAGCAACCAAATATTCCTCCAAAATATATCAAAATAGCTTGAGTCGACTTTTGGGTTATCACATACATGAAGTTATGGCGATCTAGAGAGGTAGCTCGAAGCATTGTATTTGGGTCAATCGATGATAATTACAGATTAGTGCATTTACTTGTCGCAGAGCTTATTGATAGAAACCCCGGTTCTCGCATCATTTATACTTACGATAGTGATGATTGGTCATTCAGGCGTTTGTATGTGAGCTTCAAGGTTTGCATTGATGGTTTTCTGGCAGGGTGCAGACATCTAATAAGGCTTGATGTTTGTCACTTGAAATCGAAGTACTTAGGTGTTCTCCAAACTCCCTGATGGCAACAATGGGTTGTTTACCACGGCATTTGCGTGGTAGAAAGTGAGTCTAAGACATCGTGGCAATGGTTTCGAAAACTTATTTGAAAGTCTTGGTTACGAAGTTATATGCACTAGATTCATATCGAGATATGGAGAAAGGACTAGGTGAAGCAATCAAACTCGTGTTTCTAATGAGCATAGGGTTTGTATCCGTCATTTGTGGAAGAACCTTAAAAAATATTTTCACTGTCCAGATAGTCATAAATTGCGTAGCCTTGTGTGGTCCACTCGAATGCATACACAGAGCATGAGTTCAATTCCAAAGTTGCTTAAATATATAATATTAGCCTACAAATTTATTCGCACTTACATGCATTTCCTTATAAGTGGTCTAAAAGTACATTTTCAGCTGAAATAAAGTATTGTTATAATACAAACAATATGGCAGAATCCTTCAATTCTTGGATTGGACCTGTGAGAGATAAACCAGTTGTAGATCTTGTTGACATGATTAGAGGAATGATCATGGAATAAAGAGCTGAGAGAAAAATCGACGCTACAAGATGGCACAGTGAGTTAGTTCCCCATATTGAAGAGTATATCAGAGAAATTATAACTCGAAAGGAATACTTTATCATCAGGCAATCAACATCACAGAGGGTTGAGGTAGAGGGGCGTTATGATAGACATGAAGTAGACCTTGAAAATAAATGTTGTACCTACAGACAATGACAGATGATTGGTTTACCATGCATTCATGCATTCGTTGTAGGGAGTAAGAGCACCCTCGTGGCATACATATGTTGATGACATTTATCATGTTCATAGGTATGACTTTAATATCCTTCTTTTGTACATATTTGTTTCTATTGTGTTAAGCAAATTTAACTAATTATAGGTACCAAATGGCATACGAAGGAGCAATATCAACTCTTTTAGAGAAAGATCAATGGAAGACTTTGGACAGTGAATATTATATTCAGACTCCCAAAACTTTGAGGCCACGCGGGAGACCGAAAAAGAATAGATTCAAGAACTTTTTAGAAAAAAATAGCCAAAAAGTACGAAATGTTCATAAATATAGCAGGTGTGACCTATAGGGACACCACAGAACTACATGCAAGAATCTGTTAAATCAAGTAGATGAAGATGCAAGTATGCGTACCTCCATAAGTGCCATTGTTGATAGTAGAACTCGTGCCAAGTTACCAATTAGAAGGGAAGAAATTTGAAAAAAAACAACTTAGATTGACAGATTTTTTGGAACTATTTTTGATGTGACTATTTTTAGTTTGTGATACTATAGACTTTTTTGTGAAGTCACATAGCTTTGTTCTGCATTTCCATTTTATTTAAACTTTTATATTATCCATGATTACTATGACAAGAATGTCTTTTTCAGGTGAAGTTGCAAATTAATTGATGGTTGTAATTTTTGGGGATTCAGAGCTGAATGGATGTATTGACATCCTTTTCTTAACTATGATGCGTTTAATCCACTGTTTGAATCTTTGGCTGCCTTGAAGTTGTGTTTTATTAAGTATATGCTAATTTGAATCATTTGATAGAATATGAATCCTTCAATTCTCCCGAAATAAAGTCGCTCGTTCATTTACTTGGATATTTGGCTTCTTATAAATAATATGCTTGTTGTTATGTTGCTTTGGTCCTGTGTTATTTTAACTACCGGACATATCATTTGTTGGGAACCTGATTATGGGTTTTATTGTTGTTTGTTTGTTTTTTGACTTATGGACATTTTTTTGTTGGACTATGGTGGTAATATTATTTATTATAAGAGTTGCAATTTAACTTGCCTATTTAACTGCATATATTATTGACGCTACACTTGTTTTACTTGTTATTCTACTACATGTTATTCTTGGTTTTCTATAACTTATGCTTGTTTTTCTTGTTGCTTGTTATTCTTGCTATTCAGCAGCTTCTACTGCTAGTTTTTCCTGCAATTCTACTGCAATGAATGCATGTTATTCTTGCTTGTTATTTTTTGAGAATTCAAATACTTCAGTCAATTATTAAATCTTCATTGCTCTAACAAATGTCACATATTTTTAATGTATATCAATATTAATGCACTAATCATTACCAATATTTCTATAATACTTGATTGTCATGTTAAATTTATAAATATTATAACTGGTTCATACAACGTATGATAAATTTACATATGACCATCTCATCCCCATCAACTACAAGTTTAGGCCTCAACCCACTTTCATCACTTCAAAACTTGATTCATGTGTTCATTTATCTTTGAGAATTTACATACCGCTTTGCATCATAAATTGCATCTCTGCTCTCATTGATTGATCTATGAGCTAAACTCAATCAAACAATGAACAAATTTGATTCAAATCCGACTAAGCTCCCTGCTCATGAACTGGGTAGTTAAATAAACTGAACCTTCACTCCAGGAATGGTCTGAACCATAGGTATATTTGCCTGCAAATCCCTCATGGCTGCCAAGGATCAAAACCACACATTAAGAACTCTTTACTTGCTTTTTATTTATTTATTTTGGGACATTTGAGTGAATATAATCACAAACTCATATGCATAACATATGTGCACAAATTTAATTATATCAATAATTAGATCTTAACAGTTTGACTGTATCATATTTAGCTTTGCAATGTTAGTTAAGACAACCATTAAATATAAATATATATATATATATATATAATCCCAAAATTATGAAAAACTCAACTCACTCAAGATCAAAGATCATAATATAATTTTCAATTGAAGCAACAGGCATGATCCAAAAATTAAAAAAAAAAAAAAAAGAAAAAATTTACTTCATTTTTATTCTAGTTAACTTGCAACAGTAAACCGGTAGCAACTAATACAAAAGTGCAAAACTAAAAGAGTGCACAAACAGAATAACCATAATCCTAACTCACCTAAAAATTTCAATTATTGTCCACCGTTCCATAAAAACTAAAGCGTAAGTTAGTATTCCACTTCAGAAAGTGTTGAAAGAAATTTCAGATATATAAAATATATACAAAGATTAGTCTGGTGGCTCAGAAAGCGCTAAATTATGCTTAGCTAGGTTATAAAGAATGGATACATTAAATTTCATGAAAGAAAAATTTAACAAAATACACAGACCAGAATGTAGCAGAGAGAAGAACAATACACTTCTAAATACATGTACACATGCACTATCTAGAATTAAATTTGTACATCAGCTTCAGTCAATCTTCATGCATCATTACAGAATACATGTCTCAAGGTACTCTAAGAATGTATCTTCACAAGAAAGAGCCATACTCTCTATCGACTGAAACAATTCTTAGGTTAGCCCTCGACATATCTCGTGGAATGGAATACCTTTATTCAGAAGGTGTGATCCACAGGGACTTAAAGTCTCATAATTTGCTGCTTAATGATGAAATGAGGGTCAAAGTTGCAGACTTTGGCACCTCCTGCCTTGAGACTTAGCTCAGAGATTCCAAAGGTAATATGGGAAGATCTGTCTATCAAAGCAAAATGGCGGGCGTTGGGAGGAGATGGGGGTGAATAGCTTCTCAATCCCTTAGCCTCCCTATCGAATGGAAACGCCTCCAACACCTAAACGTCAGAACCGCTTACAAGGGCACAAGAAGACTCATGGAGGCGTTCGGGCAGAGGCAACGATAAATGCCTTCTCAATCCTTAGCATTCGTAAAATCCCCTTGTGGACAAGAGGCGAGCTTACTATTCTGAGCTCGAGGGAAGAGGCGCTTTAAATTAAGGCCAGGCGAAGTGTTGGGAAGAAAGCAACTACGGGGAGACGGAAAGTGGTAATATTGTTGTGTTAGAATGTTTTAGGTGTTAAATTTGTAAAATAGTAAGTTTAGGTGTTAAATATGTAAATAATGATGTTTGACGTGGTATATACGTAAATCCTCCTTTTTTATTTTGTCGTGATCAGGAGTATTATAGTTTTACTTCTGCATGTTTTACCAATGTAGATGATGAATAAAAAAATTCGATAAAAAATATTCCAAAAAAAAAAACATGAATGAAAGAAAACGATGATCCATAATATTGATTTTGAATGATTGGGATAAGGTCAATAGTTATGATTGCAGTCCTAAAATTTTTTATTTTTTTAAAATTCTGATAAATATTTTCATTATTTTTATTTAGTCTTCAATGTTACTTTTATCTAATATATTTCATAGAAATTTTTTTAAAATTTTTAAAAATTGTATTTATTTATATTGTATTTCGTACGGGCCACTAAAAGTAAATTAATTGATTATGTGAATATAAAATTTAATTGCATGCATTATGGCAACTTGTCTTTTCATCAACGCGGTGGCTTTATGAAGAATATTAAAAGCAATTTTCTCGGTGTAATTGGTATGTTTATGTATGGCACAATAGCTACTCCCATTCGCGAACACTATACTCTTTATTTTTGCTTTTTTCATAGAGCAATAAAAACTGCTGATGCTCTTTTGTTTAGCCCTATGGTGCATCCTACTTTTGCTACTTAGAAACAAAATCTCTTAATCACATCTTTGATTGTGCTTACCCCAATGCCATTCTTAAGGATTGGCTGCCTTCGACCTCCACATTTTTACTCGGCACATCTTTGCTGCATTTGTGACAATCCCCCTTCTAATCGTTGGTGCCTTAGAAGCTCCTTAGCCTGTAGCCTTTTTTTTTTTTGAATACACACTGGCATATCGCAGGTGTCAAATGAAGGCTACATTTAATTTATTTTTAAGTACTTATAGGTGGATATTTAGGCTTTATTTGAATGGAAGGTAAAGAAAATGGAGTACAATTCAAATGATTTATGACTTCAAATGGGAAGCCAGGCATGTGGGTGGAGGCTCGGAGCTATTGAGGTGAAGCTCGTGTTTTAGAGTTTCTTGATAGCTTTAATTGCCATCAAGTTCGAGCTCATGGCTCAATAAGTCAAGCTCACGAGCTTGATAGAGCTTAAGCTCGAACTGATTTGACTCACTTACACTCTTGCACTCCTCTTAGTGATAGGTAAGATTTAATATTTAGTCATTTTTATTGGGCACGTTTTGCATTCATTCCTATTATGAATTGTTGTCTGATTCAATCATTTTCTTAATTCATATTATTTATATTATTAGGTAAATTTTAAATATTTTAAAATAATGATTTTAATCTATATATCTTATTACCTATTTGATTTTTTTTAATCTTGCTTATATGTTAATGATATACAGAATTTAAAAAAAAAATATAATATAAAAATTAACAAAAGAATATACAATATGTCATCGCATAAGTCATTTAATCATCATGCATTTTCTTGAACGTGAGTTAGCATATTCATAAGACAAAAAAATGAACATTGGGCAGCTTAATATTCGAATTTATCTGTTTATATATCGAATAAGAAAATTAATTTAAAGTTATTCAGTTATCTATGAGTAAATAAATTTTATTATAACCTAATTTTCGCATTCTTTCGATTTATTTCCCACCATTAACCAGTGACTCTGGTTTGCTTTCAAAAAATCGATTCTTGATTAGCTCAGCTCATGAGCTATTATTAAGTCGACTTGATTCACTTACGATCGACCCTCAATCACTCTCGTGATTTAACTAGATTAATAAATATTAATATAAAAATATATTTAAAATATATTAGAATTAAATAACTTAAATATAAAATAAATAAAAGTATTTAAAAATTATATTAAATAATTTATTATAAATTTATTATTAATTTTTAGGCTAAATTTTTAAACTAAGTATCTTTAAAACTTTAATTAGCGAAATAAGCTTAAAAAAAAAATTTAAAATAGGCACAGTCGCCCGTTTAACGGACGATTGACCTTTAAATTTTTTTTTTTAAAACCTGCTAACCGAGATCGGGATAGAGCCCGATCTCGTTTAGTTTTTGCATTAGGGCATGCGGCGTCAACCGATTTTCTCGCCCGCCCCATCGGAAATCGTCTGACCCAGCAGACCGCAACGCACCAGCTCATGGATCGACCTGATTCGGAAAAGTTCATTTTTTTTGCTATTTTTTTAATTTAATTAATAATATGTGAATGTGATTTGTATTTATTGTACTTTATGATGTTATTAGGCAAATGTAATATGAATTTTAGATATTTTTTTTAGGAATTTTAGGTATTTGTATGTGAATGTTTAAAAGTTTTTGCTTTTTTTTTAAATTTTTAATGGATTAAATCAAGGATTAGATTTTTGTGGTATTTGTAATATAGGTATTTTTTGTGTTGTTTGGCTTTTTTTTTGCTGTAAAATGACAAATATGCTAATGGATTGGTTTTAGCCTTTTATCTTTTTTTGCTTTATGTTATGGATTTCCTTACTATGTATGCAATACATTTGTTAATAGGTTTGATGGAATAGTATAGAGGTAATTCGGAGGACCTAAATATGATATTTATTGATTTAGAGAAAGCATGTGATAAAGTTTCAAGAGAAGTATTTTGGTGAGTTGTAGAAAAGAGAGGAATTAATATTGTGCATATTCAAGTCATTCAGGATATGTATACTAGAGCTGTTACTTGTGTCCAAACACATGGAGCATATACAAGTCATTAAGGATATGTATACTAGCCTTTATCTCTTTTCTACTTATAATAAAGTTTCAAGGTATGTGAGATAATAATATATGATGTCTTTTTAAGTTATCATTGAGCGTATTATATGAGTAACTAGTTTTAGGTTGATTTCATGCTAATGTGAATTAGATATTTCAGGTATTTTCTTAGAGATATTTCAGGTATTTTCTTACTCATGAATCTGGCTGATTTAAACAGATATGCTCTTCAGCATTCTTGCCTCCGATACACACATTTGACTCAAATATGAGTTCAGACACTGTATGCTTGGTATTGTATTATGACGGCCAACTTAGTGCTAGTGATGATTTCTTCCCTACGTATACTGCCAGAAAGAATCTTCCTATATTAATTTCACGCCTGACTGATTTTAGCAGCGTATAAAATCGAATCATGCGGTCACTAAAAGTTGATTCGACACGGTTTAGGATTAATCTCATATGTAGATCTCCTGTTGGTGCCAGTTTCATTGCTACACCATTAAATGATAACGAAGTATGTGAGTCAGTCATTAATGCAGCGGATGTACAACCTGTTGTTGTATACGTCAAAATTGAGTTGAAACTAGCGGATGATACCGAAATTCATAACTATCTTTGTTTTGATTGAAGCATATCGTTGGTAAGTTCCATAAATTGATTATCTGAGTAATATTTCTCACTTTAGTCTTACACATTATATTCAAATGCACAACACTGATGATGGAGATGTATCTACATCTCCTATGCATGTTCATCATATTGTCTCAACTTCTGTAAGTATAGGTGAATATCGTAGCGATTAGGTGCCTCTTCTACAAACCGAAGATGACGGCTATGAAACAATGCCTAGCGCAACGAGTTCAGACATAGATGACAGTGAAGGTGATATTGGAGAACAACAACATCCAAACACTGGAAATAGTCAGTTACTGAGAGATTACTCAAACAAAATAGTCATTGTTGAAGAACACATGTTCAGCAACAATGACTATATCCAGGCTTGTCAATCAGCACAAGAATGGGATGAAGAACTGAACTTTGATGGCCTCTCACAGTTATTTTCTCAGATAATTTTTATTCCAAGACTACAAGAAGGAATGTGTTTCCATGACAAGCACCTTAAATTTACTATTCAGGGTTGGCCAATAATAAACAATGTGGAATATGTAACTTCTGATTCTAATAAGACACGATTCACTATACTTTGAATTCATAATAGTCATTCCAGTAGGTCATGTTTGTGGCATTTACATGATCGAGCGAGCAAGAGGCTAGGTGAAGCCTGAGTGATTTCCAGTATGACAGGGCCACACATATGTTCTCATTCAATATTGAGCAGCGGACATGCTGCACCTCATTTTATTACTATATCCAACCGGTCATTAGATGTCAGTTGAATTTGAAACTAGAAAATTATAGGTCATATGGAATCAAAATTTAACATTAAAGTATCCTACATGAAAGTCTGGGATGCAGGCAGAAAGGCTATACAAGCTATATTTGGCAGTTGGGAAGACTCATATCGTTTACTGGATCACTTCATGATTGTTGTGTGTGCAGTTATTCCTGTCACAGTGTATCGCATTCACTCAAGAGAATCTGGCTGTTTTCAGCGTATTTTTTTGGTCATTTGAACTTTCTATAGCAGGTTGAAAATTCTGTAGACCGATCCTTAGTCTTGATGAGACTTTTCTCTTGGGGAAGTACAGAGGTACTCTACTAACTACTGTTGGTATTGATGCCAATAATGGTTTGTACCCTCTAGCATTTTTGTAAAAGCGAATGCAGTCTTGGAAGTTAGTTTATCATGTCATTGCGGAGTTGATTCCATTTACATGAGACCGATTTGTGTGTATATCGTAGACATTTTGGCTTAGTCGTGAATGTGAAATTTTCCTTGGGCTAAACACCATTGTTTACGCCATCTCGGAAAATTTCAAAAGACATCTTTATGGGAATTGCAAATCGAAGTTTGTGTGCCGAAGATGTATGTGGCGTAATACTCGATATTCACATATTCACGTTACATTCTGAAATAAGAAATATTAAACTAGAGGTGAGTGGGCGCTTGGAGATGTGGAGAAGTGTGAGTCATGATGGTACGTTATGGCACAATGAACACTAACTCGAGTGTTTCAATGGTGTCTTTGAAGAACGCATTGATTGGATTGACGTTATTACATCAATTTTCTACAATCTTGTTGCAATGTTTACCAAATGCCTTGAGATAGCTTATGATCTTATCCGGTTGAATGATTCTATATTTTCTCCTCGTGTCAAAAGCCAATTACAACAAAATGAGCGTGAAGCTAGAAGATACTCAGATCCTACAAGAATAAATTTAACTGAATTCCAGGTGTTTACAATGTCCTCGATGTCATATAAGGTTGAGTTGCAAGAACAAGCTCGGTGTACTTGTACATACGACCTCGATTCGCATTCCATGTCGCATGTCATTATTGTGTTAGGACAACATCATTTGAATAATTCTGAATACGTTTCCCCACACTACACTCTGCAGATGTACCACAACACATATGAAGGTCAATTTCACGTCATTCCTGATCGCACTGACTGGTCACCGTATTTATCGGGTCATTGTACAATTGAACTATCATCACCAAATGTTAGAAGGCGGGACTGGGACCTATACCACAATGGATGAGAATGTGTGAGAGCGAGAATATGTGGGCTATGCAAAAATTCTGGGCATAATAGAACCACTTGTCCACAGAGGTGACCTTAGTGTTGTTAGAATGTTGTTTCCTAGGAGATAGACATTCTCTTATGTTAATGGATTGCTTTCTTCCGTGCTTGTATTAAAGTGCATGTTTTTCTGCTGTTATTGTTCCTTTCTGTACTTAGTCTTCCTGGATCTGAAAATGTATTAAGGACTGTTCACTTGTTTTATTAATGTTGGGATCCTGATCTTTGATTTCTTTTTTTATTCATGTTTTGCAATAGAATACTACCTTCATGATGCTAGTTTGTTTCTTTTCGCACTTAGTCTTCTTGATATGAACATGTAGTATGACTCTTCTTTACTTTTTGTGGGCTATGCAAAAATTCTTTATTACTATTTTTTTTATTGCTGTGGGAATCTCTATTTTTGATACTATGTCAGATTGTACTTTACTTTTATTGATATTTTTGTTACTCTTGTTTGTTAAGTACTATTTCAAAGTCAATTGCTTTGGGAATCTGTATTTCTGACTCTTCTTTACTTTTATTGGTTTTCCAAAGTCGTTTGCTTGACAGGTTACATGGCATCTGAGAAAGGAGGAGCGGTCAGACGTCGGCGTAGACGCCGCACCGATGAGCCTCAGTAGGCTATTGTCCGCCTGAGTCCACCCCGGGCGTTCTGCGTGTAGACATAGGGCTGCGCATCCCGATATGATAAGTTTGATTGTATTTTGTAACTAATATACCAAAATGTCATTTTCATGAAATAAGCCATTCGTCTTGTGCAGGAGAACATTCTTGAGAGCGTCGCGTCGCGATGTTGAGTAGCCGTAAATTGCACCGGTTTATGGATGGACTACGAGATCGCTTGGGTATGTTTCACAGCGATCTTAGACTTGATCACCACCGACCTTAGTTGAGTCGTCCCATGACGAACATATTTCATTTGGCGGTTGGTGAGATGACTGTTATCTGCGGGGCAAGCAATAATTGTCTGATTGATGGACCTACGGTGATTGGGGAGGAGGCGATGAATATCTTGGCGATTGTTGCGTGAAATTTCATGTCTGGGGAATTTAGTGATTCATGATACCAAACTTAAAATTCGACAACAGATGGCTCCGGAACAACCAAAATATCGTTGGTGGTCGCACAATTCAAAACCACACCGCAAAATTTTCAAACTTTGGCAAAATCTGCTATGCAAAGAGCCACAATCACATTTTTGGGCCAACATAAAAGTCGTGAAGAATTTCGTGCCGATTCAAACAATACCAAGCTCACTAAATTTTGACAACAGACGATTCCGATACGTCCATAATACCACGGCTGATCGCAACATTCAAAATTGCGCCCGAGCTTTTCAATAGAAAACCGAAATCTGTATGCAAGGAGACACAATCGCATTTTGGTCAACATAAAGTTGTGGAATTTGTGCTTCCAACGATCTTCTTTGAATTAGATAAACGACTCATGCGATCAAAATATCTAGCTGGTTAAAATTTTTTTTAAAAAAATTTAAAGGCCACTGTGCCTACTTAAATTTTTTTTTTTAAGCTTATTTCTCTAATTAAAATTTTAAAGATATTTAGTTTAAAAATTTAAGCTTAATTTTATTATAATAATTATTTAAATCAGATTTCTTATATTAAATGAATTGTCTGATAAGCTCATTTAAACTCATAAAATTAAATTAGAGCTCAAATATGAAATTGATTAATTAATTAGATTCAAATTTAAATGAATGACTCAAGTTCAGTCGAGAATACGTTAACCACCGGTCGACAATACGGACTCCTCTGTGACCCGTCCTTCCCATTACAGATACGCGTGTTTTGTATGCACTACAAAGCAGCGCCATCCGATCAGGCCACCTTAGGTAACCTTACTCCTTTAACAAATTTACAAATCCCTTCTCCCCTGCCGATCACCACCTCCCTCAAATCAGACCGTGTTCCCCTCCTCCGCCCCTTCCATTATTTCACTCTTCCCAGCTTCCCTCTCTCTCAGGAATACTAGATCCCCAATTCACTCCCATCCTTCTCTAATGGGCTCCGTAGATTATCTTCCCAACTCTATTCTGCCTCCATTCAGGATCTTCATTGGCTACGATCACCGCGAGGATGCCGCGTTCGAGGTATGCCGCCATTCTCTCCTCAAACACTCCTCCATCCCTCTCGAGATCTCACCCATTAAACAATCCGATCTCCGTGCCGCTGGTCTCTACTGGCGCGATCGCGACCCAACGGAGAGCACCGAGTTCTCCTTCACCCGATTCCTCACCCCTTACCTCGCCGGATTCAACGGCTGGGCCATGTTCGTCGATTGCGACTTCCTCTACACCACGGACATCGCCGGTCTCGTCGCTCTCCTCGACGATCGCTATGCCGTCATGTGCGTTCATCACGACTACGCTCCTAAAGAAACAACTAAGATGGATGGTGTAGTACAGACTGTTTACCCGCGAAAGAACTGGTCCTCAATGGTACTGTATAATTGTGAGCATCCTAAGAATCGGACTCTTGCGCCGGAGCTTGTCAGCAAACAGACCGGCGCGTTTCTGCACCGATTCTTGTGGTTGGAGGACGATGAGATCGGATCCGTGCCTTTTGTGTGGAATTTTCTTGTTGGGCATAACCGGGTGGATGAGAATGATCCGAGTACGTTTCCGAAGGCGATTCATTACACATCTGGCGGGCCTTGGTTTGAGAAGCACAGAGATTGTGAGTTTGCTGATTTATGGTTGAAGGAGTTAGAGGAATTGAAGAAGGATAAAATGTTTGTTGAATACTGATCAATGTGGCGAATTCCTGTTCTCCTGTTTACAGCTAGCTATTGTTTCTCCGATTTTTTTCCTCATTTGTTTTTCCCTCTTTGGTGCAATTCGAGATGCGGGGAATCTGTATCAATGTTTTTATCATGAATCAGAATAAGATATGTTTTTCATTGGTTATGTTTTTTGTCTTATTATTACCTACAAATCAAAAGTCTAATATATATATATATATATATATATATATATAGTATAACCTGTCTAAATTAATATTATTTAAGTTAATAATCTCTAATAGTTAATACTAATGGTGAGTCAGAACTCATACATTTATTAATAAACGCCAAAGTCAATAATTAATCTTTCAGGTCAGAAATTTTTATATTGATAACTACTAATTACAATTTGTTCTGAATTTGTCTGGCTTTTAAACTTTCGAGAAATATTGAAATTGGCTACACAACTGCTTTCGTTGGATAAATCTTATCTTGTCCTAATCTTACGGATGAGTCTCCATGTCAATGACATCTTCTTTTATCAGAAGCTCTGACTGACCCGGCTTAGCCTGGGTTCGGTGTCGACTTACATTTTCGTCTTCTTGCAAGATTCTGGAGAGGTCCAAACGATCTCCTTTGGAGCGTAATCTCCTTCCGTTGGATAGTTAATGAGTTGCGGATGTCCATTGGGTTATGCGAAGCTTATGAACTGTCGATCCCGATGGTCGGGATCGTGTGCATCCGGCGATTGGAGCAACGTCACATCTGCGTCGAATCAATGTCGAGCTTCGGATTATCTCGGCTGACATCGGTGGTCGAGCGGAATCAGGCGGATGGCTTGCAGAACATCGATCTTTTCAGGGTTTACATTAAAGCGGAATCGAACGGTTGAACTTCGCGGCGATAATAGGCCGAAGTTCCGGATAATTCCGATCGCCGCTGGATCTTGGGCGTGGTGTTTAGCGGAAGGTAAAAACATTGTGTTGAGAGTGTATGAAGGAAGTTACGTGCGAGGATGTGCGCCGCATGTTCATGATCAAAATGCGGTGGCGCCGTCATTGTGCATCAAACCATTTATCGGTGAAGATGATATCGTCATCGGCCTTGGCGTTGTTTGATGCATCAAAAGTCTTGGTTGACATTTTGAAAGCGAGGAGGATTAGAACTACGATGAAAAAAGCGGAAGCTTGTCTGAGCCGTCTGCAACCACGCCGGTGAGCCGCTTTTTGTTTTGCTTGAGGCCTTCCAGCTGCTTTATGGCGAGTGAATTGTTTGCCTGTGGAAATTGCAAGTGTTACTAGATATAAGAATTTTTTTAGGAAAGTGAATGTCTCATTCCTCACTTACCTGCATACGGTAAAACAATCTAGTTTCGTCCATGTTGTAGGCAAAGCTCAAACTGGTCCATTGTCAAACGGATCTGCGGCGGTTCGTCAATCGTCCATGTTGGCGGATCAGACTCTCAAAATGGCGGTAGCGATCATGGCGATTCTTGAATGCTTCCGACGTTTGAGAATTCAAAGGCATCGTGGTAATGATCGAGAAAGAAGATGCCCTTGATGAGGTCACCCGACATGTTGACTTATCACAGTAGGTAAGGAACCTGTACATGCCGTCTCCATCGTGGCTTTGGCGGCGTTGTCGCTTGCGGTCGGTTCGTGTCTTCCTTGCAAGGATGTCTGGCGTTTGATGTCGAAATCATCCCACTATGACACACCATCGTCTCCTTTAACCACATGATGAGATCACTTGAGTGAGGAAGGATTCTTTTTTTTGTGCTCATAGAGTGCAATGCGTACCTCATTGGTCATGTTTGTCTTCTTAGCCATTGTGGTGGTGAGTGTTTGAATCGGGGAAGTGTTTGGTTTGTGGTGCGTTAGGATGGGCAGGGTTAGGTTGAAGGATGTTGTTGCGAGATTTGTGGTGTCGGAGAAACTTTTCCCAGTCTCCCACGCATCCTTGCACTCCTTCCTTGATCTTAGTCACTCCTGTGGGTAGAATGCTCAAAACTCTTTTAGACAAGAGCGATTGGAAGTAAGAAAGCACTTCACTATGCAAGAGAGCTTTACAATACAAGATTGCTTGGGAATCTTGGATCCCTAGTTGGCTTGCTTCCTTGCTTGGTTCCAAATGAGGGGTGAGGTCCCATTTATAGTCCTCCTCTATCCTGGAACAATAGAAAGAATGTTAGAATACTGTTAATAGTTACAGATCATTTCATACCCTAATATCTGAGGTTACAGAGTATTACACTATCAAGAGTTCTCTTGAAGCCTTCCTCCTCCACACTTAAATATGGTGGAACCTTCGAGTCCTCAAGGTTTTCCCATCTTTGAATTCTCACAGAAACTTCCCTCCTTGTGTATAACTAAGAGCATGGTGATCTCCCTTGTTTAGCTCAGTGAGCATCGGTTGGGTGTAGATTATCCGCACCAGCGACAAAAAAAATCAATTAATTAAATGACATCTTTATTAATATCGCATAAGTTAATACAAATACTTGGCAGGAATATCAATTTAGGCATTCTCTATATATATATATATATATATATATATATATATATATATATATATATATATATATATATATATATATATATATATTATAATTTAATATTTTTTTTATTTTTTTAATTCTAGGATCCATAAATATATTTATGCATAAAATTATTAAGAATTTTATAAAAATAAAAAAATATAAGTTGAGATTTTATTATAAATGTTACTATTTGAATGTAAATTTAAAATGAGTTTGAAGGTAGTTAATTTGTAAATATATAAGGATTGAGTGATAGTGTATGTAAAATCTTGTTAATTTTTTTAGAATATTTGAGTCAATTTAATGATAAATTCACACACATAATACTTATAAAAGTTCCCAACCACTAGGTTAAGATTACTTGCATGTAAAAAAAGTTATTGTTTAAAATATTATTGTGATTATTATTATTTATTTAAAAAATTAGATAGTAACTTTTTAATAGTTATCATACTTTATTAGATGAGATATTTTTTGAAATGCTCATATGAGAGATGAAAATACAGTTTTTCAAAATGTAGTTATATAAGTGATAATTATGATGCATTTTGACCCTGCATCATACTACCATCTCAAATAGAGCCTAAAGGTCTGTTTTGGATAGTTGTAGGGTGCAACATTTTGTCTCGTGAGCTCACCACTCGATCGGGCTGGTTACTTGAGCTTATAAATCGAGCTCGAGGTAGCTCGATTGCTTTTCACGAGCTTGAGTTCGAGCAATTGATGGCTTGGCTGACTGTGGCTTTTCGAACCGTTCAAAGCGGTGATATTCCGCGTGGGTTAAAGGCTTTGCCCTAACACTCATGACTCGCAGTCTTGCGTCTCCCCTTTCTCACCTCTTTGAGCTCTCCTCTCTCACATCTCGCCTCCCTTACATCGAGCGTCTCTAGTGCCTTCGCCTTTCTAGCATCTCCTTCGGCTTCAAATCCTCGATCACTTTACGATGAAAGTGATCTTTCAGGTTCGATGTCCTCTTAGTAGATAGCAAATCGACTTGATCTCGGTTGGTCAGTGAGTAAAGATGATACTCATTAAAATCTGCACCATATTTTTACTTTTCTTTGAATCTCTTTGCTTTAGGGCTACCTTGTCTAGCATGAAGTGTAAAGAATAATTAATTTTGATGAAATGTGAAGTCTGAAACTGATTCACTTATATGTTTTGATATTTCTTAATTTTATGTCTGCTCATCTTTGTTATTTTGATTTTATAATGAGATTGGCGTGGTTCTGTGATTTTTTTTGCTCTTCTTTCTATATACTCATTTCTAGGGGTGTGCATTATTTGGTTTTAACCAAAAAACCAAACCGAACTAAAGATTTTAAGTAATTTGGTTCATTTTTGAACTTAGTAATTTGGATTTTGGATTTAATTAATGAAAACTTTGGTTTTTGGTTTTTGGATTGGTTTGTTAAATAAAATTTTGGATGGAACCAAATAAACCAAAGTAATTATATGTATTACGATATTATTAATTTATGTATAATAGGTTTATCTATTATCTTATTTTATTT
The DNA here is from genome assembly GCA_021442155.1 of Cymbidium sinense. Taxonomy (NCBI): domain Eukaryota; kingdom Viridiplantae; phylum Streptophyta; class Magnoliopsida; order Asparagales; family Orchidaceae; genus Cymbidium; species Cymbidium sinense. Next base: position 140,648,594 of record CM038223.1, on the reverse strand, counting down.
ATTTTTGAATACTTGATGCTTTTGTAGGACCATTATCAATTTTCAAATATTTTGGTCTCATAATATGGTAATATGGTTCCATCAACTTAAGTTCAAAATATTGTTGGGTAAGTAAAATTAGTTTTAAATATTTTTTATGAAGTAATTAATTATATTTTTTTTATTATATTTATGTTATTTTCTTATTGCTTTATATGATAAAAAATCATGCAAATAATTTTAAAATGTAACTTGGTTTATCCAAAAGTAAACCAAAATAACAACATTATTATTTGGTTTGTTTGGTTTTATTTTATTTGGTGGTTTGGTTGATATTTTGAATCCAAAACCAATCGGTTTTAAAAATTTATCATCCAATCCATCTAAATCAACCAAACGCACACCCCTACTCATTTCCTTACAATGTATATGGAATAGAGAGAGTGGTTTCATGATTTTCGTTTCTATTCTTAGGCTGGTTTTCTTTTCTATATGCTATAATGGCTCTTTTATTGGTGTTAATAAATTGATTTTACGATGACTTCTCTGTTGTAGTGAATTACAACAATCTTTTGATATTTATCATTTGATAGACATCAGAGTGTTGGGTACTTGGGTTGCAAGCATACAGTGAGCAATTTGGTAATTATAAATTATATAATATTTAGGGTTTATCAATTATTTTCTTCATTCTATAATGAACAATAATTTATCATTTTTATTTTAGATTAAAAATGGCCACACCACCACTTATAGATGATGAGTCGTTGGATGTAAACAGGATAACCGATTTGTGGAGTCATATTGATAACAACAATTTAGATGATGATACTTATGATGGGAAAATGATATTATTAATGATTTGGTTGATAAGGGTGATAATGATCTTGATCTTGAAAATCCAATTGAGATAGGAAAAGAAAGAAAATATCATGTGTTTGGGAGGAATTTGAAAAGAAGTTGTTCTTCCTGATGGTCAGAGAAAAGGAGAATATTGTAATTGCAAGAAAAAGCTTGCTATAGGCAACACTGGTACAACCACACAATTTAAGAGACACTTAGATCAATCTGTGGCTAGAATGCACATGATAATGAAGCAAAAAAATTTACATTTCCAGCCAAAAGATTGTGATAGTTCATTGGAAACAAATTAGGGGGGATTTACTCCAACAACTTTTAAGTTTGATCAAACAAAAGTAAGGGATATGATTGCTCACTATATTTTGATTAATGAGAAACCCTTATCAATTATGGAGGAATTTGAATTTAATCTTGTTTTGAAATCCATGTCACCATATTTTTCAAAACTTTCAAGAATAACTGCTCATGCTGATGTGACGTTAGTATATGAAAAAGAAAAAAAAATTAAAGAACACATTGAATTGCATAAATAGAGTGAGTTTTACTACTGATATTTGGAAATAAAAAAATCAGAGGATATCTGTGATGAAATTTTTATGAGAGATTTTTAAAGGATAAATATACTTCCATCTTCATTCTATAAATAAAATGAAGATATATATATATATATATATATATATATATATATATATATATATATATATATATATATATATATATATATATATATATATATATATTATGCATTTTGATACCACGTAGATGTAGATGTTCTTATGATGGATTGACATTGAGGAGATGTACTATCTCGAAAGATAAAAGTAACCACCCTATAATGGACTTAATCACCTCAACAAGGACTCCTAAGGATAATGGGTCCGGATGTGTACCAAAGATTCTTCCCCTACTTTACATAAAAAAAGTAAAGTATGATTTATTTTAAATCGAGTTCATTAAGTTCCCTATAAGGGCAAGCCCCCATAGTTAATTACATCCTAAGGAATGAGATCCCTTAGGAATACTCTTGATTAAGGTAAATGATCATTGTCTCCAAAGATTTCAATAGGTAGGACTATTAATTGATTAGTTTGTTTCGAAAGATCAAATGAGATTGATCAAAGAGAGGGAGTTATTATTGAAGCCAAATGAAGATAAGTAGGAAATTCTCACGATGCTAGAAAACCTAGTGAGCATCTCAAACTATCATATAGTTGAGCTTTATATTTTTGAAATTGAATTATTCATTTGAGTTGACTTTTTATTAACAATTTAGGGCTTATGATTCCACAACACAAGATTATAGAAATGCCTAAGAGGTGAGGATTTATGCTTATGACCCATAGAAGGGAGAAGCAACCTCAGAACCTAAATCTAGGGAGCTTTGGAAAGAGCTGAAAGCACGACCTAAATCTAAGGCGACAATGGGTTTTTCGTTTGCCTCTATAAGAGAGGACAAACCACTGCTTGGACTTATATAATTGCGGGGTGGCCAACTAACTCCTTCTACTATTTTAAATTCATGTAGGCAAGTCATATGCTTTATGCAAGATAGTTAGGTTGTTGTTTAAACTCACTCCCTAAAGAGACTAGATCATGTAAGGGCATGCTTCAAATGACCTAAATCTAATGAAAATCATATTACATGTTTTTTTTTGGACAATCATTTGAGTCACGCTTATAGGATTCATATGCCTAATGCATGAGAAGTAATATTATTAGCCAAAATCAACGAGAAGGGAGGAGGTGTGTTTTTATCATGGCTCTCAGTTAAGCCAGTTTCTCACGGCAAGGTGGAAGCCCTCAAGAGTAAAAAATAATATGCATTTGTGTATGATATTATAAAATAAATACTCATCCAGCTAAGGGGTTGCTAATTCTTTTATCTTGATTTTTAGCCTAAGCTTTAGATGAGGTTATGAATTCTTTATTTTAGTTTTGAATTGATTAATTTGGTAGAAAATTTATTTTTTCCTAAGATCCTAATCCACATCCAGGCCATACATCAAGTAAGAAAGAAACTAGGAAAATGATGTCATCTTAATGCACAAGCTAAAAAAATCATAAATCAATTTATAAAGCTAACACAAAAGAATAATAGGCCATTCGTGGTCGGGCATAACCGCATAAACCCAAAAATAAATTGGGTAGCTGAGCTCTACCCTTATACAACCCAGATTATAATTAAGCAAGAAATTCATTGTTATGGGAGTCATTAAGCTTCATTTCTCCATTCTTCTTTTCTTCTTTCTTCTTCTTTTATTCTTTCTTCTTTGGTTCCTTCTTTTGGATGGTTGGAAGGTAGTTGCTCCAAAGGCTTCACATGGTGCATAAGATGAGATCTTATGACCAATGCTCATCCTAATCTCCCATAACAAACATTCCAAAATTCTAATTATAAAAATACATGAAAAGGAAAAGTAAATATGGCTAACACCTACAAAATTGAGATTAGCTAAACAAATCACTCAAATCCGAGGCATGTATATTAGACTTAGCACCCTACACATGGTTAACCAAGTTCACATAGCCTATTGTATTATGCTTAGGGGTATGAGCACACATAAAAAATAATTATATTTTTTATTAGCTTAAGCACAATCCACATAGAAAATAATGATTAGACTAAATCATCCTACCATTCATTCTATGGACATTCACTCTAACATCTAGACTAAAACATATATCACAAAACAAAATCAAACATCAAACCATGCACCACCCTAATCTAAAGCTAGAAGTGGTAACTTAGTCTAATGTGCATGCTTTAGAATATTTGTGTAGTATGCTTAACTATGACTTTAAGGTTTGGGTTTTCTAAGTGTGAAGATGTTCAACTTAGATGGGTGGTTTCATTTAAGTGTTTAGTTAATTTGGGTTGATTTTATTATATATTTTTGGTTTGGTTTAAATGAACCCTACAATGAATTACTAAGTTTTAAAGAGAGGGAAAAGAGAAGATAACTTCTCTTTCCTTCCCTACCTTAAGTAATATCTAAGGTGGATTCATGTTTAGTTTTATTTAGTGGATGTTTTATTATGTATTTTAATTAACCATAAGTTTAGATCAATTCTAAACAAACCTATTCAAAAAGAAAGATATTTTAAGATTAAGTAAAGTGAACTAATTTCATAAAACATACATCATTTCATTTCTTTCTCAACATGTATAACATGCACATGAATGAATCTTAAGCATATCTATACATACAAATGAGAATTTTTAACACACTTTATAATGAATGCTAAGTAGTTTACTTAAGAAAATTTGAATGCTTATGATGCATGATTTTCATTAAGTAGAAAAAGGGGTTTCTTATCCAATTTTCACATGCACATGAATGTATGAAAGGCATAAGTGAGTGATGCCATTGTTAACCGAGGGGTGTAAGGTACAAGACTTAAAAGCCTCACCCAGGGTTGTCCCTAATATACCACTTTCCTTAAATACAAGCATATGTACAAAAGAAATGAATGGAAAAGAAAAAAAATGCAAAAGTTTGTACTTGATTATTTATTTTGTTTATGCAATTTATATGTACAAGTGTAGATATCCTTCTTAAGTAATAGCATAGGAATAAATAGGAAATGGAATTAGGCAAGTGTTAGGTTCTTTTCAAATGAACTAAACACTTTACCAAATCTATTCAAAACTACTAAAAGAGGAGAAGGAAAACTACACTAAGCACATCCTTATATTTTACTCACATGCAAGCTTATAAATAAAATATAAGTAACACACTTTCAATTTTGGTAATTGATTCATATATTTTGAAAATAATTTGGATTTAATAGTGATAATAGCCACTCATATTTCTATTTTTAGCCAAAACATGCAATTTGACATAAAAGAAAAATTTCACTTTTTATTTTGATTTTGAAAAGAATGCATGAAATTCATATAATACATTTAGCATGTTGGGAAGAACTAAAATGATGAAAGCATGTAAACACATTCACCCTAATTAATTCTAAAGACAATCTTATGAAATAAGAAAGCTTAAAACAAATCAAATTATTTTTAAAGAAGGTTTGTTTTGTTTGAGTTTGATTTAATTTGAGAAATGTGAGGTGAGTTTGCTGTTCTTAACCCATTCCCACATGTATGATTTAAATTCAATTTTTTAGATGATTAGATCCATTTTATATTTTGATTAGGTTAAGGTATGAATTAAGTGTTAATTACCCCCATACCACTTAGCATATTTAACCAAATAATGAGCCAATGAGATGACATAAAACTCACAAGGAATTTAAATTTTTAATGCACCTAGGAAGAAAAGGCTAATGGCTCATGATTAATGATAATTAAACTAAGGGTTTAACTTAAGTAATTTCATAACCCTCTCACACATGTGAGTTAGATTTTGATTTTCTTAATGTACTTAGGCTCTTAAACACCTAAGCATCTATCAAGATAGATTAATTAAGTTTTGGAAAGTTTTAGAATTTTATGAAATTAATTAAGGGGTAGTGAATTAACCCTTTTTAAGGATGGATTAAGAAGGAAGAAAGGGGTTTAGGGAATATCTCAAGGAAAGTATCCCAAAATTATTTCTAAACCTCACATTCACTTAATCAAAACTTAATTGACTCAATCGAGGGTTAAACCACTAATTATGCCTTAATTAAGCTTAATTACATTAGTGTAATTAAGGAATGAACTAGCAATTCCCAATTAAGCCACCAATAAATCCCAAGAAAATTAGGGAGGGAGTCATCCCACTAATTAAGCACAAAAGTTTGGGATTAATCAGAGGAGTAATTAAAGGGTAATTAACAAAATAACATTCCAATAAAACCCAAATTTAGAGAAAAATGCTATCAAAATCCAGTGAAATTAATTTTAAAATATTTTATGTTCAATTATCTTTCATATGCAATTTATTTCATTATTTTTTGATTTTTCTACACTTAGATATGAATTTTAGAATTTGGTGATTAATTAGAAAATAAAATCCTAATTATATTATTAATCCATGGTTTCGGCGTACATATGGCAATTTCCCACGTCAGATCGCTTTCATGGCGTACTGCTTTCTCCTCAACCCGTCCAAGGATCGATGCGAGATTAAAAGAGGATATGGGAGGAAATTATGGATATTACATTTTAATCTTGACATCCATCAAAATGGATGGATGGCGATTCATCTCCTCGAGCCATGGAGACCATCCATGTTGTTTGAATGATCAGCTCAATTGAGCTTATGGGATGAAATCACACCATCAACATGCATACAGAACATCTAATGGCTAGATCAACCTATGAAGTTCACTTCACAAAGGACCAACATACATTGATTAAGCTCAAAAAAATGGCATACCGGGCCGAATCCTTGGAGAAGCTTTGGTTGAGAGAAGCTTTTTTGTTTGAGTTGATTGAGTGGATGCTTCTATGGGTCAACTCCTCCCCCTTGAGCTCCTGAATTGGATCTTCCTTGGGAACTTGGGAAAGAGCTTGGGCAAGACTTGGTCCTCAGTGGGCAGAAGGAAGGGTGGGTTGAGGTTGAGTGTGAATTCAAATAGCTCCCTATTTTCAAGTGATGAAAATCGAGAATGGAGATTTCAAATCCCTCTAGAGGAAGACTCTCTAAGGCTTTCTATGCTTCAAATCTGAGGAAAGTGAATTGAATTGAATTAGGGGAGTATATCTCCCCTTGATGGCAGAAGGATTGTGTGCCATTTTGATCCAATTGCTCATTGAATGGGTTTGTTGCCATTTAAGATGTCCTTGAATTCATTTTGGCCAAGGAGTGGAATGGTGAACTTCCCATGTGTTTGAATTGAGTGTAAGGAGAATTCCATGTGCTCCATTTCATGGCATGTGGTCAATTTTTCCATTAGGCTAGGTTGGGTGAACCACGCTCCTCAGTGTTCACTTGGATCACTAAGAGGGTGCCAAGTGATTATAAAGAGGATTTGACCAAATTCTAAGTGGAATTGGCCAAAATTTACCCTATGGCCTAGGGTAAAATGGTCATTTGACCTTGATTTCAGTTTGGGTATGTTTGATATGATGAGAAAATAGGTTTGGCCAAGTTTCATTGAATTTGGAGTTGGTTTGATGTGATTTGGCTCATGTTGACCCATTTAGGTCAAAATGGGTCAACTTAGGTCAAGTTGACCAAATGGTCAAATTGGGTCAAACCAAGGTTTGGGTCAAGTTCATATGACCATTTGAAATGTTTTGGTGGCTTTGGTTTGATTCAATTTGGTTTAGGTTTGAATTTGGTTCATATGATTTCATTTAGGTCAAATGGGTCAAGTTGACCAATTTGACCCATTTGACTATTTGAGCTAGGTCATGGGTAGGTTTATTTTGGTTGGTCATATGAAAGGGATTGGTATCTTTATTTCCAATCAATTTTGGTTAAATTTTGGCTCAATTTGACCCTTTAGGTCAAGTTGGGTTCATGGTCAATTGGGCTAGGTTGGTTGAATTGAGGCTTTGGTCAAGTTCAAAAATTTTGGAATGAACTTGACCCATTGGTTTCAATCAATTTGGCTTAGATCAAGTTTTGACACATTTTGACTTTTTTAGGTCAAGTTGGGTCAACTTGGGTCAAGTGGCTAGGTTAGCTCAAATGTTGACTTGGTCAAGTTCAAACATTGGTGAATGAACTTAGATCATTGGTTTCAATCAATTTGTCCTATGGTGGATTTTGGCTATGTTGGGTTTTATTTTGGCTAAGTGTTGACTTGGTCAACCCTTGGTTTGACTTGGTTTGACCCAATTTGAGTGATTGATCATCTCTGATGATTGTTGATCATGATGAGAGGCTTAGGTGAGTTTGATTCAATCCAATTTGGTTAGGATTAGAATTTTTGCTCATAAGGGTACTTTAGGTCACTTTGGGTCAAGTGAGCCTAAGTGGGTCAAAATGGCGTCAAAGCTTGATTTGAGTTTGATTGAACTCACATATGGACTTATGATTGAAATATAAATCCATTTGCAAGTGGTTTGAAGTCAAATGATGGGTTTTGATTCATTTGATAATTTCAAGTTCAAGGTGAACATGAAATGGATTTTGGCTTGATTTTGAATTGAGTTTTGGTTAAGTGATTGAAGTTTGTTGTATTATATTTGGATTCATGATTGAAGGATTGATTGAATCATGAAGAAAAATCAAGAGTTTGGCTTGATTTGAAGTGATTTGCTAAGTTCAAGAATTTGACTTGAAACTTAGGTTGATTTTGATTGAATTTGAGTTTGATTTTGGAGTTGGTTTTGGTTGTTTGAATTTTATTTATATATAAATGAGAATATAAATGGGTTATGAGAAAATTTCATGAATTTGAAGTGATTTGAACATGATTTAGGCTAAGTCCTTAAGAGAAAATCAAAGTGACTTAGGAAAGATTTTGAATTAAAATTTTGGATTTAGTTTGATTGATTTGAATTTATATTTCATTTATATATGTGAATATAAATGAGAATATAAATGAGTTGTAGAAAATTTATGAATTTGAATTGATTTGAAGATGATTTGGCTAAGTCCTTGAAGGAAATCAAGGACTTAGGAAAGATTTGGAATTTGGAATTTAGATTTGATTTGAATTTATATTTTATATGTGAATATAAATGAGAATATAAATAGTTATGGAAAAATTCATTTGAATTGATTTGAAGATGATTTAGGCTAAGTCCTTAAAGATTGAATGACTTGGATTTTGAAAGAATTTCAATCATGGATTTCAATCATGTGGCATTGATTTGAGTTTGGATAAAATCAATTAGGTTGAATTTAATTTAGGTTTGATGTTGATTTGATTTGGAGTTTGACTTGAAGGAAGGAAGTGAGGAATGTGGTTCAAGCTATAGGGTAGGCAAATTTTTCCTAACACCCCTAAGGCATGACCTATTCTATGGCTAACTCTTCTAAGTCTGGGGTAGGTTGGTGTCACTAATGTGTCTTAAGACTAAGGATCTTAAAATCTAAGAGAAGTCCTATGATGGAGGGGTTGAGCTCACTAAAAATGAGGTCAACAAAGGGCTAGGTGTGGTGTGTGACAAGGAACACTTGGTGTTGACAAAACAATCAACAACACTAAATCACAAGCACTAAAGATGATCTACTCCCAGCGAGTGTAGAAGGAATCAGAACTTAGTGCAATGTAGCTCTACTTATATCAAGGACATAAGAGAGGGAAGGAGGAATCCACTAGGATAGTATGTGAACCTTCCTAAAGCGGTTCAAGTCATCCATGAGGATGAGAGGTTTGATTTGATTTGAGTCTCAGTTTGATTTGATTAATTAAGTTTGAGGGGTGTTTAATTTTTTAGATTTGGATTTTTTGAGATGAACCTTGGTTTTGATGGATGCAGTAGAACCATGGAGGCATAGAACTAATTCATTTACCAATCAAAGGGTAGTCTACTAAACACCTAAGGACTAGCCAACCAAAGGGATGCCTCTTTATGTACACTATCTAGGAAGAAAAAGTAGGCTTACATCTCCAGTGGGAACTAGTTCTTTGGGGTAATCTATTGGCAAGGCAACGGATTGAACCCAACCTAGGGCTGACTTTTGAGTGAATGCCAGGGGACTTAGATCAACTCAAAGATAGTCAAGATTAATTTCATTTTAGATTTATTTTGATGGATTCATTGGTTTGGGATGGATCATCATCTTGAGAAGGAGCTTATATATAGGCCTATCTCATTTGGTAGGGTAGCTTCCAATGGAGAACTATCAAAAGGTGCCAATCAATTGAAGGGAAGAAAGCTCGGGGACTCACATCTTACAAAGACCAGGGTGATCGATTGCTTTGGGAAATAAATCAAACCACTGACATGTTGGTTTTATAATCATGCTAGAAAAAATGCATCATAGTCTTACATCTTAAAGCAGAATGATAGGGATGCGATTGTAAATAGATTGACCTAACACGAGTGAGTGCCGACCTGTGGACTTATCTCAACTCAGTAAGCAATTCCTATAGGAGTTCTCACTGACACCGCCCTAAAGATAGATGCTGGGAAAAGGGGCCCTTTGGGGCTTGAATTCTAATCAAGTTTAATTAAATTTGTTTATCATGGACCTATTAGTTTGAGGGATCAAATTGAGAAGGAGCTTATATCACCTAGACCTATCTCAGATTTATAACCAAGGGAGAATCTACACATCCTACCGAACAAATTCTCCAACCATGGGTGGCTTGGAAAGGGGGACTATCCAATCCAACAGTAACCCAGGTAGTGTCTAAATGGGGTCGCAAAGGACATGATCCAAATAGAGTGCCCACAGGGGATGGGGCCACTAAGGGCTTAATCCAAAACCCTAGAGAAGATGACATGGCTAGACATATATTAAATAGGTATTCGGTGGCCAACTCAAGGAGAAAGTGCGGGGACTCACATTTGCCAAGAGTGGTGTATCCACGTGAGTCAGTCGCATAGCAACATCAACCAACCTAAGGTGCCCGTTAGTTTGCATCAGCCTAGAAGAAAGCTCGGGACTCACATCCTCCTATAGCGGAAGATGGATATAGTCTCTTCGGCTCGACAAAGCTATCACCTAGGGGTGAATGCAGGGAAGACTTATATCAACTCAAATAGTAGTCAAGAGGAAAGGAGCCTGGGACTTATCCTAAACCTCAAATATACTCAACCTAGTTAGATCATGATGATTAGTTCAAGAAGAAAGCATGGGGACTCACATCTTTTAAACAAAAATCAACATGAGGTACTATCGTAAGGAAGTCTACCATACTAACAAGCTCATTTTAAATGGTCAAGTTAGAAGGGGGGACTCACATCCTCCAAATAAGTGACCACTGGGGTGACATACTAGGGTAGTATGTAGACCAAGAAGAGTAGCTAATGAGTGAGTGCCACAGGGCTTTTCCCACATCAAAATAGCGAGATAAATATATGATTTATTTTTTTTTGTGTTAAAGGAATAGGATGCCGGGGACTTTACACCTACCTTAAACACGCTGGGATTTTGATGAAATGGTGCCAATGGATAAACCGGATTCCCACCAAGAAAGGATGCTTGGGTTCTCTTACACCTAACTTTATTGTGCTAAATAGATGCCTCTCGGGTTCTCTCACACCTATTCTAATAGTCGAGATTGTGTTTGTGTTGTGAAAGAGGGATAGGATGCCAGGGGACTCTTACACCTACCAAAACACATCATGGAGGATTCAAGACAAGCAAACAACTTTCAAAAAGAAGAGAAGATTTTGATGAAATGGAATCATTTTTGTCTTGATAGAATTATTTTCAAACATGATTTATTTCATGGGTAATATTTCTTAGATAGAGCCCATTAAAGCATCGTGTTCCCTTTACAATCAATAAGTCGATAAGATCCTCCTTGTAGCCTTCTCTATGATAGGGGCCTTCCCAAGTGGGTTCAAACTTGCCTCCCATCTTTCATGCAACATTGGTCTCCTTAGACTAAAGTTCCTACTTAAAGACCTAGGTGACCAGCTTGTTGAGCTTGAATCATTTTGGCCTTGTACAACTCGAGGTTTTGCATGAGGTGACTCCTCCAAACCTTTGAGCTCTTCTAACCATACTTTGCATTCTCGCTCATAAGTGATCTTGTTACCCAATGCTATCCTTAGTGATGGGAGTTGAACTTCTAAAGGTGTAGAACTCGCACCCATACACTAAGAAAATGGGGTAGATTGAGTTGGAGTTGGTATGTGGTGGTAGCCCACAAGGCTTCAACCAACCACCATTCCATTATCATCAAGAGTCTTCTTTAGTATTTGGATGAGAGTTTTGTTGAATGCTTCGCTAAGCCATTTGCTCTAGTAGATAGATGGAGTATCTCCAATCTATACATGTCTCTAAGTTGATCTTGGTGCTTTTGAATGCAATACCATTATTATATATAATTCATCGAGGCACCCCATATATATGGTTCCTAAAAAAACTAAAGCACATGCCGATGTGACCTCTGAGTGGGATTGCCTCGCCACTTGGAAAAGTAGTCGGTGGCGCTAAGATGAATAATGCCCTTGGAAGAAGGAGGATCGATCAGACCCACAATGTTGGTATCCCAACACTCAAATGGCCATGAGGCCAATGTAGGGTGCAGAATGTTGGTGGTGGAGGACCACCATGTGTACCGACATCGATGGCATCTCTAGCTACATCCATGCTATAATCATCAAGGCAGAGTATCCTAGTCTCTTGATCTTCATCTTCATCTTCGGACCGATTGATGTGCTCATGACCAATGTACCTCGATTATAATGCCAGCATGTCATGTTTGTCTAATGTAACCACATTTGGTCAAAGGACCACAGATAGGGTGCCATCAACGAGCATAGAGAGAGCTCTCTGGTTCACCTGATGGGCTTGTGACTTTTTCGAGGTAGTTTACGTGTTCAAATAGTCTATGAACGGGTTGCCTCCAATCCATCTCCTTGTCCATAAAAACAACCTCCCTTCAAGAGAAAGTCTCTGATGAGTTCAACATCAATAAGGGATAGACTTGTCTATTTTGGACCTTATTGAAATGGACTCATCTTCGACATGCCAATTCTTGGCAAGTTTGGCCAAAGCATCTGCTACTGTTCTCGCTGGGGAACCTTGTAGATGGTGACTTTAGAATTTGGGCCAACATCATGGTATACTCATGGTAATGATGAAGCTTGGGTTTGAGAACCTTGTAAGACCACATCATTGATGACCAACCGAGAATCCCCAAAGATGTTGATGCTCTGACATGATAGTGATGGCTAACCTAGACCAATCAAAGCCTCATACGCTTTATGGTGCATGGGTTGGAAAGATAGTATGAGAATCTCATCACATCATCTGAGTTAGAGAACTATTCCTACCCTACCTTTCCTCGAAGAGTAGATCATGGTGCTTCCCTTTATGAAAAGAAGGCACCATCAAAATACATCTCCCCTTGTCCTCCTAAGTTCATGATTTATCATGGGAGATCATCACTAAGCGAGAATCAACAGAAGTGGGTGTACTACTAAGAAATCTAGTGCTTGTCCTTTTATCACACGAGGGTATGAATGTGATCAAATTGTGAGAATCATGGACCATCATGCCAAATGTCCGATAGTTGGCGTGTCATGAGATAGGGATTGGTTCTAGATCAAGTTCACCTTATGAGAAAGCATATAGTGCCATAGCTTTTGAGAGCAAAGATCAAAGCTAATATTTTTCAATAGGTGGATAATTTGCTTCGAGAATAAGATGATGACGTGAGGTAGTAGAGAGTGTTCTCTTCCTTCATCATTGGCTTGGGCCAATAGAGAGAGTCATCCAATGCAAGAAGTGTAGATGAGTGGCCCGGATGGGGCTAGAATTGGCTTCACCAAATACCGCTTGATGTCTTCAAAGGCATACACTTGTCATCCCACTTGAACTTGGCATCCTTTTGACAAGTGTTGAGAATGGCTTGCATCTCCTAGGTTGGAGATAAAGCATTTTAGATATGCAACCATCCTTGGAAAGGATCTGAGTTGAGTTAAACTCTTAGAGGTGGCATTTCTAAGATAGCTTTAATCTTTTTGATCTATTTCTATTCCCCTGTGTCAACAACAAAAGAATTTCCGCTACTCAAATGCACACTGGGATTCATTTTGAGGTTATATTATCTTAATTCAAAACTACTACTCAAGTCAAAGAGATGGTCTTCCTTTTCTCTGCTTGACTACTAGATCATCAACATAGCACTCAACCCGATGATGGATGAGTTCATTGAAGATCTGAGTCATGCTGGTATGTAGCACCAAAGATTTTAAGGTCAAAGGCATGAACATAAAAAGATTCTTGGGGTTCAAAAAGTGTTTCTTTCATCTTCGTGAGACATCTTGATTTATTGTATAGATGACCCATCCATGAAAGAGAAGATTGCATGAGATGAGGATGTCCACCATTTAGTATAGGAAGAGGAAACTCATCCTTAGGACATGCCTTATTTAAGTCCCTAAAATTGCATATGTGAATTTGGCCATTCTTCTTCTTAACCGACTTAGCTAACTAGGTAGATATTTTTCTTCCGATGAAACCAACATCGATCTTTCTTTAAATGACCGTTGTTAATTTCTAATCGCATGCATCTAGGAGCTTGCTTAATAGGGTAGTGATCTATTGCTAGCTTGTGGACTTCTATGCGAGATAATCCGCATCTCTTCATAACTCCATGCAAGTAGTCTTTAAACTCCAGCCTAACTAAGTCATTGGTTTCTTCTTCATTCAAGAATAAAATGATGTACGCATGGATTTTCTTCTATCCCAGGTTGATTTCTTTAAGCTTGTCAATTATTGAATGGATCTCCTTCAAATTCTAGGTGCATCTTGATTTGGAGATCATTTGATCATCCGAGGTTTCTAAACACACATTCTCATAAGAGTTGGTGTTGTGTGAAAAGAACCTATCGACTCAAATGATTGGTAACAAAAGCAGTAATCATCATCATCGACCGGACCCACTATCAATCCTAATCCACTCTTGATTGTGCTTCCCGCAGTATTCCATAGCTTTTCAAAGTACTGACCTATGCTGACCATGGGAACTAAACCTTTCAGTATAAGATTATGAACACAAGGTGAGTAAAAGTCAAATGGTAATTCCATTAATTCTTTAAATGAATATCCTCAAGTTCTACATCAACTTCGTGGACTTGAGGATGATGATCCCAAAAAGAATCTCTTGCTTCATATCACTGGAAGACTTAGGGCTTCTTAACTACTAAACCTTCAACTTTTGAGATGAAAGTGAGGTTAGAGCTAAGGTTCCCAACCCCTAATAGTCTCATAAACTGATACTTTGCTTTGTCCGAGGCTCCTCTTCGCCACCTTGGATCAAAAGTCACCTCTAATGGAACCCACTAAGAGGGGTTGGTTGGTATACTAATCACATTAGACTCATCCTCCGAGGATTCCAAGTCTATGTGAATAGTAGGGTACTATGAACTGAACATGAACCTCCTATGATGCCAACCAGGGGTCTTCCACCGAACTACCTCTATTTTACACTACCTGTGGAGGTTGAGTCATCCTACCCACATGTCCATATGATGGAATGAACTGGGTGGAATGTGATATGCGATCTACTTCTTCTTCAATTCCCCTTTCTCACTTGATTTTCATTTTTCTTTCTTTTTTCTTTTTCTTTTTTCTTCATTTTTTTTTTTGAATTTGAATTTTGTCCAAGTTCATGAGAAAGGGTGTTTTGAGGAAGATAGTAGGTCATCCTCATAAATCTCAACCTCTAACTAAAATGGCTTTTCATCTCCATTGACATGGTATTCAATCCCATCCTTTTGAACTTGATGCAATCGATGGAGGGAGGATGGAATTATCTTGTTGATGTATCCAAGGCCTACCAAGACAAAGTAGTGAATGAAGTATTGAATCAATGATGTAAAACTTGGCTTCAGTCTTCCAGTCACCTATCTCCAAAGGTAACACTATGGAACCTAAAGCCGCTCACCTTGTTCATTGAATCCTCTCAACATCATCTGATCTCCTCAGAGTGTGGAGATGTTGATCCTCAAATAGGCAAGGTATTTAGACTCATAATGTTCACCGATGCACTGATCAATGAGAACTGCAAGTCAATCCCATGTCAACTGATGTGAGAGGGTTGTCCCAAGTCCCAAAGAAGGTCTTCATCTGAAAGTGATCCTGGGCTTCTTTTGTAATGTGCCTCCTCACCAATAGCGTCACCGAAGCTGCATATCTCGTGATCAAGGAGAGCCTGATTAATGATTCCCTCATCTCTTGGATAAGACAAGGGCATCATATATGCTTAGCTTAGATGACAACTTTATGAGAGAGACATTGTAGTCCACCTTGGGCTAATCCTCCAAGCATATCCAAGGGTGGAGCATTATCTTTCGCAATGACTTATTTTCTCTATCTTGAGGTGTTTACCAGAGGTAATTGCCATTGATTTCTGAATCTCTAATGGGTAATGATTCTATTAAAATTCGATGATCAAGTATTTATCTCAAGAGGTGAACCCATAGTATAGAGAAAAGTCCAACTTTGAATTAGAGGAAGATTGAATTATTATAGTTATTTTGACTTGAAGAGTTATCATTAAGAATAAAAAGATAACCCATCAAAAGTGATGTAATTCAAGCTAGCTTTATTCTTCAATTTCTTGGATTTTATGGAGGTACAAAGTAGAAATCAAGTAAAGTAGGGTAAGGGATTTGATGCCCTTATCACCGATACAAGAGTTCTACTAGTAGAAGAAGAAGAACTAAAAGTGAGGAAGTCAATGTGGTAGCAATGATAGATTGGAGGCTGGACTCAGTCAATGGTTGCGGGCTATCTGCTAACACCGCCGCTATCGAGCTCCCTTTCCTCGAGTTGCTGCAACTTGCAAACCTTCCTTGATGTTGAGGTTTGAGACTCCACTGCAAGAAAGTTTCTTAATCTTCTAATGATCGTTTTAGAGGTTTTGGATAAAGAGATATCCCAACCTTCTTTGGTTTTGGAAGGATCACAAGTATCCCTAAGGATTACCCTAATGAAACTGGATGATGGTTGTTCCACAAGGTTTTCCTTCGAGATAACTACAACATCGGTCTTGAAGCTATGTTCAAGCCAGTCCTTAAATGTGAAGCAATCCTCCAAAACATGACCTAGCATATGGTGGTAGGGACAAAAGTTAGGATCATGGCTTTTGCCCACTTTGGTCTCCCTTCTGTAGCTAAAATCGGCTTCTTTAAGAGATTCTTAAAGATCTTCGACCTCTTAAATGAATAAGGTTTGTTAAGTTTATCTAAAAGAGTAGGTGGACCATAGCTACTGGTGTATGTGTGCCATTACCGATGGTATGGTGAGAAGCGGAGTATGAGCTCATGGAGGCAGGGCTTCCCTGGTGGTGGCAAAGGAGGTGGAAGAAGGCCGAGGTCATGGTCTCGACCGATCTTTGGTTGCTTCCCTTATCCACCTGCACTATTTCCCAGCTTCTTCTCATAGACCTTCTGTGGCTTTGCTTTGGGCAACTGGTCTTGAAAAGGAAACTATTTGACCTTTCCTTGTAGACTAACTGTCTTATTGATTAGCTTCTCAAATATTTTGATAGTGAATCCCTTAAGCATGAAGGCGATCGGGTCATGTATATTATTTAGAAGAATCTCAATGGCATGCTGCTCAGATAGTTACAGCTCACATTTCATACTCAGGTTATGCCATCTGAGAATATAGTCAACAAAGGACTCACCTGGGTGTTGTTGTGCTACAACGAGATCACCAATAATAATCCTTTGCTAAGCTCCAACAAACCTCTTGATAAAGAGTTGCTCCAACTCAACAAATGTCTTTACTAAACCATTGGAAAGTTCAACATACCAATCAAAAGCTATCCCGCTAGCTACTAAGAGGAATAGTAAAGCGTCACCGCCACATTGCAATAACAACCCGGTGTGCAATATGCCGCTTTTTTCACCGCCATCAAAACTTTGAAGGAAGGTGGCACAAAACCCTTGGGATATTGATTGCATCAAATTCCTCCGTAGGGTCTACCCTTTGAACTGATGATCCTCCGCTTGAGCCAACACTTCCTTCACTCGCTCAACCATGATCTGATGTCTTTCTCTATGGAGGTACTTTCCACTACCTTCCTATACATGCTAGTGCTACCTTGCTCGATGGGAGGTAAAGTCTTGCCTGGGTCTAAGACATGCACTAGCTCTGGCTGACTAATCTCAGTTGTAGTAGGATGAACTACTGAGGCTTATTTTTGAAGTACTAAAATTGCTACTAACAAGTCCTCAAGCTGCCTCTCCATCCTATATATTTGTTCATCTTTCTATTTTAAGTGATATTAGAGGTGTTGGGTTGATTGGTGTCTTCTCAACCTCATCACCTTCCATAGTCGCTCGAAGGGATCTCGTATCTACCATTCAAACCCCAACCAGTCTAACAAATCATCTTGTTGGGATCAAAGCCGATCTTCTCATCATCACCAATCATACCTATTTCTTTTTCATAAGATAATGTGCCACTATGTCCTCTAAGAGAATGATCAATTTAAATAGTAAAATGATTTTGGCTAATCGGTGTGATCACTGTCATGTACCGAGGCAACCTCCTCCCGAGAGAATCAATCCTATGAGGACTCATTGGAAGAGACACACCGCCACTAACTAGGGTGACACTCTAGAGGTTCTACTATCATGGGTGCAACTGGGCTATCATCTGCTCCCTCTACAACAGCTGCAACCATCTCTATGTCCTGCTGAACTGGTGGTGTTGGTGATGGGACAACCACTATGCTTTGAGGTCTCCATTCACTTTGCACCACAACTGGGGCAGGAGGTCGAGTAGGAGAGCTAGACCCCACCATAGTAGGCGGTGTAGATGGAATGAGATCTTTTGGCCATAGCTGGATCACCAATGAGGTTCTCTTCTCCCCAGATGTGGCCTTCATGGCCTTCGATGGAACTGGAGATGCTGCAACGTGAATGGGTGATGTGATGGGTAGAGCGGTGTGGTGGAGACATACCGGCTCTCTCGGGACAAGGACCTCTTTCTATGATGGGTCATCCATGTAAGCAAAATACTATTTGTGTGATCGAAATGAGTAGCACGCTGATCAAAATCAATGAGTGAGGTCGCCGAATTAAACCTCTCGCTCTCCAAGTGATCCATGGGGCCTCCTCTCTCCTCCATGGTGTTTCCACCATGGGGATAATAGATCTCAAATTGAATTGAGCTCACTAACTGTAAGCTCTCCAACCCGCATAGAACTGATCGGAGGTCGCATACCACCTCCTTCTACCTAGGGTGATCAACCATTGTGGAGGTGAAGTATGATCCTCTAGCATCCTCTCCCCTAGAGAGAGGATGAAATGGTTCAAACAAGGGGAAAATCAAGTGGGCACCTCCTCACAACGACTGTGGCCTCCATCTCCCTAAAAATACTTGTATGATACTGCTTAATCATGCAATTTTTATTCCTCTTCTGAGTCCTGGTAGGGTTGGTGGAGTGAGAATTAGACCCAACCTCGAAAGCTGGGGAGGCAATCTGGGATCAGGAGCCTTACCCTTAGGGTGCTGAGTGGGTGCTAGCCTGGGCAGACAAAACCACGGCATGCATACATCACTATCATTGGTACAGATTGCTGGAACAGATGGAACTACCACTGCTTTCCTCCTAAGTGAGGGATCCCGATGGCAATCAATGAATGACCGACTTCTACCCACCACTCAGCCCCGCTAATAGTTATGAGGGAGTGCCCTCAGTGATCCTCACCCCTTGAAACCTCCAAAATGGATGAGATGGGTGTATCGGGAGAGATTGGCATCCAAGGCCAAGTCCATGCCGTAGGAGAAAGTAAAGACAAACTTCTGTGAAACTGCCATTATAGTCAACTGAAAATTGAACTGTAGCTGCAACTGAGATTGATGCTAAGAAATTTCAATGTTGGAAACAAGCTTGGATTAGATTTCTATTTTGTGATTTCTGAATTTGAATTTTAAAATTTGAACCCACATCCAACATCTTGGAAGTGTTAAGTGGGGTTCAAATGGATTTAGAGAAGATTTAGAAATTGATTGGGAAGAGGAATTTTTGAATATGAATCGAATTTCAATGAATTTGGGTATGTTGAAAATTGGTTCAAATTTTTAGAAAGATGCTTCCATAAGTTCATGTTTGAAATTAGATTTTGATTTGAGGACCCTTTCCTTTAACAAATTTGGGTATGTTAAAGTAAGGGTCAACTGGTTTTATTTTTTATTTGGTATTTTGAATTACTCACTTTAGCAAATTTGGATATGCTAAGTGAGGTGTTTGAAAATAATTGTTTCTTTTTTCTTTGTTTGTTTTATCTTGTGAATTATTGGTGATTTTGAAAATTAGAATTCCCACTTAGCAAATTTAGGTATGCTAAGTGAAGAACCCAAGTGTGTTTTATTTTTTTGAAAGATTTTTGAAAATATGATTCTTAACAAATTTGAGTATGCTAAGAAAATCCTAAAGTGTTTAATTTATTTTGGATGTTTTTTTTTTTTTGTAAAAGTAGGATCCTTAGCAAATTTGGGTATGCTATGGAAATCCTAATGTGTTCAGTTACGTATTGCTTTTTTATTTTGAAAGAGTAGGATCATATATTTAAGTATGTAAGGGAATCTAATGTGTTTCTTTTTTGATTTGATTTTGATTGAAAGTGGAACTTCACTTTAGCAAATGGTTTAAGTTCAAAAGTGTTTAATTTTATGAATGGAAATTTCATTATATTTAGTATGCTAAATGAAATTCAAAAGTTTCAAATTTTTGTTTTGGATTTTGAAAATGGGAGACTTCATTTTAACAAATGGGGTATGCTAAATTGAAGTTCCAAATGTGTTTTGAAAATTTTTGTGGAATGGATATTTCACTTAGAAAAGTATGCTAAATTTCAAAGTGTGTTTTAAATTTTATTTTTGGAAAAAGAGAGACTTCATTTAGCGAATGAGATATGCTAGAATAAAGTTTCAAATGAATTTTGAAATTTTTGTTTCTTGTTGATTTTTGAAAAGGGAGATTTCCATTTAACAAATTTGGGTATGTAAGATGAAAATCAATTATATTTTATTTTCCAAAGATGTATATTTTGTGTGATTATTGCTTTTGAAGAGGAAAACCCAACTTAAACATATGTGGAATATGTTAAGATTTCAGATAATGATTTTATTTGAAATAAAATTTTCATTCAATAAATTTGGGTATATTGAATGGAGATATTCATATGTGCTTTTAAAATATTTAGTTTTGTTTTGAAAATGAAACTTCCATTCAATAAGTATGGGTATATTGAATGGAGAGGTTTCATATGTGCTTTTTTTTAAAAAAAAAATATGAAAATCCCAACCTAACACATGTGGAATATATTAGGTGAAAGTTCAAAGTTATGATTTTGCTTGAAGATGTAATGTACATTCAATACCTTGGATGTATTGAATGGAAAGGCCCATCTTCAAATTTTATGCTTTGAAAATATGATTGTTGGGATTTTATTTTTTGAAAAATGAGGTCTTCACCAAAAATGAATTGAATGAAGAAATTCATTTGTATTTTAGAAATATAATTAATTGGAATTTTATTTTTGTAAAGATGATCTTGCATATAACAATTATAAAGATTGTTAGATGAAGATGATTTAGGAAAAATTTTGTGCAAAATATTTTATTATGTGCATTTTGAAAGAGTGTTTTGAAAAGCATGATTTTTTGATAATGATTTATTTTGTCTTTATTATTTTAGAATGAACCTTTCCTTATCATAGAAATGATAAGGAGAAAGTCTTTAAATGTTTTCTTTTTATTAGATCTTTTTATTTTTACCCATTGGAGAATGATGGAAGACCAACAAGGGGTGGTCCTAAAACCTAAAGATGTTGGCTAGCATAACTTAATAATGAAATAAGCTAAGTGCCAATAAAATGAAAGATAGTCTTGGATTCATACAAAAGTACAAACCCATTATCGATACTTGGAGACAACAATCATTTACCAAAGATGGAGAGAGGAACCAATGCCGTAAAAATCTATGGTGAAATTTTTATGAAAGATTTCTGAAGGATAAATATACTTCCATCTTCACTCTATGTGGGATAAAATGAAGATAGAAATATACATCTCCTTTTTATGCATTTTTGGCACCAAGTAGATTCATAGATATTCTTATTGAGGGTGATCATGTATGATATTGAGGAGAGATGTACTATCTCAAAAGATAGAAGTCACCACCCTGCAATGGACCTAATCACCTCAATAAGGACTCCTAAGGACAATGGGTCTGCATGTGTACCAAATATTCTTCCCTTACTTTACATAAAAAAGTAAAGTAGGATTTATTTTAAACCGGGTTCATTAAGTTCTGTATAGAGGCAAGCCCCCATAGTTAATTACATCCTAAGGAATGAGATCCCTCAGGAATACTCTCAATTAAGATAAATGATTGTTGTCTCCAAAGATTTTAAAAGATAGGACTATCAATTGATTAGTTTATTTTGAAAGATAAAATGGGATTGATCGAAGAGAGGGAATTATTGTTGAAGCCAAAGAAAGATAATAGGAAATTCTCACGATGCTAGGAAACCTAGCGAGAACCTCAAACTATCCTATGGTTGGGCTTTATATTTTTGATATTGAATTATTCATTTGAGTTGGCTTTTTATTAGAAGTTTAGGGCTTATGATTTCACAACACAAGATTATGGAAATGCCTAAGAGGTGAATATTTATACTTATGGTCCATAGAAGGGAGAAACAATCTCGTAACCTAAATCTAGGAGCGAGGGCCTAAAACACCTAACTAAACCTAAGGTGATAATAGGTATTTGGTTTACCTCCACATGAAAGGACAAACCACCTGACTGCTTGGACGTACAACCTCCTGGGGCTAGCCGCCAACTAACTCCTACGATTTTAAATTTATGTAGGCAAGTCATATGCTTTATGCAAGATAGTTAGGCTGTTGTTTATTTAGAAATATACTAAGTCATTAAACTCACTCCCTAAAGAGACTAGATCATGTAAGGGCATGCTTCAAATGACCTAAATCTAATGTGAATCATATTACATGTTATTTTCATTTTTGGACAATCATTTGACTCATGCTTATAGGATTCATATGCCTAATGCATGAGAAGTAAGATTATTGGCCAAAATTAGCGAGAAGGGAGGTGTGTTTCCACCATGGCTCTTAAAGATCAAGCCAGGTTTCTCTGGCAAAGGTGGAAGCCCATCCAATCAAGCCTTTAGATTTTGAATTGATTATGGGTAGAAGATATATATTTTCCTAAGAGCCTAATCTACATCCGACCATACATCAAGCAAGAAACTAGGAAAATGATGCCATTTTAATGCACAAGCTAAACAAATCATCAATAAATTTATAAAGCTAACAAAAAAGAATAAGAGGCCATTTGTCGCACCATCAACTAAAATAAATTGGGTAGCTGAGCTCTACCCTTATACAACCTAGATTATAAATAAGAACATAATTCATTCTTATAGGGGTCTTCAAGATTCATTTCTTCATTCTTCTTTTCTTCTTTCTTCTTTGGTTTCTTCTTTTGGATGGTTGGAAGGTGGTTGCTCCAAAGGCTTCACATGGTGCATAAGATGAGATCTTAGACCAATGCTCATCCTAATCCCATAACAAACATTCCATAATCCTAATTGCAAAAAATACATGAAAAGGAAAAGTAAATCAAGCTAACACCGCAAAAGAGATTAGCTAAACAAACCACGAAATTGCAAGTATGTATATTGGAGTTAGCAACCCACACATGGGTAACCAAGTCCACTTGGCCTATTGGATTATGCTTAGGGGTATGACCACCTGCACAACAAAAGAAGTTATATTTTTATTACAACATCCCTTAAGCATAATCCCTTATAGAAAATAATGATTAGACTAAATCATCCTACCATTCAGTCTACGCACATTCACCTTAACATCCAGACTAAAACATATATTACAAAATAAAAGCAAACATCAAACCCTGCACCACCTTAACCTAAAGCTAGAAGTGGTGACTTAGTCTAATGTGTGTGTTTTAGAAGGTTTGTGGTATGCTCAACTATGGCTTTAAGGTTAGGATTTTCTAAGTGTGAATATGTTTAACTTAGATGGTTGGTTTCATTTAAGTGTTCTCTTGATTTGGGTTGATTTTATTTTATATTTTTGGTTTGGTTTAAATGAACCCTATAATTAATTATTAAGTTTTAAAGAGAGGAAAAAGAGAAGGGAACTTCTCTTTCCTTCCCTGCCTTAAGTAATCTCTAAGGTGGATTCATGTTTAATTTTATTTAGTGAATGTTTTATTATGTATTTTAATTAACCCTAAGTTTAGATCAATTCTAAACAAACCTATTCAAAAAGAAAGGCATTTTAAGATTAAGTAAAGTGAACTAAATTCACAAAGCATATATTACTTTCATTCTTTCCAACATGTATAACATGCATATGAATGAACCCTAAGCATATCTATACATACAAATGAGAATATTTAACACACTTTATAATGAAGAGTATACTTAAGAAAATTTGAATGCTTATGATTCAAGATTTTCATTAAGTAGAAAATGGGTTTCTTGTCCATTTTTTACTAACAATATGAATGTATGAGAACATATGAGAAGGTACGATTGTTATGTAATGTAAGGTACAAGACCACTTTCTAATATAAAGTCAAGAAATTAAGTTGTCTTTCAAATATACACTTTAAAATCATGCATATTCAAAAGAAATGAATGAAAAAAGAAAATGCAAAAGCATTATTTTTATTTTTTTATGCAATTTAAATATACAAGTAACTATCCTTTTGTAATATTCATAGAATAATGAAAATAGATAATAATGAATTTTTAAAGAATAAAATTTAGCCAAATATTATATTAAAGAAAAACATAAGAATATATTTTATACATGAAGCAAATAAAATGAGCATGTAAAACATTCACCTAAAGATAATCTTATGAAATAAGAAAGCTTAAAGCAAATCAAATTATTTTTAAAGAAGGTTTGGTTTTGTTTTGAGTTTGATTTAGTTTGAGAAATGTGAGGTGAGTTTGCTATTCTTAACCCATTCCCACATGTATCTAATATTTAAGTTCAATTTTTAGATGATTAGATCCATTATATATTTTGATTAGGTTAAGTTGTGAATTAAGTGTATTAATTACCCCTTACCTGTACCACCTTAGCATATTTAACTAAATAATCATGAGCCAATGAGATGACATAAAACCTCACAAGGAATTTAAATTTGCAATGCACCTAGGAAGAAAAGTCCTAATGCAATTTGGCTCATGATTAATGATTAATTAAACTAAGATTTAACTTAAGTAATTTCATAACTGTTGATCTTATTTTTAGGATGAGCTCTCAACCTCTCCATCTTAGACATTGGACTTCTCTTAGACATTAAGAGTTCCTTAGTATTAAAACACATCTAGTGATTAGGTGGACACTCAACCTAGCCCTAGAAACTTAGAAGGGTTAGCCATAGATTAGGTCAAGGGTGTTAGGAAAAGCCACCCTTAGCTTGAACCACTCCTCACCTTCCTTCCTTCAAGTCAAATTCCAAATCAATCCTAATTTTTCAAACTCCAAATCAATCCTATTTGATTTTCTCCAAAGTCAAATCAAATGATTGAAATTCATTATTGAAATCCATGAATGAAATTTCCTCAAATTTTCTTAAGTCCTCTCTAAAGGACTTAGCCAAAATTATCCTTAAATCAAATCAAATCAGGATTTTCTCAAAACTCATTTATATTCCCATTTATATTCACATATATAAATAGAATATAAATACAAATCAATCAAAACTAAATACAACAATCAAAATTCCAAATTCCGAAATCTTTTCTAAGTTCCTTAATCCTCTCTTAAGGACTTAGCTTAAATCATGATCAAATAATTCCAAAACCTTTGAAATTTTCTCATGATTTATTTATATTCTCATTTGTATTCACATATATAAATGAAATATAAATTCAAACAATCAAAACCAATTCCAAAAATCTAACTCAAATATACTCAAAATCCAACCTAAGCCTTTCAAGTCAAAATCTTAAACTTAGCCAAATCAATTTCAAATCAAGCCAAACTCTTGATTTCCTTCATGATTCAATCAACCCTTCAATCATGAATCCAAATATAAATATAAATATCAATCAATAAATCAAATTCCAATTAAAAAAATAAAACCCCAAATCCAGTCATATTCTTCCTTTGAATATGAAATTGTCAAATGAATCGTAACCCATTTGACTTCAAACCATTTACAAATGGATCTATATTTCAATCATAAGTCCATAAATAAGTTCAATCAAATTCAAATCAAGCTTTGACCAAGCCATTTGACCCAATTTGGTTCACTTGATTGAAAGTGACCTAAAGTATTATTTATGAGCCAAATTCTTATCCTAACCAAATTAGTTTGAATCAAACTCACATATGCCTCTAATCATGATCAAAAATCATCATGGGATGATCAATCAATCAAATTAGGTCAAACCAAGTCAAACCTAAGGATTGACCAAGTCAACACTTAGCCAAAATGAAACCTTACATAACCAAAATCCATCATAGGCCAAATTGATTGAAACCAGTGATATAAGTTCATTCATGAACTATGTTTGAACTTGACCAAGTTAACATTTGAGCCTAACCCAACACTTGACCCAAGTTGACCCAACTTGACCAAAAAAGTCAAAATGTGTCAAAACTTGATCTAAGCCAAATTGATTGAAACCAATGGGCCAAGTTCATTCCAAATCACTTGTTGAACTTGACCAAAGCCTCAATTGGCCAACTAGACCTAACCTAGCCCAATTGACTATGAACCCAACTTGACCTAAAGGGGTCATGTTGAGCCAAATTCAAACTTAACCAAAATTGATTGGAAACAAAGATACCAATCTACTTGATATGACTAACCAAACCTAAACCTACCCATGATCTAGCTCAAATAGGTCAAATGGGGCAAATTGGTCAACTTGACCCATTTGACCTAAATGAAGTCATATGAGCCAAACTCAAAACTAAACCAAATTGAATCAAATCAAAGCCACCAAAACATTTCAAATGGTCATATGAACTTGACCCAACCCTTGGTTTGACCCAATTTCACCAATTGGTCAACTTGACCCAAGTTGACCCATTTTGACCTAAATGGGTCAACATGAGCCAAACCATATCAAATGAACTCCAAATCCAATGAAAGGCCAAACTATTTTCTCCACATACCCGACATATTCAAATTTAAAATTAGCCAAATGAACATACTACCCCTAGGTCATAGAACAAAGTTTTGTCAAATCCATGGGGAATTTGGTCAAGCGCTCTTCATATCTACTTGATATCTTCCTAATAGGTCAAGTGAACCCTATGGAGGGTGGTGCACCTAACCCAATGGATTTGGGTTAGCTTAAATAGACCCAAGGATAAAATCGACCCCTAGCTCAAATTGGCCAATTTGAAAACCTCCTTCCACTTGATTTGAAGCACATGGGAGGTTACTAATCCACTACTTGGTTCAAACTTGACAATGTGCCAACTTCAAACAGCCCAAACAACCCTTACCATATGGTCAATTGGATCAAAATGATAACCATAACTTCGGCCATCCGATTGCCATAAGGGGAGATATACTCCCCCTAATTCAATTCAATTCACACATGCTCATTATCGATTGAGTAAGGGAGAGTGTTAGGAGCCATCAGAGAGTGATCCCAAGCCTCCTAGAGCTCCAACCATTTTTCCATTCTCGGTTTTGAATAGTGAAAATAGGGGATGAAAATTGAAATTCAAACTTCCTCTTCACTCAAAACCACTTCAATTCTCTTTGCACACTCCACCAGAGGATCAAGTTGAGTCTACTCAACATCTTTCCCAAGCTCCAAAGGAAAGGAGAGGCTCACCTAGATCAAAACCGAGCTCACAAGCAAGGGGAGTTGGTCCATAGTGCAAACCACCCAACCTCAAGAGCTAATTCTCTCAACACAACTTCATCTCAACCAGATGAAGCTCCTTCAAGGGAATTATCACCTCCGATGAGGTATGGCATTTTCTGACCACTAGGCTTAAGAGGTTTTGGTCCTTTGTGAAGTAAAGTGTCATGGCATGAAAATTCCATCATTGGATAGGATTGCCATTAGTGTATCATGGTGTGTGCAAAATTTTATCCTAATCTGAGCTCAATTGAGCTTGGATCAAGGATTGGATCATGGATGGTCTCCATTAATCCTCAGGGAAGGACAGAGATAATCCTGACCATCCATCCACGCATTTTTGATGGACGATCGAGATTAAAGACACATTTTAGATATCCTTTTATCCTTTTAAAACCACAGGATAACGGCGGGTATGAAACCGTGTACCTCCACCACGCGTCTCCCTTGATGCGACCTTTAAGTAATCTTCTGGTTGGCATGCAAAACGCCTCTGCGTGTTGAGCTGCGGGGTTAAGGGGATTAATTAGGTTATAATTAATTTTAATTAATCCTCTAAGCTTTAAAAATTCATATCTCTTTAAATAAAAATCAAAAAAATATGAGGTAAATTTTTACTAAAAGGTAATTCAATATAGAATATTCTAAAATTAGTTTAATGGATTTTGAATCATATCTTTCTTTGATTTTAAATTTTAATGGAAATTATATTTTGCTAATTACTCGTTAATAAATCCTCTGATTAATCTCAAACTACTTGGGTATATTTTAGGGGATAACGTCTACCTCCCCTAATTTTCTTGGAATTTATTGAGACTTAATTGGGAAAATAGGAAATGCATTTTTTAATTACCCTCTTCATGTAATTAAGGATAATTAAGGGTTTGATTAGTGTTTTAATCCCTTATTGAGGTTTATCAAGGTTTGATCCAGTGAATAGGAGATTTAGGGAATAATTTTGGGGCATTTCCCTTAAGCGATTCCCTAAACCCCCTTTTCTTTCCTTAATCCTCTCTAATTAAGGGATAATTCATTAATTACCCTCTTAATTAATTTCTTAAAATTTCTAAAACTTTTTAGAACTTAATTAATCTACTTTAGGTAGATGCTTAGGTGTTCAAGAGCCTAAGTTCAATTAAGAAAATCAAAACCCAACTCATATGTGTGAGGGGTGTTTTGAAATTACTTAAGTTAAACCTCTTAGCTTAATTAACCATTAATTATAAGAAAAATTACATTAAGCCCTTTTCTTCCTAGGTGCATTACAAATTTAAATTCCTTGTGATATTTTATATCATCTCATTGGCTCAATTACTTGGTTAACTATGCTTGGGTGGTGTAGGTAAGGGTTAATTAATTAATTCCTTAACCTAATCAAAATATAAAATGAATCTAATCATCTAAAAATTAAACAAAAATGTCAAACACATGTGGGAATGGGTTAGGAACAACAAACTCAACTCACATTTTCAAAATTAAATTAAACTCAAACTCAAATAAAAATCACATTAAATAAACTTTGATTTGCTTTATGCTTTCTTATTTCTTAAGATTGTCTTTAATTTAAATAAGGTGAATGTGTTTACATGCTTTCATTGCTTTAATTCTCTCCCAACATGCTAAATATGTCATATGGTTTCATGCATCCATGCCTTTTCAAAAATCAAATTTAAAATGAAAATGTTTACTTTATGTCAAATTTGCATGTATTGGCTAAAGTAAAAATATGAGTGGCTATTATCACTATTAAATAAAATTATTTTAAAAATATTTGAATCAAATATCAAAATTGAAAGTGTGTTACTTTTATTTTAATTATAGACTTTCATGTGAGTGAAAATATAAGGATGTGCTTAGTGTAGGTTTTCCTTCTCTTCTCCTTTAGTATAGTTTTGAATAGGATTTGGGCAAGGTGTATGGTTCATTTGAAAAAAACCTAACACTTGCCTAATTCTATATCCTATTCATTCTATGCTATTACTTAAGAAAGATACTTATGCTTACATACATAAATTGCATAAATAAAATAAATCAACTAATACCAACTTTTGCATTCTTTCCTTTCCATTCATTTCTTTTGTACACATGTTTGTATTTAAGGAAAGTGGTATATTATTATGGACAACCCCAAGGTTGTGATGCTTTAAGTAGATAAAGTAGGTCTTATACCTTACACCTCTGGTTAACAATGACGTTGTACTCACTTATGCCTTTCTTACTTTCATGTGTGCATGTGAAAATTGGATAAGAAAATCCCTTTTCTACGTAATGAAAATCATGCATCATAAGCATTAAAATTTTGTTAAGTAACTTGCTTAGCATGCATCATAAAGTGTGCTAAATATTCCCATTTGGTGTGTATAGATATGCTTTGGAAACATTCGTATGCATGTTATACATGTTGGGAAATAAGTGAAGTGATGTGTATTTTGTGAATTTGGTTCATTTTACTTAATCTTAAAATGCCTTTTCTTTA
The DNA here is from genome assembly GCA_021442155.1 of Cymbidium sinense. NCBI lineage: Eukaryota > Viridiplantae > Streptophyta > Magnoliopsida > Asparagales > Orchidaceae > Cymbidium > Cymbidium sinense. The sequence goes on along the minus strand of CM038223.1, from coordinate 140,618,883 downwards.
GATAGGTTTGTTTAGAGTTTATCGACACTTAGAATTAATCAAAACACATAATAAAACATTCACTAAACAAAACTAAAAATATGAATCCACTTTAGATATTACTTAGGTTAGGGAAGGAAATAAAAGTTCTATTCTCTTTCCCTCTCTTTATAACTTAGTAATTAATTATAGGATTTACTTGAACCTAATAAAAACATGAAATAAAATCAACCCAAAATAACTAAATCCTTCTCTAACTTAAATGAAACCCTTCTCTAAGTTAAACATCCTTCATACTTAGAAAATTCTAACTTAAAGCCATAGCTAAGCATACCACACAAACCTCCAAAGCACACATATTAGACTAAGTCACCACTTCTAGCTTTAAATTATGACAGTGCATGGTTTGATGTTTGCTTTTATTTTGTGATATGTGTTTTAGACTGGATGTTAGGATGTATGAGCATAGATTGAATGGTAGGGTGATCTTAGTCTAACCATTATCTTCTACAGGGGATTGTGCTTAAGGGGCACTATAATAAATAAAATATAAATGCTTTTATTGTGCAGGTGCTTATACCCCTAAGCATAATCTAATATGTTAAGTGGACTGAGTCATCCATGTGTGGGGTGATAAGTCTAATATACATGCTTGGAATTTAGTGGTTTGTTTAACTAACATTTATTTTGCAGGTGTTAGCTAGATTTACTTTCATTTTCATGTAAATTTTGCAATTAGGATTTTAGAATGATTGTTATGGGAATTAGGATGGGCATTGGTCATAAGATTTCATCTTATGCACCATGTGATGCCTTTTCCAACCATCCAAAAGAAGGAAAGAAGAAGAAGAAAGAAGAAGAAGAAGAAAAGAAGAATGAAGAAATGAAGCTTGAAGATCCGATAACAATGAATTCCTTGCTTAATTTAATTGTAATGTCGGGTTGTATAAGGTGAGCTTCGGCTACCCAATTTATCTTAGGATTTGGTGCGACCATAATTGGCCTCTTATTCTTTTGTGATTAGCTTTATAAATTGATTGATGATTTGTTTAGCTTATGCATTAAGTTGCATCCTTTTCTAGTTTATTCTTTTGTATGACTTTATGTTATGATTAGGCTCTTAGGAAAAAAATAATCTTTTACCAAACTTAACAATTTGAAACTAAAAATAAAGAACTCATAAACTCACCTAAAGCTTAGGTTTAAAATCAAGATAAAAGAATTAACAACCCCTTAGCTGGATGGGTATTTCTTTAATAATATCTTACACAAATGCATCTTATTTCACTCTTGACTAAAGGGCTTCCAGCTTTGCCAGAGAAACTTGGCTTGTCCTTTGAGATCCATGGTGGAAATACTCCTCCTCCCTTCTTGCTAATTTTGGCCAATAACTTTATTTCCATGCATTAGACATATGAATCCTATTAGCCTGAGTCAAAATAATTATCCAAAAATGAAAATAAAATGAAATATGAATTACATTAGATTTAGGTCATTTGAAGCATGTCCTTACATGATCTAGTCTCTTTAGGGAGTGAATTTAAGGACTTAGTCTCTTTCTAAATAAATAATAGCCAAGCTATCTTGAATAAATAGTTAGTTGGCGGCCACCCCCAAGCAGTTGTAAATCCAAGTAGTCGCGTGGTTTGTCCTCTTTTGTGGAGGCAAACCAATTACCCATTTTTACCTTAGATTTAAGTTGTGCTTTCGGCCCTCGTTAAAGCTCTCTAGATTTAGGTTCTGAGGTTGCTTCTCCCCTTTGTGAGCCATAAGCATAAACTCTCACTTCTTATGCATTTTCTTAATCTTGTGTTATGGAATTATAAGTCCTGGCATTTTAGTGAAAAATTCAACTCAAATAAATTATATCAATTTCAAAATATAAAGCCCAACCATAGGATAGTTTAAGATTCTCGCTAGGTTTCCTAGCATCATGAGCATCTCATACTTATCTTCATTTGGCTTTGATAATAACTCTTTCTTTGATCAATCCCATTTGATCTTCAAAAATAAACAAATCGATTGATAGTCCTTTCCTATTAAAATCTTTGAAGACAATGATCATTTACCTTAATCAAGAGTTTTCCTAAGAAATCCATATTCTTTAGGATGTAATTAACTATGGGGGCTTGCCCCTATAGGGAAATTAATGAATCCAGTTTAAAATAAACCCTACTTTACTTTTCTATGTAAAGTAGGGGAAGAATCTCTGGTACACCTCGAAGACCCAACATCCTTAGGAGTCCTTATTTTGGTGATTGGGTCCATTGTAGGGTGGTGATTTCTATCTTTTGAGATAGAACACCCTCCTCAATATCATACTCGATTACCTTAATAAGCACATCTGAGGATCTGCGTGATGCCCCAAAAAGATGAATTTTTATATTCTTGCCCTTCCACTCATAAATGAAAGGCGAGGATATAGAAATTTTTCTAACCAATACATTTTTTGGCGACTCCGTTGGGGATTGTTCCTCTCTCCATCTTTGATAAATGATTGTTGTCTTTGAGTATCGATAGTGGGTTTGTACTTTGGTATGAACCCTAGACTATCTTTCTTTCCATTGGCACTTAGCTCATTTCATCCTTAAGTTAAGCTAGTCAATAACTTTAGGTTTTAGGAGCACACTCCGTGTTGGTCTTAAAACTCCCATTGAGTTCTCCAATGGGCAAAAAAATAAAAAGATCTAAATAAAAAGAGAAAACATTTAAAGACTTCATCCTTATCATTTTTATGATAAGAAAAGGTTCATTCTAAAATAATAAAGACAAAATAAATTTTCCATAAAGAACTTTGCTTTTCAAAAGCACTTTTTTTAATAAAATGCACATAATAAAATAATTTCCACAAAAATTTTATCAACAATTCTCATAATTGTTACATGTAGAAATTTTCAAAAATAAAACTAACAATCTTTTCCAAAAGCACAAATGAACATCTTCCTTCAATTCATTTTGATGAAGATTTCATTTTCAAAATAAAATAAACAATCATCTTTCCAAACTTCATAATCAAAATTAAAAATAAAGTTTTCAAAAAGCACACATGGACCTTTTCATTCAATACACTCACACCTATTGAATGGAATTTCATTTTCATATAAAATTAAAAATTTCAAAAGCACATATAAACATCCTCATTTAATATACTCAAATTATTGAATGAATATTTCATTTCTAAATAAAATAACATCATTTGGAAATCCCACTTAAACACATCCCACATATGATTGAGTTGGAATTCTCTCTTTCAAAAAGCAATAATTACACACAAAATAAAATTTATACTTCAAAAAATGAGATTGACTTCCATTCCCACATACCCAAATTTGTTAAATGAAAGTCTTCTTTTCAAAAATCAAAACTTAACAATCATATTTTCAAAATTTTAAACACATTTGGAAGTTCATCCTTCCCAAATTCAAAATAAAATTTTTTTTTCAAACACATTTGGAACTTCATTTAGCATACTCAAATTTGCTAGTGAAGTTTCCAATTTCCAAAACCAAAAAATTTCAAACACATTTGTAACTTCATTTAGCATACCCAAATTTGCTAAGTAAAGTCTCCAAATTCAAAATCAAAAATTTTCAAACAAATTTTTGGAACTTCATTTAGCATACTCAAATTTGCTAAGTGAAGTCTCCAAAGTCAATACTAAAATTTGTTAAACACATTTGGAATTTCATTTAGCATACTCAAATTTGCTAAGTGAAGTCTCCAAATTCAAAATAAAAAATTTTCAAACACATTTGAAACTTCATTTAGCTTACTCAAACTTGTTAAGTGAAGTCTCCAAATTCAAATTCAAAATTTTTTTTCTCAAACATATTTGGAACTTCATTTAGCATAGTCAAATTTGTGAAGTGAAGTCTCCAAAGTCAAAACAAAAATTTTTAAGCACCTTTGGAACTTCTTTCATACTATTTGCTAAAGAATTTTTCCATTTTCAAAAAAAAATCAAAATTTAGCATAATGAAATTTGTTAATTTCCATTTCACAAAATTAAGTATTTCATCCTTAGCATACCAAATTTGCTAAGAGTCTCACTTTCAAATCAAAACAAAATGAAACACATTAGGATTTCCTTAGCATACCCAAATTTACTAAGGATCCTACTCTTTCAAAAAAAAAAATCAAAATGTCAAAAAATAAACGAAACACCTCAGGATCTTTTTAGCATACTCAAATTTGCTAAGAATCCTATTTTCAAAAATCAAACCAAACACACTTGGGTTCTTTACTTAGCATACCTAAGTATTCTATGTGGGAATTCCAAATTTCCAAAATGAAAACAATAATTCACAAAAAGAAATAATTATTTTCAAACACCTCACTTAACATACCTAAATTTGCTAAGTGAGTGAATTTCAAAATTTTCAAATCAAATGACTCTTACTTTAACATACCCAAATTTGTTAAAGGAAGGGGTCCTCCTCATCAAAAGAAAATCTAAATTCAAACAAACATGAACCTATGAAAGCATCCTTCTCAAAATATGTGAATCCATCTTTCAACATACCTAAATTTGTTAAAGTTGAATTCATATTCAAAAATTTCTCTTTCAATTCAAATTCATAAATCAACAAAGACATAAATCTGATCCAAGCTCATTTCCTATTGCAGATTCTCACCATCAGTTACAAAAAAAAAGTTCACTTTTTCAGTCTTAAGAGTTGATCTGAGATGGAAGGCTCACAAAAATTTGTTTTCACTTTCCCTCATGGCATGGATTTGGCTTTGGACCAAGCAAACTTCCCTCGATTAGATCATACACACCTTATCCATTTTGGTAAGGGATTTAAGGGAGAGGGAATTACATGTGAGGGCACTCCCCTCATGATAGTCGAGGACCATGGTGGAGGCGGCCGATCATCCAGTTGATCTACCTTCGATTGACATGTCCTCATGCGGATAAAAGCGTGGGTCCACCCCAACTTATTGTGATAGTACCAATAGTGCCAGCCTCGATTTCAATGCACCTTATGGTTTCTCATGCTGCCCCAATGAGGGCTAGCACCCTCTCATCTGTACCTTCTAAGGGTAAGGCTCCCCTAATCTTAGGGATTGCCTTCCCTACTTTTGAGTACGGGTCTAGCTCTCACTCCTCCCATCCTACTAGGACACAGTGTAGAAACAAAAATTATATGATCAAGCAGTACCACACTAGGATTGTTAGGGAGATGGAGACCACAACATGCTCGACTATTGAGGAGTTTCATATTTTTACTTCACCACTGGCTACAGCAAACCAGTTTCATCCTCTCTCAGGGTCAGACAAAGAGGATGTTTGGAGGATTTGCACATCACCTCCACCAGTGGTTCGTCATCAGCCCGCAGTTATTAGGAGAAAGAGGTCATTTGCCAGCCTCCGATCAGTCTCGCGCCAGGTAGGTGGAGCTTACAGATGATCTTAGTCCGGAGCTCAATTTGATCTGAGATCCATCATCCCTCATAGTGTGGGGAAACATATTCATCAAGAGAGGGCCCTAGAGGCCCATACAACTCACATTACTAGTAGGGAGAGGCAAAGGTTCAGTCGCTAGTCGGCAGCTTCCACACTTGTTGATTTTCCAGCTTGGCGTGCTACTTGCGTTGACCATACTGACAACATCTTACTTATTGGGACCAGTCATCATAGGAGGATAGCTCCTATTCATATAAAGTTGGTGGTGTCTCTACCCCACCACCCAACCCCTCATCCGCCATCATCAGTCCAGGTCACAATATCTCTAGTTCCATCAAAGGTCATGAAGGCCATATCCAGGGAGAAGAGCACCCCATTGGTGATTCGGCTACAACAGAGGGATCCGACCCCATCTACATGCCCTATTATGGCAAGGCTGAGCTCTCCTGCTCGACCTTCTGCCCAAGTGGTGTTGCAAAAATAGTGGCGACCCCGAAGCATAGTGGTCATCCCTTCACCAACTTTGCTAGTACAACAGGATTTGGAGATGGTAGCAGTCATTTAAAAAGTGGTAGATGATAGCCCAGCTATGCCAAGGATAGTGGAACATCATAGTAATGTCTCACCTTTCATACCTAGTGGTAGTCAGGATTGTGTCTCATCTAGTGAGTACAATCCAAATAGGATTGACTCCCCATCAATAGGCGAGGTCCGGTGCCTCTTAGTGTATGATAGTGATCACACCGATCAGTTGAGATCATTTGTTCCCGTTCAGATAGATCATTCTCTCGAGAAGATAGTAGCACATTATCTTGTTGAGAAGAAGGAGATTTTGGGGTACGATTGGTTAGATGAGGAGATAGTCAGCTTCGATCCCAACAAAGATGACTTGTTGGGAGACTCAGCTGGAGTCTGTATGGTAGATACCAGAGGATCTCTTCTCAAGGCACAGCAGGCTATGGAAGGTGATGATGCTAAGCAAGAAGACACAACCCATTCACATCAACACCTCCTAGCATAATTAAAACAAAAAGATGAAAAGATAGATAGGATGGCACGATAGTTAGAGGGCTTGTTAGCAGCAATTTTAGTACTTTAGAAACAAGCCCTAGTAGTTCACCCTATCACAGCTGAGATCAATTAGCTAGAGTTAGTGCATGTCTTGGACCTAGCCAAGACCTTACCTCCCGTTAAGCAAGGTAGCACTAGCAAATACTAAAGAGGAAATAATCATAGGTAAATAAAAAAAAAGATAAAGAACAAATATAAGGGATAGAGAAAGAGAGATTCTCAAGCTCAAGCTCAGTCAAATCATCTCCAAAAGCAACAATATATGTGAGCATCCAAACTTTATAAAAGAAGGGTTACAATCACATATAATACTACCAGCAAAAAAAAAGAAACATCATAGTCACCACAGCCAACATATCTCATTCAAACCAATTAACCAAGACAAACAGCCATCATGGTTCTAACAGAAAAGGAAACAGCCACCCAATAAACTAAAATCCAAAAAACAGACTAATCACAAACAGCTCCATGCAAAGAAAACAACAAACAACTAACAACAGCCACCAGGTCCACCCAAGTAGAGAAGTCAACAACCATCAAACAACAAAAAGATCATCCAATCCAAACACCAAAACACATCAAATAGCCACCAAGTACCATCTAGAGGCCACCCCACAGCAGAAAGAAAAAACTCAACTTAGATAAGATTGCACTTGTAGAAATCTTGTTTACGTGGTTGGAGGCTTGGAGCACTGCAGTTGGAGTGATATTTTCTCAGTCGGATTAAGTGTTATTGCTGCGGCTTTTACTTTTCTCAAAGGGATCAAGAGATGCTGCTGATTTAATTTTTATTTTATGTTTTTCTTTTTATACATAGATGGGGGATTGGGGGTTTAGCTCTTTAGGTATTGTGTAGCTCTTTGAGAATTAAATATTTTGGTTCAATATTTTGTAATTTTTTATTTGTTCTTTAATTGAGCTAAATTTGGATATCTTTGTAATATAATATCTCCAATTAATTCAATAAATATTCTTTGTAATGATGCTTTGCAATGTTCTTTGATTGACTCTATTAAGCCTTTATTATCATTTGAATTTTATGGTTTCTCACTTGAGGTTCTGCTGATTGTTGATCTAAGCTTTGCAATGTGACTATGTGAGTCACCTTTGCCTGATTGATGTTCTGGGTCTGGACTCTAGGTTCTGTCATTCTTTGTTATCTGTTGCAATTGTTTTGTTCTTGGTGATTCCTTATATGTTGTGGGTCTGGTCTTGTGCTGGTTCTTTTGCCTGCTTGTGTTCCCTTTTATGCCTTGGGTTAGGTAGGTTTGCCTGCCTGTGACGAGTCGAGCCGAGCTAGCTTTTAATCGAGCCCTTAAAAACAAGTCGAGCTCGAGCTTGATTTACTGTTCATGAGTCGAGTTCGAGCTCGAGCCCAAGCCAATTTCTGCAGTACAAGTCAAGCTCGAGCCTGATGTGGCTCGAGCTCGGTTCGACTTCGTTACACCCCTAGTTGCTTGAAAAAAATATGGTGGAAGTGCTATAAAAGAATTTGTTATTTAGGAAGCTGCGGTGGGGCCTATAAATATTTTTTATTTAAAAATAAAGTCAAAATACAATTTTTTAGCCGCCACCATAAGCAGTCAGGTTAGGTTGAAAAATATAACTTTTGACCTCAAATTCTTCAAAATGCAAATGAATCGTAGTGCCCTAAATAGCAATGTCGCCGCACTAAATGTCCCCTAAGTTTGAACGATGAAGGATTGTGATTTTGTTTAAATTTTTAAACTTGATGCATTGTTGATGATCTCTGACTTGTGTTAGCCTTCACAAATCAACATTATCTGGTGGAATAAGAGTGTGTTGGTGACTCTTTACTCAGAAGAGTTGCTTAAATGAAAAATTAAGCATTTCTGCATTTATTGTAAAAATCATATATTTATAAATTCAAAATATAGAAAAAAAAAATATTTCAATCACATGAAGTATATAATCATAACATATTTTTTATATATTTATCACCTATATGTATATATATATATATATATATATATATATATATATATATATATATATATATATATATATATATATAACTTAAATTATTATTATCACATTAAAAATATTAATATCACTATTTTTTATAATAAAATTGTAAGTGGTAAGTACATATATCACATAATTCTTATATATTTATATATTTAACACCTATGTTTGATATTTATATTTATAACACTTAAATTATTAACATCATATTAAAAATATCATTATTATTATTATTATATTTTTAAAAGTGAATACATATTTTCATGCATGGATAAAGATATTAGATAAGTAATATCAAATTTTAGGGCGTGAGATATGTAAATATATAAGAATTGTATGGTCTGTATGTAAATCTTCTAATTTTTAATTATTAGATATGTAAATATATAAAAATTATGTGATTTATATATAAATTTTTGAATGATAAATTATTGAAATAGTGTCAACAAATTATTGATAATTTGATTAAAATAAAATCTTAGGTAACAAGTTTATAAATTTTTAGTATATATGAGGAGAAGTGGCAAAATAAAAAATCGACAAAATTAAATCAAATTTTAAATTTTGATTTTCAAAATTAAATATAGAAAAATAAAAATATCACATGAAAAAAATAATTGAGAGCAACCTATAGAATAAGAAAAAATAACTTTTAATCTAGACATTATGATTTTAATTCTGTCTAATACTTCTTCATTGCATTATAATTATTAATAATTGATTTTACATAGTACCTTATTATAATATCTTTCCTAATTCATTGTTAAAAAGGCTACATTCAAGGTGTTGGATTTAGATTTAGACCGTTTATTGTATATTTATAATTAAATTTTGCTTAAATTTTATTGTATATATTTACATATAGTTTTTTTATTATTTACATTAAATAAAAACTAAAGATACACATTAGCGGGGCTATATATAAGTTTAGTATATAATTATATATTTTAATTTTAATTTTAACTTTTTATTAATATAAAATAGATGCACTTTAATTTATTAAGATTAATGTAATCCTTATGATTATTTATCTAAAATTATTACATACATTATAATTAAAGTTAAATATAATTAATATTAAATTATTGTTAATTATCTAAGTTTTATGAGCTAATAAAATTTTTAATGAATTATATGATTTTAATAAAAAGCTAAGATGAAAAATGCGATGGAAATATTCACTGAAATCGTTGTCGTTGTATTCTGCAAAATATGAACGATACGGTGAGCCGCGGTAGGCGGAGGCCAATTATCCTCCGTTTTTCTTTTATTATTATTATTTTTTTGAAAAAAAAAATTAAGTTGTTTGTTCCACCGACAGCGCATAGGTTGTCACCGACATGGCATTCAGTACTTTGCCAGACTATTGCTATAACTGGCAATAACTGCAGGAAAATGATGGGGCTAGTTTGAAAAGGCCCAGTTTTTTTTTTTTTTTTTTGTTTTTTTTTTTTTGATATCGAGGTGTCCATGATTTATGTACTGAATAATCTGTAGAAAATGATTATGAGGGCTTATAATCGAAGAGTAAAAGGCCCACGCCAACTTGGTGGGTAAAGGCCCAGTTTTCCAAAATAAAAGGTGGAACAAGTGGCCCACTTATTTTGTACATCTAAGAGAAGTCTCTACAGTAAAATTTATTTTTTAATTTATTAAATAAAAGGCTATGATAAAAAATATTAATAAAAAATATACTTAAAATATATTAAAATTTAATATTTTAAATATATAAATATTAAAATATTTGAAATTGATCTCTCATTCTATTATATGAATTAAATTCTTATTATTTTATATTTAATTTTTTAAATTATATTATTTTTAATATAATAATTATTTTTAAATTAAAATTATTTTATTTCTTTCATATTAAATAAGTTTGTAGTGAGCTCTCTCATATATAAAATAAAATTAGAATTATTTAATTAATTAAGTTCAAATTAATGTTAATGATCGGTTCGTTTATACCCTATGATAGGCACGTGTTGCTGCTGTGAAGAAGACGCACATTATTGTTTACCTGAATAATTTTTTACTTTAATTTTTCGTGATTAAAGTACGCACTTAGAGTGACTATCTTTATTTCCGATTTTTTCTTTACAGCTTTTAATTTTTAATTTTTTTTTATTTTTTTTATTTTTATGTTTATCGGAGTTCACCTAATTTTTTACTGTTATATTAGCCCAATTAAATGGTTTTAATATTAAAGAGTATTTTTTATTTATTTTACAAAATAATAAATTATGTGTAAATTATTTATTTTTTACTTCAAAATATTAATTATTTTTAATTGATAAAATTATATTAATTTTTTCATGTTAATTGATGACAAATAATAATTAAAATATCTTTATTTGTCAACGTTTTATAAATTTATTAATTTTTAATATATATATGCTATAAGTGGCATCTAACAATTGTTTGATTTATTTTACAAAATTTACTTTATGATATACTTTATTTACAATAAATTTAAAAAAAACGAAAATTTGATGTTATACATCTTGTGCTACACATAATTGGCAAAATATAACCGTTGTTTATTTAGTTTGATTAAAAAAATTAATTTTTAATTAATTTTTATTTTAGTTAGTATTTTTTAAGCATTCATATGTATAGCACATACTTTTTATATGTTTATATATCCAACATCTAAACTTTCATATTTATTTAATTACATCTAATCTTTATATCACTACTATTTTTTAAAAAATGAAATACATCTTTTATTCATAAAAAATGTATTATTTTATAAATATAAAATTTTAGATATTAGATATATAAATGCATATAAATTGTGTGCTAGGCATATCTTTTTTTTTGAAAATCTATATATCACATAATTTTCTTTATCTAAATTCTAAAATTTAATAATTATACATATACTGTTTTTCTATATATATATATATATATATATATATATATATATATATATATATATATATATATATATATATATATATATATATGAAAAAAATGTATTTGATTTAAAAAAAAATTTGAGGATAATGAGATTTCTAATATGACATTAAAAAATTTAATATTATTTATATAAATATTAATTATATAAATATATAAAAATTATATAATATGCATGTAAATACTCTTTAAAAAAAAGCCGACAGCGCATAGGTCGTCACCGAGCATTCAAATCATTATATTTGTCGAGCTGTAGGAATATGTTGTCGGGCCGAAGTTGATATGATCATTTGTAAGAAAATTGGCCCACTTAGGACTCCATTTTAGGGATCCGCGGGACTTTTCCTAGCTGCTATGAACATTTACTGGAGTCATATCTTTTCAGCCAATGAGAATAACTTTTTAGTTCGATGTTTCGTAAATAAAAAATCACTTAAACTATCGTTTTTAGTTTTTTTTTCCGTCAGCGAAATGCAGCTTTTATTTTTATTGTTTATCAATCTACCACCTAATTTTTTTATAATTATTAGTATATATTAAAAATTTTATTTATACATTAGCCTACTTAAATGGTTTTAATATTAGAAAAAAAATTTATTAATATAAGCAATATTTAAATTATTGATTGTATAAAATAATAAATTATTTGGAAATTATTTGATTTCTTTATTATACTTCATAATATTAATTATTTTTAATTGATCAAATTATATTAATTTTTCATGTTAATTGATAACAAATAATGATTTTTAAAATTATATATTCATGTTAATTTACAAAAATAAATACAAGTTATTATTTTATGTTTTTAGAATAAAATCGTAGTGATTTACTAATAAAAATCCCTCTTTCTATGATAAATGTCAAAGAAATCAGATAAAATATTGGATTAATTAGCCAGTCTTGGCTCAAAATGTTTAAATTAGTATACAAAAGGGTAAGTTTATATGTAATAACGAAATCTTATTTAATTATAAAATTGACTCTTATACTCTTCCATCTATTATAATAATAATTTGAAGAGAATAACAAAACTATTAATTTTTATTTTCAATGCTAGGTTAAATTCTTAATAATTTATTTGGTATCATGAACAAAAATAAAAATCTATTATTATTATTATTATTATTATTATTATTTTTGAATTCTGAGCAAATGTACTAAAAAATTCAAATACATGTCCTGAAGTTAGTTGAAAGTCTAAATTTTCAATCAACGAATAAAATGAACTGCATTAATACTCTCCTTGATTCCACTAATGTAATTTGCAGGCGAGGGGTGGGATCTCTGTTAAATCCTTCTTTCTCTTACTGATTGTCGGTGAAATAAAGAGTCTTCATTAAAAAAAAAATACATTTTCAATGCTTAAAATTTATATTTATGGTTAACTGCACTTAACAGGGTATAGGGTGTAACGAACCGAAGGCGAACAACTCTTGTTTGTGTGGTGTTCAAATAAATTTCGTTGTATTTGGCGTTTGAAAATCGCTTTGTTAGGTGTTCGCTCGCGTCAAAATTTCAAACGAATAATCCAAAAAATCATGGCGGAGGATTCAACTAAATCTTGATAACAAAAAATTCTAACTACTAAACTACGCCAGATGATATATGAAATGTGTTGTATGTATATATAATATAATATAATTTTTTATTTCGAGAAATCGAAATGAAACGCCGAACAAATGATTCATGCTCGATTTATATATCGAAAAAATGAGAGGTCGTTAATTAACAAACGAACACGAATGTGAGAACGAGCTTTTTTGACAGCTCTAATAGGATACTTTTATATAATATGTGCTTGGTAAGTTCAGAATTATTTATTCATCTGTCTTCAACATTTGTTACAGTAAACTTATTATTCTTATTGACTGTATATTATTATTGTGTAAATCTCTAGCGTACATAATACTACAGTGCTAATACATATATATTAGCAAATCATTGAAAAATGAAAATTGACAGTTTTCTGCTTTATTCCGCATGAAATTGCCCCATTTTTTTATTACCACATCCAACAGGTACATTCAACACAGCTATTCAGCTTAGTTTTATATTAGAATTTCTGTTGAGACAATCAATAACGGCAAAAAAATATTGCTGAATTTACACACACCACTAATTCTAAAAGACATCATCATGAATCATTATTAATCATTAACTTCATCCCATAATTCTGCATTTCATGCGGTGAAATAAAAACCTTTTTTCATGGTTAAATGAAGCTTCTCAGATCTCATGGAATTTTAACATATACTTTGTGTAGGTTGATCCCTTTTGATTGACTGATTCATGGATACAAATCTGAAGAAATTCTGCAACTAACACAGATTGCTGCTTTCAAGGTAACTGCAAGCTTTTAGTTGATGAAAAAAAAGAGCTTAAAATCTCTGAGTTTGATGAAGAAATAGAAGCCACCAGATTATCTCATAAATTCTGAAAATCACAACTTGTGTGAACCTGTAACGCTCATACTAGGCACACTGCTTGAATTCATGCTTGCAGTCATCAGCAAATGCCGGAATTCAGCTAAGCTTATCCTTCCATCCTTGTCCATATCAGCTTCTTCCAGTAAGGGCTCGATAGAACCCTTCATTCCTATGTACTGAAACAAAAGGAAAGATCATTGAGGGCTTGAAACATCAGCATTGTTTATGTTTCAATCATAAAAATTGGATTTTGAGCACTAAAGTTAAGTAATCTTTCCGAGGAATGATTATTTGGGTTTTGAATAAGAGAATATATGAAAGTATTACCATTCGAAGTTCGTCGGATGAGATGAATCCATCTTTGTCGATATCGAACTTTTCGAAAGCGGCTTTGGAACATTGTTGCCACTTCTCTGAGTCATGTTCTTCCAATTGACGAACATGTAGAGCTGCTGCAACAAATTCGGAGAAATCGACCAAGCCGTCGGTGTTGCTATCAATCTGCATCACAAAGAACAGAATTCTGAGTGAATGTGCAACATTGATGGTAGAAAAAGGTCCTGTTACTGATTTTCAATTTTTGATTGAACCATGAGTTGTATGAGTCCTTTTAAAGTAGAATTACCAGGAAATGTATTGAAGATTGAAGGAGTCACAGATTTGAGATGTAACAGATAAGATGTAGGGTACATTACATTATGAAGCTTACCGCTTCAAGAATCTCCAGAACACGAGGCTCCATTAATGCCCAAGTTAGATCTTTAGCAAGAGCCTGCACAGTTGCTTAATGATGAAAATGATTTGTACTGTTATAACGATGAAGTGAGATGAGACTGAAGAAACTCAAATTGAAGTCATCATCATAAAACTGAAAAATCTTTGATTCATTTCCTTTGAGAACAATAGCTAAAAATATTCTAACTAGTAGATGATGCATGGCCATGGCTAAATTATCTGAGGGAAAGTGAATACCGAATTAAGCAATAGCATTTTCGCCCATAAAAACACTTACCTGTCTCATTTCTTCGAGGCTGATTGCACCATTTTTATCGACATCGATAGCATCAAACTGATCTCGAAGATCAGCGACCTCTTCTGAATTGAGAGTGCTAGCCAGTGCCTGGATATGAAACTGTGTATGAATAATAGGTTTTGCACAAATTCTATGGTAACGATGAATAGCATATTTACCCGAAGAGCAAATTGCTTGAAGCGACCGAATTTCACAAACTGGCGCATATTGGACAGCACAGATATGTCTAATGGAATTTCTGAAGCTAGTCCCCCTTCTCTCACCCATGGATGCGCTGAAAAGGAAAAGAAAAAAAGGATTCAGAGTGAATCAGGACTTACATAATCATGCTATGTATAAACATATATTCATTATGCATGTGTCATTGAAGGTAAATTTCCGTTTTTTTTTTCTTAAGTTGAACCAACCAACAAAGTAAATCTTTATAGAATTTGTAGGAGGAAACCAAACTAACTACATACACAGAGCCTGCGCAGCAGTAAGCCTAGCACGAGGATCTTTCACCAGTAGCTTCTTCACAAAATCCTTGGCACTGTTGCTTATAGTAGGCCATGGCTTCCGACTAAAATCCGGTTTATTTTTTAAGACCTACAATCCAAGTAAAGAAGTCATTGATAACTAGGAAGAGAATTTTAATGAATTATATTAGCAGAAAAGCTTAAGTAATATCTATTGAATATAAGTTAGTTAAAAATGTATAATGAAAGTAAAAAATAAACTCATTAGACAGACACATGAATTTGTGTTAAAGGGTTGGGAAGGAAAGAACAGATTTAAGGCAACAGGAGTAAAAATTGTTCAGATGAATTTTTAATAATAGCAGAAACTAATTAAAAATTAAGTTCCATAATGCTGACTCCAAATAATTGGGATAAGGTTGATAATTGCGGCGACAAAAAATAATCTGAAACCTGAAGCCTAAACGCCAAAATCTGTTGGAATATCAGTACAGAACCAACTAGTGATTTTTCATGATATGATATTACCTCTCTGAAGATTCCATCTTCTGTTCTATCCCAAAAGGGGCGCCTCCCGCAGAGCAAAATATAAGTAATTACACCTATGCTCCACACATCAGACTCCGGGCCAGACTTCCGTTTTAGTACTTCGGGAGCAACGTAATAAGCACTGCCCACAATGTCACGAAACTTTTTCCTGCAATTAACAGAAAATAAAAAATAAAAAACAAGATTTCATCATCTATAAGAAATAACAAACACATCAAGAAACTCGAGTGGTGAAAATCTAAGAACTTGTGAGCCCAACCTGGCTTTATAAAATCTGAAAGACCAAAATCTGTTGCCTTAAGTGGTGAATCCTCTTTAGTTGACTTGAAAAGGAAGTTCTGCAAATTAAATCATGCATATCTCAGATATCTGTGAAACAAGTAAATCAACTGCTCCAATAGAATAGCTCAGCAGCTATATTTTGTAAATGGACCTCGGGCTTCATGTCTCTATGCACCAAACCATGCAAGTGACACTCAGCTGCAACTTTAAGCATCTGGCGCACAACTATAGCTGCGTCCTTCTCAGAATAACGGTTGTATTTTCTGCAAAGATAAAGTCAGTTAAATGATTCATGCTAATATTATAAAACAAACCAGAGCTAAAAAATATAAATATTTGTTTTGAATGAAAAGAAGTCAGCTACATTCCCTGTTTAACTTAATCTGTCACAGCTAAAGAATACCAGAATACATAAAACAACAGAAATCTAATCAGTCTTACTTGGCCAAAATCCGATCCAACAGTTCACCACCCTGACATAATCTGATTTCAGAAGGCATGGGGAAACGAACAACCTCGTCAATGCCATATAAAAACAAATAGAATAAATTGTATAAAGCAATATAAAAAGGGAAATATCACCCGAACTAAGCAGCATGTAATTATTTGAAATGACAGTACAAAGAAAGAATCAGTACTTCATGTAATGACATAAACTCTTTAATATATTCATAAAAAAAAAGATTTTACATGCAAATATCAGTGAGCCCAATACAAGTTCCAGAGGAAGGTTGAAATAAAAGATCACATGGCCATTTCAAATGACGAGAAAAAAAGTTGAAAAACAAAATGTAACTGGCTTTACTTGACAATGGAAATACATATCATGAAGGAAACTTACATTAGGAAGAAAATAACAGTCTTGTTGTTCAAAATGATTTCAAAACAGTTGCCCTTCACTAAAAGGGATCAGATTCACCATACTGGAAAACAAGCTCACTATCATTTTAGAGAAACCATGAAGAAAGCTCACGGGTAAATGAAGAAAAACAGACAAAATGAATATTTCATCATTAAAATGTATTCAAGGAACTGCTTAACAAGTTCAATGAATAATCTTCATGCAACAAAAAAAGGTTTAATGATTTAGGTTCATGGATAATCTAACATATATCCCAGGTAACCTGGCATGCAAATGGCTGAAACTACATGCATTTTATTAGTTTATATAAAGAAGACGGTAATCATAACAACATTTTTTAAACTTGATAATAGCTGATCACGTACAAAATCAATTTCTTTCGATGAAGGTCACCTAAGAACTTACTCCATAACAATATATACATAATCATCATCTTCAAAAGCATTGTTGAAGTGGACAACGTTCTCATGACCTCTCAGCGCTTCAAGTATTTTTACTTCGCGTTTAACATCCTCAACAGCAACAGGATGAACCATCTGCAGCAACATAAAAACATTTACCAATGAGAACTCATAAAGGAGTGAGCGTTGAACATTTGAATTAATCCTTAGCATTTAATATCCTAATCCTCACAGCTGATTTGCAAGTCAATGCTTGTTATCATCATTATTCTTATCCTAATTATTTGGGGTCAGTCTTCACCATTCATTTTTGTCTGAGTACTACATCAAGGCTTTACTTGGGACAGTTTTTTTGACGATTCTGTGGTAGAAAAACAGCCAGCAAAAAAAAAAAAAAAAAAAAAGAAGAAGACAAAACCGGCATATATGATTGAATAAAAACATTGTACAGGTTTTGCCCTACTGTCCCCATAATTGTTTTAGAAAAGCTGGAGTTGGCAAAGTTAAAATTGTAGGAGAGAAAGTAGCAATTAAAAGTTCTGATAGTAAAACAAAAAATCATAAGCTGCCCTAAACAAAACCTAAGTTTTACACTAGTTTTAACAATTCTTTTGCATAATTTCTAGTCATGTTACTTTTATTTTGCAATTTTCTTTCATAATCTTCTCACGTAAGTTCTATCAACTCAACTTATTAGAGCATTTTTTAACCTAAATCTTTTTTTAGGTTAATTTATTTTGATATTATTATAAATGTTTCTCTAATGAAATTCTTTCTCACTCGATGCTTTTTAGTTTTACCATATATCTATTAAACATTCTCAATTCTATAACACTCCATACAGTTGTCAGTGTCTTCTTTGTTGCCAACACTCTAATCCACAAAGTGTAGTCAGTTTAATTGATATTTTATAAAATTAATTTTTATATCTTCAAAATATTCTCTTATTACCTGGAATTCCCAAGGCCTTTTTTTTATTTTGTTAAATCAATTACAAGTTATGTCCTCATCTCTACTTTCATTCTTTTAAAATAATAGATCCAACAACAACAACAACAACAACAACAACAAGCCTTAATCCCACTAGGTGGTAGGCTACATGAATCCTTCACCATGTGTCCTATTATGTGTCAAATTTTCATTTAATTCAAGTATACTAAGATCATTTTTATACATCTTAACCAAGTCTTTTAGGTCTACCTCTACCTTTCTTAACATAAGGTAAATCTAATACATCTACTCTCCTAATCGGTCATCGGACGACGCTTTATGTGGCCAAACCATCTAAGCGACTCTCCCTAATCTTATCTACCACCTGGAGCTACTCCAACTTTTCCGAACATACTTATTTTGCATTCTATCTCTAAGAGTAAAGCCACTCATCCACTGAGCATCCTCATCTCTGTAACACTTAACTTAGTCTTATGCTTCTCTTTATTGGCCAACATTACGCACATAAGTCATTGTGGTGCCACCATCTTATAAAATTTTCCTTAAGTTTAAGTGGAACTTTTCTATCACATAATAGGATGCATTCCTCCTCTTCAACCATCCAACTTGAATTCTACTAATAACATCTCCATCTATTTCACCATCATTTTGAACAATAGAGCCTAAATATCTCAATCGCCTCTTATTAATGACTTGATCACCTAAAGTCACAATACTATCACTAAAACTTCTACAACTAAAATTACACTCCATATATTCAGTTTTAGATCTACTTAAATGAAAACCTTTAGACTCTAAAGTTGACCTCCATAATTCAAGTTTTTTGTTGGACTCCCTCTCGTCTTATCAACAAGAAGAATGTCATCGAAAAAAAGCATTCGAAGGTACATCTTGTAAATGCCTCGTAAGAACATCCATAACTAAAGTAAAAAGATAAGGGCTTAATGTTGATCCTTGATGTAATCCAACCAAATAGAAAATATTTTGTCAATCCTCCTTGTTTGGACACAAGTAATGCTCTAGTATACATATCTTTAATGACTTGAATATAACCAATATTAACTCCTTTACGTTCTAGAACTCTCCAAAGAACATCTCTTGAGACTTTATCATAAGCTTTCTCTAAATCAATAAATATCATATGTAGATCCTTCTTATTTTCTCTATGCTTCTCCATCAAACCTCTTAACAAATGTATAGTATCCATAGTAGATCTACGACATGAAACCAAAGCATTGTGAGAAACTTACGTATCACATCGTAACCTATGCTCAATTACTCTCTCCCATAATTTTAATGTATGGCACATTAACTTAATTTCTATAATTTGTACACTCTTGTGCATCACCTTTATTCTTAAATATAGGAACCAACAAATCTTTCTCTATCGACATCTTTTTAGTCTTTAAAATAACATTAAAAGATTTGTAAGCCAAGAAATTCCTGATCTCTAAACATTTCCACACATCTATTGGAATATTATCCGGTCCTTGCTTTTCACATTTCATTTTCTTTAAAGATTCACTAACTGATTCTAATCTGACGACAAAAAATGAAATTCTTTATTTTTGTTTAGGGTATTAAAGATGCTAAAATCAATTGTACTTTCAGGATCCTTCATTGAAAAGTTTATCAAAATACCTCATCCACCTATTTTCAATATCTTTTCTAAGAAAAACACTTTATTATTTTCATCCTTAATACCCTCACTTGAACTATGTCTTTACTTCTCCTATCTCTTTGGTTAACTTATACATACATCTTTCACCTTCTTTGGTATCTAATCTATTACAAATCACTAAAAGCTAAATTTTGCATCATATATTGCTTTCTTAGAATCTCTGGTGCCACTTTATATCTTTCCCAATTCTCAAGTTTTACATCTAAACCAAGTTTTATAACAATGCTTCTTATTTCTTATCTTTTCTTGCACACTCGACTCCCACCAACTATTCTTATTAAAAGAAGTTTTCTTTTGATTCTCCAAGCACATCTTTAGAACTGCTTAATTTCACTTGATATTTTTCCCACATAACGTTAGCTTCTTATGAACATCCCAAATTTTAATTTCTTGTAATTTGCTCTTAAAAATATTTTTATTTGTGTTCTTTAAGTATCCCCATCTAATCTTAGGACAATAATTTAGTTTATTTTTTCTCTTATAACCTTTCATCTTAAAATCTAAAACTAATAAATGTGTTCTTAAAATTTCACTTGGAATGACCTTACAATCTTTACAATCTAAACGATCTATTTTTCTTATCGAAAATAATCAATCGTGTTTTACTAGATCCATTTTATAAGTAATAATATGTTCATCTCTTTTCTTAAATAAAGTAAAGAACTACAAAATCATAAGCTGCAAAATCAATATAGTCCATGTTCTTCATTACCCAAATCCATAACCATCATTTTAAAATCTTCTACCACTCTACCAACATGTCCATTTAAATCTCCCCAATAAATACTTTTTCTTCAAGAGGTATCTTTTGTATTAATCCCTCTAATTCATTCCAAAAATTTTCTTTTGAGCTTACCTCCAAACCTACTTGAGGAGCATAGACACTTATAACATTGATAATCTTAGTATCCAAATAATCTTTAAAGCTATAATTCTATCTCCACATCTATTAATACTTATAACATTATCCTTCAAACTTTTATCTATAATTACACCTACACCATTTCTAGTTCGACTTTTACTTGAATACCAATGTTTAAAACCTAAACTATCAACTCCTTGGCCTTCTCACCAACCCATTTAGTTTCTTGAACACATAAAATATTTATCTTTCTATGAATCATAATATCAATTCCATTAATTTACAAAGAGTACCTATATTCCAAGATGATTACCTAATTCTAGTTTCAAGGACTAACTTCTTTGCCCGCATCCGTCCATAATGTGGGAACCCTTGCTTATTTAACACGCACGGGCGCGATGCGTTCTAGCACATTTTTCATCAGATTCAAGCCATACAACGCGTGCTTCGGGACGCCTAGATTAACACAATGATTTAAAGGATTCATGTCATGATTATTTCGACAAATTTTACTGTTTTACTACCTAACGCAACCCTCCACTTATGCATTTAAATCTATTGCACTATAAACCTCTTGATTTCCAAGAAATATCGAGTGATAATCATTATTTACACATTCAAAAAAAATTGTTTGTTATGTACTTGATCTTTCTTCTAATAATCCTAAACAAACTATTAAAAAATTGTTATTCTAACTTTTCTCTTACTTCAAATGAGGGTCTCATGCACCTATCATACTTATGTCATGACATGAACTAATATGATTTACTTTGAACATTCTCTTATAGGCACCATTATAAACAATACAAAATAATACAAAATCAATGCTTGATCCTTAATAGAATCTTATTGTTTATGAAGTACATAGACTCCAAAAAGCCTTTTATATTTATGTCGGATACTAGTAAAACACATACATATATTCAAGTTCATCATATAAAAAAAATTCTTATTTAATGTGTTGTTTCTACTATTAAAATCAATCATTGCAATAAATAGATGTGTCAATGGTGATATTGATTGCAATATTGAGTTTTTTGGATAACATTAGTGATATATCAATGCATTCCTATTCTATATCGTTATTTTAAAGATTATAATATTGGGAATTTTTGATATTTTGTGTGGATAGATAATACTGATATTAGCAAATCATATCTAAATATTAATGCCAACATTAGTGTGTTCAATAAAGTTAATTATACTTGAAATATTAAAATGTACTTACAATTAACCCATTATTAATTTTTTATTATTGATCCTTAAACTTTTTATGTGATATATATAGGGGTGTCAATTCGAGTTGATGGGTCGGGTACAAGTTCGACCCGAATTTGATCAAACCCAAATAGATTTGACTCAAACCCGACACGTTTATTAAACGGGTCAAAAACTTCAACCCGAATGATCTATTTATATATGTATTTTAAGTCAAAATTGAGTCAAAATTGAGTTAAATTCGGGTTCATGGGTCAATTTCGAGTCAAATTCGAGTTGACGGGTCAAAATCGAGTCAATTTCGGGTTGGTGGGTTAAATTCGGGTTCACGGGTCAATTTCGAGTCAAATTCGAGTTGGCGGGTCAAAATCGAGTCAATTTCGGGTTGGTGGGTCAATCCGAACCCGACCCGAAATTTCAAACGGGTCAATTTCTTCACCCGAACTCGACCCGAAAATTATTCGGGTCAACCCAAACCCAGATTTTTCGAGTCGGATTCCTGTTGGGTCAATTTTTGACACCCCTAGATATATACACTAAACTTCATTGTGCGATATTTTTTATAAAAATATTTTAATTAGGATTTTTGATTTTATGTTTTATATCAATAAATTATAAATGACAATATTCATATGATGTATCATCCCCCATGTTTTGCAATTTTATCAAGCCACTTGTTCATGACTAGTCATATCGAAATATCGTGTTAGCATTTCATTGTAGTTTATAATAAGAAGCTTGTTGGATTAAGCATTGATAATGCATGTATATTTACAAAGGGATAACTAACCAACTGAAAATTATTTTAAGTGTAGGCTCTGAAAATTCACACCTGGCCTCTTGATGATGAGAGTTTAGATTTATACAAAGTCAAATTTTTAAAAGACAGTTGAGAATTATAGATAAGACACTACCCAGAGATTTGATCCTCATTTTATGAAGACTTTAGATCTGGTTTCAGACTTCCTATAAACACAAGCACTAATAATTGATTACCCCTCTAAACAATGAAAGAAAACTTTCGATTAAGGCTACTCAATAGGTTACTAATTAGCGTATAGTGACAACAAATGTAGTTTAAAATTTAGAAAATTCATCATTATTAACTTAAAGCATATAGTTGAGGAAATGATGATGCACTCGATCAAGATCACATGTTTCGTCATCCAGGGCAAACATGGTCTCTTGTTTACTTAGTAAAAAGAGGTAGTCGACCCAACCTGTTCGAAGGATCCTTGCCAACAACCATGCGTTGCGTCATTGAAAGTAACTTTATAGACCTGAGTTGATGTTTGTTTGAGGAAACAACTTTAAATCTACCTTAGCTAATAGATAGTTTTTTTCCCAACAAGGTGCACCATATGATTCATAACTCAAAGGATAGAGCAATTAGGGAACATACGGACCACAATCAAGATTATACTATAGTGAGGGAACATATGGCTCTGGTCATAACTGCTATTTTTTGTTGTGTCATTTAGGGGTAGAACCACATTGACAGAAGACGCAGACTACATACTTAGTAATATGAGATTATTTGAGTTTGAATATAATAATATACTTGACTTGACATTAGCTTATTTGTGAGATAGCATTTTTTTTAATTTCTTACCTCCGACAAATAATAATAGAAATCAGATTAGACAAATTTTTTACTTCAAGTGTTTTAATGATGAATTTTTATTTGAATATTTCATAATTGATTAAGGTTTGAATTTAAGATAAGTTAATATTAAAGAATTTGTAAAACATGATGGTAATATTGCCTCTAATTGATATTCTCATTCAAGATGACCATCATCGCGATATAGAAGAGCAGACGTATTATATTAACTCATGTTAAAAAAGATAGAGGTAGATCTAAAAAGACTTGGTTAGTAAGTATAAAAAATTACCTTAATTTACTAGGACTAAATGATAATATGACACTTAATAAGACATATTGGAGAAAAAGGATTCAAGTTTCCGACCTATTGTAATGGGATAAAGGTTTGTTGTTTTGTTGTTGTTGTTATGTTTTATGTATGATTTACAAATCATCTTTACCACATTATTGAACACTCTTAAATTTAGTATAAGCATATTTATATCTATCTTTGTGAGCATCACCAGTAGGAAAATAAAATGTTACTTATTAGATTTATCTATCTCAAGAAATTTATATATCTTAATAACAATGGGTTTTCTGGAATCAGTAGATATCTGCTTTTATAAACCGTTTCCACCGGTGTTCTCTAAAATCATGTTTATTTATTGACTATTTTCCATAATATTTGGATTGTTATATTTTAAAATATAAGAGAATTACATAAAATAAATATATATATATATATATATATATAATTGGTTATACTTATGATTTTAATAACAAATAATTATTCTTTATCAATATCTTTGCTAGTTCTCATTTTACCATGAGATGGGTTGGGTTAGAGAGAGAGAGAGAGAGAGAGGAAAGAAAGAATTTAAAGGAAAAAAGTTGGATTCGGAGGTCCTGTAGATTTAATCTATCAGACTAGTTGGAAAAATTAGTTAGCTCTAGGTAGGTTACAATTTTCATACTTTATATTTTAATTTCGTCGCTTGTATGTGTATTTTTTATATTTTATTTGGCTGAATTTCATTCAAATTCAAATATCAGGAGATTTATAGACTTTTCATCATGTAACTTTTGATATATTATTGAATGAGCTGTGTTTGACATATTGACATAGAAAATAAAATTATAAGTGAATATTTTGTGTTATATAGTATTTTGTATATTTTAGTGAGTATATTGAGTTAAATAAAACTTGCTATTAAATAAGAAAAATTTTAAAATATTCTTCTCTGTATTGTATATTAATACTTCTATAAATTATGATTATCAACCTCATTAGATTAATTTATTTTAATTTTACTATTGTTTGTACTTAATAATATTTCTATATTTTTACAATATATTTGATGATATTTATATATCGAACTGATGATATTTTATATTTATGTTTCAAAGTATATGTGCAAAAGGAGAAAAAGATTGAGAAGTGCACATGGTTGAATAATAATATTTTATATGCAGTCAAGTGGAATTATAAAGGTCTATGCACTTTTATAATTATTCATTTGTAGATTATATATATATAAATCGATGTGAACAAGTGGATATACAAGTGAAAATAGAGATATAAGGAGCAAAAGAGAAATATGAACAAATTGAGATATTAATGGAAGTAGAGATATAAAGGAAAACTTAAAAAATATAAAATATTCTAAGTAAAAATGAATTATTATTTCATGTTATTTACTTTAATATTGATATCATGTTGCTTATGTTGTTGCTTAATATATGCTTACTATTGACACTTATTCTTATACTAACATTAGGTTGACAGACATAGCACCTAACCTATTGAGATGCTATTTTAATTCATTTATAGCATATTCTATTATTTATATGCTGATATTTTAATAATTATCTATTCTTTTCTTTTTTGTGCATTGAAAATTAGATTTCAAGTAGCTTATTGAGTTATGGTTGCTCACCCTTATTTTGTTCGCATGTATTATTTCAAGATAGGGTTGGATTAAGAGGCTTGTTGACCTCACTTTTGGTGAGGTTGACAATCACCTCTTTAGACCTATGATCCAATATAGGCGCCAAGACTCTCTTAAAACTAAGACACTTCTAGTGGCTAGGTCAACATTAATTCTAAGCCTAGAGGACTCATAGGGTGACCTCGACTTAGGTAAGTGGGACCTACCTACTTCAAATTCAAACTAACTCCTATGATTGAAACCAAGTCAACCCTAACACAAAATATAAGCAAATTAGGTTACCAAAGTCAAATGCCTTAACCTAATGAGCCAGTGGACTTTAGTAAGTCACCATAATTAGCTAACTTGACCCATATAAGTCACCATGACCTGGACGAAACCAAAACCAAATTGACTTCTAATGAACGACCATTTCAAATCTAAAGACTCCAATTCAAGCCCAATTCCCAATTAGGCTCGGCCAATTGCTTAAGTTGACCCAATATGACACATGTGGGCTTAAAGAGGCTAAACACATAATTGATCAAATCAGTTAAAATTGAATTTACTCGAACTCTCCTAAACCTCAATTGAACTTGATTGAAGCCTAATTACAACCTAATTAACCCAATTGATTCACTTAGCTCAATTTGACCTAATTTGACCTAAAAGTCCAAATTGAGTGAAATCTTGATTCAACTCAAATTTGACCAAATCAATCATTCGAATCATCTATAAGATGATTATTGATCACGACCAATCACCCAATTCCAAATAATTGAATCCAATTGAACCAATTTGGCTTTTTAATCCAATTTACCTAAATGGTCAAATTGAGCCAATAGATGATCTAAGTTAAATTTGATTGAACCAACGCCTACAATCACTCTAATTGATTATTAAATACTTTTCAATCATTAATTAAAGTCAATTTGACTAACTCAATTGATCTATTTAGTCTAATTTGACCTAAAGGGTCAAATTGAACCAAAACTCAATTTTATCCAAGTTAGATCAAACCAGCATTCAATAATCTTCATTTAAATAATCAAATATGACACTTCCAATCAAATTGACCAAATGATCAACTTAACTCATTTGATATAGTCCATGAGCTTCAATTGATAAAAACTTAATAGACCCAAACTTATATGGATCAAACCAAACTAAATCAAGTCCAAACACAACTAAATTTGATACCACTCACCCTTAGACCCCTGCTTGTTAGCCAAGGTGAACCCAATTTTGTTCAACCCATGTGAAACAAGCCTCCTCACATGACAAAATTCCAAAATGTCAAACCCATCCACTCCCTTTGGCCAAGGTAGCACCTAAGGAGAGCTGACCAACTGACCCAAGCAACTTTGTCCAATCATTGAACAAAGTGAGGTCTCTCTCACCATAACCGAACCTTGGTTCAGCTCCTACGAGCTGTCCACTTCACCTCAGGCCACCAACCTCCTCCAGCCAGTGGAGGAGGACTAGCTCACCAGTCTTAAATCCACTTTGGCATTGTCCACTGCTACGGTGGCTGCCAAGGGCTGAACCCACCTGAAATGGTGGTTCACTTGGGGAGGAGGTGTATACCCTCCTCCGCAATTCAAACTACACACATGTTCCTCACAACCCCAGAGCGAGCCTCCCAAGTTTTAGAGCTACTCAAGCATCAGTGAGACCAAACTCTCCTTCGCCCTCACCCAACTCCACCAAAATCTCACCAAAGCCAAATCAAACTCACCACACTTTCTCCTAGCTCTGGCAAGTTGAAATAAAAAAAAAAAAACTATTCAATTTGGGCATGAAAAGCGGTTCTAAATCAACTATGATGAGGTTTACGATGGCATTTGATCTAGGGATCAATTGGAGCAGAGGCAACGCGCGTCTTCGTCAATAGGGCTTCATCTCTAGGCAAGCTACTTCTCATTACGCCTAAAGGTAATTTTCTTCAACTCGTAGAAAACCATATGATCTTTGGTCCTTTATGAAGTGATTTTTCATTTTGGCAAATCAAGCCATATGATCCCCCATAAAATCATTCACTAACTATTTTGGAATCTAATCCATTGTGAAATGAGCTCTACCGAGCTCGAATCAAGCGGCGACAAATGAACAATGTTCGTCTCTTGCTAGTGGTTGATGACAGATCATTAGTCGTCCATTCGGCTTGATTAGAATGGACGACTATTTTTTTAATTTTATCCTATTCAAACCGTGGGATTAATTGTGGTCGTTCGATCCGAGATCGAACAACCTAGAAAAAACTGCGTCCATCAGTTGAGTCAGCATGCCACAAAGTAACAAATTGCGTGGCATGTGTAAAGCACTATGATGCCAACTATGTAAATTAATTAATTAAGTTTAAAAATTCAATTAAATTATCAAAATTTTAAAAAAATCATAAATAATTATAAAAAAATTCAAAAAATATAAATAAACCATCTATAAAATGCTTATACAGAGGAGAATCTAAGAAAAATAGTCTCAATTTTTATTAAATGTATAGTAACTAATTCGGATTTGAAAATTTGTATAATTAGTGAAATTATGCCCTAATTACTTGGCTAATTAATTTAAAATTTTAGAAGATTGTTCCATGAGATTACTTTGCTTCCATGATTACTTCAAATTAATTGATTGAGTAATTTGAGAAATTCAAATTTTCAAACCTTAAAGGGTCATTTTGCGCATTTAACAAATTTATATAATTATAAAATTATACAAAAGAGGATTTACATACATACCACACAATTCTTATGTATTTATATATCTAACACCTAAATTTTAATTTTTTATATATATACACCTCAATCTTCAATTTCATATCAAAAATACCATCATCATTGACATGTTAAAAGTAAAATGCACCTTTTGAAGTATAGAAAAGTACTAGATTAGTAAATACCTAACTTTAGGTGTTAAGTATATAAATACATAAAAATTATATAGTATGTATGTAAATCTTCCTTATAAAAATTATTATGAAGGCTTAAATGCACTTTAAAATGTTAACGGTGACCAGAGAAATTAATTAGGACCATTGGTTTTAATTATTTCTCAAAATCATCATTAAAAGGCTTTAATTAATTAATTAAATCATTAATTATTTTAGGATTTAAAAAATTCATAATTAATTGTCTATATCTCTAAAAATTATGATCAATGTCTCTTTGAGCTCAGTTAGCAATGAGTTTTTTGATGAAATCAAAATCTTCAATTGATTTGAGATATTTTGAGTATAATTGATGAGTTTAGATTTTCCCCATTTCTTCAATTAGCTCTTAAATATAATCCAATTATATTAGAATTCTTAGGACATGTTTATTTAATGCTTATTTATGTTTGATTATTTTCTCATAATTTTTGGGCTTATGTTTAAAGTAAAATTGAATTTTTGGGCTCTTTTATGCTTAATTGACTAAAATAATGAATTATCTTTATTTAATTTATAAAAAATATTTAAATCATTATTTAATTCACTTAATAAACAAAAGTGGATTAAGGGATAATCCTAAATTCTTTGTCTCCTCATTAAGTTTAATTAACTTAAATATTAAAATTAATTCTTAATGAATTTGATTAGGCTTAAGTGTGATTATCTTCATATGAATAACATTTGGACTTAGTGGCTTTAAATAGGTTGTTTGTTGATGTTTAATTGTTTTACTTCAAAAACCATATATATATATATATATATATATATATATATATATATATATATATATATATATATATATATATATATATATATATATATATATATATATATATATATTACATATGTTTCATACATTCATTTTTTTTAAAAAAAAAAAGGAGAAGAAAGAGATTTCATTAATTGCATGCTTTGAATTAATAGTATGATTATTATCACTAATAAATTTTAAATTATTTTATCTAATAAATTTAAGTATTTATTAGCATAAATCTAAATTAATTATGTTAGCTCAAACATAAATCTATACCTATATGTATGATCTACATGTTTGAAAGGTATATAGTATGGACATCGCGGCGCGAGACTTTAAGTAGTTCTAAGGGGGTCTTAAATTACCTCACTTCTCTAGTTTAACAATGACACATACCTTAAAGTTTGTAGTGAAAGATATAATAAGGTTAAATTTTTTCAAATCTTTAAATATCTTAAATTTTTTAATAATTCACAATTATACTTATATACATATGCATATGTATGTGAATTAATAAGTATATAGTCTATAAATCCCGGGGGATCAATGACACGTATTTGTATAAATTCAACATACTAATATATGTATTTATGTATAAGAAATTCCTAAATTATCTTTCTATAGAACTCATGTATGCATTATATATACATATATCTTTAAATCCTAAATTAAATATCAATAAATAAAATATATCAATTTATTCATGCATCAATGTGTGGAATTTTGATACATATATGCATTAAGTCTAATCACTTCTTTAAATAAGCCATTCCTTTAAATGAATATTAAGAAGTGATGAAGAAAAGTCAAAAAATACTACCAAATTAACTATAGTTTAAATCTATTACTCTTGAGATGACTTTTATATTTTTATAGTAACATTTAAGTCAAATTCAAACATATGACTTAATAAAAAAATTCTTAAGCTTCATTAAACTGATTAAAAGTATAAAATCCATCTTTAGGTTTAACCTAAGGTTAGGGTTTGAAATGGATTCCTCTCCTCTTTTTACTCTTAAAACTCAAAATTTAAGTGAAATAAAGAGAAATAAAGTGAAGTCTAAAATTCATTCTAAGAAATCACAAATCACTTAATTTGCAGCCACCTTTAATGATAAAATTAAACACCCATTTTCACACCATAATTCAAATGTCAAAGCATAATTTTGTCATTCCACACTAACTTTAGCACACACTCTAGAATATTATATTACAAATACTAAAGTTAAGTTAAGATGATGCTTTGTTATGGATTGATGTTTTGTTGTGTGATGTAATATTTTTAGACTGGATGTTGGATGTTAGGACTATATTAGACTAATATTATTTATGATTGTGCTTGAAAGATCACTATAATAAAATTTATAAATGTCTTTGTTTGTAGGTGATACTTAAGTCTCTTAGCATTATCCATTAGGATATGTGGTCTTGGTGACCCAAGGAAGGGTGCATATGAAATATAACTGCTTGGTGTGTATGTATGTTCATCTGATCTCTGTTTTATGAGTATAGTTAGATTTAAATTTTCATTAAAGATGTACTTTTTGTAACAAGTTTAGGATGAGCAGTGGCTAGAAGACCTTAACCTGGGAGACCTTGTGATATCTAGAGTGCTTAACTCATGAAGATAAAAATGAAGATTGAAGACCCCAATAATTTCATTTAATTGCAATTGTATATAAGGGTAGAATTACCCACATTTTTTTCTTTTCGGGATATATAGTTATCCACACCGGTCTCATATTCTTTTAATCGATGATGATATTTGATCTATTTACATTGATTGTGTAAATAGAAATGACATGCTTTTTCTTAGGTTTATTGAAATTTGAATGTTTGTTGTTTCACCTAGATACAATCAACTATCTAATGACTTAAAATTTATACCCCATTAATCAACTCTAATTAAAATTTTAACAACTCATTACCTCATCTTAAAAGCTAGACACCTAATCAAGATAAAAGATTTAGCAACTTCTTAGCTATTTATTGTATGTTATAAGATCATGCATGCATGTTATCTCATTCTTTGTTAATAAGGGGTCTTCATTCTTGCATGATAAGGGACATGGCTTGACCTGTGAGACCGGTTCCTTTATAATGGAGGACACTCCTTTTCTCTGATTTAGCCTATAACTCTATTTTATCATGCATGTAGGCATAAATGTCTCCCAATTATGAATCTAAAAGGCCTCCCAAGAATGAGTCTAAAATGTCAAATCAAAATTAAATACAACAACAACAATAACAACAACAACAACAATAACAACAACAACATCATCAACAACAAGCCTTTATCCCACTATGTGAGGTTGGCTACATGAATCCTTCTTCTCTATTGCGTCCTATTATGTGTCAAATTCTCATTTAATTCAAGTATACTAAGGTTATTTTTTACACATCTTAACTAAGTCTTTTTAGGTCTACCTCTACCTTTCTTAACAAAAGGAAAATATAATGCATCTACTCTCTTAATCATTAGACGCTTTATGTGGCCAAACCATCTAAGGGACTCTCTAATCTTATTTTCCACTAGAGCTCCAACTTTTTCCGAACATACTCATTTTGCATTTTATCTCTAAGAGTAAAGCCACTCATCCACTTAAGCATCTTTATCTCTACAACACTTAACTTAGTCTTATGCTTCTCTTTTATTGGCCAACATTCCATAAATCATTGGGTCTTATCACCATCTTATAAAATTTTTCTTAAGTTTAAGCACACTTTTATCACACATAGGATGCATTACTCACTTCAATCATTCAACTTGAATTCTACTAATAACATCTCCATCTATTTCACCATTATTTTGAACAATAGAACCTAGATATTTGAATCGCTCACGCTTTTTAATGACTTGTTCACCCAATGTCACAACACTACCACTAAAACTTCTACAACTAAAATTACACTCCAGATTGACCTCCATAATTCAAGTTTATCTTGGACCCCCTCTCTAGTTTTATCAATAAGAAGAATGTCATCAGCAAAAGCATACACCAAGATACATCTTCCTGTAAATGCCTAGTAAGAACATCCATAACTAAAGCAAAAAGATAAGGGCTTAAAGTTGATCCTTGATGTAATCCTGAAATAGAAAATATTTTTGTCAATCCTCCTTATGTTTGGACACAAGTAATAGCTAGTATACATATCCTTAATGACTTAAATATAAAAATATTAACTACTTTCTTTTCTAGAAATCTCCAAAGAACATCTCTTGAAACTTTATCATAAGCTTTCTCTAAATCAATAAATATCATATGTAGATCCTCCTTACTTTCTCTATACTTCTCCATCAAACCTTTTAACAAATGTATAGCATCCACAGTAGATCTACAAGCATGAAACAAAACTGATTGTGAGAAACTTTTGTATCACATCATAACCTATCCTTAATTGCTCTCTCCCATAATTTTAATATATGACACATTAACTTAATACCTCTATGATTTGCACACTCTTGTGCATCACCTTTATTCTTAAATATAGGAACCAACAAACTCTTTCTCCACTCATCTGACATTTTTTTAGTCTTTAAAATAACATTAAAAAGATTTGTAAGCCAAGAATCTTAATCTCTAAATATTTTTTTCACACTTATTGGAATATCATCGAACTATTTTTTTCATATTTCATTTTTTTTAAAGCTTCTCTAACTTCAAATTTACTAATACGATGATGATAACAAAATTTTCTATTTCTATTTAGGGTATTAAGGTTGCTAAAATCAATCGTATTTTAAGATCTTTTATTGAAAAGTTTATCAAAAGAGCTCATCTATTTATTTTCAATATCCTTTTCTAAGAAAAACACTTTATGATTTTCATCCTTAATACATCTCACTTGAACTAAATCTTTGCTTCTCCTATCTCTTTGGTTGACTAACTTATACATATATCATTCACTTTCTTTGGTATCCAATCTATTATATAAATTACTAAAAGCTAACTTTTTTACATAATATATTGAATTTTCTAGAATCTCTATGGACCACTTTATATCTTTCCCAATTCTCTGAATTTTTATATCTAAACCAACTTTTATAATAAAGCTTCTTATTTTTTATCTTTTCTTGCATATTTTGACTCCACCACCAACTATTTTTATTAAAAGAATCTTTTACTTTTGATTTTCTAAGCATATTTTTTGCAACTTGTTTAATTTTACTTACTACTTTTTTCCACATAACATTAGCTTCCTTATAAACATCCCAAATTCTAAGCTCTTGTAGCTTGTTCTTAAAAATATTTTTATTAGTGTTCTTTAAGTACCCCCATCTAATCCTAAGATAATAATTTGGTTTATTTATAATCTCCAATATTTCATCTTAAAATCTAAAACTAATAGTCGATGTTGGGTACATAACCTTTTACTTGGAATGACTTTACAATCTTTTATCTAAAAGATCTATTTTTTTATCAAAAATAAATCAATTTGTGTTTTACTAGATATATTTTTCTAAGTAATAATATGCTCATCTCTTTTCTTAAATAAAGTATTAGCAACTACAAAATCATAGGCTAAAGCAAAATCTAATATAGTCCTACCTTATTCATTAGTCACTCCAAATCCATAGCCACCATGAATACTTTTAATCTTCTACAACTTTACCAACATATCTATATAAATCTCTTCCAATAAATATTTTTTCTTCAAGAGGTATCTTTTGTATTAATTCTTCTAATTCATTCCAGAATTTTTCTTTTGAGCCTACATCCAAACCTACTTGAGAAACATAAACACATATAACATTGATAATTTTAGTATCAACAATAATCTTTAAAGCTATAATTCTATCTCCAAATCTATTAATATTTATAACATTATCCTTTAAACTTTTATCTATAATCACACCTATGCCATTTCTAATTCGACACATATGAATACTAAAGTTTAAAACCTAAACTATCAATCTCCTTAGCCTTCTCCCCAACCCATTTAATTTCTTGAATACATAAAATATTTATCTTCCCATAAATCATAATATCTATTAATTTCATTAATTTACCTATAAGAGTACCTATATTCTAAATTTCTAACCTAATTTTAGTTTCATGGACTAACTTCTTTGCCCACATCCATCCATAATGTGAGAATCCTTGCTTATTTAACACTACATTCGGGCACCGATACAATGACCCTTGCACACTTTTTACTATATTCAGGCCATACAACGCGTCACTTCCAGGGATGTCTTAACATTAAAACAATATTTTAAAATATTCATGTCATGATTATTTCGACAAATATTATCTTTGGTTGTGATTTTCTATCGCAACCCTCTACTTTTCACATCCAGACTTGGGACCGGCAAGGTTCAAGTCAAAATTAAATAAAATTTATAAATTTCATTGCATTAGTTAAAGACATAATTTTCATAATAGTCATGATATAATCACTTATAGAGTGAGTTTAAGATTCTAGATTCATTCTTAATAAATAACAGTACATCCATCTTACATTTACATAAGATTGATGCACGTGATTTCAAATCGTAAGAGGTAGGTCTAAGAGAGTCGGGATTGACTCACTCTCTAGTGGAAGTGAACATACAAATCTCAAATTTCCCTTAGTAAAATTAAGTCGGACTCTTAGCTTATGCTAAAGTATTCTAGATATAGGTTCGAAAGCCGCATGTTTCTCGTTTGATATGAGTGTAAATCTTCACCTCTCAGACATTTTCACAATTTTATATTATTAGAATCTAAGTTCTAGCCTTCTAATGAAGTATAAACTTAAATAACTATAATTCTTTACTTCAAAAATATAAAGCCTTGCCATAGGATAAAATTGAAGCTCTCACTAGGCTTTCTAGTATCATGAGCGTTTCCTACTTATCCTCCTTTCGATTCTGTTAAGAACTTTTCCTGTTTGAGCTTTTCGTTTGACTTTCTGGCAATAATTAATTCTTTGACATTAAATTTTAAAAATCTTTAAAGACACTAATTGATTACTTTAATCGAGAGTATTCTCAGAAAAATTTTATTTCTTAAGATGTAATTAATTATGGGTTTGGCCGTATAGGGAACTTAAGAACTCATCTTAAAATAAACCTTATTTTACTTTATCAATATAAAGTAGGACGAAAAATCTCCGGTATATGTAGATCAATCGACCTTAGGAGTTCTTATTAGGTGATTGAGTCTATTGTGGTGATATTTCTATCTTTCGAGGTAGTATATCATTCCTTGATGTCGTACTCGATTATTTTAATAAGTACCGCCTAAGATTTGTGTGGAGTATTAAGACTAATTTTAAACACTACAAAGCTATTGGTTACTATTGAGAGCCTGATCTTAGATATGTTGTTACTTTAGATATATTCATTTAATAGTCATAATGATATACATAATTTATTAGTGAAAGAATTATACTATGATTATTGTGTATACTCTTTTGATTATATAATTATAATATGATATGATATTGACTATTTTTATTTTATAATATTTTGATGATAGTAATGCCTCTTTTTTGTGAAATTGAAGAAAAAGAAAATTCCTTCTAAATAAATCTTAGATATTTAATCAACTGTTACGATCTTGACATAATGTGACCTACCTTGATAGGACAGTTTTCATGAGGTCGGGTTATGACAACTAGGGACCAAGACATCCTGGAACAACAAAATCATGGGATTTTGATTGAGTTCATCACCATTTCACCCACCATTCATTTAAGTTAAAAGATGACGAGTTTCATAATTTTAAATCCAATATACTACTACTATATGCTAAGCATGTAATGACCGAATGACTTGATCGAAAGTTCTCTTTCATCATTGGGAGGCTAATTAACTATAGGTACTTGCTTTATAAGAAGCCTTAAACAGATCTAAAGTCCTCACAAAATGAAGATGAATATCTGGGCAGTGTCTTTTCTTCAAATCATCTGACTTTTGAAAGTTTGACTTGACACTAATCAATACTCTCTATATCGAGAGACTGATGTGAATTTTCAGACCCAACAAATATCAAATAAGATAATCTTTTTGTTATTTAATACTTCAATACCATGATGGTTTATTGGTTAAAGTTGAACTATTATTAAGATCTCAAAATATCATGTTGCAAGAATAAAGTGATTCTCAAATAATTTATGAAATGAAAGAAAATATTTGAGTTCTTAGTTGAACTTAACAATGATTTTGATTAAATTTGGATCCAAATCTTAAATAGAAAAAATTTTCTTTCTCTAAATGAAATATTCTCAATCATGTAGACTGAAGAAGGATGGCTATGACCAATGGTCCTCCGTCAAGATATTTGCCATGACAATTTCCCAATCCCAAGATAAGAGACTTTCCTTCATAGAATCTTCTCCAAAAGAAGGGAAAAAATCTTTATCCAAAAATAATTTCTAGTATAACTACTGCAAATAGAAATGACACCAAAATAAATGATGGAAGGAGGCTTCACAAAAAGGTCCAAGTTATGGAAAAAAAAAAATACAAATCAAAGGATAGACTACATGGAGTCATAAGGATTCAAATTACA
Source organism: Cymbidium sinense (assembly GCA_021442155.1). Classification (NCBI taxonomy): domain Eukaryota; kingdom Viridiplantae; phylum Streptophyta; class Magnoliopsida; order Asparagales; family Orchidaceae; genus Cymbidium; species Cymbidium sinense. Next base: position 140,582,094 of record CM038223.1, on the reverse strand, counting down.
ATAAATTGACAAATTAAAGAGTTTTATTAATTCCTTAGAAAGACATTCGGATCTTGCTCTATTACTTAAAATGGTATGATTTTTAATTCTTATATGTTTAATGCTTCAAATAATTCTTTCCCTTCTTGAATGATATATTCAAGGGCAACTGATCATAAGACAAATCTTGCTAACATATTTTAAACTTACAAATTTTATCACGAATATAAAATTCCAAATGGATCTTTAATATAAGATAAAATGCATCTCAATTTCTCTCAACTTAACTGTCAATAATATATTGCATATTTTATCCACAAATTTATTAAAGATCATAACTACAAAGTCATCTTCTTTACTAATCATTGTATTTTTCAGTACTTCACTATGGAGAAGACCATTGGACAAGCTAGAGAAAAATATGGGTTATACCATCTTGAGAACTAAAATTAGCTGCCATGCTCCTTCACCTCTCGTACCATTGACATCATATGAACACATCATTATAGATTATGACACCATTCTCTTAAAAACTTTCAGTATATGTTTCTTTCTCTTTTCATAAATGCAAACATTAAAGACTTTATTGTGAAACTTGTAAAATTGCTAAATACCATCATGTTTTCATGTTTATAATCAACTCTAAATCCTCTAATCCTTTTTTGCATCAATTCATTTTGATAAATGAGGACTCTCTATAATCTCCAATATTTTTTCAGTTACTAATTTTATTATTTGATTCCAAAAGTTCTCTAAATTATTTACAGAGTTCATTTCTATAAACGCTTCTCAAATATCCCTCCTAAAGGTATTGGAGCATCACTTATATTCATATTCATAAATAATATAGAAAAACTTGATCCAAGAGCTCTTGAGTGCATATTCATCAAATATTTTGTCATTCAAAAGAAATATAAGTGATATCATCCACTCACAAAAGGTTCTTCACTTTAATAAATGTCATTTTTGATGAAACTTATAATTTCTTTACTAAACTTATCTTCAAGATGAGAATTTCTAACTTGAAGAAAAGTTTGATAATATTTTTCATCTTGATATTTTTATAGCTTGAAATCTTAAATATAAGCTTTGTACCAATTGTACTCCTTCAGTAGATCTATGCAAGAAGAAATAAGCCTAGTAAGTCAAAGATTTAGAGCTATTATGGAGTAATATTGATCAGCCCATCACTACTAAGATATATCTTATATTTTAGTACACCTTCTTTTAGATATGTTTTATATTTTAATACACTTTCTTTCAGATATATCCTATTTCTTATTTGAGGCACTTAAAAACATAAATTAGAACTATAATTATTAGAGAAGAAATGAATGCCTTTAAAAAAATTATATATGAAAGATAATTGAATTACAGAAAGGAAAAGAGGATAGAATGCGAATATATTTTCACAATTAAATACAAAGTAAACAAGATATTGAAATGATATAAAAAAATGTTAGCAAAAGAATATACTCAATCATAAGAGATTAACTATTAATACACCTTTGATCTTATTGCAAAAATAAATACTATTCGTATTTTGATATCTAAAGCAGTAAATTATGGGTATCTTATATAAAAATATAATAAAAAATGCTTTCTTATTCAAGGATGTCAAATAAGATGTTTATCTAGATCCACCACTAGGATTTGATAGCTCCCTCAAAGAAAATCAAACATACAGATTGAAAAAAACTTTATACAAACTGAAATAAACACTAGAGCTTGATTTAGCTAATTTATTAAAATTACGGTGAGGATAGGATACAAACAAAACCAAGGAGACCATACTTTTTTTATAAAGTACCGTCTTGATGGTAAAACCTTAATCATTACTATATATATCGATGATGTGATTTTAATAAGAAAAAGAAGCTCTCAAGAAAATGATCAACGAAGAATTTTAAATTAGTAAATTAAGAAAACTCAAATACTTCTTGGGAATAGAAGTTGCTTGATTTGAATAAGGAGTATTTGTTTTATAACAAAAATATATTATAGACCTACAAAATGAAACCATGATAATAAAGTGCAAGCTATGTGAAACTTCTGTTGAACTAGGACAAAAATTGGACCTTGATGAAGAAAGAATTGGTGTAGATACAAAACAATATCAAAGCTTAGTAGAAAAATTAATCTATTTATCTCACACTCATTCATTGTATTTATAGTAAGTCTAATCAGCTAATTCATGCACAACTCAAAGAGTCATATCTTCAAGCCATTTATAGAATTCTCAGATATCTTAAATCAAGCTCATGAAAATGAATTGTATACAAAATGAATGATATTCTATAAATTGAAGGATATACGGATGCAAATTTTATATCACCGACGAATAAAAGGTCCACTTCAATGTGTTTTATATTCTCGAAGAAAATTTCATAACTTGGAGAAACAATAAATAGTTTTGGGTTTCTAGATCGAAAGCTGAGTCTCGTTCAGCCATTGCCCAAGGGATCTGTGAGTTTATATGGGTCAAAATCATATAGAAAAATTTATAAATTAAGTGGAAAGAGCTAATGAAAATATATTGTAACAACAAATCATCTATCAATATTGCACATAATCAATTACAACATGATTGTACCTAAAATGTTGAGGTTAGTAATGACTGCATAAGAGAAAAATTTAAAAGCTAGCTGATTTGTACTCTATATATGTTTATAGGGAATCAATTAGCTAACATATTCACCGAGGGATTATGTAACCCCACATTCAAAAATATTATATATAAACTTAGAATAGTAGATCTTCACCATCTAGTTTATGAGAGAGTATTAAGATTTCAGTTATTATAGCATGCTATACTAACATGATTACAGCACTGCCAAACACACTCTCTCCTACACTGGGGCCCACTAACTCTTTAATCATAATAAAGACCTTAAGGCACACCGATCAAAGCCTTGCTTACTCCTTAGCCATTGGATTGTAATTCATATGCATCCCAATAAAGCTGCTGACCCTTTCTTATTTTTTTTTCTAATTGTTTTGTTTTATTTCTATTTTGTGATGCCTCTTAGAGATGTATATACCTCTTGAAAGTAAAAAAAATTCTTCAGAGTTTTCTGCATTATTTCAATTTTCTACAGAGAGTATTTGGATGTTTGGCTTTTCACATCAAAGTGAAGGTAGGCTAGAACCAAAGTCTATGAAACGTCTACTCCTAAGACATTTGAATGTAGTGAAAGGGGATAGATTACTTATTAAAGGTATACTGAGTAACGATATGATCATTATTATAAATGTAATGCTATAAAAGATGCTATTCTTTCTCTCAAAAACAGATTCAATAGGGACAGGTAGAACTTCTTGTTATGATCATTTTCTTAACAGGGACTATTATGAATTTGAGTTTAAAACTGTAATAACATAAACGATGTTGGTATGCACAGATGAAGAAAATGAATTCAAATGAACAAATGCATACAGAAACTGATACCACCCATTTCTTGAAACTCGATTGTCACACAGTTCCTGTGGATATCAGCTAGAAAAGGACAGGGAAAGAAGTATTAAACCTCCAAATAGATTTGGTTATGCAAGCTTAATTTCTTACACCTTGGTAAAAACAGTGGAATATGAGGAGCAAGAACTGCAACTTAAAAGAAAGTTTCTGAAAGTAAATGTTCAAAAAAGTGGTTGATTGCAATAAAGGAAGACTTTGAGCCATTGCAGAAGTATGGTTCCTAAAACCTCATGTGGAGACCAAAAACTAAAAGACTGAATTGGTTCTCAGTGGGTGTTTTAACAAAAAGATTTGATAAAACAAGTTGAATTAGATAAAACTAGGCTTGTGGCCAAAGGCTACACACAAAAGGATGGAATTTGTTATACTGAATTTTTTTTCTCTTGTAGCGAAGCACTCCTGACTAATAAAGAAGGTAAGACTATATTAGATTTTGCTTTAGCTTATGATTTTGTAGTTGCTAATACTTTATTTAAGAAAAGAGATGAACATATTATTACTTATAAAAATGGATCTAGTAAAACACAGATTGATTATTTTCTGAAAAGAAAAATAAATCGTTTATATTGTAAAGATTGTAAGGTAGTTCCAAGTGAAAATCTAAGTACCCAACATCGATTGCTAGTTTTAAATTTTAAGATGAAAGGTTGTAAGAGAAAAAATAAACCAAATTATTGTCCTAGAATTAGATGGGGACACTTAAAGAACACAAATAAAAATATTTTTAAGAGCAAGCTACAAGAGATTAGAATTTGGGATGTTCATGAGGAAAGCTAACATTATGTGGGAAAAATATAGAGTGAAATTAAGCAGTTCTTAAGAGATGTAGAGAATCAAAAGAAAAAAACTTATTTTAATAAGAATAGTAGGTGGTGGAGTCAGAGTGTGCAAGAAAAGATAAAAAATAAAAAGTATTATTATAAAATTTGGTTTAGATGTAAAAACTCGGAGAATTGGGAAAGATATAAATTGGTCTGCAGAGATTCTAAGAAAGCAATATATGATGCAAAAAATTTAGTTTTTAGTAATTTATATAATAGATTAGATACCAAAGAAGGTGAGAGATGTATGTATAAGTTAGCCAACCAAAGAGATAGGAGAAGTAAAGACATAGTTTAAGTGAGGTGTATTAAGGATGAAAATAATAAAATGCTTTTTTTAGAAAAGGATATTGAAAATAGGTGGAAGAGGTATTTTGATAAACTTTTCAATGAAGGATCATGCGATTGATTTTAGCAATCTTAATACTAAACAAAAATAGAATTTCATTTTATCGTCAGTATTAGTAAATCTGAAGTTAGTGAAGCTTTAAAGAAAATGAAATGTGGAAAAGCAGTAGGGCCGGATAATATTCCAATAGAAGTGTGGAAATGTTTAGGAGATCAAGGAATTTCTTGGCTTACAAATCTATTTAATGTCATTTTAAAGACTAAAAAGATGCCAGATGAGGGGAGAAAGAGTTTGTTGGTTCCTATATTTAAGAATAAAGGTGATGCATAAGAATGTGCAAATTATAGAGGAATTAAGTTAATGTGCCATACATTAAAATTATGGGAGAGAGTAATTGAGCATAGGTTACGATGTGATACAGAAATTTCTCACAATCAGTTTGGTTTCATGCCAGGTAGATCTACTATGGATGCTATACACTTGTTAAGGGGCTTGATGGAGAAACATAAAGAAAGTAAGGAGGATCTACATATGATATTTATTAATTTAGAGAAAACTTATGATAAAGTTTCAAGAGATGTTCTTTGGAGAGTTCTAGAACAGAAATGAGTTAATATTGGTTATATTCAAGTCATTAAGGATATGTATATTAGAACTGTTACTTGTGTCCAAACATAAGGAGGATTGACAAAATATTTTCTTATTTCAGTTGGATTACATCAAGGATCAGCTTTAAGCCCTCATCTTTTTTACTTTAGTTATGGATGTTCTTACTAGGCATTTATAAGAAGATGTACCTTGGTGTATACTTTTTTCGATGACATTCTTCTTGTTGATAAGACTAGATAGAGTCCGAAACTTGAATTATGGAGGTCAACTCTAGAGTCTAAAGGTTTTAGTTTAAGTAGATCTAAAACTGAATATATGGAGTGTAATTTTAGTTGTAGAAGTTCTAGTGGTAGTGTTGTGACATTAGGTGAACAAGTCATTAATAAGAGTGGCGTTTGAATTTATGCTCTATTATTCAAAATGATGGTGAAATTGATGGAGATGTTATTAGTAGAATTCAAGTTGGATGGTTGAAGTGGAGGAATGCATCTGGCATATTATGTGATAGAAAAGTTCTACTTAAACTTAAGGAAAAAATTTATAAGATGGTGGTAAGACCTACAATGACTTATGGTGCAGAATGTTGGCCAATAAAAGAGAAGCATAAGACTAAGTTAAGTGTTATAGAGATGAGGATGCTTAGGTGGATGAGTGGCTTTACTCTTAGGGATAGAATGCAAAATGAGTATATTCGGGAAAAGTTGGAGTAGCTCTAGTGGTAGATAAGATTAGGGAGAGTCGCCTTAGATGGTTTGGCCACATAAAGCGTCGGCCATCCGATGACCCGATTAGGAGAGTAGATGCATTAGATTTGCCTTATGTTAAGAAAGGTAGAGGTAGACCTAAAAAGACTTGGTTAAGATGTATAAAAATGATCTTAGTATACTTGATTTAAATGAAAATTTGACACATAATAGGACACAATGGAGACGAAGGATTCATGTAGCCGACCCCACCAAATGGGATTAAGGCTTGTTGTTGTTGTAGCGAAGCACTCCTTGATGAGGTTTTTGTTGGTTGTTGTCGCTCAAAGAGATTCAAAGCTTGAAAAACATCATTTCTTTACTTAGATTTTGAAGATAATACTTTCATGACTCAACCAAAAGGTTTTAAGAAATTGATAAAGAAGAATTTAGTTTGTTAGTTTAAAAATGTCTCATAAGAACTTATGCAATCTCCACAATAATGGTATAAGAGATTTGATACATTTATTACCAAGATTGGCTTATCCAGGAGTATGATGCATGCTTTTACTTTAGGAAGTCGACCTCAATATGTTTAATTTTGCTACTCTACGTTGATGATATGTTGTTAGCCTGTAACACAAGTTGAGGGAGATCGATAAATTAAAGAAGTTGCTAATTTTGAATTTGAAATGAAAGACATGAGTTTGGCTAAAAGAATTCTTGGCGTAAAAACATTAAGAGAGAGAAAGAAAAAGTGGCAGTTTCTATCACAAGTTGGATATATAGAAAAGGCGATAGAACAATTCTCAATAGAGAATTTCAAACTAGTAACATTACCTATCCAGGGACACATTAAATTCAGTTCATCTCAGTGTATGGATACAGATGATGAAATGCTGAATATACAAAAAATTCCTTATTCAAATGCCATTGGATCAATAATGTATATTATGGTATGTTCGAGACCAGATATAGCTCAAGCCATTATTGACTGAAGTATATGTTGAATCCTGGAGTGGCTCCTTTGGGAAAGTGTTAAATGGTTGTGAAGATATTTAAGGAACATGAATAAGTATAGCAATAATCAGTCAAGTTCATATGTAATTGGTTTTGTAGATAGTGACTTGGTAGGAGCATGGATAGAAGAAGATCAACTAAAGCCGGAAATCATAGCTGCAAAATATAGCTGTTTTGTCTGGTGTCAAATGTATTGCTGCCACTAAAGTAATCAAAGAAGCATTGTGGCTGCAAGGCTTATTGAAAGAGGTGGAGCTAGTAAAGGATACTGTGAGTGTTTTTATAGATAATCAAAGTACTTACTAACATTGCAAAAATTCTCTATTCCATGAAAGAAAAAAAGCACATAGACAGATCAAATCTTATCAGGGATATTGTTGCTGACAGACAGATCAAATTTGAGAAGAACAGCACCAAAGAAAACCCAACTGATATGACAACAAAGGTTGTTCCATTGAACAAGTTCGGATACTGTTTGTGCCTAATTCAGATCTAGATTATTTGACAACAAGAATATCAACAAAATAGGTTTGATGGTTTCTTCAATTTATCAACCATGGTGGAATATGATTTTATTGTAATTTCTTTTACTGTTGTTTTATTATTCAGTATAAATAGCTATGTTGCTCATTGAAGAAATCATGCGAAGAAAATTCTCTTGTAAGACACTAAATGGAAAAGTTGGAGTAAATCGAAGTATTGCTCTTTGATCCTATTTATTGTATTTAGAATTAGTGATTTGAAGAAGTGGCAATACTAGTTGTTTTGCTACTCTGTTGTTTCCAGTTACTGTCTAGTGATATTCAAGATGATACAAATCCATTTTCTTTATTGTAATTCTATTGGTTTCTTTCCTTTAAGCATTGAGCTGTTTCTGCACTGTTATATTGATGTTTGCCTTAACAGAAAACAGTAAATAACAGAAAGCCATATAACTTTTCATCTAAAAATATTAGTTTTCAACTGAGAAAGCAAAAAACACATGAATGTATCATGGAAACTCAACTCTTATCTATAATACTTCGAGGGAAAAAAAAAAGTGCAAGAGACGAGTGTACAATTGTCCAATAACCATTAAACATGAGAATCTGTAACCATTAGAACCGCGCTTTCGAATCACTCCTGAAAAACCACATCAAAGAAAACAATAATCCAAAACAGAGCAACCAAAAAGAATGAATCTACCTTATTCCTGTCGATCCTTTTAACAGCGACTTGATCCCCATTAACCCTTTCGATGGCGACAAATGTATACCCGAAGTGCCCGTGACCCAGCAGCCTCCCGATTGTGTACCTATTCGCGAAATCCCGATTAAATCCGAAGTCTGTCTTCTTCCCGCACGGAACCTGCTTGATTCCCATCTTCTTTCCCCTTCCCTTCTCCCTCTGCCTCCCTTCCAGCTTCTCTCGCCGGCGCCAGTTATCATCCTCCTTGCCGGCGCTGGACGCGTTGGTGCTTCCAAAGCCGGTCACCCTTTCCGCCGAAATCGAGAGACAGGCCCCCATCTCTCACCTTCGGAAATATGAATATTAATTTACAGGGGCGTTATGCTTTCTTTCTAAGAAGAAAGAAAGGTGGAGGAGATTGAAGGAAGGAAAGATTATTGCAGTAACAAACATTTCGAAAAGTGAGAGATGGAAGAAAGGGAGAGGTGGCCAAAAGAAGGGGAAAAGAAAGAAACGTTCTTTCCTATCTCCGACTACCTCTCCCTCGGCAACGAGGCCTCGAAGAAGACGAGAAATTCAAGAATGAGAATGAGAAGCGACAGGGAAGGAGAGAAGTGGAAAAGCTATTTAAAAAAAAACAATTTTTTACGAAACCGGGAATGGCTTTCCCGCAGAGATTGGGATTCACCTATGCGGGGCAGTTAGTTGTTGGAATTTGCGCTTATTTTTCCTTTCGCTGCGCGATCGGCTATATGTGGTTTTATTCTGAATGGTAACGGTTTGATTTTGGCGAGTGGCGGCAGAATAAGAGACAGACAGCGTCCGCCAGACTTGGCCCCATCTCTCGTTCGTCTAGGAATTTTTAATAAAAAGGGTTATTTACTTTGATGCCGTCTAAATTAATTGATTTATTTATATATCTTTGATTAAATAAAAAAACTTGACTAAGAAATTATGAATTTCTGCAAAGACCAAGTCCTCTTCAAGACTATTTTTCTATTTGTTCAATTATTTTTTAAAAATAATCAAAATAATAAGAACATTATTTATTCTTTTATTTTATATTTTAAAAAATTAAATTACATTTGATGTGTTTTTAATAATTAAATTTTTTTTTTATTATAAACACAATCCTAGCATGCAATTAAACATGTCTGACTTCTATTCATTTGAAAAATGATAATTGAGAACCAAATCATTGATCATCAACGGCAACAATATGGTGTCATCACTTTCATTTTTGTTTATGATATTTATATTAGCAACATTGCGGCTTGAATCTAAATATCTAGTCTCTCTTAGAGAAAAATTATAAACTCTTTGATATATTATAAAAAAAATCCAATTGTTTGAGAATGAATCTCGATGCATAAAGTTTGCTAGCTTATAGCCAACTTGAATATATTAAAAAAACCTTATGACATTAAAAGTCACACTGAGCCTATATTAAACACTTTAAGCATTATTAAAAACTTTGAGATATTATTCGGATTCCAAATAGTATTTAAAATTAACATGCTTATAATCAAATTGAGCATTTCAGCTAGATGAATCTAATGTATGAGTCATGATCATTAAATTTTGATATCACTAATACACTTATATACTTAATTTTTTTTTTATCATAATTGAAAGGATCATTTTGGCTGTCCATTAATGGGGTAATTTTCATTTTGACTATATTTATGGATGGATGTCACTCTTAAAATCTATAAATAGATTCTAATTTTTTTATATAGAGGGCACAAGAGCCAAGATTTTGAGATTTAAGAGAGCTTTGAAGTTTAAAGAATCTCAGAGCACCACCATTGAACCATAGTTATCGTTAGGTCGTCAGATTATTGTCCAACCATTAATATTTGACTGCTAATTGATTGCTGCTATTAGTTCATTGATCAATCCCCTTTCAACTACAATCATCTAACCACTAATCGATTTCCATTTTTGGGTAATCATTAGATCATCATTTATTGATTGCATTCTCTTTATCACTATTAACTAACTATGGTCCTTTATGCAAAAGTTCAACCACATTAATTCGCCTTACTATTGTCACCTAGTATACTAACACTTGCTGACTTCATTATTCATCGCTATTAGTAATGTTGATGCATTTTAACGCTTATATAGTCAATGAATGTCGTTGACACAAGCCGTAAAAAATAAGGTTAATGTATGTTGTTAACACATGACATCTCCTATAGAGTCATTGCAAGCCATCAACATTAAGGCTAATGCTACCAACTTCATCACTTATCATCACTCATAACATTGACACTTACCATTACTAGTAAGCTAGATGCACATCAAGATTATACAAGACTTTTTATTCTCCAACCTCTACTCTTCATGGGGGACAAAAAGAAGACTGTAATACTATTGACCTTACTTTTGGAGTGAGTTTTCAATCTTCTCATCATAGATTTAGGACTCTTATAGATACTAAGAGTTCCTTAATCTTAAGACACTTCTAGTGATTAGGTGAACACTTAACCTAAGCCTAGAGACTTAGAAGGATTAGCCATAGGGGTAGGTTAAGCCTTAGAGACTTAGGGAGACTTGCCCATCATAGCTAAACCCAACCTATGTTCACCTCCTCAAACCAAACCTAAATTCAATTCAAATACCAACTCCAAAACCAAATTTCAAATCAAATGATTGAAACCCATAACCAAATCCAAAATCAAAACCCTTACTAAGCCTTATGATTTTATCTTATGGACTTGGCCCTTAATCAAATTCAAATCAATCCAAATTTAATTGATTTTCTCCAAGATCAATTCAATCCCTCAATCATTTATCAAATTTGAGTCCAAACTCAATTCCAAATGATTGAAACCAAGATCAAATTTAAACTCAAAATCTCCTTAAGCCTTATGATTGAATTCCATGGGTTTAGCTAAATCTCTACCAAATTCAAACCAAACTTGATTGATCTCTTCATGAATCAATCATGTATTGATTTATATTCATAAATATAAATAAAATATAAACTCAAATAACCAAAACCAAATCAAACTAAATCTGAATCAAATTAATTTCCTTCTAAGCCCTTTTGACCAACCTCCATGAGCTCAGTCAAATTTGCCTTCAAATAGTCCAAACTCAAGTGATTTTCTCATAAGTCATTTATATATTCATTTATATTTATGAATATAAATGGAATATACATTCAAATATTCAAAATCAAATCCAAAATAAAATCAAAACCCAATTTAAACCCTTTAAGATAATTCCTTGGACTTGACCAAAACCCACCTAAATCAAGCCAAAATCAATGGATTTTCTATTGAATAAATCATTCCTTCAATCATATATCCAAATATAAATGAAACCTACAATCATAAAGCCAAATTGAAATCAACTCAAGTCAAGCCAAACTTAGCCCTTTTGACTTGAAAATTCCAAATGAACCAAAACTCATCATAGCCCAAATTAATTGCAGTTGGATTTATATTTCAATCCTAAACTCATATATAAATTCAACTAAACTTCAAATCAAAATCAAGCCAATTGATCCATTTAGGTCCACTTGACCCAAAGTGGCCTAAAGAATATATTTGAACCAAGTTCTAATCTAACCCAAATTAGATTGAACCAAGCCCATCCAAACCTCATACTACTCATGCTCTAGTCTCTTAAGGAGTGGGTTTAAGAACTTTAGTCTCTTTCTAAATAAATAATATCCCAACTATCTTGTAATTTCATATGATCAGACCACATGATTTTAAAATTGTAAGAGTTGTTAGCTGGCGGCCACTCAAGGCAGTTGTAAGCCCAACAGTCCAACAATTTATCCTCTCTTGTGGAGGTAAACCCTTATGTTCACCTATCTTAGATTTAGGTTATTCTTTAGCTCTTGCTAAAGCTCTCTAGATTTAGGATCCGTGGTAGCTGTTTATCTCAAGATATGAGCATAAATCCTCACCTCTTGGGCATTTTCACAATCTTGTGTTGTTGGATTATAAGTCCTAACATTCTAATAAAATTTTAACTCAATTAATAAATCTCTTCACTTTCAAATATATAAAGCTTAATCATAGTCTATATTGGAATGCTCACTAGGTATCCTAATCATGAGCATTCCCTACCTATTCCCTTTGGATTCCAAAAGTAAGTCTTCTCCTTGAACTTTCTCATTTAATTTTCCAAGTATAGATAATCCTTTGATAGTCTAGCATTGAAATCTTTGGAGATGATAATTGTCTACTTTAATCAAGAGTCTTCCTAAAGAATTCACCTTTCTTAGGATGTAATTAACTATAGAGGCTTACCTCCATAGGAAATTTTAGAACCTGGTTTAATATAAACCTTGCTTTATTCATCCATATATAGTATGGAAAAATCTCTAGTACATTCGAAGACCCATCATGCCTTAGAAGTCCTTATTAGGTAATTAGGTCCATTGAAGGGTGATGTCTCTATCTTTCGAGATTGTATATCTTACCTCAATGTCATATCAATAAGTACCCCCTATGATCTGTGTGGTGTCCCCCCCATACATCCAAAAATAAACATCACAGATTTTTCTGGCAACTCCGCTGGGGATGGTTCCTCTCTCCATCTCTAGTAGATAATTATTGCCTCAAACCATTGATAGTAGACTTATATTTTATATAAGCCCTTGACTATCTTTCTCTCCATTTGCACTTAGCTTATTTCATCCTTAAGCATAGCTAGCCAACATCTTTTAAGTTTTAGGACTCTCACTCCATGTAGGTCTTGAAACCTCTATTGGGTCCCCCAATAAGTAAAAGATAAAGTTAACTAATGAAAGGAGATGAATAAAAATTTAGAACCTCTTTGCCACCAGCTTGGTGAGGCAAGGTTCATCTTATACTTAAGAAAATAAACCCTTTTGCAAAGTGGAACTTTTTAAAAAGTACTTTTTCAAAATGCACATAACAAAAGATTTGCACAAAATTCATAAGAAGTTTTCAAAAGGCATAAAAATAACCAAACCTCATTTAACAATACCTACAATTGTTACATGGAGGTTCTTTTCAAAATCAAAATCAATAATTTTAAAATCTCTTTTTTTTTTAAAAGCACATTTTTGAAAATATCTATCTCTATTTCAACATTAATAGGTTTGTTGAATGAAGATTTTATTTTCAAATGAAATCATGACATAAAATTGAAAATCAACTTAGCATATTCCATATGTGCTAAAGTTGGAGTTCCCTCTTTTTAAATGCAAAAAATCACACAAAAAATCAAGACATATTTGAACTCCATTTGACATACCCAAATTTGTCAAATGGGAGTTTCCTTTTTTTTTTTTAAATAAAAACAAATTAAATTTTAACATACCCACATATGTTAAGTAGAATTCCTTTTTTCCAAAGTCTTGAAAATCCAAACACATTAGGACTCCATTTGACATACCAAATTTGTCAAATGAGAGTCCCATTTTCAAAAATCAATAATAAATTAAACTCTATTTAACATGCCTAAATTTGTTAAATAGATTTCTCTCTTTCAAAATCATAACACATTTGAACTCTATTAGACATACCATATTTGCCAAATAAGAGTTCCCCTCTTTTTGAAAAAGAGAATTCAAATCAACACATATCAAACACTTTGGCATCTACATAACATACCTAAATTTGATAAGTAAGAGCCCCATTTTGAATTCAATTCAACATATATCACACACATAATGAACACTCATCACAAATAAAGATGCTTTCACAAAACTTTCAAACCCATAATCAAAACCTTTTAGCATACCTAAATTTGCTAAAAAAAGATTTTCCAAATCAAATTTTCAAACAAAACATACAACATATGTATCTCCAAAGTCTCTCCAAATATTTGAACCTCTCAATATACTTACATTTGTTGAGTATGGGTTCCAAATCAAAATTTTATGGCAAATATATCATCAAATATAAAAAATCTCTCCAAAATTCAATGAACCACACTTAGAATACCTAAATTTGTTAAATATGGGTCAAATTCCAAATCCAATCTAGAAGTCAATGATTGAAGATAAGCAAGGGTCTAACTCTATTATGTTTCAACAAATGCAGTGATTTCAACACAATTAGTCCTTTCCCATCTCCAGTTAGTGCTTACTATGGCTTCGTCAAGTTCATATTTACTTCCCATCGAGTGTGGATCTAGCCTTGGATTAGGCCATACACATCCTGACCACCACTTGTCTGACCCAGTTTGGCCATGGCTTTGAGGCCATCCGAGTTACTTATGAGGGGACAACCTTCACAACAATTAAGGGAGGAGGTGACAGGACAGACGCCACTTCTTCGCTTCAACATTCTGTTAGACCTTGATTTCCCTTCACTGAAGAGGGGCTATCGCGATTCCCACACCCCGATCAGTGTCATTGTTGCTTGATAGGTTGTCTTGCCTACCATAGTTCTAGTGAGGGCTATTACCTCCTCTTTGGTCACCCCAAAGGGGAAGGCTATCTTGGCTTTCGAGATAATCTCCCATACCTTTGAGGTAGGTTCCAGCTCTCTCTCTGCTTTACTCACCTACACCTAGCACATCAACAAAAATAGAAAGATCAAGTGGCACCATGAGTGAGTAGCCAGGGAGATCGATGCTGCCTCCCATGTCATTGAGGAGAGTTCTCCTCGTGAGACCTCACCCTCTGCTCGGATGAGAGGAGGACTATAGGAGGATTTCTGCATCACCTCCACCACCAATACACTTTGAGGTGTGCCAGGAGCATATGAAGCCTTATGCCAGTCTTAGGACAGTTCTTCGCCAGGTTGGCATAACCTATGGACGCTCAGAGTCCGTAGAATTATTTGATTTGAGGTTCGTGATTCCCAGGAGTATCAGTGAGCAGATCCATAAGGAGAGAGTCACTAAGGCTCGAGTATCAGCCCAAGCAGGCAAGAGGGAGAGATGGAGGTACGCCAGATGGCCTCTGCCCTGATGGACTTCCCTGATTATCACCATGTCAGGGTTGATCATTCAGACAACATTGTCCTCATAGGCACAATTTGATGTAGGAGGAGATCTCCAGCTGAGAGGCAGTCAGTGTCTTTGCCATCGCATCGCTCCACTCATCGCCCACCATCACCTGTTCAGCTTATAGCATCTACCACCTCCGCCAAGCTTCAAAATCCCCATATGAAAACCATCTCCGGTGATCCGCCACTTAAGGATTCGCTCCATTCATTCCACTTGTTGAGGTGAGATTGAGTTCCCCTGCTCGACCCTCTATAGCTAGGAAGGAGTGGCGACCTAAAAGTGTCATGGTCACACCACCTCCACCGTAGATAGAGGGAGAGAGGGGAGGGGACACATACATAGTCCCCATAATAGTTGATCCTCCCAGTGAGAGAGTCCTATCAGCAGGCAGTATCCAATGCTTAGAGATAGATGAGCACAGTCTTACGGTTAGTCATTAGCGGGTGTTTATGCCAATTCAGCTAGGTAGAATAGGAGATCAGTCACTAGATGATATCCTAGAAAACTACTTTTCCTAGAAGAAGCAACTTCTCAGGAGTGATCATTCAGATAAGGAGGAGGATATAATCTACTTTGATCCTGATGAAGATGAAATGTTGGATGGCACGGATGGGTCATAGCCCAACACCTCTCACTTGCTACATAGCATATTTTTTGGTGGGATACACATATCTTAAGGGATACTTATTGAAGTGATCAAGTTTGACATTGAGATATGATATATTATCTGAAAGATAGAGACATCACACCCTTCAATAGACTTAATCACCTAATAAGGACTCTTAAGGCATGATGGGTCTTTGAATATACCATAGATTTTCCCTTGCTTTACATGAAAAAGTAAAGTGGAGTTTATTTTAAGTTTTTAAGTTCCTATGGTGGGAAACCTCCATAGTTAATTACATCTTAAGGAATATAAATTCTTTATGAATACTCTCGATTAAAGTAGACAATTAGGATCTCCAAAAATTTCAAGGCTAGACTATCAACAAATTAGTTATATTTAAAAAATCAAGTGGAAAAACTAAAGGAGAAGACTTATTATTGATGCCAAAGGGAATAAGTAGGAAATACTCATGATACTAGGAAACCTAGTGAGCATTCCAATCTACTTATGGTTGGGCTTTATATGTTTAAAATTGAAGAGATTTATTTTATTAAAGTTGACATTTCATTAGAAAGCTATGGCTTATAATCCAATAATATAAGATTGTGAAAATGCCTAAGAGGTGAGAATTTATGATAGTAGCCTGAAGGAAATATCAACCTCAGATCCTAGATCTAATGAGCTTTGGCATAAGCTAAAGCACAACCTAAATCTAAGTGAAATGGGCATAAGGTTTACCTACACAAGAGAGAATAAACCACCTGATTGTTGAGCTTATAACCACATGGAGTGGCTGCCAGCTAACTCCTATGATTTTAAAACCATGTAGGCAAGTCTTATGCATTTACAAGATAGTTGAACTGTTATTAATTTAGAAAGAGACTAAAGTCCTTAAACCCACTCCCTAAGAGACTAGAGCATAAGTGGTATGAACAATGACTTAATATAATGAAAAATCTTTTGAAATTTTATTTCAATTTTGACACTTTATTTTGACAAAGGCTTTAGGATTTTGATGCCTATATATATGCTTGATGAAATAAGATTGTTGGCTAAATTAGTGAGAAATGGGTGTTTTCACCACAAAGGATTCCTCACATGTCAAGCATTCCCTATCATGCAATGATGAAAATCCCCTATTTTCAAGAGTGAAATAATATGATATGCATGTTGTGAAACATTCAACCATTCAACTAAGGGGTTACCAAATCTTTTAATTATTTTGTTTAATGCGTAGGCTTTATGGTAGGTTATGAGTTGTAGAAAATTTTAGTTATGAGTTGTAGTTGGTAAAAGATTTATTTTTATCCTAAGAGCCTAATCACATTCAGGCCACACATTAAAGCATCAATCATAAAGAAATAAGAAAGAACATGCAATTTTATTGCACAAGCCAAACGAAACATCAAATAATTTTATAACTAACACAAAAGAATAAGAGGCCGATGCGATCGAGTACCGTGTATAACTCCAAAAAGAAAAGATGGGTAGCCGAGCTCTACCCTTATATAACCCAGAGTTACAAAATAATAAAAAGAATTTATAAAATACTATGGGGGGTCATCTTTCCTTCATTTCTTCATTTCTTATTTCTTCCTTCTCTTGATTAGGGTGTGTTTGCTTCAAAGTCTTCACAAGGCCTCCCAGGACAAAGCCTTCTAGCCACTGCTCATCCTAATCTCTCATAACTCAAATCACAATTCTTAATTACAAAATTACATTAAGAATAGAAAAAGTAAATCTAACTACACCAGCAAAATATAGGTTAGTTAAACATACATACAATCCCAAGTAGTTATATCATAATTTAGACTTTAACACCCTGCACATGGGTAGCCAAGCCCACCTATCCTAACTTGGATTATGCTTAGGAGCTTAAGAAACCTATAAAGAGAGCTTTTATATTTATTTTTAAGCAACCCCTTAAGCATAATCCCCTACAGAAAATATGATTAGGCTAATCAACTACCATATGAGCTTACACTCAACATTCAATCTACATAATACATATAAAATAAAATATACATCATACCTCAATAACATAAAGTTAGAAGTAGTGACTTAATTCTAATGTGTATGCTAAGGCTTGTGTGATATGTCTTGCTAAGCATTAGAGTAGTAGTTCTCTAAGTGTGAAAAAGATTTAATTTAACCATAAATGATGTGTTGACCTCAATTTTGGGGTGAGTTCTCAACTTCCTCATCATAGATCTAAGATTCTTATAGAGATTAAGAGCTCCTTAGTCTTAAGATACTTCTAGTGATTAGGTTAACACTTAACTTAAGCCTAGAGACTTATAAGAGTTAATAATAGGTTATGCCTAACTTAAGACTTGCCAAATAAACCCAATCCATTCCTTCCTTCTCAAACCAAACCTAAATTCATGCAGTCAAACCAAATTCTAAGACTCATAATTAAACCCATGATCAAATTTCTCAAAATTCTCATGAACCTTATGATTGAATTCAAACCATTTCTAAGCCTTTGATTTCATCTTATAGACTTAGCTTCAATTAAAATCAATCACAATTCATTTAATTTTCTCAAATATCAACTCAGTCCTTCAATCAAACTATCAAATTCTAATTTAAATCCAACTTTAAATAATTCAAGCCCAAAATCAAATTCAAGTTCCAAAAGCACTTCTTAAGCCATATGGACCTACCTCCATGAGCTTAACCAAATCTTAACCTAAATCAGCCCAAAATTAATTGATTTCTTTATAAATCAATTACTCCTTCATTTATATTCATAAATATAAATGAAACTCACCTTGCAATGACCAAAAATAAGTCAAACTAAATTGATTTCCTTCTTAGCCCTTTTGACATTAATCCTCAAGCTTGGTCAAATTTAGTTTCTAATCACTCCAAACTCATATGATCTTCTCATGAATCATCTATATCTTCATTTATATTCTTAAATATAAATAGAATATAAATTCAAATAGCCAAACCAAATCCAAAATCAAACCAAAATCCAATTTATATAAGCCAATTTCTTGGACTTAACCAAAATCCACCTAAACTAAGTCAAAACTACAGGATTTTCTCTTGAATCAATCATTCCTTCAATCATCTATCCAAATATAAATGAAACATACAATTATCAAACTAAAGTCATGTCAACCTAAGTCTAGCCCAAGTTAGTTCTTAAAATTTCCAAATGAGCCAAAATCCATTGGACTCCAAATTGATTGAAGTCGGATTTACATTTCAATCATAAGCTCATATATAAGTTCAACTAAACTTGAGTCAAGCCATAACCAAGTCAATCGACCCATTTAGGTCTACTTGACCCCAAGTGGTCTAAAGAACCTTTTTGAGCCAAGTTCTAATCCAACCCAAATTGGATTGAACCAAGCCCATACAAGGCTCATATCATGATCAAAAATCACCCTAGGTTGATCAATCACCTTGAATTAGGTCAAACCAAGTCAACTTAGTCCTTTGACCAAGTCAACCTTTAGCCCAAATGAAACCTAAACTAGCCAAAACTTACCCTACACCAAATTGATTAAAACTATTGATTCATGCTAACTCATGATCAATAATTGAACATGACTTGACCCTCAATTGGGAAAACCAAGTCCAATTGGCCATTTGACCCAAGTTGACTCAAATTAGTATAGAAGGCCAAAATGGGTCAAATCATAATCACAAATGATTGCAACCAATGGTCCAAATTGATTGTTGAACTTGACCAAAGTCATAAACATTTGACCGTTAGTCAACTTGACCCAACCTAGCCCAAATTGACCTAAAGGGTTAAATTGGCCAAAATCTAAATTAAATCCAATATGATTCAAATCAAAGCCAACAATCATTTTTAATTAATCAACTGAACATGAACCAACACATAACCTAATCTAATTTGATCAATTTGGTCAAATTGGTCAACTTAACTCATTTGATCAAATGAGCCAAAATCAAACCTAGGCTAAATTGATTGAAACCTCTTGAACCAGAACTCTTCAAATCATCATTTGAATCTAACCCAAGCCTTGGTTTAACCCAATTTAAGCAATTGGTCAATGCTATTTGATCAAATGAAGCCAAAACCCATGAAACCAACCCTCCCATTGGAGGCACCACCTCCCATCTTGATCAACCTAAAATCAGTATAAATCCATTTGGAGCAAATTCCATTGCAAATCCCCCATGGATCCTCTCCCACATTGGATTATGTCCTCATATGATAAAGTCCACTCTTGTTCACCTGGCGGCCCTCACTCAAAATGATATGTAATCATCCCTTGCCAGAACTCCCTAGTTCTCATCCCAAACGAGCCACGTGGATTGATGGCAACCACTCGATGCTAGCGGCAATGGCCAAATGGGAAGCCATCCCTGTTTCCAACCCAATGAGGGTATACCCCTCAATTCATGCATAAATGAATCAATTCGAATCAAGAGAGCTTCCTAGTACGAATTTGAACCTCCTTACAATGCCAAAGCTATCTTATGCTCCTCTTTTTCAACATTTCTCCTCCCTGTGCGAAGCTAAAATAGGGCACTATAATCTAGATCCTAACTTCACCAATACTCCACTCAATCAAATTCCTCTTACACACACCTTCCACGCACATCGTTGAAGCCACCCAAGTCATTTTCCTAGCTCCCAAGCCACAGAGGAAGGACTTCGATCACCATTGAGCTCCAAAGTAATAGAAGTTAATCCATCGAGCGAACCAATGGGAATTGGCTTGTGTGCTACTCAACAAGGCCTCGTCTCTACTAAATGAAGCTACCTCCATCGATCCCACCTCCAGTCTTGAGCTCGAGTGAGCTAATTTCTAAAAATTGTAGAAATATGAATTTTTTATTGGAGCTTTTCGAAGAGAATTTGCATGTGAGCCCATCTTAGTCATTAGATCCTTGGGAATCCCTCGCTCGAAGGTGTGAGTTGATTTTGGAGTGAATCCAAGCTCGGGTGAGCTCAGATCGAGCGATCCAGGGTGGGCGACCTCCATCGTTCATCGCTCACGGGAAGAAGGATCATGAGCGGTCTGTTCTGCATGGTTGGAATGGACGGCTCTGATCAGATCATGCTAGATCCATTTATTTTCTCCCTTTTGCGGTTTGATCTGTCCGATCGAGATCAGGAAATCAATCTGGTCGCGTCAGCTAATTCGCGGATGCGACAAGTTAAATAGCCAATTTCGTGGTGCACCACATGACACCGATGAATTAGGCTTAATTAAGGCTAATTAATGTATTTTTAAGGTTGAAACATTCATAATTCATAACTAATTATAGAAAAATTCAAAAAAATATAAATAATTGCTCATTTAAAAGAATTTTAGGGGGGAATCCATTAAAATTATCCTTATATAATTTTGAATAGTGATTTTGGCTTAATTAGGGTTTAATTAAAAATTTAATTAGCTTAATTACTCTGTAATTAATTAACCAATCAATTTCAAACTTTCTAAGGATGTTTAGGGGGATGACCTCTGCCTCTCCTATTTTTTAGAATTTATTGGTTGATTAATTGGAGAAATTAATTATTTAAGCCTTAAATACTCTTTTAACTTAATTAAGTGATAATTAAGTATGTGAGCAGTAATTAATCAATAAATTGGATCCCTTAACCACTATTGAATAGTGGGGAGACTTAAGAAATTGGATTGGAACCTCCCTCCTAATCTTTTCCCTAAGTTTCCTTCTCTTTTTCAACCAAAGTGCTAATTAATAGTTAATTAACTAATTAATGGCTTAATTAGTTAAATTGAAACTCAAATCATATCAAATCATGTTTAATTGAATGAGAGGGCTTATGAAATTAGGTTGGGACCTCTTTCCCAATCTCTTCCCCTTAAGTCCATTTCATTTCAAAGGATAATCAATTAAATTTGGTAATTAAGAAAAGTGAAATGGATTAATGGAATAATGTCTTGATTAACCTAATTAAAAGGGTAATTGCCTCTGATTTCCTTTAATTATTCTATGGGTAGAGCTTTAGGTGTTCAATAACCTAAAAAAAGTTAATGAAATTATGATTAGCTCACATTTGTGAGAAAACTATAAAAGTAATTAAGTGAGTTCCTTAAGCTTGATTAATTAATGATTGTGAGATAATTGCATTAGGCCCTTTCATTTCATAGTAGCATTGATATTTACTTTTCAATTCATTTGCATATTACATTGGCTCCTAATGATTTAATTAATTAACTTAAGGTAACATAGGTAAGGGTTTAACTAATTGATTTAATTCACATCTTAACTTAATTAATCCATAAAATCAATCTAATTACTTCTCATTAAATCAAATTAACCCACACATGGAATGGGATTAGGATTAGCAAACCTTTCTCACATTTCTTAAATCAAATCAAACATGAAATTAAAAATGACATTAAGAAATTTTAGTTTATTTTAAATGAGCATATTTAATATGATTGTCCTTAAGAGTTAATTGGATTGAATGAAATCATGTGCTTATGTCCCTTCATTTCTTTCCAATCATATTAAAATGTTGTATGTCACTTGATTCATACATTAGCTCTTACAAAATTAATTAAATTAAATGATTTCTTTATGTCAAGCTTGCATGTGTTGAATTAAATTAATATATGTGTGTCTATTATCATTATTAAATCCAAATTTATTTTCCAAAAATTATAAATGAATGATTATATATGCTATGAATGCTAGTTATAAATACATAAGAGATGTATGTGATTATAGCTTAAGTGTATAAAGTGAAGTTTCTTTTCTTTCATTCATATATTGATTTATGTAAGTAAGAATGTTAATGGGTATATAGCTTGGACATCTCGGGAATACGAGACTTTAGTTAGCCCCAAGGAGGTCATTTGATTACCTCACTTCTCTAGTTTAACAATGGCACATACTCCATTTGATTTCATTCTTACATACTTAAATACTAAAATTTAGATAAGACTTTGTTCCATATGCATAAATATCTTAAAAAGTATAACTTTAGCATGGTTTTCACTCTTGTAGTTACTTGTACATTCATGTGTATTTAAGAGTAGTGGGTATATCTAGTTTGGATATTCTGGAGATGCAAGCCTTTAAGTAGTACCAAGAGGTCTTTATTTCACTGCCTTAGTTTAACAATGGAAAAGTATCCACTTAAACTTTTATACACTTGTAAGTGCACTTAGCTAATGAATGAAAACCCTTTTTTCTACTAAGAAAGACATGCATTCATATTTGTTCAAATAATTGAATCAATTGATCACATGGTTTAAAGCTCTCTTTCTTATGTTCATCTGTATAAGCTTACATATGTTTGAATGTAATGGGTATATAGTTTGGACATCCCAGGAACATGAGGCTTTAGTTAGCCCCTAAGGAGGTCATTTGATTATCTCACTTCCCTGGTTTAACAATGACACATACCTATTTAATTTCATTCCTATGTATTTTTATATAAGAATTTATATAAAGCTTTAAATTAATATGATAAAATGATTCAATCAAATGAAACATCTAAATTCCAAATGTATATGCTTACATCCATCATTTAAGTGTGCTAAAATAATTGTATGTATAAGTATGCTTAAGATTTAATCATGTGCATGTTACATATGATGGAAAGAAATGAATAAACATGTGTCATGTGATAGTTATTAATTCCAATTAATTTTAAGATGCCACTCTTATTGAATATGCTCATTTAAAGTGAACCTAAACCTATGATTAATTAAAATATATAATAAGCCATTCACTAAAGAGAATTGACTAATTAGTATGCTTTAGAAGTGACTTAAGGTAGAAGTAAAAGAGAGTAATCCTCTCTTTTCTTCTCTTTATAACACTTAATTGTTAGGTGTAAATGAAATAGAACAAAAGAAAACATTAAGTAAAAAAATTCTTAAATCATTTAAGTCACTTAAAGTAAAACCATCCTTTATAATCAAATCCTTTCATATTTAGAAAATCATAACAAAGCTAGTTAAGGCATACCACACAAGCCTTAATACACACACTTTAGAATTAAGTCACCATTTCTAGCTTTATGTTAGGGTGGCGCATGGAGTGATGTATGTTTAGTTTTATGATATACTATTGTATACTAGATGTTAATGTGTATGCTTCATAGATTGGATGGTAGGCGTTATTAGTCTAATCATATTTTTTATGGGGGATTGTGCTTAAGATGCTTAAAATAAACATAAATGCTCTCTTTTGTAGGTTGCTTAACCCCTAAGCATAATCTAAATTAGGACAGGTGGGCTTGGTTACCCATGTGCAGGGTGCTAAGTCCAAATTATTCATATAACTGCTTGGGTTGTATGATGTGTTTAACTAACACTTATTTTGCAGGTATAGTTAGATTTACTTTTCCTATTTTTAATGTAATTCTTCATTTGAAATTAAGATTAGTGTTATGGGGGAATTAGGATGGTAGTGGCTAGAAGCCCTTGTCCTGGGAGGTCTTGTGATGCCTTTGAAATAAGCAAATCCAAATAAAGAAATGAAGAAGATATGAAGAATGAAGATAATAAGACCCCCATAGCATTTATTCATTTGTAATTTATAATTATTCTTTCATATACTGGGTTGCATAAGGGTAGAGCTTGGCTACCCATTTTTCTTTTGGTTGTACGACTGCACCTGACCGCACTAGCCTTTTATTCTTTTGCATTAGATTTATAAAATTATTTGATGTTATATTTAAATTGTGCAATAGAAATGGCATGCCTTTTCATAGTTTCTTTATGACTGGTGATTTAATGTGTGGCCTGGATCCAATTAGGCTCTTAGAAAAAAATTAACTTTTCTACCCCAACTACAACTCATAACTAAATTTTCTAAATAACTCATAACCTTATATAAAGCCTAGGAATTAAATCAAGATAATTAAAAGATTTATCAACCCCTTAGCTAAATGTTTATATGTCTAATATCATGCATTCATATTATTTCACTCTTATAAAGAGAGGTTTTCCATCCTTGCATAATAGGGGAAGACTTGACCTTTGAGGGTCTCCTCTATGGTGGAAAACACCTCTTTCTTTCTGATTTAGCCTACAACCTCATTTCATCATGCATTTAAAATATAAAAATCCTATGGCCTTTGTCAAAATGAAGAGTACAAATCAAATAAAATTTAAAATGATTTGCATTAGACTAAGTCATTGCTCATACCACTCATGCTCTAGTCTCTTAGGTAGTGAGTTTAAGGATTTTAGTTTCTTTCTAAATAATAATAACCCAACTATCTTGCAAAATATATGACTTGCCTAATTTTAAAGCATAAGAGGAGTTAGTTGGCTACCACTCTAAGTGGTTATAAGTCCAGTAGTCGTGGTTTACCCGCTCTTGTGGAGGTAAACCTGATGCCCACTTTCACATAGATTTAGGTCGTGCTTTAGCTGTTACTAAAGCTCCCTAGATTTAGATCTTAGGTAGCTATTTGCTTTGGGTTACTAGCATAAATTATCATCTCTTAGACATTTCTATAATCTTGTATTATGGGATTATAAGTTATAGCTTTCTAATAAAATTTCAACTCAAACATATAATTCTCTTCAATTTTAAATATATAAATCCCAACCATAGGGTAGATTGGAATGCTCACTAGATTTCCTAGTATCATGAGCATTCCCTACTCATCTCCTTTGGCTTCAATAATAAGTCTCTCCTTTTGATCTATCCCTTTTAATTTTCCAATATAACCAATTTATTGATAGTCTGATCTTTAAAATCTTTGAAGATAATAATTGCTCACTTTAATCGAGAGTATTCCTAAGAAATTCACTTTTTTAGGATGTAATTAACTATGGGGGCTTGCCCCCATAGAGAACTTTAGAACCCGATTTAATATAAACTATATTTTATTCATCCATGTAAAGTAGGGGGAAAATCACTGGTATATTTGAAGACCCATCATGCCTTAGGAGTCATTATTAGGTGATTAGGTCCATTATAGGGTGGTGATTTCTATCTTTCGAGATAGTGCACCCTTCCTCAATATCGTACTCGATCACTTCAATAAGTACACCCTCAGATCTATGTAGTTTCCCCCATACATATAATCCAAAAATAAACACCACAGATTTTTTTGGTGACTACTCTGGGGATGGTTCCTCTCTCCATCTCTAGTAGACAATTATTATCTCTAAGCATCGATAGTGGACTTGTATTTCATGTGAATCCGAGACTATCTCTCTTTTCATTGGCACTTAGCTTATTTTATTCTTAAGCAAAGCTAGCCAACATCCTCTAGGTTTTAGAATCTCAGTTGTAGGTCTTGAAACCCCAATTAGGTCCCCCAATAGGTAAAAGATAAAATTAACTAATGAAAGGAGATGACTAAAAATCTAGAAACTCTTTACCACTAGCTTGGTGAGGCAAGGTTCATCTTATATTTAAGAAAATAAATCCCTTTTGCAAAATAAGACTTCTTTCCAAAAACACTTTTTCAAAATTCACATAACAAAAGATCTTGCACAAAATTCACAAGAAATTTCCAAAAAGCACAAAACTCATATAACCAAACCTCATTTAACAATTCTTATAATTATTACATGGAGGTTCTTTTCAAAATCAAAATCAACAATTTTTTAAAATCCCTTTTTCAAAAGCACATTTTTGAAAATGGTTATCTCCATTCAACATACCCAAATTTGTTGAATGAAGATTCTATTTTCAAATAAAATCATGACATAAAATTGAAACTCCACTTAGCATATTTCATATGTGCTAGAGTTGAAGTTTCCCTCTTTCCAAAAGCAAGAAATTACACACAAAAATCAAGGCATATTTGAACCCCCATTTGACATACCAAATTTGTCAAATGGGAGTTCCCCTTTCTTTTGGAAAATCAAAATAATTTGAATTCTATTTAACACACTTACATTTGTCAAATAAAATTCCTTTTTTTCAAAGTCTTGAAAATCAAAACACATTTGGACTCCATTTGGCACACCCAAATTTATCAAATGAGAGTCCTATTCACAAAAAACAAATTGAACTCTATTTAACATACCTAAATTTGTTAACTAGATTTCCTCTTTCACAAATCATAACACACTTGACTCCTACTCAACATACCAAATTTGTTAAGTAAAAGCCTCATTTTTAAAATCATAAATACACTTGACTCTTACTTAACATACCAAATTTGTTAAGTAAGAGCCTCATTTTCAAAATCATAAATACACTTGACTCCTACTTAACATACCAAATTTGTTAAGTAAGAGCCTCATTTTCAAATCATAAATACACTTGACTCTTACTTAACACACCAAATTTGTTAAGAGCCTCATTTTCAAATCATAAATACACTTGACTCTTAACATACCAAATATGTTAAGTTAGAGCCTCATTTTTAAATCAACACATACATACAAACACTTTAACAAGTAAGAAGCGCTCAACTTTCAAATCAAATCAGCATATATCACACACATAACCAATCATCACAAACAAAGATGTTTTCACAAAATTTTCAAACACACAATTGAAAACCTTTTTAGCATACCTAAATTTGCTAAGTACAAGTTTTCCAAATCAAATTTTCAAACAATACATACAACATATATATCTCCAAAGTCTCTCCAAATATTTGAACCCCACTCAACATACTTAAATTTGTTGAGTATGGGTTCTAAATCAAAATCATATAGCCAAGTCTATCCTCCAATTGTCAAAAATCTCTCCAAAAATTCAATGAACCCCATTTAACATACATAAATTTGTTAAATATTGGTTCAAATTATAAATCAAGTTTAGAAGTCAATGATTGATGACAAAAATACTTACATTTTAAATACATACAAATTTTTTTAGCCTTCAAGATGATCATTTTCAAAGTTTATTTTCTCTTTCTCCTCTAGTGTAGACCAGGCCTTGGATTAGGCCAATATCACCACTACTGCTACCACACATTTGATTTACTTTGGTTGAAGTTTTAAGGGAGTCTAGATTACTTGTGAGGGGACAGCTCTCACAATTGTTAGTAAGGAGGAGGTGGTGGGACAGATGCCACTTATCCACTTTGACATGCCGTATGACTCTGAGTTCCCTTTATTGAATAGAAAGGCTGCCATAGTTCCCACACCCCACAGGCCTACACATTCAGCCGTTCCACAAGAGAGCTACTACCTCCTCTTTGGTTATCCCAAAGGGGAAGGCTATCTTGGCCTCTGAGATAGTCTCTCTACCTTCGAGGTAGATTTTAGCTCTCACTCTGCTTTGCTTACCTACACCAAATGCCACAACAAAAATAGAAAGGTCAAGCGGGACCATGAGTGAGCACCAAGGGGGCTCATTGCTTCCCACATAGTTAAGGAGGGTTATCCTCAAGAGGCCTCTCCACTTTTAAGTGGCAGTAGGTTTCACTCCCTATCGACCTCAGATGGAGAGGAGGATTACATGAGGATTACTACATCACCTCCACCACCAGTATACTTTGAGACACCAGCTAGGGAGGGTAGGAGGCCCTATGCTGACTTAAGACTGTTCTTCATTAGTCGATGGAGCTTATGATGCTCGGAGTCCGGTACCTTGTTTGATCTGAGATCCATGATCCCTAGTGAGCAGGGGTCGATCCATAGGGAGAGAGTGGATATTACCCAAGTGGGCAAGAGGGAGCAGAGGTATGCTAGGTAGAGGCCGCCTCGATTTCCTCAAGATCAGGCCGATAGTATTATTCTTACCGTGACATAAGAGGAGATCTCTAGTTGAGAGGCAATAGGTGTTGCCATCACACCGCTCCCCTCATCATCCACCATCACCTGCCTAGCCACACTGCGTAAGATTCGTAAGCCCCATACGGGAAAGAAAGACCATCCCACCGGTGATGATCCTATGACCCATCCACTCCATCACCCAAAGTGAGATTGAGCTCCCACCCTCTCCTACCTCAACTATGGTTAGGAAGGAGTGACCTAAGAGCATCATCATCGCATCTCTACCACCGCAGACAGAGGGAGAGATGGGATGGGACATATACATAGTCCCTATGATTGTTGATCCTCTCAGTGAGAAAGTCTTGATAGCAAGTGTGCAGATGCGATGAAAACCCACCTAAGTCAATGCTAGTCATGTGCAGAAGTGTAATCATCATGACATATTAGTGGACTACTTTGCCAAGAAAAGATGAATTTTCTATAGTGACCATTTAGATCAGGAGGAGGATAGAGTCAGCTTCGATCCTAATGAGGATGACATGTTGGATGACATAACTGAGGTCCACATGGTTGATACAGGGGTTCTTACGGATCGCCTTAACTAGAAGGTGTTGTGAAAAAGGTGACACTTGTCTCTTGACTCCTCCACAGCTCCTCAAAGTAGGGATGATCACATTGCCAAGATGGAGAAGAAAGTAAAGGAGTTGATGGTAGTGGTTCTAGCATTGTAGACCTCACACGCCACTTCTCCCATGGTAGCATGACTAGAGTTGGTGCATACTTTAGACCGCCCCAGGTGTAGGGAGAGATGTTGGTAGCAGGAAGATTATAAATGGTACCTCCATGCATGAAAAGAATATCATGCATATGGTAGAGTAGCAGGTGAGGGAAGCAATGGCATAATCCAGGGGGAGCTCATCAATTCTAAAGGGTAGACCATACCTAGAGGAATTCAATATAGTTCAATACCCCAAGGGTTTTGTGCTACTTCTTTCAAGATCTTTGATGGTAATGGGAACCCGCATCAGCATATTGTACATTTTAGAGCCATTGTGCAACGCTAGTGGAAGTGACACACTCTTGTTCATACTCTTTAGGAGCTGTTTGCATTTGATTGGTAACCCAGCTTCGCTTATGACTTTCGCTAAGTTGGAGCAACTCTTCATCAAGAGGTTTACTGGAGCTCAGAAAGAGTGGCTGTAGGTGACCTTATTGTAGCAAAATAAGTTCCCAATGAGTTCTTGTTGATTATATTCTCAGGTGGTGCAACCTGAGTATGAAATGCGAGCTGAGCTTGTCCAAATAGCATGCCATTAAGATTTTTCTCAAGAATATTCATGGCCCGATCGCCTTCATGCTTAAGGGCTTGATCATCTAGATATTTGAGAAACTAATCAACAAGGCGGCTAACCTACAAGAGGAAGCCAAATAATTGCACTTTCTCAACCAATCATCTCAGCCCAAGTCACAGAAGGTGTTAGAGAAGAAGCCAATGACAATTATGTAGGGAAGCACCTGAGTCCAGAAAGAAAGACCCTTTATCTTCCTTATTCGCTGCAGTCGAATTTTGATTGTCTTCTAGAATGAGCTCTCTACTCAACCTGCATGTCCACATCAGATGAGACCTCAGCTACCTTTGTCACCTACTCTCACCAATGCCATCATATCCCACCACAGCCACACACCATTCCCACCACCCAAGAGTATACTCAAAGATTGGCACCCATCCTAGGTAGCTACCCACCTACTGATTGAGATAATAAGGCATATTCATTGAAGAGGGAGGTAGTTAAAAAAATCTTTAAGAATCTCTTAAAGAAACTCGACTTTTAGTTACTAGAGCCCAAGAGGCTGGAGGAAGTGGGAAAGAGTAATGATCTTAACTATTCACCCTACCACTGTAATATGAGTCATGTCAGAGGATTGTATTACTTTTAAGGATGACTCTAACAAAGTCACAAGCACAGAAGTTATCCCCAAGGAAAATTTATTAAAATACCATAGAGTTTTATTAGAGTAATTCTTGGGGATACTTGTGATCCTCTTAAGATAAAAGAAGGTTGGGATATTGCCTTAACCCGAACCTCTAAAAAAGTAGTTTCTAAAATCAAGAAACTCTCTTTACAGGTGCCTAAGGTAGCTCAAACCTCCAATATCAAGGAAGGTTTGTAAGTTGCTAAGGATAACTTGAAGAAGGTGACAGAGCAACAAGAAATTTCACCTTACTCGGATAGTTCAAGAGACAATCACCATCCGAGTCCAAAGACTCCATCCATTAGCCTACTTCTTCCTCTACTAGCTCCCCTTCTACCAATAGGAGCGTTATATCAGCTGACAAGGGAATTAAATCCTTTAATATGCTTACTTTATTGGATTTCTATTATGTACCTCCACCCAAAAAGAAATCAATAAAGAAAGCTTTCACTTACATCTTGTCCACTTATGATACTCTAGATTTTATTGCTGTTGAAAACTCTCTAAGTCTAGAAAATAATAATGACTCTAATGATTCTGATCCCTTCTCTTCTGATTTAGAATCAAAATTTTATTTTTTGATTCAATCGGGTTTACCTCTTGAGATTGACTTGGAGTCAACTGACTCCGAGGATCCCTTAGGAGAAGTTGTAGGTATACTTGATAAGAAGGTAGAACTTTTCATAAGTTCATCATTTCAAGAAGTCACTGAAGTCAACCTACGCAGTGGCAAAGTTTTACCTCATAGGGTAGCACCTCAAGATAAGGGTAAATAAGTCATTGGTTTCAGTGAGCAGATAGCCCCTCCACAGGATGCTCCACCTATATATATACTTATGGAGGAAAAAGTTAGAGTTTATTACAACATCCTAGTGCATCTTAGAAAGTTGCCAACTAAGTTAAACATATATGATGCCCTTATCTTATCAAAAGAGATGAGGGAGTCTCTAATCAAGGCTTTACTTGAACTAGAGATATGCTTAGCTCAGTTGACTACTATTGAAGAGGAGGCACACATCTTAAAGGACATCTTAGGAGTTACATTCAGTGATGAAGACTTTCTTCTAGGAATGACCAAGCACGACCACCCTCTTTACATTATAGTGAACGTTGGCAGATATAGGTTCTCAAGAGTTCTGGTTGACCAGGGTGCATCAATCAACATTATGAGTCTAAGAACCCTTGCCTACTTGAGGATCGACATCTCCAAACTCCAAAAGGAGAGGATGATGTTGAGAGGATTCAATGAACAAGGCAAGAGGGCCTTAGGCTCCATAGTGTTGGCATTGGAGATAGATGATTGGAAGATTGAAGCCAAGTTTTATATCATAGACTCGAATGCATCTTTGAATGCTTTGCTTGAGAGACCATAGATACATGAAAATAACATTCCATCCTCTCTACATTAGTGCATGAAGTTCATGAGAGGTTAGATTGAGTATTACGTCAAAGGAGATCTCAAACCATTCATAGTTCATGAGGTCGGGATACATGAGGATGTAGCCTATTTTCTCTCCCAAAATCAACAAGTCCATTCTCATGAATCTAGTCAAGATCCCCATGAGGGACAAAAAAGAAATAAAATGAAAAAGAAAAGAAAAAAGTGAAAGAAAAAGAAAAATAAAAGAGAGTGAGACATGGACTCAGGGGAAGATATAGAGCCTGACGTTAGATTTCACCCACTGTTCGTTACTCCATTCGAACACATGGGTAGGATGACCCGACCTCCATTAGGTAGAGGTAGAGGACAGTTTAGAGGCAACCCCTGAGGTGGAAAGCCTCCCTATTGGCCACCAATAGAAGGTATGTCCCATCCACCAGAAGTACACCTGGTATCCACATAGACTTAGAATCTAGTTAGAGGGTGAGTCTTATGTGGTTAGCACATGAGCCAGCTCTTCTCAATAGCGATCCCTTTCAAGGTGATGTTGGAGCATGATAGTGATGAAGACAGGGCTCCAAAGTAAAGCATAAATGTATCCAAGTCTGGATATGAGATAGTTAGGAGTCAGTTGGGAACCTTAGCTCTAACCCAACTTTCATCTTAGAAAGTTGAGGGTTTGGTAGTTAAGGAAGCCCCCCAAGTCATCCATAGATGGGAAAATTTAGAGGTTCTTTTTGAGAGCATCATCCTCAAGTTAGAAAGCTAATGTAGAACATGAGGATGATTCATATAAAGATTTAATATAATTGCCTTTTTGATTGGTACACGCCTTATGTTCTTAATCTAGCAAAGAAGGGATTAATCCCATATACTTGGTCTAAACATAGGTTAGACTACTTTGAAAGGTTATGGGACAACCATTGCATCCTCAATCAAGACTAGGACTAGGATTCGATACAGTGGATCCAGTCGATGATAATGATTATTTCTTAGTCATCACCAATCATTTAGAATCTGATATATTCTTTTCAAATCATGCTAACTCATATGAGGAGGTGTGTTTAGAAACTTCATACACCACCAGAGTTCAAAGAGGAGATCAGGTCAATCATCAATGAGCTCAAAGAAATCAACTTAGGAACTGAAGATAATTCATGTCTAACATACATCAGTTCTTTGTTAAATTATACTAAAACTAATGACTTAGTTAGGCTATTGAATGAGTTTAAAGATTACTTCGGATGGAGTTACAAAGAGATGCCCAGTTTATCTCCTGACATAATAGTCCACAAACTAGTGATAAAGCTTAGTGCTAACCCTATCAAGCAAGCTCTTAGACACATGCAATTAGACATTGAATAGCAGGTCATTTTTGAAATCAAGAAATTGATCGATACTAGCTTTATATGGAAAGAAAAATACTCTACCTGGTTGGCCAATGTTGTCCAATTAAAGAAAAGAATGACCAAATTCACATATGCATCGATTTTAGGGATCTATATAAGGCACAACCAAAAGATGAATTTTCACTACCAATCCTGGAGCTGATGGTGGACATTGCCTCATCTCATGCAATCTTCTCTTTCATGGATGGCTCATATAGATATAACCAAATAAAGATGGCCCATGAAGATGAAAGAAACACTGCATTTCAAACCTCGATCAGAATCTTTTGCTATAGGGTCATGCCTTTTTGCCCTAAAAATGCTGGTGCTACATACTAGCAAGCCATGACTTGGATCTTCGATGAACTCATTCATCATCAAGTTGAGTGCTATGTCGATGATCTCATAGTCAAAAGTAAAGAAAAGGAAGACCATCTCTTTGACTTGAGAGTAGTTTTTGAATGGTTAAGATAATTTAACCTTAAAATAAATCCCCTAAAGTGTGCATTCGGAGTAGCTTCAGGGAAATTCCTTGGGTTTATTGTCTAGCATGGAGTAGAAATTGATCAGAGAAGATCAAGGTGATATTAGAAATTCCACCTCCTAAAAGCTAACTCAACTCAGATCATTTCAAGGGTGGTTGGCACATCTAAGATGCTTCATTTCCAACCTATCAGGAAGATTCCAACAATTTTCAATACTTGTAAAAAAGGATGCCAAGTTTAAGTTGGATGACAAGTGCCAACATGCCTTCAAAGACATCAAGTACTACCTGATGACATTACTAGTTCTAGCAGCCCCTATGCAGGGCAAGCCGCTCATCCTCTCCACTGTTGCATTAGATGACTCCCTTGGTGCTTTGTTGGCCCAAACCAATGATGAAGGAAAAGAGAATGCACTCTACTATTTTAGTCATTATCTAATCTCTACTGAGGTAAATTATCCACCCATTGAAAATCATTGTCTAGCTTTAATGTTTGCATCATAAAAGCTATGACATTACATGCTTTCTCATAAGGTGAACTTGATCTCTAGGATCAATCCATTATAATATCTCATGACATGGCTGACGTTATCCTGACGGTTAACGTTAGTCCATGATTTTGTCATAGTTCAATATCACTTTCATACCCCTCTGTGTAGTGAAAGGACATGCACTAACAAACTTTTAGTAGCACACCCACTTCTCGCTGATTCTTTGCTTAGTGATGATCTCCTTGATGAACAAATCATAAACTCAAGGGACTCTAGCATTCACGCTAGGAGATGCACTTTGATTATGCAGCTTCTTTCAAAAGGGAGAAGAACCATGATCTATTCTTCTAGGGAAGGCAGGGGTAGGAATAGTTCTCCTAACTTTAAACTACGACGTGATGAGATTCTTATATCATCTGTCTAATCCATGCACCAACAACGAAGCCGCATATGAGGATCTGATTGCTGGTCTAGAGTTAGCTATTACACTATGCATCCATGATATCAACATATTCAAGGATTCTCAGTTAGTCATCAACCAAATCACTGGGTCTTATAAAGTTCTAAAGCTTAAGCTCCATCATTACCACAAGTACACTCCAGAGTTATTGGCCCAAATCCCATAGATTACCATTTACAAGATTCCTTGAGGAGAGAATGCTATAGCGGATGCTTTAACTAAGCTTGCCAAAGATTTGGCATGTTCAGAAGATGAGTCCATACTAATAAGGGTCAGAAATAGACAAGTCTTATCCCTTATTGATGCTGAACTCATCGAGACTCTCTTGAAGGGAGGTTCGTGTAAAAAAGGTGGAGCGGTGGAGGCAACCATTCATGGATTATCTCAAGAGAAGTCACTAGCACATCAGGTGAAGCAGAGAGCCCTTTCCCACTCTCTTGTAGATGGCACCTTGCACCGATGGTCCTTCGATCATATGTGGTTACACTGTTTGGACAAACATGAAGCCCGTAAGATCATGATTGAGGTACACTCAAGTTTATGCAGAGTGCATCAATCTAGTCTGAAGATGGAAGCCAAGATCAAGATACTAGGATACTACTAGCCTTCGATGATCATAGACTGCATTGACGTAGCTAAGAGATGCCACCAATGTCAGGTGCATGTGGTATTACACCAACCATCCAACATTCTTCACCCTACATTGGCCTCATAGCCATTCGAGTGTTAGGGTACCGACATAGTGGGTCCAATTGATCCTCTTTCTTCCAAGGGTCATCAATTCTTTCTAGCTGCCACTGACTACTTTTCCAAGTGGGCGAAGGAAATCACACTCAGAGAAGTTACAGATCAGCATGTGCTCCAATTTTTTTAGAAACCATATCATATATAGGTTTGGGCTATCTCGATAAATTATATCTGATAATGGTACTGTATTCAAGAGAACAAAAATCAACAGCTTTTCTTAGAGACACAACATAGATTAGAGATATTCTACCATTTACTACCCAATGGCAATTGGCTTAGCAAAAGCCTTCAACAAAACTCTCATACTGATATTAAAGAAGACACTCGATGATAACAAGCGATAGTGGCATGAGTAGTTAATTGAAGCCTTGTGGGCTTACCACACCATATACAGAACTCCAACTCAATCTAAATTTCTTCTTAGTTTATGGGTCTAAATCCATTCTACCATTAAAAGTTCAACTCCTATCACTAAGGATAGATGTGGGTAGCAAGATCACAATGGAGCATAATGCCAAGTTGCGGTTAGAAGAGCTCAAATGTTTGGAGGAGAG
This sequence comes from Cymbidium sinense, assembly GCA_021442155.1. Classification (NCBI taxonomy): domain Eukaryota; kingdom Viridiplantae; phylum Streptophyta; class Magnoliopsida; order Asparagales; family Orchidaceae; genus Cymbidium; species Cymbidium sinense. The sequence goes on along the minus strand of CM038223.1, from coordinate 140,546,343 downwards.
ATGCCTCCGGGCATGCCAGAACCTTGAGTTGTACAAAGCCAAAATGATTCAAGCTCATAACAAGTTGGTCCGTCCTAAAGCTTTTCAAGTAGAAGAGCTTTTTTTATTTATAAGGAAACCAATTGTTGCCAATCAAATGATGGGAGGCAAGTTTGAACCCACTTGGGAAGGCCCTTTTTCCATAGAGAAGGCCTACCAAAGAGGATTTTATTAGCTTATAAATTAAAAGGGAGAGTGCCAATGCTTTCAATGAATGGGATCTACCTAAGAAATACAATCCATAAATCTTGTTTCAAAATAATTATCAATGAAAATTTTCATCTCAAATTTCATCTCTTCTATGTTGAGAAACATCTTTGCTTGCGAACCCACCATGATGTGTTTGGGTAGGTGAAAGGAACCCGATCATCATCATATCCTTTATAAAGACAACATTAACACAAACTACTAACAATAACATATAAAATAAACATATATCTTTTATCTCGGGCTACTTTAATGTGGGAGAAAGCCCTGTGTGGCACTCACTCATTAGCTGTTCTAGGTCGGGCTGACATGCTATATTACTAGTGTGTCACCCTAGTGGTTCCTTATTTAGAGGATGTAAGTCTACAAGATTTCTTTTTAACTTAACCACTATAAATCAATGACCACCTTGTTAGTTTTGTAAGCCTTACTGTGTAGCCGGTAAGCTACCCAATGTTGACTTTGTTTAAGAAGATGTTAGTCTTCATATTTTCTTCTTGAATTTTCCATCATGCACTGACTGCATCGAGTATATTTGAGGCTTAGGATAAGTCCCTAAGTGGCTCCTTTCCTCATGACTACTTCAAGCCTGGGTCAAATCCTTACACAGGATTCTCCACTTAGTAGTCACCCTAGGTCAGATAGCATCTATCCCGATGATCATTTTCATCTAAGAAGATGTAAGTCTACAAGCCATCTTCCTAGATTGATCATCACACATCGAAGGGAAACTTAGGTTGGTTGGTTTTTGCTATGCTGGACCCACCCGGTTGATACACCACTCGCAGAATATGTAAGTCTACAAGCTTTCTTTTGGAGTTGGCCATCGTATACCTATAGGATTTCTTTTACAGGGTCTAGGATAAAGCCCCTAGCGGCACCTCCCCTATGGGCACTCTATTTGGATCATGTCCTTAGTGACCCCATTTAGATACTACGGATTACTCTTGGATTGGACAGTCGCCCTTTCCTAATATCCACCCCTGTGGTTGAAGAACTTGTCTTGCAGATATGCATATTCTCTCTTGGTCCAGTAAGTTGAAGATAAGACTAGGCTAATATAAGCCCCTTCTCAGTGTGGTCCCTTGCACACCAATAGGGTCCACGCAAACATAAAAATAAAATATATATTTTCACTTGTGGATTAGGAGGACACCCCCAGCGGTACCTTTTCTCAAGTAGGCATCTTATCTTTAGGGCAGGGTTAGCAAAACTCCCTATAGGAATCACTTAACTGCTCTTGAGTTGAGATAAGTCCCAATCGACACTCTCTCAGTAGTGCTCTTAGGTTGGGTTTGACTTGTTGTGCCACCAACGGGTCACCCCGACGGTCATCTTTGCTTTGAAAGATGTAAGTCTATTACACATTCTTTCCAACATGACCGTTGCACACCGATGGGTAGCCTTAGGTTAGGATCGATTTGTTATGCTACCAACCAATCACCACACTTGTTGCTTTTCACTTTGGAAGATGTAAGTCTACATGCTTTCTTCCTAGCACAGCCGTTGCACACCGAAAGGCACCCTTTAGATTGGTTAGCTCTACCCCGCTGCCGGTAGGCTATCCCTTTGGATTTGTAAATCTAAGATAGGACAAGGCTAATATATCCCCTTCTCAGTAGATCCATCTCACACTGATAGGATCCATTTAAATTGAAATGATATTTTTGACTATTTTTGAGTTGAGGTAAGTCCCTAGCGGCACTCTCAATAGTCACCCTTAGGTTGGATAGTCCTACCTGATGGTTGGTAGACTTTCCCTTTGGATTTATAAATCTAAGATAGGTCGAGGATGATATGAGCCCCTTCTTAGTGGATCCATCACACACCAACAAGGTCCATGTATTAAATCCACTCTTATCCCTAGCAGATATTTCCCCAAACAAGCAAAGAAATCCATAAATCAAATCCACCTTATTCTTTGATGGATCCGAGCAAATATCTACAGTAGATATACTCTCGACTTCACCTTAAATTAAATCATATCATCCCCAGTAGAGCCTAAATCATAATAATCAAATCAAATCAAACTAGTTTGTTATCCCTAGTGGATACTTCCCCAAATGAATCTTTGGAATTAAATTAAATTCTTATCACTAGAGGATAATTTGAACCTGCTTCCTTAGTGGAAGGTTCATGCACCCATCCCTGGCAGATTATAAATCCTTTTCCCCAGCGGATCTTCTCTCCCCAAATCATATTTGTAATCAAACTCAAACCCTTATCCTCTATGGATAACCTAAACTTGCTTCCCTAGTGGAAGGTTCACATACTTAATCCCTTAACGGATTCCTCCTCCCTCTCTTATGCCCTTGACATAAGTTGAGCTACCTTGCACTAAGGTTGTGATTCTGTCTACATCTCAAGTTTTTGGATAAATCATTTTTGTTAGCGCTTTCACTCCTTTGGATGTTGTTGATAGTCTCGGTCAATGCCAATATGTGCGGTGTGCCTTGTCAGTTACACCACACATATTTGGAGGTCCTTTTATTGACCTCACTTTTGGGGTGAGTTCTCAACTTCCTCATCATAGATCTAAGACTCTTATAGACACTAAGAGCTCCTTAGTCTTAAGATACTTCTAGTGATTAGGTGAACACTTAACTTAAGCCTAGAGAATTAGAAGGGTTAGCCATAGGGATAGGTTATGCCTTAGGGACTTGGGAGACTTGCCTACCCTATATCCTAAACCCAATCCATGCCTTCCTTTTCAAACCAAACTTCAAATTTATGCCAAGTGTGGTGTTTATTTATGAGATGTGGGACACCACGCAAATCCTAGGAGGTACTTATTGAAGTGAATGGGTATGACATTAAGGAATGATGTATAATCTTGAAAGATAGAAATCACCACCCTATAATGAACCTAATCACCTAATAAGGACTCTTAAGGCATGATGGATCTTTAAATATACTAGAGATCTTTTTCCTACTTTACATGGAAAAGTAAAGTAGGGTTTATTTTAAGCTGGGTTCATTAAGTTCCCAATGGAGGCAAGCCCCCATAGTTAATTACATCCTAAGGAATGAGATTCCTTAAGAATACTCTCGATTAAAGTAGACAATCATGATCTCCAAAGATTTCAAGGCAAGACTATCAAAGGATTGGTTATGTTAGAAAATAAAAAGGGATAAATCAAAAAGAGAGACTTATTTTGGAAGTCAAAGGAGATGAGTAGAATGCTTATGATATTGTAAGCAGAGCAATCCATATGGTTGGGCTTTATATTTTTGAAATTGAAGAGAGTTAATTGTTTGAGTTGACATTTTATTAGAATACTAGAACTTATAATCCCATAACATAAGATTATGAAAATGCCTAAGAGGTAAGGATTTATGCTTGTAGCCCGAAAGAAAATAGCTACCTCAGACCCTAAGCTAGGGAGCTTTGGCGAGGGACGAAGCACGACCTAAATCTAAGGCAAAAATGGGTATATGGTTTACCTCCACCAGAGAGAATAAATCACCTCACTGCTAGACTTATTACCACCTAGAGTGGCAATTAGCTAACTCTTCCTACGCTTTAAATTCATGTAGCCAAGTCTTATGCTTTTGCATGATAGCTAGGCTATTATTTATTTAGAAAGAAGACTAAGTCCTTAAACTCATTCCCTAAGAGATTAGAGAATGAGTGGTATGAATTCATCACTTAGTCTAATGCAAATTTTATCAAATTTATTTGATTCTTTTGGACTCTTTATTTTGACATAAGCTATGGGATTTTGTATGCATAAATGCATGAGAACTTAATTATGGGCCAAATCAAAAGAGAAAGGAGTGTTCTTCCATCAAAGGCCCTCATAGATTAAGGCTTTGTTCTCTCACATGGAAGCCCTCTTTAACAAGAGAAGAATATGATATGCAGGATATTATACATTCATTCATCTAGCTAAGGGATTGCTAAAAATTTTATTATCTTTATTCAATTCCTAGGATTTTATGTGAGGTTGAAAATTATTTTAAAATTTTAATTATGAGTTATTAATTGGGGTTTTATCTTAAGAGCCTATAAGATCCAAGCAACACATTCAAACATTAAACATGAAGAAACTAAGAAAACATGCAATTCCAGTGCACAATCTTAACACACATCGAACAATTTTATAGACTACCATACAAGAATAAAAAGCCAGTGCGGCCGGGTTCTTATACACCCTGAAAAGAAAAAAAAGGATGGGTAGCCGAGCTCTACCCTTATATAACTTAGATTACAAAAAAAATAATACATGCTATGGGGGTCTTCTTTTCTTCATTTCTCTTCATTCTCTTCCTTTTGATTTAATTTTCTCCAAAGGCATTACAGTGGTACCCTGTGACTAAGCTTAATTCATCTTAATCCCCCATAACATTAATCCTAATTCCTAATGCAAAATTACATTGCAAATAGAAAAAGTAAATCTAGCTACACATATAAAACAAATGTTAGCTAAACACACCATATAACCCAAGCAATTATATGAATAATTTGGACTTGGCACCCCACACATGGGTAACCAAGCCCACCTGTCCCAATGTGAGTTATGCTTAGGGGCTAAGCAACCTGCACAACAAACACATTTATATTTTAATTACAAACCCCTGCAAAATATGATTAAGCTAATCAAAGCCTACCATCATACCATCTAACATCTAGTCTAAAAATATTACATCACAAAATAAAACATCTAAAAATTCTCCTGGTGGCCTAATATTCTAGTGTGCTAAAAGAAGTAGAAAGACTTTACTAGTTCTTTAGTTTAAGTTTCAATTTGAGTTTGAATTTGTTTAAATTTTACCTTTGGGTGATTTCAATTTAAATGATTTAATGATTTATTTTTCATTTTATTTCACTTTTATTTGGTTAAAGTGATGTTTAAGTTTTCAAGAATGAATTCCATTTGTAGATGGAACTCACCCTGTTCTACATCCTAACTCCTAAAGAGTCTAACTAACATCCTTAAGTATCTTAATTAGCCTATTTGAATTTGTGTATTTTATTTTATTTGATTTATTTGATTAGATTTAGATTTTAGAAATTGAGTTTGTTTGGGTCTTCATGTATTTGATTGATTAATTTTGGATTAAATATGCTCATTTAATTAAATTTTGATAATTCAATATCCTTTTAATTTAATATCTAATTCTTTTCTCTGATTATAATTACATGATTTAATGTTTATGTTTAGTTAATTTTATAATGGTTTATTTATTTATAGTTCGATTGGGTAAAATGAATTGAAAGTTTTCTTTAATTTAATTGAGTTTGATTATTTATGATTAGAATTTCATTTAATTTCATTAATTTATCATGTTTATTATATTTTAGTTTATGTTTTGATTTTACACGTTTTGATAATTAATTAGTTTATCTTATTTATGTAGGTTGAATTAGATTTAATTTGATTACATATAAAATTGATGAGAGTCTTTCTTTATTTGATTTATTTTGATTTGATTAGATTTATTGATCTAAGGGTTTGTGTTTGGGTTAATAAGTTTTAATTAAGAAGTGTTAATTATTAGAAATTATTTAATTATTTAATAATAATGATTTAAAGTTTAATTTAGGATTTGATTGGCATTTGATTTGATTTTAATTATGTTCAAATTTATGTTTGATTAAGTTTAAGTTTAATATGATTAATTTGATTAACTTAATCAGTTTATTTAAGAGGTGTGATCAAATTAATTACTAGATTAATTAAGTGTTTAATTTGATTTAATTTTAATATGATATATAAAGTTAATTTGGTTCATCAAGATGATGGATTAATTCTGTAAGTTTACATTAATTAAATGTTTAATTAATTAAGTTTGATTAAGGGTAATCAAAATTTTAAATTAGTAGATTAATTAAAGGTTTGTTTAATTAGAGATTAATGACTTAATTACCCATATATGACTTATTTTATTTGATAGTTTTAATTAAGCATTTATCTAAATTTTAATGATTAAAGGGTTATCATTGTTATTATCATTTGATTAGATTAAGTGATTTAATTAATTATTTTTTATTTTAATTAAGTTTGATTATTTATGATTATAGTTTTATCTAATTTGATTCATTTATTATGTTTATTTAATTTCATTAACAAGTTTGATTTAGTTATTAGGTTGAGATATTTAATGATTGAGTAACTCTCTTATTCCAAATATATTGATTTAGATATTAAATTAAATAAGTTCACTTTAGCTTCATTTAGTTTGATTTGGTTTAAAGAATGTGAAAGAGATTTGTAGTTGGTTTAATGAAGAGTTGTTAAGTTGATTTTTATGGTTTAATTAGGTTAATGTGTGAATTAAATGAATTAATTAACCCTTACCTATATCACATTAAGTTAATTAACTAATTAATAATGAGCCAATATGATATGCATATGCTTTGGAAATAAAATCAAATGATCCTATGAAAAGGGCCTAATGCAATTTGGCTCATGATTGGTTTAAATTTAAGTACTCCTATAACCCTCCCACACATGTAGGCTAGTTATAATTTCCTTAGAATTCTCTTAGGTTGTTGAACACCTAAGAATTTATCCAAGAAACTTAATCAGACAAGTTCTCGAATGATTATGATTTGAATTTGATTAATCAAGTCATTTAATTAGTGAATTAAACTATTAATTAATCTCAAATTAATTAATCTCATCTCAAGTGAAATGAACTTAGGGAAAAGAATATGAAAGAGGTCCTAATCTCATTCCCCATGTCCATCCACTATCTCACAATGATTAACAAGCTTAATTAATGATTTTTCTTGTTGTTTAGAATATTAATTAATCAGAGTAATTAATTAAGAGTATCCTAACCAAGCAATAATTCTCAAGAAAATCATGGGAGACAAAGGTCATCCCATTAATCAACTTCAAAAAGTTTGGAATTAATTAGTTGGGTAATTAGGGATTAATTAAGTTAATTAAGTTTTCAATTAAACTTAAATTAAGCCTTAATTACTATTTAAAATTAATTAGATTTAATTTTAAATTAAGCCCCTCTGAAATACCTTTAACATGAGCTCTCATTTATACTTTTTTTAGATTTTTTAGGATTAATTATGAATTTCCAAAGTTTTAGTAGATTTAACCAAAATTTATAAGATATACTGATTTATTTTATTAAAATAGATTATTTGAACTTTTAAATTCAATATCTTTCGATCCAGCCGTCATTTTATCTTGAAATTTTTATGGTAGATATATTTTATGACTTATTTCAATCCTTGAAAATTTTACTTCAATCAGACTTATATTTTTAGACTAATTAATGAAGTTTAATTTTCACTAAAACTTAAATTAAGCTAAAACCATTCATTAGAATTTGGAGATTTTTTATTTGTTGGATTCCTCTTGGAAAGACGGATCCAAAGAGCCCTTATTTGTAATTTTTTGTTTAGTATTTTATTTTATTTATAAATTTTCAAAGTTTCAGGACACTTAAATAATTTTTAACATCAAAAAATAGGCATTTTCTCACTTAACCCAGTTAGCGCCGCACGGGTGTTGACGGGGCAACGCGGTGCCACATGGAACTACGTGATTGGGCACCACCGCCCCATGACATACGCGATGCCGCGACATCGCCATTGGCCCATGCGCCGCGCCGAACGAAAGGAAAGTCCCGCAGCGTGGGATGGTGATGCACGGATCGGCGAGGACCGTTCGATTATAGATCAGATGGCCAGATTGATTCACGTGATTTGGAACATACGATCCGTAGTTCCGAATCGAGTGATTGCGGATCCGAAATGCATAGTCATAGATTTGAACCATGCGATCGAACGATCTGAGCTGTATGATCCCTGAATGACGGGATGGGACGGCCGAAAATCCGGCAGAACACTGTTCATATGATGGGATTTCACGATTTTGAACCAAATTTTGTCTAATTTGGTTCATTTTTATGATGATTTTCACCAAAAAATCTCATTGATATTAGGACAAAATATAATAAAAAAAATGAAAGGACTTATCTAAGAAAATTCCTAAAAATCATGCAAGAATTGACACAAATAGAAATTCCTAAGGTCGACTAGAGTTTGACAAAATTTATTTCACCGGAGATAGTTTTCGGCAGCGGTGAAGATCTGTGTGAGCTCCTAGGTGCAAGTGGAAGCTTTGGAATGAGTGTAGCCTTCACCTTCACTTCAGAATGATGTATCTTCCAGTGCTTACCATTTTCTCACTTGAATCAACCCGGTTTTGGTGTTTCTAGCCTAAGAGAGATGGGGAAATGGTTGTTGGTTGTTTTAGGGAGCTTTTGGGGGTTGAATAGTGGTAGGAGGAAGAGGAATGAAGCCTCATTTCTCCCTCCTTTAATAGTGGCCGAAAATCCTCCTTTTTTTGAATTTTTAGCTCCAAAGTATTGCCATTTTTCTTGGGGTGGTTGGGATGGATGATGGATTGATTGAGGACTTTGGATTTTTGCTCCAAGGTCATCTCTTGTTGTCATATGATTAGCTCCATTGAATGACATGAATGGGGGAAGTTGAATGCATGTGCTGGGGAGGATTAAAAGAAGTTGGGTGAATTCCTATGTGAGGGAGGACCCATGAGGGATTTAATTGGGTTAGGTTGATTTTGGATGATTCCAAATGGGTTTGGGTCGGGTTTGATTAGCCCACAGTGGGTCATGACTTGGTTTTAAGGGATTTGGCATAATTTGGGTCATATGGGTGACATTGGGTCAAGTTGACCAATTTGACCAAAATTGTCCAAATTGACTTGGGTTATGGGTTGATTCATGTTCAATTGGCTAATTGAAGATGAATGTGGTCTTTAGTTCAAATCAATTTGGATTTAATTTGGATTTAGGCCAAATTGACCCTTTAGGCCAATTTGGGATAAATGGCTCAATTGGGTTTGATTGATCAAATTGGGTTTAATTATGGCTTTGGTCAAGTTCAAAAATCAATTTGGAATGAACTTGAGCCATTGGTTGTAAACAATTTTAGTTAAATCATGATTTGACCTAATTTGATCCTTTAGGCCAATTTGGGTCAACTTGGATCGAATGGCCAATTGGGCTTGGTTTGGCTCAATTGGTGGTCAAGTCATATGTAAATATTGAATTTGGGTTTATTTAAATCACTGGTTTCAATCAATTTGATGTAGGATGAGTTTTGGATATTTTTGGTTCATTTGGGCTAAGGGTTAACTTGGTCAAATGACTAAGTTGACTTGGTTTGACCCAATTGATTGCAATTGGTCATCTTAGGGTGATCAACAATCATGGTAGAAGATTTTGGTGAGGTTAGTTCAATCTAATTTGGATTGGATTGAAAGTTGGCTCAAATGGGTCCTTTAGGTCACTTTGGGTCAAGTGGACCTAAGTGGGTCAATTGGTTTGATTTTGGTTTGATTCGAGTTTAGTTGAACTTATATATGAGCCTAGATTAAAATATAAATTCAATGATAATCTATTTGAAGTATAAGGGATTTTGGCTCATTTAAAATTTTTAAGTCAAAAGGGCTAGGTTGGGTTTGACTTGGGTTGGCTTTGATTTGATTTGATGATTGTAGGTTTTATTTATATTTGGGTAGATAATTAAATGAATGATTGATTCAAGAGAAAATCCATTGGTTTTGAGTTGATTTGGCTAAGTCCATGAAATTGGCTTAAGAGTTTGGATTTAGGTTTGGATAATGGTTTGAAGTTGAGTCTGAGTTTGAATTTGATAAATTGATCAAAGGGTTGAATTAATCTTTAAGAAAATCAATTGAATTTGGATTGATTTGGATTTGGCTAAGGCTAAATCCATAAAATAAATCATAGGGCTTAAGAAGGATTTTGATTTGACTTGATTTTGGGTTTCAATCATTTGGAGCTAAATTTGGAATTAGATTTAGAATTTGAATTTAAATTTGAGGTTTGGTTTGAGATTTGAATCTGGGTTTGATTTAAGAAGGTGTATATGGAGTGGGTTTAGGCTATAGGATAGGTGATTTCTTAAGCTCTAAGGCATAACCTAATCCTATGGTTAACCTTTCTAAGTCTCTAAGCTTAGGTTAAGTGTTCACCTAATCACCATAAGTGTCTTATGACTAAGGAGTTCTTAGTGTAGAAGAGTCCTAAGTCTAAGAAGAGGAGGTTAGGAGCTCACTCCAAAAGTGAGGTCAACACTAAGTCCAAACAAAATTTTCAAGACTCATAATCAATCCCATGATCAAATTCAAGCTCAAAATTCTCCATGAACCTTATGATTGAATTCAAAACCCTTTCTAAGCCCTTTGATATCATCTTATGGACTTAGCCTTCACCAAATTCAAATCAATCCCAAATTATTTGATTTTCTCAAATATTAACTCAGTCCTTAATCAAACTATCAAATTCTAATTCAAATTCAACTTCAAATAATTCAAGCCCAAAATCAAATCCAAGTTTCGAAATCCTTTCTTAAGCCATATGGACCTGCCTCTATGAGCTTAACCAAATCTTAACCCAAATCAACCCAAAATCAATTGATTTTTTTATATTCATAAATATAAATGAAACCCACATTCCAATGACCAAAAATAAATCAAACTAAATTGATTTCCTTCTTAGCCCTATTGACCTACATCCTTAAGCTTGGTCAAATTTGCTTCCAAATCACTCTAAACTCAAGTGATTTTCTCAAGAATCATCTATAAATATAAATGAAATATAAATTCAAATAGCCAAAAACAAATCCTAAATCAAACCAAAATCCAATTTATACTTTTTAAGACAACTTCTTGTAATTAACAAAATCCACCTAAAGTCAAGCCAAAACCAATATATTTTCTTTTGAATCAATAATTCCTTCAATCATCTATCCAAATATAAATAAAACTTACAATTATCAAACAAAACTCAAGCCAACCCAAGTCCAGCACAAGTTAGTTATTTAACTTAAAATTTTCAAATGAGCCAAAATCCATTAGACTCCAAATTGATTGTAGATTTATATTTCAATCATAGGCTCATATATAAGTTCAACTAAACTTGAATCAAGCCAAAACCAAGTCAATCAACCCATTTAGGTCCACTTGACCCAAAGTGGCCTAAAGGACCTTTTTGAGCCATGTTCTAATCCAACCCAAATTGGATTGAATCAAGCCCATCCAAGCCTCATATCATGATCAACAATCACCCTAGGATGATCAATCACCTTGAATTGGGTCAAACTAAGTCAACTTGGTCCTTTGACCAAGTCAACCTTTAGCCCAAATGAAACCTAAACTAGCCAAAACTCACCCTACACCAAATTGATTGAAACTATTGATTCACACTAACTCAAGATAAATAATTGAACATAACTTGACCCTCAATTGAGCCAAACCAAGTCCAATTGGCCATTTGACCCAAGTTGACCCAATTTGGCCTAAAAGGCCAAAATGGGTCAAATCATAATCTAACCCAAATTGATTTCGACCAATGGCTCAAGCTCATTCCAAATTGATTATTGAACTTGAACAAAGCTATAATTGAGCCCAATTTGACTAATTGGTCAACTTGACCCAACCTAGCCCAAATTAACCTAAAGGTTAAATTGGCCAAAATCCAAATTAAATTCAAATTAATTCAAACCAAATCCTATAATCATTTTCAATTAACTAATTGAACATGAATTGACACCTAACCCAAACCAATTTGGTCAACTTAGCCCATTTGACCTATATGAATCCAAATGAGCCAAAATCAAACCTAAGTTGAATTGATTGAAATCACTTGAATCAAAACTCTTCAAATCATCATTTGAACCTAACCCAAGCCTTGGTTTGACCCAATTTGATCAATTGGTCAACATAACCCAACATGATCTAATGTTTACCCATTTGACCACATGAAGCGAAACCCATGAAACCAACCCATGACCCATTGGAGGCTAATCAAACTAGACCTAATCCCATCTTGGGTAACCTAAAATTAGCCCAAACCCATTTGGAGCCAAGTCCAATGCAAATTCCTCCATGGATTCTCTCCCACATTGGATTCATTCCTCATATGGGAAAGTCCACTCTTCATTTCACCATGGCAGTCCTCACTCATCCAAATGAGGCATCACCTAAGCCACTTAAGCTCGCTAACCCATGTTAGGTCAGCCATGGACCAAAGGGAGGTGAGTTAACTCACCTCCCATACAAATTGAGCACCCAAGGGATCAAAGAAAGATAATCTGGACAAATTAACCATGGAGCCTTCTGCCATGGCTTCTCCCAATCCAGATGAGCCACATGGACTTGATGGCGACCACTCCAACGCTCTGGCAGCAATTGGCTGGTCAAAAAATGGGAACCCATCCCATCCATCCATCTTAGCAAATCGAGGGGAATACCCCCTCAATTCACACAAGAAATGCATCAATTCAAATCGTGAAAGCTTTCAGTGTGAATTCGAACCTCCTTGCAATTTTTAGAGCTATCCCAAGATTCCCTCTTTTAGCATTTCTCCTCCCTGTGTAAAACTAAACAGGGCACTCCAATCTCAATCCTAACTTCACCAATACTCCATCTTAATAAAATTCCTTTACACACACCTTCCACGCATGTCGTCGAAGCCATCCAAGTCATTTCCCAAGCTCCCAAGCTCCCAAGCCACCAGAGGAAGGACTTCAATCACTACCGAGCTCCAAAGTAACATAAGTTGATCCACCGAGTGAACCAAGATGAATTGGTTTGCATGCTACTCAATAGGGCCTCATCTCTATTAGATAAAGCTACCTCCATCGATTCCACTGTCAGTCTTGAGCTCCAAACATGTAATTTCTCAAAACTGTAGAAACATGAATTTTTGTTGGAGCTTTTCAAAGATAATTTTCATGTGAGCCCATCTTAGCCATTGGATCCTTGTGGATCCATCGCAAAGATGTGGGTTGATTTTGGAGTGAATCTGAGCTTGGGTGAGCTCAGATCGAGTGATCCATGGTGGATAGCCTCTGTCATTTGTGGCTCATAGGAAGGAGGATCACGGGGAGTCTGTTCCACGTGATTGGGCTCTGATCAGATCATGCTAGATCCATCTATTTTCTCCTTTACATCACAGGTTTGATTTGCGCCATTCAATCTGAGATCAAATGGCAAAAATCAATACCACGTCTGCCACCGGCTAACTTAACGTGAATGTGAGAACTTAAATATCCAATCCCACAGATGCCATGAAAGCATGCCACGTCAGTGCGACACATGGCAATGATGGGATTAGGCTTAATTAAGGCTAATTAATGTATTTTTAAGGCTGAAACTTCCATAATTCATAACTAATTGTAAAAAAAAAATCCAAAAAAGTAAATAAAGGCTCATTTTAAAGGTATTTCAGAGGGGAATCCATTAAAATTATCCTTAATTAATTTTAAACAGTAATTTTAGCTTAATTAGGTTTAATTAAAAATTTAATTAGCTTAATTACTCTCTAATTAATTAACAAATCAATTTCAAACTTTTTAAAAATGTTTAGAGGATGACCTCTTCCTCCCCTACTTTTCTTGGAATTTATTGGTTGATTAATTGGGAAATTAATTATTTAAGCCTTAATTACTCTTTTAACTTAATTAAGTGATAATTAAGTATGTGAATAGTAATTAATCAATAAATTTGACCCCTTAACCACTGTTAAATAGTGGGGAGACTTAGGAAATTGGATTGGAACCTCCCTCCTAATCTTTTCCCTAAGCATCCTTCTCTTTTTCAACCAAAATGCTAATTAATGGTTAATTAACTAATTAATGGATTAATTAGTTAAATTGAAATTCAAATCATACTAATTCATGTTTAATTGAATGAGAGGGCTTATGAAATTAGGTTGAGACCTCTTTCCCAATCTCTTCCCCTTATGTCCATTTCATTTCAAAGGATAATCAATTAAATTTGGTAATTAAGAAAAGTGAAATGGATTAATGGAATAATGTCTTGATTAACCTAATTAAAAGGGTAAATGTATGTGATTTCCCTTAATTGATCCATGGGTAGAGCTTTAGGTGTTCAATAACCTAAAGAGAGTTAATGGAATTATGATTTGCTCACATGTGTGAGAAAACCATAAAAGTAATTATATGAGTTCCTTAAGCTTAATTAATTAATGATTGTGAGCTAATTGCATTAGGCCCCTTTCATTTTATAGGAGAATTGCTATTTACTTTTCAATTCATTTGCATATTACATTGGCTCCTAATCATTTAATTAATTATCTTATGATAACATAGGTAAGGGTTTAATTAAGTAATTTAATTCTCACCTTAACTTAATTAATCCATAAAATCAATGTAATTGCTTCTCATTAAATCAAATTAATTCACACATGGAAGGTGATTAGGATTAGCAAACCTTTCTCACATTTCTTAAATCAAATCAAAAATGAAATTAAAAATGAAATTAAGAAATTTTGGTTTATTTTAAATGAGCTTATTTAATATGATTGTCCTTAAGAGTTAATTGGATTGAATGAAATCATGTGCTTATGTCCCTTCATTTATTTTCAATCATATTTAAATGTTGTATGTCACTTGATTCATACATTCATCTCTAGTAAAATTACTTAAATTAAATGATTTCCTTTATGTCAAGCTTCAATGTGTTGACTTAAATTAATATATGTGTGGCTATTAACATTATTAAATCCAAATATATTTTCCAAAACTTATAAATGAATGATTATATATGCTATGTATGCTAGTTATAAATACATTGGATAAATATGTAATTTTAGCTTAAGTGTATGAGGTGAAGTTTCTTTTCTTTCATTCATGTATTGATTTATGAAAGTAAGAATGTTAATAAGTATATAACTTGGTGGTGACCTCATTTTTAGAATGAGCTCTCAAACCCTCCATCTTAGACATAGGACTTCTCTTAGAATTTAAGAATTCCTTAGTCTTAAGACACATCTAGTGATTAGGTGGACACTCAACCTAGCCCTAGAGACTTAGAAGAGTTAGCTATAGGAATAGGTCATGCCTTAGGGGTGTTAGGAAAATTTTCCTACCCATAGCTTGAACCATTCCTCACCTACTGCCTTCAAGTCAAACTCCAAATCAATCTTATTTAAATTTCTCCAAACTCAAATCAACTCAATATGATTGAAATCCATGAATGAAATTCCTAAGTCCAAATCTTGCTTAAGTCCCTAATCTTCTCTTAAGAACTTAGCCAAAATCATGATCAAAATCGAATCAAATCCTTGAGATCTTCTCATAACTCATTTATATTTATATATATAAATGAAATATAAATATAAATCAATCACATCAAATCCTCAAATCAAATTTTAAATCTAAAATTTTCCAAGTCCTTTAAGTTTTCCTTCATGGACTTAGCCTAAATCATGATCTAAACCAATTCAAACTCATGAGATCAATTCATGAAATTCCCTAAGTCCTTTAAATTCCTTTTAATGGACTTAGCCTAAATCATGATTAAATCAATTCAAATTCATGAGATTTTCTCATAACTCATTTATATTCTTATTTATATTCACATATATAAATGAAATATAAATATAAATCAATCAAATAAAATCCTTAAAATTAAATTCCAAATCTAAAATCCTTCTTAAGTCCTTAAATTCCTTTTAATGGACTTAACCTAAATCATGATCAAATCAATTCAAACTCATGGGATTTTCTCATAACTCATTTATATTCTCATTTATATTCACATATATAAATAAAATATAAATATAAATCAATTAAACAAAATTCAAAAATTCAAGCTTCAAACTTCAAATATTTCGTAAGTCTTTTAGAAAATCCCTTTTAATGGACTTAGCCTAAATCATGATTAAATCACTTCAAATCCTTGAAATGTTCTCATAATCCATTTATATTCTCATTATATTCACATAGATAAATTAAATTTAAATTTAAACAATCAAAACCAATTCCAAAAATCAAACTCAAATCCACTCAAAATCCAACATAAGTCTTTCAAGTCAAAACCTTGAACCTAGCCAAATCAACTTCAAATCAAGCCAAACTCTTGATTTTCCTTCATGATTCAATCAACCCTACAATCATGAACCCAAATACAAATACAAACTTCAATCACTAAACCAAAATATAATTCAAAAATCAAAGCCAAAATCCCTTCATATTCTTCCTTTGAATATGAAATTGTCAAATGAATCAAAACCCATTTGACTTCAAACCACTTGCAAATGGATTTATATTTCAATCATAAGTCCATATACAAGTTCAATCAAACTCAAATCAAGCTTTGACCAAGCCATTTGACCCACTTAGGCTCACTTGACCCAAAGTGACCTAAAGTATCCTTATGAGCCAAATTCTAATCCTAACCAAATTGGATTGAATCAAACTCACCTATGCCTCTCATCATGACCAACAATCATCATGGGATGATCAATCAATCAAATTGGGTCAAACCAAGTCAAACCTAAGGGTTGACGAAGGCAACACTTAGCCCAAAATGAAACCTAACATAGCCAAATTCCACCATAGGCCAAATTGATTGAAACCAATGATCTAAGTTCATTCATGATCTATGTTTGAACTTGGCCAAGTCAACATTTAGGCCAAACCTAACCCAATTGGCCACTTGACCCAAGTTGACCCAACTTGACCTAAAAAGTCAAAATGTGTCAAAACTTGATCTAAGCCAAATTGATTGAAACCAATGGGTCAAGTTCATTCTAAATCATTTGTTAAACTTAACCAAATCTTCAATTAGCCAACTAGACCTAACCTAGTCCAATTGACCTTAAACCCAACTTGACCTAAAGGGGTCATGTTAAGCCAAATTCAAACTTAACCCAAATTGATCAGAAATAAAGATACCAACCCACTCCATATGATTAACCAAACCTAAAACTACCCTTGACCTAGGTTAAATAGGTCAAATAGGTCAAGTGGTCAACTTGACCCATTTGACCTAAGTGAAGTCATATGAGACAAATTCAAAACTAAACTAAATTGAACCAAACCAAACCCACCAAAACATTTCAAATGGTCATATAAATTTGACCCAACCTTTGGTTTGACCCAATTTGACCCAAGTTGACCCATTTTGACCTAAATGGGTCAACATGAGCCAAACCTTATCAAATGAACTCCAAATCTCATGAAACTTTGCCAAACCTAGTTTATCCACATACCCAACATATCCAAATTAAAAAATCAGCCAAATGATCATTTTACCCCTTGGTCATAAAACAAATTATGGACTAAGCCATGGGTAATTTGGTCAAGCCCTCTTCATATCAACTTGATACCTTCCTATTAGGTCAAGTGAACCCAATGGAGAGTGGTGTACACAACCCAATGGGTTTGGGTTTTCCCAAATGGACCCAAGGCCAAACTCGACCCCCTAGCTCAAATTGGCTCATTCAAAATGCTCCCTCCACTTGATTTGAAGCACATGGGAGGTTGCTAATCCACTCAAGACCTCAAACTGACCATGTGCAAAGATCTAATAGCCTAAACAACCCCACCCATATGGTCAATTGGATCAAAATGACAACTCATGGTTCGGCCGTCTGATTGCTATAGGGGGAGATATACTCCCCCTTAATTCAATTTGAATTCATCATCCTCACATTTGATTGAGCACTAGAGAGAGTTAGGAACCATCAGAGAACATTCCTAAGATTTCTAAGAGGGATTTGAATCTTAGCTTTCTCGATTTTTTTCTTAAAAAATAGGGGAGTTCATCTCATCTCCAAACTTATTTCACACAATAAACTACTCCAATTCCTTTTGCACACTCCCTCAGGGGATCAAGTCGAGTGCATCCAAGCTCTCATTCGAGTTCCCAAAATAAGGAGGAGGTGAATTGGATCAAAGCTGCAAAAGGGAGCAAGTGGTGTTGGTCCATAGGGAGATCTACTCAACCTCAAGGCTTGAAACTTTCAACAGTGCTTAGTCTCCATTTGGCAAAGCCCTCATTGAGCTCAAGCATCGGTGATCACCTCCGGCAAAGTATGAAATTTTTTGACCACTTAGCTTAGGAGGTGTTGGTCCTTTGTGAAAGAAATGTTCATGGCATGTGAAATCCACCGTTGGATAGGTTTGTAATTGTGCTTAGATATTGTGGCTACAATCTCATTCCAATCCGAGCTCAATCGAGCTCGGATCTTCCAAGATCATGGACGGTCTCTATTAAGCCTCAGGGAAGAACTAGGGCGATCCTGGTCATCCATTCGTGCATTTTGGATGGACGACTAAGATTAATCACATGCTTTAGAAATCCTTTATCCCTTTTAAAACCATGAGATGATCCCTGGCCGTTCGATTCTTGATTGAACGGTAGGGATCAAACCGATCCGCCACGTCGCCACCCTGATGACATTTAAATGAATAACTCATGGTGTAAAGCGTGTAAAGCATGCTGCCGCCACGCCGCATGTCGCACTGTGAGCTAAAGGGATTAGTTAGGGATTTAATTAATTTTAATTAATCACTTAACCTTAAAATATTCATATCTCCCTCAATAAAACTTAAAAAAATATGAGGTAAATTTTTATGGAAAGATAATTCAACTTTGAATATTTTGAAAATGATTTTAATAAATTTTAAATTATAATTTTCTCTAATTTTGGGTTTTAATGAAATCTTATTTTGCTAATTACTTCTTAATTAATCCTCTGATTAATCCCAAAATTCTTGGGTATGTTTTATGGGATGACCTCTGTCTCCCCTAATTTTCTAGGGATTTATTTAAGGTTTAATTAGGGGAATGGAAAATATGTTTCCTAATTACTCCCTTAATGTAATTAAGGATAATTAAGGTTTGGATTAGACTTTTAATTCCTCATTGGAGTTGATTAAGGTTAGATCCAGTGAATAAGAGGCTTAGGGAATAATTTTGGGGTATTTACCTTAAGCTATTCCCTAAACCCTCCTTTCTTTTCTTAATCCTCTCTTAATTAAGGGTTAATTTATTAATTACTCTCTTAATTAATTTCTAAAAATTCTAGAAAAACTTCCAGAACTTAATTAATCTACTTTGGGTAGATGCTTAGGTGTTGAATAGCCTAAGTTCAATTAAGGAAATCAAAACTCACCTCACATGTGTGAGAGGTGTTTTTGAAATTACTTAAGTTAAACCCCTTAGCTTAATTAACCATTAATCATGAGCTTAATTAACCTTTTCTTCCTAGGTGCATTGCAAGTTTAAATTCCTTGTGAGTTTTTTATGTCATCTCATTGGCTCATAATTACTTGGTAAACTATGCTAAGGTGGTGTAGGTAAGGGTTAATTAATTTGTTTTAATTCATTAACCTAATCAAAATCTAAAATGAATCTAATCATCTAAAAATTAAACAAAAATATCAAACACATGTGAGAATGAGTTAGGAATAGCAAACTCAACTCACATTTTCAAAAATTAAATCAAACTTAAGATCAAACAAAAATCATATTGAATAAATTTTAATTTATTTTAAATTTTCTTATTTCATAAGATTATCTTTAGGATTTAATTAAAGTGAATGTTTTTACATGCTTTCATTGCTTTAGTTTTTTCCCCAACATGTTAAATGTGTATGCCATATGGTTTCATGCATCCATATTTTTCAAAATCAAATTCAAAATGAAATTGTTTACTTTATGTCAAATTTGCATGTGTTGGTTAAAGTAATAATATGAGTGGCTATTATCACTACTAAATTCATATTATTTTCAAAATATATGAATCAATTATCAAAATTGAAAGTGTTCTACTTATATTTTAATTATAAGCTTGCATGTGAAGAAAATATAAAGGTGTTCTTAGTATAGATCTTTTCTTCTCTTTTCTTTTAGAATAGTTTTGAATAGGATTTGGTAAGATGTATGGTTCATTTGAAAAGAACCTAATACTTACCTAATTCCATATCCTATTCATTATTACATTATTACTTAATAGGAATACTTATGCTTGCATATATAAATTGCATAAACAAAATAAATCAACTAAATATAAATTTTTTGCATTCTTTCTTTTCCATTCATTTCTTTTGTACATGTGTTTGTATTTAAGGAAAGTGGTATATTAGTCTGGACAACCCTGAGGTTGTGAGACTTTAAGTAGCCCTAAGTAAGTCTTGTACCTTACACCTCTAGTTAATAATGGTGTTGTACTCACTTATGCCTTTCTTACTTTCATGTGTGCATGTGAAAATTGGATAAGAAATACCTTTTCTACTTAATGAAAATCATGCATATTAAACTTCCAAATTTTATTAAATGAATTACTTAGCATGCATCATAAACTATGTTAAACACTCTCATTTGTGTGTATAGATATGCTTAGGGCTCATTCATATGCATGTTATACATGTTGGGAAAGAAATGAAGTGATGCATGTTTTGTGAATTTGGTTCATTTTATTTAATCTTAAAATGTTTTTTTTTTGAATGGGTTTGTTTAGAGTT
Organism: Cymbidium sinense; assembly: GCA_021442155.1. NCBI lineage: Eukaryota > Viridiplantae > Streptophyta > Magnoliopsida > Asparagales > Orchidaceae > Cymbidium > Cymbidium sinense. Next base: position 140,525,795 of record CM038223.1, on the reverse strand, counting down.
CATCTAAACTTAGGATTAATTAAAACACTTAATTAAAACATTCACTAAACAACACAAAAATGTGAATCTACTTTAGAAATTACTTAGGTTAGGGAAGGAATGAGAAGTTCCCTTCTCTTTCCCTCTCTTTATAACTTAGTACTTAATTGTAGGATTCACTTGAACCTAATCAAAACATGAAATAAAATAAACCCAAAATAATTAAAAAACTTAAATGAAACCCTTCTTTAAGTTGAACATGCTTCACACTTAGGAAATTCTAACTTAAAGCCATAGCTAAGCATACCACATAAACCTTCAAAGCACACACATTAGGCTAAGTCACCACTTCTAGCTTTAAGTTAGGGCGGTGCATGGTTTGATGTTTGTTTTATTTTGTGATATATATTTTAGACTGGATATTAGGATGTATTCTCATAGAATGAATGGTAGGCGATCTTAGTCTAACCATTATTTTTTGTAGGGGATTGTGCTTAAGGGGTGCTATAAATAAAAATATAAAAATGCTTTTGCTTGTAGGTGCTTATACCCCTAAGCATAATCCAATAGGCCAGGTGGACTTAGTCACCCATGTGTGGGGTGATAAGTCCAATATACATGCTTGAGATTTATGTTTTTTTTAGCTAATCTCTATTTTGCAAGTGTTAGTTAGATTTCCATTCTTTTCATTTTTTATATAAATTTGTGCAATTAATATTTTGGAATAATTATTATGGGGATTAGGATGAGAATTGGTCATAAGATCTTATCTTATGCACCATGTGAAGCCTTAAGAATCCACCTTCCAACCATCCAAAAGAAGGAACCAAAGAAAAGAAGAAAAGAAGAAGGAGAAAGAAGAAATGAAGCCTGAAGACCCCCATAATAATGAGTTCCTCGCTTAATTATAATTTAATTCATTTGTAATATGGGTTGTATAAGGGCAGAGCTCAGCTACCCAACTTGTTTTTGGGTTTGTGCGGTGGTGCCTGACCACAATGGCCTCTTATTCTTTTTGTGTTTAGCTTTATAAATTGGATTGATGATTTGTTTAGCTTTTGCATTAAGTGGCATATTTTTCCTAGTTTCTTCCTTGCTTTATGTATGGCCTAGATGTGGATTAGGCTCTTAGAGAAAAATAAATCTTTTACCAAATCTAATAACTCAAAACTAAAAAAAAAGAACTCATAACCTCACCTAAAGCTTAGGTTTAAAAATCAAGATAAAAGAATTCACAACCCTTTAGCTGGATGAGTATTTATTTTATAATATCATGCACAAAAGAATCTTATTTCACTCTTGATTGGAGGGCTTCCACCTTTGCCAAAGAAACTTGGCTTGACCTTTGAGAGCCAAGGTGGAAATAGACCTTCTCCCTTTTCATTGATTTTGGCCAATAACTTTATTTCTCATGCATTAGGCATATGGATCCTATTAGCTTGAGTCAAAATAATTGTCCAAAAATGAAAATAAAATGTAATTTGAATTACATTAGATTTAGGTCATTTGAAGCATGCCTTTACAGGATCTAGTCTCTTTATGGAATAAATTTAAGGACTTAGTATCTTTCTAAAATAATAATAGCCTAACTATCTTGCATAAGCATATGACTTGCCTACATGTATTTAAAATCATAGGAGTTAATTGGCGGCCACCCCTAGGCGGTTGTATGTCCAAGCAGTCGGGTGGTTTATCTTCTCTTGTGGAGGCAAACCAAATACCCATTTTCACCTCAGATTTAGGTTGTGCTTTCTACCCTTGCCAAAGCTCACTGATTTAGATTCTGAGATTGCTTTTCCCTTCTATGGGCCATAAGCTTAAATCCTCACCACTTAGGCATTTCCATAATCTTGTGTTATGGAATCATAAGTCCTAAATTTCTAATAAAAAATGTAGCTCAAATAAATTAAATCAATTTCAAAAATGTAAAGCCCAATCATATGATAGTTTGAGATGCTCTCTAAGTTTCTGACATCGTGGGCATCTCCTATTTATCTTCCATTTTGGCTTTGATAATAACTCTCTCTCTTTAATCAATCCCATTTGATCTTCAAAAATGAACTAATCTAGTTGATAGTCCTTTCCTATTGAAATCTTTGAAGATAATGATCATTTACCTTAATCAAGAGTTTTCCTAAGAAATCCCCATTCTTTCGGATATAATTAACTATTTGGGCTTGCCACTATAGGGAACTTAACAAACCTGATTTAAAATAAATCGCTTTTTTCATGTAGTAGGAAGAATCTCCGTATATATGCATCATCCTTAGGAGTCCTTATTGAGGTGATTAGGTCCATTTAAGGGTAGTGACTTCTATCTTTCGAGATAGTATGCTATTCCTTGATGACGTACCCAATCACTTGAACAAGCACATTTGTAGATCTATGTGGCATCCTAAAAAGATGAATTTTTATATTCTTGCCTTTTCTCTCCACAGATTGAAGGTGACCATATATAGAAAATTTTCTAACCAACACTTGGACATCCGGGAATATGAGGCTTTAGTTAGCCCCAAGGAGGTGATTTGATTACCTCACTTCCCTAGTTTAACAATGACACACACTCCATTTGATTTCATTCTTACATACTTCAAAACTAGAATTTAGATAAGATTTTATTCCATATGCATAAATATCTCAAAATTATAACTTTTAGCATGGTTTTCCACTCTTGTAGTTACTTGTACATTCATGTATATTTAAGAGTAGTGGGTATATCTAGTCTGTTCATTGTTGAGATGTAAGGCTTTAAGTTGCCCCAAGGAGGTCTTTACCTCACTCCCCTAGTTTAACAATGGCAAAGTATCCACTTAAAACTTTTATACACTTGTATGTGCACTTAGATAATGAATGTAAACCCTTTTTCTACTAAGAAAGACATGAATTTATATTTGTTCAAATGATTGAATCAATTGATCACATGGTTTAAAGCTTTCTTTCTTATATTCTTATGTATATGATTACATATGTTTGAATGTAATGGGTATATAGTTTGGACATCCCGGGAATGTGAGGTTTTAGCTACTCACTTCCAGGTTTAAATGATCACATTTAATCATTCTATGTATTATATAAGAATTTAGATAGAACTTTAAATTAATATAAAAAATGATTCAATCAAATGAAACATCTAAATTCCAAATTCATATGCTCATCCAGCATTTAAATGTGCTAAAACATATTACATGTATAGGTATGCTTATGATTTAATCATGTTCATGTTACATATGATGGAAAGAAATGAATGAACATGCATCATGTGATAGTAGTAAATTCCAATTAATTTTAAGATGCCTCTCTTGTTGAATATGATCATTTAAAGTGAACCTAAACCTAGGATTAATTAAAACATATAATAAGCCATTCACTAAAGAGATTTGACTAATTAATATGCTTTAGAAGTGACTTAAGGTAGGGATAAAAGAGAGTAATCCTTTCTTTTCTTCTCTTTATAACACTTAGTTGTTAGGTGTAAGCCAAATGGAACAAAAGAAAATATTAAGTAAAAAAATTCTCAAATCAATTAAGTCACTTAAAGTGAAACCATCCTTTATAATTAAATCTTTCATATTTAAAAAATCATAATAAAGCCTAGTTAAGGCATACCACATAAGCCTTAATACACACACTTTAGAATTATGTCACCATTTCTAGCTTTATGTTAGGGTAGTGCATGGAGTGATGTATGTTTGGTTTTATGATATACTATTGTAGACTGGATGTTAGGGTGTATGCTTCGTAGACAGGCTGGTAGGCTGTGATTAGTCTAATCATATTTTATGAAAGAGGTTGTGCTTAACGGGTGCTTAAAATAAATATAAATGCTCTCTTTTGCATATTGCTTAACCCCTAAGCATAATCCAAATTAGGATAGGTGGACTTGGTTACCCATGTGCAGGGTGCTAAGTCCAAATTATTCACATAACTGCTTGGGTTGTATGGTGTGTTTAGCTAACACTTATTTTACAGATGTAGTTAGATTTACTTTTTCTATTTTAATATAATTATACATTAGAAATTAGGATTAGTTTTATGGGGGATTAGGATGAGCAGTGGTTAGAAGGCTGTCATGGCAGGCCCTATGATGTCTTTGAAGTAAGTAAATCCAAATAGAAATAAAGGAGATATGAAGAATGAAGATAAGAAGACCCCCATAGAATTTATTCATTTGTAATTTATAATTATTCTTTCATATATTGTTACATAAGGGTAGAGCTACTACTCATTTTCTCTTTTTGGGTTGTATGACAACACCCGACCGTATCGACCTTTTATTCTTTTGCATTATATTTATAAAATTGTTTGATGTTATGTTTAAATTGTGTAATAAAAATGGCACGCCTTTTCATAGTTTCTTTATGAATGGTGATTTAATGTGTGGCCTCAATCTGATTAGGCTCTTAGGAAAAAATTAATTTTTTACCCCAATTATAACTCATAATTAAATTTTATAAGTAACTCATAATCTCATATAAAACTTAGGTATTAAATCAAGATAATTAAAAGATTTAGCAATCCCTTAGTTGAATGTTGTATGCCCAATATCATGTTTTCATATTATTTCACTCTTACAAAGAGAGGATTTCCATCTTTGCACAATAAGGGAAGACTTGACCTTTAGGGTCCCCTTTGTGGTAGAAAACACCTCTTTCTCTTTGATTTAGCCCATAAACTCATTTTATCATGCATTTAGACAAATAAAAATCTTATGGCCTTTATCAAAATGAAGAGTAAAAAATCAAATAAAATTTGAAAAGATTTGCGTTAGACTAAGTCATTGCTCATACCACTCATACTCTAGTCTCTTAGGGAGTGGGTTTAAGGATTTTAGTTTCTTTCTAAATAATAAAAACCCAACTATCTTGCAAAATCATATGACTTACCTACATGATTTTAAAGCATAGGAGGAGTTAGCTGTCGTCACTCGTGCTATAAGTCAATGTGGTTACCCTCTTGTGGAGGTAAACCTTATGCCCCTTTTACTTAGATTTAAGTCGTGCTTTAGCACTTACTAAAGCTCTCTAGATTTTGGATATGAGGTAGCTGTTTACTTTGGGTTACTAGCATAAATCCTTCATCTCTTAGACATTTCCATAATCTTGTATTGTGGGATTTTGAGTCCTAGCTTTCTAATAAAATTTTAACCCAAACATATAATTCTCTTCAATTTTAAATATATCAAGCCCAACCATAGGGTAGATTGGAATGTTCACTAGGGTTTTTAGTATCATGAGAATTCCCTACTCATCTCCTTTGGCTTTAATAATAATCTCTCCTTTTAATCTATCCCATTTGATTTTTTAATATAACCAATTTATTGATAGTTTGATCTTTGAAATCTTTAGAGATAATAATTATCTACTTTAATCGAGAGTATTCCTAAGGAATTCACTTTCCTTAGAATGTAATTAACTATGGGGGCTTGCCCCCATAGAGAACTTTAGAACTAGTTTCATATAAATCCTACTTTATTCATCCATGTAAAGTAGGAGAAAAATCTCTAGTATATTCGAAGAGCCATCATGCCTTAGGAGTCCTTATTAGGTGATTAGGTTCATATGTAAATTTCTATGTAAGAATATAAGGAAAGAGACCCCAAATCATATAGCTAATTATTTCAATCAGTTAGTTTATTATGAATGCATGTATTTTTAGTAAAAAAGAGGGATTTTCATCCTTTAGCCACACATACATACACATGTAAAGATAAATAAGCAACAACGTGCCTTTATTAAACCAGGGAAGTGAGGTAGTCAAATGACCTCCTTGGGGCTAATTAAAGCCTCGTATTCCCGGGATGTCTAGACTATATACTTAATTATCTCACTACACATGAATGTATATGTAAATAAGAGAAAGAAAATCATGCAAAAATTGCAATTTTATTTTATTAAAACATTTATGTATGTGAAACAAAATTTGATTCCAATTCTAATGAAGGAACACATGTAAATGAAATTAAATAAGTATGTGTCATTGTTAAACCAGGGAAGTGAGGTAATCAAATAACCTTCTTAGGGCTAACTAAAACCTCATATTCTCTGGATGTTTAGACTATATATTTATTAATATTCAAATACATGTGAAACTATATATATATATTAAAGAAAAGAAAGCTCTATTTCACATACTTAAGCTATAAACACATGCAAACCTATATGTAATCATAACTACTTTCACTTCATATGTTATTACTCATTTATAAGCTTTTTGAAAATACATTTGGATTTAATGGTGATAGTAGCCACACATATATTAAATTAAATCAACACATGCAAGCTTGATATAAAGGAAAACCATTTGATTTTATTAATTTTGAAAAGATGAATGTATGATTTCAAATGGCATACAACATTTAACATGATTGGAAAGAAATAAATAAACATAAACACATGATTTCATTCAATCAAATTAAATTTTAAGGACAATCATATCAAATAAAATCATTTAAGATAAACCAAAGCTTCTTTAATGATCATTTTTGAATTCATGCTTGATTTGATTTAAGAAATGTGAAGAGGAGTTTGCTGATCCTAACCCATTCCCATGTTTGTGAATTTACTTGGTTCATGATTAATAGTTAATTAAGTTAAGAAACTTAATTAAGTTCTCTTACAATTCTCCCACATATGTGGGCTAATTATAATTTCCTTAGAATTTCATTAGGTTGTTGAACATTTAAGGGTCTACCCAAGACTTCATTAGTTGAGATTCCATGTGATTATAATTTCAATTAGATTAATTAAGCAATTTGATTAATTGATTAAGCCTTGATTTATTTAATTAATGAAATGAACTTAGGGAAATAGATTAGAAAGGAGGCCCTAATCTTATCCTATGGGCTCATTCATTGTTAAGTAACAACTAACCACTTAATTAATTGATTAATTACTATTCATGGAATTAATTAATTATTAATTTATTTAAAAGAGTAATTAGAGTTTAATTACTTAATTTCCCTCATTAATTAAGAAATAAATCCCAATAAAATTATGGGAGGTAGAGGCCACCCCATCAACTTAACACAAAAAGTTTGGGGTTAATTACTTATGTAATTGAAGAGTAATTAAGTTAATTAAATTTTGTAATTAAATCTTAATTAAGCCTAATTATTGTTCAAAATTAATTAAGAACATTTTAAATAAATTCTCCTATAAAATACCTTCAAAATAAATTATTATTTGTATTTTTATGATTTTTCTATGATCTTTTATAATTTTTTGAAGTTTTAGCTAATTTAAATAATTTTTCATAATTTTCTATAAAGTATATTAATGTAGTTTTCTAAAATAGACTATTTGCTCTTTAGAATGCAATATTTCCCAATCTAGAAAACCCTTTGACTTGAAATTTTTATGGTAAGTGTATTTTAACTTCAATTTCAATCCCTAAAATAAATATGGTGTGTATTTTAGGTTTAATTAATAAAATTTTATGTTCACTAAATCTTAAATTAAGCTCCGAATACTCTGTTAAAATTAGGGATTTTGGGTTTTTTTTGGATTCCTCTTGAAAAGATGAATCTAATGAGCTCTTGTTTGCAATTTTTGGTTAGGTATTTTATTTTCTATGAATTTTTTAAAGTTTCACATGATTTAATTAATTTTTAAAAGCAGAAAATCCTATTATCTTGCTTAACTCAGTTAGCACTGTGCAGCGCTGACATGGCAAGTGCCACATGATTGAATGCATTATTCGCAGATGGCACGCAGCGTGGTTGTGATTGGTCCGATAAAAAGAGCGAGAAACACATAACGACTGTGGCTCAATTCGACCGCTCGATCAGGATCGATGGTCTAGATTGGTTCATGTGATCAAGTGGATGAAATCAAATAGATTTGGTGTTTAATCATAGCTGTCTGTTTCCTTTAATGGGAGAATGGATGGTTACTGCTTAGTTTGCTTCCCGACAATGAAATCGACACACATAACAGTTAAAATTATGAAAAAAATGCATGGGAGAGTCTGTTTTGAGCTTGATTTCACATTGATTCTCACTGGAAAACTCCTATTTTTTGAATTGGGATCATATGAGATGAAGAATGCAAAGGTTTTATAATAGAAATTCCTAAAATCAACCAAACATTATCATAAACAAGAGATCTGGTCGGCTAAGAGATTTGAAAATTACCTCACCAGGAATAATTTTTAGTGGTTGTGTCAATCTGAACATGCTCGGATGTGAGATGAAGCCTTGGGATGAACCTAAACCCTTGTCTTTACTTATAATGTTGTATCCACCAATAACCATCACCTACTTGTTAGAATCTTTGGTTTTGGTGATCTTCTAGCTGAACGAAAGTGGGAAAAGGTTTTTTGTTGCTTGAGGGAGCTCCTAGAGAGTGTGTGATAGGAGAATGAGTTCTTTTTTTGCTTTCCCTTTGTGCTTGGTTTTGGCCGAAAATCACCTATAATGGTGATTTTTTGGCTCATAATGGATGTCCTATGGCTTGGGGTGGTTGGGAATGACAGGGAATGATAGAGAATCATACTAGCATAATTTAGTTGGCCAAGAGGGATTAGTGGATACTAAGAGGGATTAGTGGGTGTCCTAAGGGTTTCAAATGCTCCAATGGGAGAGGTTAGGTGAATTAACCTCCCCATGAGTTATGGCCAACCCAATCACCTCTTGGGTTAGGTTGGTTAGTGTCCTTGGAGCCTAGGTGGACTAATGGATGAGTTCGAAGTGGCCAAGGAAAAGAAATGACCATTTACATGGGTGTTTTATCTCATGTGCTACCCTTAGCCTAAGGGTAGAGTAGTCATTTAACATTAGATTTGATTTAGGTAGATTTAAAATGAGTTAAAAGTGGGTTGGACCAAATTTCAAGTGATTTTGAGTTCATTAGGTTAGTTTACTCTATTTGACCCATTTGGGTCAAAATGGGTTAGGTTGACTAATTGGTCAAATTGGGTCAAACCAACAGTTGGGTCAAGTTCAGATGACCATTTAGAGTGTGTTGGTGTTATTGGTTTGGTTTAATTTGGTTTAGATTTAGTTTTAGTTCATTTGAATTTAATTGGGTCAAGTGGGTCAAGTGGGTCAAGTTGATCAATTTGATAAAATTGGCCAAATTGGCTTGGGTCATGGCTTAATTGAAGGTCAAGTTATGTTCAAGTGTTGATTTTGGGTTGGTATGAATCATTGGTTTCAAGAGATTTGGCTTAGGTTGCAATTTGGCTAGTTTAGGTTCATATAGATTAAAGGGTTGACTTGGTCAAAGGCTAGGTTGACTTACTTTGACCCAATTTATGATAATTGATTATCCTAGGATGATTAACAATCATGACATAAAGTTTGGGTTGGCTTAATTCAGTTTGATTTGCAGTAAATTTGATTTTAGTTCAAATAGGTCAAATTGGTCACTTTGGATCAAATGAGTTTAGTTGGCTTAAATTTGGTTTGAGTTTGATTTAGTATATATATATATATTTGAGATTGATATATAAATTCAATTACAATTGGTTTTGGTTCAAATGAGTTTTGGTTCATGTGGTGTTTATTTTTTGGCTTGATGTGCATGTGTGTGTATATGTGTGTGTGTGGGTGGGACACCATGCAGATTTGAGGATGTACTTATTGAGGTGATTGGGTATGACATCAAAGAATAGTGCACCATCTTGAAAGATGGAGATCACTACTCTACGGTGGACCTAGTCACCTAATAAGGACTCCAAAGATATGATGGGTCTTCGAATGTACTAGAGATTTTTTCCCTACTTTACATGGATGAATAAAGTAAGATTTATTTAAACCGAGCTCTAAAGTTCTCTATGGGAGAAATCCCCCATAGTTAATTACATCCTAAGGAAGGTGAATTCCTTAAGAATACTCTTGATTAAAGTAGAAATTATTATCTAATGAATTCAAAGATAAGACTATAAATAAATTGGCTATATTTAGAAGATCAAATGAGATAGATGAAAAGAAAGACTTATTATTGAAGCCAAAAGGAGAAGAGTAGGGGATGCTCATGATAGTAGAAAACCTAGTGAGCATCCCAAACTATTATATGGTTGGCTTTATATATTTGAAATTGAGGAGAATTATATATTTGAGTTGAAATTTTATTAGAAATCTAGGACTTATAATTCCACAATACAAGATTATGAAATGCCTAAGAGGTGAGGATTTATGTTTGTAGCCCAAAATAAGAAAATAATAACCTCATATTTTAAATCTAGGGAGCTTCGGTGAGGGCCAAAGCATGACCTAAATATAAGGCAAAATGGGTATATTGTTCACTTCCACAAGAGGGTAATCTACCTGATTGTTGGACTTATAACTGCCAGGAGTGGTGACCAGCTAATTCCACCCACATTTTAAAACCATTTGGTCAAGTCATATGTTTTGCAAGATGATTAGGTTGTTATTATTTAGAAAGAAACTAAAGTCCTTAAACATACTCCCTGAGAGACTAGAGCATGAGTGATATGAATAATGATTTAGTCTAATGCAAATATTTTCAAATTTTATTTGATTTTGACTCTTTATTTTGACACATGCTATAAAATTTTATATGCCTAAATGTATGATGAAGTTGATTATGGGCTAAATCAAAAGAGAAAGAGGTGTTTTTCATCATAGGCTCTCGAAGGTTAAGCCTTTTTTTCTATCCGGCAAAGATGAAAACCCTCTCTTAGCAAGAGTGAAACAAAATGACATGCATGATATTAAGCATACAACATCTAGCTAAGGGGTTGCTAAATTTTTTATAATCTTGATTTAATGCCTAGGCTTTATGTGATGTTATGAGTTATTTTAGAAAATTTAGTTATGAGTTGTAGTTGGGGTAGAAAATTTATATTTATCCTAAGAGCCTAAACACATCCAGGCCACACATTAAATCATTAATCATAAATAAATTATGAAAAAACATGTTATTTCTATTACACAATGTAAAAAATCATCAAACAATTTATAATCTCAACATGAAAGAATAACAGGTCAGTGCGATCAGGTACCGCCGTACAACCCGAAAAAGAAATGGGTAGTTGAGCTCTACCCTTATACAACCCAGTATATGAAAGAATAATTACAATTCAATTATACAAACAATGGAAGCTGGGGGGGGCGGGGTCTTCAAATCTTTAAAGCTCCTTCATTCCTTCATTTCCTTTCCTTCTTTCATTTGGTTAGGCAAGTTCCATAGGATCACATGGTACATAAGACTTGGTCTTGTAACCAACATTTATCCTAAGTCCCCATAGCACTAATCTTAATTCCTAATGTAAAATTACATTAAAAATAAGGAAAGTAAATCTAACTACACCTACAAAATAAGTGTTAGCTGAACACATCATACAACCCAAATTGTTATATGAATAATTTAAACTTAGCACCGCACATGAGTAACCAAGCCCACATGTCTTAATGTAGATTATGCTTTAGGGGTTAAGTAACTTGCATAGAACAAAATATTTATATTTTTATTATAGTGGCCCCTTAAGCATAATCTCATGCATAAAACATGATTAGGCTTACCATGGCCTAACATCCAGTACATGCACATACACCCTAACATCCAATCTATAACATTACATCACAAAATAAAACATACATCAAACCATGCACCACCCTAACATAAAGCTAGAAGTGGTGACTTAATCTAATGTGTGTGTTAAGGTTTGTGTGGTTTGCCCTAGCTTTAGAGTTATCATTTTATAAGTATGAAAGACCTTTAATTATCAAGGGTGGTTTCACTTTAAATGGTTTAATTAATTTACAAATTTTACTTAATGTTGTCATTTGATTTCATTTGACCTACACAAAACAACTAAGTGTTATGAAGAGGAAGAAAGAGAGGATCACTCTCTTTTATCCCTACCTTAAGTCATATTTAAAGCAAATTAATTAATCAATTTTCTTTAGTGAATGACTTATAACATGTTTTAATTAATCCTAAGTTTAGGTTCACTTTAAATAAACTCATTCAATAAGAAAGGCATCTTAAGGTTAGTTGGAATGAATTACTATTAAATAACATGTTTATCCATTTCTTTCCATCATGTATATCATGCATATGATTAAATCCTAAGCATAGCTATACATATAATTTGTATCTTAGCACACTTAAATGATGAATATGAGCAAATGTATTTGGAATTAATATTTCATTGGTTGAAATTTTGTCATATTAATTTAAAGCTCTATCTAAATTCTTATGCAAAATCATAAGGAAAGAACATTAAGTTACATGACTAATCAACTCAACCAAATAAACAAAGTATAAATGCATATCTTTTAATAGAAAAAGGGGTTTTCATTCATTAGCTAAGTACACATCCACATGTATAAAAGTTTTAAGCAAGTATGTCACCATTGTTCTGCACTAAGGGAATGTTGTAAGAACCTCCTTGGGGCTACTTAAAGCTATGCATCCCTGGAATGTCCAAACTAATATACTACTATCCTTAGATACATGTGGATGTATAAACAACTATAAGAATAGAAAGCCATGCAAAAATTATATTCTTGATTTGATTGATTTACTTTGTGTAAATGAATTAAAGTTCTATCTAAATTCTAATATCCAAATAGATAAGAATGAAATGAAGCAGATACATTGCCATTATTCTGCACCAAGGGAATGAGGTAGGGACCTCCTTGGGGCTACTTAAAGCTGTGCGTCCCTAGGATGTCCAGACTAATATACCCGCTAACATTCTTACTTATACAAATCAACACATGAATGTAAGGAAGAGACTTTATTTCACATACTAAATTTATATTCACTTGCATTTCTTATGTATATATATAGCTAAATTTACAATATATATGTATATTCAATCATTATTAAACTTTTGAAAATATATTTGAGATTTAATAATGATATTAGCTACACATATTTTTAATTTAAATCAACACATGCAATTTCACATTAAAGAAATTATTTTACTTAATTAATTTTAAAAGAGATAGATGCATGAGTACAAGCATGTGATCTCATTCGATTTAACTAAGTCTTAAGGGCAATCAAACTAAATAAGATTATTTAAAACAAACCAAAGTTCTTTATTGTCATTTCATTTTCATGTTTGATTTGATTTAAGGAAATGTGAAAGAGGTTTGCTAATCCTAATCCCATCCCCCATGTATGAGTTAATTTAGTTTAATAAAGAATAATTAGGTTGATTTTATGTTAATTAGGTTAGAGTATAAATTAAGTCAATTAATTAACCCTTACATATATCACCTTAAGTTAATTAACTAATTAATAATGAGCGAATATGATATGAAACCACATGAAAAGTAAATTTACAATGCTCCTAAGAAATGAAAGGGGCCTAATGCAATTGGCTCATGATTAATGGTTAATTAGTCTTAAAGGAATCTCACTTAACTATTTTTATGGTTTTCTCACACATGTGAGTTAACCATAATTTCATTAGCCCTCTCTTTAGGTTATTGAACACCCAAAGAGCTACCCAAGATTGATTAAAGGTGATTAGATGTGAATTGGATTTTAAATTGAGTTAATTAGGTCACTAATCCATTTGATTAAGCATGAAGCAAGTTTAATTAATGAAATTAAATTAACTTGAGGAAAGAGATCAAGAAAGATGCCTTAATCTCAATTTTTAAGTCCTATACTTGGTCACTTAAGCTTTGATTTTATCTTGAGGATTAATTAATTAATTAAGCAATTAATTACTTCATTAATCATTAATTAATTTGATTCAAAAAGTAAAGAAAAACTTAGGAAATGAATTAAGAAAAATATCCCAATCATATTCCCTAAGCTCCTTAATGTTCAACAGAAGTAATTAGGATTAAATAATTAATTAAGCCATTGTTCTTCACTAATTATCATTAATTAAATTAAGAGAGTCATTAAATCTTAATCAATTGATTTTCTAATTAAGCAACCAATAAAATCCTAGAAAAATAGAGGAGGTAGAAGTCATCCCCCTAAACATCCACATAAATTTATGATTAATCAAGCGATTAATTAAGTAGTAATTAACTAATTATATTTCTAATTAAACTTTAATTAAGGCAAAATAATTATTCAAAATTAATTAATAATAATTTTCTTAGATTCTACTCTAAAATATCTTCAAAATGAGCCCAAGTTTAGATTTTTTTTTAGATTTTTCTAGGATTAGTTATGATTTTAGGAAGTTTCAGGCTTAAAAATAGATTATTTAAGCTTAATTAAAGCCTTAATCCCATCAGGCCAGATGGCGGTTGATGCGGTGCATTGACGCGATGCACTTTTCACGTGGCATGACGGGATTGGCTATTTAAGTTGTCACATCCATAGCTGACTCGAATTACGGCGGATGCGCTAACTCTGTGGACCATCCAATCTAAGATCGGATGGCTATGATTCGATCTGTAGTTTAGAAAAAGAATCAAGGGATCTAAAATGGTGTTAGATCATGACCATCCATTCTGATCATATGGAACATACAATTCATGATCCTTCTTATTTGCGAGTGGTGAAAGAAGGATTCTATCCATCTTTCCCCGTTATATTCGAGCTCACTCAAGCTCGGATTGCCTCCAAATTGATCCCACACCTTCGAGGAGGGGAGGTGCACACATCCAATTGCTAAAAATGCATGACATTTGAATTTTCTTCACAAAAGACCAAGTGATTTTTCATACAAGACTTGATTTTGCAAAATTACCTCACCGAAGCTAATTTTGGTGGTGGGATCGACGAAGGTAGTTTCGTCTAGTTGAGGCAAAGCCCTATTGAGAAGCTTGGGGTTTGATTTGGTGTAGAGCTCTTGGTTGACCAATCCACGTGCATAAAGGCTTCAACTCTGATCGAACTCTGATCTCTGGTGGTCGGGAAGGCTCAGGGATGATTCGGTTGGCTTTGACGAAGTATGAGGATGGTGTGGGTGTAAAGAATTGAAGTTTGATTGAGTAGAGGAGGAGTATTGCTCGAAGGAGGTTATCTTATTTCAGCTTTGCTCGGGGAGGAGGAATGTCGAATGAGGAAGCTCCAGGAATGCTCTTGGGAAGTCTCTGGGATTTCAAAATTGCCTTAGGGACTCATACAAAGTAATTGGTGATGAATCCTGCTCGAATTGAGGGGGTATACCTCAATTGCACTTGATGGATGAACAAGATTGATCCCAAAAAATTTGCCGACAGTCAGCCATCGAGAGGTCGCTCGCCTCCATGGCATGCTAAGAGTGGAGGAAGTGGTGGAGTCTCAAGGCTTGATATAGGGAGATTGTGTGTTAATTTTCCTTCCTTGCATCCATTGGGTTCAACCATGAGAGGGAGTGGCTTGGCTTATTTCCCTTGGTCCATGGTAAGTGCTTGGGTGGCTTAGGGTGGGCTAAGGTGGCCTAGGAGTTCCTCATTTGGAAGTTTGATGGCTGCCATGGGGAGGTAAAGTGGACTTTGCCATTTATGGTAAGAATATAATGTAAATAGTGGGTGTCCATTGGTTAATCTCCTTAAGTTGAGTCCCACATGGACTTGGGCTGGTTTGGAGCTGACCTAGGGTCCATTTGGGTTTGGTTAGGTCAGCCACCAAGGTTCTATAATGTGGTTTTGGGTGATTTGGCTTAATTTGGTCAAAGTGAGTTTATTTGGGTTAGGTTGGGTTGGGTTAACCAATTGGTCAAATTAGATCAAACCAAGATGGGTTAGGTTCATATGATGATTTTGGATTTTTTGGTTCAGTTGGTTTTGATTAATTTGGCTTAGGTTTCATTTTAGCTCATTTGGATTCAAATAGGTCAAATGAGCTAAGTTGACCAATTTGACCAAATTGGGTTGGGTTAGGTGTTGAGCAAGTTCAATTGGATAATTGAAAATGGTTGTAGGCTTTGGTTTGGTTTCATTTAGATTTAATTTAGATTTTGTCCAATTTGACCCTTTAGGTCAATTTGGGCTAGGTTGGGTCAAGTTGACCAATTTGATCAAATTTGTTCAATCATGGCTTTGGTCAAGTTCAATAAGAGATTTGGAATGAACTTGAGCTATCAGTTGCAATCAATTTGGATCAAATCATGATTTGACCCATTCTAGCTTTTTAGGCCAATTTGAGTCAACTTAGGTCAAATGGCCAATTGGTCTTGGTTTGGCTCAATTAAGGGTTTGGTCATGTTCAATCATTGATCATGAGTGGGTTTGAGTCAATGGTTTCATACAATTTGCTATATGGTGGGTTTTGACTAGTTTGGGTTTCATTTGGGCTAAAGGTTGACTTGGTCAATAAAGTTAGTTGACTTGGTTTGACTAATTCAAGATAATTGATTAACCCGTGATGATTGATCATGATATGGGGTTTGGATGGGCTTAGTTCAATTCAATTTGGGTTGAATTAGAACCTGACTCAAAAAGGGTCTTTAGGTCACCTTGGGTCAAGTGGACCTAAATAGGTCAATTGGCTTGATCAAGACTTGATTCAAGTTTAATTTAACTCACATATAGACTTAGGATGGAAATATAAATCCAATTGCAAGTGGTTTGAAGTCCTAAGATTTTGGTTCATATGATAATTTCAAGTCAAAAGGGGTCAACATGGGTTTGACTTGGGTTGATTTGGGTTTGGTTTGATAATTATAGTTTGTGTTTATATTTGGAACAATGATTGAAGGAATGATTAAATCATGCAGAAATCCATGGGTTTTGAGTTGATTTGGATATCATTTAACCAAGTTTAAGAAATTGGCTAAAAGGGCTAAAATTGAGAATTTGATTTGATTTGGGTTTGGTTTTGGCTATTTAGATTTATATTTCATTTATATTTGTGAATATAAATGAAGATATAAATGATTCTTGAGAAAATCACTTGAGTTTGGAGTGATTTGGAAGCAAATTTTACCAAGTTGAGGGATGTAGGTCAAAAGGGCTTAAGTAGAGAATTGATTTGGTTTGGTTTAGTTTGATTTGATTTGAATGGTTTGAATTTAGATTTCATTTATATTTGTGAATATAAATGAAGGAATGATTGATTTATAAAGAAATCAACCAAATTTTATTTGGTTTGAAAGAGGTTTTGGCTAAGCATATGATGATGGTTCATATGACTTAGAAAGGGGTTTTGGAGTTTGAACTCAATCATGGGTTTCAATCATTTGGAGTTGGATTTGTTTTTTGATTTGCATTAGGATTTGATTTGAGATTGAATTTATGATCTTGAGAAAATCAATTGAATTGGGGTTGATTTGAATTTGGTTAAGGCTAGGTCCATAAGATAAAATCAAAGGGCTTAGGAAAGGATTTAGAATTTGAATTTAATCATGGGTTTCAATCATTTGATTTGGGATTGGATTTATGATCTTGGATTTAAATTTAAGGTTTTATTTGGAATAAGGAAGCATGGATTAGGTTTAAGGCCAAAGGTAGGCAAGTCTTCCCAAATCACTAAGACATAACCTATTTCTATGGCTACTCTTCTAAGTCTCTAAGCTTAGGTTAAGTGTTCACCTAATCACTAGAAGTGTCTTAAGACTAAGGAACTCTTAGTGTCAATAAGAGTCCTAGATCTATGATGAGGAAGTTGAGAGCTCACTCCCAAAAGTGAGGTCAACAAAGGGTGCCCAATAGGCGTGGTGTACCTGACTAAGTGCACCACATTATGGTGTTTATTTTTGGTTCCATTTGTATAGGGGGAGACACCATGCAGATCTGAGGGTGTACTTATTGAGGTGATCGGGTATGACATTGAGGAATAGTATACTATCTCAAAACATAGAAGTAACTACCCTACAATGGACCTAATCACCTAATAAGAACTCCTGAGGCATGATGAGTCTTCGAATATACCAGGGAATTTTCCCTACTTTACTTGGATGAATAAAGTAGGGTTTATTTAGACTGGGTTCTAAATTTTCTTATGAGGGCAAGCCCCCATAGTTAATTACATCTTAAGAAAAATGAATCCATTTAGAATACTGTCGATTGAAGTAGGCAATTATTGTCTCCAAAGAATTCAAAGATAGGACTATCAATAAATTAGTTGTATTTTAGAAGATCATGTCATATGGATCAAAAGGGAAGAGTTATTATCGAAATCCAAAGGAGATGAGTAGGGAGTGCAAATGATACTAAGAAACCTAGTGAGTACTCCAATCTATCCTATGGTTTGGCTTTATATATTTGAAATTGGAGAGATTTATTTATTTGATTTAAAATTTTATTAGAGATCTAGGACTTATAATTCCACAATACAAGATTGTGAAAATGCATAAGAGGTGAGGATTTATTCTTGTAGCCTGCAGGAAATAGTGACCTCAGATCTTAAATTTAGGGAGCTTTGGCAAGGGCCAAAGTATGACCTAAATCTAAGGCGAAAGTAGGTATATGGTTTACCTCCACAAGAGAGAGTAAACCACCTGATTGCTGGACTTATTACCGCATCGAGTGGCAGCCAACGAACTCTTCCTCCACTTTAAATCCATGTTGGCAAGTCATATGCTTTTACAATATGGCTAGACTATTATTATTTAGAAAGAAACTAAGTCCTTAAACCCACTCCCTAAGAGGCTAGAGCATGAGGGGTATGAATAATGACTTAAATATAATGCAAATTTTTATTAAATTTCATTTAATTTGTGACTCTTTATTTTGACACAGGCCAAATCAAAAGGGAAAGAGGTGTTCTTCCATCATAGGCTCTTAAAGGTTAAGCCCTTACTATTTAGCAAAGATGGAAGCCCTCTCTTAACAAGAGTGAAATAAGATGATTATGCATGATATTAAACATACAATATCGAGCTAAGGGGTTGCTAAATATTTTATTATCTTGATTTAATGCCTAGACTTTTATATGATGTTATGAGTTATTTTGGAGGTTTAGTTTTGAGTTGTTAGTTTGGGTAAAAAAATTATTTTTTATTCTAGAAGCCTAATCACATCTAGGCCATACAACAATCACCAATCATTAATAATCTATGAAAATGCATGTTTTTTCTAATGCACAAGCTAAACAAAATATTAAACAATTTTATAAAGCCATCACAAAAGAATAAAAGGCTGATGCGATTGGGTACTGCCATACACCCTGAAAAGAAATGTGGGTAGCCGAGCTCTACCCTTATACAACTTGAATTATAAGAAAATAACTACAACTATAAATGATGAATGCTATGGGGGTCTTCATTCTTCATTCTTCCTTCTTCATTTCTTCATCTTCCATTTCTTCATTTGATTTGCTCCATTTCTTTTTTTCTTTTGGCTTGATTTGGATGTAATTACTCCAAAGGCATCACATGGTATATAAGACTTAGTCTTATAATCAATGCTCATCCTAATCCCCCATAACACTCATCATAATGCTAATGCAAAATTACATTAAAAGCAGGAAAGTAAATCTAGCTACACCTACAAAACAAATGTTAGCTAAACACACCATACAACCCAAGCAATTTTATGAATAATTTGGATTTAACACCCCACACATGGGTAACTAAGCCCACCTATCCTAATTGAGATTATGCTTAAGGGTTAAGCAACATGCGCAATAGAAGCATTTATATATTTTTTATTTAGCGGCCCCTTAAGCACAACCCTCTATTGAAATTATGATTAGGCTTATATCGACCTAACATCCAGACTACACACATACACCCTAACATCTAGTCTATAATAATACATCACAAAACAAGAATACCTCAAACCATACACCGCCCTAACATAAAGCTAGAAATAGTGACTTAGTCTAATGTGTGTGAATTAAAGCTCGTGTGGTATGTCCTAACTAGGCTTTAGAGTTATAATTCACTAAGTGTGAGGGATTTAATTTATAAAAGGTTGATTTCTATTTAAATGATTTAATTGATTTGAAGATTTTACTTAGTGTTTTCTTTTGTTTCATATGGTCTACACTTAACAAGTAAGTGTTATAAAGAGAAGAAAGGGAGGGAATCTCTCTTTCATCCTTACCTTTAGTCACTTCTAAAGTAAGTTGATTAATCCATTTCCTTTAGTGAATGACTTATTATATGTTTTAATCAATCCTAAGTTTAGGTTCATTCTAAATGATCTTATTCAATAAGAAAGATAACTTAAGATTAATTAGAATGAATTACTATCACATAACACATATTTATTTATTTCTCTCCATCATGTATATCATGCATATGATTAAATCCTAAGCATACCTATATGTATGATGTATGTCTTAGAACACTTAAATGATAAATGCAAAGAAGTGTGTTTGAAATTTAAATATTTTATTTTATTGAATTATGAATGCATGTCTTTTTAATAGAAAAGTGGGATTTTTCATCCATTAGCTAGGTACACATTCACATGTATAAAATTTTAAAGTGAGTACATTGCCATTATTCTTCACCAGGGGCATAAGGTACAAGACTTACTTAGGGCTACTTAAAGCCTCACAGTCCTGGGGTGTCCAGACTATTATACCACTTTTCTTAGATACATATAGATGTATAAACAACTACAAGGATAGGATAAACCAATGAAAAAGTTATATTTGATTTATTTGATTATGATTTTTATTTATTTATCACATAATACATACATATTTATAAGAGTTTTAAATAAGTATAGCGCCATTGTTCTACACCAGGGGCGTAAGGTATAAGACCTACTTAGGGCTGCTTAAAACTTCACAGTCTCGGGGTGTCGAGACTAATAAACCACTTTTCTCAGAAATATGCGAATGTACAAAAATAACCAAAATAACGAGAAATCATGCAAGAAGTCATATTTGATTTGATTATATAATTTACATATGTGATATGAAATTCTTCCTAAGTCTTAGCATGGAGGTGTATAGGAGTAAATTTAGACAAATATTGTGTTCTTTTCAAATGAACTATACTTTTATAAATCTCATACAAATCCACATAAGATAAGGAAAGAGAGCTTCATATTGCATATCTTATATTATTAACACATGCAAATTTATAGATACTTGTAATTAACATCATTCCATCTATTATAATTGATTTATGGGCTTTTAAAAATAACTTTTGATTTAATAGTAATAGTAGCCACACATATTTTTAATTTAAATCACCACATGTAATTTGACATAAAAGAAACCATTTCATTTAGTTGATTATAAAAGAAATGAATGCATGATTACATATGGAAAGCAACATTTAACATGATTGGAAAAAAATAAAGGAACATAAACACATGATCTCATTCATTCCAATTATTTCCTAAGGATAATCATACTAAATAAGGCTACTTAAAAATAAACCAAAGTTCTTAAATGACATTTTCAGTTTTGAGTTTGATTTTATTTAGGAAATGGAAGAGGTTTGTTGATCCTAATCCCATTCCCCATGTGTGAGTTAATTTGGTTTAATGAAGAAGTAATTAAGTTGATTTTATGGTTTAATTAAGTTAAGAATGGATTAAATCAATTAATTAATCCTTACTTATGTCATCTTAAGGTAATTAATTAAACAAGTATGAACTAATATGATATGCAACCACATAGAAAAGTAAATAGCAATGCTCCTATGAGATGAAAGGGGCCTAATGCAATTAGCTCATAATTCTTAATTAATTAAACTAAAGGAGCTCACTTAATTACTCATATAGTTTTCGCACACATGTGAGCTAATCATAATTTCATTAGCTCTCGCTTTAGGTTATTGAACACCCAAAGAGCTACCCAAGAGTTAATTAGACAAGTTTTGGAATTATCATGATTTCAATTTAATTAATTAAGCCATTTAATTAATGAATTAAACCATTAATCAATCCAAATTAATTGATTTGAAGTCAAGTGAAATGAACTTAGGGAAAAGAGTGGGAAAGAGGTCCTAATCTCATTCTCAAACCCATTCACTATTCCACAATGATTAACAAACTTAATTAATGATTCCCTTACTATTTAGCATGTTAATTAATCACCTAATTAATTAAGAAAGTAATTAAGGCTAAGAAAAGTAATTATCCTAATTAACCAAACAATAAATCTCAAAAAAATTATGGGAGGTAGAGATCATCCCAATAATCAAACTTAGAAAGTTTGGGATTAATTACTTGGGTAATTAGGGAGTAATTAAGCTCAAACTATCTCACAAAATTCTTAGATTTTGGATTTATTGAATTCCTCTCGAAAAGACAAATCCAACGAGCCCTTAATTGCAATTTTTCATTAAGTATTTTATTTTCTATCAATTTTTGAAGTTTCAAGTGATTTAAATAATTTTAAAATTAGAAAATCTGATTTTTGCACTTAACCCATTCAAGCATCGATTAATCGACGCGTGGCAATGCAAGGTCTGGTTCTCAGTGGCACACTGCGACACGTGTAATTGGTTGGCATGTGCCATGTGTTGAGCTCATTTTAGAGCAAGTTCTCAACCCCTCCATCTTAGACATAGGACTCCTCTTAGACTTTAAGAGATCTTTAGTCCTAGAACACATCTAGTGATTAGGTGGACACTCAACCTAGCCCTAGAGACTTAGAAGAGTTAGCCATAGGAATAAGTCATGCCTTAGGGGTGTTAGGAAAATTTGCCTACCCTATAGCTTGAACCACATTCCTCACTTCCTTCCTTCAAGTCAAACTCCAAATCAACATCAAACCTAAATCAATTCCAACATAATTGATTTTCTCCAAACTTAAATCAATGCCACATGATTGAAACCCATGATTGAAATCCATGAATCAAATTAATCCTCTCTTTAGGACTTAGCCTAAATCAAATCTAAATCAATTCAAATTCATAAAATTTTCTCACAACTCATTTATATTCTCATTTATATTCACATATATAAATAAAATATAAATTCAAATCAATCAAACTAAATCTAAAATTCAAATTCCAAATTCTAAATCTTGCCTAAGTCCTTTGATTTTCCTTTAAGGACTTAGCCTAAATCATCTTCAAATCAATTCAAACTCATAAAATTTTCTCACAGCTCATTTATATTCTCATTTATATTCACATATAAAAATAAAATATAAATTCAAATCAATCAAAAGTCAAATCCAAATTCACAAATCCTTCTTAAGTCCTTTAATCCCCTCTTAAGGACTTAGCCTAAATCAAATCTAAATCAATTCACATTCATGAAATTTTCTCATAACTCATTTATATTCTCATTTATATTCACATATATAAATGAAATCTAAATTCAAATCAATCAAACTAAATCCAAAAATCAAACTCAAATTCAATCAAAATCCAACCTAAGCCTTTCAAGTCAAATTCTTGAACTTAGCCAAATCAACTTCAAATCAAGCCAAACTCTTGATGTTTTTTCATGATTCAATCAATCCTTCAATCATGAATCCAAATATAAATACAAACTTCAATCACTTAGCCAAAACTCAATTCAAAAATCAAGCCAAAATCCATTTCATATCAGCTTTTGAACTTGAAATTATCAAATAAATCAAAACTCATTTGACTTCAAACCACTTGCAAATGGATTTATATTTCAATCATAAGTCCATATGTAAGTTCAATCAAACTCAAATTAAGCTTTGACCAAGCCATTTGACCTACTTGGGCTCACTTGACCCAAAGTGACCTAAAGTTCCATTATGAGCCAAATTCTATTCATAACCAAATTGGATTGAACTAAGCCCATCTAATCCTCTCATCATGATCAACAATCACCATGAGATGATCAATCACTCAAATTGGGTCAAACAAGTCAAACCTAAGAGTTGACCAAGTCAACACTTAGCCAAAATAAAACCCAACATAGCCAAAATCCACCATAGGCCAAATTGATTGAAACCAATGATCTAAGTTCATTCATGATCAATGTTTGAACTTGACCAAGTCAACATTTGAACCTAACATAGCCCAATTGGCCACTTTACCCAAGTTGACCCAACTTTACCTCAAAAAGTCAAAATGTGTCAAAACTTTATCTAAGCCAAATTAATTGAAACCAATGGGTCAAGTTCATTCCAAAATGATTGTTGAACTTGACCAAAGCCCCAATTGGCCAACTAGACCTAACCTAGCCCAATTGACCTTGAACCCAACTTGACCTAAAGGGTCAAATTGAGCCAAATTCAAACTTAACCAAAATTGATTGGAAATAGAGATACCAATCCCTTTCATATGACCAAACAAACCTAAACCTACCCATGACCTAGCTCAAATAGGTCAAATGGGTCAAATTGGTCAACTTGACCCATTTGACCTAAGTGAAATCATATGAACCAAATCCAAACCTAAACCAAATTGAATCAAACCAAAGCAACCAAAACATTTCAAATGGTCATGACCCAACCCTTGGTTTGACCCAATTTGACCATTTGGTCAACTTGACCGAAGTCACATCAAACCAACTCCAAATTCAATGAAACTTGGCCAAACCTATTTTCTCATCATATCAATTATACCCAACTAAAATCATGGTCAAATAACCATTTTACCCCTAGGCCATAGGGTAAATTTTGGCCAAATCTGTTTGGAATTTGGTCAAATCCTCTCCATAACCACTTGGCATTCTCTTAGTGGATCAAGTGAACACTAGGGAGTGTGGTGCACCCAACACAATGGATTTGGGTCAGCCCAACTTAGCCAATGGCCAAATTGACCACTCCCATTGAAATGGCCACATGGAAATCCTCCTTACACTCAATTCAAGCACATGGCCACCTCACCCACTCATTCTCTGACCAAAATTGAACTACATGCAATTCAAAACAACCTAACTAACTCATTGTATGAGGTGTATTGATCAAAAATGGCACAATCCTTCTCGACCATCCGATTTCTCAAGGGGGAGATATACTCCCCCTAATTCAATTCAATCTTCATACTCCCTCAGTCGATTGAAGCATAAGAACTTGGAGCAAGCCTTATAGAGTCTTCCCAAGCTTCCTAGAGAGGGTTTGAAATCTCCATTCTCGACTTTCAGAGCTTGAAAATAGGGGAGCTCTATTAAAAAGCCAACTTACTCAACACTCAACATCAACTCAATTCCCTCTTCAAGCTTCATCAGAGGACCAAGTCAAGTTGATCTAAGCTCTTTCCCAATCTCCAAAGGCAAGAGAGAATCTAATTCGATCAAAGCTGTAAGGAGTTCAAAGGGGAGTTGGTCTCTAGAAGAAACCACCCAATCTCAAGAGCTCAAACTTTCAGCAAAGCTTCATCTCAATTAGACGAAGCTTCTCCAAGGGAATCGAGCAATAGTGATCCCTCCGTGAGGTATGCCATTTTTTCAAGCTTAAGTTCAATGTATGTTGGTCCTTTGTGAAGTGAATTTCAATCCTAGGTTGATCTAGCCATTAGATGTTCTTGTATTCATGCTTAGATGGTGTGGGTTGATTTTCATTCCAATCCGAGCTCAATTGAGCTCAGATCATGGCTTCAAACATGGACGGTCTCCATGGCTCACGAGAGCAACATGGATGAATCTCTGGCCATCCATCCGCACATTTTGGATGGATGGCTGAGATTAAAATGTGTAATATCCATAATTTCCTCGACTCAGATATCTCACCGGCCCAATCTTGATCGGACGGGTGAGGAGAAAGCCCGTAGCGACTCCGCCATGCAGTACTAGAATGTGACATATTAAGTACCCAATCCCGTCGCACAACATGTAAATCGCATGCCGCGTCAGTGGCACATGTGGTGCCAACGGGATTAATAATATAATTAGGGATTATATAATCTGTATTTAATCACCAAATCTTCCTAAATTATATCTAAATGTAGAAAAATAAAAAAAATTAAATAAATTACATATGAAAGATAATTGAACATAGAATATTTTGAAATTGATTTCAATGGATTTTGAATAGTTCTTTTCTAATTTAGGTTTTATTGGGAATGATATTTTGCTAATTACCCTTTAATTATTCCTCTAATTAATCCCAAACTTTTTGTACATAATTAGTGGGATGACTCCTGCCTCCCCTAATTTTCTTGGGATTTATTGGTGGCTTAATCAGGGGAATTGCTAGTTCATTCTTTAATCACTCCCTTAATATAAATATTCTTAATTAAGAGCATAATTAGTGGTTTAACCCTCTGATTGAGTCAATTAAGTTTTGATTAAGTGAATATGAGGTTTAGAGAATAATTTTGGGATACTTTCTTAAGATATTCCCTAAACCCTTTTTTATTCCTTAATCCATTCTTAATTAAGGGTTAATTCACTAATTACCCCTTAAATAATTTTATAAAACTCTAAAACTTTCTAGAACTCAATTAATCTATCTTGGGTAGATGCTTAGGTGTTCAAGATCCTAAGTACATTAAAGAAATCAAAACCCAACTCACATGTGTGAGAGGGGTTATGAAATTACTTAAGTTAAGACCCCTTAGTTTAATTAACCATTAATCATGAGCTAAATTGCATTTGACCCTTTTCTTCTTAGGTGCATTGCAAATTTAAATTCCTTCTGAGATTTTATGTCATACATTGGCTTATAATTATTTAATTAACTACGCTAAGGTGGTATAGGTAATGGGTAATTAATATGCATAATTCATACCTGAACCTGAGCAACATATAAAAATCATCTAATCATCTAAAAATTAAACTAAAATAACCAACATATGTGGGGATGGGTTAGGAACAACAAACTCACCACACATTATTTTAGATTAAATCAAACTGAAAACAAAACAAAACCTTCTTTAAAAATAATTTGATTTGCTTTAAGCTTTCTTATTTCATAAGAATGTCTTTAGGAATTAATTAGGGTGAATGTGTTTATATGCTTTCATCATTTTAGTTCCTTCCCAACATGCTAAATGTGTATGTCATATTAATTTCATGCATTCATTCTTTTCAAAAATCAAAATGAAAGTGAAATGTTTCTTTTATGTCAAATTGCATGTTTTGGCTAAAATAGAAATATGAGTGGCTATTATCACTATCAAATCTAAATTATTTTTAAAATATATGAATCAATTGTACCAAAACTGAAAGTGTGTTACTTATATTTTATTTATAAGTTGGCATGTGAGTAAAATATAAGGATGTTCTTAGTGTAGTTTTCCTTCTCCCCTCTTTTGGTATAGTTTTGAATTGGATTTGGAAAAGTGTTTAGTTCATTTGAAAAGAACCTAATACTTGCCTAATTCCATTTCCTATTCATTCCTATACTATTACTTAAGAAGGATATCTACACTTGCACATATAAATTGCATAAACAAAATAAATAATCAAGTACAAACTTTTGCAGTTTTCTTTTCCATTCATTTCTTTTGTACATATGCTTGTATTTAAGGAAAGTGGTATATTAGTCTGGACAATCCCGGGGTTGCAAGGGTTTAAGTAGCCTCACATAGGTCTTGTACTTTACACTCCTAATTAACAATGGTGCCATGCTCACTTATGCCTTTCATATATTCATGTGTGCATATGAAAATTGGATAAGAAACTCCTTTTCTACTTAATGAAAATCATGCATCATGAGTATTCAAATTTTCTTAAGTAAACCACTTAGCATTCATCATAAGTGTGCAAAACATTCTCATTTGAATGTATATATATGCTTAGGATGCATTCATATGCATGTTATACATGTTGGGAAAAAAAATGAAGTGATGTGTTTTTGTGAATTTAGTTCACTTTACTTAATCTTAAAATGCTTTTGTCTTGAATAGGTTTGTTTAGAGTTGATCTAAACTAGGATCAATTAAAACTCATAATAAAACATTCACTAAATAAAACTAAACATGAATCCACTTTAGAAATTACTTAAGGTAGGGAAGAAAGAGAAGTTCTCTTTCTTTCTCTCTCTTTAAAACATAGTAATTAATTGTAGGATTCATTTAAACCAAACCAAAAATACAAAATAAAATCAACCCAAATCAACTAAACACTTAGATGAAACCACCAATCTAAGTTAAACATCTTCACACTTAGAAAATTCAAGCCTTAAAGCCATAGTTAAGCATACCACACAAACCTTTCTAAAGTACACACATTAGACTAAGTCACTACTTCTAGCTTTAGGTTAGGGCAATGCATGGTTTGATGTTTGCTTTTGCTTTATGATATATGTTTTAGTCTAGATGTTAGGGTGAATATGCGTAGAATGAATGGTAGGATGATTTAGTCTAATCGTTATTTTCTACAGGGGATTGTGCTTATGGGGTGATGTAATAAAAATATAACTTCTTATGCTATGATGAGGATTAGGATGATCATTGGTCAAAAGATCACATCTTATGCACCATGTGAAGCCTTTGGATCTACCACTTTCCAACCATCCAAAAGAAGGAACCAAAGAAGAAAGAAAAAGAAGAAAAGAAGAATGAAGAAATGAAGCTTGAAGACCCCCATAATAATGAATTCCTTGCTTAATTGTACTCAATTCATTTGTAATCTGGGTTGTATAAGGGTAGAGCTTGGCTACCCAATTTGTTTTCGAGTTTATGGTGGTTCCCGATCACAAGTGTCCTCTTATACTTTTATGTTAGCTTTATAAATTTATCGATGATTTGTTTAGCTTGTGTATTAAGATGACATCATTTTCATAGTTTCTTCCTTGCTTGATGTATGGCCTGAATGTAGATTAGGCTCTTAGAGAAAAATAAATCTTCTACTAAATTTAATAATTAAAAATTACAAATAAAGAACTCATAATTTCACCTAAAGCTTAGGCTAAAATCAAGATAAAAGAATTAGCAACCCCTTAGTTGGATGAGTATTTCTTTTATAACATCATGCACAAATGCATATTATTTTCACTCTTGATTGGAGGGCTTCCACCTTTGCTAGAGAAACTTGGCTTGACCTTTGAGAGCCATGGTGGAAACACACCTCCTCCCTTCTCATTGATTTTGGCCAATAATCTTACTTCTCATGCATTAGGCATATGAATCCTATAAGCCTGAGTCAAATTATTGTCCAAAAATGAAAATAATATGTAATATGATTTGCTTTAGATTTAGATCATTTGAAGCATGGCCTTACATAATCTAGTCTCTTTAGAGAGTGAGTTTAAGGACATGGTCTCTTTCCAAATAAATAATAGCTTAGCTATCTTGCATAAAGCATATGACTTGTCTACCTAAATTTAAAATCATAGGAAGAGTTGGTTATTGACCACCCCTTAAGTCTAGGTAGTTTATTCTCTCTTGTGGAGGCAAACCAAATACCATTTTTTCACCTTAGATTTAGGTCATGCTTTGGCCCTCATGAAAGATCCCTAGATTTATGTTCTGAGGTTGCTTCTCTCTTCTATGGGCCATAAGCATAAATGCTCACCTCTTAGGCATTTCCACAACCTTGTGTTGTGGAATCATAAGCCCTAAACTTCTAATAAAAAGTCAATTCAAATGAATAATTCAATTTCAAAAATGTAAAGCCCAACTATAGGATAGTTTGAGATGCTCGCTAGGTTTCCTAGCATGTGAGCATCTCTTACTTATCTTCCTTTGGCTTCGATAATAACTCTCTCCCTTTGATCAATCCTATTTGATCTTTCAAAATAAACTAATCGATTGATAGTCCTACCTATTAAAATCTTTGGAGATAATGATTATTTACCTTAATTGAGAGTATTCCTTAGGGATCTCATTCCTTAGGATGTAATTAACTATGGGGGCTTGCCACTGTAGGGAACTTAATGAACCCAATTTAAAATAAACCTTCTTTACTTTTCCATGTAAAGTAGGGGAATAATCTTTGGTATATATGTAGACCCATTGTCCTTTGGAGTACTTGTTGAGGTGATTAGGTCCATTGTAGGGTGGTGACTTCTATCTTTCGAGATAGTACATCTCTCTTTTATGCCGCACTCAATCACCCTCATTAAGAACATCTGGGATCTACATGATGTCAAAATGCATAAAAAAGAAGAAAGTATATTTCTATTTTCATTTTATCTTGGATTGAGTGAAGATGTAAGTATATTATTCTTTAGAAATTATAAAAGTTTCACCACCGCATCAGCATGTGAGCGAAAATGCTAGGAATAGTGACCGTGATGTGTGGATTAGATCCGACTATCCGATCATAGATCAGACGGTCCAGATATGATCCGCAGATTCAGCGGATCGCATGATCTGGGGGTCAAAAAGATGAGGGTCCGATGCAATCTAAGCCATCCAATCCCCTAAACGATGGTTGTTGCTCTTCGACCAGCAAACTAACGGAAAATGCAAAAAAATGCCAAATGAGATCCGATTGGGCTCATTTTCATGTCGATCTTAATCAAAAGAATTCTATTTCATATTGGGATAAAATAAAATGAAAAATGTGAGGTTTATCTAAGAGAAATTCCTAAAATCACAAGAAAATCATTACAAAAAGTAAGAAATCCTAAGGCCAGCTATAAGTTTTTGAAGATTACCTCATTAGGGATGATTTTCGATAGCGGTGATGATCTGAGCATGCTATTGAGTGGGGGAAGAATCCTTGAATGAGCCTAAAACTCTTGCTTTTCTTCGAAATGACACCTTCTCCAATCGCTGCTACTTTATTGTCAAAATCCACTTAATTTTTTGGTGTTTTTTACCCCAAAATCAAGTGAGAATGATTGTTGGTTGGTTTGGGATCTCTAAGGAATGGAAAAAAGAGTGGGAGGAGGAGATCTTTAGCCTCTAATGCCTTGTATTTAATTTTGGCTAAAATCCTTCTTTTTTATTTAATTTTTGGCTTCAAAATATTATCATTTGGCTTGGGGTGGTTGGGAAAGGAAGGGAATCATCCTAGGTGGGTTATTTTGGTTGGCTAAGCATGAAAAGTGGCAACCATGAAGGACAAATGGGTGTCCTAGAAAGGGGAGGTGGGAGTCCTTCATGCCAAGTGTTCCAATGGGAGAGGTGAGGTGAATTCACCTCCTCATTAGTCATGGCTACCCCAACCACCTCTTGGTTTAGATGATCAGCATCCTTGGTTCCTATGTGGACAAATGGATGAGTGCCAAGTGGCCAATGAAGAGAAATGACCACTTGGGCAAGTGTCTTTTCTAATGGGATGCCCTTAACCTAAGGGAAAAGTGGTCATTTGACACTTGATTTGATTTGAGTAGATTTAAAATGAGTCAAAAGTGAGTTGGACAAAATTTCATGTCATTTGGAGTTTATTTGGTTTAATTTGGGTCAATTTGACCATTTAGGCCAAATTGGGTCAAAATGGGTTAGGTTGATCAATTGGTCAAATTGGGTCATACCAAGGGTTGGGTCAAGTTTAAATGATCATTTGGAGTATATTGGTTTAATTTCTTTTAATCAATTTGGTTTAATTTGGATTTTGGCCAATTTGATCCTTTAGGTCAATTTGGGCTAAGTTGACCAATTTACCCAATTGACCAAATTAGCTTGAATCATGACTTGGTTTGGGTTTGGCTAATCATTTAGCATCTATTGTATGATTTGATTAAGTTCATTTAGATTTGATTGAGTTTTAGGTTAATTTGACACTAAGGGTCAATTTGACCGGTGAGTTCGAATTTGATCGACAACATCCGAAGGATTGTAACCACTAATAGAGATGATCTACTCCTAAATTTGAGGTGTAGAAGAAATCAAGATCTTAGTGTAATGTAACTCAACTCATGCCAAGGGTACAACAGAGGAAAGAAGGATCCACTAAGGAATCAAGCATGTGAACCTTCCAGTAGGGAAGTAGGTTTAGGTTATCCATAGAGGATAAAAGTTGAGTTTGATAATGATTCAGAAAGAAAAGATCCACTCGGGATGAGTGCATGAACCTTCCACTAGGGAAGCAATTTCAGATCATCCACTAGGGATAGGGATTTGACTAGGTTTGATTTTATGAGGGCTCCACTGGGGAGAGGATTTGATTCATGCCTCGTTAGAGAGGAAATTGGTTTAATTTAATTGGTGGGGCATCCACTAGGGATGAGAATTTAATTTGATTTGTTGACTTATGGTTTGAGGCTCCATTGGGGAGAGGATGATAGATTTGATGAAATGGACCCTGTCGGTGTGCGATGGATCCACTATGAAGGGGATAATATCAGCTTAGTCCTATCTTAGATTTACAAATCCAAAGGGATAGTCTATCGCCATCAGGTAGAGCTATCCAACCTATGGGTTGCCTTTCGGTGTTCAATGGTCTAGTTAGAAAAAAACTTGTAGACTTACATCCTCGTAAACAAGGAACCACCGGGGTGATTCATTGATAGCACAATAAATCGAACCTATCCTATGGCAACTATTGAGCGAATACCACTGTGGACTCATATCGACTCAAGAATAGTTAGAATCAATTTCATTTAAATTTTAAGATGGACCCTATTGGTGCGATGGATCTACTAAGAAGGGCTAATATCAACCTAGTCCTATCTTAGATTTATAAATCCAAAGGGATAGTCTACCAATCGTGATGTAGAGCTAACCAACCTAAGGGGCCCTTTCGGTGTGCAATGGTAAAATTAAGAAGAAAGCTTGTAGACTTACAACTTCCTAAACAAGGAACCACTAGGGTGATCGATTGATAGCACAACAAATCAAACCTGAACTAAGGCTGCTCGTCGGTGTGCAACGGTCATGCTGGAAAGAATGCATGATAGATTTATATCTCCCAAAGCCAGGATGACCGCCGGGGTGATTCGTTGGTGGCACAACCAGTCAAACCGGACCTAAGGATGACTATTGAGAGAGTACCGACCTGGGGACTTATCTAAACTCGAAAGTAGTCAGGTGATTCTTATTGGAGTTTTGCTGACAATGCCCTAAAGATAGGATGCCTGCTTGGGAAAAGGTACCGCTAGGAGTTTTCCTCCTAATCCACAAGCGAAGATAGATATATATGTTTATGTGTGAGGATGACTACTGTTTTGTTATTATGTTTATGTGCGAGGAACCACACTGAGAAGGAGCTCATATCAGCTTAGTCCTTTCTTAGACTTACTGGACCAAGGGAGAATCTCCATATCTATGAGATAAATTCTTCAACCACAGGGGTGACTACTAGGAAAGGAGGACTGTGCAATCCAAAAGTAACTGGGGTAGTGTCTAAATGGGGTCGCTAAGGATGTGATCCAAATTGAGTGCCCATATGGGAGGTTCCGCTAGGGGATTTATCCATAACCTATAAAAGAAAGCCTATAGGGAGAAAGTGTACCAGTCTTACATCTGCCAAGAGTGGTTCATCCACCAGGTGGGTCACCGTTAGCATGGCGATAACCAACCAACCTAAGGTGCCCATCGGTGTGCAATTGTTAACCTCATTTTTATAATGAGCTCTCAACCCCCCATCTTAGACATATGACTTCTCTTTGACTTTAAGAGTTCCTTAGTCTTAAGACACATCTAGTGATTAGGAGGACACTCATCCTAACTCTAGAGACTTAGAAGAGTTAGCCATAGGAATAGGTCATGCCTTAGGGGTGTTAAGAAAATTTTCCTACCCTTTAGCTTTAACCAAATCCTCACTTCCTTTTTCCAAGTCAAAACTCCAAACTCATATCAACTCCAACTCTAACTCAAACTTTGAACTAATTCAAGGGATTTTCTTAAATCATGAATCAATTTCAAATAATTAAGACTTATGATTGAATCCCATGATTGGATTCCAAACTCCAAAAATATTTCTTAAGTCCTTTGATTCCCTCTTATGGACTTAGCCTAAATCAAATCTAAATCAATTCAAATTCAAGAAATTTTCTCACAATGCATTTATATCCTCATTTATATTCACATGCATAAATAAAATATAAATTCAAATCAATCAAACCAAATCTAAAATTCAAATCTAAATCAAAAACTTTCCTAAGCCACTTTGATTCTATCTTATAGACTTAGCCTAAATCAAATCTAAATCAATTCAAATTCAAAGAATTTTCTCATAACCCATTTACATTCTCATTTATATTCACAAATATAAATAAAATATAAATTCAAATATCCATAAATAAATTCAAAGAAAAAACTCAAACTCAAATTCAATCAAAATTCAACTTAAGCCTTTCAAGTCAAATTCTTGAACTTAGCCAAATCAATTTCAAATCAAGCCAAACCCTTGATTTTTCTTCATGATTCAATCAATCCTTTAATCATGAATCCAAATATATACATAAACTTAAATCATCAAACCAAAACTAAATTCAAAAAATCAAACCCAAGTCAAACTCATGTTCACCCTTTTGAACTTGAAATTATCAAATGAATCAAAACTCATTTAACTTCAAATCACTCGTAAATGGATTTATATTTCAATCATAAGTCCATATGTGAGTTCAATCAAGCTCAAATCAAGCTTTGACCAAGCCATTTGACCTACTTAGTCTCACTTGACCCAATGTGACCTAAAGTTCCCCTTTTGAGTCAAATTATAATCCTACCCAAATTGGATTGAACTAAGCCCAACTAAGCCTTATATTGTGATAAACAATCATTATAAGATGATAAATCACCCAAATTGGGTTGAACCAAGTCAAACCTAAGGGTTGACCAAGTCAACACTTAGCCAAAATGAAACCTAAACTAGCAAAAATCCACCACAAGCCAAATTGATTGAAACCATTGACCAAAACTCATTCATGATTAATGTTTGAACTTGACCAAGTCATCATTTGAGCCTAACCTAGCCCAATTGGTCACCTGACCCAAGTTAGCCCAACGTGACCTAAAAAGACAAAATATGTCAAAACTTGATCTAAACCAAATTGATTAAAACTAATGGGTCAAGTTCATTCTAAATTACTTGTTGAACTTGACCAAATCTCCAATTGGCCAACTAGACCCAACCTAGCCCTGAACCCAACTTGACCTAAAAGGTCAAATTAAGAAAAATCAAATTAAACCAAAATTGATTGGAAACAATGATACCAATCCATTTAAAATGATCAACCAAACAAAAGCCAACCCATGACCTAACCCAAATAGGTCAAATAGATCAAATTGGTCAACTTGACCCATTTTACCTAAATGAAATCAAATGAACCAAATTCAAACATAAATCAAATTAAACCAAACCAATAATGACAAAATATTTCAAATAGTCAAATGAACTTGACCCAACCCTTGGTTTGACCCATTTGACCAATTGGTCAACTTGACTCAAGTTGACCCATTTTGACCTAAATGGGTCAACATGAGCCAAATCACATCAAACCAACTCCAAATTCATTGAAAGTTGGCCCAACCCACTTTTCAATCATAACAAACATATTCAAATTGAAATCCAAGCCAAATGACCATTTTACCTCAGGCCATAGGGTAACCTAAAATCAAAACCACTTGGAATTTGGTCAATTCCTTTTCATGGACACTTGACATCCTCTTAGTGGACCAAATGGTCACTAATGGACATGGTGCACATGACACAATGGGTTTGGGTCAACCAAGGCTAAAATTGACCATGGACATGAGCACATGGGAATCTTTACTCCACCTTGTTTTGCACATGGCAAACTTCCCCACTACCTTCTCTGCCCAAAACTGAATGCCATGCCACTCTAAATGGCCAAAACAACCCATTGAATAGGGTGTATTGGATTAAAATGTCATAAGCACTCACGACCATCCAATTCACTTATGGGAGATATACTCCCCCCAATTCCACTTGAATCCAACAGAGCCACACTCGATTGGGCTAAGGGAACTCAGAGCAAGCATTTGCAAGTCTCCTTAAGCTTCCTAGAGTGAATTCTAATTCTCCATTTTTGGTTTTTCTTAGACTAAAAAAAGGGGAGCTCCTCCACTTTTCCAAATTAGCCAATACCTAAAATCAGTCCAATTCCTCTTTCGAGCACCCTCAGAGGGCCTAGTCAAACTCATCCCAAGCTTCTTCCAAGCTCCAAAGGTAAGGGAGGTGGGACTTTGATCAAGGCTGAGCCCAATTGAAGGAGAGCTTGGTCCATAGGAAGATCCACTTAACCAAATCACCTCAAATCTTCAACAGGGCTTCATCTTTACTAGACAAAGCTACATCAATGGATTCTAGTGCTGGTGATAGCCTCCGATGAGGTATGAATCAAAATTGAGCTTAAATTAGAGAGTGTGTGGTCCTTTGTGAAAGGAATTTTCATTTCAAGTAAATCTAGTTATTGGATGTAATCTCCTTTGCATGATGATGGTGTGGGTTGAATTTTAGTTTAATCTGAGCTTAATCGAGCTCAGATCTTATCTTGAAGGGTGGATGGATGTCCTCTCCCATAGGGAAACTCAGTGACGGATCATGGGCCGTCCATTCACGCATTTCAGATGGACGACCATAATCAAGACTCGTAGGAATATCTAATTAATCCCTTAATACCATAGGCTTTATCTCAGTCGTTCGATCTTTAATTAGACGAATGGGGAGAAAGTGCATAGCGTTGCCACTAACGTGATGCTATGATGTGATAACTTAAGTGGCCTCTCCCATCGCGCCACATGAAAAGCCTTGCATAAGTGAAGAAGAGGTTTATGGAATGGGTTTGGGGAATTTTCCCTAAGCCATTCCATAAACCCCTTTCCTTCCTTAATCCAAACTTAATTAATGATTAATCACTTAATCACTTGCTTAATTAATTTAATTTTAAAATCAAAACATTCCAAAAAATGAATCCTTCTTGGGTAGGTGCTTAGGTGTTCAATAACTTAAGTGGCTTAAGGAAATCAAAATCCAACCCACATGTGTGGGAAGGGTTATGAAAGTGCTTAAATTAAACCCTTTAGCTTAATTAATCACTAATTATGAGCCAATTGCATTAGACCCTTTCTTTCCTAGGTGCATTGCTGATTTAAATTCCTTGTGTGATTTTATGTCATATCTTTGGCTCATAATTATTTGATTAAATATGTTAAAGTGGTATAGGTATGGGGTAATTAATACACTTAATGTACTCCTTAACCTAACTAAAGCATAAAATTGATCTAATCACATAAAAATTAAACAAAATAATATACACATGTGGGAATGGATTAGGACCAGCAAAATCATCTCACATTTCTCAAATTGAAATCAAACTCAAACAAAATCCAAACTCTCCTTAAAATAAATTTGATTTACTTTAAATATTCTTATTCATAGGATTGTCTTTACGAATTAATTAGGGTGGATGAACTTACATTGATTTCATCACTTTACTTCTTTCCTAACATATTAAATATGTATGTCATATGAAATTCATGCATTCATGCTTTCTAAAATCAAATTAAAAATGAAATGTCTCTTTTATGTCAAATTGCATATTTTGGCTAAGGTAAGAATATAAATGGCTATTATCACCATTAAATTTAAAATTATTTTAAACTTATAAATCAATTATAAAAACTAAAAGGTATGCTACTTATAATTATTTATGAGCTTGCATGCGAGTAAAAATATAAAGATGTGCATAGTGTGGCTTTCTTTCTCTTTTCTTTTAGCATAGTTTTGAATAGGATTTGGCAAAGTGTATAGTTCATTTAAAAAGAACACAACACTTGCTTAAATCCTTTACTATTCATTCCTATGTTATTACTTAAGAAGGACCTCCACAGTTATACATATAAATTACATAAAGAAATCAAACAAACAAACATAAACTTTTGCATCTTTCTTTTTTCATTCATTTCTTTTGTACATACATGTGTATTTAAGAAAAGTGGTATATTAGTCTAGACAACTCTGGGGTTGCAAGGCTTTAAGTAGCCCTAAGTAGGTCTTGTACCTTACACCCCTGGTGCTAATAATGGCACCGTACTCACTTATGCCTTTCATACAAATATGTATGCATATGAAAAATGGATAAAAGAAATCCCTCTTTTTCTACTTAACAAAATCATGCATCATAAAAAAAACATTCAAATTTCTTAACCAAATTCTCTTACCATTCATCATTAAAGTGTGGTAAACATTTCCATTTGCATGTATAGATATGCTTAGGATGCATTCATATGCATGTTACACATGTTGGGAAGAAATGAAGTGATGTGTGTTTTATGATAGTATTTCACTTAATCTTAAAATGCATTTCTTTTTGAATAGGTTTGTTTAGGAAAAAAAAATCTAAACTTAGGATTAATTAAAACACAATAAAAATTCTAACAAAAATCAAATATGAATCTACCTTAGAAATTACTTATGATAGGGAGGAAAGGGAAGTTCTATTCTCTTTTCCTCTCTTTACAACTTCATAATTAATTATAGGATTCACATAAACCATATCAAAATACAAAATAAAATCAATCAAAACAACTAAATCACTTACATGAAAAAAACCCTCTAAGTTGAATATTTTCATACTTAGAAAATGTCAACCTTAAAGCCTAGCTAAGCATACCACACAAATCTTAAATGGCACACACATTAGGCTAAGTCACCATTTCTAGATTTAGGTTAGGGCGGTGCATGGTTTGATGTTTGTTTTTATTTTGTGATATTTTGGTTTTGTCTAGATGCTAGGGTGAATGTGTGTAGAATGAATGGTAGCAATCTTAGTCTAACCATTATCTTATGTAGAGGATTATGCTTAAGGGGCATTGTAATGAAAATATAAAATTTCTTTTGTTGTACAAGTGCTTATACCCCTAAGCATAATCTAAAATAGGCCAGGTGGACTTGGTTACCCTTTTGTGGCCTGCTAAGTCCAATTTATATATATATATATATATATATATACATGCTTGGGATTATATGGTTTGTTTAGCTAATCTATTTGTAGGTGTTAGTTAGATTTCCTTTTTCTTATTTTCATGTACTTTTGCAATTAGGATTTTGGAATGATTGTTATGGGGATTAGGATGAACATTGGCTATAAGATCATGTGTTATGTACCATGTGAAGCCTTTGGAGAAACCACATTCCAACCATCCAAAAGAACCAACCAAAAGAAGAAAGAAGAAGAAAGAAGAAATGAAGAATGAAGACCCCCATAACATGAATTCCTTGCTTAATTGTAATTAATTCATTTGTAATCTAGGTTGTACAAGGGTAAAGCTTGGTTACCCAATTTATTTTTGGTTTGTATGATGGAGCTAGACCATAAATGGCCTTTTATTTTTTTGCACTAGTTTTATAAATTTATTGATGTTTATTTAACTTGCACATTAAGATGACATCTTTTCTAGTTTCTTCCTTGCTCTGATGTATGGCCTGGATGACGATTATGCTATTAGGAAAATAAATTTTATATCCAACTAAATAACTCAAATTAAAAATAAATAACTCATAATCTCACCTAAAACTTAGGTTATAAAACAAGATAAAAGAATTAGCAACCCCTTAGCTGAATGTTGTCTTACTTTTCTAACATCATGCATAAGAAACATATTATTTCACTCTTGATTGGAGGACTTCCATCTTTGCCAGAGAACTTGGCTTGACCTATGAGAGCCATGGTGGAAATATACCTCCTTATCTTGCTGATTTTGGCCCATAATCTAATTTCTTATGCATTAGGCATATGAATCCTAAAGCTCGTGTCAAATTGATTGTCTAAAATGAAAATAAAATATATGAAAAATTTGCATTAGATTTAAGTCATTAAAATCATGCCTTACATGATCTAGTCTCTTAAGGAGTGTGTTTAAGGACTTAGTCTCTTTCTAAATAAATAACAACTTAGCTATTTTGCAAAAGCATTTGACTTGCCTACATATTTTAAAATCATAAGAGGAGTTAGTTAGAGGCCATCTCAGGCGATTGTAAGTCCAACAGTTGGGTGGTTTATCCTCTCTTGTGGAGGTAAACCAAATACCCATTTTTGCCTTTGATTTAGGTCATACTTTTTGGCCTTCTCCAAAGCTCCCTAGATTTAGGTTCAGAGGTTGTTACTTCCCTTTGCGGGCTATGAGCAAAATTGTCACCTCTTAGGTATTTTCGTTACCTTGTATCATGGAATTATAATCCCTAGCATTTCTAATAAAAATTCAACTTAAGCAATTTGATTAAATTTCAAAATTGTAAAGCCCAACCTATAGGGTAGTTTGGGATGCTTACTAGGCTTCCTAGTATCTTAAGCATCCCTTACTTATTTTTATTTGGCTTCGATGAGAATTCCCTTCTCTTAATCGATCCCACTTGACTTTCTAAAAATAAACCAATTGATTGATAGTCCTACCTTTTCAAAATCTTTGGAGACAACAATCATTTACCTTAATCGAGAGTATTCCTAAGGAATCCCATTTCTTATGATGTAATTAATTATGGGGCTTTCCCCTATAGGGAACTTAATGAACCCGATTTAAAATAAACCCTACTTTACTTTTCCATGTAAAGTAGGAAAAGAATCTCTGGTACATTCTGAAGAGCCATAGTCTTTTGGAGTCCTTATTGAGGTGATTAGGTCCATTATTGGGCGGTGACTTCTATCTCTCAAGATAATACACCTTTTCTCAATTCCATGCCCGATCACCCTAATAAGAACATCCGTGGATCTGCATGACATCCAACAAGGCGTACATTTCTATTTTCATTTATCCTCTTCAAAAAGGATAGATGAAGGCGGAGATATAATTTCACCACAATAATAATAAGTTTAGAAAGAAGCCATGTAGACTTAAATCTCCCTAAAGCAGAACTGATTGCTGGGATAGTCTATCTTCAGCTCGATAGGTGCTATCCGACCTAGGGTGACTACCAAATAGAGATTCCCATGTGGATTTAGACTTGAAGTAGCCATAAGGAAAGGAGCCGCTAGAGAACATACCCTAATCCTCAAATATACTTGTCCCAATTAGTGCACGATGACTAGTTCAAGAAGAAAGCGTGTAGGCTTACATCCTATTAAACAAAGTCATCATGAGGGTAGCGTACTAACCACATAGTGAGGCCTACCAAGCTAACAAGATGCTCATCGATGATAGCAGTTAAGTAAAGAAAGAAAGCATAGTAGACTTAAATCTTCATAAATAAGAGACCACTGGGTGATGCACTAGCAGGGTAATACGTCAGCCTGACTTAGAGTAGCTAATGAGTGAGTGCCACAGGGGGCTTACTCCCACATCAACATAACCTGATACAAGAGATGTGTGTTTATATTTTTATCATGTATACTCAACCAAGTCAGTTCATGATGGCTAGTTTAAGAAGAAGGCATAGTAAACTTACATCTTCTTAAACAGACCTAACATGAGGGTAGCTTACCGACCGCATAGTAAGGCCCATTATGCTAACAAGGTGCTTGTTGGTGTGCAACGATCAAGTCAGGAAAGAAAGCGTAGCAGACTTATATGTTCCTAAATAAGGGGCCATTGAGGTGACACACTAGCAAGGTAGCATGTCAGCCTGACGTAAAACATCTAATTAGTGAGTGCCACAAGGGGCTTACTCCCACATCAAAGTAGCCTGAGACAGAAAATATGCATGTGTGTTTATGTTGTGAAAGAAGGAATAGAATACTGCTTAGGTTCTCTTACACCTACCTTAAACACATTGTGGCAGATTCGTAAGCAAAGATATTTCTAAACAACTATGAAGAGATGGAATTTGTAATGAAAAGAAGTTTTATTGATAATTATTTTCAAACAAGATTTATGGATAATATTTCTTTAGGTTGAGCTCATTGATTGGATGCATAGGGCGCTCTCCCTTATAATTTATAAGCTTATAGGATCCTCCTTAGTAGGCCTTTTCTATAGTGAAAGGGCCTTCCCAAGTGGGTTCAAACTTGCCTCCCATCTTTCGATGAGCAATAATTGGTCTCCTTAGAAATAAAATAAGCTCTCCTACTTGAAAAGATTTAGGGGTGGACCAACTTGTTATGAGCTTGAATCAATTTGGCTTTATACAACTCGAGGTTATAATAACATGCCCATAGGCATCTCTCCTCCAAACCTTTGAGCTCTTCTAACCACAACTTGGCATTCCACTCTATTATGATCTTACTACCCACATCTATCCTTAATTATGAGAGTTGGACTTCTAAAGGTAGAACTGTTTCAGACTCATACACTAAGGAGAAAGGAATAGATTGAGTTAGAGTTCTGTATATGGTGCGGTAAGCCCACAAGGCTTCAACTATACCTCACTTGTTATAATCGAGTGACTTCTTTAATATCTGGATGAGAGTTTTGTTGAAGGCTTCTACAAATCAATTTCCCTTGGGAAATAGATGGTAGAATATCTCTAATCTATGCTGTGTCTCTGGGCAAAGTTGTTGATTTTAGTGCTCTTGAATGCAGTACCATTATCAAATATAATTCATTGAGGCACCCCAAACCTATATACGATGTGGTTCTAAAACTGCACACTTTTAAGTCATCCTCACGCTTGAAAAAAGTAAGTTGGCGCTAGAATGAACCAATGAACCTTTAAAGAAGGAGGATCGATCCCACTATGTGTACCCCAACACTCGAATGGCCATGAGGCCAATGTAGGATGTATAATGTTGGGTGGTTGGTCTAGGACCACACCATGTGCCTGGCATTGGTGGCATCTCCTAGCTACATCTATAGTATGTGATCATGGAAGGCTAGTATCCTAGTCTCTTGATCTTAGCATTCATCTTCGGACCGGATTGGTGAGCCTGAGTGTACCTCAATCATGATCTTATGAGCTTCGTGTCTGTCCAAATAATGTAACCACATATGATTAAAGGACCGTTGATATAAAGTGCCATCCATGAGAGCATATGAGAGAGCTCTTTGCTTCACATGGCATGCTAATGACTTCTCTTGAGGTAGTTTTCCTGTATGTTGGTAATCCATGAATGGTTGCCTCTAATCAGACCCGTCATACTTTTGGCAACGATAACCTCCCCTTCAAGAGAAAGTCTCTCAATGAGTTCAACGTTAATAAGGAATATGACTTGTCTATTTTGAACCATTATTGGTATGGACTCACCTTCCGACATGTCAGCTCTTTGGCAAGCTTGGTTAATGCATATGCTACTGCATTTTCTCCTTGAGGAATATTGTAGATGGTAACCTCTTGGATTTGGGCTAGCAACTCCATGGTATACTTATGGTAATGATGGAACTTAGGCTTGAGAACTTTGTAGGACCTAGCAATTTGGTTGATGACTAATTGAGAATCCTCAAAGATATTGATGCTCTGGATGCATAGTAATGGCTAACTCTAGACCAATCGAGCCTCATATTTAGCTTCATTGTTGGTGCATGGTTAGGTAGATGATATGAGAATCTCATCACATCAGTTCGAAGTTAAAAGGACTATTCCTACCCCTGCCATTCCTAGAAGAGTAGATTGTGGTTCTTGTCCTTTTTGAAAGGAAATTATACCATCAAAGTACATCTCCCATTGACAAATGCTAGTGTCCTCTAAGTTCATGATTTGTTCATTGGGAGGTTATCACTAAGTGGGGAATCAATAGGAAGTGGGTGTGCTGCTCAGAAATCTACTAGTGCTTGTCCTTTCACCATCTGGGGTATGAATGTATTAAACTATGATAAAATCATGAACCAACACTCCAATCATTTGGATAGCTTCGATTGTGTCATGAGATTGTAGTAGATTGATTCTAGAGATCAAATTCATCTTATGAGAATGC
Organism: Cymbidium sinense; assembly: GCA_021442155.1. NCBI lineage: Eukaryota > Viridiplantae > Streptophyta > Magnoliopsida > Asparagales > Orchidaceae > Cymbidium > Cymbidium sinense. The sequence continues at coordinate 140,482,578 of CM038223.1, read as the reverse complement.
TTGTAGTGCCGTAGCTTTTGGGATGCAAAGATTAGAGTTAGGTAGTGCTTTTCAATAGGTGGGTAGTTTGCCTCAGCATGGATTAGACAATGACTGAGATAATAGAGTGCATTCTCTTTCCCTTCATCATTGGTTTGAGAAAGCACCAAGGGAGTCATCTAATATAGCGGTATATAATATCAATGGCTTGCCCTGAGATAGGGGCTGCTCGAATTGGCAACATCATTAGGTAGTGCTTGATGTTTTCAAAGCATTGTTGACCTAACTTTTGGAGTGAGCTCTCAACTTCTCCATCTTAGACATAGGACTCCTCTTAGATATTAAGAGTTCCTTCATCTTAAGACACTTTTAGTGATTACGTGAACACTTAACCTAACCCTAGATACTTAGAAGAGTTAGTTATAGGAATAGGTCATACTTTAGGGGTACTAGGAAAACTTGCCTACCCTATAGCTTGAACCAAATCCTTACTTCCTTCAAATTCAAACCAACTTCAAATTCAAATCAACTTCAAATTCAAATCAATTCCAAATCAAACCTTAAATCAATTCCAATTCAATTGATTTTCTCAAATCATAAATCAATTCTAAAATCCAAATCATTAATCAATTCCAAATGATTGAAATCCATGATCAATTCTAAATCCAAAATCTTTCTAAGCCTTTGATTTCATCTTATGGACTTAGCTCAAATCAAATCCAAATCACTTAAAACTCAAAAGATTTTCTCATAATCCACTTATATCTTCATTTATATCCACACATATAAATGAAATATAAATTCAAATAATCAAAACTAAATCCAAAACTCAAATCCAAATTCAATCAAAATCCAACTAAACTCTTTCAAGACAAATCCTTGAACTCCATCAAATCAAATTCAAATCACTCCAAATTCAAAAGATTTTCTCATAACCCATTTATATTCTCATTTATATTCACAAATATAAATGAAATATAAATTCAAATAGCCAAAACTAAATTCAAAATTCAAACCCAAATCCAACCTAAATCCAACCTATATTCTTTCAAGTCAAATCCTTGAACTTAACCAAATCATTCTCAAATCAATTCAAACCTTTAGATTTTCTCCTCAAACAAACATTCCTTCAATCAAAAGACAAATATAAGCATAAACTTCAATCATCAAACCAAAATCAAACCAACCTAAATCAAACCCATGTTCACCCTTTTGAACTTGAAATTGTCAAATGAATCAAAACCCATTTGACTCCAAATCACTTACAATTGGATTTATATTTCAATCATAAGTCCATATGTGAGTTCAACTAAACATAATCATGCCTTGATCAAGTTAATTGACCCAAAGTGACATAAAGCACCTTTTTGAGCCAAATTCTAATCCTACCTAAATTGGATTGAACTAAGCCCTTTTAAGCCTCACATTGTGAGCAACAATCATCATATGATGATCAATCACTCAAATTGGGTCAAATCAAGTCAAACCCCATTTGACTAAGTCAACACTTAGCCCAAATGAAACCCAAACTAGCCAAAATAAATCATAGGCCAAATTAATTTAAACCATTGATCTAAACCAATTCATGATCAATTATTGGACTTGACCAAGCCATCAATTGAGCCAAACCTAGCCCAATTGGCCACTTGACCTAAGTTGACCAAAAAGTCAAAATTGGTCAAAGTTTGATTTAAGCTAAATTGATTGCAACCAAAGGGTCAAATTCATTCTAAATCACTTGTTGAACTTGACTAAAGCTCCAATTGTCCAACTAGACCCAACCTAGCCCAATTGACCATGAACCCAACTTGACCTAAAAGGTCAAATCTACTTGAAATTAAACCAAACCAAAATTGATTGAAACTAAAGCTTACAAAATATTTCAAATGATCAACCAAGCCTAAACCAACCCATGACCTAACCAAATTGGGTTAAATGGATCAAATTGGTCAACTTTACCCATTTGACCTAAGTGAACTCAAATGAACCAAAACTAAATATAAATAAATCAAACCAAACCAATGATACCAAAACACTTCAAATGATCATTTGAACTTAACTAACCCATGGTTTGACCCAATTTGACCAATTGGTCGACTTGACCTAAGTTGACCTAAATGGGTCAACTTGAGCCAAATCATATCAAATCAACTCCAAATTATTTGAAATTTGGCCCAACCTATTTTTGAAACATCTCAAATCTATCCAAATCAAAATTAAGGCCAAATGACCATTTTACCCTTGGGTCAAAGGGGGGGGGGCTAAGGAAATTCCAACTTGCTAAATATTCAACCAAACCAAAATTCACCATGCAAGCACCATCAAGGAAGCAAGTCGAGCTCACCTAAAGCCTTTCCCAAGTCACCAAGCCACGGGAAGCCTCACTTCAATCAAAGCCTCAAGCCATTGAAGGGTAGCTTGGTCGATCAAGAGATCTACTTCAAATCAATGCTTGAAACATTCAACAGAGCTTTGTCTCCACTAGATGAAGCTACCTCCTCTACTGGAAGCATCAGTGATAGGCTTCGTGAGGTATTGTTCAAAACCAATCCTCCATTGAAAAATGCTTGGTCCTTTGTGAAGGGAATTATAATCCCATTAAAATTCAATCGTTGAATGTTCTTCCCTACACCTCTTAATGGTGTGGGGTGAATCTCAACCTAATCTGAGCTAAAGTGAGCTCAGATCAAGCCATGGAGGATGGAGGGCCTTCATCTCCTACAGCTTAGGTAGGGATGAATCATGGGTCGTCCATCCCACGTGTTTTAGATGGACGACCCTGATTAAAATATGTTAGATCTCTGATTTTAATCTTTTGAAATCATAGGTTTAATCCTGACCATTCGATCTTTGATCCGTCCTAGAAAGCGTGCTCTGACACGCCTTTGACAACCTAAATAACCAATCTCATCACGCCATGTGGGAAGTGTGCACCACGTCAATAGTCCATGTGTCGATGGGATTAGTTAATTAATTAGGGCTATTTAATTACCCTTTAATCACATAAACTTCATAAATTTATAACTAAATGTTGAAAATCCAAAAATGCAAACTCAAGTTCATTTTAAGATAATTCAAAGGGGAATCCAATAAAATTTTTTCTTATTGATTTTGAACAATGAATTTTCTTTAATTAGGGTTTAATTAAAAATTAAATTACCCTAATTACTCTCTAATTACTTCATTATTTAATTCCAAACTTCTCAGACATGTTTATGGATGACTTCTCCCTCCCCCAATTTTCTTGAAATTTATTAATGAGTTAATTAGGGAAATCAATTAATGAATCCCTAATCATCCCTTAATGTAATTAATAGTAATTAAGCATGTGAACAGTTTAATCCCTTAATTGAGATAATAAAATTTTTTTAAGGAGGAGGTTTATGGAATGGGTTTGGGATATTTTACCTAAGTTATTCCCTAAACCCCCTTTCTACTTTAATCCAAACTTAATTAAGGACTAATCTACTAATGATCCACTTAATTAGTATAATCAAATTTTAAAAACCAATCTGAACTTAATCAATCTCTTGCTAAGTAGATCCTTAGGTGTTCAAAAACTTAAGGTAAATTTGAGGAAATCATTTCCAACCCACATGTGTGGGAAGGTGTTATGAAAGTACATAATGAAAACTTTAGCTTAATTAATCAATAATTGCGAGCCAATTTTATTAGGTCCCTTTATTTCTTAGGTGCATTGCTTATTTAAATTCCATGTGGTTGCATATCATATGTTTCCTCATAATTGTTTGATTAATTATGTTAAAGTGGTATATGTAAGGGGTAATTAATAGATTTAATTTACACCTTAACCTAAACAAAACATAAATCAATCTAACTATTCTAAAATTAAACTAAATCAATTCACACATGGGACCAACAAACTCTTTCTTTCAAATCATTTTCAAATCAAATCCAAAAATAAAATAAGAATCTCTTTAAAGAATTTTGATTCACTTTGAATAATATTATCTTATAGATTGTACTTTAGAATTAAATAGGGTGAATAAAGTTACATGCTTACATAACTTTATTTCTTTCCAAGCATGCTAAATGTTGTATGCCATATGAAATCATGCATTCATATCTTTTTGAAAAATCAATTAAAATGAAATGTTTCCTTTATGTCAAATTGCATGCTTTGGCTAGAGTAAGAATATGAGTGGCTATTATCACTATTAAATCAAAAATTATTTTTAAAAGATTATAAATGAAGGTATGCTACTTATAAATACTTATAAGCTTGCATGTGATTATAGCATAAAATGTGTTATGTGATTTTCTTCTCTTTTCTTAACATGGGTTTGTATAGGATTTGAAAAGTGTATAGTTCATTTGAAAAGAAATAACAAAACACTTGCTTAAATATATTCTTATACACTTCTATGTTATGACTTAAGAAGGATCCTCACATTACATATGTAAATAATACAACCAAAATCAAACAAAAATCTTTTGCATGACTCTTCATCCATTTGTTTCTTTTTGTACATGCACATGTATTTAAGAAAAGTGGTATATTAGTCTAGACATCCGGGGTTACGAGGCTTTAAGTAGCCCCAAGAAGGTCATGTACCTTATACCCCGGTGTAGAAAACAATGGTGTCATTCTCACTTATGTCTTTCATACATGTAAATGTGAATTTGATTAATGGATAGAAAAGTCTCTCTTTTCCACTTAATAAAAAACATGCATTCATGGAATATCCAAATTTTATTAAGCAACATCTCTTAGCATTCATCATTAAAGTGTGTTAGGTTTGCATTTGCATGCATAGATATGCTTAGGATTACTCATATGCATGATATACATGTTGGAAAGAAATAAAGGTTGTGTGTTATGTGATGGTAATTCACCTTAACTAATCTAAGATGTCTTTCTTATTGAATAGGTTTATTTAGTGCAAATCTAAACTTAGGGTTAATTAAAGCATGTAATAAAATATTCACTAAAGAAAATCATTAAAGAATCTATCTTAGAAATTACTTAAGATAGGGAGGAAAGAGTAGTTCTCTTCTCTTTTCCTCTCTTTACAACACTTATTAATTAAGTGTAGGTTAATTCAAACCAAATCAAATCATCAAATAAAATTAACAAATCAACTAAACCACTTAAATGAAACCAACCTCTAAGTTGAACCTTCACACTTAGAAAATTCTAACCTTAAAGCCTAGCTAAGACATGCCACACAAGCCTTAAATGACACACATTAGACTAAGTCACCATTTCTAGTTCTATGTTAGAGTGCATGGTTTGATGCCTGATTTTATTTTTTGATGTAATATTTTAGATTAGATATGGGTGTATGTGCGTAGACTGGATGATAGGATGATCTTAGTCTAATCATTATCTTTTATATAGAATTATGCTTAAGGGGCATTGTAATAAAAATATAAATGCTTTTGTTGTGGAGGTTGCTTATACCCCTAAGCATGATCTAAATTAGGATAGGCGGGCTTGGTTACCCATGTGTGGGGTGCTCAGTCCAATTTATTCCTATAATTGCTTGGGATTGTGTGGTATGTTTAGCTAATATATATTTTGAAGGTTTAGTTAGATTTACTTTCCCTTTTCATGTAATTTTGCAATTAAGATTTGGAATGAATGTTATGGGGGATTAGGATGAACATTGGTCATAAGACCATTTCTTATGCACCATATGAAGCCTTAGAGCAAACTACATCCCAAGTACAAATGAAGAAAGAAGAAAGAAAGAAAGAAAGAAAGAAAGAAATGAAGAAAGAAGAATGAAGAATGAAGACCCCCATAACATGAATTCTTTCTAAATTGTAACTATTCATTTGTAATCCAGGTTGTATAAGAGTAGAGCTTGGCTACATTTTTTTTGGGTGTGTGCGGTGGAGCCCGACTACATTGACCTTTTATTCATTTGTGCTAGCTTTATAAAATTGTTTGATGTTTATTTAGCTTGTGCATTAAGATGACATGATTTTTCTAGTTTCTTCATTGATTGATGAATGACCGGATGCAATTAAGCTCTTAGGGAAAAATAAATTTTCTATCTAATTTATCAACTCAAAATAAAAAATTAATAAACTCATAACCTCATATAAAGCCTAAGACATAAATCAAGATAATAAAATTTAGCAACCCCTTAGGATGTTGTATGTCTAACATCATGCATAAAAAGCATCTTGCTTTAGTCTTGCTATTGGAGGGCTTCCACCTTTGCTAGAGAACATGGCTTGACCTTTGAGAACCATGGTAAAAACACACCTCCTTCTTGCTAATTTTGTCCCATAAACAATTTCTCATGCGTTATGCATATGAATCCCATATCCTGTGTCAAATAAATTGTCCAAAAAAAAAATCAAAATAAAACTTAACAAAATTTGCATTAGATTTAAGTCATTATTCATGCTCTACATGATTTAGTCTCTTAGGGAGTGTGTTTAAAGACTTAGTATTCTTTCTAATTAAATAATAGCCTAGCTATCTTGAAAAAGCATAAGACTTTCCTACATATATTTAAAATCATAGGCGGAGTTAGTTGGCGGCCACCCCCAAGCGGTTGTAAGTCCAACATTCGGGTGGTTTATCCTCTCTTGTGGAGGTAAACCATATGTCCATTTTCACCTTAGATTTAGGTCATGCCTTGGCCTTTGCCAAAGATCCCTAGATTTAGGCTCTGAGGTTGCTGTTTCCTTTTGTGGGCTACAAGCATAAATCCTCACTTCTTAGGCATTTTCATGATCTTGTGTTGTGGAATTGTAAGCCCTAGATTTCTATTAAAAATTCAACTCAAACACATAATTCCTCTCAAATTTCAAAAATATAAAGCCTAACCATAGAATAATTTGGGATGCTCACTATGTTTCCTAGCATCGTGAGCATCCCCTATTCATCCCCCTTTGGTTTTAATAATAACTCCCTCATCTTGATCAATCCCACTTGATCTTCCAAAATTAACCAATTGATTGATAGTCTTACCTTCAAAATATTTGGAGACAATGATTATTTACTTTAATGAAGAGTATTCTTAAAGAATCTCATTCATTAAGATGTAATTAACAAGGGGGGACTTGCCTCCATAGGGAACTTAATGAACTCGATTTAATATAAATCCTACTTTACTTTTCCATGTAAAGTAGGGGAAGAATCTCTGGTACATTCAAAGACCCATTGTCCTTAGGAGTCCTTATTAGGTTATTAGGTCAATTATAGGATTGTGACTTCTATCTCTCGAGATAGTAGATCATTCCTCAATGTCATACCCGATCACCCTAATAAGAACATTTGCGGATCTATGTGGTGTCCAACAAGCATATTTTTATATTTTTATTTATTTTTAAGATAGATGAAGATGAAAATATTCACCACAAGCATGCTGACACTTATCATCTTACTTGAACTTAGCATCCTTTTTGACAAGTGTTGAGAATGGATGATATCTTCTTAATAGGTTGGAAATGAAGCGTCTTAGATACGCCAATCATTGGAATGATCTGAGTTGAGTTAGACTTTTAGGGGGTGGAATTTTAAGATAGCCTTGATCTTCTTTAGGTCAATTTCTATTCCCTTTGGTGTTGGACAATAAACCCAAAGAATTTCCTGAAGCTACTCCAAATGCACACTTCATAAGATTCATTTTAAGGTTAAATTATATTAACCATTCAAAAACTACTCTCAAGTCGAAGAGGTTGTCTTCCTTTTCTTTACTTTTTACTACAAGATCATCAACATATCAATCAACTTGATGATGAATGAGTTCATTGAAGATCCAAGTCATGGTCCACTGGTATGTAGCACTAGAATTTTTAAGGCCGAAAGGCATGACGTTATAACAATCAATTTTGATCAGGATTGAAAAGTAGTATTTTTCTCATCCTCAGGGGCCATCTTAATTTAGTTGTAGCTAGATGACCCATCCATTAAAGAGAATATTGTATGAGATGAGGCAATGTCCACCACCAATTTTGGTATAGAAAGTGGAAATTCATCTTTAGGACATGCCTTATTTAGATCCCTAAAATTGATGCATATGCTAATTTGACCATTCTTTTTTTAACTGGAATGACACTAGCTAACTAGGTGGAGTATTTTTATTCCCGATAAAACTAGCATCGATCAGTTTCTTGATTTTAGAAATGATCTGCTGCTCAATGTCTAATCGCATGTGTCTAGGAGCTTGCTTGATAGAGTTAGCATTAAGATATATTACTAGTTTGTTGACTGCTACATCAAAAGATAAACCAAACATTTCTTCATAACTCCATGCAAAGTAATCCTTAATCTCAGTCAATAGCCTAACTAAGTCATTAGTTTCTTCTTCATTCAATAAGGAACGATGTATGTGTTAGGCATGGATCTTCTTTGATAGGTTAGCATTAAGATCTATTACTAGTTTGTCGACTGCTACATCAGAAGATAAACCAAACATTTCTTCATAACTCCATGCAAAGTAATCCTTAATCTCAGTCAATAGCCTAACTAAGTCATTAGTTTCTTCTTCATTCAATAAGGAGCTGATGTATGTTAGGCATGGATCTTCTTTGGTTCCTAAGTTGATTTCTTTGAGTTAATTGATGGTTGATCTAATTTCTTTTTCAAACTCTGGTGATGCATCTTTGATTTTAAGATCATTTGGGTCATTTGAAGTTTCTAAACATACATTCTTATAAGAGTTAGTATGATTTGATAATAACCTATCAGACTCTAAATGATTGGTGATGACTAGGCAATGGTTATCGTCATCGACTGGACCCATTGCCCCAAATCCTAGTCCTGGTCTTGATTGAACATGTCTGCTTTAGTTGTCCCATAATCTTTCAAAGTAATCTGACCTGTGTTTAAACCAAGTATGTGGGATTAATCCTTTCTTTGCCAAATTAAGAACACAAGGTGAATACCAATCAAAAGGGAATTGTATTAAATCTTTATATGAATCATCTTTAATTTCTACTTCGGCTTCTTGACTTGAGGATGATGCTCCTATCAAAAATCTCTTTGGCTTGACATATGTGGATGACTTGGGGGCCTCATTAACTACCAAACCCTCAACTTTCTGGGAAGAAAGAAGGGTCAGAGCTAAAGTTGCCAACTACTGCCTGACTGTTCTACATAATAATGATTTGGATTCATTCATGCATTGCTTGGAGGTCTGGTCTTCATCGCTATCTAGCTTGAATGTCATCTCCAAAGGGACCTGAGAGGGGTTGATTGACATGCTAACCATATGAGACTCATCCTCTAAATTGGACTCTAAGTCTATATGGATAGTGTGGGCACTTGTGAGCTAGAATATAGCTCCTACTGGCTGGCCACCAGCAAGGAGGTCTTCCACCTCTAGAACTTCCTCTAGAATTACCTCTTCCTTTATCTGGTAGGGTTGAGTCATCCTACCATGTGTTCATATAGAGGAACAAACTGTGGGTAGAATCCAACATCTAGCTCTAACTCTTCCTCAAAGTCTGATTCTTGCTCACTTGCATTTTCATTTTCTTTTTCAATTTTCTTTTTCTTTTCTTTTTCTTTGCATCCTCATATATCTCAACCTCCCTAACTAAAAATGGCTTCAAGTCTCCTTTGACACAATACTCAATTCCACCTCTTTGAAATTTGACTTTGATTTAGAACCCATACTTAACCAATTTAAGTAGGTTGGGTGGGGTTCGTATATTTGAAGATGTTTGTGTTGTTATTTGGTTTGAAAATTTTTCATTTTGAAAGACTTTACATAGCAAATTTTGGTATGCTAAGAAAAGGTTATGATTGTATGTTTTGAAAATTTTGTGAAAAATATTTCCTTGTGGTGATTGATTATGTGTTTTTTTTTATTTGAAAATGAGGTTCTCCACTTAACAAATTTGGTATGCTAAGTAAGAACCAAATGTGGTATGATTGGAAAATATGATTCTCACTTAACAAATTTGGCATGTTAAGTGGAACAAAATGTAATATGATTTGAGAATAGGATTCTCACTTAACAAATTTGGTATGTTAAGTGGGAATCAAATATGACATGATTATGTGATTCTCACTTAACAAATTTTGTATGTTAAGTGGAACCAAATATGACATGATTTGAAAATGATTCTCTTAACAAATTTGGTATGTTAAGTGGGAATCAAATATGGCATGATTATGTGATTCTCACATAACAAATTTGGTATGTTAAGTGGAACCAAATGTGACATGATTTGAAAATGAGATTCTCACCTAACAAATTTGATATGCTAAGTGGGAACCAGATGTAATATGATTCGAAAATATGATTCTCACTTAACAAACTTGGTATGTTAAGTGGAACCAAATGTATGCTTTGAAGATGAGACACTCACTTAACAAATTGTGTATGTTAAGTGAAAGCCAAATGTATGTTTTGAAGATGAGACTCTCACTTAACAAATTGGGTATGCTAAGTGAATGCCAAATGCATGTTTTGAAAATGAGCCTCTCACTTCAAAAGTTTGGTATGTTAAGTGGAGGTCAAATTTATGTTTTGAAAATAAGACTCTCACTTAACAAACTAGGTATGTTAAGTGAAAGCCAAATGTATGTTTGAAAATGACACCCTCTCTTAACAAATTTGGTATGTTAAGTGGAGGTCAAATTTATATTTTGAAGATGAAACTCTCACTTAACAAATTGGGTATGTTAAGTGAAAGCCAAATGCATGTTTTGAAAATGAGACCCTAACTTATCAAATTTGGTATGTTAAGTGGAGGTCAAATTTATGTTTTGAAAATGAGGCTCTCACTTAACAAACTAGGTATTATTAAGTGAAAGCCAAATGCATGTTTTGAAAATGAGACCATCACTTAATGAATTTGGTATGTAAACTGAAGGTTAAATTTATGTTTTGGAGATGAGACTCTCACTTAACAAACTGGGTATGTTAAGTGAAAGCCAAATGTATGTTTGAAAATGAGACCCTCACTTAAAAAATTTGGTATGTTAAGTGGAGGTCAAATTTATATTTTGTAGATGAAACTCTCACTTCACAAATTGGGTATGTTAAGTGAAAGCCAAATGCATGTTTTGAAAATGAGACCCTCACTTAACAAATTTGGTATGTTAAGTGGAGGTCAAATTTATGTTTTGAAAATGAAGCTCTCACTTAACAAATTGGTTATTGTTAGGTGAAAGCCAAATGTATGTTTTGAAAATGAGACCCTCACTTAATGAATTTGGTATGTCAAATGAAGGTCAAATTTATGTATTGAAAATGAGACTCTCACTTAACAAATTGGGTACTATTAAGTGAAAGCCAAATGCATGTTTTGAAAATGAGACCCTCAATTAACGAACTTGGTATGTCAAGTGAAGGTCAAATTTATGTTTTGGAGATGAGACTCTCACTTAACAAATTGGGTATGTTAAGTGAAAGCCAAATGCATGTTTTGAAAATGAGACCCCACTTAACAAATTTGGTATGTTATGTGGAGGTCAAATTTATGTTTTGGAGTTGAGACTCTCACTTAACAAATTGGGTATGTTAAGTGAAAGCCAAATGCATGTTTTGAAAATGAGACCCTCACTTAACAAATTTGGTATGTCAAGTGAAGGGTCAAATTTATGTCATCTTTGAAAGAAGGGAAATCTATTTAACAATTTTAGGTATGTTAAATAGAGTTCAATGATATGTCTTGCTTTCATGTGTGATTCTTTGGTTTTGAAAAGAGAGAAACTTTAATTCTACCATATGTGAAATATGTTAAGCAAAGTTTCAATTTTATGCTATGATTTTATTTGAAAATAGACTCCTCATTCAACAATTTTGAGTATGTTGAATGAATATAGTCATTTTCAAGAATGTGCTTTTGAAAAGATGGAAGCCCCAACTCTAACATATGTGAAATATGTTAAGTGAAGTTTCAATTTTATGCTATGATTTTATTTAAAAATAGATTCCTCATTCAACAATTTTGAGTATGTTGAATGAATATGGTCATTTAAAAAAAATGTGCTTTTGAAAAGATAATTTTGATTTTGATTTTGATTTTGAAAAGAGCCTCCATGTAACAATCATGGGGATTGTTAGGTGAGGTTTGGTTATATGAGTATTGTGCTTTTTGAAAATTTTGTGAAATATTATTATTGTTATGTGAGTTTTGAAAGAGTGCTTTTGGAAAGTGGCATTTTACAAAAGAATTTATTTTCTTAATCATTAAGATGAACCTTGCCTCACCAAGCTAGTGGTAAAGAGGTTTCAAATTTTTGTTATTTCCTTTCATGGGTTAATTTTATTTTTTACATATTAGGAAATCCATTAGGGGTTCTAGGACCTACAAGGAGTGAGGCCTAAAACCTAGAGGATGTTGGCTAGCTTTGCTTAAGAATGAAATAAGCTAAGTGCCAATGGAAAAAAAATATAGTCTTGAACTCATATGAAATATAAGTCCACTATTGATGCTTGGAGACAACAATTGTCTACTAAAGATGGAGAGAGGGACCATCTCCAATGGAGTCGCCAGAAAAATTTGTGGTGTTTATTTTTTGGTTGGATGTGTATGTGTGTGTATATGGTGGGGGGGGACACCACGTAGATCTAAAGTTGTACTTATTGAGGTGACCGGGTATGACATCAAGGAATAGTGCACCATCTTGAAAAGATGGAGATCACTACCCTACGATGGACCTAGTCACCTAATAAGGATTCCTAAGGCATGATGGCTCTTCAATGTTCCATAGATTTTTCTCCCACTTTATATGGATTAATAAAGTAGGATTTATTTAAACCGGATTCTAAAGTTCCTTATGAGGGCAAGCCCCATAGTTAATTACATCCTAAGGAAGTTGAATTTCTTAGGAATACTCTCGATTAAAGTAGGCAATTATTGTCCCCAAAGAATTCAAAGATAGGACTTATCAATAAATTAGCTATATTTGGAAGATTAAATAGGATAGATAGAAAGAAACAATTTATTATCAAAGCTAAAAGGAGAAGAGTAGGGGATGCTCATGATACTAGAAAACCTAGTGAGCATCCTAAACTATCCTATGGTTAGGCTTTATATATTTGAAATTGAGGAGAATTATATATTTGAGTTGAAATTTTATTAGAAAACTAGGACTTATAATTCCATAATACAAGATTGTGAAAATGTCTAAGAGGTGAGAATTTATGCTTGTAGTCTCAAAGGGAACAATCTCAGATCCTAAATTAGGGAGCTTTGGCAAGGGCCAAAGCATGACCTAAATCTAAGGAAAATGTGGGTATATTATTCACCTCCAAAAGAGAGGTAAACTACCTGACTGCTGGACTTATAACCACATGGAGTGGTGGACAACTAACTCCTCCTAAATTTCAAAGCCATGTGGTGAAGTCATATGTTTTGCAAGATGTCTAGGTTATTATTTAGAAGAAACTAAAGTCCTTAAACCCACTCCCTAAGAGACTAGAGCATGAGTGGTATGAATAATGACTTAGTCTAATGCATATCTTTTCAAATTTTATTTGATTTTGACTTTTTATTTTGACATAGACTATAGGATTTTATATGCTTAAATATATGATGAAGTTGATTATAGGCTAAATCAAAAGAGAAAGAAGTATTTTCCATCATAGGATCTCAAGGTTAAGCCTTTTTTCTATCTGGCAAAGATGAAAACCCTCTCTTAGAAAGAGTGAAACAAAATGACATGCATGATATTAAGCATACAACATCCAGCTAAGTGGTTGCTAAATATTTTATTATCTTGATTTAATGCCTAAGCTTTATGTGAGGTTATGAGTTATTTTAAAAAATTTAGTTACGAGTTGTAGTTGGGGTAGAAAATTTATGTTCATCCTAAGAGCCTAAATTCATCCAGGCCACATTAAATCATCAATCATAAATAAACTATGATAAGACATACTATTTCTATTACACAATATAAATAAATCATCAAACAATTTATAATCTCAATGTGAAAGAATAACAGCCGGGGTCTGCATCGTACTCGAAATGGGTAGCCGAGCTCTACCCTTATACAACCCAACATATGAAAGAGTTATTACAATTCAATTACAACAAATGAATGGGAGCTATGGGGGGGGGGTCTTCAAATCCTTAGAGCTCCTTCTTTCCTTCATTTCCTTCTTTCATTTGGTTGGGCAAGCTCCATAAGATCACATGGTACATAATACTTGGTCTTGTAACTAATGTTTATTCTAAGCCCCCATAGTATTAATCCTAATTTCTAATGCAAAATTATATTAAAAATAGGAAAAGCAAATCTAGCTATACCTACAAAATAAGTATTAGTCGAACACATCATACAACCCAATAATTTAGACTTAGCACCCTGCACATGGGTAACCAAGTCCACCTGTCCTAATGTAGATCATGCTTAAGGGTTAAGCAACCTACACAACAAAAAATTTATATTTTTTTTACAACGGTCCCTTAAGCATAATCTCTATAGAACAATGATTAGGTAACCATGACCTAAGATCTAGTTTAAGCACATACCCTAATATCCAGTCTACAATATTATGTCACAAAATAGAACATACCTCAAACCATGCACTACTCTAACATAAAGCTAGAAGTGGTGACTTAATCTAATGTGTGTGTGTTAAGGTTTGTATGGTTTTCCCTAGCAAGGCTTTAGAGTTATCATTTTCTAAGTATGAAATACATTTAATTATCAAGGGCGGTTTCACTTTAAATTGTTTAAATAATTTGCAAATTTTACTTAAGTTTTCGTTGGTTTCATTTGAACTACACAAAATAACTAAGTGTCATGAAGAGGAAGAAAGAGAGGATCACTCTCTTTTATCCCTACCTTAAGTCACATCTAAGAAAATTAATTAATCAATTCCCTTTAGTGAATGGCTTATTACATGTGTTGACCTCACTTTTGGAGTGAGCTCTCAACTTCTCCATCTTAGACATAGGACTCCTCTTGCAGGCACTAAGAGTTCCTTAGTCTTGAGACACTTATAGTGATTAGGTGAACATTTAACCTAACCATAAGACTTAAAAGGGTTTATCATATGATTAGGCTATGCATTAGGGATCTAAGGCAACCACTTACCCTATAGCTCAAATCCAACCCGTGTGCACTCCTTCAAACCAATCCAAATCAAATCTAAAATCAATTCCAACTCAATTGATTCTCTCAAATATAAAATCAATTTGAACTAAATTAATTTCCTAAAATCAAAAATCAACTCCAAATTCGATTCCAATCCTAAATGATTCAAATCCAAAATCAACTCCAAATCCAAAACCTTCCTAAGCCTTATGAATCACCCATAAGCTTATCCAAACCCTTCAAAGCAACCCAAAGCCAAGTGATTTCTTTATAAACAACTTATTCCATCATTTATATTCAAAACTATAAATGAAATTGGCATCCAAATCATCTAAATCATCCAAATCAAATGAATATAAATCAAACCAAATCAAAAACCCTTTTTTAAACTTTTTGACCTACCTTAGTCAAATTCACAATCAAATCACTTCTAATTCACATGATTCTTTTATGGATCATTTATATTCTCATTTATATTCACAAATATAAATGAAATATAACTTTAAATGGCTAAACTCAAATCAATATAAATATATAACTTAAATCCAAACCTAACTTACATCCTTTAAGCCAATTTCTTGGACTTAACTAAATCATTCTCAAATCAATCCAAACCCTTGGATTTTCTCTTCAAACAATCACTCCTTCAATCACATGCCCAATTATAAACATAAACTACAATCACCAAGCCAAAATAAAACTAACCCAAGTCAAACCCATGTTCATCCTTTTGACTTGAAATTGTAAAATGAATCCAAAACCTATTTGACTCCAAACCACTTGCAATTGGATTTATATTTCCATAATAAGTCCATATGTGAGTTCAACCAAACTTGAATCAAGCCTTGATCAAGTCAATCAATCCATTTAGACTCACTTGACCCAAAGCAACCTAAAAGACCTTTTTGAGCCAAGTTCTAACCCAACCCAAATTGGATTGAACTAAACCCATCCAAGCCTCACATTGTGATCAACAATCATCCTAGAATGATCAATTACTCAAATCAAGTCAAACCTAGCCTTTGACGAAGTCAACATTTAACTCAAATGAAACTCAAACTAGCCAAAATCTACCATATGCCAAATTGATTGAAATCATTGATCTAAACCAATCCATAATCAATGATTGAACATGAACATTCATCAAACCAAGCGTAATTGGCCACTTGACCTAAGTTGACCCAAATTTACCTAAAAAGCCAAAATGCATCAAATATTGATCTAAGCCAAATTGATTACAACCAATGGGTCAAATTCATTCCAAATTGATTGTTGAACTTGACCAAAGCTTCAATTGACCAATTAGACCCAACTTAGCCCAATTGACCATGACAACCTAAAGGTCAAACCAACTTGAAATCAAACCAAATCAAAATTGATTGAAAACAAAACATTTCAAATGATCAACCAAGCCTAAACAACCCATGACCTAACTATTAGGTCAAATGGGTCAAATTGGTCAACTTGACCCATTTGACCCAAATGAACCTAAATGAACCAAAACCAAATCCAAACTAAATTAAACCAAACCAATGATACCCATAGGCTCCAAATGATCATTTGAACTTGACCTAACCCATGGTTTGACTCAATTTGACCAATTGGTCAACCTAACCCAATTTGATCTAATTTGACCTAAATGGGTTAAATTGAACCAATTCAAATCAAATGAAGTCCTAATCACTTGAAATTTGTCCCAACCCACTTTTAAATAATTTCAAATATGCCCAAATCAAACTCATGGCCAAATGACCACTTTCCCTTGGGTCAAAGGGTAACCCATGACCAAATTCACTTGGAATTTGACCATTTCTTTCTCAAGGCCACTTGACATCCTTCTATTGGTCCACATGGGAACCAAGGAAGGTGGTGAACATCACCCAATGAGCTTGGTTTGTCCATGACCCAAGGTAAGGCCAAACTAAGCACTCAATCACATTTGAACACTTGGCTCACCAAATCCACTCACCAAGCACATGGGCAGCCACTTTCCCTCACTCCTTTGCCTAAAATGGCCCATGTGGGACATTTTCAAGCTAAAATCAATCAGCCAATCCAACCCATTGAGCCAAAATGGCAAATCAGCCACCCACCATCTGATCTAA
Organism: Cymbidium sinense; assembly: GCA_021442155.1. Lineage (NCBI taxonomy): Eukaryota > Viridiplantae > Streptophyta > Magnoliopsida > Asparagales > Orchidaceae > Cymbidium > Cymbidium sinense. The sequence goes on along the minus strand of CM038223.1, from coordinate 140,465,508 downwards.
GGAGGGGGAGATATACCACCTCTCATTCTCACTCAAATGATAAACAATCCATTCCTCAGAGCTCAAGAGGTTGAATCGAAGCTTCCCTAAGCTTTTTCCAAGCCATTCTCGAGCTCCCTCATTTCCCATTTCTCAGTTTTACTTGAAACTGAAATAGGGGAGGTGAACTCCAAATCCAATTCACTCAATACTCAACTAAATTACAATTAACCTTGCACACACCATCCTTGGACCTTATTAAGCTCAATCGAATCATTTCCTATGTCTCCAAGCAATGGGAAGTACCACTTCGATCGAGGCCAATCACCATTGAAGAGGAGCTTGGTCAACCGAGAAAATCACTTCAAATCAAGATCAGATTCCTTCAATAGGGTTTCATGTCTACTAGACGAAGCTACCTCCTCTATTGGAAGCACCGGTGATAGCCTCCAATGATGTATGCCATTGAAATCGTAGCTATAGGAAATTTAGCTTGGTCCTTTGTGAAGAAAATTGTCAAGTCATGTGATCTCCATTGTAGATGCATTACTTATGATTCCCTGAAGGTGTGTGATGAATTTGAGCTTCATTCGAGTTGAGGTGAGCTCGGATCGAGCGATGATCGACCGGCGACATTCATCTCTTGCCGCTCGGGAGAAGATAGATATCACACCGTTCATTCCACATGGTTAGAACGGACGGTTGTGATCAAATCATGTAAGATCCACTGTGATTTTAAGCCCAAACAGATTGATCTCTACCAATTTAGATCGGACTACCTATGAGAAACGCCACCGACCAAATAGATGTGAGAACTTAAATAACCTATCTCATCGCACCAGGTGGAAAGCAAGCTACGCCACCACGTGGCCCAACAAGATTAGGGATTTAGTTAGGCTTAATTAATTTAATTTTAATGATAAAATATCCTAAAATCATAACTAATTATAGAAAAATTCAAAAAAATGCAAACTCAAGCTCATTTTGAAGATATTAGAGGATAATCTAGGAAAATTATAATTAATTGATTTTAAATAGTGACTTTAGCTTAATTAGGGTTTTATTAAAAATCTAATTAGCTTAATTATACTTTAATTGAGCACTCAATTAATCTCAAATTTTTATGGATGTTTAGGCATCTCTCTCCCTATTTTTTTTTTGGGATTTTATTGATTGCTTAATTAGAAAAATAATTTGAGTAAGCCCTAATCACTTTCTTAATCACATTAATTATAATTAAATGATGAACAGTAGCTTGATTAATTACTTGAACATAATTATCCCTGTTAAACAATAAGGTCAACAGGGAATATGATTGGGGAATGTTTTCTTAATTTATTTTCTAATTATCCTTTACCTTTGAAAATTAAATTAATTAATGGGTTAATGGAATGATTAGTTGTTAATCAAGTGATTATATCTTCAAAATGAGGGAATCAAAACTTAGTGGAATGATTGAATGACTTAGGGATTAGAATTGTGGCTTTGCCCTTGATCCTTTCCCCAAGTTAATTTTATAATTAAATCAAAGCATAACTAAAGCATTTAATAAATTCATTAATGGCCTAATGAAATCAAAATTTAAAATCAATTCACCCAACCTAAACAACCTTTAATTGGTCTTGGGTAGCTCCTTGGGTGTTCAATAACTCAAGGTGAGAGATAATGAAATTATGATTAACTCACATGTGTGAGAAAATCATAAGAGTAATTAAGTGAGATCCCTTAAGTTTAATTAACTATTAATCATAAGCCAATTGTATTAGTCTCCTTTCATTTCTTAAGAGACTTGCAAATTTATTTTTCATGTGGTTGCATCATATTGGCTTATTATTAATTAGTTAATTAACTTAAGGTGATATAGGTAAGGGATAATTAATGGATTTAATTCATACCTTAACCTAATCAAAACATAAAATCAACCTAATATTCTAAATTAAACCAAACCAAGTTATACATGGGAGGGGAATGGGTTAGGACTAGCAAACCTTTCTCATATTTCCTAAGTCAAATCAAATCCAAAGATAAAAATCTCTTTAAGGAATTTTGATTCATTTTAAATGATCTTATTTTATATGATTATCCTTAGGAATTAATTAGGGTGAATGAATTCATGTGCTTACATCCCTTTATTTCTTTCCAATCATGCTAAATATTGCTTGCCATATGAAATCATGCATTCATTTCTTTTAAATATTAATTAAATAAAATGTCTCCTTTTATGTAAAATTGCATGTGTTGGCTAAAATTAAGAATATGAGTGGCTATTATCACTATTAAACCAAAAATATCTTTTAAAACTAATAAATCAAAGATTATAAATGAGGTGATGCTAGTTATAAATATTTATAGGCTTGCATGTAATTATAGCATAAGTTATGTATTATGGAGTTTTCTTTCCTTCTTTTAATATGGATTCACATAGGATTTTCAAGTGTATAGTTCATTTAAAAAGAACACAACACTTGCTTAAATCTATTCCTATGCGTGTCTATGTTATGAATTAAGAAGGATCTTCATATTACACATGTAAATTATACAACCAAATCAAACATAATATTTTGCATGATTATTTACCCATTTGGTTCTTTTGTACATCTACATGTATCTAAGAAAAGTGATATATCAGTCCGGACATCCTAGGGCTGTGAGGCTTTAAGTAGCCCTAAGTAGGTCTTATACCTTACGCCCCTGGTGTAGAAAATAATGGTGTCGTACTCACTTATAACTTTTATACATATGGATGTGCATTTAGTTAATGGATGAGAAATCCCTCTTTTCTACATAATAAAGACATGCATTAATAATAGAATTAATAAATGGAATATCCAAATTTTCAAATTACATCTCTTTGCATTCATCATAAAAGTGTGCTAAGATTTTCATTACATGTATATGTATGCTTAGGATTATTCATATGCATGGTATACATGGTAAAAAGAAATGAATGGTTGTGTGTTATGTGATAGTAATTCACCCTAAGTAATCCTAAGATGCCTTTCTTATTAAATAGGACTATTTAAGGAGAACCAAAACTTAGGGCCAATTAAAACACATAATAAACCATTCACTAAAGGGAAATTATTAATCAATCTACCTTAGAAATGCTTTAAGGTAGGGATGAAAGAGAGCTTGTTGACCTCATTTTTAGGATGAGGTCTCAACCCCTCATATTGGACATAGGACTCCTTTTTAGACTTTAAGAGATCCTTAGTCTTAATACACATATAGTGATTAGGTGGACACTCAACCTAGCCCTAGAGACTTAGAAGAGTTAGCCATAGGAATAGGTCATGCCTTAGGGGTGTTAGGAAAATTTGCCTACCCTATAGCTTGAACCAAATTCCTCACTTCCTTCCTTGAAGTAAAACTTAAATCAATTCCAACTTAATTGATTTTCTCCAAACTCAAATCAATTCCAAATGATTGAAATCCATGATCAATTCTGAATGATTGAAGCTTATGATTGAAATTCCAAGTCAAAAATATTTCTTAAGTCCTTTGATTCCCTCTCATGGACTTAGCCTAAATCAAATCTAAATCAAATTCAAATTCAAGGAATTTTCTCACAACCCATTTATATTCTCATTTATATTCACATATATAAATGAAATATAAATTCAAATCAGTCAAACTAAATCCAAAATTGAAATTCAAAGCTCAAAACATCTCCAAAGTCCTTTGATTCTCATAGACTTAGCCTAAATCAATTCAAATTCAAGGAATTTTCTCACAACCATTTATATTCTCATTTATATTCACATATATAAATGAAATATAAATTAAAATCAATCAAACCAAATTTCAAATTCAAATTTCAAGTTCAAAATCTTTCTAAGTCACTTTGATTCCCTCTTAAGGACTTAGCCTAAATCAAGTTCAAATCACTTCAAATTCATGAAATTTTCTCATAACCCATTTATAGTTTCATTTATATTCACATATATAAATGAAATATAAATTCTAACAAACAAAACCAACTTCAAAAATCAAACCCAAATTCAATCAAAATCCAACCTAAGTCTTTTAAGTCAAAATCTTGAACTTAGCCAAATCAATTTCAAATCAAGCCAAAACCTTTATTTTTATTCATGATTCAATCAACCTTACAATCATGAATCCAAATATAAACACAAACTTCAATCACCAAACCAAAACTCAATTAAAAAATCAAAACCAAGTCAAGCTCATGTTCACCCTTTTAAACTTGAAATTGTCAAATGAATCAAAACCCATTTGACTTCAAACCACTTGCAAATGGATTTATATTTCAATCATAAGTCCATATGTGAGTTCAATCAAACTCAAATCAAGCTTTGACCAAGCCATTTGACCTACTTAGGCTTACTTGACTCAAAGTGACCTAAAGTATCCCTTATGAGCCAAGTTCTAATCCTAACCAAATTGGATTGGACTAAGCCTACCTAAGCTTCTCATCATGATCAACAATCATCATGAGATGATCAATCACTCAAATTGGGTCAAACCAAGTCAAACCTATGGGTTGACTAAGTCAACACTTCACTAAAATGAAATCTAAACTAGCCAAAATCCATCAAAGGATGAATTGATTTAAACCATTGATCAAACCTCATTCATGATAAATGTTTGAACTTGACCAAGTCATCATTTGAGCCTAACCTAGCTCAATTGGACACTTGACCCAAGTTGACCCAACTTGACCTAAAAAAATCAAAATATGTCAAAACTTGATCTAAGCCAAATTGATTGAAACCAATGGGTCAAGTTCATTCCAAAATGATTGTTGAACTTGACCACAGCCTCAATTGGCCAATTAGACCTAACTTAGCCCAATTGATCATGATCCCAACTTTCCAAACTCAAATATAAACCAAATTGATTGGAAATAAAGATACCAATCCATTTCATATGACCAATGAAACCTAAGCCAACCCATGACTTAACCCAAATAGGTTAAATGGGTCAAATTAGTCAACTTGACCCATTTGACCTAAATGAACTCAATTGAACCAAAACCAAATATAAATCAAATTGAACCAAACCAATGATTCCAAAATAATTCAAATGATCATATGAACTTGACCCAACCCTTGGTTTGACCGATTTGACCAATTGATCAACTTGACCCATTTTGTCCTAAATGGGTCAACATGAGCCAAATCATATCAAATCAACTCCAAATCTATTGAAACTTGGCCCAACCCATTTTTCAGTCATACCAAACATATTCAAATTGAAACCTAAGCCAAATGACCATTTTACCCCTATGACATAAGGTAAATTTTGGTCAAATCCTCTTCATGACCACTTGACACCCTCTTAGTGGACCAAGTGGACACTAGTGAGTGTGGTGCACTTAACCCAATGGCTTTGGGTCAGCCCAACCCAACCTAAGGCTAAAACACCACCTCACTTAAAATTAAGCACATGGAAACCCTCTTCCACTCAATTAAGGCACATGGGAGCTCCACTACACCACTCTACACTCAAACTTGACCATGTAGCCAAACAACCCATCCAAGCCAATTGATCAAAATGGCAAAGGGAGGCTATCTCTAAGGAGAGATATCTTTCAAATTCAAGTCTCCAATTCAATTGAGCTTAGGGAAGCCAGAGGAACCATTTCCAAGTCTCCCCAAGCTTCCTAGAGTGATTTTGAATTTTCCATTTCTCAATTTTCATAGACTGAAAATAGGGGAGCTCCGCTTGAATTCTATCTGATCCAATACTCAAAATAAGTCCAATTCCTCCTTTGAGCACCCTCAGAAGATCAAATCGAACTCACCCCAATCTTCTTCCAAGCTCCAAAGGCAAGGGAGGTGCTACTTCAATCAAGATCGAAGCTAATTGAAGAGTGACTTGGCCTATAAGAAGATCCATTCAATCTCAAGGCCTCAAAACTTCAACAAGGCTTCGTCTCCACTAGACGAAGCTACTTCAAGGGAAATGAGCATCGGTGATAGCCTCCGGAGAGGTATACTAATAAACTAAGCTTAAATTAGCCACAGTTTGGTCCTTTATGAAGTGAAGTTTCATCCCATGAGAAACTAGCTATTGGATGTGATCTCCTTTGCATGATGATGGTGTGGGTAAGTTTTGAGTTCAATCCGAGCTCAATCGACCTCATATCTTGCCATGGAAGGTGGATGGCTCCCCTTTCCCGCAGGAGAACTCAGGGATGAATCATGGGCCGTCCATCCATGCATTTTGAATGGATGACCATGATTAAAACACATAGGATCCATGGATTAATCCTTTAATACCGCAAATTTAATCTCAATCATCTAATCCTTGATCGGACGGATAGAGTGAAAGCGTGTAGCGTTGCCGCTGATGTTGCGCTACATTGTCATAACTTTAATAGCCTCTCCCATCGTGCCACATGGAAAGCATGCGCCACATCAGCCGCCATGTGGCACCGATAGGATTAGCTATTTAATTAGGGAATTAATTACCTAATTAATCATGTTAACTTCAAATATTCATATCTAAGTGTACAAAAATTAGAAAAATATGAAATAATTTGCATATGAAAGATAATTGAATGTAGAATATTATAAAATTAATTCTGATGGATTTAGAATAGTGTTATTTTCTGAATTTGGGTTTCATTGGGAATGTAATTAGGCTAATTACTCTTTGATTATTTCATTAATTAATCTCAAACGTCTTATGTGTATTTAGTGGAATGACTTCTGCCTCCCCTAATTTTCTTGAGATTTATTAATGTTTTAATTAAGGTAATTACTAGATTTATTCCTAATTACTCTCCTAATGTAATTAAGCCTAATTAACTATTTAATCAATGGTTTAATCCCTTGATTAAGTTAATTAAGGTTTTTTAAATGAATAAGAGGTTTAGGAAATAATTTTGGGATATTTTTCTTAAGCTATTCCTTAAACCACCTCTTTCTTCCTTAATCCAGATTCAATTAAGGATTAATCCACTAATTACCCACCTAATTAATTTGAAAAAAATTCTAAAACCTCTAGAACTTAACTAATTTATCTTGGGTAGGTGCTTAGGTGTTCAATAACCTAAGTACATTGAGGACATCAAAATCCAACTCACATGTCTGAGAGGGGTTATTAAAGTACTTAAATTAAATATTTTAGCTTAATTAATCATTAATCATGAGCCAATTGCATTAGCCCCCCCTTTCTTTCTTAGGTGCATTGTTGATTTAAATTCCTTATGTGGTTTTATGTCATCCATTGGCTCATAATTATTTGGTTAAGTATGCTAATGTGCTGTAGGTAAGGGGTAAATAACACACCTAATTCACACCTTAACCTAAACAAAAATATAAAAATCACCTAATGATCCTAAGAATAAACTAAATTAACTCACATATGGAGGAAATGGGTTAGGACCAGCAATCATTCTTTCACATTTCCTAAATCAAACATAAAGTAAATTCAAAACAAAAATCACATTAAATAAACTTTGATTCACTTTGAACTTTCTTATCTCATAGGATTGTCTTTAGGAATTAATTAAAGTGAATGAATTTACATTGCTTTCATCATTTTTTTTCTTTCATAGCATGCTAAATATATATGCCATATGAAAATCATGAATTCATTTCTTTTAAAAATCAAAATTAAAGTGAAATATTTCCTTTATGTCAAATTGCATGTTTTGGCTAAAGTAAAAATATGAATGGCTATTATCACTATTAAATTCAAAATTATTTTTGAAAACTTATAAATCAAATATCAAAACTAAAATGCATGCTACTTATACTTTATTTATAAGTTTTCTTGTGAATAAAAAATGTGTCTCATGTTTGCTTCCTTTCTTTACTCTTAACATGAATTTGGATAAGATTTGCAAAGTGTATAGTTCTTTTAAAAGAATAGAATACTTGTTTAAAATCCACTCTTATCCTCTTCCACATTATAACTTAAGAAGGATCTTTACATCCACACACATAAATTGCATAAACAAACAAAAAATTAAATAAACATAAACTTTACATCTTTCTTTTTCCATTTATTTCTTTTGTACATGCATATGTATTTAAGGAAAGTGGAATATTAGTCTGGACAATCCTGAGATTGTGAGGCTTAAAGTAGCCCAAAGTAGGTCTTATACCTTACAACCCTAGTGCTAACATTGGTGTCGCACTCACTTATGCCTTTCATACATACACATGTGCATATGAATAAATGATAAAAGAATACCCCTTTTTCTACTTGATGAAAATCATGCATCATAAAGCATCCAAAATTTCTTAAGTAACATTTATTAGAATTCATCATAAAGTGTGCTAAATATTTCCATTTGTATGTATAGATATGCTTAGGATTCATTTATATGCATGTTATACATGTTGGGAAAGAAATGAAGTGATGTGCGTTTTGTGACATTAGTTCACCCTACTTAATCTTAAAATGCCTTTCTTTTTGAATAGGTTTGTTTAGGGAAAAATCTAAACTTAAGATTAATTAAAACACATAATAAAACATTCACTAAACAAAATTAAACATGAACCTACTTTATAAATTACTTAAGGTAGGGAAAGAAAGAGAAGTACTCTTCTCTTTTCCCTCTCTTTACAACTTAGTAATTAATTGAAGGATTCACTCAAACCTAATCAAAATACAAAATAAAATTAACCCCAAAGCAACTAAATAACTCAAATTGAAACCATCTCTAAGCTGAACAATTTCATACTTAGGAACTCTAAACCTTAAAGCCTAGCTAAGCATACCACATAAACCTTACATGTCACACACATTAGGCTAAGTCACCACTTCTAGTTTTAGGTTAGGATGATGCATGGTTTGATGTTTGCTTTTATTTTGTGATGTATTGTTTCTAGTATGGATGTTAGGATGTATGTGCATAGAATGAATGGTAGGATGATTTAGTCTAATTATTATCTTTTGCAAGGGATTGTGCTTAAGGGGCGATGTAATAAAAATAGAAATGCTTTTGCTATGAAGGTGCTTATACCCCTAAGAAAAATCCAATAGGCCAGGTGGACTTGGTTATCCATGTGTGGGGTGCTAAGTCCAATATACATGCTTGGGAATTGTATAGTTTGTTTAGCTAATCTCTATTTTGTAGGTGTTAGTTAGATTTACTTTTTTCTTTTCATGTACTTTTGTAATTAGGATTTTTGGAATGATTGTTATGGGGGATTAGGATGAGCATTGGTCATAAGATTTCCTCTTATGTACCATGTGAGGCCTTTGGAGAAACTGCATTCCAACCATCCAAAAGAAAGAACCAAAAGAAGAAAGAAGAAAGAAGAATAGAAGAAGAGAAGAAAGAAGAAAAGAAGAAATGAAGACCCCCATAACATGAATTCCTTGCTTAATTGAAATTAATTCATTTGTAATCTAGATTGTATATGGGTAGAGCTCATCTACCCAATTTGTTTTTGGGTTTGTACAGTGGTGCCCGACCACAAATGGCCTTTTATTCTTTTGCGCTAGCTTCATAAAATGTTTGATGTTTTGTTTAGCTTGTGCATTAGGAATGACATGTTTTCCTAGTTTCTTCCTTGCTCTGATGTATGGCCTGGATGATGATTAGGGTCTTAGAAAAAATAAATTTTCTACCAAATTAAACAACTCAGAATTTAAAATAAATAACTCATAACCTCACCTAAAGTTTAGCTAAAAATTAAGATAAAAGAATTAGTAATCCCTTAGCTGGATGTGTACTTTTTTTCTAACATCATGCATAAAAGCATATTATTTCACTCTTTATTAGAGGGCTTCCACCTTTGCTAGAGAACTTGGCTTGACCTATGAGATCCATGGTGGAAACACACCTCTTTATCTCACTGATTTTTGCTCATAAACTTATTTCTCATGCATTAGGCATATGAATCCTATAGCCTGAGTCAAATGATTATCCAAAATAAAAATAAAATATATGAAAATTTTGCATTAGATTTAAGTCATTTGATGCATGTCCTTACATGATCTTGTCTCTTAGGGAGTGTGTTTAAGGACTTAATCTCATTCTAAGTAAATAATAACCTTGCCATGTTGCATAAACATAAGACTTACCTACATGAATTTAAAATTGTAGGAGGAGTTAGTTGGAAGCCACCCCCAAGCGGTTGTAAGTCCTACAGTCAGGTGGTTTATCCTCCCTTATGGAGGTAAACCAAATGCCCATTTCGCCTAAGATTCAAGTTATTTTTTGGCCATCGCCAAAGCTCCCTAAATTAAGGTTCTGAGGTTGTTTCTCCCATTTGCAGGCTATAAGTATAAATCCTCACCTCTTAGGTAGTTCCATAGCCTTGTACCATGGAATTGTAAGCCCTAGCATTATAATAAAAATTCAACTCAAACACATTAATTTAATTTCAAAATTGTAAAGCCCAACCATAGGGTAGTCTAGGGTGCTTACTAAGCATCCTAGTATCTTAAGCATCCCCTACTTGTTTTCCATTTGTCTTTGATAAGAACTCCCCCCTCTTGATCGATCCCACTTGACTCTCTAAAAATAAACAAATCGATTGATAGTTCTACCTTTTTGAAAACTTTGGAGATAATAATCATTTATCTTAATCGAGAGTATTCATAAGGAATCTCATTCCTCGAGATGTAATTAACTATGGGGGCTTGCCTCCATATGGAACTTAACAAACCGGTTTAAAATAAACCCTACTTTACTTTTTCATGTAAAGTAGGGGAAGAATCTATGGTATATATGCAGACCCATTATCCTTAGGAGTCCTTATTGAGGTGATTCCATTTGTGGTTGCAATTTCTATCTTTGAGATAGTACACCTCTCCTCAAATGTCATATCCGATCACCCTAATAAGAACATCTGCGGATCTCGTGGTGTCCAAATGTAAGAGTATATTTCTATCTTCATTTTATCCACATAATTTGAAGATGGAAGTATACACTTAAAAGAAAATAAAAAAATTCTCATGACAGAGCTCTCCTCTCTTTTCATCTCTTCATAACATTTAGTCACTAAGTGTTGGTTTGTTCAAACCAAATCAAATTACCAATTAAAATTGACAAGTCAACTAAATCACTTGAAATGAAACCACCATCTAAATTAAATCTTTCACACTTAGAAAATTCCAACCTTAAAGCCTAGCTAAGACATGCCACACAAGCCTTAAATGACATACACATTAGACTAAGTCACCATTTCTAGCCTTAGGTTAGGATGGTGCATGGTTTGATGAATGTTTTATTTTATGATGTATTATTTTAAACTAAATGTTAGGGTGTATCTGCATAGACTGGATGATATGGCTATCTTAGCCTAATCATGTTTTTGAAGGGGGTTGTGCTTATTGTAATAAAAATATAAATATTTTTTGCTGTGCATGTTGCTTATATCCCTAAGCATAACTAAAGTTAAGACAGGTGGACTTGGTGACCCATGTTTGAGGTGCTAACTTAAATTATTCATATAACTGCTTAGGTTGTATGGTATGTTTAGCTAACCTTTGTTTTATAGGTTTAGCTAGATTTACCTTTCCCATTTTGATGTAAATTTTGTAATTAAGATTTGGAATGAATGTAATGGGGGATTAAATGAACATTGGTTATAAGACCAAGTCTCATGTATCATATGATTCCTTTGGAGCAACCATATTCCAATCAAGCCAAATGAAAGAAAGAAAAGAAGCAAATCAAAATGAAAAAATGAAGAATGAAGAATGATGAATGAAGACTCCCATAACATGATTTCCTTTTAATTGTAATTATGCATTTGTAATCCGGGTTGTATAAGAGTAGAACTCAGCTACCCACATTTCTTTTTTGGTTTACGGTAGTACCCAACCGAACTGGCTTATTATTCTTTTGTGCTAATTTTATAAATTAATTGATGTTATGTTTATGATTGCACAAGTAGCATGACATGATTTTCCTAATTTCTTAATGGTTTGATGATTGTTGAATGGCCTGGATATGATTGGGTACTTAGGGAAAATAAATTTTCTATCTAATTAATCAATTCAAAATTAAACTAAATAATTCATAACCTCACATAAAACCTAGGACATAAATTAAGATAATAAAAGATTTAACAACCCCTTAGCTGGACGTTGTATGTCTCATATCATGCATAAATCATATTATCTCTCTTGCCAATGGAGGACGTCCACCTTTGCAGAGAAAATGTTTGACCTTTGAGAGCCATGGTGAAAACACACACCGCTTCTTTGATTTTCCATACTTGATTTTATCATGCATTAGGCATATAAAATCACCTCTTCAATAAAAATGTCCAATAATTAAAATAAAACTTGACAAAATTTACAATTAGATTTAAGTCATTATTCATGCCCTTCATGATCTAGTCTCACAGGGAGTGTGTTTAAGGACTTAGTTTCTTTTCTAAATAAATAACTTCCTAGCCATCTTGTAAATGTAAGACTTTCCTACATGTATTTAAAATCATAGGAGGAGTTAGTTAGCCACCCCAGGCGGTTGCAAGTCTAACAGTCGGGTGGTTTATCCTCTCTTGTGCATGTAAACCATATACCCACTTTCGCCTTAGATTTAGGTCGTACTTTGGCCCTTGCCAAAGCTCCATAGATTTAGGATCCGAGGTTACTATTTTTCTTTGGGTCTGCAAGCATAAATCCTTACCTCTAAGGTATTTCTATAATCTTGTATTATGGAATTGTAAGCCCTAAATTTCTAATAAAAATTCTGCTCAAACATATAATTCTCCTCAATTTCAAAAATTTAAAGCCCAACCATAGGATAGTTTGGGATGCTCACTAGGCTTCTAGTATCATGAGTATCCCCTACTCATCTCTTTTTGGTTTTGATAATAACTCTCTCTCCTTTTGATCAATCTCACTTGATTTTCTAAAAATAACGAATTGATTGATAGTCTATCTTTAAAATCTTTAGAAATAATGATCATTTACCTTAATCGAGAGTATTCTTAAGGAATCTCATTCTTTAGGATGTAATTAACTCTGGGGCTTGCCTCCATAGGGAACTTAACAAACTGACTTAAAATAAACCCTACTTTACTTTTCCATGTAATGTATGGGAAAGATCTCTGGTACATTCGAAGACCCATCATGCTTTAGGAGTCCTCATTAGGTGATTTGGCTCATTATAGGGTAGTGACTTCTATCTCTCGAGATAGTACACTATTCCTTAATGTCGTACTTGATCACCCTAATGAGTATATCTGTGGATCTGCGTGGTGTCCCATCACATAAACACACACATAACACTCAACAAAAAAATAAAATTAAACACCACAACATGTTTTAATTAATCTTAAGTTTAGGTTTGCTTTAATTAAACTCATTCAATAAGAAAGGAATCTTAAGGTTAGTTGGAATGAATTACTATCATATAACACATGTTTATCCATTTCTTTCTATCACATACATCATGCATATGGTTAAATCTTAAGCATAGCTTTACATGCAATTTGTATTTAAGCACACTTAAATTTTGAATATGAGCAAATGTATTTGGAATTAATATTTCATTTGGTTGAATGATTTTGTCATATTAATTTAAAGCTCTATATAAATTCTTATGCAAAAGCATAAGGAAAGAATCTTAAATTACATGACTAATCAACTCAACCAAATAAACAAAGTATGAATGCATGCCTTTTTAATAAAAAAGGGGATTTTCATTCATTAGCTAAGTATTCATCCACATGTATAAAAGTTTTAAGCAAGTATGTCGCCATTGTTGCACAAGGGAGAGGTAGGAACCATTACTTAAAGCGCATCCTGGAATGTCCGCACTAATGTACTGCTATCCTTAGATACATATGGATGTATAAACAACTACAAGAATAGAAAGCCATGCAAAAATTATATTATTGATTTGATTGATTTACTTTGTGTAAATGAATTAAAGCTCTATCTAAATTCTAATATCTAAATATATAAGAATGAAATTAAGCAGGTACATCACCATTGTTCTGCACCAAGGGAACAAGGTAGGAATCTCCTTAACGCCACTTAAAGCCGTGCATCCCTGGAATGTCCAGAGTCATATACCCACTAACATTCTTACTTATACAAATCAACACATAAATGTAAGGAAGAGACTTTATTTCACACACTAAATTTATATTCACTTGCAATTCTTATGTATATATATAACTAAATTTATAATTGTTGACCTCATTTTTAGAATGAGCTCTCAACCTCTCCATCTTAGACATAGGACTTCTCTTAGACTTTAAGAGTTCCTTAGTCTTAAGACACATATAGTGATTAGGTGGCCACTCAACCTAGCCACAGAGACTTAGAAGAGTTAGTCATAAGAATAGGTCATGCCTTAGGGGTGTTAGGAAAAGATTCCTATCCTATAGCTTGAACCAAATCATCACTTCCTTCTTTCAAGTCAAACACAAATCAATTCCAACTTGATTGATTTTCTAAAATCTTGAATCAATTCCAACTTGATTTATTTTCTCCACAACTCAAATTAATTCCAAATGATTGAAGCTTATGATTGAAATTCTAAGTTCAAAATCTTTTCCTAAGCCGTCTTGATTTTACCTTATGAACTTAGCCTAAATTAACTCCAAATAAATTCAAATTCAAGAAATTTTCTCATAATCCATTTATATTCTCATTAATATTCACAAATATAAATGAAATTTAAATTCAAATATCCAAAACTAAATCCAAAAATCAAATCCAAATTCAACCCAAATTCAACCTAAGCCTTTCAAGTCAAATTCTTGAACTTAGCCAAATCAAGCCAAACTCTTGATTTTTCTTCATGAGTCAATCAATACTTCAATCATGAATCTAAATATAAACATAAACTTCAATCATCAAACCAAAACTAAATTTAAAATTCAAATCCAAATTCAACCAAAATTCAACCTAAGCCTTTCAAGTCAAAATCATGAACTTAGCAAAATCAAATTCAAATCAAGCCAAACCCTTGATTTTTCTTCATGATTCAATCAATATTTCAATAATGCATCCAAATATAAATATAAACTTCAATCATCAAATCAAAACTAAATTCAAAAATCAAACCCAAACACTTGTTCACCCCTTTGAACTTGAAATTGTTAAATGAATCAAAATCCATTTGACTCCAAATCACTTGAAAATGGATTTATATTTCAATCATAAGTCCATATGTGAGTTCAATCAAACTTGATTCAATCCTTGATCAAGTCAATTGACCCATTTAGGCTCACTTGACCCAAAGTGACCTAAAGTACCCATTTGAGCCAAATTCTAATCCAACCCAAATTGGGTTGAACTAAGTCCAATTAAGCCTCACATTATGAGCAACAATCATCATAAGCTGATCAATCACTCAAATTGGGTCAAATAAGTCAACACTTAGCCAAAATGAAACCTAAACTAGCCAAAATCCACTATAGGACAAATTGATTGAAGCCATTGATCAAAACTCATTCATGACCAATGTTGAACTTGACCAAGTTATCATTTGAGCCTAACCTAGCCCAATTGTCCACTTGACCCAACTTGACCTAAAAAGTCAAAATATGCCAAAACTTGATCTAAGAAAAATTGATTGAATAATGGGTCAAGTTCATTCCAAATCACTTGTTGAACTTGACCAAAGCCTCAATTGGCCAACTAGACCCAACCTAGTCCAATTGACCATGAACCCAACTTGACCTAAAAGGTCAAATTGAGCCAAATCCAAATATAAACCAAATTGATTGAAACAAAGATACCAATCCATTTCAAATAACCAACTAAACCTAAACCAACCTATGACGTAGCCCAAAAAGGTCAAATGGGTCAAATTGGTCAACTTGACCCATTTGACCTAAATGAAATCAAATGAACCAAATCCAAATATAAACCAAATTGATTGGAAACAAAGATACCAAATCAATTCATATGGTCATATGAACTTGACCCAACTTTTAGTTTGACCCAATTTGACCAATTGGGCAACTTGACCCAAGTTGACCCATTTTGACCTAAATGGGTCAACATGAGCCAAATCATATCAAACCAACTCCAAATCCATTAAAACTTGGCCCAACCCATTTTCAATCATACCAAACATACTCAAACTGAAATCAAAGCCAAATGACCATTTTACCCCCAGGTCAAGGGGTAACCTATGGCCAATTCCACTTGGAATTTGGCCATATCCTTATAGTGACCACTTGGCACCCTCATAGTGGACCAAGTGGACACTAGTGAGCATGGTGCACTTGACCCATTGGGCATCCAAACCCAACCCAAGGTCAAAATTGACAACCCCCTCTCATTTTTAGCACATGGGATCACTCCCACACTCGAAATCATCACATGACACTCCTCCACTACCTTGCTTTGCCAAAACCAAATCATGTGAAAGCCATAATAGCCTAACCAACTCATCCAATCTATCCAATTGATCCAAAATGGAAGGAGAGATTGCGGCTGTTCGATCCTTCAAGTGGGAGATATACTCCCCGTAATTCCACTTGATTCCAATACTCACACACTCGATTGAACTTAGGGAACTCAGAGTTAGCACCCCCAAGGTTCCTCCAAGCTTCCTCAACCCATTTTGATTTCTCCATTTTGGTTTCTCTTAAATTGAAAATAGTGGAGCTCCCTCAAATTTTCATCTCATCTAATACTCCACTAGAGCTCAATTCATCCTTCAAGCATCTTCAAAGGACTCAATCGAGCTTGCCTAAAGCTTAATCCAAGTTCTCAAGGAATGGGAGAGGGGAGCTAGACCAAGGCCGAATCCAATTGAAGCCCACTTTGGTCCATAGAGAGATCTACTCAACCTCAACCCCTCAAATCTTCAACAGGGCTTCAGCTCTACTAGATGAAGCTACCTCGATGGATTAGAACGGGTGATAGCTTCCGGTGAGGTATGCCTTTAACCTTAGCTTAAAATAGAGAGTGTGTGGTCCTTTGTGAAGAAAAGTTTCACCCAAAGTGAAATGGACCATTAGATCTTCATCCTCTTGCATGATGATGAGCTCAAGAGCTCAATCGAGCTCAGATCATGCCATGGAAAATGGACGGTGGCCATCTCCTGCAGGCGAGCTCAGGGATGGATCATGGGCCGTCCATCCACACATTTTGGATGGGAGGCCATGATCAAGCTGCATAGGATCCCTTGATTCATCCCTTAGGAACCGTGGGCTCATTCTCAATCGTCCGTTCTTTGATCGGACGGATGAGGAGAAAGCGAATAGCACCGTCGCTGACGCGACACTCCAATGTGACAACTTAAGTGATGAATCCTACCGCGCCACATGGAAAGTGCACGCCGCATCAGCGATCCATGTGGCGTTGACGGATTAGCTATTTAATTAGGCTATTTAATTAATGGATAATCATGGAAACTTCAAAATAACATAACTAAATGTAGAAAAATAAAAAAAATGTAAAATAAAAGCATTATGAAGATAATTCAAAGAGGAATAATTGAAAATTAATTTCAATTGATTTTAAATAGTGATATTTTTAAATTAGTGTTTTATTGGGAATGTAATTATATTAATTACTCCCTAATTATTCCACTGATTAATTCTAAACTTCCTTGAGTTGATTAATGGGATGACCTCTACCTCCCATAATTTTCTTGGAATTTATTAATCATTTAATTGGGGTAATTTCTTAGTTCAATCTTAATTACTCTCTTAATCAATTAAATGATTAATTAACCTTTTTAAAAATGATAAATCAACTAATTGATTTTGCTAACTATCTTAGAATACTGAGTGGACTTAGGGAATGAGACTAGGAGTTCTTTCCCATATCTTTTCCCCTAAGTTTATTTCATTTGGATTAATACTTAATTAAGGTGCAAAATTAAATAAATAATTTAATCACTTAATTAAATGGCTTAAATGATCAAAATTTTAAAATCAAATCAGTCTGAACTTAACCAATTCATCTTGGGTAGGTGCTTAGCCATTCAATAACCAAAGTAACTTAAGGAAATAAAAATCCAACCCACATGTGTGGGAAGGATTATGAAAGTACTTATATTAAACCCTTTAGCTTAATTAATCACTAATTGTGAGCCAATTAGACCCTTTCTTTCTAGTGCATGTTGATTTAAATTCCTTGTGTGGTTTTATGTCATACATTGGCTCATAATTATTTAATTAAATATGCTAAAGTGGTATAGGAAAGGGGTAATTAATGAGCTTAATGTACACCCTAACCTAAATAAAATACAAAATCAATCTAATCACCTAAAAATTAAACTTAAACAACTCACATATGGGGGAATGGGTTAGGACTAGTAAAATCATCTCACATTTCCTAAATCTGAATCAAACTCAAAATAAAACAAAAATCTCTTTGAAATAATTTTTGGTTTGCTTTAAATAATCTTATTCATAAGATTATCTTTAATAATTAATTAGTGTGAATGATTTTACATGCTTTCATCACTTTATTTCTTTCCTAGCATGCTAAATGTGTATGTCATATGAAAATCATGCATTCATGCCTTTTGAAAATCAAATTGAAAATGAAATATTTCCTTTATATCAAATTGGAAGTTTTGGTTAAACTAAGAATATGAATGGCTATTATCACTATTAAATCCAAAATTATTTTAAAATCTATGAATTAAACATCAAAACTGAAAGGTATGCTATTTATAATTGTTTATGAGCTTGCCTATGAATAGTATAAAATGTGTTATGTGATTCTCCCTCTCTTTCTTAACATAGAATTGCATAGGATTTACAAAGTGTATAGTCCATTTGAAAAGGACATAACAGTAGCTTAAATCCATTCATATATACTCCTATGCCTTGTCTTAAGAAGAGATTCCACATCACACATATAAACTAAACAATCAAACCAAAACCAAATAAACATAAACTTTTGCATCTTTCTTTTTTACATTCATTTCTTTTTATACATGCACATGTATTTAAGAAAAGTTATATTAGTTTGGATATCCCTAGGGATGCGAAGCTTTAAGTAGCCCTAAGTAGGTCTTGTATCTTACACCCCTAGTGCTAACAATGGTGCCATACTCACTTATGTCTTTTGTACTTGTAAATGTGTATATGAAAAATGGATAAAAGAATTACTCTTTTCTACTTAATAAAAATCATGCATCATAAAGCATCCAAATTTTATTTAGTAACACTACTTAGCATTCATCATTAAGGTGTGCTAAACATTACCATTTGTATGTATAGATATACTTAGGATTTATTTATATGCATGTTATAAATGTTGGGAAAGAAATAAAGTGTTGTGTGTTTGTGATAGTATTTCACTTTACTTAATCTTAAAATGTCTTTCTTTTGAATAGGTTTGATTAGGAAAAATCTAAACTTAACATTAATTAAAACACATAATAAAATATTCACTAAATAAAAATCAAATATGAATCTACCTTAGAAATTACTTAAGGTAGGGAGGAAAGAGAAGTTTTCTTCTCTTTTCCTCTCTTTACAATTTTTAGTAATTAATTCTAAGTTCATTCAAACCTAATCAAATCATAAAATAAAATCAACCCAAAGCAACTAAGTCACTTAAATGAAACCACCCTGTAAGTTGAACATTTTCATACTTAGAAAACTTCAACCTTAAAGCCTAGCTAAGCATACCACACTAACCTCAAATGGCACACAGATTAGGCTAAGTCACCACTTCTAGCTTTAGGTTAGGGCAGTGAATGGTTTGATGTTTGCTTTTATTTTGTGATGTATTATTTTAATTTGGATGTTAGGGTGTATGTGTGTAGACTGAATGGTTGGGTGATCGTAGACTAACCATTATCTTCTATAGGATTGTTTGTAATAAAAATATAAGCTTGTGCGTGTTTCTTAAACCCCTAAGCATAATCCAATAGGCTAGGTGGACTTGGTTACCCATGTGTGGTATACTAAGTCCAATATATGTATATGCATGAATCTTTATTTTACAGGTTTTAGTTAGATTTACTTTTCCCTTTTTATGTAATTTTGTAATTAAGATTTTGGAATGATTGTTATGGGGGATTAGGATGAATATTGGTCATAAGATTATATCTTATGTACCATGTGAAGCCTTTGGAGAATCCACATTCCAACCATCTAAAAGAAAGAACCAAAAGAAGAAAAAATAAAGAAGAATGAAAAATGAAGAAATGAAGAATGAAGACCCTCATAACAATGAATTCCTTCTTGATTATATTTAATTCATTTGTAATTCGGGTTGTATAATGGTAGAGATCGGCTACTTAATTTGTTTTCAGGTTTTTGCTATGGAGCTCGACCACAAATGACCTCTTATTCTTTTGTGCTAGCTTTATAAATTTATTGATGTTTGTTTAGCTTGTGCATTAAGATGGCAGCCTATTCTTAGTTTATTCCTTGCTTTGATGTATGGCCTGGATGATGATTAGGCTCTTAAGAAAATAAATTTTTTATCTAACATAATCAATTCAAACTAAATATAAACAACTCATAACTTCATTTAAAGCTTAGGCTATAAATCAAGATAAAAGCATTAGCAACCCCTTAGCTGGATGTTGTCTTACTTTTCTCACATCATGCATAAAAAGCATATTATTTCACTCTTGATTGGAGGGCTTCCACATTTTCCAGAGAACTTGGTTTAACCTTTGAGAGTTATGGTGGAAACACACCTCCTTATCTTGCTAATTTTGGCCCATAATCTAATTTCTCATGCATTAGGCATATGAATCCTAAAGCCGGTGTCAAATTGATTGTCTAAAATGAAAAATAAAATATAACAAAATTTGCATTAGATTTAAGTCATTAAATGATTCCCTACATGATCTAGTCTTTTAAGGAGTGTGTTTAAAGACTTAGTCTCTTTCTAAATGAACAACCACTTAGCTATCTTGCAAAATCATTTGACTTGCCTACATGTTTTAAAATCATAGGAGGAGTTAGTTGGCGGCCACCCCCAAGCAGTTGTAAATCCAACAGTTAGATGGTTTGTCCTCTCTTATGGAGATAAACCAAATAGTCATTTTCACCTTAGATTTAGGTAGTACTTTTGGCCCTCACCAAAGCTCTCTAGATTTAGGTTCAGAGGTTGCTTCTCCCCTATGTAGGCTCTAAGCGTAAATCCTCACTTCTTTAGGTGTTACATAACCTTGTATTATGGAGTTATAAGCCCTACATTTCTAATAAAAATCCAACTCAAATAAATAAACTCAATTTCAAAAATGTAAAGCCCAACCATAGGGTAGTTTGGGGTACTTACTAAGCTTTGGTATCCTAAGCATCCCCTACTTATCTCCATTTGGCTTTGATAAGAACTCCCTCATCTTGATCGATCTATTTGACTTTCTAAAAATAAACCAATCGATTGATAGTCCTATCTTTCAAATTCTTTGGAGACAATGATCATTTACCTTAATCGGGAGTATTCCTAAGGAATCTTATTGCTTAGGATGTAATTAACTATGGGGGCTTGCCCCTGTAGGGAACTTAATGAACCTAGTTTAAAATAAACCATGCTTTATTTTTCCATGTAAAGTAGAGGAAGAATCTTTGGTAAATTTCGAAGACCCATAGTCCTTAGGAGTCCTTATTGAGGTGATTGGGTCCATTGTAGGGTGATGATTTCTATCTTTTGAGATAGTACACCTCTCCTCAATGTAGTACCCGATCACCCTAATAATATCTGCAGATCTGCATGACATCCCACCAAGGCGCTATATTTATGTCTTCATTTATCCTCTTTCCAAAAGGGGATATATGAAGGCATGGAATAAATTTTCACCACAAATTTTTCTGGCAACTCCACTGGGGATGGTTCCTCTCTCCATCTTTGGTAAATGATCATTGTCTCCAAGTATCAATAGTGGGTTTGTACTTTTGTATGAATCCAAGACTATCTTTCTTTTCGTTGGCACTTAGCTTATTTCATCTTTACATTAAGCTAGCCAACATCTTTAGGTTTTAGGACCTCACCCTGTGTTGGTCTTAAAACCCCATTGAGTGAAAATAAAATTCTAATAAAAATAAAATAATTAAAGACTTCCTCCTTACCATTTTTATGGTAAGGAAAGGTTCATTCAAAATAAAGACAAAATAAATCCTTCATTAAAGTCTTGCTTTTCAAAAGCACCTTTTCAAAATACACTTAATAAAATATTTTGCACTACATCTAACAATTTTCATAATTATTGCATGTAGGAACATTTCAAGAATAGAATTCCAACACTCATATTTTCTAAAAGCATAAATGAACTTCTTCACTCAATTCATTTTGATGAAGGCTTCATTTTCAAAAATAAAATTCCAACAATCATAAACTTTCAAAAAGCACATATAAAACCTCTCCATTCAATATACCCACATTTATTGAATGGAGGTTTCATTTCCAATCAAAATCAAAAATAAAATTTTAAAAGCACAAAATTTGAAGATGAGTCTTTGCATTCAATACATCCAAATGTGTTGGATGGATGTTACATCTTCAAGCAAAATCACAACTTTGAAATTCCACTCAACACATTCCACATATGTTAAGTTGGAATCTTCACCTTTTCAAAAAAAAAAAAGCACATATGAGACCTCTCCATTCAATATACCCACACTTATTGAATGGAGGTTTCATTTCAAATTAAAATAAAAAATAAATTGTCAAAAAAGCACATATGAACATCTCCATTTAATATACCCAAATTTATTGAATGAAGATTTCATTTCCAAATAAAATGACACTATTATGAAATCCCACTTAACATATTCCATATATGATTAAGTTGATTTCCTCTTTAAAAAATTGATTTCCAACTCACATACCCAAATTTGTTAAATGGAAATCTCTCTTTTCAAAATCAACAAAACAAAAAATTTTCAAAACACATTTGGAACTTCATCTTATCATACCACATTTGCTAAAAGTGAAGTCTCCATTTTCAAAACAATATTTTCAAAACATATTTGGAACATCATTTCAACATACCACATTTGCTAAAGTGAAGTCTCCATTTTCAAAACAAAACTTACAACACATTTTTGGAATTTCATTTAGCATACTCAAATTTGCTAAGTGAAATCTCCATTTCACAAGATTTTCAAAACACAGGTGGAACTTCAATTTAGCATACCACATTTGCTAAGGTGAAGCCTTCATTTTCAAAAAAAATATATATAAAAAAAAAATTGAAGTACATTTTTGGAATTTCATTTAGCATACTCAAATTTGCTAAGTGAAATCTCTATTTCACAAAATTCAAAACACATTGGAACTTCATTTTTTAGCATACCACATTTGCTAAAGTGAAGTCTCCATTTTCAAAACAAAATTAAAACATAAACCACATTGCAATTTCCTTAGCACCCAAATTTGCTAAGAATCCTATTTTCAAAACAAAATCAAAATCAAAAGAAAACACATTAGGATATTCTTAGCATACTCAAATTTGCTATGAATCTTATTTTCAAAAAAATTTCAAAAAAATAAAACACACTGGAGTTCCTCATCTAGCATACCTAAATTTGCTAAATGAGGATTTCATTTTAAAATCACAAATGTTTCACAAAATCAAAGTAAACGAAGAAAAAGAAGAAATTGTTTTCAAACACCTTACTTAGCATACCCAAATTTGCTAAGTGAGTAGATTCCAAAAATCTCAAATCAAAATCAAATTGACCCTTTACTTTAACATACCAAAATTTATTAAATAAAGGGTCCTCAAAATAGAAAATCAAATTCAGATATGAACCTATGGAAGCATCTCTCCTAAAATATTTGAAGCTATTTTCAACATACCCAAATTTGTTGAAAGTGGATTTTATATTCAAAAATTCTGCTTTCCAATCAAATCTCAAAATCTCTTCTAAATCCATTTGAGCCCTTCTTAACACTTTCAAGATGTTGAGTGTGGGTTCAAATTCTAAAATTAAGATTCAAAAATCAACAAAAATAAGAATCTGATTCAAGTTTATTTTCAACATTGATTCTCAACATCGGGCCAGTTCGCCAGTTGATTACAATGGCACAAAGTATGTGTTCACATTTCATGGGATGGACTTGGCCTGGATCGCGCCCTTCCATGATCGACTATGCCCACCTCATCCACTTTGGTCGAGGCTTGAGGGATTACATGTGAGGGAACCCCCCACCACAAGCAAAGCAGATGGGCAGTCATCCAGTCATGCCATCGACTCGATATTCCCTCACTAAAGCAAAAGGCAGTGGTCATTCCCATATGTGTCAAAAATTTTTCCCATGTTGCCTAGTTAGGCTAGCACCCACTCACTGGCACCTCCTGGGAAGGCTCCCGATCCTGTGGATTGTCTCCCTACTTTTGAGGTTGGGTCTAGTTCTTACTCTACTCGACCTACTTAGACCCATCAAAGAAACAAGAATCGCATAATAAAGTGGTACCACACTCATGGATAGGAAGTTACTCGTTTTGTAAAGGATCTGATTTTCCCATTGGTTATAGAAAAACCGCCCTCCCTCTAGGTGACAGAGGATGTTCAAGAATTTTGCTTCACCTCCACCGGTTAGTTCCTGCACTAGTTAGTGAGAGGAGGAGGTCACATGCCTCCCTCTATTTAGTTTTACGAGGTGGAGCCTGGATGATCTGATTTTAGTTTGATTTGAGATCTATCATTCCAGTTGGAAGTCACTTAGGAAGGAGAGAGGCTAGAAGCCCCCATCGTTCATGTTACTAGTGGGAGCCAAGGTATATACAAGCTGATCTCACACTTGTGGATTTTCCGTGACTGCTAGTGTCAATCATACTAACAACAAGTTACTCGTGGGGACCACACATCATAGGAGAGTAGCTCCTATCTTGAGAGAGTCGTTGGTGCCTCCACCATACTGCTCTTCTCCCCGTCCACCATCTCTTGTATATATATATCAACATCTACTATTCCAACCAAGGCCATGAAGGTTGCATCAGGGGAGAAGAGGACCCCATTGGTGATCCGACTATGGCCAAGAGATCCTATCCCATCTACACTACCTCCACTATGGCAAGTCTTGCTCAACCTTCTGCCTTAGTAATGGCAAAGAAGGAATGATGACCTTGAAGTATCATAGTCATGTCACCACCACCACCACAACAGGATATAGAGATTATTGCAGTAGTTGAGGGAGGAGGAGATAGTTCAGTCTCCCCTATGGCTATAGATCCTTTTAGAAGTACCACTTTGCCCAGATACAATAGTAGTCAGAAGTACCATTCCACTAGTGAGCGCAATCCTCACAAGATTAGCTCGCCAGCAATGTCAGAGGTGCTTATCTATTCATGATAGTGATCCGACTATCGGTCAGACTTGATCTTTCATGCCTTTCATTTGGACCGATCCCTAGATGACATTGTGGCTCAGTATCTTATGGAGAAGAAAGAAATCTTAGGATATGCTTGGTCTGATTTAAAGGATGAAAAGGTCAACATTGATCTGAATGAAGATGACTTATTAGAGGATTCAACGGGGGTACACATGGTAGATACCCGAGGTTCTCTCCTCCATGAGCAGCATACTATGGAAGGTGCTAAGGTCGAGTAGGAGGATATATCCTACTCAACCCAACACCTCCTTCAACAAATAAAGTAGAAAGATGATCAAATAGATAGGATGGGGAAGAAGCTTGAGGACTTGTTAGCAGTCTTAGAACTTCAGAAATAAGCACCTGTAGTTTATCCTAGTATAGTTGAGACTAGTCAGCCAGAGTTGGTGCATGTCTTGGATCCAGCCAAGACTTACCTCTCAGTGGTAGCACCCTATAGGAAGGTAGTGGATAGTACCTCATACAAGAAAAAGATATCAAAATTATGGTTAAGTGGAGAGAATTTTCATCCACATCCAAGGTTTTCATGCCTCCTTCTTTCAAGAGCTTCGATGGTAGTGGGAACTTGAGGTATCACATTGCACATTTTAGGGACAGTTGTTGCAAAGCCGATTGTAGCAATGCTTTACTCTTCCATCTCTTTGTTAGTAGCTTAGTAGGCATAGCCTTTGATATGCTGAACTTCCTAATAGTTCAGTAAAGACTTTTGCTGAGTTGGATCAACTCTTCATCAAGAGGCTTGTTGGAGCTCAGCAAAGAGTGACTGTAGGTGATCTTATTTTGGCTCAACAAAACCTCGGTGAGTCCCTCATTGATTACATTCTAGATGGCATAATTTGAGTATGAAATGTGGACGACAGCTGTTTGAATAGCATGCCATTGAAATTTAGCTTAAGAATATCCATGGCTTGGTCCCCTTCATGCTCAAAGGTTTCACCATCAAACTATTTGAGAAATTAATTAACAAGGTGGCTAGCTTGCAAGGAGAAGCCAAACAGTCACATTTTCTAGACCAATCAACAAATCAGAAGCTACATAAAGCTTGAGAAGAGAGTAGTGATAAGAGAGGGGAAACAACCGGAGAGTTTTGAGAGACCTGCTCACCATCACTTAGCTCCTTCACCACCACGAGGTAGCTACCGCCACCACAGAGCCTCCATGGCTGAGCCTTCCCACATCATCAGTATAAGACATACATACCGCCGTATGGTCTACACCTACTTTTTTGGATAAACTTAACAAGCCTTATTCATTTAAGAGGGAGGTAATCGAAGATATTTAAGAATTCTTACCCAAACCTAGAGACCGAGGAAGTGGGCAAAAGCAATGATCCTAACTATTTCCCTACCACCATATGCTAGGTCATATTTTGGAAGATTGCTTCACATTTAAGGATTGGTTTCAAGACATAAAAAAACCCCATCCAATCCTTAAAACCAAAGAAGGTTGGGATATCTCCTTATCCCTTACCTCTAAAAAATTATCTCTAAAATCAAGAAACTTTCTCAGTGCCTCGAGCTTTAAAACCTCCAACATCAAGGAAGGTTTGCAAGTTGCCGTGAGCCAACTCGAAAGGGGAAGTTCAGAAGAAGTAGAACCCAGGCCACTGGGATAGCCAAGTAGTGCAACCACCGACCAAGTCCAATCTCCAGTCCACCATTGCAGCTACTATATCAATGACTACCTCTACTTTAGCTATCTTTTCTTCTAGTAGACATCTTATATCGATGGATGAGGGCATAAAATTCCTCACCCCTCTTACTTTACTTGATTTCTACTATGTACCTCCTATCAACTCTAAGAAATTAAAGAATAAAGCTAGCTTGAATTATATCTGTGTCATGATGGGTTATTTAAATATATTCCTAATGATAACTCTTCAAGTCTAAATAATAATTATAATAATTTTGATCTTTCTCTTTCTAATTCAAAGTTGGATTTTCCTACTCTGAATACTGCGGGTTTACCTTTTGAGATAGACTTGGAATCATCTAATTCTGAGGGTCCCATAGGAGAAGCTACAGGTGAGCCTGATGTGCAGGTAGAATCTTCCATTACCCTGCAATAAGTGATCACTAAAGTCAACCTCCGTAGTGGCAAGGTTCTACCTCCTATGGTAGCACCTCAAGATAGAGAGAAACAAGTCATTGGTTCAAAGGATTGAGAAGTCCCTTTATACAGGATGTGCCACCTTTGGATATGCTTGTGGAGGATCAACCCAAGGTGGATTACAATGTTCTCTCTCACCTAAGAAAGTTATCATCTAAGCTAAGCATATACCATGCCCTTATCTTATCCAAAGAGATGAGAGAATAACTAATCAAGGCTCTTCTTGATCCTGAGATATGCTTAGCTCAGCTGTCTGCTATTTGAGAGGAGGCACATTATTCTAGATTCTCTCAGGAGATCATTTTCATAAATAAAGACTTCTTTTGAGGGACATGGAGCACAATCGTCCCCTGTACATTACAGTTGACATGGGCAGATTCAAACTTGCCAAAGTTCTTGTCGATCCAGGTGTATCGAACATGATGAGTCAAAGACCCTCACCTATTTGAGGATTGACATCTCCACACTCTGAGGAGATCGAATGATGTTGAGAGGATTCAATGAACAAAGTGAATGGGCTTTTGGTTCCATTGTGTTGCCTTTGGAGATAGGTGACTGGAAGATTGAAGCCAAGTTTTATATTATTAATTCGAATACTTCATTCACCACTTTGCTTGGTAGGGCTTGGATACATCAGAATAAGATGATTCTATCCTCCCTCCATGCATCAAGTTCGGAAGGATGGGATTGAATTATGTCAAAGGAGATGAAAAGTCATTTTTAGTTAGAGAGGTTGAGATATATGAAGATGCAACGTACTATCTTCCTCTAGACACCCTTTCTCATGAACTTGGTTAAAATTCAAATGCAAATGCAAAATAAAATGAAGAAAAAGAAAAAGAAAAGAAAATTGAAAATCCAAGTGAACAAGAAAGGGAAATTGAAGAAGAAATAGATCCGCATATCACATTCCACTCACAGTTCATTCCATCATATGGACATGTGGGTATGATGACTCGACCTCTACCAGGTAGACATAAAGGCAGAAAAAGAGGCAGTTCCAGAGGTGGAATATCCCCTGGTTGGCCATCAGCCAACATGGGTTATGTTCCAATTCATAAGAGTACTCTTACTATTCACATAGACTTGGAATCTAGCTTGGAGGATGAGTTTAATGTGATTAGCATACCATCCAACCCCTCTTAGTGGGTTTCATTAGAGGTGACACTCGAGCTGACAGTGATGAAGACCAGGTCTCCAGATGAAGCATGAATATATTCGAATCAAATGTATGTGAAACTATCAGGTAGCATTAGAAACCTTAGCTCTAACCATACTTTCATGTCAAAAAGTTAAAGGTTTAGAAGTTAAGGAAGCCCCTCAATTTTCTAGGGATATCAAGTAGAAGAGATTATTTTTGGGATCATCATCCTCAAGTCTAAGTTCATGTAGAACTTGAGGATAATTCATATAAAGAATTAATGGAATTAATTGGTACTTGCCTTATGTTATTAATCTTGCAAAGAAGGGTTTAATTCCATATTCATGGTCTAAGCACATGCTAGAGTACTTCAAAAATCTATGGAACAACACGTGCAGAGATGCACAATCAAAATTAGGACTAGAATTTGATACTGTGGGTCCAGTCGATGATGAAGGTTACTGCTTAGTTATCACCAACCATATAGAGTCTGATAAGTTCTTTTCACACCAAACCAACTCTTATGAGGATGTGTGTTTAGAAACTTCAAATGATCCAGATGATCTCCAAATCAAAGATGCACCACCAAAATTTGAAGAGGAGATTCATTTAATAATTGACAAGCTTAAAGAAATCAACCTCAAGATGGAAGAAAATCCTCACCCGACATATATCAGTTCATTATTAAATGAAGAAGAAACTAATGACTTAGTTAGACTATTGATTGACTTCAAGGAATGCTTTGCATGGAGCTATGAAGAAATTCCTGGATTATTTCCTGATGTAGCAATCCACAAACTAGCAATAGCAAACAATCTTCTAAAAGCATGCGATTAAAAATTGAAGAACAAGTCATTTCTGAAGTCAAGAAACTGATCAATGTTGGTTTCATCAGGGAAGAAAAATATCCTCTAGTTAGACAGTGTCATCCTAGTTAAGAAGAAGAATGGCCAAATTCATATATACATTGACTTCAGGGACTTAAATAAGGCATGTCCTAAGGATGAGTTTCTCTTCATATACCATAATTAATGGTGGATATTGCCTCATCTCATGCAATTTTTTCCTTCATGGATGGGTCATCTGGCTAGAACCAAATCAAGATGGTCCCTGAGGATGATAGAAACACTACTTTTCAAACCCCATCGAATCTATTATAGGTAATGCCTTCCTTAAAAAATGCCGGTGCTACATACCAATGGGCCATGACTTCATCTTCAATGAACTCATCCATCATTAGTTGAATGTTATGTTGATGATGATTTAGTAGTCAAGAGCAAAGAAAAGGAAGACCATCTCTTTGACTTGAGAGTAATTTTCAAATGGTTAAGATAATATAGCCTCAAGATGAATCCTGAAGTGTGCATTCGGAGTAGCTTCAAGGAAATTCTTTGGGTTTGTTGTCTGACATTGGGGAATAGAGATAGATCCAGAAAAGATCAAAGCTATCTTAGAAATGCCACCTCCTAAGAGTTTGACTCAACTCAGATCTTTCCAAGGATGGTCGACGTATCTAAGATGCTTTATTTCCAACCTATCGGGAAGATGCAAGCCTTTCTCAACACTTGTCAAAAGGATGCCAAGTTTAAGTGGGATGAGAAGTGCCAGGATGCCTTTGAAGATATCAAGCAGTATTTAGTGAGCCTAGTAGCTCTACCGTAAAAGTGTGCCACACATCCTCTATACTAGTGCATTGGATGACTCCATTGGTGCTTTATTGGCCCAAGACAACAATAAAGTGAAGGAAATTTCTCTCTACTTTCTTAGTTGTCATCTGATTCCTACTGAAGTGAACTACTCACCTATTCAAAATTATTGCCTAGCTTTGATCTTTGCATCTCAAAAGCTATGACACTATGTGCTTTCTCATAAGGTGAACTTAATTTTCAAACCAATCCACTGCAGTATGTCATGACATGAACAATGCTATCCTGGAATTTGGCACGTTGGTCCATGATTCTCTCACAGTTTGATATCACATTTGTACCCCTTCGTGCGATAAAAGAATAAGCACTAGTAGATTTCTTAGCAGCACACAAACTTCTTGCTGATTCTCCACTTAATGATGGTCTCCCTAACAAACAAATTATGAACATAGGGGAGGTTGACAACTACTGATGGGAGATGTATTTTGATTATGCAGCTTCCTTTCTTAAAGGAGAAGCACCATAATCTAATCTTCTAGGAAAGGCAGGGGTAGCAATAGTTCTCTTAACTCCAAACCATAATGTGATGAGATTCTCATACTATCTCTCTGATCTTTGCACCAACAATGAAGCTGAGTATGAGGATTTGATTGTTGGTATGGAGTTAGTAATCACAGTGTGTGTCAAGAGCATCAATATCTATGAGGATTCTCAATTGGTTATCAACCAGATTGCTGGGTCCTATAAGGTTCTCAAACCCAAGCTTCATCATTACCATGAGTATACCATGAAGTTGTTGGCCCAAATCCCTAAAGTCACCATCTACAAGATTTCCCAAGAAGAGAACACAGTAGCAGATGCTTTGGACAAACTTGCCAAAGAATTGGCATGTCTGAAAGATAATTCCATTCCAATAAGGGTCCAAAATAGACAAGTCCTATCCCTTATTGATGCATAACTCATCGAGAGACTTTCTCTAGAAGGGGAGGTTGTCATTGCTTATAAGGACAAGGAGCTAGATTAGAGGCAACCATTCACAAACTATTTGAACACCGACAAACTACCTCAAGAAAAGTCACAAGCCCATAAGGTGAAATAGAGAGCTCTCTCCTATGCTCTTATTGACACCTTGTACCGACTGTCCTCTGATCAAATGTGGATACTTTGTTTACATAAACATGAAGCCCATGGCATTATAACTGAGGTACATTCAGGTCTATGCAAAGCACATCAATCTGGTTCGCATATGAAGATGAAGATCAAGAGACTTTGATACTATTGGCCTTCGATGATTATAGACTGCATGGATGTAGCTAAGAGATGTCATCGGTGTCAAGTACATGGTGTGGTCTTACATCAACCACCCAATATTTTACACCCTACATTGGCCTCATGGCCATTTGAATGTTGGGGTATCGATATTATGGGTATGATCGATCCTCCTTCTTCTAAGGGTCATTGGTTCATCTAAGCTGCCATCGACTACTTTTCCAAGTGGGTGAAGGCAATCCCACTCACAGAGGTCATAGCTCAGCATGTGCTTCAATTTTTAGGAACCATATCGTATATAGGTTTGGGGTGCCTCAATGAATTATATCTGATAATGGTATTGCA
This sequence comes from Cymbidium sinense, assembly GCA_021442155.1. Classification (NCBI taxonomy): domain Eukaryota; kingdom Viridiplantae; phylum Streptophyta; class Magnoliopsida; order Asparagales; family Orchidaceae; genus Cymbidium; species Cymbidium sinense. Next base: position 140,433,843 of record CM038223.1, on the reverse strand, counting down.
TTCAAAAGCACCAAGATCAACAGCTTCGCCAGAAGATATGGTATAAATTGGAGATACTTCACCATCTACTACCTAGAGCAAATGGTTTAGCAGGAGTATTCAACAAAACTCTCATCCAAATACTAAAGAAGACACTTGATGACAACAAGCGATAGTGGAATGAGCAGTTGGTTGAAGCCTTATAGGCATACCACACCACATACCGAACCCCAACTCAGTCTACCATGTTTTCCTTAGTGTATGGATCCGAAGCTATTCTACCTTTAGAAGTTCAACTCCCATCACTAAGGATAACATTGGTTAGCGAGATCACTATAGAATAGAATGCAAAGTTATAGTTAGAAGAGCTCAAAGGTTTGGAGGAGAGTCGCTTATAGGTGTGCTAGAACCTCGAGTTGTACAAGCCAAAATGATTCAAACTCACAATAAGCTGGTCCGCCCTAGGTCTTTCCAAGTAGAAGAACTTGTGTTATAAAGAGATTGTGTTCGTCAAAAGATGGGAGGCAAGTTTGAACCCACTTGGGAAGGCCCCTATATCATAGAGAAGGCCTACCAAGGAGGATCCTATCAACTTATTGATTGTAAAGGGGAACACATGATGCTTCCAATTAATGGGCTCAATTTGAAGAGATATTACCCATAAATGATGTTTAAAAATAATTATCAATAAAAGAATAAATCTGGTTCCATTTCATCAAAATCTTCTTTTCTTTCGAAGCATTGTTTGCTTATCTTGTGAATCTACCATGATGTGTCTAGAATAGGTGTAAGAGTCCCCTAATAGTATCCTATCCCTCTTTTATAACAAAAACACAATCAAACACAATTCCCCGGTGCTACTAGAATAGGTGTGAGAGAACCTGAGAGGCATCCTATTTTGTTACCACAACTAAGTTAGGTGTAAGAGAACACAAGACATCATTTCTTGGTGGGAATTCTAATTTCCATCCATGACACCATTTCATTAAATTCCTCAAGTGTGTTTAGGGTAGGTGTAAGAGTCCCCCAGCGACATCCTATTCCCTTCAACACAAGCATAAGAAATCAAACACATATCTTTTCTCAGGCTATTTTGGTGTGGGAGCAAGCCCCCTATGGCACTCACTCATTAGCTACTCTAGGTTAGGTTTACATGCCACCTCGCTACTATGTCACCCTAGTGGTCATTTGTTAGAGGATGTGAGTCCCCGTGCTTTCTTCCTAACTTGACCATTGTAAACCAATGAGTGCCTTATTAGTATGGTAGTCTTCACTGCCCAGCCAGTGAGCTACCTCGTGTTGATTTTTTAAGAAGATGTGAGTCCTCACATTTTCTTCTTGAACTAATCATCATGATTTCACTAGGTCGAGTATATTTGAGATTTAGAGTAAGTCCCCTAGAGGCTCCTTTGCTCTTGACTACATTTGAGTTGATATAAGCTCCCTAGTGACATTCACTCAGAAGTCACCCTAGGTCGGATGATACCTATTGAGCTGAAGACAGACTATCCCAACAATCAGTTCCAATATAGGAGGATGTGAGTCCCCACACTTTCTTTCTAGGCTAATTATTGCAAACTAACGGGCACCTTAGGTTGGTTGATGTTCGCAATGCTAACAATGAGTCTCTTGGCAGATACACCACTCTTGGTAGATGTGAGTCCTTGTGCTTTCTCCTTGAGTTGGCCACTGAATACCTATTTGATATATGACAAGCCATGGCATCTTCTCCAGGGTTTTGGATCAAGCCTTTGGCGGTCCCTCTCCCTACAGGCACTCTATTTAGATCACATCTTTTGCCCCATTTAGATACTACTCGAGTTACTCTTGGATTGGAAAACCCCTTTTCTTGGTAGCCACTCCTGTGGTTGGAAAAATTTATTCAGAAGATGCACAGATTCTCCCTTGGTTCAGTAAATTTGACATAGGTCTAGGCTGATATAAGCTCCTTCTCAGTTTGATCCCTCACAAACTAACAAGATCCATGATAAATAAACTAAACTAAATAAACAAAATATATTCTCTTGAGGATTAGGAATTCAAGCCCCCAAAGGGCCCCTTTTTCCATGCATCCTATCTTCAGGGCAGTGTCAGCAAAACTCCTTATAGAAATTGCCTGACTACCTGAGTTGAGATAAATCCCCATGTTGGTACTCACTCCATAGTCACCCTTAGGTCAATCTATTTTTCCACAAGTAGATTACCTCGACAGTCATTCTACTTTGGAAGATGTAAGACTATGACACATTCTTTCTAGCAAGACTGTCGCAAACTGATGGACATCCTTAGGTCCAGTTTGATTTGTTGCCCAAAGCAGCCGATCACCCCAGTGGTCTTTTGTAGTGAAAGATGTGAGTCCTCAAACTTTCTCCCCTTGAATTGATCATTTCAAACCAAAAGGCACTCCTTTGGTCGGATAGTTCTCCCATCGGCCGGGAAGCTACTCCCTTTGGTTTAGTAAATTTGAGATAGGTCTAGATTAATATAAGCTCCTTCTTAGCGTGATCCATCACAAACCAATAGAATCCATCAAAATAAATTTAAAATAAAATTAATCTTGACTATCCTTGAGCTGATCTAAGTCCCCCAGCGACATTCACTCAATAGTCATCCCTAGGTTGGGTTCAATTTGTTGCCTCGCCAACCGATCACCCTAGTGGTTCCTTGTTTTAGAAGATGTGAGTCCTCATGCTTTCTTCTAAACTTGACCATTGTAAATTCAAAGGCACCCCTTTGGTTGGATAGTCCTACATTATGGTTGGTAGACTATTCCCTTTAGATTGGTAAATCTGAGTTAGCCCAAGGCCTCCATTGCTCCTACTTAGTGGAGTCTATCACAAATTGATGGAATTCATTAAAATAATAAAAAAATGTAAAATAAAATTAATTTTGACTATCCTTAAGCTGATCTAAGTCTCCCATCGACATTCACTCAATAGTCAGCCCTAGGTCAGATTCAATTAGTCACCTCGCTAACCGATCATCCAAGTGGTTCCTTATTTTGGAAGATATGAGTCACCACGCTTTCTTCCAAACTTGACCATTACAAATTGAAAGGCACCCCTTTAGTTGGATAGTCCTACTTTATTGTTGGTAGATTATTATCTTTGGATTGATAACTCTGAGTTAGCCTAAAGCCTCCATGGCTCCTACTTAGTACAGTCCATCATAAACTATGGGATTCATCAAAATAACAAAAATAATAAAAAATAAAATTAATCTTGATTATATTTGAGCTGATATAAGTCCCCTAGATGTATTGACTCAGTGGTTAGCCCTAGGTCGAATTTGATTTGTTGCCTTGCCAATCGATCTCCCCAGTGGTTCCTTATTTCGGAAGATGTGATTCCCACGCTTTCTTCTTAACTTGACCATTGCACACCAAAAGACATACCTTTGGCTGGTTAGTCCTACTATGTGTTTGGTAGACTACCTCTTTAGATTGGTAAATCTAAGTTAGGTTTAGGCCTCCATGGCCCCTACTCAACATGATCCATTACAAACCAACATGATCTATCTCAAATTCAAAATTCTAAAAAATATATGAAACAAACTCAACCATTCTCCCTCAGTGGAGTCAAAATTAATTAAAATAATTAAACAATCCAAATCATTCTATTTTCTTCTTCTCACTGAGATGTAAATCTTTCTAGTTCCTTCAGTGGATCTTGAATTCTAATCCCACAATGGATTTTAAACCTCTCATCCCCTCGTGGATGACTTAAACCTATTTCCTAGTGGAAGGTTCACATACTCTATCCCTAATGGATCCTCCTTCTCTCTCTCATATCTTTTGGTGTGCAATAGAATCCTTCTACACCTTGGGTTAGGAGTAGATCATTTCTGTCAGTGCTTGTGATCATCCGGTGTTGTTGATCATTTTGGTCAACACCAATACATGTGGTGTACCTTGTCAATCACACCCACCTATTGGGCACCCCTTGTTGACCTCATTTTAGAATGAGCTCTCAACCCCTTATTGGTTTGAAAAATTCTATATGGTCCCCTTTATCTGTGGGTGAAAAGAAATAATATAAAAATTTATCTTTTTGGGACACCATGCAGATCCGCAGATGTTCTTATTCAGGTGATTGGGTACATCATCAAGGAGAGGTGTACTATCTCGGGAGATAGAAGTCACAACCTTTAATGGACCTAATCACCTCAATAAGGACTCTAAGGACAATGAGTCTATATATGTACCAAATATTCTTCCCCTACTTTACATAGAAAAGTAAAGCATGATTTATGGTTTTGTTAAGTTCCCTATAAGGCAAGCCCTCATAGTTAATTACATCTTAAGGGACGGGATAGCTCAAGAATACTCTCGATTAAGGTAAATGATCATTATCTTCAAAGATTTTAATAGGAATAGACAATCAAACAATTAGTTCACTTTTGAAGATCAAATGGGATTGATCAAAGAGACGGAGTTATTATCGAAGCCAAAAGAAAGATAAGTAGGAGATACCCATGATCCTAGGAAACCTAGCGAGCATCTCAAACTATCCTATGATTGGGATTTACATTTTTGAAATTGATTTAATTTATTTGAGTTACATTTTTCATTAAGAATTTAGGACTTATGATTACATAATACAAGGTTATGAAAATGCTTAAGAGGTGACAAATTGTGCTTATGGCCTAGAAAGGGGAGAAGCAACCTCAGAACCTAAACCTAGGGAGCTTTGGTGAGAGCCGAAAGACAACTTAAATCTAAGGCAAAATGGGTATTTGGTTTGCCTCTATAAGAGAGAACAAATCACCTGACTGCTTGGACTTACAATCACCTGGGGGTCACTGCCAACTAACTCCTCTTATGATTTTAAATTCATGTAGGCAAGTCTTATGCTTTATGCAAGATAGTTAGGTTATTATTTATTTAGAAAGAGACTAAGTCCTTAAACTCACTCCCTAAAGAGACTAGATCATGTAAGGACATGCTTCAAATGACCTAAATCTAATGTAATTTAGATTTCATTTTATTTTTATTTTTGGACAATCATTTTGACTCAGGCTAATAGGATTCATATGCCTAATGCATGAGAAATAAAGTTATTGGCCAAAATCGAGAAGGGAGGAGGTGTGTCTCCACCATGGCTCTCAAAGGTCAAGCTAAGTTTCTCTGGCAAAGGTGGAAGCCCTCCAATCAAGAGTGAAGCAAGATGCATTTGTGCATGATGTTATAAAAGAAATAATCATCTAGCTAGGGGGTTGCTAATTCTTTTATCTTGATTTTAAACCTAAGCTTTAGGTGAGGTTATGAATTCTTTATTTTTTGTTTTGAGTTGTTAAGTTTAGTAAAAGATTTATTTTTTCTAAGAGCCTAATCTACATCCAGGCCACACATAAAGCAAGAAGAAACTAGCAAATGATGAGACTTAATGCACAAGCTAAACAAATCATCAATCAATTTATAAAGCTAATCGCAAAAGAATAAGAGGCCAAGTGCGGGTGGGCACCACCGTACAAACCCAAAAATAAATTGAGTAGATGAGCTCTACCCTTATGTAACCTGGATTACAAATGAATTAAATATAATTAAGCAATGAATTCATTGTTATGGGGTCTTCAAGCTTCATTTCTTCATTCTTCTTTTCTTCTTTCTTCTTCTTCTCTTCTTTATTCTTTGGATCCTTCATTTGGATAGTTGGAAAGTGGATGCTCCAAGGCTTTGCAAGTTACATAGGATGAGATCTTATGACCAATGTTCATTACTAATCCCATAACAATCATTCCAAAATCCTAATTGTAAAGTTTACATGAAAAGATAAAATAAATCTAGCTAACACCTGCAAATTAAAGGTTAGCTAAATAAACCACTGAATCCCAAGCATGTATATTGGACTTATCACCCCCCCACATGGGTGACTAAGTCCACCTGGCCTATTAGATTATGCTTAGGGGTATAAGCACCTGCAAAGCCAAAGCATTTATATTCTTATTTATTACAGTGCCCCTTAAGCACAATCCCCTGTAGAAAATAATGGTTAGACTAAGATCTCCTTACCATTCATTCTACGCACATACATCCTAACATCGAGTATAAAACACATATCACAAAACAAAAGCAAACATCAAATCATGCACTGCCCTAACTTAAAGCTAGAAGTGGTGACTTAGGCTAATGTGTGTGCTTTGAAGGTTTGTGTGGTATGCTTAGCTATGACTTTAAGTTAGAATTTTCTAAGTGTATAGCATGTTCAACTTAGAGGAGGGGTTTCATTTAAGTGATTTAGTTGATTTGGGTTGATTTTATTTCATGTTTTAATTATGTTCAAATGAATCCTACAATTAATTACTAAGAAGAAAGGGAAAGAGAAGAGAACTTCTCTTTCCTTTCCTAACCTAAGTAATTTCTAAAGTGGATTCACATTTTAGTTTTGTTTAGTGAATGTTTTGATTAAGTGGTTTAATTAATGTTAAGTTTAGATGAACTTGTAAACAAACCTATTAATAAAGAAAGACATTTTAAGAGTAAATAACATGAATTAAATTCACAAAACATACATCACTTCATTTCTTTCCCAACATGTATAACATGCATATGAATGAGTCCTAAGCATATCTATACACACAAATGAAAATGTTTAATCACACTTTATGATGCATGCTAAGTAATTCATTTAAGGAAATTTTGAAATTTATGATGCATGATTTTTCTTAAGTAGAAAAGGGATTTCTTATCCAATCTTCACATGCACCATGAAAGTAAGAAAGGCATAAGTACAAGCCATTGTTAAGGTGTAAGGGACAAGACCTATTTAGGGCTATTTAAAGCCTCACAACCTCGGGGTTGTCCAGACTAATCCTTAAATACAAACATGTGTACAAAAGAGATGAATGGAAAAGAAAGAATGCAAATATTTGTATTTGTTGATTCATTTTGTTTATGCAATTTATATGTGCAAGCATAGGTATTCTCTTTAAGTGATAGTATAAGAATGAATAGGATATGAAATTAGGCAATTTATATGTGCAAGCATAGGTATTCTCTTTAAGTGATAGTATAAGAATGAATAGGATATAAAATTAGGCAAGTGTTAGGTTCTTTCCAAATGAACCATACATTTTGCCAAATCTATTTAAAACTACACTAAAAGAAAAGAGAAGGAGAACCTACACTAAGCACATCCTTATATTCTCTCACATGCAAGCTTATAAGTAAAATAGAAGTAGCACACTTTCAATTTTGATAATTGATTCATATATTTTGAAAATAATTTGAATTTAATAGTGATAATAGCCACTCATATTCTTACTTTACCCAACACATGCAAAATTGACATAAAGTAAACATTTTCATTTTAAATTTGAATTTTGAAAAGTATGAATGCATGAAACCACATGACACACATATTTAACATGTTGGGGGAAAGAACTAAAGAAATAAAAGCATGTAAACACATTCACTTTAATTAAATCCTAAAGACAATCTTATGAAATAAGAAAGCTTAAAGTAAACCAAAGTTCATTTAATATGATTTTTGTTTGATTTAGAGTTTGATTTAATTTTGAAAATATGTATTGATTTTGCTATTCCTAACCCATTCCGACATGTGTTTGATATATATATATATATATATATATATATATATATATATTAATTTTTAGATGATTAGATTCATTTTATATTTTGATTAGGTTAAGGTATGAATTAAACAATTAATTAACCCTTACCTACACCACCTTAGCATAGTTAACCAAATAACTATGAGCTAATGAGATGACATAAAACCTCACAAGGAATTTAAATTTACAATTCTCCTAGGAAGAAAAGGGCCTAATGCAATTTGGCTCATGATTAATGGTTAATTAAGCAAAGGGGTCTAAGTTAAGTAATTTCAAAACACCCCTCACACATATGAGTTGAGTTTTGATTTACTTAATTGACCTTAGGCTCTTAAACACCTAAGCATCTACCCAAAGTATATTAATTAAGTTTTGGAAGGTTTTAGATTTTTTAGAAATTAATTAAGAGGGTAATTAATGAATTAACCCTTAATTAAGAGAGGATTAAGGAAAAAAAAGGGGATTTAAGGAATAGCTTAATGGAAATACCCCAAAATTATTCCCTAAGCCTTCTATTCACTGGATCTAACCTTAATCAACTCTAATAAGGTATTAAAACACTAATCAAACCCTTAATTATCTTTAATTACATTAAAGGAGTAATTAGGAAATGCATTTGCAATTCCCTTAATTAAGCCTTCAATAAATCCCAAGAAAATTAGAAAAGGCAGATGTCATCCCCCAAAACATATCCAAGGAGTTTGAGATTAATGAAAGGATTAATTAAGGAGTAATTAGAAAATTAAGATTTCCAATAAAACCTAAAATCAGAGAAAAAAATAATTTCAAATCCATTAAAATCAATTTTAGATATTCTAGATTGAATTATCTTTCAGTCAAAATTTATCTCATATTTTTCTAATTTTTATTTAGGGAGATATGAATTTTTAAATCTTAGAGGATTAATTAAAATAAATTAAAACCTTAATTAAATCCTTAACAAAAGCTTCGAACAACAACGGCTGCGCTTTACATGCATCATGAGGACCACTTAAATGTCACATCACAGCCATAAGGTGGAGAGATGTGGTTTGATACCCACCTTTTGATCAAGGATCAACATGGCCAGGAATCACCCCGTGGTTTTAAAAGGATAAAAGGATATATAAAACATGCGTTTAATCTTGTCCGTCCATCCAAAACATGCGGATGGACGGTCAGGATTATCCTTATTCTTCCCTGATGATTAATGGAGACCGTCCATGATCCAAGCCTTGATTTGAGCTTGATTAAGCTCAGATTAGATAAAATTTTGCACACACCATCATAAATTAATGGCAATCCTATCCAATGATTGAATTTTCTTGCCATGACACTTTCTTTCACAAAATACCAACACCCCTTAAATCTAGTGGTCAGAAAATGGCATACCTCACCGGTGCTCATCCCTTAGAGGAGCTTCATCTTGTTGAGATGAAATTATGGTGAGAGAATTAGCTCTTGAGGTTATGTAGATTGCTCTATGGACCAACACCTCCTCCTCTCCTTTGTGCTTTGATCGAATTGAACTCCTCCTTGCCTTGGGAACTTGAGGGAGAGCTTAGGCAAGCTAGATTTGGTCCCCTGAGGGATGGAGTGTGCAAAGGCAATTGAAGTGAATTGGAGTATAGAGGAAATTTGGAAATGAGTGAAGCTCCCCTATTTTCTCTTGAAGAAAACCAAGAATGCACGATTTCAATTCCCTCTTATAAAGCTTTGGATCACTCTCTGATGGCTCATTACACTATCTAGCACTCAATCAACAATGAGGATGTGTGAATTGAATTGAATTAAATTAGGGGGAGTATATCTCCCCCTATGGAAATCGGACGATTAAAGCTATGGCTGTTATTTTGATCCAGTTGACCATATGGAAAGGGTTGTTTGGGCTATTTGGAGTTTGCACATGGTCAGTTTGAGCCAAGGAGTGGATTAGTAACCTCCCATGTGCTTCAAATCAAGTGGAGGGAGGTTTTCAAATTGGCCAATTTGAGATATGGGGTCAGTTTTGGCCTTGGGTCCATTTGGGCTGACCCAAACCCATTGGGTTGGGTACACTACCTCCATAGGGTTCACTTGACCTATTAGGAAGGTATCAAGTTGATATGAAGAGGGCTTGACCAACTCCCCATGGATTTGACCAAAATTTGTTCTATGGCCTAAGGGTAGAATGGTCATTTAGCTAATTTTTAAATTTGGATATGTTGAGTATGTTGAGATAATTGGTTTGGCCAAGTTTCATTGGATTTGGAGTTCATTTGATATGGTTTGGCTCATGTTGACCCATTTAGGTCAAAATGGGTCAAGTTGACCAATTGGTCAAGTTGGGTCAAACCAAGGGTTGGGTGAAGTTCATGTGACCATTTGAAATATTTTGGTGGCTTTAGATTGATTCAATTTGGTTTAGTTTTGAATTTGGCTAATATGATTCATTTAGGTCAAATGGGTTAAGTTGACCTATTTGACCCATTTGACCTATTTGAGCAAGGTCAAGGGTAGGTTTAGTTTTGGTTAGTCATATGAAGTGGATTGGTATCTTTATTTCCAATCAATTTTGGTTAAGTTTGAATTTGGCTCAACATGATCCATTTAGGTCAAGTTGGGTTCAAGGTCAATTGGACCAGGTTAGGTCTAATTGGCTAATTGAGGCTTTGGTCAAGTTCAACAAATGATTTGGAATGAACTTGACCCATTGGTTTTAATCAATTTGGCTTAGATCAAGTTTTGACACATTTTAACTTTTTAAGTCAAGTTGTGTCAAGTTGGGTCAAGGAGCCAATTGGGATAAGTTAGGCTAAAATATTGACTTGGTCACGTTCAAACATAGTTCATGAATAAACTTAGAATCAATGGTTTCAATCAATTTGGCCTATGGTGGATTTTTGCTATGTTAGGTATCATTTTGGCTAAGTGTTGACTTGGTCAACCCTTAGGTTTGACTTTGTTTGACCTAATTTGATTGATTGATCATCCCATGATGATTTTTGATCATGATGAGAGGCATATGTGAGTTTGATTCAATCCAATTTGGTTAGGATTAGAAATTGGCTCATAAGGGTACTTTAGGTCACTTTGGGTCAAGTGAGCCTAAGTGGGTCAAATGGCTTGGTCAAAGCTTGATTTGAGTTTGATTGAACTTGTATATGGACTTATGATTGAAATATAAATCCATTTGCAAGTGGTTTGAAGCCAAATGGGTTTTGATTCATTTGACAATTTCATATTCAAAGGGAGAACATGAAAGGATTTGGGGTTTGATTTTTGAATTGGATTTTGATTTAATGATTGAAGTTTGTATTTATATATGGATTCATGATTGTAGGGTTGATTGAATCATGAAGAAAAATCAAGAGTTTGGCTTGATTTGAAGTTGATTTGGCTAAGCTTAAGATTTTGACTTGAAAGGCTTTGGTTAGATTTTGAGTGGATTTTAGTTTGATTTTTGGAATTGGTTTTGATTGTTTGAATTTATATTTAATTTTTATGCGTGAATATAAATGAGAATATAAATGAATCATGAGAAAATTTCAAGGATTTGAAGTGATTTGATCATGATTTAGGCTAAGTCCATTAAAAGGGAGATTTTTTGGAGTTTGAAGCTTGAATTCTAGAATTAGATTGATTGATTTATATTTATATTTCATTTATATATGTGAATATAAATGAGAATATAAATGAGTTATGAGAAAATCTCATGAATCTAAATTAATTTGAATATGATTTAGGCTAAGTCCTTAAAAGGGAAATTAAGGACTTAAGAAGGATTTTAAATTTGGACTTAGGAATTTCATTCATAGGTTTCAATCATGGATTTCAATCACATAGAGTTGATGGGAGTTTGGAGAAAATAAAATAATATTGATTTGAGTTTGACTTGAAGGAAGGAAGGTGAGGAATGGTTCAAGCTAAGGGTAGGCAAATTTTCCTAACACCCCTAAGGCATGACCTATTCCTATGGCTAACTCTTCTAAGTCTCTAGGGTTAGGTTGAGTGTCCACCCAATCACTAGATGTGTCTTAAGACTAAGGAACTCTTAAGGTCTAAGAGGAGCCCCATGTCTAAGATGGAAGGGTTGAGAGCTTATTCTAAAAATGAGGTCAACAAAGGGTGCCAAATAAATGTGGTGTGACGAAGGAACATGCGATGGTGTTGATCAAAATGATCAACAACATAAAGATCATAACCAAAACAATCTATCCCTAACCCAAGGTGTAGAAAGAATTCAGATCTTAGTGCAATGTGGCTCTACTTATATCCAAGACATAAGATAGAGAGAAGAATCCACTAAGGTATAAAGTGTGAACCTTCTAATGGGGAAGCAGGTTCAAGTCATCCACAAGGTGATGAGAGGTTTGATTTGATTTGAGTCTCACTGATGAGAAATTTCCAGTGGGGAAAAGGGTTGAATTTGTTTCAATTTTGTTAGGTTTGAATTTTGTTTTTTGAGATGAACCATGTTGGTTTGTGATAGATTGCACTGAGTAGGAGCCATGGAGGCCAAGACCTAACTCAAATTTACCTATCCAAAGGGGTAGTCTACTAAACATGTAGCAGGACTAGTCAACCAAAGGAATGCCTTTGATGCTAGTAGAAGAAAGCATCTTACATCATCCTCCAAAGTAGGTTGGGGTAATCTAAGGGAATGATTGAACCCAACCTAGGGCAATCTATTGAGTGAATGTCGTTGGGGGGATTAGATCAGCTCCAAGGTAGTCAAGATTAATTTCATTTTTTTTAGATTTGTTTATTTTGATTATGATGGACCTCATAGGTTTGCAATGAACTGTAATGAGTAGGAGCCATAGAGGCCAAGACCTAACTCAGATTTACTAACCCAAAGGGAGTAGTCTACCAACAAATAGTAGGACTATCCAACCAAAGGGGTTCCATTCCATTTGTAATGGCCAAGTCTTAAGAAGAAAGCGTGGTGACTCACATCTTCTAGAAACAAGGAACCACTGGGGTAATCAGCCACTTTGGGCAATAAATTGAACCCGACCTAGAGCTGACTATTGAGTGAATGCCGCTAGGGGACTTAGATTGACTCAAAGATAGTCAAGATTAATTACATTTTTTGATTTATTTATTTTAATGGATTTTGTCAGTTTGTGATGGATCACACTAAGGAGGAGCTTATATCAGCTTAGACCTATCTCAGATTTATTGAACCAAAGGGAGTAGCTTCCCAGCTGATAGGAGAACTATCCGACCAAAGGAGTGCCTTTTAGTTTACAATGATCAATTCAAGGGAAGAAAACTCGGGGACACACATCTTCCACTATAAAAGACCACTAGAGTGATCGATTATTTTGAGCAATAAATCAAACTGACTAAGGCTACTATCGGTTTAGATAATCATGCAGAAAAGATACATCATAGTCTTACATCTTTCAAAGTGGAATGGATCGGGTAACACACTTATGGAAAATAAATTGAACCTAAGCAAAGGACTACAGTGAGTGCACCCAGGACTTATCTCAACTCAAGGGAGTTCTGCTGACACTACCTTAAAGATAGGATGTCTACTTGGAAAAATGGGCCCTTTGGGGGCTTGAATTCCTAATTCACAAGCAAATTACTTTTGTTTGTTTTATTTATTTTAGTTTGTTTATCATGGACCCTGTTAGTTAGCGAGGGATCAAACTATGAAGAAGCTTATATTAGCCTAGACCTATCTCAGATTTAGTGAACCAAGGGAAAATATGTGCATCCACTGAACAAATTCTCCAACCAGAGGGGTGGTTATTAGGAAAGGGGAATGTCCAATCCATAAGTAACCTGGGTAGTGTTTAAATGAGGGTCAAAGGATGTGATCCAAATAGAGTGCCCACAGGGGATGGGGCTGCTAAGGGCTTAATCCAAAACCTTGGAGAAAATGACATGGCTAGTCATATATCCAATAGGTATTCAGTGTCCAACTCAAGGAGAAAGCATAGGGACTCATATGTGCCAAGACTGTATCCACCAAGTGAGTCACTGTCGCATAGTGAATATCAACCAACCTAAGGTGCCCGTCGTTTGCAACAATCAACCTAACAAGAAAGCTTAAGGACTCACATCCTCCTATAGCATAACTGATTGCTGGGATAGTCTGTCTTTGGCTCGATAGGTGTTATCCCACCTAGGTGACTACTGAGTGAATGCCACTGAGGACTTATATCAACTCAAATGTAGTCAAGAAGAAAGGAGCCTCTGGAGGACTTATCCTAAACCTCAAATATACTCGACCTAGTTAGTGCATGATGGCTAGTTCAAGAAGAAAGCACGGGGACTCACATCTTCTTAAATAGAGTTGACATGAGGTAGCTTACTGGCTGGGTAGTGAAGACTACCATGCTAATAAGGCGCTCATTGGTTTACGATTATCAAATTAGGAAGAAAGTACAGGGACTCACATCCTCCAAAAAAGTGACCACTGGGGTGACATACTAGCGAGGCATGTAAACCTAACCTAGAATAGCTAATGAATGAGTGTTACAGGGGGCTTGCTCCTACATCAAAATAGCTCAAGATGAAAGATTTGTGCTTATTTTTGTGCATGTGTCAAAAGGAATAGGATGCCTCTAAGGGACTCTTACACCTACCTTAAACACACAAGGGGTTTTGATGAAGTGGTGCCAGATGGCAAAAAGAATTCCCACTAAGAAAGGATGCCACTTGGGTTCTCTCACACCTAACTTAGTTGTGCTAATTGAAATAGGATGCCTCTCGAGTTATCTTACACCTATTCTAATAGAATCAGAGATTGTGTCTATGTTGTGAAAGAGGGATAGGATGCACTGGGGACTCTTACACCTACCCTAGACACGTCATAGTGGATTAACAAGATAAGCAAATAATGCTTTGAAAGAAGAGAAGATTTGATGAATGGAATCATTTTTTGTTCTTCATGATTTGTTTAATGGGTAATATTTCCTTAGGTTAGAGCTCATTATTTGGAAGCATCGGGTGTTCCCCTTTACAATCAATAAGTAGATAAGATCCTCCTTGGTAGGCCTTCTCTATGACATAGGGGCCTTCTTAAGTGGGTTCAAACTTACCTCCCATCTTTCAACGAGCAACAATTGGTCTCCTTAGGGCTAACACAAGCTCTCCTACTTGAAAAGACCTAAGGCAGACCAGCTTGTTGTGAGTTTGAATCATTTTGGCCTTATATGACTCAAGATTTTGGCATGCCCGTAGGAGACTCTCCTCCAAAGCTTCGAGTTCTTCTAACCATAACTTTGCATTTTTCTATGTAGTGATCTTGCTACCCAATGATATCCTTAGTGATCGAAGTTAAACTTTTAAAGGTAGAATGACTTCAGACCCATACACTAAGGAAAATGGGGTAGACTGAGTTGGAGTTTGGTATGTGGTGTAGTAAGCTCATAATGCTTCAACCAATTGCTCATTCTATTATTATTTGTTGTCATCAAAAGTATTCTTTAGAATCTGGATGAGTGTTTTATTGAATGCTTCTGCTAAGTCATTTGCTATGGGGTAGTAGATGATGGAATATCTCAATCTATACCACATCTTTTGGCAAAGCTGTTGATCTTCATGCTTTTGAATGCAATACCATTATCGCATATAATTCATTAAGGCACCCCGAACCTATATACGATATGGTTCTTGAAAAATTGAAGCACATGCTGAGTTGTGACCTCTCTGAGTGGAATGGCTTCTGCCCACTTGGAAAAGTAGTCGGTGGCAGCTAAGATTGAGGATTGATCAGACCCACAATGTCGGTACCCCAATACTCAAATGACCATGAAGCCAATGCAAGGTGTAGAATGTTGGGTGATTGGTGGAGGACTACACCGTGCACCTGACACTGATGGCATCTCTTAGCTACATCCATGCAATCTATAATCATCGAAGGCCAGTAGTATCCAAGTCACTTGATCTTCATCTTCATCTTAGAATTGGATTGATGTGCTCCACATTGACTTGAATGTACCTTGGTTATAATACCATGGGCTTCGTGTTTGTCTAAATAACGTAACCACATCTGGTCTAAAGACCATCAATATAAGGTTCCATCAATAAGAGCATAGGAGAGAGCTCTCTATTTCACCTGATGGGCTTGTGACTTTTCTTGAGGTAATTTACCGGTGTTCAAGTAATCTATGAATGGTTGCCTCCAATCTAGCTCCTTGTCCATTTTGGCAATGACAACCTCCCTTTCAAGAGAAAGTCTCTTGATGAGTTCAGCATCAATAAGGGATAAACTTGTCTATTTTGGACCCTTACTAAAATGGACTCATCTCCCGGGCATGCTAATTCTTTGGCAAGTTTGGCCAAAGAATCTACTACTGCATTCTCTGCTCAGGGAACCTTGTAGATGGTGACTTCGAGAATTTGGGCCAATAGCTTCATGGTATATTATAGTAATGATGAAGCTTGGTTTGAGAACCTGGTAAGACCCATTAATCTGGTTGATGACCAATTGTGAATCCCCAAAGATGTTGATGCTCTTGACACTGATAGTGATGGTTAACTCCAGACCGACAATCAAAGCCTCATACTTGGCTTTATTTTTGATGCAGGGGTTGGAAAGGTAATTTGAGAATCTCATCACATCACAGTCTAGAGTTAGAAGAACTATTCATACCCCTGCCTTTCCTAGGAGAATAGATCATGGTGCTTCCCCTTTGTGATAAGAAGCTACACCATCAAAATACATCTCCCATCGGTAGTTGCCAGTCTCCCCTAAGTTCATGATTTGTTCATCAGAGAGATCGCCACTAAGCAGAGAATCAGTAGGCATTGGGTGTGCTGCTAAGAAATCTGCTAGTGCCTATCCTTTTAACGTATGGAGGGGTATGAATGTGATATAAAATTGCAAGGGAATCATGGACCAGTGTGCCAAACGTCCGGATAGCATTGTGTCATGAGGTATTGCAATGGATTTTTTTGGAGATCAAGTTCACCTTATGAGAAAATATATAGTGTGCAAAGATCAAAGCTAGGCAATGTTTCTTAATAAGTGGATAGTTCACTTTGTAGGAATCAGACGATGGCTGAGGTAGTAGAGAGAGCTCACCTTCCCTTCATCATTGGCTTGGGCCAATAGAGCGTCGAGAGAGTCATCCAATGCAATAGTGTAGAGGATGAGTGGCTTAACCGAGATAGGGGTTGCTAGAACTGGTGGCTTCACCAAATACTACTTGATGTCTTTGAAGGCATGCTAACACTCATCATCCCACTTGAACTTGACATACTTTTTGATAAGTGCTAAAAATGGCTTGCATCTCCCTGATAGGTTGGAGATAAATCATCTTAGATATGCCAGCCATCTTTGAAAGGATCTGAGTTGAGTTAAACTCTTAGGAGGTGGCATTTCTAAGATAGCTTTGATCTTTTCTAGATCTATTTCTATTCCCCAATGTCAAACAATAAACCCAAGGAATTTCTGAAGCTACTCGAATGCACACTTCAGGGGATTCATTTTGAGGTTATATTATCTTAATCATTCAAAACTACTCTCAAGTCAAGAGAGGCGGTCTTCATTTTCTCACTTTGACTACTAGATCATCAACATATCACTTAACCTAATGATGGATGAGTTCATTGAAGATCGAGTCATGGCCCATTGGTATGAACATTTTAAGGCGAAAGCCATGACCCTATAATAGAAGATTCCGGGGTTTGGAAAGTAGTGATTCTTTCATCTTCAGGAGACATCTTGATTTGGTTATAGCCAGATGACCCATTCATGAAAGAAAATACTGCATGAGATGAGGAGATGTCCACCATTAATTCTAGTATAGGAAGAGGAAAATCATCCTTAGGACATGCCTTGTTTAAGTCCCTAAAATTAATGCATATGTGAATTTGTCCATTCTTCTTCTTAACTGGGATGACACTAGCTAACCAGCTAGGATATTTTTCTTCCTTAATGAAACCAGCATTGATCAATTTCTTGGCTTCAGAAATGACCTATTGTTCAATTTCTAATCGCATGCGTCTAGGAGCTTGCTTGATAGGGGTAGCGTTAGAATCTAATGCTAGTTTGTGAACTATTATGTCAGGAGATAATACATGCATCTCTTCATAACTCCATGTGAAGTAGTCTTTAAACTCAGCCAATAGCCTAACTAAGTTATTAGTTTCTTCTTCATTTTAATAATGATGTATGTTGGGCATGGATTTTCTTCTATCCTGAGGTTGATTTTTTTAAGCTTGTCAATTGTTGAATGTATCTCCTCTTTAATTTTTGGCTGTGCCTCTTTGATTTGGAGATCATCTAGATCATCTAAAGTTTCTAAACACACATTCTCATAAGAGTTGAGGTTGTGTGAGAAGAACCTATCAGACTCCAAATGATTGGTAGCAACTAAGCAGTAATCTTCATCATTGATTAGACCCATTGAACCGAATCCTAGTCTTGCTCTTAATTGTGCTTCTCTGCCTGTATTATTCCATAGCTTTTCAAAGTACTCTGACTTGTGCTTGGAACATGTATGAGGTACTAAACCTTCCTGTATAAGATTATGAACACAAGGTGAGTAAAAGTCAAATGGTAATTCCATTAATTCTTTAAATGGATCCTCCTCAAGTTCAACATCAACTTCAAGACTTGAGGATGATGATCCCAAAAAGAACCTCTTCTGCTTCATGTCATTGGAAGACTTAGGGACTTCCTTAACTACCAAACCTTCAACTTTCTCAGATGTAAGTGAGGTTAGAGCTAAGGTTCCCAACTATTGCCTAATAGTTTCACACAAACCTAATTTGAATACTTTGCTTTATCTGGAGGTCTAGTCTTCATCTCTATTTGGATCGAAAGTCACCTCCAATGGAACCCACTGAGATGGTTGGCTGGTATACTAATCACATTATTCTCATCCTCCAAGCTAGATTCCAAGTCTATGTGAATAGTAAGGGTACTCCTATGAACTAGAACATGACCTTTGTTGGTTGATGGCCAACTAGGGGCTCTTCCACCTCTAAAATTGCCTCTATTTCTACCTTTGCCTCTACCTGGTGGAGGTTGAGCCATCTACCCACATGTCCATGTGATGGAATGAACTGTGGGTAGAATGTAATATGCAGATCTATTTCTTCCTCAATTCCCCTTTCCTGTTCACTTGGATTTCCATTTTTATTTTCCTTTTCTTTTATATTATCTTTTTCTTCATTTTCTTTTTATTTTGATTTTGAGTTTGAATTTTGTCCAAGTTCATGAGAAAGGGTGTTTTGAGAAAGATAATAATAGGTCACATCCTCATAAATCTCAACCTCTCTAACTAAAAATGGCTTTTCATCTCCATTGACACGATATTCAATCTCATCTTTTTTGAACTTGATAAATTGATGGAGAGAGGATGGAATGATATATTCTGATATATCCAAGGCCTACCGAGCAAAGTAGTGAATGAAGTATTCAAATCAATGATGTAAAACTTGGCTTCAGTCTTCTAATCACCTATCTCCAAAGGTAACATTATATAAACTAAAGCCCGTTCACCTTGTTCATTAGATCCTCTCAACATCATCCAATCTCCTCGGAGTGTAGAGATGTTGATCCTCAAATAGGCAAGGGTCATTAGACTCATAATGTTCACCAATGCACCTGGATCCATGAGAACTCTAGAAAGTTTGAACCTGTCTATGTCTACTATGATGTAGAGGGGACGGTTGTGCTCCAAGTGCCCCAAAAGAAGGTCTTCATCTGTGAAGGTGATCCCCTGAGCTTCTTTTATGTAATGTGCCTCCTCACCTATAGCAGTCAGCTGAGCTAAGCATATTATAGGGTCAAGGAAAGCCTTGATTAGTGATTCCCTCATCTCTATAAGACAAGGGCATTATATATGCTTAGCTTAGATGGAAACTTTCTTAGATGAGAAAGGACATTATAGTCCACCTTGGGGGTCATTAAGTGATTTAGTTGATTTGGGTTGATTTTATTTCATTTTTAATTAGGTTCAAATGAATCCTATAATTACTAAGTTATAAGAGAGGAAATAGAGAGAACTTCTCTTTCCCCTAATCTAATAAATTTCTAAAGTGGATTCACATTTTAGTTTTGTTTAGTGAATGTTTTGATTAAGTGTTTTAATTAATCATAAGTTTATATGAACTCTAAATAATCCAATTCAAAAAGAAAGGCATTATAAGATTAAATAAAATGAACTAAATTCATACAACATACATCCCTTCATTTCTTTATCAACATGTATAACATGCATATGAATGAGTCCTAAGCATATCTATACACAAAAATGAGAATGTTTCATCACACTTTATGATGCATGCTAAGCAATTCATTTAAGAAAATTTGGAATTTTATGATGCATGATTTTTCTTATGTAGAAAAGGGATTTCTTATCCAATCTTCACATGCACACATGAAAGTAAGAAAGGCATAAGTGAGTACAGCACCATTGTTAACCAGAGGTGTAAGGTACAAGACCTACTTAGGGACACTTAAAGCCTCACAACCTCGGGGTTGTCCAGACTAATATACCACTTTCTTTAAATACAAACATGTGTACAAAAGAGATGAATGGAAAAAAAAGAATGCAAAAATTTGTATTTGTTGATTCATTTTGTTTATAAATTTATATATGCAAGCATAGGTATTCTCCTTAAGTGATAGTATAGGAATGAATAGGATATGGAATTATGCAAGTGTTAGGTTCTTTTAAATGAGCCATACATTTTGCCAAATCCTATTAAAAACTACACTATAAGAAAAGAGAAGGAGAACTTACACTGAGCACATCCTTATATTCTCCCACATGCAAGCTTATAATTAAAATATAAGTAGCACACTTGCACTTTTGATAATTGATTCATATACTTTGAAAATAATTTGAATTTAATAGTGATAATAGCCACTCATATTCTTACTTTATCCAATACATGCAAATTTGACATAAAGTAAACATTTTCATTTTAAATTTGAATTTTGAAAAGTATGAATGCATGAAACCACATGAGACACATATTTAACATGTTGGGGAAAGAACTAAAACAATGAAAGCATGTAAACACATTCACTTTAATTAAATCCTGAAGACAATCTTATGAAATAAGAAAGCTTAAAATAAACCAAAGTTCATTTAATATGATTTTTGTTTGATTTAGAGTTTGATTTAATTTTAAAAATATGGATTGAGTTTGTTGTTCCTAACCCATTCCCACATGTGTTTGATATTTTTGTTAAATTTTTAGATGAGTAGATTCATTTTAGATTTTGATTAGGTTAAGGTATGAATTAAACAAGTTAATTAACCCTTACCTACACCACCTTAGCATAGTTAACCAAATAATTATGAGCCAATGAAATGACATAAAATATCACAAGGAATTTAAAATTTCAATGCTCTTAGGAAGAAAAGGGCCTAATGCAATTTGGCTCAGATTAATGGTTAATTAAGCAAAGGGGTTTAACTTAAGTAATTTCAAAACACCCCTCACACATATGAGTTGAGTTTTGATTTTCTTAGTTAATCTTAGGCTCTTGAACACCTAAGCATCTTCCCAAAGTGGATTAATTAAGGTTTGGAAGGTTTTAGAATTTTTAGAAATTAATTAAAAGAGTAATTAATGAATTAACCCTTAAGTAAGAGAGGATTAAGGAAAGAAAATTTAGGGAATAGCTTAGGGGAAATACCCCAAAATTATTCCTTAAGCTTCCTATTCACTCGATCTAACCTTAAGCAACTCAAATAAGGGATCAAAACACTAATAAAACCCTTAATTATCTTAATTACATTAAGGGAGTGTTGACCTCATTTTTAGAATGAGCTCTCAGCCCCTCCATCTTAGACATAGGACTTCTCTTAGACTTTAAGAGTTCCTTAGTCTTAAGACACACCTAGTGATTATGTGGACACTCCCCTATCCCTAGAAGACTTAGAAGAGATAATCCATTGGAATAGATTATGTCTTAGAGGTATTAGGAAAATTTCCTACCCTTTAGCTTAAACCATTCCTCACTTTCCTTCTTTCAAGTCAAACTCTAATCAATTATGTTTGATTTTCTCCAAATTTAAATCAATTTCATGATTCAATTCCATGATTGAAACCCATGATTGAAATCTATGATTGAAACCCATAACCAAAATCCATCAAAAATTCCTAAGTTCAAATTTCTTAAGTCTTAACCCTTTCTTAAGGACTTAGCCAAAATTATGATCAAAACCCATTCAAATATTTCAGAATATCTCATGATCCATTTATATTATCATTTATATTCACATTTAAAAATGAAATATAAATTCAAGCCCATCAAATCAAATTCAAAATTCGAAATCAATTCATGAAAATTTTCTTAAGTCCCTTTAATCTTCCATTAAAGGACTTAGCCAAAATCAACTCTAAACCTTGATCAAATCAATTCAAATCCTTGGAATTTTCTCAAAATTATTTATATTCATATTTATATTTTCATATATAAATGAAATATAAATATAAATCAATCCAATCAAAGGTAAAATCAAATTATAAATTTAAAATCCTTGAAATCCCCTTAAATCCTTTAATTTTCCATTAATGGATTTAACCTAAACTTTGGGCAAACCATTTGAAACTCATGGATTTTCTCAAAACTTATTTGTATTCTCATTTATATTCTCATATATAAATGAAATATAAATATAAATCAATCAAATCCAATTCAAAAATTAAATTTCAAATTAAAATTCTCTTAAATCCTTTAATTCACTTTAATGGATTTCAAATCATGATTAAACCACCTCAAACCCTTGAAAGTTTCTGATCCATTTATATTCTATATTCACATATATAAATGAAATATAAATTCAAGCAATCAAAACCAATTCCAAAAAATCAAACTCAAATCAACTCAAAATCAAATCTAAGCCTTTCAAGTCAAAATCTTGAACTTAGCCAGATCAATTCCAAATCAAGCTAAACTCTTGATTTTTTCTCATGGTTCAATCAATCCTACAATCATGAGCTCATATATAAATCCAAACCTCAATCAAACAATCAAAACCCAATTCAAAAATCAAACCCAAGAACCCTTCATATTCTTCCTTTGAATATGAAATTTTCAAATGGATCAAAACCCATTTGACTTCAAACCACTTGTAAATGGATTTATATTTCAATCATAAGTCCATATACAAGAGAAATCAACTTCAAATCAAGCTTTGAAGAACCCATTTTACCCACTTAGGCTCACTTAACTCAAAGTGACCTAAAGTACCCTTATGAGCCAACTTTTGATCCTAACCAAATTGGATTGAACCAAATTCATATATCCCTCTCATCATGATCAACAATCATCATGGGATGATCAATCAATCAATTGGGTCAAGCAAGTCAAACCTAAGGGTTGACCAAATCAACACTTAACCTAAAATGAAACCATAGCCAAAATCCATTGATTGAAACCATTGATCCAAGTTCACTCATGACCTATGTTTGAACTTGACCAAGCCAACATTTGAGCCTAACCTAGTCCACTTGACTCAGTTGACCCATTTTGACCTAAAGGGCCAAAATGTGTTAAAACTTGATCTAGCTTGAAACCAATGGGTCAAGTCCATTCCAAATCACTTATGGAACTTGACCAAAGCCTCAATTGGCCAACTAGACCCAACCTAGCCCAATTGACTTAGACCCAACATGACCTAAAGGGGTCATGTTGAGCCAAAATTGAACCTAACCCAAATTGATTGGAAATAAAGATACCAATCCACTCCATATGACTAACCTAACCTAAACCCCTTGACCTCAAATAGGTCAAATGGGTCAAATAGGTCAACTTGAACCTAAATGAAATCATATGAGCCAAAACCAAATATATACCAAATTGAAACAAACCAAAGTCACCAAAATATTTCAAATGGTCATGTGAACTTTTACCTTGGTTTGACCAATTTGACCTATTGGTCAACTTTATTGACCCATTTTGACCTAAATGTCAACATGAAACCCTATCAAATTTAAATCCAATGAAACTTGGCCAAACCTATTTTACATACTATCCAAATTGAAAAAATAGCAAAATGATCATTTTACCCTAGGTCATAGAACAAATTTTGGCTACATGTAGGTCATGCACTCTTCACAATAACTTGAGGCTTTCCTAAAAGCTTAAGGAGACTTAGTGATGAGTGGTGCACTCAACCTAATGTTTTTTGGTCAGCCCATTTGGCCCATAGACTAAACCCGATGACATAGCTTGAAATTGAGTTTTCAAATTCCCTCCTAAGCTTAAATTCAACACAGGTTGGCATTCCACTAAAGGGATTAAATCAACCATGTGCACACTCAAAACCATCAAAACAACCTCTGTCAATTGATTGGATCAAAAGCAAACCATCTGATTACCATATGAGGAGATATACTCCCCCAACTTCAATGAAATTCACTTCACTCATTATTGATTGGAGCCTAGGAGCCCCAGAGCAACCAACTCAGAGCCTTCCTAAGCTTCTTAGATAGGATTTGAATTTTTTAATTCTCGGTTTGCATAGTGCAAATAGGGGAGATTAGTCCATTAACCAACTTCCTTTATACTTGATCTTAATCAAATTCTTCTTGCACTCTCTATCAGAGGGTCAAGTCAAACTTGACCAAGCTCTGATTGAAGTTCCCATAGTAAGGAAGAGCTCAATTGGATCAAAGCTGAAGCCCAAGTGGTGTTACCCATTGATCCACAAAAAGGAATTTCAACAGGCTTCGTCTCACTACGAAGCTACCTCTCGAGTGTTGGTGATCATCTTTACTGAGGTATGTAATTTTTTGACCACTTAGCTTGATAGGTGTTGGTCCTTTGTGAAAGAAATGTTCATTGCATGATAAATCAACCATTGGATAGGATGGTAATTATGCTTAGATAGTGTGGGTTGATTTTTGTATGATTCCATGCTAGATCGGGCTTGGATCTCCCCTTAGATCATGGACGGTCTCCATTGATCCTCAAGGAAGAACTTGGCTCATCTCAACCGTCCATCCACGCATTTTAGATGGATGACAGAGATTATTTATCACATTTTAGAAATCCATTCTCCTTTTAAAATTACGGGTGAATCTTTAGCCGTCCGATCTTTGATCGAACAACCAAGGATATTAGCATGTGCATGGCCTCGCCATTTGGGATGTGACATTTAAGTCACACCCTCACAACGTGATGCATGTAAAGCGTGCTAACCATCGCCACCACGCGTCGCTCCATGAGCTGAATATTAAGCAGGGATTAGTTAAGGGTATTAATTATTTCTTAATTAATTCAAAAAACCTCTAATATTCATAACTCTTCATAGAAAAATTAGAAAAATAAAAGGAAAATGCTATAGAAAGATAATTTCATCTAGAATATTTAAAAAATGGTTTTAATGGATTTTGAATTATCCTTTTCTCTAAATTTGGGTTTCTTTGGGAATTTTAATTAGCTAATTATCCTTTAATTAGTTCATCAATTAATCTCAAACATCTAGGGTTCATTTTAGGGGATGACCTCTGCCTCCCTAATTTTATTGAGATTTATTGAGGGCTCAATTGGGAAATTTCTATTTCATTCTCTAATTACCCTTTCATGTATTTAAGGGTAATTAAGGTGTGATTAGTGAATTATAGTATGATTAAGTTTGATTAAGGCCATATCCAGTGAGTAGGGATTTTATGGAATAATTTTGGGGCATTTCCCCTAAGCTATTCCATAAACCCCCTTTTGTCTCCTTAATCCCCCTCTAAATTACGGGTTAACTCATTAATTATCCCTTTAATCAATTTTCAAAAATTCTAAAAAGTTCTAGAACTTAATTAATCTATCTTGGGTAGATGCTTAGGTGTTTAATAGCCTAATTCTAATTAAGTAAATTAAAACCCCTTTTATAAGTATGAAAGGGTGTTTTGAAATTACTTAAGCTAAACCCCTTAGCTTAATTAACTTCTAATTATGAGCCAAATTGCATTAGGCCTTTTCATTATTAGGTGAATTATAAATTTAAATTTCTTATGATTTTATGTCATCTCATTGGCTCATAATTACTTAGTTAATTTTGCTAAGGTGGTGTAGGTAAGGGTTAATTAAGCCACTTAATTCATATCTTAACCTAATCAATGCTTAAAATAGATTTAATTATTTGAAAATTAAACAAAACTACAAAACTCATGTGGGAATGGGTTATGAACAACAAACTCATCTCACCTTCTCAAAATTAAATTGAAATTTAAACCAAACAAAATTCATTTTGAAATTCACTTTGATTTTTTCTAAATTTTCTTATTCTTTAAGAATGTCTTTAGGATTTAAGTAAAGTGAGTTTATTTACATGCTTTCAAATCTGAAAGTATGCTACTTACTTTAATTATAAGCTTCATGTAAAATAAAAAGGTATATAGTATATTTCCTTTCTTTCATGTTGGTATAGTTTTGAATAGGAATTTTGGTGAGACATAAGGTTCATTTGAAAGGGACCTAATGCTCACCTAATTTCATGTCCTATTCATCCCTATGCTATCACTTAAGAAAGTTTACCTATAATTGCATGCATGAATTGCATAAATAAAACTGAATCCATTAAGTAACTTTTGCATATTCCTTTCATTTCATTTCTTTTATATACATGTTTGTACTTAAGGAAAGTTGTACATTTGTCTGGACAACCCCAAGGTTGTGAGACTTTAAGTAACCCTAAGTAGGTCTTGTACCTTAATCCTAGTTAAAAATGTTGTTGTACTCACTTATGCCTTTTTTACTTTCATGTATGTATGTGAAATTTTGGATAAGGAAAACCTTTTCTACTTAAGAAAAATCATGCATATTCAACTTCTAAATTTTCTTAAATGGATTACTTAGCATGCATCATAAAGTGTGTTAACTACTCTCATTTTCATGGATAGATATGCTTAGGGTCCATCCATATGCATGTTATATATGTTGGGAAAGAAATGAAGTAATGTCTGTTATGTGAATTTTGATTCATTTTATTTAATCTTAAAATGCCTTTCTTTTTGAATAGGTTTGTTTAGGGTTTATCTAAACTTAGGATTAATTAAAAAAATGTAATCAAAACATTCACCTAAATGAAACTAAAACATGAACCTACTTTAGAAAATTACTTAAGGTTAGGGAAGGAAAGAGAAGTTCTCTTCTCTTTTCTTCTCTTCATAACTTAGTAATTAATTGTAGGTTTCACTTAAACCAAATTAAAACATGAAATAAAACCAACCCAAAGTACTTAAACAACTTAAATGACCCCCTCTCTAAGTTGGACATGTTCTTCACACTTAGAAAATTTGAACCTAAAGTCCTAAACTAAGCATACCACACAAACCTTTAAAGCACACACATTAGCCTAAGTCACCACTTCTAGCCTTAGGTTAGACGAGCATGGTTTGATGTTATGTTTTGTTTTGTTTTGTGATATATGTTTTAGATTGGATGTTAGGTTGTATGCTCATAGAATGAATGGTAGGACGTGCTTAGTCTAACTATTCTTTTCTATGGGATTGTGCTTAAGGGTTGCTATCATAAATAAAAATATAAATGCTTCTTGCTTGCAGGTGCTTATACCCCTAAGCATAATCCATAGGCCAAGTTGAATTAGTCACCCATGTGTGGGGTGATAAGTCCAATATACATGCTTGGGATTTGTGTGGTGTGATTTAACTAACCTTTATTTTTGCAGGTGTTAGTTAAATTTCTACTTTTCATGTACAAATTAGTATAATTAAAATTTTGGAATAATTTGTTATGGGGATTAGGATGAGCATTGATCATAAGATTCCATCTTATGCACCATGTGAAGTCTTGATGCATCTACCTTCGAACCATCCAAAGGAGGAACCGAAAGATCAAAAGAAGAAAGAAGAAGAGGAAAGAAAGAAGAATAAAGCTTGAAGACCCCCATAACAATGAATTCCTTTGCTTAAATTGTAATTTAATTCATTTGTAATCTGAGTTGTATAAGGGTAGAGCTTGACTATCTACATTTGATATTTTTGGGTTTGTGCGGTGGTGCTTGACCATTAATGACCACTTATTCTTTTTGCGATTAGCTTTATAAATTGTTTGATGATTTGTTTAGCATTTTCATTAAGTGGCATGATTTTCCTAGTTTCTTCCTTATTTTATGTATGGCCTCGATGTGGATTAGGCTCCTTAGGGAGAAATAAATCTTTTACCAAACTTAACAATTCAAATTAAAATTAAATAACTCATAACCTCACCTAAAGCTTAGGATTAAAATCAAGGTAAAAGAATAGCAACCCCTTAGTTGGATGAGTATTTTATTATAATATCATACATAAATGCATCTTATTTCACTCTTGATTGGAGGGCTTCCACCTTTGCCAAGAACCTGGCTTGACCTTTGAGGGCTATGGTGGAAACTCACCTCCTACCTTCTCGTTGATTTTTGTTAATAATCTAATTTCTCATGCATTAGTCATAAAAGCCCTATTTGCTTGAGTAAAAAATGATTGTCCAAAAATAAAGATAAAATGAAATATGAATTGCATTAGATTTAGGTCATTTGAAGCATGTCCCTTTACATGATCTAGTATCTTTAGAGAGTGAGTTTAAGGACTTAATCTCTTTCTAAATAATAACAGCTCAGCTATCTTGCATAAGCATAAAGACTTGTCTACATGTATTTAAAATCATAGGAGGAGTTTGTTGGCGGCCACCCCTAGGTGGTTGTAAGTTTAAGTTGTCGGGTGATTTGTCCTCTCTTGTGGAGGCAAACCAAATACACATTTTTACCTTAGATTTAGGTTGTGCTTTCGGCCCTCATCTAAGCTCCCTAGATTTAGGTTCTGAGATTGCTTCTCCTCTTTGTGGGCCATAAGCATAATTCCTCACCTCTTAAAAATTTCCTTAATCTTATGTTAAGGAATCTCAAGTCCTAAAATTCTAATGAAAAATGCAACTCAAATAAACTAAATCAATTTCTAAAATATAAAGCCCAACAATAAGATAGTTTGAGATGCTTTCTAGGTTTCCTAGCATCATGAGCATCTCATACTTATTTCTCATTTTGGCTTCGATAATAACTCCCTCTTTTGATCAATCTCATTTTATCTACAAAATATAAACTAATCAATTGATAGTCCTTTCCTATTGACATCTTTAGAGACAATGATCATTTACCTTAATCGAGAGTTTTCCTAAGGGATGTCATCCCTTAGGATATAATTAACTATGGGGGCTTGCTCTTGTAGGAAACTTAATGAACTCGATTTAAAATAATCCCTGCTTTACTTTTTCATATAAAGTAGAAGAAGAATCTCTGGTACATATGCAGACCCATCATCCTTAGGAGTCCTTATTGAGGTGATTGGTTCCATTAAAGGGTAGTGACTTCTATCTTTTCAGATAGTACACCATACCTTGATGACGTATCTGATCACTTGAATAAGTACATCTGTAGATCTGCATGGCATCTTACCAAGATGAATTTTTAAATAGTGGTTGCCTCTTTGATTTCTCACCAACAAATTTGGAAGGCGACTCCCCCCTTATAGAAAATTTTACCATAAGGAGTAATTAGGAAATGCATTTGTAATTCCCCCAATTAAGCCTTCAATAAAGCCCAATAAAATTAGTGGAGGCAGAAGTCATCTGCCAAAACATACCTAAGGAGTTTGAGATTAATCAAAGGATTAATTAAGGAGTAATTAGCAAATTACAATTTCCATTAAAACATAAAATCAAAGAAAAACATAATTCAAAACCCATTAAAATTAATTTTAGAATATTTTATATTGAATTATATTTTAGTAGAAATTTATCTCATATTTTCCTGATCTTTATTTAGGGAGATATAATTTTAAAGCTTAGTGGATGAATTAAAATTAGTTAAAACCATAATTAAATCCCTTAACCCCATTGCTCGACATGCGACGGCGGTGGTCAGAGCACTTTACATGCATCGCACAGGGAGCGAGCCGCTAAAATGTCACATCACCATGGGCGTGTGGCTGCAGGATGCGGTTTGATACCCGTCATTCAATCAAGGATCGAACAACCAGGAATCACCCCATGGTTTTAAAAGAATAAAAAGATTTATAAAATGTGCATTTAATTTTGGCCATCCATCCAAAATGCAAGGATGGACAGCTGGGATTATCCTTGATCTTTCTTGAGGATTAATGGAACCGTCCATGATCCAAGCCTTGATTCGAGCTCGATTGAGCTCGGATTAGGATAAAATTTTGCACATACCATCATACACTAATGGAAATCCTATCCAATGGCTGAATTTTTATGCCATGACACTTTCTTTCACAAAAGGCCAACACCCCTTAAGTCTAGTGGTCAAAAAATGGCATACCTCATCGGAGGTGATCACTCGATTCCCTTGGAGGAGCTTCATCTAGTTGAGACGAAGCTATGGTGAGAGAATTAGCTCTTGAGGTTATGTAGATTGCTCTATGGACCAACACCTCCTCCTCTCCTTTGTGGCTTTGATCAAATTGAAGTCCTTCTTGCCTTGGGAACTTGAGGAGAGAGTTTAGGAAAGCTCGATTTGGTCCCCTAAGGGAGTGTGCAAAGGCAATGAAGTGAATTGGAGTATATAGGAAATTTGGAACTAAGTGAAGCTCCCCTATTTTCTCTTGAAGAAAATGAGAATGCACAATTTCAATTCCCTCTTAAAAGCTTGGATCACTCTCTGATGGCTCCTAACACTCTCATCCAATTGAGGGGCGTGTGTGAATTAGGGGAGTATATCTCCCCCTATGGAAATTAGACGGCCGAAGCTATGGCTACCATTTTGATCTAATTGACCATATAGAAAGGGTTGTTTGGGAAGTTTGGAGTTGGCACATGGTCGGTTTGAGCCAAGGAGTGGATTAATAACTTCCCATGTGCTTCAAATCAAGTGGAGGGAGGTTTTCAAATTGGCCAATTTGAGCTATGGGGTCGATTTTGGCCTTGGGTCCATTTGGGCTGACCCAAACCCATTGGGTTGGCACACCTCCCTCCATAGGGCTCACTTGACCTATTAGGAAGGTATCAAGTTAATATGAAGAGGGCTTGACCAAATTCCCCATGAATTTGATCAAAATTTATTCTATTTCCTAGGGGTAGAATGGTCATTTGGCTGAGTTTTGAATTCGGATATGTTGGGTATGTTGAGAAAATAGGTTTGGCCAAGTTTCGTTGGATTTGGAGTTCATTTGATATGGTTTGGCTCATGTTGACCCATTTAGGTCAAAATGGGTCAACTTGGGCCAAGTTGGCCAATTGATTAAATTGGGTCAAACCAAGGGTTGGGTCAAGTTCATATGATCATTTGAATATTTTGTGGCTTTGGTTTGATTCAATTTGGTTTAGTTTTGAATTTGGCTCATATGACTTCATTTAGGTCAAATGAGTCAAGTTGACCTATTTGACCCATTAGGTAAATGGTTGGTTTAGGTTTGGTTAGTCATATGAAGTGGATTGGTATCTTTATTTCCAATCAATTTTGGTTAAGTTTGAATTTGGTTCAACATAACCCCTTTAGGTCAAGTTTGGTTCAAGGTCAATTGGGCTAGGTTAGGTCTAGTTGGCCAATTGAGGCTTTCGTCAAGTTCAACAAATGATTTGGAATGAACTTGACCCATTGGTTTCAATCAATTTGGCTTAGATCAAATTTTGATACATTTTGACTTTTTAGGACAAGTTGGGTCAACTTGGGTCAAGTGGCCAATTGGGCTAGGTTAGGCTCAAATGTTGACTTGGTCAAGTTCAAACATAGTTCATGAATGAACTTAGATCAATGGTTTCAATCAATTTGGCCTATGGTGGATTTTGGCTATGTTAGGTTTCATTTTGGCTAAGTGTTGACTTTATCAACCCTTAAGTTTGACTTGGTTTGACTCAATTTGATTTATTGATCATCCCATGATGATTGTTGATCATGATGAGAGGCACATGTGAGTTTGATTCAATCTAATTTGGTTAGGAATTTGGCTCATAAGGGTACTTTAGGTCACTTTGGGTCAAGTGAGCCTAAGTGGGTCAAATGGCTTGATCAAAGCTTGATTTGAGTTTGATTGAACTTATATATGGACTTATAATTGAAATATAAATCCATTTGCAAGTGGTTTGAAACCAAATGGGTTTTGATTCATTTGACAATTTCATATTCAAAGGGAGAACTTGAAAGGATTTGGGGTTTGATTTTTGAATTGAATTTTAATTTGATGATTGAAGTTTGTGTTTATATATGGATTCATGATTGTAGGGTTGATTGAATCATGAAGAAAAATCAAAATTTTGGCTTGATTTGAAGTTGATTTGGCTAAGCTCAAGATTTTGACTTAAAAGGCTTATGTTGGATTTTGAGTGGATTTGAGTTTGATTTTTGGAATTGGTTTTTATTGTTTGAATATATATTTCATTTATATATGTAAATATAAATGAGAATGTAAATGGATCATAGAAAATTTCAAGGATTTGAAGTGAATTGATCATAATTTAGGCTAAGTCCATTAAAAGGGTATTTAAAGGACTTAGGAAATTTTTGGAGTTTGAAGCTTGAATTCTGGAATTAGATTGATTGATTGATTTATATTTATATTTCATTTATATATGTGAATATAAATGAGAATATAAATTAGTTATGAAAAAATATCATGAATCTGAATTGATTTGAATATGATTTAGGCTAAGTCCTTAAAATGAAAATTAAGGACTTAAGAAGGATTTTAAATTTGGACTAAGGAATTTCATTCATATGTTTCAATCATGGATTTCAATCACATGGAGTTGATTGAAGTTTAGAGAAAATCAAATAAGATTGATTTGGAGTTTGACTTGAAGGAAGGAAGGTGAGGAATGATTCAAGCTAAGGGTCGGCCAATTTTCCTAACACCCCTAAGGCATGACCTATTCCTAAGGCTAACTCTTCTAAGTCTTTAGAGCTAGGTTGAGTCTCCAGCAAATCACTAGATGTGTCTTAAGACTTAGGAACTCTTAAGGTTTAAGAGGATCCCTATGTCTAAGATGGAAGGGTTGAGAGCTCATTCTAAAAATGAGGTCAACAAAGGGTGCCTAATAGGTATGGTGTGACTGACAAGGAACACCGCATGTATTGGTGTTGACCAAAATGATCAACAACACAAGGGTGCCTAATAGAAATAAGGTTCCTCCAATACTCACACCCTCGATTGAACTTAGGGAACTTAGAGCTAGCACCCCAAGATTCCTCCAAGCTTCCTCAACCCATTTTGATTTCTCCATTTTCAATTTCTCTTAAACGAAAATGGGAGCTCCCACAAATTTCCATCTCATCTAATACTCAACTAGAGCTCAATTTATCCTTCAAGCATCTTCAAAGGACTCAATCAAGCTTGCCTAAATCTTAATCCAAGTTCTCAAGGAATGGGAGAGGGGCGCTAGACCAAGGCCGAATCCAATTGAAGCCCACTTTGGTCTATAGAGAGATCTACTCAACCTCATCCCCTCAAATCTTCAACAGGTTTTGCTCTAGTAGAAAAGCTACCTCAAAGGATTAGAGTGCCAGTGATAGCCTCCAGTGAGGTATGCCTTTAACATGAGTTAAAATAGAGAGTGTGTGGTCCTTGTGAGGAAAATTTCACCTTAAGTGAAATGGACTGTGAAATCTTCATCCCCTTGCATGATGATGGTGTCGGTTGAGTTTGAACTCAATCAGAGCTCAATCGAGCTTAGATCATGCCATGGAAGATGGACGGTGGCCATCTCCCAGATGAGCTCAGGGATGGATCATGGGCTATCCATCCATGCATTTTGGATGGATGGCCATGATCAAGTCACATAGGATCCCTTGATTCATCCCTTAAGAACCGTGGGCTCGATATCAATCGTTTGATCTTTGATTGGATGGATGAGGAGAAAGCACGTAGCACTGACGAGATTAGTCATTTAATAAGGCTATTTAATTAATGGATAATCATGGAAACTTAAAATAACATAACTAAATGTAAAAAAATTAGAAAAAATATAAATAAAAAAGCATTGTGAAGATAATTCAAAGAGGAATAATCTAAAATTAATTTCAATTGATTTTAAATAGTGATATTTTCTTAATTAGGGTTTTATTAAGAATGTAATTATATTAATTACTCCCTAATTATTTATTGATTAATTTATAACTTCCTAGGGTTGATTAATGGGATGACCTCTGCCTCCCATAATTTTCTTAGAGTTTACTAATGATTTAATTAGGATAATTGTTTGGTTCATTCCTAATTACTCTCTTAATCAATTAAATGATTAATTAACCTTTTAAATAATGATAAATCAACTAATTGATTTTGCTAACTACCTTAGAACAAAGAGTGGACTTAGGGAATGAGATTAGGAGTTCTTTCCCATATATTTTTTCCTAAGTTTATTTCATTTGGATTAAAACTTAATTAAGGTGAATAATTAATTAAATAATTTAATAATTTAATTAAATGGCTTAATTAATCAAAATTTTAAAATCAAATCAATCTAAACTTAACCAATTCATCTTGGGTAGGTGCTTAGGTGTTCAATAACCTAAGTAGCTTAAGGAAATCAAAATCTAACCCACATGTGTGGGATGGATTATGAAAGTACTTAAATTAAACCCTTTAGCTTAATTAATCACTAATTGTGAGCCAATTGCATTAGGCCCTTTCTTTCCTAGGTGCATTACTGATTTAAATTAAGTGTGATTTTATGTCATACATTAGCTCATAATTATTTGATTAAATATTGATGGGATAATTAATGAACTTAATGTATACCCTAACCTAAACAAAATATAAAATCAATCTAATCACATAAAAAATTAAACTTAAATAACTCAAAAATGGGGCAATGGGTTAGGACTAGCAAACTCATCTCACATTTCCAAAATCAAAATCAAACTCAAAACAAAACAAAAATATCTTTAAAATAATTTTTGGTTTGCTTGAAATAATCTTATTCATAAGATTGTGTTTAGAAATTAATTAAGGTGAATGAATTTATATGCTTTCATCACTTTATTTCTTTCCTTGCATGCAAAATGTGTATGTCATATGAAAATCATGCATTCATGCCTTTTGAAACTCAAATTGAAAATGAAATGTTTCCTTTATGTCAAATTGCATGTTTTGGTTAAACTAAGAATATAAATGGCTATTATAACTATTAATTCAAAATTATTTCAAAACCTATGAATTAAACATCAAAACTGAAAGGCATGCTATTTATAATTATTTATGAGCTCGCATATGAATAGTATAAAATGTGTTATGTGATTCTCCCTCTCTTTCTTAACATAGAATTGTATAGGATTTGTAAAGTGTATAGTCCATTTGAAAAGGACATAACACTTGCTTAAATCCATTCTTATATACTCCTATGTCATGAATTAAGAAGGGATACCACATCACACATATAAACTAAACAATCAAACCAAAACCAAACAAACATAAACTTTGGCATCTTTATTTTTCCATTCATTTCTTTTTGTACATGCACATGTATTTAAGAAAAGTTGTATATTAGTCTGGACAACCCCGAGGTTGAGGCTTTAAGTAGCCCTAAGTAGGTCTTGTACCTTACACCCCTAGTGCTAACAATGGTGTTGTACTCACTTATGTCTTTTATACTTGTAAATGTGTATATGAAAAATGGATAAAAGAAGTACTCTTTTCTACTTAATGAAAATCACTCATCATAAAGCATCCAAATTTTCTTAAGTAACACTACTTAACATTCATAATTAAGGTGTGCTAAACATTCTCGATATGTATAGATATACTTAGGATTTATCCATATGCATGTTACACATGTTGAAAAGAAATAAAGGTGTTTTGTGATAGTATTTCACTTTACTTAATCTTAAAATGCCTTTCTTTTTGAATAGGTTTGTTTAGGGAAAATTTAAACTTAGGATTAATTAAAACACATAATAAAACATTCACTAAACAAAATCAAATATGAATCTACCTTAGAAATTACTTAAGGTAGGGAGGAAAGAGAAGTTTTCTTCTCTTTTTCTCTCTCTATAATTTTAGTAATTAATTTAAGGTTCATTCAAACCTAATCAAATCATAAAATAAAATAAACCTAAAGCAACTAAGTCACTTAAATAAAACCACCCTCTAAGTTGAACATTTTTATACTTAGAAAACTTCAACCTTAAAGCCTAGCTAAGCATACCACACAAACATCAAATGGCACACACATTAGGCTAAGTCACCACTTCTAGCTTTAGCTTAGGGCGGTGCATGGTTTGATGTTGTTTTTATTTTGTGATGTATTATTTTAGTCTAGATATTAGGGTGTATGTGTGTAAACTGAATGGTAGGGTGATCGTCTAACCATTATCTTCTACATGGATTTTGCTTAAGGCACGTTGTAATAAAAATATAATTACTTTTGCTGTGCAATTTGTTTATACCCCTAAGCATAATCCAATAAGCCAGGTGGACTTGGTTACCCATGTGTGGGGTGCTAAGTCCAATATTTGTATATACATACTTGGGATTGTGTGGTTTGTTTAGCTAATCTCTATGTTGCAGGTTTTAGTTAGATTTACTTTTCCCTTTTCATGTAATTTTGCAATTAAGATTTTAGAATGATTGTTATAGGGGATTAGATGAACATTGGTCATAAGATTATATCTTATATACCATGTGAAGCCTTTGGAGCATCCACATTCTAACTATCCAAAAGAAGGAACCAAAAGAAGAAAGAAGAAAGAAGAATGAAGAATGAAGACCCCCATAATAATGAAATCCATCTTGATTGTATTTAATTCATTTATAATTAGGGTTGTATAAGGGTAGGGCTCAGCTACCCAATTTTTTCAAGTTTATGCTATGGAGCCCAACCACAAATGACCTCTTATTCTTTTGCGCTATCTTTATAAATTGATTGATGTTTGTTTAGCTTGTGCATTAAGATGGCATCCTTTTCCTAGTTTATTCCTTGCTTTGATGTATGGCCTGGATGATGATTAGGCTCTTAGGAAAATAAATTTTCTATTCAACAAAATCAATTTAAACTAAAGATAAACAACTCATTACTTTATCTAAAGCTTAGCCTATAAATCAAGATAAAAGAATTAGCAACCCCTTAGCTTGATGTTGTCTTACTTTTCTCACATCATGCATAAAAAGTATTCTCATATCAAGATGGCTATATTGATGATCATTCTCTTGAATGAGACTCCTTATCCTTCAGCTCTTAGCAATTACCTATATATTTTAGATATGATTTTTCTTAGGTTTGCAGGTAATAAAGCTCACAAGAATATCAACAACTGGGTGCTTCCTTCTCACAGGTTTGTTGGCTATGATGGCCGTGATGTTCTCACTCCTTTTTGGTTCGGTAGTAGCTCATGTGATGTAACCCTTCTCAATAAGTTTGGATGCTCATATTTGCATCCCCCAACATGGTGTGATTGAGCTGCCTTCTCTATCCCATTTTCTTATTATCATACTCATATTATACTATTTTCTCCTATCCTTTTGTCTGTATTACCTTAACTGTTCTAATCTCTCTTATTATTACTTTGCGTGTGTTTCTCTTTTTTATCTTGCAGTTTGCTCCATATTACCAAGCACTTCTACAATCATCGAGCTTTGGCCTTATCATTTCTTTAGCTTATTATGTTAAACATCTTGTATCTTTTGATTGCTTTAATGTTTTCTTTTGCTCTTGGATGTACTTAGTTGGGGATTTACTCCTTAGGCTGATTGTAGCTCTTTAATTTTAATAAAAAAAAAAAAGTATATTGTTTCACTCTTGATTGGAGGGCTTCCACCTTTGCCATAGAACTTGGCTTGATCTTTGAGAGTCATGGTGGAAACATACCTCCTTATCTTGCTAATTTTGGCCCATAATCTAATTTCTCATGCATTAGATATATGAATCCTAAAGCCTGTGTCAAATTGATTGTCCAAAATAAAAATAAAATATAACAAAATTTACATTATATTTAAGTCATTAAATAATGCCCTACATGATATAGTCTCTTAGGGAGTGTGTTTAAGGACTTAGTCTCTTTCTAAATAAATAGCAGGTTTGTTATCTTACAAAAGCATTTGACTTGCCTAAATATTTTAAAATCGTAGGAGTTAGTTGGTGGCCACCCCCAGGCAATTGTAAGTCCAATAGTAAGGTGGTTTGTCCTCTCTTTTTGAGGTAAACCAAATACCCTAAAGATTCCTAGATTTAGGTCATGCTTTTGGCTCTCGCCAAAGATTCCTAGATTTAGGTTCAGAGGTTGCTTCTCCTATTTGTAGGCTCTAAGCATATATCCTCACCTCTTTAGTCATTTCCATAACCTTGTATTATGGAATTATAAACCTTATATTTCTAATAAAAATCTAAGTCAAACAAATAAACTCAATTTTAAAAATGTAAAGCCCAACCATAGGGTAGTTTGGGGTGCATACTAGGCTTCCTAGTATCCTAAACACCCCCTACTTATCTCCATTTTGGCTTCGATAAGAACTCCCTCCTCTTGATCGATCCCATTGGATTTTCTAAAAATAAATCAATTGATTGATAGTTCTACCTTTCAAATTCTTTGGAGATAATGATCATTTACCTTAATCGAGAGTATTACTAAGGAATCCTATTCCTTAGGATGTAATTAACTATGGGGCTTTGTAGAACTAACCCCATTTAAAATAAACCTGACTTTACTTTTCCATGTAAAGTAGGGGAAGAATATCTGGTACATTCCAAAGATCCATAGTCCTTAGGAGTCCTTTTTGAGGTGATTAGGTCCATTGTAGGGTAGTGATTTCTACCTTTTGAGATAGTACATCTCTCCTCAATGTCATACCCGATCACCCTAATAAGAACATTTGCGGATCTTCCTGGCGTCTCACCATGGCGTTATATTTCTGTCTTCATTTATCCTCTTTCCAAAAGGGGATATATGAAGGAATGGAATAAATTTTCACCACAATAATATATTTGTATATTCAATCATTAGTAAACTTTTGAAAATATATTTGAGATTTAATAAAGATATTAGCCACACATAGTTTTAATTTAAATAAATACATGCAATTTGACATAAAAGAAATTATTTTACTTAATTAATTTTAAAAGAGATAGATGCATGAGTACAAGTGGCATACAATATAGGATGATTGGAAAGAAATACAGAAACACAAGCATGTGATCTTATTCAATTTAACTAAGTCCTAAGGACAATCAAACTAAATAATATTATTTAAAACAAACCAAAGTTCTTTAATGTCATTTCATTTTCATGTTTGATTTGATTTAAGGAAATGTGAAAGAGGTTTTCTAATCCTAATCCCTTCTCCATGTATGAGTTAATTTAGTTTAATGAAGAATAATTAGGTTGACTTTATGTCTTAATTAGGTAAGGGTATGAATTAAGTCAATTAATTAATCCTTACCTATATCACCTTAAGTTACTTAACTAATTAATAATGAGCGATATGACATGCAGCCACATGAAAAGTAAATTTATAATGCTCCTAAGAAATGAAAGGGGCTTAACGTAATTGGCTCATGATTAATGGTTAATTAGGCTTAAAGGAATCTCACTTAACTATTTTTATGGTTTTCTCACACATGTGGGTTAACCATAATTTCATTAGCTCTCTCTTTAAGTTATTGAACACCCAAAGAGCTACCAAAGATTGATTAAAGGTGATTAGATGTGTATGGGATTTTAAATTGAGTTAATTAAGCTCACTAATCTATTTGATTAAGCAAGAAGCAAGTTTAATTAATGAAATGAAATTAACTTGAGGAATGAGCTCAAGAAAGAGTCCTTAATCCCAATCCCTAAGTCCTATACTTGGTCACTTAGGCTCCGATTTTATCTTGAGGATTAATTAATTAATTAAGAAATTATTTACTACATTAATCATTAATTAATTTGATTCAAAAAGTAAAGAAAAACTTAGGAAATGAATTAGGAAAATATCTCAATCATATTCCCTAAGCTCCCTTACTGTTCAACAGAAGTAATTAAGCTTAAATAATTAATTAAGCCACTATTCATTTACTAATTATCACTAATTAAATTAAGAGAGTGATTAAGATTTAATTAATTGATTTCTCTAATTAAGCAACTAACAAAATCCCAGAAAAATAGGAGGCAGAGGTCTTCCCCCTAAACATCCACAGACAATTTGAGATTAATTAGGTGATTAATTAAGGAGTAATTAAGCTAATTATATTTATGATTAAACATTAATTAAGCCAAAATCACTATTTATTAATTTTTCTAGATTATACTCTGAAATATCTTCAAAATGAGCCCAAGTTTGTATTTTTTGGATTTTTTTTCTAGGATTAATTATGATTTTAGGAAGTTTTAGGCTTAAAAAGAGATTATTTAAGCTTAATTAAAGCCTTAATCTCATCGCCATGTATGCCTAGCGTACCTTAATGCGACAGATTGGCTATTTAAGTTATCAATGCTGACTCATTGTTTTCTTAACTCGGAATCTAAGATGGATGACCATTCGCTCACGAAAGAAAGGAATCAAAAGATCTAACATGGGGTTAGATCATGGCTATCCATTCTAATCATGCGGAGAGGATGGTCCTTGATCCAACCCATTCATGAGCGGTGAAAGATGGATGCATCTATCTTTCCCATTCGATCCGAGCTCACCTGAGATGGGATTGCCTCCAAATTGATCCCACACCTTTGAGGAGGGGAGGCGCACACATCTAAAGGCTAAAAATGCATGATATTTGAATTTGCTTTACAAAAGACCAAATGATTTTTCATACAAGGCTCAATTTTGCAAAATTACCTCACTAGAGCTAATGTCTAGCGGTGGGATCGACGGAGGTAGCTTCACCTAGTTGAGGCGAGGCCCTATTGAGAAGCTTGGGGTTTGATTTGGTGTAGAGCTCTCGATCAACAAATCCACATGCATAAAGGCTTTGACTCATATCTATGGTCGT
This sequence comes from Cymbidium sinense, assembly GCA_021442155.1. Classification (NCBI taxonomy): domain Eukaryota; kingdom Viridiplantae; phylum Streptophyta; class Magnoliopsida; order Asparagales; family Orchidaceae; genus Cymbidium; species Cymbidium sinense. The sequence continues at coordinate 140,393,492 of CM038223.1, read as the reverse complement.
GAAGGCTTGGGATGGTCTTGATGAAGAATGAGGATGGTGTGGGTGTAAGGAATTGAAGTTTGATTGAGTAAAGGAGGAGTATTGCTCGTAGGGAGGTTATCCTATTGTAGTTTTGCTTGGGGAGGAGGAATGTCGATTGAGGAAGCTCCAAAAATGCTCTTGGTAAGTCTCTGGAATTTTGAAAATTCCTTAAGGACTCACACAAAGTAGTAAGTGATGAATCATCCAGGGGTATACCAATTGTTGATGGAGGGACGGATTGATGCCAAAATCTATTGATTGGCCATCATTCATCATATTTATGGCTCACAATAGTGGAGGAAGTGGTGGCGGGAGTCTCAAGGCTTGATATGGAGAGATTGTGTGCTTATTTTCCTTCCTTGCATCCATTGGGACGGGCCATGAGAGGGAGTGGCTTGGCTTATTTCCGTTAGTCCATGACAAGTGCTAGCGTGTCTTAGGGTGGGCTAAGGTGATCTAAGAGTTCCTCATTAGGAAGTTTGATGGCTACCATGGGGAGGCAAAGTGGACTTTGCCATTTATGGTAAGAATCCAATGTAAAGAGAGGGTGTTCATTGGTTAATCCCCTTGGGTTGGGTCCCACATGGACTTGGGCTAGTTTGGAGCTAACCTAGGGTCCATTTAGTCGGGTTAGGTCAGCCACCAAGGTTTCATAAAGTAGTTTTAGGTGATTTGACTTAATTTGGTAAAAATGGGTTTATTTGGGTTAGGTTGGGTTGGGTTGACCAATTGGTCAAATTTGGTTTAACCAAGACTTGAGTTAGGTTCTATGGTGAATTTATTTTCATCCTTCATCTATATTTTAAAGAAAATAAATAAATGAAGAACAAAAATAACACTTCTTATGTTGGACACCACATAGATCCATAAATGTTCTCATTAGGGTGATCGAGAACGACATTGAGGAATGATATATTATCTCGAGAGATAGAAGTCACCATTCTACAATAAACCTGATCACCTAATGAGGACTCCTAAGGACTATGGGTCTTTGGATGTACCAGAGATTCTTCTCCTACTTTACATGGAAGAGTAAAGCAGGGTTTATTTTAAATCGAGTAGTTAAGTTCCCTATGGAGGCAAGCCCCCATAGTTAATTACATCTTAAGGAATGAGATCCCTTAGGAATACTCTTGATTAAGGTAAATGATCATTGGTCTAAAGATTTCAAAGATAGAGAATCAATCAATTAGTTTATTTTTAGAAGATCAAGTGAGATTGTCTAAAAGGAGGGAGTTATTATCGAAAATAAAAGAAGATAAGTAGGGAATGCTCATGCTGCTAGGAAACCCAGTGAGCATCCCAAACTATCATATGGTTGGACATTATATTTTTAAATTTGAAGTGATTTATTTGTTTGAGTTGAATTTTTATTTAGAAATCTAGTACTTACAATTTCATGATACAAGATCATGGAAATGCCTAAGAGGTGAGGATTTATGCAGAAAGGAAAACAACAATCTAAGTCTATGACTTTGGAAGGCCAAAGCATGACCTAAATCTAAGGTGAAAATGGGCATACAGTTTACCTCCATAAGAGAGAATAAATCACCCAACTATTAGACTTACAACCGCCTGGAGGTGGCCGCCAACTAACTCCTCCTACGATGTTAAATGCATGTAGGCAATTCTTATGCTTTTGCATGATCACTAGGCTGTTGTTTATTTAGAAAGAGACTAAGTCCTTAAACACACTCCCTAAGAGACTAGATCATGTTGGGCATGAGTAATGACTTAAATGTAATGCAAATTTTTGTTTTATATATATATATATATATGGATAATTATTTTGACACTGGCTATGGGATTCATATGCCTAATGCATGAGAAATTGGTTATGGGCCAAAATCAACAAGAAGGAGGTGTATTTCCACCATGGCTCTCAAACGTCAAGCCAAGTTCCCTAGAAAAGGTGAAAGCCCTTTATAAGCAAGAGTGAAGCAAGATGTTTTTTATGCATGATGTGAAACATACAACATCCATGTAAGGGGTTGCTAAATCGTTTATCTTGATTTATAACCTAAGCTTTAGGTGAAGTTATGAGTTGTTAATTTTTTAATTTTGAGTTCATTAATTAGATAGAAATTTATTTTTTCCTAAGATTCTAATCGCATTTAGGCCATTCATCAAAGCAAGGAAGAAACTAGGAAAATCATGTCATCTTAATGCATAAGCTAAACAAACATCAAACAATTTATAAGTTTATTTATTAGTTAGTTTTATTTTATTTAGCTTAGTTATTAGTTTTATTAGCTTATTATTATTATTATTTATTATTTATTATTTTAGTTTTATTAGTTATTAGTTATTAGTTTAGTTATTAATTTAGTTATTATTATTAGTTTAGTTATTTAGTTATTATTTTAGTTTTAGTTATAGTTTTTAGGTTTTATTAGTTTAGTTATTAGTTATTAGTTAGTTAGTTTAATTATTTTATTTTAGTTATTAGTTATTATTAGTTAGTTAGTTATTATTAGTTTTAGTTTATTAGTTATTAGTTATTTTAGTTATTATTTAGTTATTATTAGTTTTATTTAGTTATTAGTTATTAGTTTTATAAGTTATTATTATTAGTTTATTAGTTTATTATTAGTTATTATTTAATTATTATTATTTATTAGTTTAGTATTAGTTATTAGTTATTAGTTTATTTAAAGGTGACCCAATGCACAAACCCAAAAGAAATGTTTGTAGAGCCTACCCTTATACAACCCGGATTACAAATGAATTAATTATAATTAAAAAGGAATTCATGTTATAGGGGTCTTCATTCTTCTTTCTTCTTTCTTCTTTTCCTCTTTCTTTCTTTTTTTCTTTTCTTCTTTCTTCTTTTTTATTATTGAATGGGTTTCTCCAAAGGCTTTACATGGTGCATAATACATAGTCTTATGATCAATGTTTATCCTAATCCCCCATAACATTCATTCCCAAATCCTCATTGCAAAATTTACATAAAAAATGGGAAAAGTAAATCTAATTAAAACCCGCAAAATAGATATTAGCTAAAAAAACCACATAATCCTAAGCATGTATATGAATAAATTATACTTTGCATCCCACACATGGGTAATCAAGTCCACCTGGCCTATTTTTGTATTATGCTTAGGGGTATAAGCAACCTTAATAGTAAGAGCATTTTTATATTTTTATTACAGTGCCCCTTTAGCACAATCTCCTGTAAAAGATAATAATTAGACTAATATCATCCTATCATTCAGTTTACGTACATACACCCTAACATCCAATCTAAAACATCACATCACAAAACAAAATCAGGCATCAAACCATACACCGCCCTAACATAGAGCTAGAAATAGTGACTTAGCCTAATGTCCAAGGCTTGTGTGGTATGTCTTAGCTAGGCTTTAAGGTTAAGATTTTCTAAGTGTGAAAGGGTTCAACTTAGAGGGTAGTTTTATTTAAGTGATTTAATTAATTTATTACTTTTATTTGATTATTTGATTTGATTTGAATGAACCTACATTTAATAATTAAGTGTTGTAAAGAGAAAAAAAAAAAGAAGAGAACTTCTCTTTCCTCCCTACCTTAAGTAATTTCTAAGATAGATTCATTAGTGATTTTTCTTTAGTGAATGTTTTATTATATGGTTTAATTGATCCAAAGTTTAGATTTGCTCTAAATAAACCTATTCAATAAGAAAGGCATTTTAGGATTAATTAAAGTGAATTACTGACAAAATGTAAAACCATTTATTTCTTTCCAACTTGTGTATCATGCACATGAAATGATCCTAAGCATATCTATACATGCAAATGTAAATATTTAGCACACCTTAATGATGAATGCTAAGAGATGTTGCTTAAGGAAATTTGGATGTTTCATGATGCATAATTATGTCAGGTAGAAAAGAAAGGATTTCTTTTATCCATTAATCAAATGCACATTTACAAGTATGAAAGACATAAGTGAGTACGATGCAATTATTTTCTACACCAAGGGTATAAGGTACAAGACCACCTTAGTTCTACTTAAAGCCTCACAACCCCAAGATTTCCAGACTAATATACCTCTTGTCTTAAATACATGTGCATGTACAAAAGCAAATAAATGGATGAAGAATCATGCAAAAAAATTTTGTTTGTTTGCTTGATTTGTTGGTTGTTTAATTCATATGTGCAATATGAATATCCTTCTTAATTCATGACATGGGAGTGCATAGGAATAAATATAAGCAAATGTATGTTATTTTCAAATGAACTATACACATTGCAAATCCTATACAAACCACATTAAGAAAAGAGAAGAAAATCACATAACACATTTTAAGCTATATTCACATGAAAACTTATAAATACTTATGCGTACCATACATTCATTTATATTCTTTGATTTATAAGTTTTGAAAATAATTTTTGATTTAGTAGTGATAATAGCCACTCATATTCTTACTTACCCAAAACATGCAATTTGACATAAAGAAAACATCTCATTTTAATTTGATTTTCCAAAAGGTATGAATGCATGAGTTTACATGGCAAACAAAATTTAACATGCTTGGAAAGAGATAAAATGATGTAAGCATATGATTTCATTCAGTCTAATTAATTTCCAAAGACAATCCTATTAAATAAGATTATTTAAAGTGAGTCAAAATTTCTTAAGAAGATTTTTGCTTTCTTTTTAGATTTGAATTTGATTTAGGAGAAGTGAGAAGGTGTTTGCTAGTCCTAACCCATTTATCCATGTGTGTGTTGATTTAGTTTAATTTTTAGAATCATTAAGTTGATTTGATGTTTTGTTTAGATTAAGGTGTGATTAAGTTCATTAATTACCCCTTAGCTACACCACTTTAACATAATTAACCTAACATTTTTGAGCCAAAATATGATATGCAACCACATTGAATTTAAATCAGCAATGCACCTAAGAAAGAAAGGGGCCTAATGCAATTGGCTCATAATGATTAATTAATTAAACTAAAGGGTTTAATTAAGTACTTTCATAACCTTCTATTGGTTAATAAATTTCTTATAAGGAGTCATCTTTCAAATCTATGGTGAGAAAAGAAAGAGGACACCTTATAGAAATTCATCTTGGTAAGGCACTATGCAGATCCAGATGTACTTATTCAGGAGATCGGGTATATCATCAAGGTATAGTGTACTATCTTGAAAGACAAATATCACTACCCTTTAATGGAACCAATCACCTCAATAAGGACTCCTAAGGATGATGGGTCTGCATATGTACCAGAGATTCCTCTCCATGGAAAAGTAAAGTAGGGTTTATTTTAAATTGGGTTCATTAAGTTCCCTACAGAGGCAAGCCCCCATAGTTAATTACATCTTAAGGGATGATATCCCTTAGAAAAACTCTCGATTAAGGTAAATGGTTGTTGTCTCTGAAGATTTTAATAGGGAAGGACTATCAATCAATTGGTTTTATTTTGAAGATCAAACGGGATTAATCAAAAGAGGGAGTTATTATCAAAGCCAAAATGGGAAATAAGTAGGAGATGCTCACGATGCTAGGAAGCCTAGCGAGCATCTCAAATTATCCTATAATTGGACTTTACATTTTAGAGATTGATTTAGTTAGTTTGAGTTGCATTTTTTATAAGAATTTTAGGACTTAAGATTCCTTAACACAAGATTAAGGAAATGCCTAAGAGGTGAGGAATTATGCTTATGGCATACAAAGTGAAAAGCAACCTCAAAACCTGAATCTAGGGAGCTTCGGTGAGGGCCAGAAGCACAACCTAAATCTAAGGCAAAAATGGGTAATTGGTTTGCCTCCATAAGAGAGGACAAACCACCTGACAGCTTGGACTTATAACCACCTCAGGTGGGTGCCAACTAACTCCTCCTAAGATTTTATATACATGTAGGCAAGTCTTTATGCTTATGCAAGATAACTAAGCTATTTTTATTTAAAAAGAGACTAAGTCCTTAAACTCACTCCCTAAAGAGACTATATCATGTAAAGGGTATGCTTCAAATGACTTAAATCTAATGCAATTCAAATTTCATTTTATTTTTATTTTTGGACAATTATTTTGACTCACGCTAATAGGATTTTTATGACTAATGCATGAGAAAGAAGGTTATTGACCAAAATCAGTAACAAGGTAGGAGGTGAGTTTCCACCACGACCCTCAAAGGTCAAGCCAGGTTCTCTAGCAAAGGTGGAAGTCCTACAATCAAGAGTGAAATAAGGTGCATTTATGCATGATATTATAAAGAAATGCTCATCTAGCTAAAGCATTGCTAATTCTTTTATCTTGATTTTAAACCTTAGCTTTAGGTGAGATTATGATTTATTTAATCTTAATTTGAATTATTAAGTTGAGTAAAAGATTTATTTTTCCCTAAAGAGCCTAATCCACATCCAGGTGATACATAAAGCAAGGAAGAAACTAGGAAAATCATGTCACTTAATGCAAAAGCTAAACAAATCATCAATCAATTTATAAAGCTAACCATAAAAAGAATAAATGACTGTTTGTGGTCAGGCACCATCGCACAAACTCAAAAATATCAAATGTGGGCAGCTCTACCATTATACAATCTGAATTAATCTTCAAGCTTTATTCTTCTTTCTTCTTTCTTCTTTCTTTCATCTTCTACTTTCTTCATCTTCTTCTTTGGTTCTTCCTTTGGATGGTTGGAAGGTGGATGCTCCAAGGCTTCACATGGTGCATAAGATGGGATCTTATGACCAATGTTCATCCTAATCCCCATAATAATCATTCTAAAATCATAATTATACAAATTTTTACATGAAAAAAGGGAAATATAGCTAACACCTGCAATATAAAGGTTAGTTAAATCACACCACACAAATCCCAAGCATGTATGTTGGATTTATCACCCCATACATGGGTGACTAAGTCCACCTAGCCTATGGATTATGCTTAGGGGTATAAAGCACCTGCAAGCAAAAGAATTTATATTTTTATTTATGATAGCGGCCCTTAAGCATAATCCCCTGCATAAAAGAATAATTAGGCAAAGAATGTCCTACCATTCATTCTATGAGCATACACCCTAACATCCAGTCTAAAACATATATCACAACACAACACAAACACCAAACCAACCGGCCTAACCTAAGGCTAGAAGTGGTGACTTAGGCTAATATGTGTGCTTTGAAGGCTCGTGTGGTATGCTTAGCTTAACACTTTTGGTTTAAATTTTCTAATTGTGAAGAACATGTTAAACTTAGAGGAGGGTTTCATTTAAGTTGTTTAAGTGTTTTGGGTTAATTTTATTTCATGTTTTAATTTGGTTTAAGTGAAACTCATAATTAATTACTAAGTTACAAAGAGAAGGAAAGAGAAGCGAACTTCTCTTTCCTTCCCTAATCTTAAGTAATTTTCTAAAGTAAGTTCATATTTTAGTTTAATTTAGGTGAATGTTTTGATTATATCATTTAATCAATCCTGAGTTTAGATAAACCCTAAACAAACCTATTCAAAAGAAAGGCATTTTAAGATTAAATAAAATGAATCAAAATTCACATAACACACATTACTTCATTTCTTTCCCCAACATATATAACATGCATATGGATGGACCCTAAGCATATCTATACATGTAAATGAGAGTGGCTAACACACTTTATGATGCATGCTAAGTAATCCATTTAAGAAAATTTTGAAGTTGAATATGCATGATTTTTCTTAAGTAGAAAAGATTTTCCTTATCTAAATTTTCACATACATGCATGAAAGTAAGAAAGGCATAAGTGAGTACAACGCCATTGTTAACCTGAGGTGTAAGGTACAAGACCTACTTAGGGCTACTTTAAGCCTCACAACTTCGGGATTGTCCAGACTAATATACCACTTTCCTTAAATACAAACATGCATATAAAAGAAATGAAATGGAAAAGAAATTTGCAAAAGTTGTTTAATAGATTTGTTTTGTTTATGCAATTTATGTATGTAAGTGTAGGTAACTCTTCTAAGATTGTAGCATAGGGATGAATAGGATATGAAATTAGGTGGGCATTAGGTCGTTTTCAATTGAACCTTATATCTCACCAAAATTTCTTATTGAAAACTATACCAATATAGGGAAGAAAGGAAACCTATACTAAGCATACTTTTATAATATTTCACATGCAAGCTTATAGTTAAAGTATAAGTAGCATACTTTCAGATTTGATATTTCATTTATAAGTTTTGAAAATAATTTGGATTTAGTAGTGATAATAGCCACTCATATTTACTTTAGCCAACACATGCACATTTGACATAAAGTAAACATTTCATTTTAAAATTTGAAACATGAAATTATGAATGCATGAATCACATGGAATACAACTTAACATGTTGGAAAGATCTCAAGCAATGAAAGAATATAAACAAACTCACTTCACTTAAATACTAAAGACATTCCTATAGAATAAGAAAATTTAGAATAAATCAAAGTGAATTTCAAAATGATTTTTTTAGTTTGAAGTTCGATTTAATTTTGAAAAGGTGGGATGAGTTTGCTATTTCTAACCCATTCTCACATGTTTTTTATATTTTGTTTAATTTTTAGATAATTAGATCCATTTTATGTGTTGATTAGGTTAAGGTATGAATTAAGTGGCTTTAACCCTTATCTACCACCTTAGAAGATTTAATTAAGTAATTATGAGCTAATGAGATGACATAAAACCCACAAGGAATTGAAATTTGCAATGCACCTAATAATGAAAAGGCCTAATGCAATTTAGCTCATAATTAAAAAATTAATTAAGCTAAGGGGTTTAGCTTAAGTACTTTTAAAACACCCTTTCACACATGTGAATTGTGTTTTAATTTTCTTAATTAAACTTAGGCTATTAAACACCTAAACCTCTACCCATGGGGATTAATTAAGTTCTCAAACTTTTTAGAATTTTTGAAAATTAATTAAGGGGATAATTAATGAATTAACACTTAATTAAGGAGATTAAGGAGAGAAGAGGGGGTTTGAGGAATAGCTTAGGAAAATACCCCAATTAAACCTCCCACTTACTAGATCTGACCTTAATCAAACTTAATCATAGGACAAATCCACTAATCACATCTTAATTACCCTTAATTACATGAAAGAGGTAATTAGGGAATGAAATAGTGATTTCTCTGATTGAGCCCTCAATAAATCTCAAGAAAATTAGGGAGGTAAAGGTCATCCCCTAAAATGAACCCTAGAAATTTAAGGTCGATTGGTGACCTAATTAAAGGATAAGTAGCTAATAAAGATTCCCAAAGAAAACCCAAATTCAGAGAAAAGGGTAATTCAAAATCCATTGAAATATTTTAAAATATTCTAGATGAAATTATCTTTCCATAACATTTTTCTTTTATTTTTAATTTTTAGAAGAGTTATGAATTTTAGAAGTTCTAGATTAATTAGGAATTAATTAATTGCTTTTAATCCACTTAATCCTTAGCTCGGTATGATGCGTGGTGGCGGATCGTCACGTTTACATGCATCGTAGGGTGTCATCATCCCAAATGGCGGTGCGACACGCTTATATTCTCTGCCATCTGATCAAAGATCAAATAGCTAAGAATTCCCCTGCAATTTTAAATGGGTAATTGATTTCTAAAACATGTTAAATAATCTTAGCCGACCATCTAAAATGTTCGGATGGACGGCTGAGATGAGCCAAGTTCTTCTTCTTGATCAACAGAGGCCGTCCATGATCAAGGGGAAGATCCAAGCTCGATCTAGTATGGAATCACACAAAATTTAACACACCATCTAAATAGCAATATCAAATTTGATGAGGTGAAATTTTCTCACAAAGCTCCACCACTTGAGTTTAGTGATAAAAAATTTCCATACCTCAGGAGGTGATCACCGGCTTTCGAGATCGATGAGGTAGCTTGGTAGTGGAGACAAGCCACTTGAAATTTCCCTTGGGGATGGTAGATCAATTTGAAACTCAATCACCACTTCCTTGACTGTGTAGAAGAATCAAGTATGGAGAAAGTTGGCTAATGGAGCTCCCCACACTCTACAAAGAATAAAATTCAAATCTCTAAGAATCTTGGGAATGCTCGAGATGGTTTTCTGTTCCCTTGTCGATAGAGTGTAAATTTCATTTGAATTGAGTATATCTCTCCATATGGCAATCGATGGCCGACACCTCCCATTTTGATCCAATTGACCATATTGGAGGTTATTTAGGTTTTTTATGGTGAGTGAAGGGATTGCCAACTTCCCGTGTTGAATTGAGCTTAAGAGGGAATTTGAAAACTCAATTTTTTATAAGTGGTGGGTTTGGTCTATGGGCCAAATGGGCTGACCCAAACCCATTGGGTTGGGTGCACCACTCATCACTAAGTCCCCTTGAGCTTTTAGGAAAGCCTCAAGTGATTGTGAAGAGGGTATGACCAAAATACTCATTGGCTAGGCCAAAATTTGTTTTATGGCCTAGGGGTAGAATGGACATTTTGCTATCTTTTAATTTTGGATATGTTAGGTATGTGGAGAAACTAGGTTTGGCCAAGTTTCATTGGATTTGGAATCCATTTGATAGGGTTTGGCTCATGTTGACCCATTTAGGTCAAAATGGGTCAACTTGGTTCAATTTGACCAATATGTCAAATTGGGTCAAACCAAGGGTTGGGTCAAGTTCATATGACCATTTCAAATGTTTTGGTGGCTTTGTTTTGATTCAATTTGGTATATATTTTATTTTGGCTCATATTACTAGGTCAAATGGGTCAAGTTGACCTATTTGACCCATTTGACCTATTTAAGGTAGGTCAAGGGTAGGTTTAGGTTGTTAGTCATATGGAGTGGATTGGTATCTTTGATTCCAATCAATTTGGGTTAAGCTCAATTTTGGCTCAACATGACCCCTTTAGGTCATGTTGGGTCAATGGGCTAGTTGGGTCTAGTTGGCCAATTGAGGCTTTGGTTAATTTCCACAAGTGATTTGGAATGGACTTGACCCATTGGTTTCAATCAATTTGGCTTAGATCAAGTTTTGACACATTTTGACCCTTTAGGTCAAAATGGGTCAACTTGTGTCAAGTGGCCGATTGGGCTAGGTTAGGCTCAAATGTTGGCTTGGTCAAAGTTCAAACATAGGTCATGAGTGAACTTAGATCAATTTCAATCAATTTGGCCTATGGTGATTTGGTATGTTAGGTTTCATTTTAAGTTAAGTGTTGACCCCTTTGACTTGGTTTGACCCAATTTGATTGATTGATCATCCCATGATGATTGTTGATCATGATGAGAGGGATATGAGTTTGGTTCAATCCAATTTGGTTAGGATCAAAAGTTGGCTCATAAGGGTACTTTAGGTCACTTTGGGTCAAGTGAGCTAAGTGGGTCAAATGGCTTGGTCAAAGCTTGATTTGAAGTTGATTGATCTTGTATATGGACTTATGATTGAAATATAAATCCATTTACAAGTGTTTGAAGTCAAATGGTTTTGATCCATTTGAAAATTTCATATTCAAAGGAAGAATATGAAAGGATCTTGGGTTTGATTTTTGATTTGGGGTTTGATTATTTGATTGAAGTTTGGATTTATATATGAGCTCATGATTGTAAGATTGATTGAGTCATGAGAGAAAATCAATGATTTGGCTTGATTTGAAATTTATTTGGCTAAGTTCAAGATTTTTTCTTGAAAGGCTTAGATTTGATTTTGAGTGGATTTGAGTTTGATTTTTGGAATAGATTTTGATTGTTTGAATTTATATTTCATTTTTATATGTGAATATAAATGAGAATATAAATTGATCATAAGAAAATTTCAAGGATTTGAAGTGGTTTAATCATGATTTAGGTTAAATCCATTAAAGGAATTTAAAGGATTTAAAGCAATTTTAATTTGAAATTTAATTTTTTTGATTTGATTGATTTATATTTATATTTCATTTAAATATGAAAATATAAATGAGAATACAAATAATTTTTGAGAAAATCCCATGAGTTTGACTAGGTTTGATCAAAGTTTAGGTTAAATCCTTTAATGGAAAATTAAGGGATTTAAGGGAATTTCAAGGATTTTAAATTTGGAATTTAATTTTTTGCCTTTGATTAGATTGATAAAGTTTTGAGAAAATCCCATGAATTTGAATTGGTTTGATCAAGGTTTATGATTGATTTTGGCTAAGTCCTTTAATGGAAAATTAAAGGGACTTAAGAAAATGATTTTTTGGAATTTTGAGTTTGATTTGATGGGTTTGAATTTATATTTCATTTATATATGAGAATATAAATGTGAATATAAATTGATCATGAGAAAATCTCAAAGATTTTAATAGGTTTGGATCATGATTTTGGTTAAGTCCTTAAGGAAGGGTTAAGGACTTATAAAATTTGAACTTAGGAATTTTTTATGGATTTTGGTCACGGGTTTCAATCATATCTTTCAATCATGGAATTCAATCATAGAATTGAATCATGGAATTGAATTGAGTTTGGAGAAAATAAAATAGATTGGTTTGACTTGAAGAAGGAAAGAGTGAGGAATGGTTTAAGCTAAGGGTAGGAAAATTTTCCTAACACCCCAGGCATGACTATTCTATGGCTAACTCTTCTAAGTCTTCTAGGGCTGGGTTGGAGTGTCCACCTAATCACTAGATGTGACTAAGGAACTCTTAAAGTCTAAGAGAATCCTATGTCTAAGATGGAGGGGTTGAGAGCTCATTCTAAAATGAGGTCAACAAAGGTGCATTAGGTGTGGTGTGACAAGAACACACATATTGGTGACGAAATGATCAACAACGAAAATCACAAGCAATAATAGAAATAATCTATCCTTAACCCATGGAAGAAAGAATCGAGCTTGCAATGTGGCTACTTATGTCCAAGACATAAGAGAGGGAAGAAATCCACTAAGGGAGTGTGAACCTTCCACTAGGAAGTTCAAGTCATCTACAAGGTTTGATTTGATTTGAATCTTGTGGGGAAGAGGGTTGAATTTGTTTCAATTTTGTTAGGTTTGAATTTTTAGATGAACCCTATTGGTTTGTGATGGGTTGCACTAAGTAGGAGCCATGGAGGCTAAGACCTAACTTAGATTTACCAATCCAAAGGGGTCTACTAAACACATAGTAGACTAAAACCAAAGGGATGCCTTTGGTATCTTGGGAAGAAAGCATAGTATACTTACATCCTCCAAGTAAGGACTAGTTGCTGGGGTAATCTATTGGCAAGCCAACAGATTGAACCCAACCTAGGGCTGACTATTGAGTGAATGCTGCTAGGGGACTTAGATCAGCTCAAAGATAGTCAAAGATTAATTTTTATTTTTAAATTTATTTATTTTGATTATGATGGATCCTATTAGTTTATGATGAACTATACTGAGTAGGGGCTATGGAAGCCTAGTCCTAACTCAAATTTACCAATTCAAAGGGAGTAGTCTACCAACCACAAGTTAGAGCTATCCAACCAAAGGAGAATGCCTTTTAGTTTGCAATGGTCAAGTCTTAAGAAGAAAGCATGGAATTTGAGAAACATTTGGGAACTAGAGCTTATTGAGTGAATACCATGGGGGACTTAGATCAGCTCAAAGGAGTGCCTTCATTTTTAGATTTATTTGTTTATTTTTATGGATTCCATTGGTTTTCGATGGATCAAACTAAGAAAGAGCTCATGAAGCCTAGACCTATCTCGTTTGAACCAAAGGGAGTAGCCTGAGAAGAACTATCCAACCAAAGGAGTTCCTTTCGTTTGCAATGATCAATTGAAGGGAAGAAAGCTTGGGGACTCACATATTCCACTAGAAAAGATCACTAGGGTGATTGGTTTCTTTGGGCAACAAATCAAACCTGACCTAGGGCTGCCCGTCAGTTTACGATAATCATGCTAGAAAGAATACATCATAATCTTATATCTTTCAAAGTGAATGCGCAATAACGCTTGTGGAAAAATAGATTGAACCTAAGGGTGACTCATGAGTACGAGGATTTATCTAAACTTAAGGGTAATTCCTATAGGAGTTCTCGACCCCTAAAGATAAGATGCCTACGGAGAAGGGGCCCTTTGGGGCTTGAATTACTAATCCACAAGTGAATTAATTTTATTTGTTTATTTTAGTTTGTTTTATCATGGGTGCCAGTTAGTTTGCTAGGGATCAAACTGAGAAGGAGCTTATATCAGCTTAGACCTATCTCAAATTTATTGAACCAAAGGAAAATCTATGCTTCCATTGAACAAATTTTCCAACCACATGGGTGGCTACTAGGAAAGGGGAACTGGCCAATCCAAAAGTAACCAGGTAGTGTCTAAATGGGGTTGGAAAGGACTTGATCCAAATAGAGTGCCCACAAGGGATGGGGCCTGTAAATGCTTAATCCAACACCCTAGAGAAAATGATATGGCTAGTCATATATCCAATAGGTATTCGGTGTCCAACTTAAAGAGAAAGCATGGGGACTCATGTCTGTCAAGAGTGGTGTACTCAGGAGTCTTTGTCGACATGAACATCAACCAACCTAAGGTGCCTCGATTTACAATAACGGAAGAAAGCTTGGGACTCATCCTTTATATGAGGCTTGTTGGGATAGTCTCTTGACGGCAGTGCTATCCTAGGCTAGTGAATACTAGGGGACTTATATCAACTCAAAAGTAGTCTAGAGGAAAGGGGCCTCTAGGGGACTTATCCTAAACCTCAAATATACTTGACCTAGTTAGAACATGATGGCTAGTTCAAGAACAAAGTACGGAGACTCACATCTTCTTAAATAAAGTCAACATGAGGTAGCTTACTAGTTGGGTAGTGAAGCCTACCATACTAACAAGGCGCTCATTGGTTTGCAATGATTAAGTCAAGAAGAAAGTGCAGGGACTCACATCCTCAACAAATAATCTGTGACATACTGGTGAGGTAGCATGTGACTAGAAATGAGTGAGTGCCACGGGGCTTGCTCCACATCAAAATAGCTCAAGATAAAAGATTTGTGTTTGTTATTGTGCATGTGCTAAAAATAGGATGCCTAGGGACTCTTACCTTAAAACACTCTTGGAATTATGAAATGATGCCATAACAAGAATTCCCACTAAGAAAGGATGTCGCTTGGGTTCTCTCACACCAAACTTAGTTATGCTAATTGAAATAAGATGCCTTTTGGGTTCTCTTATACCTATTTTAAAAGCACCAAAAGATTGTTTGTGTTGTGAAAGAGGGATAGGATGCCATTGGGGACTCTTACTACCTAAACATGCGGTGGATTCACAAGATAAATACTTCAAAGAAGAGAAGATTTAATGAATGGAATCAGATTTAGTTCATTTTATTAATGATTATTTTCAAACATGTTTTGTTTCATGCGCAATATTTCTTTAGATAGAACCCATTAATTGGAAGCATCGGGTGTTCCCCTTTACAATAAATAAGTTGATAAGATCCTCCTTGGTAGGCCTTCTCTATGACATAGGGGCCTTCCCAAGTGGGTTCAAACTTGCCTCCCATCTTTTGATGGGCAACAATTAGTCTCCTTAGGACTAACATAAGTTCTCTTACTCGAAAAGACCTAGGGCTGACTAGCTTGTTGTGAGCTTGAATCATTTTGGCCTTATACAACTCAAGATTCTAGCATGCCCGTAGGCGACTTTCCTCCAAACCTTTGAGCTCTTCTAACTACAACTTTGCATTCTGCTCATAGTGATCTTGTTACCCAATGCTATCCATGATGAGTTAAACTTCTAAGAAAGGTTTTGGACCCACACTAATGAAAATAGGGTAGGAGTTGGGTGAGTATGTATGTGGCGTAGGAGGCTTCAACCAACTCATTCCACTATTTTTGTTGTCATCAAGAGTCTTCTTCAATATGGAGTTTTATTGAATGCTTCTGCTAAACCATTAGTTCTGGGGTAGTATATGGTGGAGTATCTCTAATCTATACCGTGTCTTCTGGAAAAGCTATTGATCTTCATGCTTTTGAATGTAGTTCCATTATCAGATATAATTTGAGGGCCTATATGATATGGTTCCTAAAAAATTGAAGCACATGGTGAGTTGTGACCTCTCTAAGTGGGATGGCTTCCGCCTACTTGAAAAAGTAGTCGGCAACAGTTAAGATGAATTGGTTCCCCTTGGAAGAAGGAGGATCGATCAGAACTTCTGATACCCCAATACTCAAATGGCCATGAAGCTAATGTAGGGTGTAGAATGTTGGGTGGTTGGTAGAGGACCACAGGTACGCATTGATGGCATCTCTAGCTACATCATGCAATGTGATCATAGAAGGCCAGTAGTATCCAAGTCTTTTGATCTTCAACTTCATCTTCAGACCGGATTGATGAGCTCCACATAGACCTAAGTATACCTCAGTTACAATGCCATGGGCTTCGTGTTTGTCCAAATAATGTAACCACATTTGGTCAAAGGATCGGTACAGGGTGTCATCAACAAGAGTGTAGCAAAGATCTCTCTATTTCACTAAATGGGCTTGTGATTTCTCTTGAGATAGTTTACCGGTGTTCAAGTAATCTATGAATGGTTGCCTCCAATCCAGCTCCTTGTCCATTTTGGCAACGACAATCTCCCCTTTAAGAGAAAGTCTCTTGATGAGTTCCGAATCAATAAGGGATAAGACTTATCTATTTTGGACCTTATTGAAATAGATTCATTTTTTGAACATGTCAACTCTTTGGCAAGTTTGGCCATGGCATCTGCTCCTACGTTCTCTACTCGAGAAACTTTGTAGATGGTAACTTCAAGAATTTGGACCAACAACTTCATGGTATACTCATAATAATGATGAAGCTTGGGCATGAGGACTGGTAGACAAATGGCGATGACCGAATCCCAAGATGTTGATGCTCTTAACATTGATAGTGATGGCTAACTCTAAACTAGTAATCAAAGCCTCATACTCCGCTTCATTGTTGGTGCAAGGGTTGGAAACATAATATGGGAATCTCATCACATTGCAGTTTGGAGTTAGAAGAACTATTCCCTTTTCCTCGGGAGAATAGATCATGGTGCTTCACCTTTAAGAAAAGAAGCGGCACCATCAAAATACATCTCCCATCGGTGGTTCGGCCTCCCCCAAGTTCATGATTTGTTCATCGATCATCACTAAGCGAAGAATCACGAAGTGGGTGTCTTTAAGAAATTTGCTAGTGCTATCCTTTACGCAGGTACAAATGTGATATCAAACTTTGAGTATCATGGACCAATGAGCCAAACATAAAAGCATTGTTGTGTCATGAGATACGCGTGGATTGGTTGAGAGATCGTTCACCTTGAGAAAGCATGTAGTGTCATAGCTTCTTGATGCAAAGATCAAAGCTAGAATGTTTCTCAATAGGTGGATAGTTTGCTTTTAGAATGATGATGGATGAGGTTAGGTGCTCTCCTTCCCCTTATCATTGGCTTGGGCCAACAAAGTCAGTCATTCAATGCAGTGTAAAGGATGGCCTACCGATAGGGCTAGAACTAGTAGCTTCACCAAGTACTCTTTAATATCTTTGAAAGCATGCCGACACTTGTCATCCCACTTGAACTTGGCATCCTTTTTGATAAGTGCGAGAATTGCTTGCATGTCCTAGATAGGTTTGAGATAAAGCACCTTAGATATGCCAACCATCCTTGAAAGGATTTAAGTTGAGTTAAACTCTTAGGAGGAAGCATTTCTAAGATAGCTTTAATATTTTTAGAATCTATTTCTATTCCCGATGTCGAACAACAAACCAAAGGAATTTCTCTGAAGCTACTCTGAATGCACACTTCATGGGATTCATTTTGAGGTTATATTATCTTAACATTCAAAACTACTCTCAAGTCAAAGAGATGGTCTTCCTTTTCTAAACTTTTAACTACTAGTTCATCAATGTGGCACTCAACCTGATGATGGATGAGTTCATTGAAGATCTGAGTCATGGCCCATTGGTATGTAGCGCCAGCATTTTTAAGGCCAAAAGGCACCACCCTATAATAGAAGATTGATCGGGGTTTGAAAAGTAGTGTTTCTTTCATCTTAGAGACATCTTGATTTGGTTATATGATCCATCCATGAAAGAATAGAGATGAGGATGTCCACCATTAACTCTGGTATAGGAAAAAGAAACTCATCCTTAGGACATGCCTTATTTAAGTCCCTAAACATAAATGTGAATTTGGTCATTCTTCTTCTTGGGATGACTAGCAAACTAGTAGGATATTTTTCTTCCCGATGAAACCGGCATCGATCTTTCTTGACTTCGAAATGACATGTTGTTCAATTTCTAATCAATCTAGGAGCTTGCTTAATAAGTAACATTAGGGTCTTCTAGCTTGAGGCTATTTATCGAGATAATCGCATTTCTTCATAACTCCATGTGAAGCGTCTTTAAACTCAATCAATAACTAAGTCATTGGTTTCTTCTTCATTCAACAAGATGTATGTAGCGAGGATTTTCTTCTATCCTGAGGTTGATTTCTTTTAGCTTGTCGATTGTTGAATGAATCTCCTCTTCAAATTACTTGTGCCTCTTTGACTTGGAGATCATCTGGATCATCTGAAGTTTCTAAACACACATTCTCATAAGTGTTGGGGATGTGTGAGAAGAACCTATCAGACTCAAATGGTTGGTAACAGGAAATAATCTTCATCATCATGACCCACATGTAGAATCCTAGTCCTACTCTTGATTGTGCTTCCCTGCCTATATTGTTCCATAGTTTTTTGAAGTATTTTGACATGTGCTTGGACAAAGTGTGAGGAACTAAACTTTTATGTATAAGTTTTTGAACACAAGGAGAGTAAAAGTCAAAAGGTAATTCCATTAATTCTTTAGAAGTATCTTCCTCAAGTCATATATCGACTTGACTTGGGATGATGAACCCAAAAAGAACCTTCTTCATGTCATTGGAAGACTTAGGGACTTCCTTAACTACTAAACCATCAACTTTCTGATATATAAGTAAGGTAAGAACTAAGGTTCCCAACTGATGCTGAATAGTTTCACATAAACCAAATTCAAATACTTTGCTTTGCTTAGAGGCTTGGTCTTCATCTCTATCTAAATTAAAAGTCACCTCCAATGAAACCTGTTGAGAGGGGTTGGCTGGTATACTAATCACATTAGACTCATCCTCCAAGCTAGATTCCAAGTTTATGTGTAATAGGGTATTCATGAACTAGAACACGACCTCTATTGGTGAAGGCCAACTAGAGGTCTCCCACCTCTGAACTCTACTTTGCTTCTCACTTGGAGGTGGAAGTTGAGCCATCCTACCCACATGTCCATATGATGGAATGAACTGTGGGTGGAATGTGATATGTGAATCCACTTCTTCTTCAATTCCCCTTTCTTATTCACTTGGACTTTTCTTCTTTTTTTTTATTTTCTTTTATCTTTTCTTTTGCTTCATTTTCTTTTACTTTTGTACTTGCATTTGAATTTTTTCCAAGTTCACAAGAAAGGGTGTTTTGAGGAAGATAATAGGTCGCATCCTCATAGATCTCAACCTCTCTAAATGAAAATGGCTTTTCATCCCCATTGACATGGTATTCAATTCCATCTTTTTTGAACTTGATGCACTAATGAATGGAGGATGGAATAATCTTATTTTGATGTATTCAAGGCCTACCAAGCAAAGCAGTGAATGAAGTATTCAAATCAATGATGTAGAACTTGGCTTCAGTCTTCCTCACCTCTCCAATGTAACAAACTAAAGCTCGTCTTGATCATTGAATCCTCTTAACATCATTTTATCTCTTTAGAGTGTAGAGATGTTGATCTTCAAATAGGCAAGGGTCTTAAGACTCATAATTTTTACTGATGCACATGAATCCATGAGAACCCTAGCGAGTCTGAACCTATCCATGTCAACTATAATGTATAGGGGACAGTTGTGCTCCAAGTCCCCTAGTAGAAGGTCTTTATCGTGAAGGTGATTCCTTGGGCTTCTTTTGCATAGTATGCTTCCTCACCTATAATAGTTAGCTGAGCTAAGCATATTTCAAGATCAAGAAGAGCCTTGATTAATGATTCTCTCATCTCTTTGGATTAGATGGCAACTTTGTTAGATGATAAAGGATGTTATAGTCCACCTTCGGCTAGTCTTCCACAAGCATATCCAAGGGTGGAGCATCCTGTGGAAGGGCTTCTCGATCTTCAGTACTAATGACTTATTTTCCTCTATCTAGAGGTGCTTCCTTAGGAGGTAGAACCTTGCCACTATGGAGGTTGACTTCCATAATCTCTGGAGGCAAGGTGGTGGCAAGTTCTACCTGCACTTCAGGCTCACCTATATCTTCTCTTATGGGACTCTCAGAATCAAATGGTTCCAAGTCTATCTCAAGAGGTAAGAAGACACAAATGTAATTCAAATTAGCTTTATTCTTCAATTTCTTGAAAGTATTTGGGGTACAAAGTAGAAATCAATTAGAGTGAGTGGAGTAAGGGATTTGATGCCCTTATATGCTTATATAAGAGTTCTATTAGTAGAAGAAATAGAAGATTTGAAATGGTAGAAATCAGGAAGGCTGGCGAAGGTGGAGTCTGACATGATTGGTGGTGCTAAGGGTTATCCTGACTAACACATGTTGTTGCGCTTCAAGCTCCCACTTTCCTTGAGTTGGCACTAGCAACTTGCAAACCTTCCTTGGTGTTGGAGGTTTTGAGCTCGAGAAAGCTTCTTGATCTTCTGAATTATTTTCTTAGAGGTTTTAGACAAAGAAATGTCCCAACCTTCTTTAGTTTTGGTAGGATCGATTGTATCCCCAAGGATTACCCTAATGGAACTGGAAGGTTGTTCCACAAGGAATTCCTTTGGGATAACTGCAGCACCAGTCTTGAAACTATGTTCAAGCCAATCCTTGAATGTAAAACAATCCTCCAAAATTGCCTAGCATAAGGTGGTACAGGCAAAAGTTTGGATCATGACTTTTGCCTACTTCCTCCAGTTTCCTAGGTTCGAGTAGCTAAAAATCAAGTTTCTTTAAGAGATTCTTAAAGATTTTCCTGATTACCTCCCTCTTAAAAGAATAAGATTTTTTTAACTTATCTAATAGAGTAGGTGGACCATAGCTACCTAGTGGTGGATATGCATGCCGCTGCTACTGGTGGTATGGGTGAGGTGGTGGTTGTGCTGGCCGTGGAGGCTAGTATGGCTGCCTCTATAGTGGCAAAGGAGGTGGAGGCTACTGAGGTCGTGGTCGCTCGGACTAATCTCTAGTTGTCTGCTTCTACTTGTCAACCGCTACTATTACTCCGGGTTTCTTCTCATAAACCTTTTGGGATTTTTGCTTAGGAAACTGATCTGGAAAAGGCAACTAATTGGTCTCTCCTTGTAGACTAGCTGTCTTGTTGATTAGCTTCTCAAATGTCTTTATAGTGAAGCCCTTAAGCATGAAGGACAGCCATGGATATTCTTCAAGAGAATCTCAATGGCATGTTGTTGGCATACATGGTTCACACTTCATACTCAGTTATGCCATCAGAGAATATAATCAATAAGTGACTCATTAGAGTGTTGTTGAGCTACAATGAGATCACCTGTGGTAACCCTTTGCTGAGCTCCAGTAAATCTCTTGATGAAGAGTTGCTCTAACTCAACAAATGTCTTTATTGAATCATTGGGCAGTTCATCATACCAATCAAAACCAATACCTACTAGGCTACTGATAAAAAGTCTAAAGAGTAAAGCATCGCTTCACATGTGTTGCATAAATTGGCTTTGAAGTGAGCTATATGCTGCCTCTGATTCCCACTGCCATCAAAGCTTTTGAAGGAAGGAAGCACGAAACCTTTGGGATACTGGATAGCATCGAATTCCTCTAGGTAGGGTCTACCCTTTGGAACCGATGATCCTCCCTGGGCTTGAGCCAAAGCTTCCTTCACCTATTGTTCAACTATGGATTTTAGATCTTTTTCATGTATGGATGTACTATCCACTACCTTCCTATACATGCTAGTGCTACCTTGCTCAATGGGAGGTAGAGTCTTAACTGGGACTAAGACATGCACTTGCATGACTACATTGTACTAGGATGAATTGGGGCTTGTTTTTTGAAGCACGACACACTAAGTCACAGCTGTTGTATCCAATCTCTCATCTTTACGCTTTAACGTTGAGGTGATGGGTTGATTCTGTGTCTCCTTGATCAACCTCATCACCTTCCATGGCTTGCTCCCAAGAGAATAGTATCGACCATGCATGAATCCCCATCAAGTCATCTTCATTAGGATCGAAGCTAACTCTCTCTTCGTCGAACCATGTGTACCCTAAGATCTCCTTCTTCTCCATAAAATAGTGTGCAACTATCTCATCTAAGGATCAATCTAACTCAATAAGTATGAATAGTTTGGGCGTGATGTGATTATCATGCAGAGCACCGGACCGCCGGGAGTCAATCTGCGTACTCACTAGAAGAATGATACTCCTGACTAATAATAGTTGTAATAGGGGTAACAATCCTAAGATGATCCTCTACCACTGGAACAACTAAACTTTCATCTGGAATATCTATGATAACTATCACCATCTCCACTTTTGGCTGTATGGTTGGAGTTGGTGAAGGAATGACCACGATGGTCCAGGGTTGCCACTCCTTTCTCACCACCACTAGGGGCGAGAAGGTCGGCGGAGCTCGACCCCATAATGGGTGTAGGAGGAGTAGGATCCTTGGTCATAGTTGGATCACCAATGAGGTAAATTTTTACCCGGATATAGCCTTCATGGCCTTAGATGGAATGGGTGATCTTTGAACTGCACTTGCGATGGCGACATGGGGTAGCGGTGGGGTGGAGACACCACTGACTCTTTGTGTACAGGAACTGCCCTCCTATGGTGGCTGGTCCTCATGAGGAGAATACTATTAGTATGGTCGATGCAGTAGCGGAAGCTAGAAAATTAACCAAAGTAAAAGTGCCTGACTAACGGTTGAACCTTCATTGCTCTCTGCTAGTAATGTATGACGTATGAGCCTCATGGGCCCTCTCCTAACAAACCTTCCTTTCCAAGGGGATACAGATCAAAGATCGAAATGGGTCGGACTCTAGTTTGTATGCACTACGGATACAGAAGCGAAGAGCGACATATGACCTCTACTCAGGCTGTGTAAGTGCACCAGAGGAGGTGATGAACAAATCCTTCATCTCTCATCGATCTCTCGAGAGAGAATGAAACTAGTTTTCCATAACCAGTGGTGAAGTGATCATGGGAGACTCATCTATGGTTGATCTGGCAGCCTCAACTCGGCTATCCGAGTGTGGGCGTTTGACCATACGATTCTTGTTCTGTCGAGTGTGAGGATGAGAGTGCTAGACCATACTCAAATGTGGGGAGGCAAGCTCACAAACTGGGGAGCCTTACCTTGGAGGTACAGAGATGGTAGGGTGCTAGCTCACAAGGAAAACATGGGCAACTCTAGGATGAGCTAGCTGGGCACTGCAGTCGAAATAATGAAGTCAGTGGAACTTCACAACTTTCCTCTTTAGTGAGGAGATATCTGAATCAGAAGGTAAATCTACTATGATGTCCGGCTTCTACCCAGCCACCTTCTTCCTACTGATTGTGGTGAGGGGAATGCCCTCACAAGTGATCCTGGCCCCCTCAAATCCTTGGCAAAAATGGACCAAGTGGGTATGGTCCAAACGAGGAGAAGGCAGCCTGATCTAAGGCTAGATCCATGACATGAGGGAATGTAAAGACAAATTTAGAACTTGCCATTGTACTAATTGTAGTAAACTAACATTGAATTGTACTAGCACTAACTGAAAAGAATCAATGAGAAATGAACTTGCATCAATTTCTGCCTCCATAGATTTTGAATTTTGAATTTTGAAAATTTGAACCCACATCCAACAACTTGTAAGTGTTAAGTGGGGTTCAAATAGATTTGAGATTGATTGAAAGAGGAATTTGAATATGAATCCAAACTTCAACAAATTTAAGTATGTTGAAATATGGATTCAAAATTTTGATAGGATGCTTCCATAGGTTCATTTTTGTTTTGAATTTGAGTTTTTGATTTTGAGGATCCTTTCTTCTAACAAATTTGGGTATGTTAAAGCAAGGTCAAATGATTTTCTTTTGTTTGAATATTTTGGAATCTTACTTACTTAGCAAATTTAGATATGCTAAGTGAAGTAAAAGTGATTGTTTCCTTTCTTTTAAAATTTTTTTTGTATTGATTTTGGAAAATTTTGGAATTCTTGCTAGCAAATTTAGGTATGCTAAGAAAATCCCAAGTGTTTCATTTGTTTGGAATGTTTTGATTTTTGAAATAGGGTAGGATCCTTAGCAAATTTAGTATGCTAAGGGAATCCTAAGGTGCTTCATTTTTTTTTGTTTTTAAAATGATTGAAAGTGGAGATTCAACTTTAGAAAATTTGGTATGCTAAAGAGGAACTCCCACTTGGTTTTATGACATGGAAATTTCACATAGCAAATTTGAGTATGCTAAATGAAATTCCAAATGGTGTGTTTGAAATTTTGATTTTGTTTTGGTTTTGAAAAGTGGAAACTTCTCTTCAGCAAATTTGGTATGCTAAGGGAAGAAGTTCCAAAGGCGTTTCAAAATTTTGATTTTGTGGATTTGGAAGCTTTACTTAACAAATTTGGCTATGTTAAATAAAGTTCCATATATGTTTTGAAAATTTTTGGATTTTGGATTCGAAAACTTTACTTAATAAATTTGGGTATGTTAAGTGAGGTTCCAAATGTGATTGTTGATTTTGAATTTTGAATTTTTGAATTTGGAGACTTCACTTAACAAATTTGGGTATGTCAAGTGAGGTTCAAAAATTTGCTTTGAATTTTTTTTTAAAATATGATTGTTGATTTTGGATTTTTGGATTTGGAAACTTCACTTAACAAATTTGGGTTTGTTAAATGCAATTCCAAAATGTGTTTAGAAAATTTTTGGATTTTGGATTTGGAAACTTTACTTAACAAATTTATGTATGTTAAATGAAGTTCCAAAATGTGTTTAGAAAATTTTTTGAAATATTATTATTGATTTTGATTTTGGATTTGGAAACTTTACTTAGCAAATTTGATTATGCTAAATGAAATTCCAAAAATGTTTTTAGAAAATTTTTGGATTTTGAATTTGGAGACTTACTTAACAAATTTGGGTATGTTAAATGAAGTTCCAAATGTGTTTAAAATTTTGAAATTTTGATTTTGAATTTGAAAACTTTACTTAACAAATTTAGGTATGTTAAATGAAGTTCCAAATGTATGTTTTGAAAAATTTTGAAATATGATTGTTGATTTTGATTTTGGATTTGGAAACTCTACTTAGCAAATTTGATTATGCTAAGTGAGGTTCCAAAAAAGTGTTTAGAAATTTTGAAATATGATTGTTGATTTTATTTTTGAATTTGGAAACTTTACTTAGCAAATTTTATTATGCTAAATGAAATTCTAAATGTGTTTGAAAAAATTTTGAATATGATTGTCAATTTTGATTTTAGATTTGGAAACTTCACTTAGCAAATTTGATTATGCTAAATGAAATTCTAAATGTGTTTTGAACATTTTTTGAAATATGATTGTTGATTTTAATGTTGGATTTGGAAACTTCACTTAGCAAATTTGATTAAGCAAAATGAAATTTCAAATGTGTTTTGAAAACTTTTGTTGGATTTTGAATTTGGAGACTTAACAAATTTGGGTATGTTAAATGAAGTTCCAAATGTTGTTTGAAATTTTTTTTAAATATGATTGTTGGTTTTAATGTTTTGAAAAGGGGACCTCCATTCAACAAATTTAAGTATGTAGAATGGGTATCAATTTTATTTTTGAAGTATGAAATTTTTGTGTGTGATTGTTGTTTTTTGAAAGAGAGGAATTCTAACTTAAAACATATGTGAGATATGTTTAAGTAGGTTTTCCTAAAAGATATTTTATTTTAGGAATGAAACTTCATTTAATAAATTTGAGTATATTAAATGAAGGTATTCATGTGTGCATTTTGAAAAGTTTTATTTTGTTTGGAAATGAACTTTCCATTCAATAAGTGTGAATGTATTTAATAGAAGAATTCATGTGTGCTTTTTTGAAAAGTTTTATGATTATGATTGTGATTTTTTTGGAAAAGATAATTTGTTCATTTATTTTGAAAATGAAATCTTCATCAAAGTGAATTGATGAAGATATTCATTTGTGCTTTTGGAAAATGTTGTTAGTTTTACTTCTAAAAATCCCTACATGTAACAATTATGGGAATTGTTAAATGAAGGTGACAAAATTTTGTGGAAAATATTTTATTAAGTGTATTTTTGAAAAGGTGCTTTTGAAAAGCAAAGTTCTTTATGGAAGATTTATTTATTTTAGGATGAACATTTCCTTATAATGAAGATGATAAGGAGGAAGTCTTTAAGATGTTTCTTTTTATTTTAGATCTTTTCATTTTACCCATTGGAGAAACCCAAAGGGGGTTTTAAGACTAACAAGGAATGTGGTCCTAAAACCTAAAGATGTTGGCTAACTCAACTCAAGAATGAAATGAGCTAAGTGCCAATGGAAAGAAGGATAGTCTTGGATTCATACCAAAGTACAAGCCCACTATCGATACTCTAAGACAATGATCATTTACCAAAGATGGAGAGAGGAACCATCCCCAGTGGAGTCTCCAGAAAAATCTGTTGGTTAATAAATTTCTTATAGGGAGTCGCCTTTCAAATCTGTGATGAGAAAAGAAAGAGGGCACCTTGTAGAAATTCTCCTTGGTAAGATGCCATGCAATCCATAGATGTACTTATTGAGTTCATCAAGATTCTCCAATTACTATGGAAAAAAAATGATGGATGCATTTACTATCTGAAGTTCCCCACTGGGCAAGCCTCCATAATTACATCCCAAGGGATAGGATCTCTTAGGAAAACTCTCGATTAAGGTAAATTATCGTTGTCACTGAAGATTTCAATAGGGAAGGACTATCAATCGAATGGTTTTATTTTGAAGATCAAATGGGATTGATCAAAAGAGGGAGTTATTAAAGATAAAATAAGAAATAAGTAGGAGATTCTCATGATGCTAGGAAGCCTAGCGAGCATATCAAACTATCCTATAATTGGGCTTTATATTTTAGAGATTGATTTAGTTTGTTTGAGTTGCATTTTTCACTAGAATTTTAGGACTTAAGATTCCTTAACACAAG
Source organism: Cymbidium sinense (assembly GCA_021442155.1). NCBI lineage: Eukaryota > Viridiplantae > Streptophyta > Magnoliopsida > Asparagales > Orchidaceae > Cymbidium > Cymbidium sinense. The sequence goes on along the minus strand of CM038223.1, from coordinate 140,366,452 downwards.
ATTATGGAAATGCATAAGAGGTGAGGAATTATGCTTATGGCCCACAAAAGGGAAAGCAACCTAGAACTAGAATCTAGGGAGCTTCGATGAAGGCTGGAAGCACAACCTAAATCTAAGGTGAAAATGGGAAATTGGTTTGCCGCCACAAGAGAGGACAAACCACCCAACAACTTGGACTTACAATTGCCTGGGGGTGGCCACCAACTAACTCCTCCTATGATTTTAAATACATATAGGCAAGTCTTTATTTATATGCAAGATAGCTAGGCTATTTTTATTTAGAAAGAGACTAAGTCCTTAAACTCACTCCCTAAAGAGACTAGATCATGTAAAGGGTATGCTTCAAATGACCTAAATCTAATGTAAATTAAATTTCATTTTATTTTTATTTTTGGATAATTATTTTGACTCAGGCTACTAGGATTTTTATGACTAATGTATTAAAAAGAAGGTTATTGGCCAAAATCAGTGAGAAAACAGGAGGTGAGTTTCCACCAGCCCTCAAAGGTCAAGTCGAGTTCTCTGGCAAAGGTGGAAGCTCTCCAATCAAGAATGAAATAAGATGTATTTGTGTATGATATTATAAAGCAATGCTCATCCAATTAAGGGGTTACTAACTCTTTTATCTTGATTTTAAACCTAAGCTTTAGGTGAGGTTATGAGTTGTTTAATTTTTATTTGAATTGTTAAGTTGGGTAAAAGATTTATTTTTCCCTAAAGAGCCTAATCCACATCCAGGCCATATATAAAGCAAGGAAGAAACTAGAAAAATCATGCCACTTAATGAAAAGCTAAACAAATCATCAATCAATTTATAAAGCTAATCGTAAAAGAATAAATAGTCATTGTGGTCAGCACCACAAACAAACCAAAATGTCAAATGTGGGTAGTCGAGCTCTACCCTTATACAACCCATATTATAAATGAATTAAATTATAATTTAGGCAAAGGAATTCATTGTTATGGGGGTCTTCAAGCTTTATTCTTCTTTCTTCTTTCTTTCTTCTTCTTCTTTGGTTCCTCCTTTGGATGGTTGGAAGGTGGATGCTCTAAGGCTTCACATGGTGCATAAGATGGGATCTTATGACCAATGTTCATCCTAATCCCCATAACAAATCATTCCAAAATCCTAATTATATAATTTTAACATGAAAAGGAAAAGGGAAATCTAGCTAACACCTGTAAAATAAAGGTTAGTTAAATCACACCACACAAATCCCAAGCATGTATATTGGACTTATCACCCCACACATGGGTGACTAAGTCCACCTGGCCTATGGATTATGCTTAGGGGTATAAAGCACCTATAAGCAAAAGCATTTATATTTTTATTTATGATAACGCCCCTTAAGCACAATAATCCGCAGAAAAGAATAGTCAGGCTAAGAACGTCCTACCATTCATTCTATGAGCATACACCATAACATCCAGTCTAAAACATATATCACAACACAAAATAAACACCAAACCATGCACCGGCCTAACCTAAGGCTAGAAGTGGTGACTTAGCTAATATGTGTGTTTTGAAGGCTTATGTGGTATGCTTAGCTTAACACTTTGGGTTTAAATTTTCTAAGTGTGAAGAACATGTTCAACTTAGAGGAGGGTTTCATTTAAGTTTTTAAGTGTTTTGGTTAATTTTATTTCATGTTTTAATTTGTTTTAAGTGAAACTCACAATTAATTACTAAGTTACGAAGAGAAGGAAAGAGAAGAGAACTTCTCTTTCCTTCCCTAACCTTAAGTAATTTTCTAAAGTAGGTTCATATTTTAGTTTCATTTAGGTGAATTTTTTGATTATATCATTTAATCAATCCTAAGTTTAGATAAACCCTAAACAAATCTATTCAAAAAGAAAGGCATTTTAAGATTAAATAAAATGAATTAAAATTCACATAACACACATTACTTCATTTCTTTCCCAACATATATAAAATGCATATGGATGGACCCTAAGCATATCTATACATGCAAATGAGAGTAGTTAACACACTTTATGATGCATGCTAAGTAATCCATTTAAGAAAATTTAGAAGTTGAATATGCATGATTTTTCTTAAGTAGAAAAGGTTTTCCTTATCTAAATTTTCACATACATGCATGAAAGTAAGAAAGGAATAAGTGAGTACAACGCCATTGTTAACCAGAGGTGTAAGGTAAAAGACCTACTTAGGGCTACTTAAAGCCTCACAACCTCAGGGTTGTCCAAACTAATATACCACTTTCCTTAAATATAAACATGCATATAAAAGAAATGAAATGGAAAAGGAATATGCAAAAGTTATTTAATAGATTTGTTTTGTTTATACAATTTATGTATGTAACTATAGGTAACTCTTCTTAGATGGTAGCATAGGGATGAATAGGATATGAAATTAGGTGAGCATTAGGTCCTTTTCAAATGAACCTTATGTCTCACCAAAATCCCTATTCAAAACTATACCAACATAGAGAAGAAAGGAAACCTATACTAAGCATAATTTTATAATATTTCACATGCAAGCTTATAGTTAAAGTATAAGTAGCATACTTTCAGATTTTATATTTTATTTATAAGTTTTGAAAATAATTTGGATTTAGTAGTGATAATAGCCAATCATATTTTACTTTAGCCAACACATTCACATTTGACATAAAGTAAACAATTTCATTTTAAAATTTGAAACATGAAATTATGAATGCATGGAATCACATGGCATACAACTTAACATGTTGGGAAAGATCCAAAGCAATGAAAGCATGTAAACAAACTCACTTCACTTAAATCTTAAAGACATTCCAATAGAATAAGAAAATTTAGAATAAATCAAAGTGAATTTCAAAATGATTTTTGTTTAGTTTGAAGTTTGATTTAATTTTGAAAAGGTGAGATGAGTTTGCTATTCCTAACCCATTCCCACATGTGTTTTTTATTTTTTTTAAATTTTTAGGTATTTAGATCCATTTTATGTTGATTAGGTTAAGGTATGAATTAAGTGGCTTAATTAACCCTTACCTACACCACCATAGAAGAATTAACTAAGTAATTATGAGCTAATGAGATAACATAAAACCCACAAGGAATTTAAATTTGCAATGAACTTAATAATAAAAAGGCCTAATGTAATTTCGTACATAATTAAAAGTTAATTAAGCTAAGGGGTTTAGCTTAAGTACTTTTAAAACACCCTTTCACACATGTGAATTAGGTTTTAATTTTCTTAATTAAACTTAGGATATTAAACACCTATGCATCTACCCAAGGTGGATTAATTAAGTTCTGAAACTTTTTAGAATTTTTGAAAATTGATTAAGGGGATAATTAATGAATTAACCCTTAATTAAGAGGAGATTAAGGAGAGAAGAGGGGGTTTAGGGAATAGCCAGGGGAAATGCCCCAAAATTATTCCATTAACCTCCCATTTATTGGATCTAACCTTAATCAAACCTAATCATAGGGTAAATCCACTAATCACACCTTAATTACCCTTAATTACATGAAAGAGGTAATTAGAGAATGAAATAGCAATTTCCCCAATTGAGCCCTCAATAAATCTCAAGAAAATTTGGGGAGGTAGAGGTCATCCCCTAAAATGAACCCTAAAAATTTGAGGCCAATTGATATCCTAATTAAAGGATAATTAGCTAATTAATATACCCAATGAAAACCCAAATTCAAAGAAAAGGGTAATTCAAAATCCATTGAAATAATTTTAAAATATTCTAGATGAAATTATCTTTCCATAGAATTTTTCCTTTTATTTTTTTGATTTTTCTAGAAGGAATTATGAATTTTAAAAGTTTTCTAAATTAATACAGAACTAATTAATTGCTTAACTAATCCCTAGTTAATCTTCAGCTCGCGGCACGACGCATGGCGATGGTGGTAAACAGGCTTTACATGCATCATGTCATGAGGGGGTGACTTAAACATCACATCCCAAATGGCGACAGTGGTGCACACGCTTATATTCCCTATCGTCCAATCAAAGAACGGACGACTAAGAATTCCTCTGAGATTTTAAAAGGGTAATTAATTTTTAAAACACGTTAAATAATTTCAACCGTCCATCTAAAATGTACGGATGGATGGCAGAGATGAGCTAAGCTATTCCCCTTGATTAACAAAGACCATCCATGATCAAGGGGAAGTTCCAAACTCGATCTATCATGGAATCACACAAAATTTAACCCACACCATCTAGAGAAATAGAGCAGAAAATCCAATGGTCAAAATTCGATGAGGTGAAAGTTTCTTTCACAAATCTCCACACCACATTGAGTTTAGTGATAAAAAAATTCCATACCTCACCGGTGCTCCAGATCGATGAGGTAGCTTCATCTAGTGGAGACGAAGCCCTATTGAAATGCCTAAGCCTTAGGATTGAGTGGATAAATAAGTAGACCAACACCACTTCACTTGAGCTTCAACTTTGATCCAATTGAGCTCTTCCTTGCTATGGGGACTTCAATTAGAGCTTAGGCAAGTTTGACTTGACCCTCTGATGGAGTGTGCAAGAGTAATTGGAAGGAGATCAAGTATGAAGGAAGTTGGCTAATGGATTGAGCTCCCCTATTTTTCACTGTGCAAAACCAAGAAATAGGGAATTCAAATCCTATCTAAGAAGCTTGGGAATGCTCTGAGATAGTTTATCTGGTTCCTAGACTTCAATCGATAAAGAGTGTATTAAAATTTCAATGAATTAGGGGAGTATATCTCCCCCTATGGAAATCGACGGTCAACACCTCCTTTATCATTTTGATCCAATTGACCATATTGGAGAGGTTGTTTAGGTTGTTTTGAGTGTGCACATGGTTGGTTCGATCCAAGGAAGGGATTGCCAACTTCCCATGTGCTGAATTTGAGCTTAAGAGGGAATTTGAAAACTCAATTTTGCCCTAAGTGGTCTGGTTTGATCCATGGGCCAAATGGACTGACCCAAACCCATTGGGTTGGGTGCACCACACATCACTAAGTCCCCTTGAGCTTTTAGGAAAGCCTCAAGTGATTGTGAAGAGGGTATGACCAAAATACCCATGGGCTAGGCCAAAATTTGTTCTATGGCCTAGGTGTAGAATGGTCATTTTGCTATTTTTTACTTTGGATATGTTAGGTATGTGAAGAAACTAGGTTTGGCCAAGTTTCATTGGATTTGGGATCCATTTGATAGGTTTGGCACATGTTGACCCATTTAGGTCAAAATGGGTCAACTTGGGTCAAGTTGACCAATAGGTCAAATTGGGTCAAACCAAGGGTTTGGTCAAGTTCATATGACCATTTGAAATATTTTGGTGGCTTTGGTTTGATTCAATTTGGTATATATTTGATTTTGGCTCATATTACTTCACTTAGGTCAAATGGGTCAAGTTGACCTATTTTACCCATTTAACCTATTTGAGGTAGGTCAAGGGTAGGCTTAGGTTACGTTAGTCATATGGAGTGGATTGGTATCTTTTTTTTCTAATCAATTTGGGTTAGGTTCAATTTTGGCTCAACATGACCCCTTTAGTCATGTTGGGTCTAAGGTAAATTGGGCGTCTAGTTGGCCAATTAACTTTGGTCAAGTTCCACAAGTGATTTGGAATGGACATGACCTATTGGTTTCAATCAATTTGGCTTAGATCAAGTTTTGACAAATTTTGACCCTTTAGGTCAAAATGGGTCAACTTGGGTCAAGTAATTGGGCTAGGTTAGGCTCAAATGTTGGCTTGGTCAAGTTCAAACATAGGTCATGAGTGAACTTAGATCAATGGTTTCAATCAATTTGGCCTATGGTGGATTTTGGTTATGTAAGATTTCATTTTGGTTAATTTGACTTGGTCAACCCTTAGATTTGACTTGGTTTGACCCAATTTGATTGATTCATCATCCCATGATGATTAAGGATCAAGATGATAGGGATATATGGAGTTTGGTTTCATCCAATTTGGTTAGGATCAAAAGTTGGCTCATAAGGGTACTTTAGGTCACTTTGGGTCAAGTAAGCCTAAGTGGGTCAAATGGCTTGGCCAAAGCCTTATTTGAAGTTGATTGATCTTGTATATGGACTTATGTTGAAATATAAGTCCATTTACAAGTGATTTGAAGTCAAATTGGTTTTGATCCATTTGAAAATTTCATATTCAAAGGAAGAATATGAAAGGGTCTTGGGTTTGATTTTTGATTTGGGTTTTGATTGTTTGATTGAAGTTTGGATTTGTATATGAGCTCATGATTGTAGGATTGATTGATCCATGAGAGAAAAATCAAAGATTTGGCTTGATTTGAAATTGATTTGGCTAAGTTTAAGATTTTGGCTTGAAAGGCTTAAATTTGATTTTGAGTGGATTTGAGTTTGATTTTTGGAATAGGTTTTGATTGTTTGAATTTATATTTCATTTATATATGTAAATATAAATGAGAATATAAATTGGTCATGAGAAAATTTCAAGGATTTGAAGTGGGTTAATCATGATTTGGGTTAAATCCATTAAAGGGAATTTAAAGGATTTAAAGTAATTTTTTAATTTTTTAATTTAAAATTTAAAATTTAAAGTTAAATCCATTAAAGGATTGGATTTGATTGATTTATATTTATATTTCATTTATATATGAGAATATAAATGAGAATACAAATATGTTTTCAAAAATCCCATGAGTTTGACTAGGTTTGATCAAAGTTTAGGTTAAATCCATTAATGAAAAATTAAGGGATTTAAGAGAATTTCAAGGATCTTAAATTTGGAATTTAATTTTTGCCTTTGATTAGATTGATTTATATTTATATTTTGTTTATATATGATAATATAAATGATAATACAAATAAGTTTTAAGAAAATCCCATGAATTTGAATAGGTTTGATCAAGGTTTAGGATTGATTTTGGCTAAGTCCTTTAATGGAAAATTAAAGGGACTTAAGAAAATTTTCATGAATTGATTTTTAGAATTTTAAGTTTGATTTGATGGGTTTGAATTTATATTTCATTTATATATGAGAATATAAATTGATCATGAGAAAATCTCAAAGATTTGAATAGGTTTAGATCATGATTTTGGTTAAGTCCTTAAGAAAGAGTTAAGGACTTAGAAAATTTGAACTTAAGAATTTTTTATGGATTTTGGCCATGGGTTTCAATCATATCTTTCAATCATGGAGTTCAATCATGGAATTGAATTGAGTTTGGAGAAAATCAAATAGAATTGATTTGGGGTTTGACTTGAAAGAAGGAAAGTGAGGAATGGTTTAGGCTAAGGGTAGGAAAATTTTCTAACACCCTTAAGGCATGACATATTCCTATGGCTAACTCTTCTAAGTCTTCTAGGGCTATGTTGGAGTGTCCACCTAATCACTAGATGTGTCTTAAGACTACAAAACACTTAAAGCCTAAGAGGAGTCCTATGTCAAGATGGAGGGATTGAGAGCTCATTACATGTGGGTTGGATATGATTTCCTTAAAAGGCACTTAAGTTATTGAACACCTAAGTATCTACCCAAGAATGGGATTGATTAAATGATAAAGTTTCTAGATTAATTTTTTATTTTGAGTTTGGTTAATTAAGCCAGTTAATGAAATGATTAAATCATCAATAAATTTGTAAATTAATTAAGTCTTCATTCAAATGAAATAGGCTTAGGGGAAAAGATTTGAAAAAGGCATTGTAATCTTATTCCCTAAGTCTATCCACTATTCCAAAATGATTAACAAGCTTAATTAATGAATTCAACACCATTTAATAGGTTAATTAATCCTTTAATTTATTAAGGGTGTGATTAGAGATGCAACAAGCCATTACCTAAATTAATCACAAATTCCAAGAAAATCATAAGAGGCAGAGGTCATCCCACTACTTAACCCTAGGGAGTTTGAAATAATTATTGAAATAATTAAGAAGTAATTAATATAATTACATCCCCAATAAAACCTAAATTGAGTAAATGTCACTATTTAAAATCAACTAAACTTAATTTTATATTATTCCCACTTTAATTATCTTTAAAATGAAGTTGAGTTTGCATTTTTTTGGATTTTCTATATTTAGTTATATTTTTTGAAGTTTTTGTGATTAATAGGTCAATAAATAACCTAATTATATAACTAATCTTGTCGGCAGCATGTGGCTTGCTAACGTAGTATGCACTTTTCACATGGTGCGATGGGATTGGTTATTTAAGTCATCACATTCTATGGCACGTCAGCCAGCGGAGCTATGCATTTTCTCCTTGGACTGTCCGATCAAAGATCGGACGATCAAGATTAAGCTCACGGTTATGAAGGGATAAATCAGAGGATCTAATCAGATTAATCAGGACCGACCATCCAAAACACATGGGGATGGATGGTCCATGATTCATCCCTGCCCTCGCTTGTGGGAGATAGAGACTGTCCATCTTCCATGGCTTGATTTGAGCTCACTTGAGCTTGGATTAAGCTAGGATTCAACCCACACCATCTAGAAGCAATAAGAAACACATCCAATTATGGAATTCAATTGGGATTACACTTCCCTTCACAAAGGACCAAATAATTTCCTACTTAAACTTGATTTTGAAGCATACCTTGCCCGAGGCTATCACCGGCCCTCCCAACTAGAGGTAGCTTTCTTTAGTGGAGATGAAGCCATGTTGAAGGTTTGAAGGCTTGAGATAAAGTGAATTTTCCAATTGGCCAAGCTCCCCTTCAATGGCTTGCAGCTTTGGTCTATCTCCCATTCGTGGATTGGATACTTGGGATTTTCTTTAGATGAGCCCAACTTAGTGTGTTGATGGTGCTTGCAAGAGGAATTGGACTTTGGTTAGATATTGAGTAACTTGGAACTCTCACTAACCTCCCTATTTTTTCTTAGGCAAAACCGAGAATGGGAATTTCAATTGAGCTTAGGAATTCTTAAGAGAGCTTTGGGGAGCTTCCTATGGGTTTCTAGGGTTCAATCGAGTGCAACTGTTATCAAATGAATTGGAATGAGGGGGAGTATAGCTCCCCCTACTTGGATTGGACGGTCATGAGTCTCCTTGATGTTTTGATCAATTTGATCTCATGGAAATGGTTGTATAGGTTTTTAGGGTGCCATGTGATTCAGTTTTGGCAAGGGAATGTAGTGGAAAAGTTGCCCATGTGTTAAATGAGAGTATGGAGTGAGTCATGTGCTCATTTTCCATTGGGTGGTTAGTTTTGGCTTTGGGTTGGGTTTGGCTGACCCAAACCCATTGAGTCATGTGCACCACATCCCTTGGTGTCCAAATGGACCACTAAGAGGATGCCAAGTGGTCTTGAGTTTGGATACGATCAAATTCCAAGTGAATTTGACCATAGGTTACCCTCTGACCTAGGGGTAAAATGGTCATTTGTCTTTGATTTTAGTTTGGGAAGATTTGGAATGATTGAAAAATGGGGTGTCCTAATTGTAAATGAATTTGGAGTTTATTTGATATGATTTGGCTCATATTGACCCATTTAGACCAAAATGGGTCAAGTTGGGTCAAGTTGACCAATTAGTCAAATTGGGTCAAACCTTGGGTTAGGACAAGTTCAAATGACCATTTGAAGTGTGTTGGCATCATTGGTTTGGTTTATATTTAATTTTGGTTCATTTGAGTTCACTCAGGTCAAATGGGTCAAGTTGACCAATTTGACCCATTTGATCCAATTAGGTTAGATCATGGGTTGGTTTAGGTTTGGTTGGTCATTTGAAATATTTTGTAAGCTTTGGTTTCTATCAATTTTTGGTTTGACTTGATTTTGGCTTGATTTGACCTTTTAGGTCAAGTTGAGTTCATGGTCAATTGGGCTAGGTTGGGTCTAGTTGGCCAATTGAGGCTTTGGTCAAGTTCAACAAGTGATTTAGAATGAATTTGACCCATTGGTTATAATCAATTTGGCTTAGATCAAAATTTGACATATTTTATTTTTTAGGTCAACTTGGGTCAACTTGGGTCAAATGACCAATTAGGCTAGGTTTGGTTCAAATGATGACTTGGTCATGTTCAATCATTGATCATAACTCGATTTAGATCAATGGTTTCAATCAATTTGGCTTATGGAGGATTTTGGCTAGTTTAGGTTTCATTTGGGTTAAGTGTTGACTTGGTCAAAGGTTAGGTTTGACTTAGTTTGACCCAATTTGAGTGATTGATCATTCTAAAATGTTTGTTTCTCATAATGTGAGGCTTAAATGGACTTAGTTCAATCCAATTTGGGTAGGATTAGAATTTGGCTCAAAAGGTACTTTAGGTCACTTTGGGTCAAGTGAGCCTAAGTGGGTCAAATGACTTGATCAAGGCTTGATTCAAGTTTGATTGAACTCACATATGGACTTATGATTGAAATATAAATCCATTTGCAAGTGATTTGGAGTCAAATGGGTTTTGATTCATTTGATAATTTTAAGTTCAAAGGAGGAACATGGGTTTGATTTTTGTTTGAATTTTGAATTTAGTTTTGGTTTGAATTTATATTCTATTTATACTTGATCGAATTTATAGTTTTGGTTTAAATGAAAATATAAATGGGTTATAAGAAAATCTCTTGAGTTTGAAATGATTTGAATTTGATTTGAGCTAAGTCCATAAGATGAAATCAAAGTGAGTTAGGAAAGATTTTAGATTTGGACTTGAGTTTTGGATTTGGTTTTGGTTACTTGAATTTATATTTCATTTATATTTGTGAATATAAATGAATATATAAATGGATTATGAGAAAAATCATTTGAGTTTGAATTGAATTGAATGATTTGAGAAAAATCAATTAAATTGGAATTTGATTTGAATTATGATTTGGAATTGGTTTGAACTTGAGGTTGATTTGAGAAAAGTCATTTAAGTTGGAATTTGATTTGAAGTTTGATTTGTAAGAATAAAGTGAGGATTATGGTTTAAGCTATAGGGTTGGCAAGTTTTTCTAACACTCCTAAGGCATAACCTATTCATATGGCTAACTCTTCTAAGTCTCTAAGGTTAGGTTAAGTATTCACCTAATCACTAAAAGTGCCTTAAGACTAAGGAACTCTTAATGTCTAAGAGGAGTCCTATGTCTAAGATGATGAAGTTGAAAACTCACTCCAAAAGTGAGGTCAATAGGTTCATATGATGATTTGGGATGTTTTCATATAATTAGTTTTGATTAATTTTGCTTAGGATTGATTTTGGCTCGTTTGGATTTAAATAGGTCAAATGGGCTAGTGATTAATTTGAAGAAAGGTACAAGTTCAATTGTTGTTATGGATTTGCAAGTTTGTGATTGATTTTGAATTTGGTTATTTTTAATTTGATTTGGATTTAATGATTTAAATTCCAGGTCAATTTGGTCAAGTTCAAATTGCTCATTTTGGTCAAGTTCAATAAGTGATTTGGAATGAACTTGAGCTATTGGTTGCAATCAATTTATATCAAATCATGATTTGAATTTTAGCTTTAAGGCCAATTTGGTCACCTTAGATTGGCCAATGATTTGGTCATGAGATCATGAGTGGGTTTGAGTCAATGGTTTCAATCAATTTGGTATATGGTAGGTTTTGGCTAGTTTGGGTTCCATTTAAGCTAAAGGTTGACTTGGTCAATGGGCTAGGCTGACTTGGTTTGACCCAATTCAAGACAATTGATTAACCTAGGATGATTGTTGATCATGATATGAGGTTTGGATGGGCTTAGTTCAATCCAATTTAGGTTGAATTAGAATTTGGCTCAAAAAAGGGCTTTTAAGTCACTTTTGGTGGACCTAAATGGGTCAATTGGCTTGATCATGGCTTGATTTAAGTTTAATTGAACTCACATATGGACTTAGGATGGAAATACAAATCCAATTGCAAGTGATTTGAAGTCCTATGGATTTTGGTTCATATGATAATTTCAAGTCAAAAGGGGTCAACATGGGTTTGACTTGGGTTGACTTGGGGTTGGTTTGATAATTAGAGTTTGTGTTTATTTTTGGAACAATGATTGAAGGAGTTATTGAATCATAAAGAAATCCATAGGTTTTGAGTTGATTTGGATATCATTTAGCCAAGTTCAAGAAATTGGCTAAAAGGGCTAAAATTGGGAATATTTGATTTGGATTTGTTTTTGGCCATTTGGATTTATATTTCATTTATATTTGTGAATATAAATGAAGATAAAAATGATTCATGAGAAAATCACTTGAGTTTAGAGTAATTTGGAAGCAAATTTAACCAAATTGAGGGATGAAGGTCAAAAGGGCCTAAGTTGGGAATTCATTTGGTTTGGTTTAGTTTGATTTGATTTGAATTGTTTGAATTTAGATTTCTTTTATATTTGTGAATATAAATGAAGGAATGATTGATTTATAAAGAAATCAACCAAATTTGATTTGGTTTGAAGGATGCTTTGGCTACATGAAGATGGTTCATATGGCTTAGAAAGGGGTTTTGGAGTTTGAATTCAATCATGGGTTTTAATCACTTGGAGTTGGATTTGATTTATGATTTGGGTTGGGATTTGATTTGAGATTGAATTTATGATCTTGAGAAAATCAATTGAATTGGGGTTGATTTGAATTTGGTTAAGGCTAAGTCCATAAGATAAAATCAAAGGGCTTAGAAAAGGATTTAAAATTTGAATTTAATCATGGATTTCAATCATTTGATTTGGGATTTGATTTATGATCTTGGATTTGAATTTGAGGTTATGTTTGGAAGAAGGAAGCAAGGATTGGGTTTAAGGCCATAGGGTAGGCAAGTCTTCCCAAATCCCTAAGGCATAACCTATTCTTATGGTTAACTCTTCTAAGTCTCTAAGCTTAGATTAAATGTTCACCTAATCACTACAAGTGTCTTAAGACTAAGGAACTCTTAGTGTCTACAAGAGTCCTAGATCTATGATGAGAAAGTTGAGAGCTCACTCACAAAAGTGAGGTCAACAGTTCATTTGAATATTTCAAGTCAAATGGGCTAGGTTGGTTTGACTTGGGTTAATTTTGATTTGACTTGATGATTGTAGATTTCATTTATATTTGAAATGATGATTGAAGGTATAATTGATTCATGAGAAAATAAATTGAATTGGAAGCAATTTGGGATATGATTTGGTTAAGCTCATGAAGGTTGACTCATATGGCTTAGGAAGGGTTTTCATTTAATTTGATTTGATTTGGATTTAGGTTTGGATCATGATTTGAAGTTGAGTTTAAGTTTGAATTTGATAAATTGACTGAAGGTTTGAATTGATCTTTGAAAATCAATTGAATTTGGATTGGTTTGGATTTAATTTGATTTGAATTTAGGTTTGGATCATGATTTGAAGTTGAGTTTGAGTTTCAATTTGATAAATTGATTGAAGGGTTGAATTGATCTTTGAGAAAATCAATTGATTTGGATTGATTTAGATTAGGCTTAGGATAAGTCCATAAAATAAATTATAGGACTTAGAAGGATTTTGATTTTGGAATCGATTATGGGCTTCAATCATTTGATTTGGATTTAAATTTGAATTTGAATTTGAGTTTGATTATAGATTTGATAGGGTGAAACTGGATTGGATTTGGGTTGTAGGTAGTTGGGTTATTATAATCCCTAAGGCATAACATAATCCTATGATTAACTCTTTTAAGTCTCTAGATTTAGGTTAAGTGTTCACCTAATCACTAGAAGTGTCTTATGACTAAGGAAGTCTTAGTGTCTAGAAGACTCCCAAGTATAAGATGAGGAGATTGAGAACTTGCTCTAAAAGTGAGGTCAATAAAAGGACCCCCAATATGTGTGGTGTAACTAACAAGGCACATCGCACGTAATGGTGTTGACCGAGATGATCAATAATGTCCAAAAGATTGCAAGCACTAATGGAAATGATCTATAACTAAACCTGAAATGTAGATAGAATCACGATCTTAGTGCAATGCAGCTCTCTTTATTCCAAGGGCATAAGAAAGCCAGAAGGAGGAATCCACAGGGCGTTAAGTACATGAACCTTCCACTAGGGAAGTAGGTTTAAGCTATCCACTAGGGATATGGATTTGAGTTCAATTGTTAATATGATTTATGGGAATGAGATCCGTTGGGGATTAGAAGCTATAATCCATTGGGGCTCAAGATCAAATTAATTTTAATTTGTATTATTATAATTGATGTGGAGGCATATCCTCTAGGGATATGGGCTCGAATCTACTAGGGATTGGGTATGTGAACCTTCCACTAGGGAAGTAAGTTTGGGATATCCGCTGGGGATAATAATTTGATTTCAAATATGATTTCCTTGAGGGTGTATCTACTGGGGATAAAAGTTTGATTAGATTTTCTTTGATTTAAACTCCACTGTGGAGGTTAGTTTAATTTGTTATAGCTCCACTTAGGAGAAGAGTTCTAGATTAAGGGCATATCCACTAGGGATGTACACTCAGTTAGATTTGTTTGATTTAGATCTAGGCTCCACTAGAGAGGTTAATTTAATTTATGCCTCATTTGGGAGAAATTCAGCTTGCTCGATATATTTGATTTGACCCACTAGTGAGGATGGTTTTGAATTTGGTTTGTTACGAACTTTGTTAGTGTACGATGGACCGCACTAAGAAGGAGCCACAGGGGCCTTGGCCTATCTTAGAATTATTGATCCAAAGAGCTAGTCTACCTGCCATAAGGTAGGCTATCATCTGGGGTTACCTTTCCATGTGCAATGATAATTCTAGGAAGAAAGCATAGTAGACTTACATCTTCCAAAGCTGGGAAAAGCCGCTAAGGTGATCTGTTGGATGCGCAACAAATCGAACCTGACCTAAGGTGACTGAGAGAATTTCACAGGGAATCTTACCTCAACTCAAGAGTAGTCAAAATTAATTTTATTTTAGTTTGATTTGATTTGATTTGATTTAGTTTGGTGTGTTATGTTGTGGACCCTATCAGCATGCGATCGACCCATTGAAAGGGGTTATGTAGGCCTTGGCCTGCCACATTTACAAATCTAAAGGGGTAATCTACTAGCCATAAGATAGGACTATATGGCCTAAGGGTTGCCTTTCAATGTGCAATGGCTGGGCTAGTGAGAAAGCATGGTAGACTTACATCTTCTAAAGCATGGAACAACTGTTGGGGTGACCTATTGATGGCACAACAAATCAAACCCGACCTAAGGCGATTACTGAGTGCATGCCATTGGGGACTTATGTCAGCTCAAGAGTAGTCAGGATTAATTTCATTTTAATTTGATGGATAATATTGGTGTGCGATGGATCGCACTGAGAAGGGGCTATGTCGGCCTTGGCCTATCTTAAATTTATCGATCCAAAGGGGTAGTCTACTAACTGCAAGGTTGGACTATCTAACTTAAGGGGTGCTTTTAGTGTGCAACGTCTATGCTAGGAAGAAAGCATAGCAGACTTACATCTTCTTGAGTAAGGACTAGCCACTAGAGTGACCCATTGATGTACAACAAATCAAACTCGACCTAGGGCTGCCTGGTGTGCAATGGTCATGCTGGAAAGAATGTGTAGAAGACTTACATCTTCCAAAGTGAGGACAACCACTGGGGTAACATGTTGGTGGCACAACAAGTTGAACCCGACTTAAGGGTGACTACTTAAAGAGTGCCACTATGAACTTATCTCAACTCAAGAGTAGTCAAGCAATTCCTATAGGGAGTTTTGCTGACACTACTCCAAAGATAGGATGCCTTCTTGGGAAAGGTGCCACTAGGGGTGTTAATTCCTAATCCACAAGTTAATATATATTTTGTTTGTTTATTATCGTGGACCCTATTGGTGTGTGAGGGACCACACTAAGATGGGGCTATGTCGGCCTTGACCTATCTCAGATTTACTAGACCAAGGAAGAATCCACACATTTACTGAATAGAATCCAACCACAGGGATGGTTACTAGGAAAGGGGGATTGTCCAATTTAGTAGTAACCCGGGTAGTGTTTAAACAGGGTAACAAAAGACGTGATCCAAATATAGTGCCCACAAGGGAGGTGCCACTAGGGGCGTTATCCTAGACCTTGTAAATAAGAAAGCCTGCACGTATTTGGTGGCCAACTCAAGGAGAAGGAGTAGCAGTGTTACATCTTCCAAGAGTGGTGTATCCACCGAGTGGGTTGCTATCAGCATAGCGAACACAAACCAATCTAAGGTGCCTGTCGATGTGCAACAATCAGTCTAGAAAGAAGGTCCAAAGACTTACATCTCCCTAATGTGGAACTACTTGCCAGGATAGTTTGTCATCAGCTCGACAAGTGTTATTCGACCTAGGGCTGCCCGTCGGTGTGCAACGGTTGTACATTGGAGGAAAGCATAGCAGACTTATATCTTCCAAAGTAGGGACCAACCGTAGGGTGACCCATTAATAGTGAAATAAATAAAACCCAACCTAAGTGTGATTACTAAGTAGGGAGTCATAAAGAAGGACTAGACATAGACTTGAAGTAGTCAGGATGAAAGGAGCTACTAGGGGACTTACCCTAATCCTCTACTGACCAAGTCAGTTTACGATGGCTAGTTTAAGAAGAAGACGCAGTAGACTTACATCCTCTTAAACAAAGCCAACATAATAGTAGTTTACCGACCGCGCAGTAAGGCCTACCATATTAACAAGGTGTTCATCAGTGTGCATAAGTCAAATCAAGAAAAAAAATCATAACAGACTTACATCTTCCTAATGAAGGACCATGGGTGATGCAGGCCAGTGGTTAGCTTCGACTTGGCGTAACGAGTGAGTGTCGTAGGGGGCGTTATCCCGCATCAAAGTAGCCCGAGATAAAAGATGTGTATTTGTTTGATATGTATTTTTGTGTAGTTTGTGTTTGTGATGTGTTGATGGAGGATAGAATGTCACTTGGGTTCTCTTACACCTACCCTAAACACATCATGGCAGATTTGCAAACAAGCAAAGAATGCTTCAATTGAAGAGGAGATTTGATGAATGGAAATAGAATTTTATTGATGATGATTATTTTCAAACATGATTTTATGGATAATATTTCTTTAAGTAATGTCCATTGATTGGAAGCATCGGGTGCTCTCCTTTATTGTTAATCAGCTTATACGATCCTCCTTGGTAGGCCTTTTTGATGGCAAAAGGGCCTTCCCAAGTGGGTTCAAACTTGCCTCCCATCTTGCGATGGGCAATAATTAGTCTCCTTAGAACTAAAACAAGCTCTCCTACTTGAAAAGCTTTAGGGCATACTAGCTTGTTGTGAGCTTGAATCATTTTGGCATTGTATAAATCAAGGTTCTAGCATGCCCGTAGACATCTCTCCTCAAGCTTTCGAGCTCTTCTAACCGCAACTTGGCATTCTGCTCCGTTGTGATCTTGCTACCCATAGCTATCTTTAGTGATGGGAGTTGGACTTCTAATGGTAGAATGGCCTTGGACCCATGCAATAAGGAGAAAGGAGTAGACTGAGTTGGTGTTCTATATGTGGTGCAGTATGCCCACAAAGCTTCAACTACCTGCTCATGCCACTATCACTTATTTTCAGCGAGTTTCTTCTTTAATATTTGGATGAGAGTTTTGTTGAAGGCTTATGCCAAGCCATTTGCCCTTGGGTAATAGATGGTAGAGTATCTCCAATCTAAGTTGTGTCTCCGGGAAAAGTTTTTGATCTTGGTGCTCTTGAATGCAGTACCATTATCGGATATAATTCATCGAGCACCATGAACCAATACACGATATGATTCCTGAAAAATTGGAGCACATGCTGAGCTGTGACCTCTTTGAGTGGAATCACCTCCGTCCACTTAGAAAAGTAGTCGGTGGAAGCTAGCATGAACCAATGACTTTGGAAGAAGGAGGGTCAATCAATCCCACTATATCAGTACCCCAACACTTGAATGGCTACGAGGCCAATATAGAATGTAGAATGTTGGGTGGTTGACATAGGACCACACCGTGTACTTAATATTGGTGGCATCACCTAGCTATATCCATGTAATCTGTTATCATCGACGGCCAGTGGTATCCTAGTCTCTTGATCTTGGATTTGATCTGTAGACCAGATTGGTGTGCTCCATATAATTCTGAGTATACCTTGGTATTTTTAAAAATTTTCTGACTACCTCCCTCTTGAATGAATATGACTTATTCAATCTATCAGCAAGTAGGTGGGTAATAGCTACCTGGTGGTGGATAGGAATACTATTATTTTGTATACTATTGAGGAGGTAGAGGTGGAAATGGTCATTGAGGTGAATGTGATGGCTGGTATGATGGCCGAGGTGGTGGCAGAGGAGGCGGTAGTGGAGGCTACTGAGCTTGAGGTATGTCATACTAAACTCTGACTAGTTGCTTCCCCTTGTCAACTGATACCACTACCCCTGGCTTCATTTTGACAACTCTCTAAAGCTTGGGCTTGGACGAGTGGTCTTGGAAAAGCAACTATTTGGCTTCCCCTTGTAGACTAGCCACCTTGTTGATTAGCTTCTCAAAGGTTTTGATAATAAATCCCTTAGGCATCAAAGCAATCAGGCTATGAATTTTTTTAAAAAGAATTTCTATGGCATACTATTCAGATAGCTAAATTTCACATTTCATACTCAAGTTTTGTTGCCTAAGAATATAATCAATGAGGGACTCATTGGGATTTTATTGTGCCACAATGAGGTCTCCCACAATTACCCTTTGCTGAGCTCCAGCAAACCTCTTAATAAAGAGTTGCTCCAATTCAGAGAATGTTTTCATCAAACCATTAGGTAGTTTAGAGTACCAGTCAAATGCAATCCTTGATAGGCTGCTAACAAAGAGAAGGAAAAGGAGTGCATCACTACCTCCGATGTTGTAACAACCAGCTCTAAAGTGTGCTATGTGTTTCTGCGGGTTCCCACTATCATTGAAGATCTTGAAGGAAGGTGGTACGAATCCCTTGGGATATTGGACTGTGTCAAACTCCTCTAGGTAAGGCCTACCCTTTGGAATGATTGAACTACCCATGGCTTGCGCCAATGCTTCCCTCACATGCTATTCCACTATCTATATAATGTCCTTTTTGTGCACAGATGTACTAACCATGACCTTCCTATGCAAGCTACCACTGTCCTGATCCATGGGAGAAGTACTCTTAAGAGGTTCTAAGATGTGAAAAAGATCAGGCCACTCAGCCTCCATAGGACTAGATTGTGATGCTGGAGTTTGGTTTTGAAGTGCTAAAACTGCCGCTAATAAATCTTCAACCCACCTTTTCATTTGGTTGATCTGCTCATCCTTCTGTCAGAGCTATTGGAGGAGGTGTTGGGTTGAATGAGTGGTGTCATCCTTTTTAACCACAATACCTTCGTGACTGTGATGGTCTCTAAGAACGGATCCTTGGGTATCGACCATATGGACTTCTGTTGAGTCCTCAAATAGATCATCCTCATTGAGGTCAAAGGCTACCCTGTACTTTTCTTGATTTGAATGATCACTCCCAAGAAGTTATTTCTTTTCAGCAAAGTAGTCTTTTAGGATGTTGTTTAAAGAATGGTCTCCCTCTCTATCAGGTTAGCATAAACACCGACCATATGCTAAATGCAATCTGCACCATCGCCTATTGGGTGCTCTCACTAGGAGGGTCTACTTCCATAGGAACTATGCTAGCATCCCCTCCTTCCTCTGCTACTACTGGTGACTATGATGGTGGCATGACGATGACACTTTTGGGTCGCCACTCCCTCTTTACCATGGCTGGGGTGGGAGGTCGAATGGAAGAGCTTCGGCCACTTGTGGGATAGATGGTGGGATCATAGTCATAGTGGATCACTAGTGGGGATGTTCTCTCCCCAAATGCAGACTTCTGGACCCTTAGTGGGGACTATGAAAGGAGAGACTCAGATGGGTGATGGTGGATGGGGAATGGAGTGACATGATGAGGGTGACACTAGCCTCTCGTTGGAGCTCTCCTCTAACGGCTGGTGTTGTCATCAACACTATCCTATCCATGTGATTAGTTCTAGTAGCCCACTGAGCTGGAAAATCAATAAGGGCGGAGGCCACCGACTATCGAGCATACCTCCCTTTCTCCATCTTGCCCGCTTAGGCTACAGCTCTGGCCTCAGTGGCCTTCTCCCTATAGATCTGATCTTTGACACTCCTAGGGATTATGGACCTCAAATCGAATGGTGCACTGGACTCTGAGAGTCTATAGGCTCTGTCAACCTAGCGAAGAACTATCCTGAGACTGGCAAAGAGCTTCCTCCACTCCTTAGTTGATGCCTCATACTGAGCTAGTGGTGGATGTAGTGTTACGATCCTCCTAACAACTTCCTCTCCATCTGAACCAGAGAGTAGAATCTGTTACCACCCAAGAAAGGGGAAACCTCACATTAACAGCCCTCTTCGGCAATATGGGAGGTAGCATCGATCTCCCTAGCTACGCGCTCGTGATGCTGCTTGATCTTCCTGTTATTATTGCGATGTTGAGTACGAGTGAGCAGGGCTAAGTGAGAGCTGGAACCAGCCTCAAAGGTAGGGGAAACTATATCAGAAGGCAAGATATCCTTCCTCTTAGAAGTGGGGGAAACTAGTGAGGAGGTGCTAGCTTGCACCGGGGTAGTGGTAAGGATAACTGACAGAACTGGTAAGGGAACCACTAGCACTGACACTACTGAAGCTAGAACTGACACCATTGTGGGAACCTTTATAGCCTTCCTCTTCAGAGAGGGGAACTCAGAAACAAGTGGCAGGTCAAAGCAAAGGAGTGTCTTCTGTCCAGCCACCTCCTCCCTACTAACAGTGGTGAGGGCTGGCTCTTCACAAGTGATCTAGACTACCTCAAAACTATGGCCAAAATGAACCAGATGTGTGGTGGTGTTCATGGTGAGATTGGCCTGGTCCAAGGCCAGATCTACATCCGATGGGAAGGTGAAAACAAACTTGTCGGGAGCCATAGTAACTGAATTGATTGAAGATTGAAAAACCTGACTATGTTGATACCTTTGCATTTATTAAAGATAATTGAGTCAAACCCTCGCTTTGATTTTTGTCTTCAAAATTGATTTCTAATATTAACTTGAAATTTTGAACCCACACTTAACAAATTTAAGTATGCTAAGTGAGGTTCATTGAATTGGAGAGAATTTAGGAGAGTCTTTTCCATAATATTTGATTATAATTTGGAACCCACATTTAATAAATTTAAGTATGTTGAATGGGGTTCATTTCATTTCGGAGAGACTTTGGAGATGTATTTGTTTTTTTTTTATCCTTTGTTTGAAAATTTGATTTTGAAATCTTCACTTAGAAAATTAAGGTATGCTAAGTGAGATTCAAGTGTATGTTTGAAAATATTTGGAAACATTTTTGTTTATTTGTGATGATGTGTACCATGTATTTAATTTGAAAATGGGGTCATTAGAAATTTTAGGTATGCTAAGTAAGACACAAATGTGTTTTATGTATTTTGAGTTGATTTGAAAAATGAGACCTTTACTTAACAAATTTAGGTATGTAAAGTAAGGCTCAAGTGTGTTTGATGAGTTTGTTTTGTTTTATTTTGAAAGAGGGGAACTTCTATTTAACAAATGTGGTATGTTAAATAGAGTCCAATTTGTTTCCAATTTTAAAAATAGAACTCTCATTTGACAAATTTGGGCACGTCAAATGGAGTTCAAGTGTGTTTGATTTGTTTGTGATTGTGAAAAGGGAACTCTACTTAGCAAATGTGGGTATGTTAAGTAGAGTCCAATTTGTTTTAATTTTTGAAAAAAGGAATTCTCATTTGACAAATTTGGGTATGTCAAATGGAATTCATATGTGTTTTGATTTTATTTTTTGAAAAGGTAAACTCTACTTAGCAAATGTGGGTATGTTAAGTAGAGTCCAATTTGTCTTGATTTTGAAAAGGGAAATTCTCATTTAACAAATTTGGGTATGTTAAATGAAATTCAATTATATTTATTGATTTTCAAAACTGGTAATTTTGTGTGTAATATTGCTTTTGAAAAGGGAAACTCCAACTTAGCAAATGTGGAATGTGCTAAATGGAATTTCAAATTTATGTCATGATTTCATTTGAAAATATGATCTTCATCCAACAAACCTAGGTATGTTGAAATAAAGATAGCTATTTTCAAAAATGTGCTTTTGAAAAAGGGATTTTAAAATTATTCGATTTTGATTTTGAAAAAAACCTCCATATAACAATTGTAAACATTATTAAATGGGGTTTGGTTATCTTTAAATCTTTTTGAAAATTTTATGCAAATTTTTTGTCATGTGACTTTTAATTAATTTGAAAAGTGCTTTTTGAAAATAACTTGTTTGCAAAGGATTTATTATGGGATGAACCTTATCTCACCAAGAGGATGGTAAAGAGGTTCTAAAAATTTTTAGTCATCTCCTTTAGTTTAGGTAATTTATTTTTACCTATTGGGGAACCCAAAAGGTGGTTTTAAGACCTACATGGAGTGAGGTCCTAAAACCTAAAGGATGTTCACTAGCTTTGCTTAAGGATGAAATAAACTAAGTTCCAACAAAATGAAAGATTACTATCGATACTTGGACACAAATGTCTACTAGAGATGGAGAGAGGAACCATCCCTAGCGGAGTCGCCAGAGAATTCTATGGTGTTTATTTTTGGATGTGGGGCACCACGCAGATCTTAGGGTATACTTATTGAAGTGATCAAGTATGACATTGAGATATGATATACTATCTCGAATGATAGAGACATTACCCTTCAATGGACCTAATCACCTAATAAAGACTTCTAAGGCATGATGGGTCTTCGAATGCACTAGAGATTTTTCCCCTACTTTACATAAAAAAGTAAAGTAGGATTTATTTTAAGCTAGGTTCATTAAGTTCCATTGGAGGCAAGCCTCCATAGTTAATTACATCCTAATTAATATGAATTTCTTAAGAATGCTCTCGATTATAGTAGACAATTAGGGTCTCCAAAGATTTCAAGGCTAAAATATCTACAAACTAGTTATAAAAAATTAAATGGGAAAACTCAAAGAAAAGACTTATTATCGAAGCCAAAGGCAATAAGTAAGAAATGCTCATGATACTAGGAAACCTAGTGAGCATTCCTATCTATCATATGGTTGGGCTTTATATGTTTGAAATTGAAGATATTTATTTTATTGATGTTGACATTTCATTAGAAAGCTAGGACTTATAATCCAACAACATAAGATTTTAGAAATGCCTAAGAGGTGATGATTTATGCCAATAGCCTGAAGAAAATAGCAATCTATGATCCTAGATCTAAGGAGCTTTGGTATAAGCTAAAGCATGACCTAAATCTAAGAGAAATTGGGCATAAGATTTACCTCCACAAGAGAGAATAAACCACCCAACTGCTGGGCTTTATAACCACCTAGAGTGGCCACCAGTTAACTCCTCCTACGATTAAAAAACCATGTAGGCAAGTCTTATGCATTTATATGACAGTTGGGTTGTTATTAATTTAGAAAGAGACTAAAGTCCTTAAAACCACTACCTAAGAGACTATGAGTGGTATGAACAATGACTTAATATAATGCAAAATCTTTTCAAATTTTATTTTAATTTTGACACTTTGTTTTGACAAAGGCTTTAGGATTTTGATGCTTATATGCATGATGAAATAAGATTGTTGGCTAAATCAATGAGAAAGGGGTGTTTTCCACCATAAGGCATGCCCTCACAAGTTAAGTTTTCCCCTATCGTGCAAGGAAGGAAATCCCCTATTTTCAAGAGTGAAATAATATGATATGCATGTTGTCAAACATTCAACCATTCAGGTAAGGGGTTGCTAAATTATTTAATTTTTTTATTTAATGAATAGACTTTATGGTGAGGTTTTGAGTTGCAGAATATTTTAATTATGAGTTGTAGTTTGGTAAAAGATTTATTTTTATCTTAAGAGTCTAATCTCATCCAGGCCACATATTAAAGCATCAATCATAAAGAAACTAGAAAGAACATGCTATTTCTATTACACAAGCTAAATAAAATATCAAATAATTTTATAACTAACAAAAGAATAAGAGGCTGATGTAGTCGGGTACCACCGTACAACCCGAAAAAAAAAGGATGGGTAACCGAGCTCTACCCTTATATAACTCAGAGTTACAAAATAATAATTACAATTTATAAAATACTATGGGGGGTTTTCTTTCCTTCATTTCTTCATATATTCTTTCTTCCTTCTCTTTATTAGGGTGTGCTCACATCAAAGGCATCACAAAGCCTCCCAGGACAAAGCCTTGTAGCTACTGCTCATCCTAATCCTCCATAACACTAATCCTAATTCCTAATTTCAAAATTACATTAAGAATAGGAAAAGTAAATCTAACAACACTTATGAAATAGAGGTTAGTTAAACATGCATACAATATCAAAAGTTATATCATAATTTAGACTTAGCACCTTGCACATGGGTAGCCAAGCTTACCTGTCCTAACTTGGATTATGCTTAAGGGCTTAAGCAACCTACAAAGAGAGCAATTATAATTATTTTTAAGTGACCCCTTAAGCATAATCTCTTGCATAAAATATGAGGCTAATCACGGCCTACCATCTAGTCTATGAGGCATACACTCTAACATCCAGTCTACAATAATACATCACAAAAAAAAACATACATCATATCAAGCACAGCCCTAACATAAAGTTAAAAGTAGTGACTTAATTCTAATGTGTGTGTTAAGGCTTGTGTGGTATGTCTTGCTAAGCATTAGAGTTGTAGGATAAAGGATGATTTCACTTCAAGTTGTTTAATTGATTTGAGAATTTTAATTTGTATTTTGTTTGGTTTCATATGACCTACACTTAGCAACTAAGTGTTATAAAGAGAATAAAGAGAATTTCTCTCTTTTATCCCTACTCTAAGTCACTTTCTAAAGCATGTTAATTTGATTTATTCTCTCTAGTGAATGGCTTATTACACATTTAAAATTAATCCTAAGTTTAGGTCCACTTTAAATAACTCCATTCAATATGAAAGGAATCTTAAAATTAATTTGATTGAATTACTATCACATGACATATGTTAAATCATTCCTTTCCATCATAAGTAACATGCATATGATTTAATCCTAAGTGTATCTATACATACAACATGTTTTAACACACTTAAATGGTGAATGTAGAAGTGCATATTTGAAGTTTATATTTCTTGTTTGGTTGAATTATTTAATCATGTTAATTTAGACCTTTATCCAAATTCTTATACAAAAAGTCATAAGAATGAAATTAAATAGGTACGTGTCATTCTAAAACCAGGAAATGAGGTAGTCAAATGACCTCCTTGGGGCTAACTAAAGCCTCGTATTCCCAAAATGTCCAAACTATATACCAATTTGCATTCAAACATATGTAATTTTGCATGTAAGAATATAAGGAAAGAGACCCAAATCATATGGCTAATTAATTCAATCACTTAGTCTATTATGAATGCATGTATTTTTAGTAGAAAATATGGATTTTCATCCTTTAGCCACATATAGATGCACATGTAAAGAGAAATAAACAAGTATGTGCCATTGTTAAACTAGGAAAGTAAGGGAATCAAATAACCTCCTTGGGGCTAGTTAAAGCCTCGTATTCTCGGGATGTCCAGACTAAATACTTGGCTATTTCACTACACATGAATACATATGTAAATAAGAGAAAAAAATCATGTAAAAATTATATTTTTATTTGATTAGAACAATTATGTATGTGAAACAAAATTTCATGCCAATTCTAATGTAAGAACATGTAAATGAAATCAAATAAGTACGTATTATTGTTAAACCAGGGAAGTGAGATAATCAAATAACCTCCTTGGGGCTAACCAAAGCCTCATATTCTCGGGATGTCTAGACTATATACTTATTAACATTCAAATACATGTGAAACTACCTATAGATTAAAGAAAAAAAGCTCTATTTCACATACTTAAGCTATAAGCACATGAAAACCTATATGTAATCATAACTACTAGTACTTCATATGTTATTACTCATTTATAAGCTTTTGAAAATACATTTAGATTTAATAGTAATAATAGCCACACATATATTAAATTAAATCAACACATGAAAGCTTGACATAAAGGAAAACCATTTGATTTAATTAATTTTGAAAAGATGAATGTATGATTTCAAATGACATATAACATTTAACATGATTGGAAAGAAATAAATAAATATAAACACATGATTTCATTCAATCAAATTAAATCCTAAGGACAATCAAATCAAATCAAATTATTTAAAATAAAGCAAAGCTTCTTTAATGTCATTTTTTAATTCATGTTTGATTTGATTTAAGAAATTTGAAGAGGAGTTTGCTGATCCTAACCCATTTCCATGTTTGTGAATTAACTTGGTTTAATAAAATGCAAATTGATTAGATGGATTAATTATGTTGTAATATGCATTAAATCTATTAATTAATCCTTAACTATATTACCTTAATTTAATTAACCAAATAATTATGAGCCAACATGATATGCACATGAATGCAAAATAAATTTGCAATGATCCTAAGAAATAAAAGGGGCCTAATGCAATTGGATCATGATTAATAGTTAATTA
Organism: Cymbidium sinense; assembly: GCA_021442155.1. Taxonomy (NCBI): domain Eukaryota; kingdom Viridiplantae; phylum Streptophyta; class Magnoliopsida; order Asparagales; family Orchidaceae; genus Cymbidium; species Cymbidium sinense. The sequence goes on along the minus strand of CM038223.1, from coordinate 140,340,076 downwards.
AGTTAAGAAACTTAATTAAGTACTCTTATAATTCTCTTATACATGTGGGCAAATTATAATTTCTTTAGGATTTCATTAGGTTGTTGAACACCTTAGGGTCTACCCAAGACTTCATTAGTTGAGATTCCATATGATTATAATTTCAATTTGATTAATTAAACAATTTGATTAAGCCTTGATTAATTTAATTAATGAAATAAACTTAGGGAAATAGATTAGGAAGGAGGCCCTACTCTTATCCCATGGGTTCATTCACTGTTAAGGAATAATTAACCACTTAATTAGTTAATTAATCACTATTCATGGGATTAATTAATTATTAATTAATTCAAAAAAGTAATTAGAGTTTAATTAGTTAATTTTCCTAATTAATTAAGTAATAAATCCCAATAAAATTATGGGAGGTGGAGGTCATCCCATTGATTTAACACACAAACTTTGGAGTTAATTACTTATGTAATAAAAAAGTAATTAAGCTAATTAATTTTATAATTAAACCCTAACTATTGTTCAAAATTAATTAAGAACATTTCTAATAAATTCACCTCTGAAATACCTTCAAAATGAATGTTTATTTTTTTTTTTTGAATTTCTTATGATTTATTTTAATTTTTTAAAGTTTCAATTGATTTAAATAATTTTTCATGATTTTTTATAAAGTATACTAATTTATTTTTACTAAAATATACTATTTGAGCTTCAGAATGCAATATATTCCCCATCTAGAAATCCTTTTGATTGAAATTTTTATGATAGGTGTATTTTAACTCCAACTTTAGTCCCTAAAAATTTCAAATAAATCTGATTTATATTTTTGGTTTAATTAAAAATTTAATTTTCACTAAACTTTAAATTAAATTGAGAATACTCAGTTAAATTATTGATTTTGGGTAAGTTGGATTTCTCTCAAAAAGACAAATCCAACGACCACTTATTTGTAATTTTTGGTTAAGTATTTTATTTTTTATGAGGTTTTGAAGTTTCAGGTGATTTAATTAATTTTTAAAAGCAAAATATCCTATTATCTTACTTAACCCTGCGATGCCACATGGCACCGCGCAATTGGCTGGTGTGGCATTGATACGACAATACAACGAGAAATGCGTGAAATAGTGTTGAGCTCGATCTGACCATCCGATCATAGATCAGACGGTCCAAATTGGTTCACATGATCTAGTAATTGAAATCAGATGGATCTGCCATTTAATCATAGTTGTCCATTTCCCTGAATGAGAGATCGAATGCTGCTACTTTGTCTGCTTCCTAGCCAATGAAACTGAAGCACAGAATAGTAAAATCATGAAAAAAATGCATAGGAGATTCTATTTTGAGCTCCATTTCATGTCGATTCTCACAAAAAAAAATCATATTTTTGCATTGGGATCATGTGAAATGAAGAATGCAAGGGTTTTCTAAAGAAAATTCCTAAACTGGAGCAAACATTGTCACAAACAAGAGATCCTATGGCCAATTAAGTCATTTAAAAATTATCTCATTGGGGATGGTTTTCGGCAGTTGTGTCGATTCGAGCACACTCATGGATGTGAGATGAAGCCTTGGGATGAACCTAGACCCTTTCCTTCACTTAGAATGTTGTATCTACCAATGGTCACCACCTCCTTGCCAGAATTCGCTTAGTTTTGGTGTTCTTCTAGCCCAAAGGAAGTGGGAAAGGGTTTCTTGTTGCATAGGGGAGCTCCTAGATAGTGTGTGATAGCAAAATGAGTTCTCATTTTTCTTCTTTCCCTTTGTACTTGGTTTTGGCAAAAATATCACCTATAATGATGATTTTTTGGCTCCTAGTGGATATCCTATGGCTTGGGGTGGTTAGGAATGGCAGGGAATCATCCTAGGTGGCTTAGTTTGGTTGGCCAAGCAAGATTAGTGGCTATTAAGAGAGATTAGTGGGTGTCCTATGGGTTTCAAATGCTCCAATGGGGGAGGTGAGGTGAATTCACCTCCTCATGAGTCATGGCCAACTCAACCACCTCTTGGGTCAGGTTGGTAGTGTCCTTGGAGCCTAGGTGGACTAATGGATGAGTGTCAAGTGGCCAAAGAAGAGAAATAACCACTTACATGGGTGTTTTGTCTCATGTGATACCCATAGCCCAAGGGTAGAGTGGTCATTTGGCATTGGATTATTTAGAATATTTTAAATGAGTCAAAATTAGGTTGACCCAAATTTCATTTGATTTAGAGTTCATTAGGTTAGGTTTGGTTCAATTTGACCCATTTGGGTCAAACTGGGTCAAAATAGGTTAGGCTGACAAATTGGTCAAATTGGGTCAAAGCAAGCATTGGTCAAGTTCATATGACCATTTGGAGTGTGTTGGTGTTATTATTATGGTTTAAATTAGTTTAGATTATATTTTGGTTCATTTGAGTTCATTTGGGCCAAATGGGTCAAGTTAACCAATTTGACCTAATTGGATAAATTGGCCTGGTTCATGGCTTAATTGAAGGTCAAGTTATGTTCAAGTTTTGATTTTGGGTTGGTATGAATCATTGGTTTCAAGAGATTTGGCTTAGGTTGTAATTTGCTAGTTTATGTTCATATGGATTAAATGGTTGACTTGGTTAGGACTAGGTTGACTTGGTTTGACCTAATTTATGACAATTGATTATCCTAGAATGATTAACAATCATGATATGAAGTTTGGGTTTGCATAATTCAGTTTGATTTGGAGTGAAATGGATTTTGGTTCAAATAGGTTAAATTGGTCACTTTGGATCAAGTGAGCCAATTGGGTTTAGTTGGCTTGATTTTGGGTTGAGTTTGATTTAGTTGAGTTTATATATAGATTTGGGATTGATATATAAATTCAATTGTAATTGTAATGAGTTTTGATTCATTTGAATATTTTAAGTCGAATGGGCTAGGTTGGATTTCACTTGGGTTGCTTTTCATTTGGCTTGATGATTGTAGATTTCATTTATATATGGAATGATGATTGAAGGTATAATAGATTCATAAGAAAATCAATCGAATTGGAAGTGATTTGGGCTAAGATTTGGCTAAGCTCATGAAGGTTGACTCATATTGCTTAGGTAGGGTTTTGATTTAATTTGATTTAATTTGGATTTAGATTTGGATCATGATTTGAAGTTGAGTTTGAGTTTGAATTTGGTAAATTGCTTGAAGATTTGAATTGATCTTTGAGAAAATCAATTGAATTTGGATTGATTTGGATTTTATTTGATTTGGATTTAGGTTTGGATCATGATTTGAAGTTGAATTTGAGTTTGAATTTGATAAATTGATTGAAGGGTTGAATTGATCTTTGAGAAAATCAATTAAAATTGGATTGATTTGGATTTGATTAAGGCTAAGTCCATAAGATAAATCATATCTTAAAATAATTTTGATTTTGAATTTGATCATGGGCTTCAAACATTTCATTAGATTTGAATTTGAATTTGGATTTGAATTTGAGTTTGATTGTAGGTTTGATAGGGTGAATTTGGATTGGATTTGGGTTGTGGGGTAGAAAGGTTATCTTAATCCCTAAGGTATACCTAATCATATGATTAACCCTTCTAAGTTTCTAGTTTTAGGTTAAGTGTTCACCTAATCACTACAAGTGTCTTATGACTAAAGAAGCCTTGGTGTATAGAAGACTCCTAAGTCTAAGATGAGTAGATTGAGAACTCACTCCAAAAGTTAGGTCAATAAGGCAGAAGGATGATAATATAGAGAGGATGGTGAAGATAGTATAGGAGTTAATGGCAGTGGTTTTAGCATTGTAGAACTCATCCTTAGTCTCATATCCTTCTCCTATGGTAGCTGATCGGCCTGAGTTGGTACATACTTTAGACCATCCTAGATGCACTCCTGCAGATCATGATGGTAGTAGCTTGCATAAAAAGGTAACATATGGCACTTCCATGCATGATAAGGACATCGAGCATATGGTGGAATAGCAGGTGAGGGAAGTGATGGTTCAAGCCATGGCTCATCCATTCCAAAGGGTAGACCATACCTGGAGGAATTCGATGTAGTTCAATGCCCCAAAGGTTTTGTGCCACCTTTCTTCAAGATCTTTGATGGCAGTGGGAACCCATGATAGCATATTGCACACTTTAGAGCCAGCTATTGCAACATCAGTGGCAGTGATGCACTCTTGTTCATACTTTTCATCAATAGCTTAGTAGGGATTGCATTTGAATGGTACGCCGAACTGCCTAATAGTTCGGTGAAGACTTTTGTTGAGTTGGATCACCTCTTCATCAAGAGGTTTGTTGGAGCTCAGCAGAGAGTGACTGTAGGTGACCTTGTTGTAGCAAAGAAAAATCCCAATGAGTCCCTTGTTGATTATATTCTCAGGTGGCATAACTTAAGCATGAAATGCAAGCCACAGCTGTCCAAACAACATGCCATGGAGATTCTTCTCAAGAATATCCATGGCCCAGTCGCCTTCATGCTTAAGGGCTTTACCATCAAAACATTTGAGAAACTAATCAATAAGGAGGCTAGCCTACAAGAGGAAGCCAAATAGTTTCCCTTTCATTGACCAATCATCTCGACCAAAGCCATATAAGGTGTTTGAGAAGAAGCTAGGGATAGTTGTGTTAGTGGATAGAGGGAAGCAGGAAACCAGAGTCTAGTATGAGAGACCCCGATCTTAGCAACCTCCTTTGCCACCACCTCAGCTATCATATTGGCTACCACAGCTTCCTGGCCATTTCCACCACATCGGTAGCCTACCCAGCATTGGTATCCATATCCACCACCAGGTAGTCATTACCAACCTATTATTCGATATATTGAAAAAGTCATATTCATTCAATAGGAGGGTAGTTACAAAAAATATTTAAGAACCTCTTAAAAAATTTGACTTTCAGTTACCAGAGCCTAAGAGGCTGGAGAAAGTGGGCAAGAGCAATGATCCTAGCTATTACCCCTACCATCGCATGTTAGGCCATGTCTTATAAGATTATATTACTTCCAAGGACTGGCTTGAGTGTGGCTACAAGTTGGGAGCCATAGTTATCCCTAAGGAATACCTCTTGGAACAACCATAGTTCTATTAGGGTAATCCTTTAGGATACTTGTGATCCTCTTAAGATTAAGGAAGGTTGGGATATCTCTTATCCCAATCCTCCAAAAAGATCATTTCTAAGATCAAGAAGCTTTCCTTAGGTGCTTGAAGTAGCTCAAACCTCCAAAATCAAGGAAGGTTTGCTAGTTGCAATGGATAACTCAGGGAAGGTGATAGCCCAGTAGTAGAAGCAAGTCACCACACTTTCCTGGGATAGTCCAGTAGCGTAACCATCATCCAAGTCCAGTGCTCCATCCACCGTTGTAGCTACTTCTTCTTCTGCTTGCTCCTCTTCTACCCACAAAAGTGTTGTATCAGTGAACATGGGAATTAAATTCTTACTCTGCTCACTTTATTAGATTTCTACCATGTACCTCCACCCAAAAAGAAATCAATGAAGAAAGAAAGTAGATTTTACTTACATATTGTCCACATCTAATACTCTTAATTTTATTCCTCTTGAAAACTCTTCAAGCCTAGAAAATAATAATAGCTCTAGTAATTCTGATCCCCTCTCTTCTGATTCAGAATTGAACTTTTCTTTTCTGAATCAATCATGTTCACCTCTTGAGATTGACTTGGAGTCAACTGACTCCAAGGATCGCATAGGAGAAGTTGTAGGTATGCCCAATGAGAAGGTGAAACTTTCCATAGATTCATCATTCTGTGAAGTCACTAAAGTCAACCTCTATGACAATGTTATACTTCTTAGGGTAGAACCTTAGGATAAAGGTAAACAAGTCATTAATTCTAGTGAGCAGATAGCCCCTCCACAGGATGCTCCACCTATGGATATGCTTGTGGAGGACAAAATCAGAGTTTATTATAATGTCCTAGCTCATCTTAGAAAGTTACCAGCTAAGTTAAGCATATATGATACCCTTGTCTTATCCAAAGAGATGAGAGAATCTCTAATAAATGCCCTACTTGATCCAGAGATATGCTTAGCTCAACTGACTACTATTGAAGAGGATGCACACCACTTGAAGGACATTCTAGGAGTTACATTCAATGATGAAGACCTACTTCTAGGGATGACCAGCACAATTGCCCTCTTTACATTACAGTGGATGTTGGTAGATATAGGATATCAAGAGTTTTGGTTGACCAAGATGCATCAATCAACATTATGAGTCTAAGAGAACTTGCCTACTTGAGGATCGACGTCTCCAAATTCGAAAGGAAAGGATGATGTTGAGAGGATTCAATGAATAAGGTGATAGGGCCTTAGGCTCCATAGTGTTGCCATTGGAGATAGATGATTAGAAGATTGAAGCCAAGTTTCACATCATAGACTTGGATACATCATTCAATGCTTTGCTTGGGAGACTGTGGCTATATGAAAATAATATAGTTCCATCCTCTCTACATCAATGCATGAAGTTCATGAGAGGTGGGACTGAGTACTGCATCAAAGGAGATCTCAAACCATTCATAGTTCATGAGATCGAGATATATGAGGATGCAGCCTATTTCCTCCCCCAAAACCAACAAGTCCATTCTCATAAACTTAGTCAAGATCCCCATGAGGGAGAAAAAGAAGAAAAGAAAAATAAAAGAATTAGAAAAGAAAAGAAAAAAACTAAAAAGAAAAACAAAATAAAAGGGAGCAAGACATGGACTCAGGGGAAGATGTAAAGCCTGGCATTAGATTCCACCCAAAGTTCGTTACTCCATTCGAACATATGGGTAGGATGATCGGTGGAAAGCCTCCCTATTGGCCACCCAATAAAAGGTATGTCCTAGCCACCAGGAGTACACCTACTATCCACATAGACATAGAGTCTAGTTCCGAGGATGAGTCTTAGGTGGTTAGCATGCCAGCCAGCTCTTCTCAGTAGTAGATCCATTTCGAGGTGACACTTGAACATGATAGTGATGATGACCGGGCTCCAAAGTAAGGCATAAATGTATCTAAGTCTGCATATGAAACAATCAAACATCAGTTGGAACCTTAGCTCTAACCCTACTTTCCTCATAAGAAGTTGAGGGTTTGGTAGTTAAGGAAGCCTTTAAGTCATCAAGAGATGTGAAGACTCAAAGGTTCCTTTTGGGAGCATCATCCTCAAGTCAAGAAGTTGATGTAGAACTTGAGGGTGATTCATATAAAGATTTAATAGAATTATCTTTTGATTGGTACTCGCCATGTGTTCTAAACTTAACAAAGAAAGGGTACTTGGTCAAAGCATAGGTCTAACTATTTTTAAAGAATATGGAAGAATGAATGCAAAAGCTCTCAATCAAGACAAGAACTAGAGTTTGATATAGTGGTCCAGTTGATGATGATGATTACTGTTTAGTCATCACCAATCATTTAGAATCTGATATGTTCTTTTAAAATCATGCTAACTCATATAAGGAGTTGTGTTTAGAAACTTCAGATGCATCATATGATTTTGAAGTCAAATATTCACCACTAGAGTTCGAGGAGGAGATCAGATTGACCATTGAAAGCTTAAAAAATCAACTTAGGGATAGAAGACAATCTGTCTGACATATATCAGTTCTTTGTTGAATCATACTAAAACCAATGACTTAGTTAGGCTTTTGACTGAGTTTAATGATTCACATGGAGTTATGAAGAGATGTCCAGTTTATCTCCTAAAGTGGCAATCCATAAACTAGTAATAGAGCCTAGTGCTAATCCTATCAAGCAAGCTATTAAATGCATGCGATTAGACATTGAACAATAGGTCATTACTGAAGTCAAGAAATTGATTGATGATAGCTTCATCAGAGAAGAAAAATATCTTACTTGGTTGGCCAGTTTCATCTAGTTAAGAAGAAGAATGGCAAATTCTCATATGCATCAATTTTAGGGATCTAAATAAGGTATGTCCAAAAGATGAATTTCCACTACCAATACAGGAACTGATGGTGGAATTGCCTCATCTCATGTAGTCTTCTCTTTCATGGATGGCTCATCTGGATATAACCAAATAAAGATGGCCCCTGAGGATGAAAAAATTACTTTTCGAACCCCAATCAAAATCTTTTGCTATAGGGTCATGCCTTTCGGCCACAAAAATGTCGGTGCCACATACCAGTTGGTCATGATTTGAATCTTCGATGAACTCATTCATCATCAAATCGAATGTCATGTTGATGATCTCGTAGTTAAAAGTAAAGAAAAGGAAGACCATCTCTTTGACTTGAGAGTAGTTTTTGAATAGTTAAAATGATTTAACCTCAAAATGAACCCTCTGAAGTATGCATTAGGAGTAGCTTTAGAAATTCCTTGGGTTTGTTGTCCGACACCGGGGAATTAAAATTGATTCAGAGAAAATCAAGGATATATTATAAATGCCATCCCTTAAAAGTCTAACTCAACTCAGATCATTCCAAGGCGGTTGGCATATCTAAGATTCTTCATATCTAACCTATCAGGAAGATGCTAGCCATTCTTAACACTTGTCAAAAAGGATGCCAAGTTTAAGTGGGATAATAAGTTCCAGCATGCCTTCGAAGACATCAAGCACTACCTGATGATGCTGCCAGTTCTGGCAGCCCCTATCCCAAGCAAGACATTGATCCTATATACTATTGTATTAGATGACTCCCTTGGTGCTTTGTTGGCCCAAGCCAATGATGAAGGGAAAGAGAACACACTCTATTGCCTCAGTCATCATCTAATCCCTGCTGATGTGAACTATCCACCCATTGAGAAGTATTGTCTAGCTTTAGTCTTTGCATCCCAAAATCTATGGCATTACATGATTTTATCATAAGATAAACTTGATCTCTAGGATCAATCCACTACAATATCTTATGACATGATCGGCGCTATCCGGACAGTTGGCATGTTGGTCCATGATTTTGTCATAGTTTGGCATTACTTTTGTACCCCCTCCATATGGTGAAATGACAAGCATAAGCGAATTTTTTAGCAACACACTCACTTCCTGCTGACTCCCCACTTAGTGATGACCTCCCCAATGAATAAATCATGAACTTAAGGGACACTAGCATTCATCTCTGGAGATGTACTTTGATGGTGCGACTTCCTCTCAGAGGGGAGAAGAATCACAATCTACTATCTCAGGAAGGCAGAGGTAGGAATAGTTCCCCTAACTCTGGACCATGATGTGATGAGATTCTCATATCATCTGTCTAATCCATGCACCAACAACGAAGCTAAATATGAGGCTCTAACTATCAATCTGGAGTTAACTGTAACTCTAAGCATCCAGAATGTCAATATCTTTGGGGATTCTCAGATAGTCATCAACCAAATCATTGGATCCTATAAGATTCTAAAGCCTAAGCTCCATCACTACCACAAGTACACTATGAAGTTGTTGGCCCAAATCCTAGAGGTTACCATTTATAAGATTTCTTAAAGAAAAATGCCATGGTATATGCTTTAGCGAAACTCACCAAGGAGTTGGTATTTCTGGAAGATGTGTTCATATTAATAAGGGTCTAAAATAGACAACTCTTATCCTATATCGATACTAAATTCATCGAGAGACTCTCTCTTGAAAGGGAGGTTATCATTTCCAAAAAGGATAATGAGTCAGATTGGAGGCAATCATTCTTAGATTATATAAATATAGGCAAACTACCTCAAGAGAAGTCCCTAGCAGATTAGGTGAAGCAGAAAGCACTTTCCTACACTAGTGGATAGCACCTTATACCGGTGGTCCTTAAATCATATGTGGTTATGTTATTTGGACAAACATGAAGCTCATAAGATCATGACCGAGGTACACTTAGGTTTGTGCAGAGCTCATCAATTGGTTCAAAGATGAAAGCCAAGATCAATAGACTAGGATATTTTGGTCGTCGATGATCACATATTGCATGGATGAAGCTAAGCAATGCCACTAATGTTAGGTGCATGGCATGGTCCTAAACCAACCACCCAACATTCTACACCCTACATTGGCCTTGGCCATTTGAGTGTTGGGGTGCCAACATAGTGGGTCCGATTGATCCTTCTTCTTCCAAGGGTCATCGGTTCATTCTAGCTACCACTGACTATTTTTCCAAGTGGGCAAAGGCGATCCCACTCAGAGAGGTCACAACTCAGCATGTGCTCTAATTTTTCAGGAACCATATCGTATATAGGTTTGGGGTGCCTCGATAAATTATATATGATAATGGTACTGCATTCAAGAGCACCAAGATCAACAGCTTTTCCTGGAGACACAGCATATATTGAAGATATTCTATCATCTACTACCCGATGGCAAATGGTTTAGCATAAGCCTTCAATAAAACTCTCATCCAGATATTTAAAAAGACACTTGATGATAATAAACAACAGTGGCATGAGTAGTTAGTTGAAGCCTTGTGGGCTTACCGCATGTTGACCTCATTTTTAGGATGACTCTCAACCCCTCAATCTTAGACATAGGACTTATCTTAGAATTTAAGAGTTCCTTAATCATAAGACACTTCTTGTGATTAGGTGAACACTCAACCTAGCCCAGAGAGACTTAGAAGAGTTAGCCATAGGAATAGGTTATGCCTTAGGGGTGTTAGAAAATTTGCCTACCCTATAGCTTAAACCAAATCCTCACTTTCTTCTTTCAAGCCAAACTTCAAACTCATACCAAACCAATTCAATAGATTTTCTCAAACCATGAATCAATTCCAAATAATTGAAACTTATGATTGAAGCCCATGATTGGATTCCAAACTCCAAAATATTTCCTAAGTTCTTTGATTCCATCTTATGAACTTAGCCTAACTAAATCTAAATCAATTCAAATTCAAGAAATTTTCTCAAAACCCATTTATATTCTCATTTATTTTCACATATATAAATGAAATATAAATTCAAATCAAGCAAACCAAATTCAAAATTCAAATCCAAATAAAAAATCTTTCCCAAGTCACTTTGATTCTATCTTATGGACTTAGCCTAAATCAAATCTAAATTAATTCAAATTCAAGAAATTTTCTCATAACCTATTTATATTCTCATTTATATTTACAAATATAATTGAAATATAAATTCAAATATCCAAAAAAATAAATTCAAAACTCAAACTCAAAGTCAATCAAAATTTAACCTAAGCCTTTCAATTCAAAATCTTGAACTTAGCTAAATCAATTTCAAATCAAGCTAAACCCTTGATTTTTCTTCATGATTCAATCAATCCTTCAATCATCAATCCAAATATAAACATAAACTCCAATCATCAATCCAACACTAAATTCAAAAATCAAATCCAAGTCAAACTCATGTTCACCCTTTTGAACCTAAAATTGTCAAATAAATCAAAACTCATTTGACTTCAAATCACTTGCTAATGGATTTATATTTCAATCATAAGTCCATATGTGACTTCAATCAAACTCAAATCAAGCTTTGACTAAGCCATTTTACCTACTTGGGCTCACTTGACCCAAAGTGACTTAAAGTACCCCATTTGAGCCAAATTCTAATTTTACCCAAATTTGGATTGAACTAAGCCCAACTAAGCCTCACATTGTGAGCAACAATCATCATGAGATGATCAATCACTCAAACTGGGTCAAACCAAAGGGTTGACCAAGTCAACTGTTAGCTAAAATGAAACCTAAACTAGCAAAAATCCACCATAGACCAAATTGATTAAAATCATTAATCAAAACTCATTCATGAGCAATGTTTGAACTTGACCAAGTCATCATTTGAGCCTAACCTAGCCCAATTGGCCACTTGACCCAAGTTGACCCAACTTAACCTAAACAGTCAAAATGTGTCAAAACTTGATCTAAGCCAGATTGATTGAAACTAATGGGTCAAGTTCATTCTAAATCACTTGTTGAACTTGAGCAAATCCCCAATTGGTCAACTAGACCCAACCTAGCTCAATTGACCTTGAACCCAACTTGATCTAAAAGGTCAAATTAAGCCAAATCCAAATATAAACCAAATAGATTAGAAATAAAGATACCAATCCATTTCAAATGATCAACCAAACATAAACCAACCCATGACCTAACCCAAATAGTTAAAATGGGTCAAATTGGTCAACTTGGCCCATTTGACCTAAATGAAATCAAATGAACCAAATCCAAATATAAATCAAATTAAACCAAACCAATTATTCCAAAATATTTCAAATAGTCATATGAACTTGACCCAACCCTTAGTTTGACCCAATTTGACCAATTGGTCAACTTGACCCAAGTTGACCCATTATGACCTAAATGGGTCAACATGAGCCAAATCATATCAAACTAACTCCAAATTCAATGATACTTGGCCAAACTCATTTTTCAATCATACTAAACATATTCAAATTGAAATCCAAGCCAAATAATCATTTTACCCTTAGACCATAGGGTAACCTAAAATCAAAACCACTTGGAATTTGGTCAATTCCTTTTCATGGACACTTGACATCCTCTTAGGGGACCAAATGGTCACTAATGGACATGGTGCACATGACCCAATGGGTTTCGGTTAGCCCAACCCAACCTAAGGCTAAAATTGACCACCCCCATGGACTTGAGCACAAGGGAATCCTTCCTCCACCTTGTTTTGCACATGGAAAACTTCCCCACTACCTTCTCTGGCCAAAATTGAATGCCATGCCACTCCTAATAGCCTAACAAACCCATTGCATGAGGTGTATTGGATCAAAATAGCATAAGCACTCCCACATGTCTCATTCACTTAGGGGGAGATATGCTCCCCCTAATTCCACTTCCACATCATACACATTCAATTGACTAAGAGAGAGCTCCCTCAAGCAATCCCCCAAGCATTTGGAATTCTCCTTTTTAGTTTCTATTAAACTAAAAATAGGGGAGCTCAAGTGAATTTCCATCTCATCCAATACACAAAATCAAGCTAATTCCATTTGCAAGCTTCTTCAGAGGACTGAATTAAACTCACTCCAAGCTTCATCCAAGTTCTCAAGGAATGGGGGAGGGGACTTTGATCAAGGCCGAGCCTAATTGATGGAGAGTTTGGTCTATAGGAAGATCCACTAAACCAAATCACCTCAAATCTTCAGCAGCTTGGCATCTGCACAAAGCTACCTCAGCTCCAGTTGAGTGTAGTGATGTGATTGATGCCTCAACCGAGCTTAAACTAGCCATGGTGTGGTTCTTTATGAAATAAATTCTCACCTCATGAGAATTTAACTATTAGATGTAATCTCCATGATGATGATGGTTGAATGAATTTCATTGGAGCCATCTTTCTGGATGGATGTCCTCTCCCTAGGGAAGATGGATCATGGGTCATCCATCGGGCGGGCCCATGATCGAAACGTATTATCTAATTATCCTATTAATATGCCGTGTGGGCTAGATCTGGTGATCTTAGATCAATTAAGAGCATACCTTGCTTATGCAACACCCTGATGTGACAACTTAAGTGGTCTCTCCTATCACGCCACATGTAAAGCGTGCACCGCGTCAACATCCATGTGGCATTGACGGGATTAATCACTTAATTAGGTTATTTAATTAATGAATAGTTATGAAAACTTTAAAATAACAAAACTAATTCTATAAAAATCATAAAAATATAATGTAAAATGTATTATAAAGATAATTCAGAGAAGAATATTCTAAAATTATTTCCAATGAGTTTTAAATAGTACATTTTCCTTAATTTATGTTTTATTAAAACTTAATAACCTTAATTACTCCCTAATTATCCCACTGATTAATTCCAAACTTCTCATGTGCATTTAGGGGGATGACTTCTGCCTCCCCTAATTTTCTTGAGATTTATTGATGGGTTAATTAGGGAGATCAATTAATGAATCCTTAATTACTCTCCTTATGTAATTAAGGGTAATTAAGCATATGAATAGTGGTTTACCCCCTTTTTAAGGTAATTAAGGCTTGCTTAAGTGAATGATAGGTTAATGGAATGGATTTGGGGAATTTTCCCATTTCCATTCCTTCCTTTCCTTAATCCAAACTTAATAATTACTAATCTACCTAATTAACTTGATAAAATTTTCAAAACATTCCAGAACTTAATCAAATCCTTCTTGGGTAAGTGCTTAGGTGTTCAATAACCTAAGTAGGTTAAGGAAATCAAAATTCAACCCACATGTGTGGGAAGAGTTTGAAAGTACTTAAATTAAACCGCTTAATTAATCAATAATTAAAACCAATTGCATTAGGCCCCTTTTCTTTTCTGTTGATTTAAATTTCTGTGGTTTTATGTCATAACATTAGTTCATAATTATTTGATTAAGTATGTTAAAAATTAATAATACTTAATTCACTTTAACCTCTTAAAGCATAAAATTGATCTAATCACCTAAAAATTAAACCAAAACATCATACACATAAGAGAATGGGTTAGGATGATCAAACCTTCTCACATTTCTAAAATTAAAATCAAACTCAAAATAAAATAAAAATCTCTTTGTGGTGAAAATTTTTCATTTTCTTTTTTAAGTGTATACTTCCATCTTCAATCTATGTGGATAAAATGAAGATAGAAATATACTCTTTGCATTTGGACATCACGTAAATTCATAGATATTCTTATTAGGGTCATCAGATATGACATTTGAGGAGAGGTGTACTATCTCAAAAGATAGAAGTCACCACCTACGGATCTCACCTCAATAAGGACTCCAAAGGACAATGGGTGCATATGTATAGATTATCTTTTACATGAAAAAGTATGGTTTATTTTAAATTGGGTTCATTAAGTTCCCCAACAGAGTTAATTACATCTAAGGGTCTAAATTAAGTAAATGATTGTTGTCTCCAAAGATTTCAAAAAGGTAGGACTATCAATCAATTGGTTTATTTTTAGAGAGTGAAGTGGGATCGATCAAGAGGAGGGAGTTCTTATCGAAGACAAATGGAAAACAAGTAGGGGATGCTTAAGATCTTGGAGCTAGTCATACTACCATGGGCTTTACATTTTTTAAATTGAATTAATTGAGTTAAATTATTAAAATTTAGCTTACAATTCCATGGTCATACAGGAAATTCTTAAGAGGTGAGGATTTATTTATGCTAAGGAGAAAACATAACCTAAATCTAGGGAGCTTTGGTGAGGGCCAAAAGCATGACTAAATCTAAGGAGAAAATATTTGGTTTTACCTCCATAAGAGGATAAACCCCACATTGAATTTATGCTGGGTGGCAACTAATTCTCTGATTTAAATGTGGGTAAGTCTTATTTATGCAAGGCGCTAGGTTGTTATTTTGAGACACTAAGTCCTTAAACACACTAAGAGACTAGATCATGTATGAATTTACACTAATCTAATGCAAATTTTCATATGTTTTATTTTTTATTTTGGATATTTTGAGCTTATAGGATTCATATGCCTTGCATGAGAAGATTATTTATAGAGTGAGAGGAGGTGTTTCCACCATGGCTCTCGGTCAAGTTCTCAAATGGTGAAAGCCCTCCAATCAAAATTATGTTTATGCATGATGTTAGAAAAAAATACATCCCTAAGGGTTACTAATTCTTCTATCTTAATTTTTAGCCTAAGCTTTAGGTGAGGTTATGAGTTATTTATTTTAAATTCTGAGTTGTTTAACTTGGTAGAAGATTTATTTTTTTCTAAGAGCCTAATCATCATTGAGGCCATACATCAAAGCAAGGAAGAAACTAGGAAAACAATGCCATCTTAATGCACAAGTTAAATAAAATATCAAACATTTTATAAAGCTAACGCAAAATAATAAAAGAGCATTTGTGGTCGGGCACCACCGCACAAACTAGAAAATAAATTGGGTAGTTGAGCTCTACCCTTATACAACCCAGATTACAAATGAATTAATTACAATTAAGTAAGGAATTCATGTTATGGGGTCTTCATTTCTTCTTTTCTTCTTTCTTCTCTTATTCTTTCTTCTTTCTTCTTTTGATTCCTTCTTTTGGATGGTTGGAATGTGGTTGCTCTAAAGGCTTCACATGGTACATAAAAGGAGATCTTATGACCAATGTTCATCTTAATCCCCCATAACAATCATTCCAAAATCCTAATTACAAAAGCACATGAAATAGAAAAGCAAATCTAACTAACACCTAAAAAATAGAGATTAGCTAAACAAACCATTCAATTCCCAAGCATGTATATTAGAGTTAGCACCCCACACACGGGTAACCAAATCCACCTAGCCTATTGGATTATGCTTAAGGGTATAAGCACCTGCACAGCAAAAGCATTTATATTTTAATTGCAGAGCCCTTAAAGCACAATCCCCTGCAGAAGATAACGATTAGACTAAATCATCCTACCATTCATTCTATGCACATACACCCTAACATCCAAACAATAAATAATACATCACAAAATAAAAGTAAACATCAAACCATGCACCCCCCTAACCTAAAGATAGAAGTGATGACTTAGCCTAATGTGTGTGCTATGTAAGGTTTGTGTGGTATGATAAGCTAGGCTTTATGGTTTAGATTTCAAAAGTATGAAAATGTTCAACTTAGAGGATGGTTTCAATTTATGTTGTTTAGTTGCTTTGGGGTTTATTTTATTTTGTATTTTGATTAGGTTTGAGTGAATCCTATAATTAATTACTAAGTTGTAAAGAGAGGGAAAAGAGAAGAGAACTTCTCTTTCCATCCCTACCTTAAGTAATTTCTAAAGTAGGTTCATGTTTAATTTTATTTAGTTAATATTTTATTATGTATTTTAATTAATCCTAAGTTTAGATTTTTTTAAAATAAACCTATTCAAAAAGAAAGTCATTCTAAGATTAAGTAGGGTGAACTAATGTCATAAAACACACATTACTTCATTTCTTTCCCAACATGTATAACATGCATATGAATGAATCCTAAGCATATCTATAAATACAAATGGAAATATTTAGCACACTTTACGATGAATGCTAAGAAATGTTAGTTAAGAAATTTTGTATGCTTTATGATGCATGATTTTCATTAAGTAGAAAAAGGGGTATTCTTTTATCATTTATTCATATGCACATGTATATGTATGAAAGGCATAAGTGAGTATGGTTCCATTGTTAGCACTAGAGGTGTAAAGTACAATACCTACTTAGGAATACTTAATACCTCAACTTATCAGACTAATATACCACTTTCCTTATATATATATATATATATATATATATATATATATATATATATAATGTATAAAAGAAATAAATGGAAAAAGAAAGATATAATGTTCTGTCAGCCCAAGAGATGATCCATGATTTAAACGCTAAGGTTCATTATGGTAACCTACTTTTAAGCTGGACATTTCCAAAGCTTATGATAACATTGGTTGGGTTTTCTTATATAAAATTTTGACACTATTTGGATTCTCAAGTCAATTTATTACTTTAATTAAGAATGATATTGAGAACTCTTGGTTTTCTTTACTTATTAATGGTGAAGTCCATGGCTTTTTCTCTTCCTCTCATGGGCTAAGGCAAAGGGATCCCCTTTCTACGGCTCTTTTCATTATTATTGTGGAATATTTCCCTAGAAAGTCTTGAGTAGATGTTTTGTAAAATGTCTAACATGTACTACAAAACTAGGGGTGGTTTTCCCATTTCCCACCTCAGCTTCGCTAATGATTTCATTATATTCTGCAATGGTTCTACTCTCAACATTAAAAAGTTATGTAAATTCCTTACTCTATTTGGTAGGGAAAGTGGTTTGAAGATTAACCCTGATAAAAGTTATTTTATTTCCAGCTTGTTGATTTCATCATCTAGGATTTATGCTATTAAGAATATTATGGGCTTTGCACATCAAACCTTGCCTATCAAGTATCTGGGTACTCTTTTATATCGAGGAATGAAAAGCTCTTCCTTATTTGATGAAGTTATTCAAAAAATATAACTAAACTTCCTCTTGGGAGTTCAACTTACTTTCCTTTGGTGCTAGACTTATCCTAATCAAAAGTACTCTTTGCTCTTTGGCTTTCTATCTTCTATCCATTAACCATTATTATTAAAAGGATTAATAGACATATTAACAAATTTTTTTGGGGTTCTACCTCTTCTTCTAGAAAAACTCATTGGGGTAGTTGGCATAACTATTGTGGGCCTTTGAATGAAGGTGGTTTAGGTTATAAAACTTTAGAAGACTCTATTAAATGTTTTTCATACAAAATATGGTGGAATCTTAAAACAAACTTTTTTAATTTATGTTTGCCAAATATTTGAGTTTAGTTTGATTGGCTTTGAATTTACATTTCATTTATATATGATAATATAAATGAATATTGAGAAAATCTCAAAGGTTTGATTTGGTTTTGATCATGATTTTGGCTAAGTCCTTAAGAGAGGATTAAGGACTTAGGAAAATTTGGACTTAGGAATTTTTATGGATTTTGATCATGAGTTTCAATCATAGATTTCAATCATGGATTTCAATCATGGAATTGATTTGAGTTAGGAGAAAATCAAATAGAATTGATTTGGAGTTTGAATTGAAAGAAGGAAAGTGAGGAATGGTTCAAGCTAAGGGTAGGAAAATTTTCCTAACACCTCTAAGGCATGACCTGTTCCTATGGCTAACTCTTCTAAGTCTCTAGGGCTAGGTTGAGTGTCCATTTAATCACTAGATGTGTCTTAATACTAAGGAACTCTTAAAGTCTAAGATGAGTCCTATGTCTAAGATGAAGGGGTTGAGAGCTCATCCTAAAAATGAGGTCAATAATGACATAAAATCACACAAGGATTTTTAATCAGCAATGCACCTAAGAAAGAAAGGGGGCCTAATTTAATTGGCTCATGATTAATGATTAATTAAACTAAATAGTTTAATTTAAGTACTTTCATAACCCCTCTCACACATGTGAGTTGGATTTTGATTTCCTCAATGTAATTAGGTTATTGAACTCCTACCAAGATGAATTAGTTAAGTTTTGGAAGGTTTTAGAACTTTATCAAATTAATTAGGTAGGTAATTAGTGTATTAATCCTTAATTAAATTTAGGTTAAGGAAGAAAGAGGGTTTAAGGAATAGCTTAAGCAAAATATCCCAAAATTATTTCATAAACCTCCTATTCATTTAAACAAACCTTAATTAACTCAATCAAGGGATTAAACCACTGATTACATACTTAATTAGACTTAATTATATTAGGGAGTAATTAGGACTGAATCCGTAATTAGCCTAATTATAACATTAATAAATTCCAAGAAAAGTAGGGGAGCCAGAAGTCATCCAACTAAATACACATAATAATTTTGAGATTAATTAATGGAATAATTAGAGAGAAATTAGCCTAATTACATTCCCAATAAAAAGCCAAATTTAGAAAATAACACTATTCAAAATTCATCAAAATCAATTTTATAATAATCTACATTCAATTATCTTTTATATGAAATTTATTTCATATTTTTATTTTTTCTGCACTTAGATATTAATATTTGAAGTTTCCATAATTAATTAGGTAATTAATTCACTAATTATATAGCTAATCTGCTCCACGCGTGGTGGCCGGCGCTTTCCATGACGATGGGAGGCTATTAAAGTTGTCACATCAAAGTGTCGGCGGCGGCTATCTTTCTCCCTGTTAGTCAACAAGGATCGTATTAAGGTTAATCATGGATCTACATATTTTAATCATGATCATCCATCCAAAACACGTGGATGGATGACCCATGATTCATCCCTGAGTTCTCTGCGGAAAGGGGAGCCACCCACCTTCCATGGCAAAATTCAAGCTCGATTGAGCTCGAATTGATCTCAAAACTTACCCACACCATCATCATGTAAGGGAGGTCACATCCAATGACTAGTTTCTCATGGGATGAAACTTCACTTCACAAAGGACCAAGATGAGAGGAAATTATGCTCAGTTTAATAGTATACATTGTCGAGGCTATCACTGGTGCTTGATTCCCTTAAAGTAGCTTCGTCTAGTGGAGATGAAGTCTTGTTAAAGTTTTGAGGCCTTGAGATTGAATGGATCTTTTTATAGGCCAAGTCACCCTTCAATTGAGCTCGATCTTGATTGAAGTAGCACCTCCCATGCCTTTAGATCTTAGAAGAAGATTGGGGTGAGTTCAATTTGATCCTCTGAGGGTGCTCGAAGGAGGAATTAGACTGGTTTTGAGTATTGGATCAGATGGAATTCAAGTGGAACTCCTGTATTTTTATTCTATGAAAATCGAGAAATGGGAAATTCAAAATCACTCTAAGAAGCTTGGGAGACTTGGAAATGGTTCCTCCAGCTTCCCTAAGCTCAATCGAATTGGAGACTGATGAATTGAATTCAAATTAGGGGGAATATATCTCCTCCTAAAGCAATCGAACGGTCGAGCCTCCCTTTACCATTTTTGAGCAATTAACTAGATTGGATCAGTTTGTTAGGCTGTTAGGAGTTGCACATGGGTTAGTTTTGAGTGTAGAGTGGAGTAGTGGAGCTCCTATGTGCCTTAATTAAGTGGAGGATGGATTCCATGTGCTTAATTTCAAGTGAGGTGGTCAATTTTAGCCTTATGTTGGGTTGGTCTGACCCAAACCCATAGGGTTAGGTGCACCACACTCACTAGTGTCCACTTGGCCCACTAAGACGGTGTCAAGTGGTCATGAAGAGGATTTGACCAAATTCTAAGTGAATTTGGCCAAAATTTATTCTATGGACTAGGGATAAAATGGTCATTTGGCTTGGGTTTCATTTTGAATATGTTTGGTATGATTGAAAAATGGGTTGGGCTAAGTTTTAATGGATTTGGAGTTGATTTGATATGATTTGTCTCATGTTGACCCATTTAGGTCAAATGAGTCAACTTGGGTCAAGTTGACCAATTGGTCAAATTGGATCAAACCAAGGGTTGGGTCAAGTTCATATGATCATTTGAAATGTTTTGGCATCATTGGTTTGGTTCAATTTGATTTATATTTGGTTTTGATTCAATTGAGTTCATTTAGGTCAAATGGGTCAAATTAACCAATTTGACCCATTTTACCTATTTAGGTTAGGTAATGGGTTGGCTTAGGTTTCATTGATCATATGTGAATTGGTATCTTTATTCCAATCAATTTGGTTTATTTTTCAGTTTGGCTCAATTTGACCTTTTAAGTCAAATTGGGTTCATGGTCAATTGGGCTAGGTTAGATCTAGTTGGCCAATTGAGGCTTTGGTCAAGTTCAACAATCAATTTGGAATGAACTTGACCCATTGGTTTCAATCAATTTGGCTTAGATCAAGTTTTGACACATTTTAATTTTTTTATGTCAAGTTGGATCAACTTGGGTCAAGTGGCCAATTGGGCTAGGTTAAGCTCAAATGATGACTTGGTCAAGTTCAAACATTGGTCATGAATGAGTTTTGATCAATGATTTCATTCAATTTGTCCAATGGTGGATTTTGGATAGTTTAGGCTTCATTTTGGCTAAGTGTTGACTTGATAAACCCTTAAGTTTGACTTGGTTTGACTCAATTTGAGTGATTGATCATCTCATGATGATTGTTGATCATGATGAGAGGCTTAGATGGGCTTAGTTCAATCCAATTTGGTTAGGATTTGAACTTGGCTCATAAGGGGTACTTTAGGTCACTTTGGGTCAAGTGAGCCTAAGTAGGTCAAATGACTTGGTTAAAGATTGATTTGAGTTTGATTGAACTCACATATGGACTTATGATTGAAATATAAATCTATTTGTAAGTGGTTTAAAGTCAAATGGGTTTTGATTCATTTGACAATTTCAAGTTTAAAAGGGTGAACATGAGCTTGACTTGGGTTTGATTTTTGAATAGATTTTTGGTTTGGTGATTAAATTTTGTGTTTATATTTGGATTCATGATTGTTGGGTTGATTGAATCATGAAGTAAAAATCAAGGGTTTGGCTTGATTTGAAATTGATTTGGCTAAGTTCAAGATTTTGACTTGAAAGGCTTAGGTTGGATTTTGATTGAATTTGAGTTTGATTTTTGGAGTTGGTTTTAGTTGTTTCAATTTATATTTTATTTATATATGTGAATATAAATAAAAATATAAATGGGTTATGAAAATTTCATGAATTTGAAGTGATTTGAACTTGATTTAGGCTAAGACCTTAAAGGGAATCAAAGGGACTTACGAAAGATTTTGAACTTGGAATTTGAATTTGGAATTTGGAATTTGGTTTGATTGATTTGAGTTTATATTTAATTATATATGTGAATATAAATGAGAATATAAATGGGTTGTGAGAAAATTCTTTGAATTTTAATTGATTTAGGCTAAGTCTATGAGAGAGAATCAAAGGACTTAGGAGATGTTTTGAGCTTGGAATTTCAATTTTGGATTTAGTTTGATTGATTTGAATTTATATTTCATTTATATATGTGAATATAAATAAGAATATAAATGATTTGTGAGAAAATTCATTGAATTTGAAATTATTTAGATTTGATTTAGGTTAAGTCCATGAGAGGGAATCAAAGGACTTAGAAAATATTTTTGACTTGGAATTTCAATCATAAGCTTCAATCATTTGGAATTGATCATGGATTTCAATCACTTGGAATTTATTTGAGTTTGGATAAAATCAATTAAGTTGGAATTGGTTTAAGTTTGACTTGAAGGAAGGAAGTGAGGGATTTGGTTCAAGCTATAGGGTAGGCAAATTTTTTTAACACCCTTAAGGCATGACCTATTCCTATGGCTAACTCTTCTAAGTCTCCAAGCCTAGGTTGAGTGTCCACCTAATCACTAGATGTGTCTTAATACAAAGGATCTCTTAAAGTCTAAAAGGAGTCCTAGGTCTAAGATGGAGGGCTTAAGAGCTCATTCTAAAAATAAGGTCAACACTCTTTAAAGCAAATTTGATTTACTTTAAATAATATTATTCCATGGGATTATTTTTAGGAATTAATTATGGTGAATGAATTTATGTGCTTTCATCACTTTTTTCTTTCCTAGCATGCTAAATGTGTGTATCATATGAAATTCATACATTCATGCCTTTGAAAATCAAATTAAAAATGAAATGTTTCCTTTATGTCAAATTGCATGTTTTAGCTAAAGTAAGAATATGAAAGGATATTATCACAATTAAATACAAAATTATTTTTGAAACTTATAAATCAATTATCAAAACTGAAAGGTATGCTACTTATAATTATTTATGAGTTTGCAAGTGAGTAAAAATATAAAGATGTGCATAGTGTGGCTTTCCTTCTCTTTTCTTTTAGCATAGTTTTGAATAGGATTTGGCAAAGTGTATAGTTCATTTGAAAAGAACACAACACTTGCTTAAATCCATTCCTATTCATTCTTATGTTATTACTTAAGAAGTACATCCACACTTACACATATAAATTGCATAAATAAATCAAATAAACAAATACAGACTTTTCCATCCTTCTTTTTCCATTCATTTCTTTTGTACATATATATGTATTTAAGGAAAGTGGTATATTAGTCTGGACAACCCCGGGGTTGCAAGGCTTTAAGTAGCCCTAAGTAGATCTTGTACCTTACACCCCTGGTGCTAATAATGGCATCGCACTCACTTATGCCTTTCATACATGTATGTGTGCATATGAAAAATGGATAAGAGAAATCCTCTTTTTCTACTTAATTATGCATCATAAAGCATCCCAATTTACTTAAGTAATAAATTCTTAGCATTCATCATTAAAGTGTGCTAAACATTTCCATTTTCATGTATAGATATGCTTAGGATTCATTCATATGCATGTTACACATGTTGGAAAAGAAATGAAGTGATGTGTGCTATGAGATAGTATTTCACTTTACTTAATCTTAAAATGCCTTTCTTTTTTAATAGGTTTATTTTGGAAAAATCTAAACTTAGGATTAATTAAAATACATAATAAAACATTCACTAAACAAGAATCAAATATGAATCTATCTTAGAAATTACTTAAGGTAGGGAGGATAGAGAAGTTCCCTTCTCTTTTCCTCTCATCATAACAATTAGTAATTAATCTAGGTTCATTCAAACCTAATCAAAAATATAAAATAAAATTAACCCAAAATAACTAAATAACTTAAATTCAAATAATCCTCTAAGTTGAACATTTCTATACTTAGAAAGCTTCAACCTTAAAGCCTAGCTAAGCATACCACACAAACCTTAAATGGCACATTAGCTATGTCACCATTTCTAGCTTTTAGGTTAGGTGCATGGTTTGATGTTTGTTTTTATTTTGTGATGTTTTGTTTTAGTCTAGATGCTAGGGTGAATGTGTAGAATGAATGGTAGGGCGATCTTAGTCTAACCATTGTCTTCTGCATGGGATTGTGCTTAAAGGGAACTATAATAAAAATATAACTCTTTGTTCATGTGCTTATACCCCTAAGCATAATCCAAAATAGATCAAGTGGACTTCGTTACCCATGTGTGGGGTGTTAAGTTCTATTTATATATACACATGCTTGGGATTGTATGATTTGTTTGGCTAATCTCTATTTTGCAGGTGTTAGTTAGATTTCTCTTTTTCCCCATTTTCATGTACTTTTGCAATTAGAATTTTGGAATGATTATTATGGGGGATTAGGATGAGCATTGGTTATAAGTTTACATCTTATGTACCACGTGAAGCCTTTAGAGCAACCACATTCCAACCATCTAAAAGAAGGAACCAAAAGAAGAAAGAATAAAGAATAAAGAATAAAGAACAAAGAAATAATGAAGACCCCATAACATGAATTCCTTGCTTAATTGTAATTAATTCATTTGTAATCCAGGTTGTATAAGGGTAAAGCACGTCTACCCAATTTTTTTGGGTTTGTGCGGTGGTGCTCGACCACAAATGGCCTCTTATTCTTTTGCCCAAGTTTTAAAAATTGATTTATGTTTGTTTAACTTGTGCATTAAGATGGCATCTTTTCCTAGTTTCTTCTCTGCTTTGATGTATGGCCTAAATGATGATTAAGCTCTTAAGAAAAAAAATTTCTACCAAATTAATCACCTCAAATTAAAAATAAATAACTCATAACCTCACCTAAAGCTTAGGCTATAAAACAAATAGAATTAGCAGATGATGTTGTCTTACTTTTCTAACATCATGCATAAAAAGCATATTATTTCACTCTTGATTGGAGGGCTTCCACCTTTTCTAAAGAACTTGGCTTGACTTGTGAGAGCCATGGTGGAAACACACCTCTTTATCTCATTGATTTTGGCTCATAATCTAATTTCTCATGTATTAGGCATATAAATCCTAAAGCCTATCTCAAATTGATTGTCCAAAATAAAAATAAAATGTAACAATAATTTGCATTAGATTTAAGCCATTAAATCATGCCCTACATGAGTTTAAGGACTTAGTCTATTTCTAAATAAATAACAATATTATTATCTTGCATAAACATATGACTTGCCTACATATTTTAAAATTGTAGGAGGAGTTAGTTGGCGGCTACCCCGAGGTAGTTGTAAGTCCAACAATCGAGTGTTTTATCCTCTCTTGTGGAGGTAAACAAAATACCCATTTTTTTCTTAGATTTAGGTCGTGCTTTTGGCCCTCACCAAAGCTCTGTATATTTAGGTTCTAGGGTTGTTGCTTCTCTTTATGGGCTACGAGCATAAATCCTCACCTCTTAGGTATTTTCATGATCTTGTATATCAAATTGTGTAAATTTCTAACAAAATTTCAAACAAAATTAATTTCAAAAAAATATAAAGCCCAACCATCGGTAGTTTGTGCTTACTACTTCCCTATGATTAATCCATTTTAAAAGCTCTCTCCCTCAATCTTTTGATCAAAAGAAATAATATTAAAATTGATTTCCAGATCAATGATCATTTTAATAAAATAAATGATCATACCATCTGAATTGTCATTAAATAAACCAAGAATAATTTCATGGTAAACAACATCATTTACTTCTTATTTAATGCATTATTACTTTTTATATATGTAGTATTGTTAAAATAGTGATTATTACATAATTTTTCAAATTCTATGATGGTGATCCATTTTCTAATCTTATCTTAAAATTCTTTTTATTTGGCTTAATAAGAACTCCCTCATGATGATCTGTGACTTTCATAAATATATTTCTATTTTTGAAATCTTTTATACATTTTCTTTTTATCCTTCTTTTTTTAATTAAGGAGGGATGAACAATGAACTATAAAATATTTTATGTACTTTTCATGTAAATGAATCTCTCTCATTGAAGAAAATCTCGATATGATATTAAATTTTCATTTCTATAGTATCTTATTTCTTTCTAATACATCTTTCTATATCTCCAAATATTTTGTATACATTTCTATTTTCATTTATCCTTTTTTTGAAAAAAATAATAAAAATAAAATCTTTATAACTCTCTCTTTTATGATCATTTCTAAAAAGGTTTGTACTTTTGTATGAATCAACTATAGGTTAATCATCAAATAAAAGCCAACATCTTTATTTTATCTCATTTAAAACTATTGTTTCAATAAAAATAATTTAATAAAAAAAAACATTAAAGACTTCTCCTTATTTTTTTATGGTAAAAGGTTCATTCTAAAAATAAAACAAAATAAATCATAAGTCTCTTTTCAAAGCACTTCTTAAAAACTAAAATACTACATCTAAATTTTTGTTACATGTAGAAATATTTCAAAAATAAAACCAACAATCATAACTTCCAAAAGCACAAATGAACTTCTTCATTATTTATTTTGATGAAATGATAAAATTCAACAATCCTAAACTTTCAAAGAGCATAAAATTTGAAGATGGACCTTTCCATTCAATATATCCAAATGTGTTGAATGGATGTTACATCTTCAAGCCAAAATCACAACTTTGAAATTCCACTCAACACATTTCATGTAGTTAGAATTTTCACCTTCAAAAAGCAAAACCTCCCATTCTATACCCATATTTATTGAATGGGTTTCATTTTTTAATCATAATCAAAATAAATTTTCAAAACACATATGAAATCTCTCCATTCAATATACCCACATTTATTGAATGGAGGTTTCATTCAATCAAAATCAAAATAAATTTTCAAAAACACATATGAAATCTCCATTCAATATACCACATTTATTGGAGGTTTCATTCAATCAAAATAAAAAAATTTTCAAAAGCATATGAAATCTCCATTCAATATACCCACATATTGATGGAGTTTCATTCAATCAAAATCAAAAATAAACTTTCAAAAAAACATGAAATATCTCAATATACCCAAATTTATTGAATGATATTTCATTTTCAAATAAAATGACATTATTTTGAAATTACATATTTTCTGAAATTTCCTCTTTCAAAAAGCAATAATCACACATGAAAATACATATTTGAAAAATGAAACATTATTGATTTCCATCTTACATACCCAAATTTGTTAAATGAAAATCTCTCTTTTCAAAATCAACAAAAACAAAATTTTTCAAAACACATTTGGAACTTCATTCTAGCATACCCCATTTGCTAAAGTGAAGTTTCCCTTTTCAAAACAAAAAAAAAATTGAAACAAATTTTGGGATTTCACTTAGCATACTCAAATTTGTTAAGTGAAATTTCCATTTCATAAAAATTCAAAAAAACACTTTGGAACTTCATTCTAGTGTACCACATTTGCTAAAGTGAAGTTTCCATTTTCAAAACAAAATCCAAAACAAAATTTGAAACACATTTTTTTTAATTTCATTTAACATACTCAAATTTAAAAACTCATTTCACAAAATTTCAAACACTTTTGGAACTTCATTTTAGCATACCATTTGCTAAAGTAAAGTCTCCATTTTCAAAACAAAATTTAAAAACATTTTGGAATTTCATTTAGCATACTCAAATTTGCTAATGAAATCTCCATTTCACAAAATTTAAAACACATTGGAACACATTTTGGCATACCATATTTGCTAAGTGAAGTCTCCATTTTCAAAACAAAATCAAAAAAAGAAACACTTTTGGAACTTTCATTTAGCATACCACATTTGCTAAAGTGAAGTCTCCATTTTCAAAAAAAAAAATCAAAATAAAAGAAACACATTAGATTTCTTAGCATACCCAATTTGCTAAGGATCCTATTTTCAAAATCAAAATCTCTAAAAAAAGAACCATTAGGATTTTCTTAGCATACTCAAATTTGCTAAGAGTCTATTTCAAAAAAAAAAAAAACACACTTGGATTCTTCATTTAGCATACCAAATTTTTTAAATGAGAATTCCATTTTCAAATCTGATTCACAAAAGCAAGGAAAAAAAGAAATTGTTTTCAAACATCACCTAGCATACTTAAATTTGCTAAGTAAAATTCCAAAATCACAAATCAAAAACAAAATCAATTGACCCCTTTACGTTAACATACCCAAAATTGTTAAATGAAGGCTCCTCAAAATCAAAATTCAAAATTCAAATATGATCATATGGAATCATCTCTTCAAAAATATATGAATCCATTTTTCAACATACCCAAATTTTTTGAAAGCAGATTCTACATTCAAAAAATTTCCTCTTTCCAATCAAATCTCAAAATGTCTTTTAAATCCATTTGAGTCCAACTTAACATTTTCAAGATGCTGAGTATGGGTTCAAATTTTAAATTCGAATTCAAAATCAATAAAGCAAGAAAGTTTGATTCAAGTTTATTTTTGACATTTACAACTTTGTCAATTTTTAGTCGGTTTAGCTTGATTCAATGGCGATGTGATATGTGTTCACTTTTCCCCATGGGATGGATCGGCCTTGGATCGCCTCCCATGCTCACGATACCTCATCCACTTTGGTCAAGGTTTTGAGGGCCCAAATTACTGTGAGGGACCTCCCTCACACTATTAGTAGGAGCATAGTGGCATAGCCGATCATTGGTTGACATGCCATTCGAGATTCCCTTAAGAGGAAATGGAGGTTCCCTCATAGTAGTGTCATTTCCCTTGTCAATATGCTTTGACTTTCCATCACTATCAGTCACTCACTCTAGCACCTTAGGTGCATTTGAGGTTGGGCTCTTACTCGCTCTACTACCCAAGAAACAAGAACCACATGATAAAGTGGTACCACACTCATTTTGGGAGATGGAGGCAACCATGCGTTTAGTTGAGGAGTTGCCATGATGGTTTCCCAGTTCTGAAACTAGTTCCATCCTCTCTCTAGGAGAGGATGCATGTGGATTATGCTTTGCCTCCACAGTTTTGCATTTAGCTCTATTAAGGAGGAGGTGTCATGCCGGATAGTTTCTTTGAGCGAGGAGCCTGGATGATCAGTCAGGCTCAATTTGATTTGAGATGTTATCCCCAGTGGGGAAGCATATTAGAGAGGGCAGGGGAGGCCCATGCTTAGTTACATTACCATCCAAGAGGTAGAGGTTCGGCCGGTCAGCACTGCACTTGTTGATTTTCACATTGCACACTACTTATCGATCATACCGACATTACATGGGACTACACATCATGGAGAGCTCTATCCCAGAGAGTCGGTGTCTCCACCACACCACTCTACCTCCACCATCTCGATCCATGTTCCGCATCTCTAGTTCCACCAAAGGCCATGAAGGCCATATCGGGAAGAAGGTGGTGATCATGCCAAGGATCCGTTCCATCTACGCCTCTTGTGGAGGTGAGCTCTCATGCTCAACCTTCATGGTGAAGAAGGAATGGTGACCCCAGTATCATATTCATCCCACCACCACCACGCATACTGATGGAGATAGCGGTTAGGAGGAGAAGGTGATATCTCGGTTACCTATGATGATAGATCCTCTAGGAGTCACTTTACATGATAGTCAAGTATTTCTTCGACAAGTATATCCTCACAGGTTACCTCTCCAATAGTAGGGGAGGTTCGGTGCCTCACAGTACATGATAGGGATACCACCACCAATTAGCCCAAGTCATTTGTGCCAGTTCAGATAGATTGTTCTCTAGATGATATAGTAGCCCATTATCTCATGGAAAAGAAATAGATCCTAGGATATGACTGGTCTGATGAGGAGAAGATCAGCTTTGACCCCAATGAAGATGATTTATTGAGAT
This sequence comes from Cymbidium sinense, assembly GCA_021442155.1. NCBI lineage: Eukaryota > Viridiplantae > Streptophyta > Magnoliopsida > Asparagales > Orchidaceae > Cymbidium > Cymbidium sinense. The sequence goes on along the minus strand of CM038223.1, from coordinate 140,310,230 downwards.
ATTTAGCAGGGGTTTGCATGGTAGACACTAGGGGATCCCTCCTTAGAGAGCAGCAGACTATGGAAGGTGTTGAGGCCGAGCAGGAAGACATAGCCTACTCGACCCAACACCTCCTTCAGCAGATAAAGCAGAAGGATGAAACAAAAGATAGGATGGAAAAGAGGCTTGAAGATCTGCTAGCAGCTATCTTACCACATCAAAACCAATCCATAGTAGTTCATCCTACTATAACTGAAACAAGTCAGCCAGAGTTGGTGCATGTCTTGAATCCAACCAAGACTTTACCTCCAGTAGAGCAAGGTAGCCAACATGTATAGGAAGGTAGTGGATAGTACCTCCATATAGGAAAAAGATATCAAGAGCATGGTTGAGCAGCAGGTGAGAGAAGCGTTGGCTTAAGCCCAAGGAGGATCATCAGTTCCAAAGGGTAAATCCTACCTAGAGAATTTGATGCAATCCAATATCCTAAGGGTTTCGTGCCACCTTCTTTCAAGAGTTTTGATGGCAGTGGGAACCCAAGGCATCACATTATACATTTTAAGGCTAGTTATTGCAATGCTAGTGGCAGTGACACTTTACTCTTCCATCTCTTTGTCAATATCTTAATGAGTATAGCATTTGATTGGTAATGAACTTCCCAATAGTTCAGTGAAGACATTTGCTGAGTTGGAGCAACTCTTTATCAAAAGATTTGTTGGAGCTCTATAAAGGGTCACTGTTGGTGATCTCGTTGTGGATAAACAAAACCATGGTGAGTCCCTTATTGATTACATTCTCAGATAGCATAATTTGAGTATGAAATGTGAACCTCAGCTGTCTGAACAGCATGCCATTAAGATTCTACTTAAGAATATCCATGGCCTAGTCACCTTCATGCTCAAAGGTTTCACCATCAAAACTTTTGAGAAATTAAGTAACAAGGTGGCTAGCTTGCAAGGAGAAGCCAAATAATTGCCTTCTTCAAATCTACCAACAAAGCTGAAGTTGCAGAAGGTATATGAGAAGAAACATGGGGCAATGATAGCAGTAGACAAGGGAAAACAGCCAGCTAGAGAGCAGTTTAAGAGACCTCGTGCCAAACATCCGTCACTTCCACCTCCTCTACCACCACCGAGGTAGCCCTCACACATAGCCTCCATGGCTGCACTACCACTCCTCACCACATCATCATCAGTAGTACACATACCCGCCGGTAAATATGGTCCACCTACTCTTTTTGAAAAACTTAACAAGCCTTATTCATTTAAAAGGGAGTTAATCAGGAAGATCTTTAAGAATCTTCTAAAGAAGCCTGAATTTTAGCTACCCGAACCTAGGGGATCAAAAGAAGTGGGCAAAAGCAACGATCCTAACTCTTGCCCCTACCACCATATGCTAGGTCATGTTTTGGAAGATTGCTCACATTTAAGGACTGGCTTGAACATAGCTTCAAGACTGGTACTATAGTCATCCTGAAGGAATATCTTGTGGAATAACCATCCAATTTCATTAGGGTAATCTTTGATACGATCCTTCAAAACCAAAGAAGGTTGGGATATCTCCTTATCCAAAACCTCTAAAGAAAATTGTCTCAAAATCAAGAAACTTTCATTGCGGGTGCCTCGAGCTCAAACCTCCAACATCAAGGAAGGTTTGCAAGTTGCGAGCCAACTCGAGGGGAGTTTAGCGTGGCACAGTGCCGACAGGATAGCCCAATAGCATAACCACTGACTAAGTCTAGCCTCCAATCCACCGTTGTAGCTACTACATCAGCGACTACCTCTACTTCAGCTATCTCTTCTTCATCTAGTAGACATCTTGTATCGGAGGATGAGGGCATCAAATCCCTCACCCCCCTTACTTTACTTGATTTATATTGTGTACCTCCTATCAAATCTAAAAAATTAAAGAATAAAGCTTTCTTGACTTATATCTGTGTCACTTTTGATGGGTTGTCTAAATCTATTCCTAATGATAACTCTTCAAGTCTAACCAATAACTATAATAATTTTGACTCTGATTTAGAGTTGGATTTTCCTACCCTAAATACTACGGGTTCACCTCTTAAGATAGACTTGGAATCATCTATTTTGAGGGTCCCATAGGAGAAGTAGGTGAGCACGTGTAGGTAGAACCTTCCATTACCACAAGAGATCATCAAGTCAACCTCCTAGTGGCAAGGTTCTACCTCTAGGCAACACCTCAAGATAGAGGAAATAAGTCATTGGTAGTTAGGATCAAGCCCCTCCATAGGATGCTCCATCCTTAGATATGCTTGTGGAGGATTAGCCCAAGGTGGACTACGATGTCCTCTCTCACCTAAGAAAGTTGTCATCTAAGCTAAGCATATATGATGCCCTTATCTTATCCAAATAGATGAGGAATCATTAATTAAGGCTCTCCTTGATTCTGAAATATGCCTAGCTTAGCTAACCACTATTGGAGAGGAGGCACATTATTCTAGAGAAACTCAGGGGATCACTTTCATATATGAAGACCTACTTCTTGGGGAAATGGAGCACAACCGTCCCGTCTACATTACAATTGACATGGGTAGATTCATACTTGGAGTTCTCATCAATCAGTGCATCGTGAACATTATGAGTCTAAAGACCCTTGCCTATTTGAGGATCAACATCTCCACACTCACGAGGAGATGGGATGATGTTGAGAGGATTCAATGAATGAGAGGGCTTTAGGTTCCATAGTGTTACCTTTGGAGATAGGTGAAGAGGCTGAAAAAGTTTTATATCATTAATTCAAATACTTTGTTCACCACTTTGCTCAGTAGGCCTTGGATACATCAGAATAAGATGATTCCATCCTCCCTCCATCAGTGCATCAAATTCAAGAAGGATGGGATTGAGTACTATGTCAAAGGAGATGAAAAGTCATTTTCAATTTGAGAGGTTGAGATATATGAGGATACGACCTACTATCTTCTTGAAAATACCCTTTCTCATGAACTTGGACAAAATTCAAAAGTAAAAAAAATGAAAATAAAGAAAAAGCAAAAGCAAAAGAAAGAGAAAAGAAAATGAAAATCTAAGTGAACAAGAAAGATAAATTGAAAAAGAAATAGAACTGCATATCACATTCCATCCATAGTTCATTCCATCATATGGACATGCGGGTAGGATGACGTGACCTCTACCAGGTAGAGGAAGAGGTAGAAATAGAGGCAGTCCCAGAGGTGGAAGACCCTCTGGTTGGCCATCAACCAATAGGGGTTATGTTCCAATTCATAGGAGGACCCATATTATTCACAGAGACTTAGAATCTAGCTCTAAGGATGAGTCTAATGTGATTAGCATACCAGCCAACCCCTCTCAGCGGGTTTCATTGGAGGTGACACTCGAGTCGGACAGCGATGAAGACCAGGCCTCTAGACAAAGCAAAGTATTCGAATCAAATGTATGTAAAACTATCAGGAAGCAATTAGGAACCTTAGCTCTAACATCACTTTCATCTCAAAAATTTGAAGGTTTAGTAGTTAAGGAAACCCCTCAGTCTTCCAGAGATGTCAAACTGAAGAGATTCTTTTTGGGTTCATCATTCTCAAGTTCAGGACCTAGACTTGAGAATATTTCAAACAAAGAATTAATGGAATTATCTTTTGATTGGTACTCGCCTTGTATTATTAATCTTGCAAAGAAGGGTCTGATTCCATATTCATGGCCTAAGCACAAGTCAGAGTACTTTGAAAAGCTATGGAACAATATAGGCAGGGATGCACAATCAAGATCAGGACTAGGATTTGATGTAGTGGGTTCAGTCGATGATGAAGATTACTTCTTAGTTGTCACCAACCATCTGGAGTCTGATAGGTTCTTTTCACACCAAACCAACTCCAATGAGGATGTGTGTTTACAAACCTCAGATGATCCAGATGATCTCCAAATCAAAGATGCACCACCAAAATTTGAAGAGGAGATCCATTCAACAATTGACAAGCTTAAAGAAATCAACCTTGGGATAGAAGAAAATCCACGCCTGACATACATTAGTTCATTGTGAATGAAGAAGAAACCAATGACTTAGTTAGGCTATTGGACTAAGTTTAAGGATTATTTTGCATGGAGTTATGAAGAAATGCCCAGATTATCTCATGGCGTAACAGTCCATAAACTAGCAATAAATCATTACGCTAACCCTATCAAGCAAGCTCCTAGACGCATGTGATTAAAAATCAAACAACAGGTCATTTAAGTCAAAGATCGATCTTTGGTTTCATCGGGAAGAAAAATACCCTAGTTAGCTGTCTCCCAAGTAAGAAGAAGAATGGCCAAATTTGCATTTGCATCAATTTTAGGGACTTAAACAAGGCATGTCCTAATGATGAGTTTCTTATTCCTATACCAGAATTAATGATGGACATCACTTCATCTCATGCAATTTTCTCCTTTATGGATGGGTTATCTGGCTACAACCAAATCAAGATGGCCCTCGAGGATGAAAGAAATACTACTTTTTGAACCCCGATCAGAATCTATTGTTAGAAGGTCATGCCTTTCGGCCTTAAAAATTCTGGTGCTACATACCAACGGGCCATGACTCAAATCTTCAATGAACTCATCCATCATCAGGTTGAGTACTACGTTGATGATCTAGTAGTCAATAGTAGAGAAAAGGAAGACCATCTCCTTGACTTGAGAGTAGTTTTCGAATGATTAAGACAATATAACCTCAAAATGAATCCCCTAAAGTGTGCATTTATAGTAGCTTCAGGGAAATTTCTTTATTTTATTGTCTGACATTGGGAAATAGAAATAGATACATAAAAGATCAAAGCTATCTTAGAATTCCCACATTCTAAAAGTTTAACTCAACTCAAATCTTTCCAAGGATGGTTGGCATATCTAAGATGCTTTATTTCCAACCTATCAGGGAGATGCAAGACATTCTCAGCACTTGTCAAAAATGACACCAAGTTCAAGTGGGATAATAAGTGTCAGCATGCCTTTGAAGATATCAAGCAAGTATGAAGCGCACTCTATCCGCACCACTCATCCTCTACACTACTGCATTGGATGACTCTCTTGGCACTTTATTGGCCCAAACCAGTGATGAAGGGAAGGAGAGTGCTCTCTACTACCTCAATCATCATCTGTTCACTGTTGAAGTAAACTATCCACCTATTGAGAAATATTGCCTAGATTTGATCTTGGCTTCTCAGAAGCTACATCACTATATGCTTTCTCATAAGGTGAACTTGATTTCTAGAACTAATCCACTATTGTATCTCATGACATGGCCAATGTTATCTAGATGTTTGGCATGATGGTCCATGATTCTCTCATAGTTTGATATCACATTGCACTCTTCGTAGTAAAGGATAAGGACTATTTTCTTAGATAACACCCACTTCCTATTGATTCTCCACTTAGTGATGATCTCCCTGATGAACAAATCATGAACTTATGGGAGGTTGACAACCATCGATGGGAGATGTATTTTGATGGTGCAACTTCTTTTCATAAAGGGGAAGCACCATGATCTACTCTTCCAGGAAAGGCAAGGGTAAGAATAGTTCTCTTAACTCTAGAATGCAATGTGATGAGATTCTCATATTATCTTTCCAATCCCTGTACCAACAACGAAGCTGAGTATGAGGCTTTGATTGCCAGTCTGGAGTTAGCTATTACAATGTGTGTCAAGAGCATCAACATCTTTAGTGATTCTCAGTGGGTCATCAATCAGATTGACAGGTCTTACAAGGTTCTCAAACCCAAGCTTCGTCATTACCATGAGTATACAATGAAGTTGTTGGCCCAAATCCCTGAAGTCACCATCTACAAGGTTCTCCGAAAAGAGAACGTAATAGATATGCTTTGGAAAAACTTGCCAAAGAATTGGCATGTCCGAAAGAGGAGTCTATTCCAATAAGGGTCAAAATAGACAAGTCTTATCCCTTATTGATGTTCAACTCATTGAGAGACTTTCTCTTGAAGGGAAGGTTGTCATTGCCTATAAGGGCAAGGAGCTGGATTGGAGGCAACCATTCATAGACCATTTGAACACCGGTAAACTACCTCAAGAAAAGTCACAAGCCCATCAGGTGAAATAGAGAGCTCTCTCCTATGCTCTCATTGATGGCATCTTGTATTGATGGTCCTTTGATCAAATGTGGTTACGTTGTTTAGATAAACATGAAGCTTATGGTATTGTAACTGAGGTATATTCAGTTGTGGAGCACATCATCAATTCAACTAAAAGATGAAGACAAAGATCAAGAGACTAGGATACTACTGGCCTTCGATGATTACAGACTGCATGGATGTAGCTAGGAGATGCCATCAGTGTCAAGTACATGGTGTGATCTTACATCAACCACCCAACATTCTACACCCTACATTGGCCTCATGGCCATTTGAGTATTGGGGTACCAACATTGTGGGTCTGATCGATCCTCCTTCTTCCAAGGGTCATTGGTTCATCTTAGCTGCCACCGACTACTTTTCCAAGTGGGCGGAGGCAATCCCACTCACACAAAGTGCTTCAATTTTCAAAAACCACATCGTATATAGTTTCGAAGTGCCTCGACAAATTATATCCGATAATGGTACTTCATTCAAAAGCACCAAGTTCAACAACTTCACCAGAAGACACGGTATAGATTGAAGATACTCCACCATCTACTACCACAGAGCAAATGGCTTAGCAGAAGCATTCAGCAAAACTCTCAACCAAATACTAAAGAAGACACTTGATGATAATAAGTGGTAGTGGAATGAGTAGTTGGTTGAAGCCTTGTGGGCCTACCGCACCACATACAGAATTCCAATTCAATCTACCCTATTTTCCTTAGTGTATGGGTCCGAAGTTGTTTTACCTTTAGAACTGTTGTTTGCCTGTCTTGCGAATCCGCCATGACGTATTTAGGATGGGTGTAAGAGTCCCCCAGTGGCATCCTATCCCTCTTTCACAACACAAACATAATAAAACATAATCTCCCAATGTTATTAGAATAGATGTGAGAGAACCCAAGAGGCATCATATTTCAAAACCAAGTCAGGAGAGAACTGATCCTTTCAAAGTGGGAATTCTGGTTTCCATCTGTGGCACCATTTCATCAAAATCCTCAGCGTGTTTTAGGTTAGGTGTAAGAGTCCCCCAGAGGCATCCTATTCCCTTTAACACAAAGCATAAAAATGAACACATATCTTTTGTCTCGAGCTACTTTGATGTGTTAGCCTATGGCACTCACTCATTAAGCTCTAGGTCAGGTTTACATGCTACCTCGCTATATCACCCTAGTGGTCTTTTGAAGTGTAAGATGTGAGTCCTTATGCTTTCTTCCCTTGAATTGATCATTGAAACCAAAGGCACTCCTTTGGTTAGAAAGTTTTTACATCAGTAAGGAAGCTATTCCCTTTAGTTCAGTAAATCTGACATAGGTCTACGCTAATATAAGCTCCTTCTCTATGTGATCCATCGCAAACAAATGAAATCCATCAAAATAAATAACTAAAAAATGAAATTAATCTTTGACTATCCTTGAGTTGATTTAAGTCCCCCAGCGGCATTCACTCAATAATCAGCCTAAGGTTGGGTTCAATCGTTGCCTTGCCAATGGATCACCCCAGCAACTGCTCCTACTTTAGATGATGTAAGTCTACTATGCTTTCTTCCTAGTATAGATATTGCACACCGAAGGTGATCCCTTTCATCGAATAATCCTACCTTATGGTTGGTAGAGACTTTGGATTGGTTAGTTTAGTGGTTAGGCCTCCATGGCCCCTACCAAGTAGTCCTCACATGGGATGTCAAAAATAAACTAAAAATAAAATTAATCTAGACTATCTTTGAGTTGATTTAAGTCCCCAAGTAGCATTCACTCAATAGTCAGCCCTAGGTTGGATTCAATCAATTGCCTTGCCAATGGATCATCCTAGTAACTGGTCCCTACTTTGGAGGATGTAAGTCTATTATGCTTTCTTCCTAGTACAACTGCTACACAATGAAAGGCGTCCCCTTTGGTTGGCTAGTCCTACTATGTGTTTGGTATACTACCCTTTTGGATTGATAAATCTGAGTTAGGACTAAGCCTCCATGACTCTACTTAGTGCAATCCATCGCAAACCAACAGGGTCCATCTCAAAATCCAAAATTAAAAAAAAAATCTAAAATAAATTTAACCTTCCTCCCTCGGTTGAGTCAAACAACAAACAAAACAAATTTAATAAAATAAATCCAACCAACCTCCCCCAGTGGAGTCAATCAAATCAAAATAATCAAAATAAATTAATCAAATCAAATCAATTTCTCTCCCCAGTGAGACTCAAATCAAATTAAATCAAATCTCTCATCCCCATATGGATGATTTGAACCTGTTTCCCTAGTGGAAGGTTCACATACTCTATCCCTAGTGGATTCCTCCTTCCCTCTTATGTCCTTGACATGAGTAGTCACTTTGCACAAAGCTCAATTTTCTCTAAAGGTTAGAGTACATCATTTCTATTATTGATTGTCCTGTTGTTGATCGTTAATACCAATACATGTGGTGTACCTTGTAAGTCACACCACACCTATTGGGCGCCCTTTGTTGACCTCATTTTTAAGATGAGCTCTCAACCCCTCCATCTTAGAAATAGGACTTCTCTTAGACTTTAAGAGTTTCTTAGTCTTAAGATACTTTTAGTGATTAGGTGAACACTCAACCTAGCCCTAGTGACTTAGAAGAGTTAGCCATAGGAATAGGTAATGCCTTAGGGGTGTTAGAAAATTTGTCTACCCTATAGCTTAAACCAAATCCTTGCTTCCTTCTTTCAAGTCAAACTTCAAACTCATATCAAGCCAATCCCAAAAACAAACTTGAACCAATTCAATGGATTTCTCAAATCATGAATCAATTCCAAATTATTGAAACTTATGATTGAAGCCCATGATTAGAATCAAAACTCCAAAATATTTCCAAAGTTCTTTGATTCCATCATATGGACTTATCCTAAATCAAATCTAAATCAATTCAAATTCAAGAAATTTTCTCACAACCCATTTATATTCTCATTTATATTCACATATAAATGAAATATAAATCTATCAAACCAAATTCAAAAATCCAAATCAAAAATCTTTCCTAAGTCACTTTGATTTTATCTTATGGACTTAGCCTAAATCAAATCTAAATCCACTCAAATTCAAGAAATTTTCTCATAGCCCATTTATATTCTCATTTATATTCATAAATATAAATTAAATATAAATCCAAATATCCAAAATAAATTCAAAACTTAAACTCAAATTCAATCAAAAATCAACCTAAGCCTTTCAAGTCAAAATCTTGAACTTAGCCAAATCAATTTCAAATTAAGGCAAGCCCTTAATTTTTCTTCATGATTCAATAAATCCTTCAATCATGAATCCAAATATAAACAAACTAATCATCAAACCAAAACTAAATTCAAAAATCAAATCCAAGTCAAACTCATGTTCACCCTTTTGAACCTGAAATTGTCAAATGAATCAAAACCTATTTGACTTCAAATCACTTACAAATGGATTTACATTTCAATCGTAAGTCTATATGTGAGTTCAATCAAACTCAAATCAAGCTTTGACCAAGTCATTTGACCTACTTAGGCTCACTTGACCCAAAGTTACCTAAAGTACCCCTTTGGAGCCAAATTCTAATCCTACCCAAATTGGATTGAACTAAGCTCAACTAAGCCTCACATTGTGAGCAACAATCATCATGAGATGATCAATCACTCAAATTAGGTCAAACCAAGTCAAACATAAGGGTTGACCAAGTCAACACTTAGCTAAAATGAAATCTAAGCTAGCCAAAATCCACCATAAGGCCAAATTGATTAAAATCATTGATCAAAACTCATTCATGAGCAATGTTTGAACATGACCAAGTCATCATTTCAGCCTAACCTAGCCCAATTGGCCACTTGACCCAAGTTGACCCAACCTAAAAAAGTCAAAATGTGTCAAAACTTGATCTAAGCCAAATTGATTGAAACTAATGGGTCAAGTTCATTCTAAATCACTTGCCCAACCCAACTAGCCAACCTATCCTAATTGACTGAACCCAACTTGACCTAAAAGGTCAAATAGCCAAATCAAATATAAACTAAATTGATTGGAAATAAAGATACAAAACCATTTTAAATTGATCAACCAAACATAAACCAACCCAAGACCAAATCCAAATAGGTCAAATGGGTCAAATTGGTCAACTTGACCCATTTGACCTAAATGAAATCAAATGAACCAAATCCAAATATAAATCAAATTGAACCAAACCAATGATTCCAAAACATTTCAAATGGTCATATAAACTTGGCCCAACCCTTGGTTTGACCCATTTTGACCTAAATGGGTCAACATGAGACAAATCATATCAAACTAACTCCAAATTCAATGAAACTTGGCCTAACCCATTTTTCAATCATACCAAACATATTCAAATTGAAATCCAAACCAAATGACCATTTTACCCATAGGCCATAAGGTAACCTAAAATCAAATCCACTTAGAATTTGGACAATTCCTTTTCATGGACACTTAGCATCCTCTTAGTGGACCAAATGGTCACTAATGGACATGCTATACATGACCCAATGAGTTTGGGTTTGCCCAACCCAACCTAAAGCTAAAACTGACCACCCCCATGGACTTGAGCACATGGGAATCCTTCCTCCACCTTGTTTTGCACATGGCAAACTTCCCCACTACCTTCTCTGGCCAAAATCAAATGCCATGCCACTCCTAACAGCCTAACAAACCCATTGCCTGAGGTGTATTGGATCAAAACAGCAAAAGCACTCGCGACCGTATGATTCACCTAGAGGGAGATATACTCCCCCTAATTCCACTTGAAATCACATCATACACATCAATTGACTGAGAGAGAGCTCCCTCAAGTTTCCCAAGCTCCTTCAAATAATCCCCCAAGCATTTGGATTTCTCCATTTTCAGTTTCTCTTAAACCAAAAATAAGGGAGCTCAAGTGAAATTACATCTCATCCAATACACAAAATCAATCCATTCCTCTTGCAATCTTCTTTAGATGACTCAATCAAACTCACTCCAATCCAAGTTCTCAAGGCGAGGGGGGGAGGACTTTGATCAAGGTTGAGCCCAATTGAACTAGAGCTTAGTCCATAGGAAGATCCACTCAACCAAATAACCTCAAATCTCAACCTGGGCTTCTCTCCACAAGCTACTTCAATGATTGAGCATCGATGATAGCCTCCGGTGAGGTATTCCCTCAACCTGAGCTTAAACTAGCCATGGTGGTCCTTTGTGAAAGAAATTCTCACCTCATGAGAATTTGATGTTAGATGTAATCTCCCTTGCATGATGATGGTGTAGGTTGAATTTGAGTTCAATCGAGCTCAATCTTGCCCTAAATGGTGGACGGATGTCCTCTCCTGCAGGGAAACTCAGTGACAGATCTTGGGTCATCCATCCATTCATTTTGGATGGATGGCCATGATCAATATGCGTAGGAATATCTAATTTATCCAATATCGTTTGATCTCACAATTTGATTTAGATCGAGGGTGAGAAAGAGCGTTAGCGCATGACGCACCGATGTGATAACTTAAGTGGTCTCTCATCACACCACGTGCAAAGCGCACGCTGCATCAGCCTCAACGTGGCATCGATGGGATTAATTACTTAATTAGGCTATTTTATTAATGGATAATCATGGAAACTTCAAAATAACATAACTAATTCTAAATAAATTATAAAAATACATGGTAAAATGCATTAAAAAGATAATTCAAAGAAGAATATTCTAAAATTATTTTCAATGGGTTTTAAATAGTACATTTTCTTAATTAGGGTTTTATTAGAAACTTAATAACCTTAATTACTCCCTAATTATCCCATTGATTAATTTCAAACTTCTCATGTACATTTAGGCAGATGATGTCTGCCTCCCCTAATTTTCTTGGGATTTATTGATGGGTTAATTTGAGAGATCAATTAATGAATCCTTAATTACTCTCCATATTTAATTAAGGGTAATTAAGCATGTGAATAGTGGTTTACCCCTTTTTAAGTTAATTCAGCCTTGCTTAAATGAAGAAGAGGTTTATGGAATGGATTTGGGGAATTTTTCCTAAGCCATTCCCTAAACCCCTTTCTTTCTTTCATCCAAACTTAATTAAGGGCTAACCCACTAACCATCTGCCTAATTAACTTGATAAAATTTTCAAAACATTTCAAAACTTAATCAATCCTTCTTGGGTAGGTGCTTAGGTGTTCAATAACCTAAGTAGCTTAAGGAAATCAAAATCCAACCCACATGTGTGGGAAGGGTTATGAAAATACTTAAATTAAACCTTTTAGCTTAATTAATCACTAATTATGAACCAATTGCATTAGGCACCTTTCTTTTCTAGGTGCAATACTATTTAAATTCTTGTGTAGTTTTATGTTATATCATTGGCTTATAATTCTTTCATTAAGTATGTTAAAGTGGTGTAGGTAAGATAATTAATACACTTAATTCACACCTTAACTTAACCAAAGCATAAATTGATCTAATCACCTAAAAATTAAACTAAAACATCATACACACGTGGGAATATGTTAGGACCAGCAAACCTTCTCACATTTCTCAAATTAAAATCAAACTCAAAACAAAATAAAAATCTCTTTAAAGCAAATTTGATTTACTTTAAATAATCTTATTCCATAGGATTATCTTTAGGAATTAATTAGTGTGAATGAATTTACATGCTATCATCACTTTGTCTATTTCCTAGCATGTTGAATGTGTGTATCATATGAAATTTATACATTCATGTCTTTTGAAAATCAAATGAAAAAAATGAAATGTTTCCTTTATGTCAAATTGCATGTTTTGGCTAAAGTAAGAATATGAATGGCTATTATCACTATTAAATCCAAAATTATTTTCAAAACTTATAAATAAATTATCAAAACTAAAAGGTATGCTACTTATAATTATTTATGAGCTTGCATGTGAGTAAAAATATAAAGATGTGCATAGTGTGGTTTTCCTTCTCTTTTCTTTTAGCATAGTTTTGAATAAGATTTGGCAAAGTGTATAGTTCATTTGAAAAGAACACAATACTTGCCTAAATCCATTCCTATTCATTCCTATGTTATTACTTAAGAAGGACATCCACACCTACACATATAAATTACATAAATAAATCAAATAAACAAATACAAACTTTTTCATCTTTCTTTTTCCATTCATTTCTTTTGTACATATATATGTAATTAAGGAAAGTTGTATATTAGTCTAGATAATCCCAGGGTTGCGAGGCATGTAGCCCTAAGTCTTGTACCTTACACCCCTGGTGCTAACAATGGTGACGTACTCACTTATGCCTTTCACACATGTATGTGTGCATATGAAAAATGGATAAGAGAATCCCTCTTTTTCTACTTAATCGTGCACCATAAAGCATCCTAATTTTCTTAATTAATAAATTCTCTTAGCATTCATCATTAAAGTGTGCTAAATATTTCCATTTTCATGTATAGATATGCTTAGGATTCATTCATATGCATGTTACACATGTTGAAAAAGAAATGAAGTGATGTGTGCTATGTGATAGTATTTCACTTTACTTAATCATAAAATGTCTTTCTTTTTTAATAGGTTTGTTTGAGAAAAATCTAAACTTAGGATCAATTAAAACACAAAATAAAATATTCACTGAATAAGAATCAAATGTAAATCTACCTTAGAAATTACTTAAGGTAGGGAGGAAAGAGAAGTTCCCTTCTCACAACATTTAGTAAGTAATCCTAGGTTCATTCAAACCTAATCAAAAATACAAAATAAAATTAACCCAAAACAAAACAACTTAAATTGAAATCATACTCTATGTTGAACATTTTCATACTTAGAAAACTTCAACCTTAAAGCCTAGCTAAGCATACCACACAAACCTTAAATGCACACACATTAGGCTAAGTCACCATTTCTAACTTTAGGTTAAGGCGGTGCATAGTTTGATGTTTACTTTTATTTTGTGATGTTTTATTTTATTCTGGATGCTAGGTTGAATGTGTGTAGACTAAATGGTTGGGTGATCTTAATCTAACCATTGACTTCTGTAGGGAATTGTGCTTAATGGACACTATAATAAAAATATAACTACTTTTGTTGTGCAGGTGCTTATACTCCTAAGCATAAATCCAAAATAGGTCAGGTGAACTTGGTTACCCATGTGTGGGGTGCTAAGTCTAATTATATATAGATGCTTGTGATTGAATGGTTTATGTGGCTAATCTCTATTTTGCAGGTGTTAGTTAGATTTTCCTTTTTCTTATTTTCATGTACTTTTATAATTAGGATTTTGGAATGATTATTATGGGGGATTAGATGAGCATTGGTTATAAGATTAATTCTTATGTACCATGTGAAGCCTTTTGATGAACCACATTCCAACCATCCAAAAGAAGGAACCAAAAGAAGAAAGAAGAAAGAAGAAATAAAGAATGAACACCCCCATAACATGAATTCCTTGCTTAATTATAATTAATTCATTTGTAATCCGGGTTGCATAAGGGTAAAGCTCAACTACCCAATTTCTTTTTCAGGTTTGTGCGGTGGTGCCCGACTACAAATGGTCTCTTATACTTTTACGCTAGTTTTATAAATTGATTGATGTTTTTTTAACATGTGCATTAATATGACATCTTTTCCTAGTTTCTTTCTTACTTTGATGAATGGCATTAGGCTCTTAGAGAAAAATAAATCTTCTACCAAATTAATCAACTCAAATTAAAAATAAATAACTCATAAAGTCACCTAAAGCTTAGGCTATAAAATAAGATAAAAGAATTAGCAACCCCTTAGCTAGATGTTATCCTACTTTTCGAACATCATGCATAAAAAGCATATTGTTTCACTCTTGATTGGAGGGCTTCCACCTTTTCCAGAGAACTTGGCTTGACTTGTGAGAGCCATGGTGAAAACACACCTCCTTATCTCATTGATTTTGGCCCATAATCTAATTTCTCATGCATTAGGCATATAAATCCTAAAGCCTATGTCAAATTGATTGTCCAAAATAAAAAATAACAAAAATTGCATTAGATTTAAGTCATTAAATCATGCCTACATGATCTAGTCTCTGGGAGTGTGTTTAAGGACTTAGTCTCTTTCTAAATTAATAACAACCTTATCTTGCATAAATATATGATTTGCTATATATTTTAAAATCAGGAGGAGTCACCCCAGGCTTGTAAGTCCAATAGTCAGGTGGTTTACCCTCTCTTATGGACGTAAATCAAATACTCATTTTTTCCTTAAATTTAGGTTCTGCTTTAGGCCCTCACCAAAGCTCCCTAGATTTAGGTTCAAGGGTTACTACTTCTCTTTAGGGTCTACGAGCATAAATCCTCACCTCTTAGGCATTTTCATGATATTGTGTCATGGAATTGTAAGTCCTAGATTTTTAGCAAAAATTTAACTCAAATAAATTAATTTAATTTTAAAAATGTAAAGCCCAACCATAGGGTAGTTTAGGATGCTTACTTCCTCATCTTTTTCATTTGGCTTCGATAAAAACTCCCTCCTCTTGATCGATCTCACTTGACTTTTTAAAAATAAACCAATCGATTGATAGTCCTACCTTTTCAAAATCTTTGGAGACAATGATCATTTACCTTACTCAAGATTATTCCTAAGGAATCCCGTTCCTTGGGTTGTAATTAACTATGGGGGCTTGCCCCTATAAAGAACTTAACGAACCTGATTTAAAATAAATGTTGCTTTACTTTTTCATGTAAAGTAGGGAAAGAATCTCTAGTACATTTTGAAGACCCATAGTCCTTAGGAGTCCTTATTAAGGTGATTAGGTCCATTGTAGGGTGGTGACTTCTATCTCTCGAGATAGTACACCTTTCCTAAATACCATACTGATCACCCTGATAAGAACATCTATGGATCTTCATGGCATCCCAACAAGGCATATTTTATATATGTTATATTTTCATTTATGCTTCTTTTCTGAAAGAGAAGGGATAGATGAAGGAAAAGATAATATATATATAAAAATTCACCACACCGCGCCATATACAAAACTCCAAATCAATCTACCCCTTTCTCCTTAGTGTATCAAGTGTTACCATTAGAGTCTAACTCCCATCACTAAGGATATGAAGATCACAATGGAATAGAAAACCAAGTTGTGGTGAGAAGAGCTCAAAGGTTTGGAGGAGAGACCCCTACGGGCATGCCAAAACCTCAAGTTGTACAAAGCCAAAATGATTTGAACTCACAACAAGTGAGTGTAGTAGAGCTTTTCAAGTAGGAGAGCTTA
The DNA here is from genome assembly GCA_021442155.1 of Cymbidium sinense. Lineage (NCBI taxonomy): Eukaryota > Viridiplantae > Streptophyta > Magnoliopsida > Asparagales > Orchidaceae > Cymbidium > Cymbidium sinense. The sequence continues at coordinate 140,293,977 of CM038223.1, read as the reverse complement.
TTTTAGTTTTAAGGAGACCAATTTATGCCCGCACAAGATGGAAGGAAAACCCACTTGGGAAGTCCCTTATTCCATAGAAAAAGCCTACCAAGGAGGATCTTATCAACTCATAAATCATAAAGAGAGTGCCTCATTCTTCCAATCAATGGGCTCTACCTAAAAAAATATTATCCATAAATTCTATTTCAAAATAATTATCAATGAAAATTTTTCATCTTAAATTCCATCTCGTCAAATGGAAAACATTTTTGTTTGGGAATCCTCCATGATGTGTTAAGGTAGGTGTAAGGAACCTGAATAGTTTCATATCCTTTATCAACATGTCACAACACAAACTACACACAACCACATAAATAAACACATATATTTTATCTTGAGCTACTTCAAGTTGGGATAACACCCCAGCGGCACTCACTCAATAACTGCTCTAGGTTGGGCTAACAGGTTATCCTACTAGTGTGTCACCAATGGTTCCTTGCTTTAGAGGATGTAGGTCTGCTATGCCTTCTTCCTGACTTGACCATTGTGCACCGATGAGCTTCTTGTTAGGTAGACCTTAATGCGTTAAAACTACCTCATGTTTACTTTATTTAAGAAGATATAAGTCTGCTATGCTTTTTTTGAACTAGCCATCATGCACTAACTGGGTCGAGTATATTTGAGGCTTAGGATAAATCTCCTGGGCTCTTTCCTCTTTACCTCAAGTCGTGTCCCCTTCCTCGAGACTCCCGCTAGTCTCCTAGGTTGAATAACATCATGATCGAGACTATCCCTATTATCATTTTCGTCTGTGGACATGCCTTCTTCTGAGATTGATCATAGCACACTGACGGGCACCTTAGGTTGTATGGTCCTCGCTATGCTGATAGCAACCCACCCAATAAATACACCACTCATGGAAGATGTAAGTCTATTACGCCTTCTCCTTGAGTCGGCCATCGTACACATATAGCTTTTTTTTTGCAAGGTCCAAGATAACGCTCATAGTGGCACCTCCCCATGGGCACTCTATTTGGATCACATTTTTTGTGATCCCATTTTGACACTGGGTTACTCTTGGAATGGACAGTCCCCCTTTCCTAGTATCCACCCCTGTGGTTGAAGAATCCATCTTACAGATATGCAAATTATCCCTTAGTCCATGTGGAGAAAAATTCCTATAGAGGGGGTTGCCTTTCAAATCTATTGGTGAGAAATGAAAGAGGCAACACCCTATAAAAAAATTACATCTTGGTAAGATGCCATGCGATCCAAAATTACTTATTCAGGTGATCGGATATGTCATCAAGGTATAGTATACTATCTCGAAAGATGAAAGTCACTACCCTTTAATGGAACCAATCACCTCAATAAAGACTCCTAAGGATGATGGGTTTGCATATTTATCAAAGATTCTTCCCTACTTTACATGAAAAAGTAAAGCAGGGTTTACTTTAAATCAGGTTCATTAAGTTCCCTACAGGGGCAAGTCCCGATAGTTAATTACATCCTGGGATGGGATCCCTTAGGAAAACTCTCAAGTGAGGTAAATAATTATTGTCTCTGAAGATTTCAATATGAAGGACTATCAAATGATTGGTTTGTATTTGAAGATCAAATTGGATTGATCAAAGGAGGGAGTTATTATTGAAGCTAAAATGGGAAATAAGTAGGAGATGCTCATGATGCTAGGAAACATAACGAGCATCTCAAACTATCCTAAAATTGGGTTTTACATTTTATAGATTGATTTAGTTTATTTGAGTTATTTTTATTAGAATTTTAAGACTTAATATTCATTAACACAAGATTAAGGAAATGCCTAAGAGGTGAGAAATTATGCTTATGACCCACAACAGGGAGAAGCAACCTCAGAATCTAAATCTAGATAGCTTCGGTGAGGGCCGAAAGCACAACCTAAATCTAAGATGAAAAGTGGGTAATTAGTTTTCCTCCATAAGAGAGGACAAACCACCCAGCAGCTTAGACTTACAACCGCCTGGGGGTGGCCGCCAACTAACTCCTCCTATGATTTTAAACACATGTACAAAAGTCTTTATGCTAATGCAAGATAGCTAGACTATTTTTATTTAGAATGAGACTAAGTCCTTAAACTCACTCCCTAAAGAGACTAGATCATGTAAAAGGCATGCTTCAAATGACCTAAATCTAATTCATTTCAAATTTCATTTTTTTTTTTTTGGACAATTATTTTGACTAGGGCTAATAGGATTTTTTTATGACTAATGCATGAGAAATCAGATTATAAGCTAAAATCAGCGAGAAGTTTAGGAGGTGAGTTTTCACCATGACCCTCAAAGGTCAAGCTGGGTTCTCTAGAAAAGGTGGAAGCCCTCCAATCAAGAGTAAAATAAGATGTATTTGTGCATGATATTATAAAGAAATGCTCATCCAGTTAAGGGGTTGTTAATTCTTTTATCTTGATTTTAATCCTAAGCTTTAGGTGAGGTTATGAGTTTTTTTATTTTTAATTTGAATTTTTAAGTTGGGTAAAAGATTTTTTTTCCTAAAGAGCCTAATCCACATCCAGGCCATACATAAAGCAAGGAAGAAACTAAGAAAATCATGCAACTTAATTCAAAAGCTAAACAAATCATCAAGAAATTCATAAAGCTAATCGTAAAAAGAATAAATGATCGTTTGTGGTCGAGTACCACCACACAAACCCAAAAATATCAAATGTGGGTAGCCGAGCTCTACCCTTATACAACCCAGATTACAAATGAATTAAATTACAATTTAAGCAAAGGAATTTATTGTTATGGGGGTCTTCAAGCTTTCTATCTTCTTTCTTTTCTTTTGTTCTTTCTTCTTCTTCTTTTCTTTTGTTCTTTCTTCTTTTGGTTCCTTCTTTTGGATGGTTCATAGGTAGATGCTCCAAGGCTTCACATGGTGCATAAGATGAGAATCTTATGACCAATGCTCATCCTAATCCCCATAACAAATCATTATAAAATACTACTTATACAAATTTTTACATTAAAAGGAAAAGGAAAATCAACTAACACCTGCAAAATAAAAGTTAGTTAAATCACACCACACAAATCCTAAGCATGTATATTGGACTTATCACCTCACACATGGGTGACTAAGTCCACCTGGCCTATGGATTATGCAAAGGGGTATAAGCACCTGCAAGCAAGAAGCATTTATATTTTTTATTTATGATAGCACCCCTTTAGCACAATCCTCTGCATAAAAGAATAGTTAGACTAAGTACATCCTACCATTCATTATACGAGCATATACCCTAACATCCAATCTAAAAAATTCATCACAAAATAAAACATAACATCAAACCATGCACCGACCTAACCTAAGCTAGAAGTGGTGACTTAGGCTAATGTGTGTGCTTTCAAGGTTTGTGTGGTATACTTAGCTTAGGATTTTAGGTTCAAGTTTTCTAAGTGTGAAGAACATGTTCAACTTAGAGGAGGGTTTCATTTAAGTTGTTTAAGTATTTTGGATTATTTTTATTCATGTTTTAATTTGGTTTGAGTGAAACTTAGAATTAATTACTAAGTTATAAAGAGAGGGAAAGAGAAGAGAACTTCTCTTTCCTTCCCTAATCTTTAAGTAATTTCTAAGGCAAGTTTACATTTTAATTTCATTTAGGTGAATGTTTTGATTACATCTTTTAATCAATCCAAGTTTAGACAAACTCTAAACAAACCTATTCAAAAATAAAGGCATTTAAAGATTAAATAAAATGAATCAAAATTCAAATAACAAACATTACTTCAATTCTTTCCCAACATATATAACATGCATATGGATGGATCCTAAGCATATCTATACAAGCAATTGAGAATAGTTAACACACTTTATGATGCATGCTAAGTAATCCATTTAAGAGAATTTAGAAGTTAAACATGTATAATTTTCTTAAGTAAAAAAGGTTTTCATTATCCAAAATTTCACATACATGCATGAAATTAAGATCAAAGATGTACTTAAATATCACATCAAGGGGGTGGTTGGTGGCACACAAGCTTTTATCCTTATCCGTCTGATCAAAGATCGGATGACTGAGGATACACCCGTGATTTATAAATTGGATAACGGATATATAAACATGCCTAATAATCTCAACCGTCCATCTAAAATGCACGGATGGATGGTGAGATGAGTCAAGTTCTTTCCTGTGATGAATGTGAATCATTTATAATCCAAAGGGAGATCCGAGCCTGATCTAGCATAGATTCATTCAAGACTCAACCCACACCATCTAAATGAATAGAGCGACCAATCCAATGGTGGATTTCACATGCAATAAAAATTCCTTTCACAAAGGACCAACATCTATCAATCTAAGCGAATGGAAAATCACTAACCACTGATCAGATGGGATCAATGAGGTAGCCGCCTAGTAGAGACAAAGCTTGAAGTTCTAGGTCTTGAGGTTGAGTGGATGAATAGGTGGACCAACTCCTCTTGATCTCTTGTAGCTTTGATTGAATTAAGCTCTCCCTTGCCTCTAGAACTTTAGAGAAAGCTTGGGCAGGCTCGACTTAGTCTTTAGATGATGAGTGTAGAAGGAATTAGGTTAAGATCAAGTGTAGAGGAAGTTGGGAATTTAATGGACCTCCCCTATTTTGCATTGTGCAAAATCAAAGAATAGAGAATCCAAATCCTCTCTAGGGGCCTTGGGAAAGCTCTGAGGTGGTTGCTAAGAGTTCCTAGGCTCCAATCGATCAAGAGTGATTGAAAATTTTAGTGGATTAGGGGGAGTATATCTCCCCCTATGGAAATCGGATGGCTATCAATGAGCTTACCATTTTGATCCAATTGACCCTATGGAGTGGGTTGTTTTTTGAAGTGTGCACATGGTCGGTTTGTCCAGAGGAGTGGAATGCTAACTCCTATGTGCATCAAATTGAGCTTGAGGGGGAGTTTGAAAATTGAATTTCAAGCCTAAGGGTCAGGTTTGGTCCATGTGCCAAATGGGTTGACCCAAACCCATTGGGTTGGGTGCACCACTTATCACTAAGTCCCCTTGAGCTTTTAGCAAAGCCTCGAGTGATTATGATGAGTGTATGAACAAAATACCCATGGGCTAGGCCAAAATTTGTTCTATGGCCTAGTGGTAAAATGGTCATTTTGCTATTTTTTTTTTTTTCAATTTGACTATGTTTGTTATGTTAAGAAAGTAGGTTGGGCCAAATTTTATTGGATTTAGAATTCATTTGATAGGGTTTGGCTCATGTTGACCCAATTTAGGTCAAAATGGGTCAACTTGGGTCCAAGTTGACCAGTTGGCCAAATTGGGTACCAAGGGTTGGGTCAAGTTCATATGACCATTTGAAATATTTTGGTGCCTTTAGTTTGGTTCAATTTGGATTAGATTTGGTTTTGGCCCATATGACTCATTTAGGTCAAATGGGTCAAGAGACCATTTGACCCATTTGGTTAAAGGTAGTTTAGGTTTGGTTAGTCATATGGAGTGGATTAATATCTTTGTTTCAATCAATTTGGGTTTTGGCTCAACATGACCCCTTTAGATCAAGGTCAATTGGGCTAGGTTTGGTCTAGTTGGCCAATTGAGACTTTGGACAAGTTCCACAAGTGATTTGGGATGGACTTGACCCATTGGTTCCAATCAATTTAGCTTAGATCAAGTTTTGACACATTTTGGCCCTTTAGGTCAAAATGGGTCAACTTGGGTCAAGTAGGCCAATTGGGCTAGGTTAAGCTCAAATGTTTGCTTGGTCAAGTTCAAACATAGGTCATGAGTGAACTTAGATCAATGGTTTCAATCAATTTAGCCTATGGTGGAATTTCTATGTTAGGTTTCATTCTAGGTTAAGTGTTGACTTGGTCAACCCTTAGGTTTGACTTGGTTTGACCTAATTTGATTGATTGATCATCTTATGATGATTGTTGATCATGTTGGGAGGCAAGTATGAGTTTGGTTCAATCCAATTTGGTTAGGATCAAAAGTTGGCTCATAAGGGTACTTTAGGTCACTTTGGGTCAAGTGAGCCTAAGTGGGTCAAATGGCTTGGTCAAACCTTGAATTGAAGCTAATTGATCTTGTATATGGACTTATGATTTAAATATTAATCCATTTACAAGAGGTTTAAAGTCAAATGGGTTTTGATCCATTTGACAATTTCATATTCAAAGGAAGAATATGAAGGTGTTTTGGGTTTGATTTTTGATTTGGGTTTTGATTGAGTGATTGAAGTTTGGATTATATATGAGCTCATGATTGTAGGATTGATTGAACCATGGGAGAAAATCAAGAGTTTGGCTTGATTTGAATTGATTTTGGTTAAGTTCAAGATTTTGGCTTAAAAGGCTTAGATTTAATTTTGAATTGATTTGAGTTTGATTTTTGGAGTTGATTTTGATTTTTTGAATTTATATTTCATTTATATATGTGAATATAAATGAGATATAAATTGATCCTCAAAAAATTTCAAGAGTTTGAAAGAGTTTAATCATGATTTGAGATAAATCCATTAAAGGGAATATAAAGGATTTAAGGGAATTTTTTAATTTGAAGTTTAATTTTTGGTATGGATTTGATTGATTTATATTTATATTTCATTATATATGATAGAACATAAATGAGAATATAAATTGATTTTAAGAAAATCCCATGAGTTTGAGATGGTTTGATCAAAGTTTTGGTTAAATCCATTAATGAAAAATTAAGGGATTTAAGGGAATTTCAAGCATTTTAAATTTGGAATTTAATTTTAGGATTTGATTTGATTGATTTATATTTATATTTTATTTATATATGAGAATTTAAATGAGGATATAAATAAGTTTGAGAAAATCCAATGAATTTGAAGTGATTTGATCAAGGTTTAGAGCTAATTTTGGCTAAGTCCTTTAATGAAGAATTAAAGGAACTTATGAAATTTTCATGAATTGATTTTGAATTTTGAATTTTATTTGATGAGTTTGAATTTATATTTCATTTATAAATGAATATAAATGAGAATATAAATGAATTATGGGATAATCTCAAAGATTTGAATAGGTTTGAATCATGATTTTGGCTAAGTCTTTAAGAAAGGGTTAAGGACTTAGGAAATTTGAACTTAGAAATTTTTGATGGATTTTGATCATGGCTTTCAATCATGGATTTCAATCATGGAATTTAATCATTTTATTTTTTTGGAAAATCAAATGGAATTGATTTAGAGTTTGACTTGAAAGAAGGGAAGTGAGGAAAAGGTTTAAGCTAAGGGTAGGAAATTTTTATAACACCCCTAAGGCATGACCTATTCCTATGGCTAACTCTTCTAAGTCTTCTAGGGCTAGTGAGTGTCCACCTAATCACTAGATGTGTCTTAAGACTAAGAAACTCTTAAAGTTTAAGAGAAGTATTATGCCTAAGATGGAGGGGTTGAGAACTCACTCTAAAAATGAGATCAACAGTCCAGTAAGTCTGAGATAGGACAACGCTGATATAGCCCATTCTCAATGTGATCCCTCACACACCAATAGGGTCCATGAAAACATATAAATAAAATATACATATTCACTTGTGGATTAGGAGGACACCCCTGAGTGGTACATTTTCCCAAGCAAGCATCATATCTTTAGGTGTCAGCAAAACTCCCTATTGGAATCCTCTGACTACTTTTGAGTTGAGATAAGTCCCTAGCAGAATTCACTCAGTAGTCGCCTTGGGTCAAGTTTGATTTATTATGCTACCAACAGATCACCCCAGCGGTTGCTCCCCACTTTAGAAGATGTAAGTCTACTACGCTTTCTTCCTAGCTCAGCCGTTACACATGGAAAAGGCAACTTTAGGTTGGTTAGCTCAACCCCGTGGCAAGTAGACTATCCCTTTGGACTTATAAATCTGAGATAGGACAAGGCTGATATAGCCCCTTCTGAATGGTTCCATCGCACATAGATAGGGTCCATTAAATTAAAATGATATTAATCCTGATTACTTTTAAGTCAATATAAGTCCCCTAAGGACATTCACTCAATAGTCACCCTAGGTAATGTTTGATTTATTGTGCTACCAACATATCACCCGGTTGCTCCCCGCTTTGGAAGATGTAATTACGCTTTCATCCTAGCTCTGTCATTGTACATTGAAAGGCAAACCTTTAGGTTGGATGGTCTTACCCCACAGACGGTGGACTATCCCTTGGGATTTGTAAACCTGAGATAGGCCAAGGCTAATATATCCCCTTCTTAGTGGATCCATCGCACATTAACGGGGTCCATAAATTAAATTTCGTATCCCTAGCGGATCTGAACTCATATCCCAAGTAGATATGCCTCAACCTTAAATCAAATTATAGCAAATCATATCCTCTCCCCAGTGGATCCCTAAATCACAAATAAATCAAACAAATCAAATCAAATTCTCACCCCCACTAGATGCTTACCAAGCAAATCTAACCAACTCCTATCCCTAGTAGATACCTCCATGAAATTGAACACACATGACCCAAACCTGCTTCCCTAGTGGAAGGTTCATACACCCATCCCCAGCGAATTATATATTCTAATCCCCAGTGGATCTTCTTTCAAAAAATCATATAATCAAGTTCAAACCCTTGTCCTCAGCAGATAACCCAAACTTGCTTCCCTAGTGGAAGGTTCATATATCCGGTCCCTCAGTGGATTCCTCTTTCCTCTCTCATGCCCTAAGCATAAGTTGAGTTGCATTGCACTAAAATCATGATTCTATCTACATCTCAGGTTTAGGTATAGATCATTTCCATTAGTACTTACAATCCTTTGTATATATTGTTGATCATCTTGGTCAACTCCAATACGTGTGGTGTGCCTTGTCAGTTACACTACACCTTTTGGGGGTCCTTTTGTTAACCTCACTTTTAGAGTGAGTTCTCAATTTTCTCATCATAGATCAAAAAATATTATAGACACTAAGAGTTCTTTAACCTTAAGACACTTCTAGTGATTAGGTGAACACTTAACCTAAGCCTAGAGACTTAGAAGGGTTAGCCATGGGGGTAGGTTATGCCTTAAGGACTTAGGTAGACTTGCTCATCCAATGGCCTAAACCCAACCTATGTTCACCTCCTCAAACCAAATCTCAAATTTAATTCAAATACCAAAACCAAATTTAAATTCTAAATCAAATGATTAAAACCCAAAATCAAATCCAAAATCAAAACCCTTCCCGAGCCCTATGATTTTATCTTATGGACTTGGCCCTTAAACAAATTCAAATCAATCCAAATTCAAATGATTTTTCCAAGATTAATTCAATCACTCAATCATTTATCAAAATTGAGTCCAAACTTAATTCCAAATGATTGAAACTTGAGATCAAATTTAAACTCTCAAATCTTCCTTAAGCCTTATGATTGAATTCCATGGGTTTAGCCAAATCTCCACCCAATTCAAGCCAAACTTGATTGATCTCTTCATGAATCAATCATGACTTCATTTATATTCATAAATATAAATGAAATATAAACTCAAATAACCAAACTAAATCAAACTAAATCTAAATCAAATCAATTTTTTTCTAAGCCCTTTTGCCCTACCTTGATGAGTTTAGTCATATTTGCCTTCAAATCATTCCAAACTTAAGTGATTTTCTCATTAGTCATTTATATCTTTATTTATATTTATAAATATAAATGAAATATGCATTAAAACATCCAAAACCAAATCCAAAATCAAATCAAGATAAAATTAATGGATTTTCTCTTGAATGAATCATTCCTTCAATCATATATCCAAATATAAATGAAACCTACAATCATCAGGCCAAATTAAAATCAACTCAAGTCAAGCCTAACTTAACCCTTTTGACTTGAAAATTCCAAATGAACCAAAACTCATCATAGCCCAAATTAATTGTAGTTGGATTTATATTTCAATCCTAAACTCATATATAAATTCAACTAAACTTTAATCAAACCAAAACCAAGCCAATTGACACATTTAGTCCACTTGACCCAAAGTGGCCTAAAGAACACATTTTAACCAAGTTCTAATCCAACCCAAATTGGATTGTACCAAGCACATCCAAACCTCATACCACTCATGCTCTAGTCTCTTAGGGAGTGAGTTTAATGACTTTAATCTCTTTCTAAATCAATAATATACTAACTATCTTACAATTTTATATGACCAGACCACATGGTTTTAAATCATAGGAGTTGTTAGTTGGTAACTACTCTAGGCGGTTGTAAGCAATCGGATGGTTTATCCTTTATTGTGGAGGTAAACCCTTATGTCCACATATCGCTTATTTAGGTCATATTTTATTTCTTGCTAAAGCTCCATAGATTTAGGATCCGATGTAGCTATTTATCTCAGGGTGATCATAAATCCTCACCTCTTAAGCATTCCACAATCTTATGTTGTTGGATTATAAGTCCTAGCATTCTAATAAAATTTCAACTCAAATTAATAAACATCTCCACTTTCAAATATATAAAGCTCAATCATAGGATAGATTGGAATGCTCACTAGGCTTCCTAGTATCATGAGCATTCCCTACCTATTCCCTTTGGATTTCAAAAATAAATCTTCTCCTTAAACTTTCCCATTTGATTTTCCAAGTATAGCCAATCCTTTGACAGTCTAGCCTTGAAATCTTTGGAGATGATAATTGTCTACTTTAATCAAGAGTATTCTTAAGGAATTCACCTTCTTAGGATGTAATTAACTATGGAGGCTTTCCTCCATAGGGAACTTTAAAACTTGATTTAATATAAACCCTGCTTTGTTCATTCATCTAAAGTAGGAAAAATCTTTTTGGTACATTTGAAGACCCATCATGCCTTAGGTGTCCTTATTAGGTGATTAGGTCCATTGAAGGGTGATGTCTCTATCTTTCAAGATAGTATATCATACCTAATGTCATACCCGATCACTTTAATAAGTATTCCTATGATCTGTGTAGTGTCCCTCCATACATCCAAAAATAAACACCATAAATTTTTCTAGTGACTCTGGGGATGGTTCCTCTCTCCATCTCTAGTAGATAATTATTGTCTCCAAGAATTGATAGTGGACTTATAGGTTATATAAGCCTGAGACTATCTTTCTCTCTATTAGCACTTAGCTAATTTCATCATTAAGCAAAGCTAGCCAACATCTTTTAGGTTTTACGACCTCACTCCATGTAGGTCTTGAAACCCTGTTGACCTCACTTTTGGAGTGAGCTCTCAACCTCCTCTTCTTAGACTTAGGACACTTCTAGACACTAATAGCTCCTTAGTAATAGGACACTTCTAGTGATTAGGTGAACAATTAACCTAAGCCTAGAGACTTAGAATGATTAATCATAAGATTAGGCTATGTCTTAGGACTTAAGGAAATCACCTATTCTATAGCCTAAACCCAATCCATATGCACCTTCTCAAATCAAACCTAGATTCAAATCTCATACCAAACCTCAAATTCAAATTCAAATTCCAAATCCAATTCCAAATTTGACTCCAAATGATTGAAATCCAAAATAAAATTCAAATCAATACCCTTCTTAAGCCATATGAACCACCTTCATAAGCTTAACCAAACCCCCCTTTAAATCAAACCAAATTCAATTGATTTCTTTATAAATCAATTATTCCTTCATTTATATTCATAAATAAAGTCTATATCCAAATGATCAAAACTAAATCAAACTAAATCAAACCAAACCAAGGCCCCTTTCAAGCCCTTTGAACCTACCATCATGAGCTTAGCCAAATTTACCTTCAAATCACTTCAAACTCAATTGATTTTCTTATAAATCAATTGTTCTTTTGATTATCTTCCAAATATGAATGAAATCCACATTCAAATGACCAAATCCAAAAACAAAACCAAATCAAAGCTCAATCTAAGCCCTTTGAACCAATTCTTTAGACTTGGCCAAATCCTATCCAAATCAAATCAAAACTAATATATTTTCTCTTGAATCAATCATTCCTTCAATCACCTATCTAAATATAAATGAAACCTACAATCATCAAACCAAATTCAAGTCAACTCCAGCTAAGCCCAACTTAACCCTTTTGACTTGAAAATTTCAAATGAACCAAAATCCATTGGACTCCAAATTAATAGTAGTTAAATTTATATTTTAATCCTAGGCTCATATATAAGTTCAACTAAACTTAAATAAAATCAAAACCAAGCCAATTGACCCACTTAGGCTCACTTTACCTAAAGTGACCTAAAGGACCCTTTTTTGAGCCAAGTTCTAATCCAACCCAAATAGATTGAACCAAGCCCATCCAAGCCTCATACCATGATCATTGATCACCCTAGGATGACCAATTGCCATGAATTGAGTCAAACCAAGTCAACTTGGTCATTTGACCAAGTCAACCTTTTAGCCCAAATGAACCAAAACTAACTAAAACTCACCCTACACCAAATTGGTTGAAACCATTTATTCACATCAACCCATGATCAATGCTTGAACATGACTTGACCATCAATTAAGCCAGACCTAACCCAACCTAGCCCAATTGACCCACTTAGCCCAAATTGACCTAAAGGGTCAATTTAGCCTAAATCCAAAGTAAATTCAACTTGATTCAAACCAAGGACTATGTTCATTTTCAATTAGCCAATTGAACATGAATCAACCCATAATCCAAAACCAATTTGGCCAATTTTGATCAAATTTGTCAACTTGACCTATTTGACCCATTTGATTTTAAATGCAAATCAATTCTAGGCCAAATTAAATCAAATTGATCATACCAAAATACTTCAAATCATCATTTGAACCTAACCTAAGCCTTGGTTTGATCCAATTTTACCAATTGGTCAACCTGACCCAATATGAATCCAATGTGACCCAAATGACCCAAATTGAGTCAAATCCTTTGAAATCAACCCATGGCATCTTGGGAGCTGATCAAACCCAACCCAAACCCACTTGGGATCAGTCCAAAATCAACTCAACCCAATCAAATATCTCATGGATTCTCCCCCACATAGGATTCCACCCCAATCTCATTTAATCATCCCCATCACTTGCATTCAATGAGGATTGACTCCATGGGCCCATAAGAATACTTTGGAGCTAAATTCAAAGTCATTAATCAATCCATCAACTCCCAAACATCTCCCCATCACCTTTAATGGTGATTTTGGCCATCCCAAAAAGACAGTAAATTGAAGCCTCCAAGTTGTCTCTCCTGCCATTATTCAGCTTCTAAGAGCTTGCCTAAGCAAAGAACATCCCTTCCCACTTCCTTTGATCCATTTGGACAGAAAAATATCAAAGCTAAGTGGATTCTGGTAAGGGTACGATGAAGGTTAGTGATCACGATGTTCCAAAGAAAAGCAAAGGTTCAAACTTATTCCAAGGCTTCCTCCCACACCCAGGACCTTGCTCGGATCTTCACCGTCACGAAACCATCCTAGGCAAGGTAATTTCATCAAACTTTAGCCAACCTTATGGAGCTTTGTTTGTAGTAATGTATGAGCAATTTTAGGAATTTCTCTTAGATTACCCTTGTATTTTTCATTTTATATCATTCTCACATGTTTTGGTATATTTTTTCGAAGATCGCCAAAACATCGAGCCTAAAATAAGTTTTCATTCAATTTTTTGCAAAAAAAATTGCAAAAATCCCACCTGAAATAGTGTTCCGTATGCCCCTTATGTCGGATCACGCCAATCATCTGATCTCCCATTCAGGGAGACAGATAGCTCAAATCGCATGAAACACGTGGTTCTAATCGGCCGAACATGCGGCTCAAATCGTTCAGGTCACATGGATCGATCTGGACCGTCCAATCTAGAATCATATGGTTTGAAATGATCCGTGCACCTCGATCCTCATTCCCCCTTCTTTTCCCATCGCAAAACCACGCGGCAATCGGCGCTCGACACATGGTGCCATGTGCTGCGTCAATGCCATGTGGCGATGCATGCCACGAGAAATCGCGTGACCTAATTGCACGGCACCACGTGGCACTGCATCACCGCATCAGCGTCGCGTGGTGTTGACTAGTTTAAATGGGAAAATCACCTATTTTTTATTTTAAAAATTATTTAAATTATCTAAAGCTTCAAAAATTCATAGAAAATAAAATACTTAATAACAAAAATTATAAATAAGCTCGTTGGATTCATCTTTCCGAGAGAAATCCAACAAATCTAAAATACCCAAATGTTATTGAATATTTTGAGCTTAATTTGAGTTTTAGTAAAAAATTAAATTTCATTAATTAAACCAAAAATACACATCAAATTGATTTGAAAATTTCAAGGATTGAAATTGAAGTTAAACTGCACCCACTATAAAATTGCAAGTCAAAAGAATTTTTGGATTGGAAGATATTGCATTTTGAAGTTCAGATAGTGAAAGTAAATTAATGAACTTTATAAAAATCATGGAAAATCACTTAAGTCAACTAAAACTTTAAAAAATCATAACAAATCATAGAAAATCATAAAAAAAATATAAATAAACCATTATTTTGAAGATATTTTAGAAGAGAATTTAATAAAAATATTCCCAATTGATTTTAAATAGTAATTAAGGTTTAATTTGGATTTAAATAAAAATTTAATTAGCTTAATTACTCCCTAATTAATCAAGTAATTAATTTCAAACTTTTTGAGGTTGATTAATGGGATGACCCCTACCTCCCATAATTTTCTTGGGATTTATTGTTGGTTAATTAGGGAAATTGATTATCTTAGCCTTAATTACTTTCTTAATTAATTAGGTGATTAATTAACTAGCTAAATAGTAAGAAACCACTAATTAAGCTTGACAATCATTGTATAATAGTGAATGAGCATAGGAAATGAGATTGAGACCTCTTTTCCTTTTACTCAAAGTTCATTTCATTTGAATGGAAATTTATTAATTTGGGATTAATGGTTTAATTCATTAATTAAAATGGCTTAATTAATTAGATTAAAATCATAATCATTCCAGAACTCATCTAATTAAGTTTCTTGGGTAGATCTTTAAGTGTTTATTAACCTAAAGTTGTTTAAGTAAATTATGGCTAACCTACATGTGTGGTGAAGCCATAAGAGTACTTAATTAAGTTCTTTAATCTAATTAACCACTAATTGTGAGCCAATTGCATTAGGACTTTTATTTCTTAGGGTCATTGCTGATTTAAATTCCAATTCATGTACATGTCATGTTGGCTCATAATTAATTGGTTAATTACTTTAAGGCAACATAGGTAAGAGGTAATTAATGGACTTAACTCATATTACAACCAAATTAATCTATAAAATTAACTTAATTTCTTTTCATTGAACCAAATTGATTAACCAATATGGAAATGGGTTAGGTGTAGCAAATGACTGAATCTTATTTTCTCTAAATTAAATCAAACATCCAAAAATAACTTAATAAGAAGCTTTGGTTTACTTTAAATGATTGTATTTGATATGATTGTCCTTAAGAATTAGTTTGATTGAATGAAATATGTATTTTATATCTTATTATTCCTTTCCAATCATATTAAATGATGTGTGTCATGTGATTCCATGCATTTATGCTTTCAAAATGTTTATATTCAAATGAAATTTTTTTTATGTTGAGCTTGCATGTGTTGAACTTAATTTACAATATGTGTGGCTATTATCAATATTAAATCAAAAAAATTATTTTCAAAAGCTTATAAATCAATTATAATATTTGGAGTGATATTAGTCATAAGTATATGTAAGCTTGCATGTGTTCTAGTTTAAACACATGATGTGGAGTTCTTTTTCTTTAATTCACATATAAATTTGCATAAGTTTGAACATTCATAAGTGTATAGTCTATTTAAAAAGACACAACACTTATTTGAATTCATCCTTACACATTTATATATTAGAATTTGGATAGAACTTTAACTCATATGTAAAATAAATTCAATTAAGAAAGATACAACTTTTGCATGATTTTCTATTCTTGTAGTCTTTGTACATTCATGTGTATTTAAGAATAGCGGGTATATCTAGTCTGGATATTTCAGGGATGCACAACTTTAAGTAGCCCCAATGAGGTTTTTACCTCACTCCCCTGGTTAACAATGGCGAAGTACTTGCTTAAAACTTTTATACACTTGAGTGTGCATTTAGCTAATAAGTGAAAATCCCATTTTCTACAAAATACACATATGCATCTTTCATTTAAAGTGTGTTAAAAGAAATATATTGCATGTATTAGTTGTACTTAGGATTCAATCATATGCATACTACATGTGATCAAAAGGAATAATGTGATGTATGTCATGTGTTAGTTTATTCAAATTAATCTTAAGATGTCTTTCATATTGAATGTAATCATTTAAAGTGAACCTAAACTTAGGTTTAATTTAAAATGTGTAATAAGCCATTCATTAAAGAGAACAAATTAAATTAATATGCTTTAGAAAGTGGCTTAAGGTAGGGTTGAAAGAGAGAAATTCTCTTTCCTCTCTTTATAACTCTTAATGCTAAGTTTAAGGCATATGAAACAAAAGAAAATACTAAGTAAAATTCTCAAATCAATTAAACCACTTAAAGTGAAATCAACCTTTTATGACTAAATATCCTTTCACATTTAAAAAATCATAACCTTAATGCCTAGTTAGGACTTACCACACAAGCCTTAATACACACGTTAGAATTAAGTCACCACTTTTAGTCCTAAGTTAGGACAATGTATATTTTATTTTGTGATGTAATATTTTAGACTGGATGTTAAGGTGTATGCTTTGTAGACTGGATGGTAGGTCGTGATTAGCCTAATCTTATTTTCTATGAAGGATTATGCTTAAAGGGGCTGCTTAAAAATAAATATAAATGCTCTCTTTGTAGGTTACTTAAGCCCCTAAGCATAATCTAAGTTAGGACAGGTGGGCTTGGTTATCCATGTACAGGGTGTTAAGTCCAAATTATAAATATAACTGCTTGGATTGTATGTGTGTTTAGCTAACACTTATTTTCCAAGTGCAGTTAGATTTACTTTTTCTATTTTTAATGTAATTTTACATTAGGAACTAGGATTAGTGCTATGGGGGTTTATGATGAGTATTGGCTAGAAGACTTAGTCTTAGGGTGTCATGTGATGCCTTGAAGCCTACCATATCAAAGTGAGCAAAGATATGAAGAAATGAAGGAGACATGAAGAATGAAGACTTAAAGACCCCCCATAGAATTTATGATTTATAATTATAATTATTCTTTTATATATCGGGTTGTATAAGGGTAGAGCTCAGCTACCCATTTTCTCTTTTCGGGGTATATGGTGGAACCCGATCTCACTAGCCTTTTATTCTTTTGCGGCAGTCTATAAAATTGTTTGATATTGTGTTTAGATTATGCATTAGAAATAACATATTTTTCTTAGTTTCTTATATATTTGATGCTTTAATGTGTGGCATTGATTCGATTAGGCTCTTAGGGTAAAATTAATTTTTCTGCCCTAATTTATAACTCGCAATTAAAATTTAAAATAACTCATAACCTCACCATAAAGCCTAGGTTTTAAATAAAATAATTAAAAAATTTAGCATTTGAATGTTATCTATCTTAGATCATGCATGTCATATTCCTTCTTTCTTGAATATGGGGATCTTCATCTTTTCACGATAGGGAAGACTTGACCATTGAGGGTCTCATCTGTGGTGAAAATATCTTTTTCTCTCTCATTTAGCCCATAATCTCATTTCAACATGCATTTAGGCATAAGAAATCCTATGGACTTTATTAAAATGAAGTGTCAAAAATCAAATAAAATGTAAAAAAATTTGCATTTGTAGATTAATTCATTACTCATACCACTCATGCTCTAGTCTCTTAGGGAGTATATTTAAGGACATTAGTCTCTTTCAAATTAAATAATAAACCAACTATCTTTCACTTTTATAAAACCGGACTACATGGTTTTGAATCATAGGAGGTGTTAGGCAGCACTCAGTGTAAGATTGTAAATTAGTGGTTTACTCACTCTAGTGGAGGTAAACTTTATACATATCTTCGCTTAGATTTAGGTCATGCTTTAGCTTATGCCAAAGCTTTTTAGATTTAGGATTTGAGGTAGTTATTTCCTTCGGGCAACAAACATAAATCCTCACCTTTTAGGTATTTTCACAATCTTGTGTTGATGGATTATAAGCCCTAGCAATCTAATAAGATTTCAACTCAAACAAATAATTCTCTTCAATTTCAAATACATAAAGCCCAACCATAGGATAGATTGAAATGCTCACTAGGTTTTCTAGTATCATGAGCATTTCCTACTTATTCCCTTCGACTTCTGAAAATAAGTCTTATCCTTGAATAATCCCACTTGATTTTCCAATATAACCAATTTATTGATAGTTTAACCTTGAAATCTTTGTAGACTTTAATTTCTACTTTAATCTAGAGTATTCCTAAGGAATTTACTTTCCTTAGGATGTAATTAACTATGGAGGCTTGCCTCCATATGGAATTTAACAAACCTGACTTAATATAAACCCTACTTTACTTTTTCATGTAAAGTAGAAAAAAAATCTTTGGTATATTCGAAGACCCATCATTCCTTAGGAATCCTTATTAAGTGATTATGTCCATTACAGGGTGGTGATTTCTATCTTTCGAGATAGTGCACCATTCGTTAATGTCATATCTGATAACTTCAATAAGTTCCCCTAAGATCTGCGTGATGTCCCACATCTAAAAAATAAACACCACAAACCCTATTGGGTCCCCGAATAGGTAAAAGATAAAATTAACTAATAAAAGGAGATGACTAGAAATTTAGAACCTCTTGATCACCTGCTTAGTGAGGCAAGGTTCATCTTATACTTAAGAAAATAAACCCTTTTGCAAAATGGCACTTTTAAGAAGCACTTTTTCAAAATTCACATAATAAAAGATTTGCTCAAAATTCATAATAAGTTTTCAAAAGGCATAAAAATAACTAAACCTTATTTAATAATACCTACAATTATTACATGGGTTCTTTTCAAAATCAAAATCAATAATTTTAAAATCTCTTTTTCAAAATCACATTTTTGAAAATTGTTATCTCTAGTTCAACATACCTAGGTTTGTTGAATGAAGGTTCTATTTTTAAATGAAATCATGACATAAAATTAAAATTCACTTAGCATATTTCATATGTGCTAAAGTTGGAGTTCCCTCTTTTCAAAAATTAAAATCACAGAATCAAGATATATTTGAACTCCATTTGACATACCCAAATTTGTCAAATGAGAGTTACCTTTCTTATTTTTTTTGGAAAATCAAAATAAATTGAATTTTATTTAACATACCCATAAATTAAATCCACAGTATCCCTAGCGGATCCAAACTCATATCCCCAACAAATATTCCCTCAACCTCAAATCAAATTAAAACAAATCATATCTTCTCTCCCATAGAGCCCCAAATCATAATAAATCAAATTCTCATCCCCTGTGGATATCTACCAAGCAAATCTAACCAACTCCTATCCCTACTAGATACACCAATGAAATCAAACTCACATAACATGAACATGCTTCCTAGTGGAAGGTTCATAGACCCATCCCCGGTGGATTATAGATTTAATCCCAGTAGATCTTCTTTTCACAAATCATATAATCAAGTTTACCCAATAGATAACCTGAACTGCTACTAGTGGAAGGTTTATATACCTGATCCCTCAATGGATCTCCTCCTTCCCCTCTTATGCCCTTGAAATAAGTTGAGTTGCATTGCACTAAGATCCTTATTTTTTTTACAACTCAAGTTTAGGTATAGATCATTTTCGTTAGTACTTGCAATCCTTTGGACATTGTTGATCATCTCAATGTAATATGTGTGCCTTAATTTCACACCTATTGTTGTTGACCTCATTTTTGGAGTGAGTTCTCAATCTCTTCAACATATATCTAGGACTCTTATAGACACTAAGAGTTCTTAGTCTTATGAATACTTAACCTAAGCCTAGAGACTTAGAAGGGTTAACCAAGGGGGTAGGTTATGCCTTAGGGACTTAGGGAGACTTGCCCATCTTGTGGACTAAACCTTATGTTCACCTCCTCAAACCAAACCTCAAATTAAATTCAAATATTAAATCCAAATCTAAATTTCAAATCAAATTATTGAAACCCATAATCAAATCCAAATCAAAACCCTTCTTGAGCCCTACGATTTTATCTTATGGACTTGGCCCTTAACGAAATTTAAATCAATCCAAATTCAATTGATTTTCTCCAAGATCAATTCAATCCCTCAACCATTTATCAAATTTGAGTCCAAACTCAATTCCAAATGGTTGAAACCCAAAATCAAATTTAAACTCTCAAATCCTCAAGTCTTATGATTGAATTCCATGGGCTTAGCAAATATCCACCCAATTCAATCCAAACTTGATTTATCTCTTCATGAATCAATCATATCTTCATTTATATTTACAAATATAAATGAAATATAAACTCAAATAACCAAAATCAAATCCAACTAAATCAAGTCAAACCAAGAACCAAGCTAACCCATATGGACCTACATCCATGAGTTTAGCTAAATCCCATTCAAATCAACCCAAACTCAATTGATTTTCTCATAAATCAATTATATAATTAAATTATCTTCACAAATATAAATGAAAGCATGCATTCTAATGATCAAAACTAAATCAAACTAAAGTAAATTCTCTTCTAAGTCATTTTACCTACCTCATGAGCTTAGTCAAATTTGCATTCAAATCACTCCAAACTCAAGTGATTTTCTCATAAGTTATTTATATCTTCATTTATATTCATAAATATAAATGAAATAGACATTCAAATAAGCAAAATCAAATCTAAAATTAAATCAAAACCCAATTTAAACTCTTTAAGCCAATTCCTTAGACTTAACCAAAACTCACCTAAATCAAGCCAAAATCAATGAATTTTCTCTTGAATCAATCATTCCTTCAATCATCTATCCAAATATAAATGAAACTTACAATCATCAAGCCAAATTGAAATCAACTCAAGTCAAACCCAACTTAGCCCTTTTGACTTGAAAATTTCAAATGTACCAAAATCCATCATAGCCCATATTGATTGAGGTTGGATTTATATTTCAATTCTAAATTCATATATAAATTCAACTAAACTTTAATCAATCCAAAACCAAGTCAATTGACCCATTTAGGTCCACTTAACCCAAAGTGGCCTAAAGAACCCATATGAATCAAGTTCTAATCCAACCCAAATTGGATTGAACCAAGCCCATCCAAATCTCATATCATGATCTTTAATCACCCTAAGATGATCAATTGCTTTAAATGGGTCAAACCATGTCAACTTGGTCATTTGACCAAGTCAACCCTTAGCACATATAAAACCCAAATTAACCAAAACTCATCCTACACTAAATCAATTTGATTAATCAATAATTGAACATGACTTGACCATCAATTGAGCTGAATAAAACCCAATTGGCCATTTGACCCAAGTTGACCTAAATTGACCTAAAATTCTAAAATGGGTCAAATCATGATCCAACCTAAATTGATTGCAACCAATGGCTCAAGTTCATTCCAAATTAATTATTGAACTTGACCAAACCCATAATTGAACCCAATTTGTCCAATTGCGCTCAATTGACCAACTTAGCCCAAATTGACCTAAAGGGTTAAAGTGGTCAAAATCCAAATTAAATCCAAATTGATTCAAAAAAAGCCTACAATAATTAACCAATTGAACTTGAACCAACACCCAACCCAAGTCAATTTGATCAAATTGGTCAACTTTACCCATTTGATCTATATGAATCCAAATGAGCCAAAATCAAACCTAGGCCAAATTAATTGAAACGACTTGAACCAAAATACTTTAAATCATCATTTGAACTTTGCTTTTATTTAACTTATTTGACCAATTGGTCTTCTAACCAATTTGACATATAATGGTCAAATTGAGCCAAACCCCTTTAAACCAAACCATGGCCACTTGAAACCTGACCAAACCCGACCCAAACCCATCTTGGGTGAGCCCAAAATTAGTCCAAAACCAAAATGAGTCCAATCTAAGGTTATTACCCATTGACTAAACCTCTTTACATAGGATTCCACCCATTTTGGTAAAGTCCACTCTCCCATCACTTGGCAGCCCTCACTCACCCCAAATGGGGTATCATCTGCCCACCTAGCCCACCCTAAGTAGGCTAGGACTTGCCTTGGACTCACCTCCCTTATAAACCAAAGACCAAGGGATCAAAAGAGGATCAATCAGCCTAAATCCATCCTTGAGGCACCTCCCAAGCTTTCCTCCACTCAAACTAAGCCACGTGGACTTGATGGGGACAACTCGATCCTTGATGGTGGCTAGCCAGCTAAAAATATAGGATTGATCCCCTCCATCCATATAATTTAGGGGTATACCCCCTCAATTCACACGGGAAAGATAACCATTCACATCGTCCAAGCTTCCTAAGGCATTTTTGAATCTCCCTGTGAGCTCTCGAGCAATTCAAAAGCTTCCCTCTTCGAATTTCCTCTTTCTCGAGTGAACCTAAAATAGGACTTTGATCCTTCAACCCCAACTCCCTCATTCCTCAATCAAAATTAAATTGCTCATTCCTACACCTTCCACGCACCTCGTCGAGACTACCTGAAGCTTCCCCCGAGCTTTAAACCCATCGGAGGTCGGAGTTCGATCGAAGTTGAAGCTCCAAAGCAAGGATCTTGGTCTCCTGAGCAATCCACATGGAATCAACTCAATTGCTGGTCAACAAGGTTTCATCTTTACTAGATGAAGCTACCTCAAGCATGCATGTTGCCGGTCTTAGCTCTTGTGAGGCAATTCTATGAAAACTAACCTCTAGCTTAAAATGTGTTGATCTTTGTGAAGAAAATATGCATGTGAACCGATATTAGCCATTGGATCTTCCTAGATCACTCGTGTGACCATTTGGATCCAATCTAAGCTCAGGTGAGCTCGGATCGAATGAGCAATGAAGGACTGCCTCCATCTTTCCTTGCTCACGAGCTGATAGATCATGTGTCATCCGTTCCACATGATTAGAATGGATGACCATGATTAGATCATGTTACATCCATCTAATTGAGTCTATTAACTATGGGATTGATCTGCACCGTCTGATTCCAGATCGGACGGTGGAGATCAAAAGTGTGGCCTGCCGCCAGCTGACTCAATCACGGGATGTGACAACTTAAAAAGCCAATCTTATGGTGCCACATGGAAAGTACATCGTGTCAGTGTACCATGTGGCACCAATGGGATTAGGCTTAATTAAGGCTAAATAATATATTTTTAAGGCTAAAACTTCATAAATTCATAACAAATTATAGAAAAATTTTAAAAATACAAATAAAGGCTCATTTTGATGATATTTTAGAGAGGAATCCATTAAATTTATTCTTAATTGATTTTGAAGAGTAATCAGAGCTTAATTAGGATTTAATTAAAAAATTAATTAGCTTAATTACTCTATAATTAATTAACTAATCAATCTCAAACTTTTTGAGATTTTTTAAGGGAATGACCTCTGCCTTCCCTATTTTTCTTGAGATTTATTAGTTAATTAATTGGAGAAATTGATTGATTAAGCCCTAATTACCTTTTAACTTAATTAAGCATTATTTAACCATATGAATAGTAACTTAATTAATTAATTGGGTCATTTATTATTGTTTAACATTGAGTAGGCTTAGAGAATTAGATTAGGGCCTTTCTTCTAATATATTCACTAAGTTTCCTTCATTTTTTCAAGAAATTAATTAAAGATTAATTGATTAATAAATTACTTAATTATTTTAATCAAAATTTAAAACACATATGAACCTAATTAATCAATTGAAGGGTAGATCCTTAGGTGTTCAATAATCTAAAGACATTTAAGGAAATAATGGTTAGCTCACATATGTGGGAAAACTATAAATGTACTTAATTAAGTTCCTTAAGCTTAATTAACTATTAATTGTGAGTCAATTGCATTAGGCCCTTTCATTTTCTAGGACCATTGCTAATTTACTTTTCAATTTATTTGCATATCATATTGACTCATAATTATTTAGTTAATTACTTTAAGGAAACATAGGCAAAGGTTAATTAATTAATTTAATTCATATATGGACTTAATTAATCCATAAAATAAACCTAATTACCTCTCACTAAATAAAATTAACCAAGGAGGTCATTTGATTACCTCAATTCCCTAGTTACAATGGCATACTAGATTATGTCTTTTATACATGTGTGTGTGTATTTAATTATGGAATTAGAACCCCTTTTCCTTTATCAAAGATACATGCATCCATAATTTGCTAGGTGATTGAATTAATTTATCATGTGGTTTGGAGCTCTCTTTCTTATATTCATGTATGCAAATTTACATATGGTTTGAGTGCAAATGGTATATAGTCTAGACATCCCGGGAATACGAGGCTTTAGCTAGCCCCAAGGAGGTCATTTGATTATCTCACTTCCCTGTTAACAATGAATGTACCTATTTAATTTCATCCCTATATATTTTTGCATAAGAATTTAAATAGGGTTTTAAATTAATATGATAAAATAATTCAATCAAATTGGAAAGTATAAACTTTAAATGCACATACTTACATCCATCATTCAAGTGTGTTAAAACATATTATATGTAGGTATACTTAGGACTTAATTATATGCATGTTACATGTGATGAAAAGGAATGATTTTACATATTTCATGTGATAGTAATTCAATTAAATTAATCTTAAGATGCCTTTCATATTGAATAGAATTATTTAGAGGAACCTACACTTAGGATTAATTTAAAATGTGTAATAAGCCATTCACTAAAGAGGACTAAATCAAATTAATATGCTTTAGAAATGACTTAAGGTTGGGATGAAAAAGAGTAATCATCTTTTTCTTCTCTTTATAACACTTAGTTGCAAAGTGTAAATCAAGTGAAATAAAAGAAAATACAAATTAAAATTCTCAAATCAATTAAATCACTTAAAGTGAAATCAACTTCTTATGATTAAACATCCTTTCACATTTAGAAAATCATAACCTTAATGCCTAGTTAGGACATACCACAAAAGCCTTAATACACACATTAGAATTAAGTTATCACTTCTTACTTTATGTTAGGGTGGTGCTTGATATTTTATTTTATGATGTATTATTTAAGATTGGATGTTAGGGTGTATATTTCATGGACTGGATGTTAGGTCGTGATTAGCTTAATCATATTTTCTACAGGAAATTATGCTTAAGGAGTGCTTAAAAATAAGTGTAAATGCCCTCTTTGCAGGTTGCTTAAACCCCTAAGCATAATCCAAGTTAGGATAGGTGGGCTTGGTTACCCATGTGTAGAGTGCTAAGCCCAAAATTTAAATATATGTATATATATATATATATATATATATATATATATATATATATATATATATATATATATATATATATATATATATATATTGATTGTGTGTGTGTTTAGCTAACACTTATTTTGCAAGTATAATTAGATTTACTTTTTCTATTTTTAATGCATTTTTGTATTAGAAATTAGGATTAGTGTTATGGGAGATTAGGATGAGCAGTGGCTACAAGGCTTTATCCTATGAGGCCCTGTAATGCCTTTGAAGCAAGCACATCCAAATTGAAGAAAGCAAAGACATGAAAAAATGAAGGAGACATGATGACTTGAAGATCCCCCATAGTATTTATTCATTTGTATATTATAATTATTTTTTCATATTCCGAGTTGTATAATGGTAGAGCTAAGCTACCCATCTCTTCTCTTTTTACCTCGTTGGCCTCTTATCCTTTTGCATTAGATTTATAAAATTGATTAGTGTTATGTTTAAATTCTGCAATACAAACACCATGCTTTTCCTAGTTTCTTTATGAATGATGCTTTAATATGTGGCCTAGATACAATTAGGCTCTTAGAAAAAAATAAATCTTTTACCCAACTATAACTCATAATTAAACTTTTAAATAACTCATAACCTCACATAAAGCCCAAGGCATAATCAAGATAATTAAAAGATTTAACAACCCCATAGCTGAATGTTGTATGTCTCACATCATGCATGCATATTGCTTCACTCTTGCTAAGAGAGGGTTTCCATCCTTGCATGATAAGGGAAGAGTTGACATTTGAGGGTCTCCTCTATGGTGGATAATACCTCTTTCCCGTTGATTTAGCCCATAATCCATTTTTATCATGCATTTAAGCTTAAGAAATCTCATAGCCTTTGTCAAAATAAAGAGTCAAAAATCAAATAAAATTTGAAAAGATTTCTCATTATACTAAGTCATTGTTCATATCACTCATGCTCTAGTCTCTTAGGGAGTGAGTTTAAGGACTTTAGTTTCTTTCTAAATAAATAATAACCTAACTATCTTGTAAATCATATGAGCAGACTACATGAATTTATAGTGTAGGAGGAGTTAGCTGGTGGCCACTCCAGGCGATTATATGTCCAGCAATTGGATAGTTTATCCTCTCTTGTGGGGGTAAACTTTATGCCCATCTTCGCTTAGATTTAGGTCATGCTTTAACTCTTACTAAAGCTCTCTAAATTTAATATCCGAGATAGCTATTTCCTTCGGGATACTAGCATAAATCCTCACTCTTTGGTTTTCCACAACCTTGTGTTAACGGATTATAAGTCTTAGTAATCTAATAAAATTTTAGCTCAGATAAAATAAATCTCTTCAATTTGAAACATATAAAGCTCAACTGTAGGATAGATTGGAATGCTCACTAGGTTTCCTAGTATCATGAGCATTTCTTATTTATTTTCTTTGGCTTCCAAAAATAAGTCTTCTCCTTAATCTTTCCCACTTGATTTTCCAACATAGACAATTTATTAATAGTCTATCTTTAAAATCTTTGGAGACAATAATTGCTTACTTTAATCGAAAGTATTCTTAAAGAATTTTCCTTCCTTAAGATGTAATTAACTATGAGGGTTTTCCCAAAGAATTTTAGAACCTGGTTTAATATAAACCCTACTTTATTCATCCATGTAAAGTTGGAGAAAAATCTCTGATACATTCGAAGACCAATCATGCCTTAGGAGTCCTTATTAGGTGATTAGGTACATTGAATGGTGATGTCTCAATCTTTTGAGCTAGTATATCATACATCAATGTCGCACCCGATCACTTCAATAAGTATCCCCTCAGATCTGTGTGGTGTCCCTCCAACATCTAAAAATAAATGCCACAGAACCCAATAACAAAATAAAAAGAAGTTGTAGAAGGCAACTTAAGAAAAAAAATTACTAACAACAACCAAGAGAAATGCAATAAACATCAAATAATAATCCCAAATAATGCCACCAAAATGAGCTTATCCAAACAAAAGAGCAATCATAAAACCTACAAATCAAGATTTTAATTAACTTAAAGAAAGATGTAAAATAGATAAATATATATATAAATATTTGCCCATCAAGAAATTTTGGGAGTAGTAGGAAAGAGAACCATGGAGATGGCGACCAATAACTCACAAGGGCAAACATATATATATCTGTGTGTGTGTGTGTGTGTTGAAATGCTATGGTTTTAGAGCAAGATATAATAAATATGTGAATGTGTACATCCATAAAAACTTAATTTTAGGATTGCAAACATAGATTTAAATATATCTTGTATAAGTTCTATTTTGTATCATACACAAGTGTGTTTTGCCTTTTAAACTCAATTAATGGGTTGCAAGTTCTTTCAATATTTGTATTATATGTGTGAAAAATCCTATAAACACAAAATTATGAGTTGTGCACACAAGTATGTATATATATATATATATATATATATATATATATATATATATATATATATATATATATATATATATATATATATATATATATATATATATATATATATATATGGTTTGATGCATATTCTTCAAGCATTTGTTGTGTATATGTAGGTGTGTGCAACTCTATAAACTCAATGTGTTCAATGAACCTCCTTACAAGAATTTACATTCAAGATCATCTAGTTTTTTTATGTTTTTTTATGTTTTTTAATGTTTTACATTTGTATGTCCCCTTTTAAACTCAATTAAGTTAAAAAAAAGGATTTTATTTCGTCATTGCTTGATATACATTTAAAAAAGAAAATCCTTGAATAATTTCTCTTATGATTTGGACTAATCGTCGACTAAACAAGAAAGAGAAGTTTCCACTTAGCTGAGAATTTGGATTAAGAGGAGCTATCAAATTTGTCTGCTTCTTAGGAATACTTTGGCCATCGGGTTACCTAGCAGCAAGTCAAGCTTTATTCTAAAGCCAAAGTGGAAGATAAGTTTTTTTACAGCAATACCTTACAAGGATAAATTTAAATTATGGTAATGAAATAATGCAGTTATATTTTCTAGTACTTACGATGACTCAGCTACCAATAGCAAATTAATGCAGTAACAATCAGCCAGCAATTCTATGCTGACGCCTGACGCGTTTTTCTCTTCTTTTTCGCAAAAAAAAAAAAAAAGGCCATGCTGCAAGTACTAATTTAAGCTGCAAACTCTCTCGTCAACTATAAAATCTCTCATCACAGAAGCCAACTTCCTCAGTTTGCTGGGGGTATTTTATCAGGACCAGCTTCCGGTTTTGCCTTGCCATCTCCATGACCGATTATGGCCGAAGCAAGCGCTGTAACTTACCTCGCCATCGCCACCTGGGCACTACCGTAACCTGTCTTTGCGGCCATCTCAAACAAGATCTCTGAGACAGTCTGATTTAAAACAGTATCAGCATTTAGATCAACTTTCAGTTAAAATTAGGAGGAGAATGTTCATTTACCTCCTTGGAGTAAAGGCTCACTTTCTCTTTCTCGCTCTCTCTATGTATATGAAGAGAAGGAGACCGACATTAAAAATCATGTGGGGTTACTCTATGAAGATGGGAGTAATCATCGGGGCAAAGATTTGAACAATGACTTGACAGACTTCTAGCATGGAAAGTAGGGAATGTTGATAAATATGTTCGTATTAGAGCATTTTTTGAAATGAGTGATCTCTTATAATGATGCATAAAAAAGAATAAATACTTAAGATTCCATTGATTTGAATTGTGTTAATCTATAGAATTATTGATATGAGCGAGGTGATTACATTTATGATTCTGTAAGGTTAACTTAAAGAACTATTTGCTGTGGCTAGAATGTTTGTGGTGGTATAGAGACTTTAACATCATAATTTTGTATAATGATGTAACACACACAGACAAGAAAGTTGTTAAAGCCATCAAATTTTTTATGTTGAAAATTTGAAAAGAGAAAATCAGGAGTCCTTAGTCAGTTGAAATAATCAATTATATAAATAATATTATAGAAGTCTACGCTGTCAATTGAAAAGACAAGATAACAAAGTTGAGAATACTAACTTGGTATGATCTTTATAATTATGTTTGAGATTATTAGAGAATCAATAAACAAAAACAAGAGTCCAATAATGAAAACAAAATTAATAGTTTAATAATGATGATTGGATAATGATGGTAAGACAATAATGATCAGCGATTATGATTGAGCAATGATGATTGAATTGGCGATAGTTACTGTCATCAATCATTGGATAGAGTTTATAGCTCTTCACATATCTAAGTTCTCTCCAAATTTATCTTAAGATTCCCTTCTTGTGAAGAATGTGTTTATTTATAAATTTTAGAAATGATATTTTTAATAATTTTAACCAAAATCTCCAAATATTATGTCAGATGGCCTATATTGATTCTTTCCATTATAGATAATTCTTTTAGTATTAAAGTGTCTTAATGACTTCAAAAATTAAATGGTCTTAAACTCATTAGATTTTTCTCATTGAAACATTCATTTTAACTATAAGTGTGCACTATTTAAAATTTATTTGATCTCTCAAATCATGTTATAAAATTTCTAATTTTACTTCACATGCTTGATATAAGTTGATTTGGATTAGACTAGGACACTTTAAGTGTCAAGCATTAGGCTCGGCCCATCAAAATATTAATTTTAACTATAAGCTTATTGAATTAGAGTTTAAAAGATTATATATAGATTTAATTTCAAAAGATTGTAATTAAAATTGTCAATTAGGATTCATCCTTAATCCTATATATTTTTTAATGGCATATTATTATTATTAATAAATGCAAAATAAGTACTTTTTAGGAAGTAACAAAATAGAAAATAGATAATGCCATCACAAATTTTGATGTTATCGATTAAGCATAAAGCATAAGAAAAGATAGTTTGAATGATCATGATTTTGATTCTATAAGATATATGATTGCAAGTACATCAAAATTCATATTTGAACAGATGAATTTTTAATGATATATCACAACTTTTCCTATTATTGCTTATTGTACATATTAATTCACCTATAATTCTTTTCCAACAATAAGTTTTTGCTTTTACCTTTAGTCTCTTAGTTCTACACTTCATTAAAGAGTGACTCATAAGGTTAATGCCCTCTTTTGGACTTGTACTCACTAAAAAAAATATTTGGTGACAATATTTCATTGAAATTTAATTAGAATATATTTAAAAAATAATAATTTATTTTGAGAGGAAGGTAACAAAAAAAAATTTTTTGATTATTCATAGATTACACTCATCTCAAAATAAATTAAAAAAAATATGAAACACATGTCAAGTTAATTTTAATCCAAATTGTTCAACCTAATTTCCCATAAGAAAAGCAAAAAAAAGCCTTGCCATGAGTATCCATAATTTATAAATTTGTTTAGCTCTAGAGTTTATTTGGAATTCTAATTTTTAGAGTGATCTTCTAGAATCTAATTGGAGCTGACTTAAAAAATTTCTACATCCCTACATTTGATTATTTTTTTTTTAGTATCAAAAAATTGCTATTTAGGTTGTGTTCAAGATTGTTTTTTTGTCTTTGGTATAGTACCGCACCCTTGGTGGCATTTGACAAATTATATTTTGGCTGCAGTTTAAAAAAGTTATTGTGAAAAAAATTGTAATTTTTTAGTATGGTGGATATCAGAAAACTGTTATCTGATTTTTTTTAAATAATAAAAAATTTAAATACAAGCTAAATTTTTTTTTTTTAAATAACAGCTTCTTTTACAATTACTCTATCATTATTTTTTCAAACAGCTACAATAATTCATTTAAATATATTTTTAATGCCTGAAACTAAGTAATTTATTATGCTTAATAATCCTATGATATCAAATAATTTTCTTAATTCAAAACCAAGACAAATTTTATTTTGAAATCAAAGCCATGAGATTTCGGATCAACGGTTGTTCTTGCTATTAAAAAGCTATTAAATCTTTTTTTGCCTCCAAATGACATAATTTATGCTTTTGTAGCCACACAAAAAAAAATTTAAAAGAACAATTGAACGAGTCTTAAGAAAGACTGGACAAAACTCAAAAGGAAGAGACAAATTCCATGACTTAGACAACAAGTCCACTCCTCCAAATAGAACAAAATTGATTAGTTTCTACAGACATAGTCAGATTTAATTCAGTCAACAAACCAGTAACGCGAGACACCACATCCTTCTAAACGATAACCCTAAACAACTAAAAATCCACCTAATTCCAGTTGTTCGAGGTGAGATTTATGAATCTTTCTTAATATAAATACTAGATTATGAGTGAGAATAAATCATTTAATTTTTCTATATTAAGATATAATTTCTAATGGTTAATATAAGTTTAAGCCCAATAATTGATGAGTTCTAAACATATTAATCTTATTAATTTTTTAGATTAATGCTTAAGGCCTATTTAGAATCAACTTTATTTTATTTTTTTATGTGTTTATTTTTATATTATTTTAATATGTTTAATTGGCCCGTCTTTAAGTATTTTATTTTTATTTTTAAGAATAAATCATATTCTTTTCAAAAACATTTAAAATTATTTTAAAAGATTTGAATATTTTAAAAAAATTATCATTGCCACCCACTTGTTATCACTCACTATAAATTATAGCAACCACTCAACTACTATTATTATCATCAAATTATCATTATTATCACATAAAAATAAGAATATATTTTAAGATATTAAATGTATTTTATTTTAATCAAAATATTAAAAAAAAATAAAGTTTCTTTCTTCTTAAAGTCAGTAAGATAATAATTTTAAAATACTCATCAATCATATTAAATAATATTAATAGAATTAAAATTTAACAATATATTTAAATGAGGCCTTTAAACCCTGTCCAACAACTTTTGTTTAGAAAGATGAGGGTTAATCACAAATTAGGTTTGAAAAATAGGGTTAATGTGCTTCTTAAAAAAGTTAAACTTTACTAAGAGAAATGTAAAGCTGTTGTCGCAATTTTAAAATTTATATCCCTAAAATTTTATATTTAGTAGCATTTTTTAAAAGAAGTGTAAATATAATTCAAATTTATTGCAGCGTCTTTTTATAAAATGTTATTCATAAAATAGGTGAAACTTATTTCAAAATTATCTTAAATCTATATCTTAAATAAATCTCAGTTTTAAAATATAAAGTTTTAATACAGTGACGACAGTTAAGCGCAGTTGAGCCAATCATTACATTATATGAAATCAACCATTCTCTCCCACTTCGCACTGTAAAAGGGCCTGGACCCCTCACAACATCTGGATTGAGGTGGGCCGGCCCAAAGGAAACATCTAAACTAATCCTTTCTATCATAATTCAAAGATTTAGTGGGCCTAAAGTATTTTTAGGATAATAACTGAAATATTTGATAATTCTTACAAGTCGAACGAGTAGCAAGTGTCAATCAAATATTGAGTGATAATTTATATTGCGTTTGAGATAACTTTTTATCGGTTTGATCTAAACCTGAGCCAATTCAAATAATATCGAGCTGAATATAAACAAATTTTTTGTAACCCTAATTCGAATATGAGTTACTGCAAATGAGTCAAATATAAAACAGAGTCTCGCTCAAGCTCTGCTCATTTAGACCACTACTGATTATTGTGCTTATTTTTTTGGACACTCAAACTTATTTTGAGTGTGTTATTTTAAAATTAATTTTACTTTTGAATTAAGTAACCATTAAATTTTGAGGTTTTGAAGAATGTGCATATTTCTTTGTTATTTTAAATTATATTCTACAAAAAGATTTTTAAAAAGCCGATCGAGGATCCAAAAAGTCATATTAGAATTGACTGAAATATAGCTAGATCATCTAAGCATGATTTACTAATAAGTTAATGAGTTGAATTTGATCTTAATGAGGAGCCAACTTAGCTCCACTACAACTTTTTTTCATGTTTAATAAGCATAAATTTTAGGTTTGAAATAGAATATCAATCATAATAATTTTGTCCATATGAAAAATTGTATGTTGGGTACTTAGTTCATTATAATTAATATGGAAAAGTATTAACCTGAGAATGATGAGCAAATGAATTTTGCATTTATAATTTTGTATCCAATTTTAATGAAAAAAATTTTATCAAGGCTTCACACATGTATTGGCTCTTCTCATTTGGGATAAAAAATTAATTTCTTGCCAATCAAGCAAATTATTTTTATTTTCATTTTATTAATATCTCCTCAACCAAACACAGGACAAAATAAATTTTACTTATTTTGGCCAACTGTCCAACACACAAAAGCTATTATAGCCCGAAAATTGAAAATTATTCTTTCAATCATATTTGTAAATTTCACTAAAAAGTTTATATATAATCACATAACTTTTTATTTATATATTAGTATTTAAAATTTATTATTTACTTGAATAATATCTAATTCTATAAATCATATTATTTATCTTAGTGGTTGAAGTTTATGACTTCCAACCGAGGGATCATAAATTTATGATCAAATATATACATTATATATCTGAATTTGTAATTATATATATATATATATATATATATATATATATATATGAGAGGTGGCCTGGTTGAGAATTATTCCCTTTACTTAATAACGATTTCCACTTAAAAAACAATCACTGAACGATTATTCTCATCACATCAAAGCACATCTCCATCTATCAACTAGCACCGATTCCTTCCTCCAGCTAAAGAATCCAATTCCTTCTTTCCACTTCCCCGCATCCAACCCAGCCCCACCTGTAAACAAACCCAAAAGAATCAAATCCCTTTCTATCTCAACATTCCCTAACATCTCCACCGCTATAATATCTTCCTCTCCAAGCCCAATCTCTTCCACTTAGAACATAACCATGCCTTGGTTCGTACCTGAAAGAAGAGGCCCGCAATGGAAGCAGGGATGGAGAGTCCAGACTCTCAACTCGCTCTCCCTCCCGCCCGCGCCTCTGCTCGCCGTCTTCGCCATCGTGTTGCTTTTCCTCTCGCTTTCTTCGTCAAGGAAGGGATATAGGGAGAGGGCGGACCGCGCGGAGGTGGGGCTTGGGCTGCTTCTGTTACTCGTGCCACTGATGCTGGTATTTGCGGTGAAGTGGTTTGTTGTGGATGGGAGGTTGGTGTTGCCGCCACGGGTGAGGGTGGAGCAGGAAGGGATACATAGGGCGGGGAGCTCGCCGTGGGGGATGGCGGCCTTGGTGGTGTTGCTGCTGGTAATGGTTTCGTTTCATTCGTCGTTTGAGTCGCAGTGGTTTAGGCCACTGTGGCGGAGACTGTAGAAGGGCTATGTGAGGGTTGCTGTGCGGGTAAAGGAAGGCATGTGTCTGTTACTGCATATTTTGTAATATATTATTGTGCATATAATTTTATATATATATATATATATATATATATTAACGGTGGTAAATAATCAGAAAGTTGATAATTAAGCATAATTATAATTACTTTCTAAAAAGTAAAGTAGTTAAAAAATTATTCCAAATATATTTTTAAACTGCTCAAATCTCTAGCCGAACTATGTGTCTCAAATTCATCCATATTATTCAACTTTATCTTCTAAAAAATTATTCTATTTTACATATTTATCACCCCTCTCATGATTAGAGAAACTTACTGATAGCAATCTAGCTGTCAAAAAAATAGTTAGGGATTTTTTTTTAGTTGGAAAAATGAGTAATGGAATAAAAAAAAGGACTAAATGTGATTTTAAATATCTTTACATTCAAGAAAAAAACTTCTGTAACCATATACAACATTAAAATATATTATTTGAAAATCTTTTGGTTCCCTCTTATCTAAATTTTAATTTGTCTTTGGACCAAATCAATTATGTACTGTAATTTTCCCTGTGAGATGATGCTGATTTATTAATCTTATGGGGCTGTTTGGTTGATTGTATTTAGAGTGTAAATAAAATCAAATAAATTTAATTTTTTGAGTGTTTGGTATTGTGCAAAGTAAAATTTCAATATATTTGTAGTATTTGAAATATTACAATGATCATTTTACAGATTTGAAATTACCGATTTGACGAATTCTAAATATACGGCCAATGTGTTTGGCATGCGACACCGCCGCCAATAACCTCCGCCACCACCGATCACCACCTACACCGACCATCATCGACGCACCGCTCACCAGCGCCGCCGCCGCCACTATGGTCATCGACGTCATCAATCGATAATCTCAAAATACTTTTATTATATTTATTTTGTCAAACAAAAAAAATTTAAAAAAATTTCACTTATTTGACTAAACAAGTAATCTAAATAATAATAATATTCCTTTTACACGACATTCAATTTATTTTACATTCTAAATGTAAAAATCAAATTACCCCATAATCAGATTGTATCTTAGGATTGAAGCTTCTGCGCTAAGGATTTTTTATAGAATTGAAGAAAGTTTAGTTTACCTCTCGGGAAAAATTCATCATTTATATTCATTCTAATGTAAAATTATGGGTAAATTATTACTTTTTTTTTTCAACCTACAATTTTCTCGCGATATGTTGAGAAAATCTTTTTTTTCCTGCATCCCATTAGTATTGTTTTTTTTTTTTTTGCATAAAGAATTCAAGAATTAAGAATTAGCTAATTAATTAGATAATTATAAAAGCTTATTATATGATTGTTAGATAATGGTGGAATGGTTGCGTTGTTCAAAGCGGAAAATAAATTACAAACAGTTGTATTTATGTAGAGTAAAGAATATTTTCAGCATTAAAAAATAAGAATATTTACATAAATATCATACATTTCTTATGCATTTACATGCATATCTGTGGGCTCCGAAAATTCGACACCGACATCTTCGATGAAAACTAAAAGGAGTGTTTTAAAGTGTCGGTATAATTTTCAGAATGCAGATAAGATAGTAGATAAGACACTACCCAGAGATTTCGCCCTCGTTTGGTGAGGACTTTAGATCTGGTTCCAGGTTTTCTATAGGCGCAAGCCCCTATAATTAATTACTCCTCCCAATAAATGAGAGAAAACTTTCGATTAAGGCTAGTCGTTAGATCTCAAAATGCGTAGCATATAGTAGCAACATATAGAATTTCAGAATTTAGATTATGAAATTCATAATTTCAGCTTAAATTGGATGGTTGGAAATGATGATATGATCTAGATCTCATGGTTTCATCATCCGGAAAGTCATTCCTACCTAGGTCAAAGGAGGTAGTCTAACCCAAAAAGGATCCTCATCAAACACGAAGTTACGTCCAAAAAAAAATCCTTGTAAACCGGAGGTGTTGTTTGTCAAGGAGAGTCTTAAGTCTACCTTGCAAGGAGGGTTGTTTTCCCAATCAACCCTATGATTCACAACTCAAAGCGAGCCACCTGGAGAGCATACTGCCACGACATCGTGATCGTAATATAATGGAGGTGGCCAAACCACGCATCGAGAGGACTGGTCTAACTTTATCTGTGGAGCTCGCCAGCAATTAGAGGACAGACACGCCCTTATTAGCGTGAGATTGATTGAGAGTGAATATAAGAAAACGCTTGTTTGACATTGGCTCTTTGTGAGCTAGTTTTAATTTATCACCTCGATAAGCTGGAAGGAGAATAGATTGAGTTTGATTTAAGTTATTAATGATTGAATTTCATTTAAGCAGCTTTAAGTTGCTATTTAATTTGATTTAAAAAATTAATTAATTTAAATATATTTAAGAGCTTTAGATCCTGTCATTCTTTAGATCCTGTCAACTCTGTTTAGCTACTAACAGAGGAGTAGATCTATGTCACTCACGTAATTAGTTTCTGATATTTCACGATTTGAAACTCTTATTATAGGTTTTAAGGTTTTTGTTACTCCTAAGACTAAACTGGAAGCAACCCGCGCAGCATCCTCAAACACTTGAATTTAAGCATTCATCATAGTGTCCATGCGGGTGTATTTAAGAATTTAAGCGATTTATTTTGAGTTATGAGATTGGTTTTGATTGCTACTTAATTTGATTTTAAAAAATTAATTAATTTGAATATGTTTAAGAGCTTTAGATCCTTTCAACTCGCTATGCTATAGAGGATTAGATCTCGTCACCTAACGTAATCGCCGATATTTTTGATTTGAAACTCTTATTATAAGTTTTTAGGTTTTGTTAACCCGGATCCAGTCCTAAGACTAAACCATGAAGCAACCCACGCAACATCCTTAGACACTTGAATTTCAGTATTCAGCGCAGTGTCGGGCACATGCAGGTGTATTTAAGACTTTAGGTAGTTTTTATTTATGAGTTATGATATCGATTTCAGATTTTTATTTAATTCCAACTTTACTGATGTACACGGTGCTTTTATGATATGTTATTTATTACACCAATAATTCTTAAATTCTCACGAAAGAGTAATGATAAATGCACACTACTATTGAGCATATTCACAATATTATGAATTTATTGAAGTTGAAAAGATTTTGATTCAAGTTATGTTAACTACACTAGAGATCTGAATCTTATAAGTGCAAAGAAATAGCTGAAAAGTTATGAACGACCTAACTGTAATAGATTTAAAATAACCAAATGGGGAATAAGTTGAAGTCCTCTACAAACAAATCTCCGTGGAGATCGCGTCCTTCCTTAAGTCCTTCTAAGGGTTGTGAGCTCACACACTTAAGTAGTCCATCACTCAAGAGGAAAGCACACAAAATAGTAAAAGAAATTTAAGAAGATAACTTTTATTCCAAATTCAAGTACCAAGTATTACAAGAGTCTCCCTATTTATAGGATGGAAAAAGAGAGTTAAGAATACTCAAACCTAACTCCAAACTCAAACCTAACACCATCATAATTACACCTACCACCACCTACTACCAAACCTACCACCATTATCAAACCTACCGCTCATTCCATACCTACCCAAAGTGTCATACCTACCCAAAGTGTCATACCTACTACAATGATTCATGGGCCATGGCATAAGAATAGCCCAATACATATAAGCTCAAGACATACAAAATATAAAAGCACAATAACACATAACTTAAATTATAACAAAAGGCCCAATCATGGATTTAAGCTTTATGATGATGACGTCGATGATGGTGACGATGATGCCCAATACATATAAGCTCAAGGCATATAAAATATAAAAGCCCAATAATACATAACTTAAATTATAACAAAAGGCCCGATCATGGATTTAAGCTTTATGATGATGACGTCGATGATGATGCCTCGAGATCGATTCCCGACTTTAAAAGATTCTCCTCACGGAAAATGAAAATCCAAGTACTCTTGTAATAATTGTGAGCCTAATTGATGTAACTCATCAAATGTAAGCCATGAATTTTCAAGTGGAGAAAGACCTTTCAACGAACGAAACTTTTGAGTGCCTCCTTTAGATGTGATGATAATGTCTTCTAAAATTTGACCTGACGATGTGATCTTAAGCGAGATATGATATGAGCGGTGATGAAGTATGAACCCGCATGTCACTTATTTGTAGAGAATAGTTATGTGGTTTTGCCCATGGTACAACGTTAAATCGATACATTAAATATTGGATAAATTTCATCATTCATTGGAAGATTTATTTCATAAGCATTATCATTTATCTTCCTTACAACTTTATAAGGACCAGATCCCTTTCTTAAGAGTTCCAGTTGGAAATCGCTCAGGTCTAACTTTAACAAGAACCAAATCTCCCACATTAAATTTTACATATCGTCTATATGCAACAACATTAGCTTTATATTTATCATAACTCAGAGTAAGTTTTTGTTGAATTTCACGATGTAAATCATGCTTTGTGCAAAATGAAGATGCAAATGCACTAACCTATATGTTACTGCAATTCAACAAGATCAATTAGTTTTCTTGGATCATAACTAGTTACAATATGAAAAGGACTCATCTGCTAACCTATTAATTGAACTATTATAAGCAAACTCAGTAGTGAAGAACTAGGTCCCAACTAGTAGTATGATCTTACTAGACCCAGTAAATTTTCTAAGCTTCTATTAACAACTTCACCGTCCATCAGAAGGGTGGTAAGTCAGAAAATAAGAGTTTTGTGCCAAACTTTTTCCATAAAGTTTTCCAAAAATAGCTCATAAATCTTACATCACGATCATACACAATTGTCTTAGGTAGTCCATGTAAGCGAACTATCTCACGAAAGAAAATTATGGTTATATGTGAGGCATCTGATGTCTTATAACATGGAAATTAAGTGTGCCATTTTAGAGAATCGGTCAACAACTACTAGGATATTAAAATGTTGCTGCAAGATAATCCTAAGATGAAGTCCATACTAAGATCTTCCTAAGATTTGTGGGGGATTGGGAGTGGTGTGTATAGACCATAATTTTATTTTTCACTTTTTGCTACTTGGAAAGTATGATATTTGGCAATGATACGAGCAATATCTTTCTTAAGACTAGGCCAAAAGAACCTGTCCTCCATCATAGCTATTATCTTATCATGAGTAAAATGACCAGATATACCTCCTGAATGAATTTCCTCAATAAGAAAAGTTCGAAGTGATGAATCGGGGATACATAGTTGTGTGCCACGAAAGAGATAGCCATCTCGTATTTGATAATGACTATTAATTGAAACATCAAATTTCAAAGATTCAAAAATTTGTTGAAAATCTTTACAATTAGGATAATCATCTTTAACCTTTTCAATCCAAGAACCTTCACACTCATGGTATTTAATAATGTACATATTCTACTTAAGGCATCTGTAACTTTGTTCTTGACACCAGATTTATGTTTAAGAATAAACGTATATTCTTGAAGAAATTGAACCCATTTCGCATGACGAGAACTAAGTTTCTTTTGGGTGTTTAGATATTTAAGTGCTTCATGATCAGAATAAAGTATAAATTCTCATGAAAGAAGATAATGTCACCAATAACATAAAGTTTGGATGACAGCATACAGCTCACGATCATATGTGGAATATCATTGACGCGCTTCATTTATTTTTTCACTAAAGAAAGCAACAGGATGACCTTCTTGTTTAAGAACACCTCCAATACCAACTCCAGAAGCATCACATGATACCTCAAATACTTTGTCAAAATTTGGCAATTGTAATATCGGTGGACTTGTTAAAAGTTCTTTAATTTTAGAGAATGCATCAGCAGCTACCTTTGTCCAAACAAAGTCTCCTTTTTTTAAGACATTGAGGTATCGGGGCCATAATAGTGCTAAATCCACAAATAAGCCTTCGATAAAATGTGGCTAACCCATGAAAACTATGTACATCATGAATTGTGATTGGGGTAGGCCACTCTTGAATAGCCCTAATTTTTTCGGGATCGGTAGAGATGACATCACAAGAAACAATGAATCCTAAGAAGATTACTGAAGACGTCATAAATGAGCATTTTTTTAAGTGAACATATAGTTTTTTTTATGAAGCACTTCAAAGACTTTTTATAAATGTTTCTCATGATCGCTCTTAGTTTGACTAAAAATTAAAATATCATCAAAGTACACAACTAAAAATTTTCCAATGAATGGCCTTTAGATATGAGTCATCACTTGCATAAATGTACTTGGAGCATTAGTCAATCCAAAAGACATTACTAGCCATTCATACAAATCATTTTTTGTCTTGAATGCGATTTTCTATTCATCACCTTCTCTCATACGAATTTGATGATATCCACTTCTAAGATCAATTTTAGAGAAAACTATTGATCCATCCATCATATCTAACATGTCATCAAGTTTAGGTATGGGAAACATATACTTAACAGTGATTTTATTTATAGCACGACTATCTACAGACGTACGCCAACTATCATCTTTCTTTGGGGTAAGAAGAGCAAGAACTACACATGGAGATAAACTTTCCCTGATAAACTCTTTTGATAATAAATCATCAACTTGTCATTTTTTGCCAGTTCATTTGTGTTCATATAATGTGGAAAATTTGGGAGTGATGATCGGGAATTAGCTCGTGGCATGTTTACTTCTTAATTGGGGAAGCTCACTAGGAAGTTCTTAGACAAATATCTTGATATTCAATAAAAGTTCAGTACTTTAGATGAGAATGATTTAACAAAGGTTGATTTTCAAAGATTAGGACAACTAATGCAAAGATGATATTCTCATTAATCTCTTGTTGAAATTGATGTTTATTAATAATATGTAGGGATTTTTTTTCTATGGGTGGAGAAGAATTTTGGGATTGAAGTGGAGTGACCTCTTTAAGCTTGGGTTTAAGACAATTCTCTTACCTTAAAAATTAAAAGCATATGTATTAAATCGCCCATAATTGTGACATCCATATCAAAAAGCCAAGGTCTACCTAAAAGTATATGAGCAACATCCATTGGAAGAACATCACACCAAAATTTATCACTATATTCTCCTAATTGAATGGGTACAAGACAACGTTGAGATATGAAGATAGAGGTCTTATCTACCCAAGTAACCTTATAAGGCTGCGGGTGGGTCTCTGGGGTGAGCTTCATTCTAGCTAAAGTAAAGGTAGCAATAACATTCATGCAACTGCCACTATCAATGATTAACTTACATGACTTTTCACCGCTCTTAAAATAAGTGTGGAAAATTGATGTGCGCCTCCAATCAATATTGTTGCTAACAAATAACACATAATAGCTATATGAGACTCATCTAATGCTCAGATCACTAGCTTCTTCACAAGGGTCAACAATTTGATTATCATTATTTTTATTTTGTTGATCCTCATTTTCATAATCTAAATGTAAGTTTTGACGAGGACAAGTACTTACATAGTGACCAATTTTACCACATGTAAAACAAGTAATGTTATAAGTCTTAGAGCTAGATATTCCCACTAAAGCTTTTCCTTTTGTTTCACTAGGTCCTTTAGAACTACTAAAGTAGGGTTAACACATGATTGAGAGTTGTTTGTAGATGAAGTTGTGAATCGCTTATAAGGTTGTGATCTAAGATATTATTCAATTTGAGTCACCACTCGAAATGCATCCCCAAGAGAATAAATTTATCGAGTTATCATTTCATTATGAATATCAGTTCGTAACCCAGATCTAAATCTAGAGATTATTGTGTGGTGATCCTCTCTAACATCACAACGGGTCATCAATTCATCAAACTGTGTCATATACTCAACAACAGCTTAAAGATCCTTGTTTAAGCGAGTCATTTCATCCATAAGTTGATCATGAAAATTTAATGGTACATATTTTTACTTTAAAATTTCTTTCATCTCATCCCAAGAAGCAATAGGTGATTGTCCTAATCGTTGATATTTTTGTGTGAGATTAACCCCATAAGTCTTAACATGACTAGTTAGTTTCATGCTAAAAATGGACTTGTCTTTCTTCTGACATGGGAATCCAATCAAAATATTAGTCTATGTCTACTAACCAATCTAAGAAAATTTTAGGATCAAATCGACCATCAAAAGTAGGTGGATCAATTTTAACCCTACGAATAACATCATCATCAAGTTCTCTTCGCTAGGGCAGCAAAATTAGATAATGGCTCTTCGTAATGTCGAGGATAATGCTCATAAGGAGTTCGATGATCATAACCTCCATCTCGTCTTAATTATCTTCTTATTCGATGAGGTGGGTGAGGAAGTACATCATCAAACTCAGGATATTCAATAAAGTTGTTCCTAGGCCGATAACGGGGTCTAATAGGAGAATGTGGATGAGGTGGGAGAGGAAGAGGAACGGGATCAACATGATGACCTTCTCTCTCTTCAAGTTGGTGTTTTAGGATTGGGTTCCGTGAATTGTATTGCTTCTACTAACTTTTTGTTCTAAGGCTTCAAATCTTTTTTGGAATTCATTAAAGGAGATTGAAGCTAAAAAGAAGAGAGAACTCTAAAGCTTGAAAATTCTCCAATCATAATCGTAACCACTGACGGCCGACACCGCTGTTTGCCGAGCCGTCGCCGGCCACCACCGCTTCGCCGCCAACCACGCGTATCATCTCGTCATCACCACCAACCACCGCTGATCCCATCTTGACAGCGCTGGTTACCGCTGGTCATTGGTCCCTCGTCGACCACTCGGCTGGTTATCGCTGCCGTGCCGGTCCATCGTCAAACCACCACCATCAATCATATTCGACCACCAGCGCCACCACTGCTGATATCGCGGCTATCTTCGCCATCATCATCCGCTGATTGCCGAGGATCGTTCGCCCCGTCACCATCACTAATCGTACAACAATCATATAGTTTAACCATCGCACTAACAATCTATG
Organism: Cymbidium sinense; assembly: GCA_021442155.1. Taxonomy (NCBI): domain Eukaryota; kingdom Viridiplantae; phylum Streptophyta; class Magnoliopsida; order Asparagales; family Orchidaceae; genus Cymbidium; species Cymbidium sinense. The sequence continues at coordinate 140,250,629 of CM038223.1, read as the reverse complement.
CTTAACCATTGCATACATAGTTATTGTTACATGAGATTCATCAGCTTTCTATATATAATTTTGTATTCTCAGAGGAAACATTTTGTACTTTGAAGACATATAGTGGAAGATTTTATTATAGCGTGATTTTACCTATTCCCGGGATTTTTTAACGTAAAATCATAATTGTTTCTCCTTCAAATATCTGTATGTGTGCTGAATTTTTCAACAAGACTAAGACATAAAGTTTTATTCTACCGCATGCAATATATATATAATCTATTTATTTATTTATTTATTTTTAATATATAATATATCGACCATGTCTGCTAGTTGAAGATTTTTTCTTTTCCCACCACCAACGGCATATGATAAGAAAGGCACTCGAGTATCGATGCCATGTCCTCCACCTAAAATCTAATACTATTCATTCCATAATGTAAATGTATACTGCTTAAAAACTATACAGTACAAGTAATATACGTTTGTTCCTTCACCTATAGTTTTTTCATATATTTTCCTTCTATTCTTTATCTCTTTTGCTCATTAAGCTTCGGTGTGAACACAAATCGATGTATCAATCTCAATTTCACTCCTCCGTATTGCGTCATTATAGTAATCTTTTTCTCGAATAAAATACTATAAGATGACAAATAATGAGTTGTTGATATCTTTTACTTTAAAATATGATTTAATATTTTTATTATATTTTATGTATTTAGTGTGAAAGTACAAATATGTTTTGAATATGATTTAACTATTAGCCTATTAGTTCATGATTTTACTTTTACAATTGAGATCATGGATTTTAAGCTCTACTCCCTCGCTCAATAGCTACTTTTTAGAAGAAAATTTTAGAGCATTGTCTATTATTATCTCTTATATTAAAAATTTATCATCTTCTGCTGCCTTTCTCTGTAACGAGCCTTGTGTATTTTTTTAATATACAATATATAAGAATAGATTATTAAAATAATATATTATAAAAAAACTACAAGTTGTTTTCAATGCTATTATCAATTATCTCATATACATTTTCTCCATCCTTGCACATTTATATTTAACAAAATAGACAATGTAGACAATATATGCTGCACAATATTTATAATAAATAATATTTAAAATTTATGAGATGTACATGCGTAACATATAAGGCTATTCTATCTATATATTTAAATTTTTAATTTAATATTTACTTATACAATATTTAATACTTTAAATAATGTAAAAATTATCACTTATTATTAATCACTTCAAAACTCTAACTTTACAAGCTGTTAGTTGCATTATTATGATTTCTTTACATGTAGTTTGTCTCATCGACAATGAGGTCCTATAGCAATTTTTACCTCTTCTTTGTCACTTATGATTTTTAAGATTTTCATGATAAGTGAGAATATTAATAATATGCTAAGTTGAGTATATAAAATAAAATAAAATTAAATGTATAAATAAAATAATTTTAAGTATTATGAAAATAAATAATCTTTAGAATATCATTGAAAGATAATAAAATAATAAAAACTGCATTTACCTTTTAATTTATTGATATTTGGATGTAATTTGTTTTAATTAATCGAGAGTATGAACTCGAAAAGGGTCAAGGAACCGAAAGCTGAATTCATAAAAGGAAAAGAAGCGACGCCAGAGAACAAGTTGCAGATAAAAAGGATGCGGGCTCCATCCCAATTCCCAAGTGATCTTCTGTGTTGCCACGCTGGTGTTTTCCTCGTGGCACGTGCAAAAAGTGTTAGCCTATTCATATGGTCCTCACCTATGTGGGGCCATTACGTAGCCGAAATTTAAAAAAAATAATACTATCTTAAAATTTTAAATTAATATATAGTATTTTTAAAAATTAAATATGCATAAAATACTATGAATTTTAATATTATAATAAATAAAATAATAATATTTTTGTAGTGAAAGATACAAAAAAAATCTTTTATATTTCATAAATCATAATAATAGGTAATTTAGGAGTTAAAATTTTTTTTTAAAAATTATTAAGAACAAGAAAGTTGAACTCATTTAGCATATTTATTTAACCAATTTTATATTTAATTAATATTTATAGCATGTGAAATTAGCTATTCGTGACACTTGATGGAACACATATTGGGAATTATATATTCTTTTATGGTGGAGTGCCACTTCAACTAAGATAAATATTAGAAGTATTTATATATTATTATATATTTTTATATCTTGAAACTAAATATTGATATCTACTCTTAAAATATACAAATATTTAATATTATTTAATATTTTATTAATTATCTTTTAAATGTTAATACATCTGTACATGAATAAGTAAATTATTAAAAATATAAATATCAAATATTAAAATTAGAGATATAAATATAAAATATATTATATGATATATATGTAAATACTCTTAAACATTAATCTCAGAAAAATTTTAAGTTTAAGAAATGAATTCTTAATTTTCAAAATAATTGTTCTTTTGTTGGATGATTTTTTATGTTTTTAATATATATCTATTCAATATTAATTAACTATTAAATATTCATTTAAATATTTCCATGCGCCTTCTCTTTTATTTATTTATTATTATTTTAATTATAAAAATATTGCTCATTACTTGGTAATTTTTCAATTTTTAATAGTATTTGGTCCTGCTTTAACTACCAAAGCCTTTAACTGCCAGGCAATAAATCGGCTATCCTGTTCCCAAGTCGGTGTTGTGTGAACGTGACGTCAATCGTCAAAGCCCGCGAAAAACTCCGCGAATCTGGACCCCGCGCTTTCCACCACTTGCTGCTTAGTGAGAGCAACATAGAGCCGTTTATCACTAATGATAATCTGACACGTGGTAAGACTGTCTGGCACTGCGGAAATTACAAGAACGAAAACTTGAAGATTTTGGATAAAAAGAGTTAAAGCTTAAAAGATTCAAGAAGAGAAAGAAAGCTTCATGTGAACGACGACGACAAAGAATAATAGAAACCTCCATGGATTTATTTATTGCATAAAAGAAGGAAAAAACTTACCGCAGCAAGCCTTTATAAAGCTAAAGAGGTTCTTCACCAACCCTTCTCCTCTTCCGAATTCCCTCAAGGTCTGCCTTCTGGGATCCATGCATCCCATATAATTTTACTTCTATTTTATCTTCTTCGTCCACTGCTGTTGTGTGTAATAGCTTCTCTTTCCTTATTCAATTTTTTCTGTAATTGAAGAAGAGTTTAGGCAGAACTTTCTTCAAGTAAGCCTTCTTCCTATTTTGTGGGGAAGAAAGCAGGAAACTTTAATTATAATTGAAGGATTATAAGATTTAGCTGCAATGGCACCTGTGACTCTGCCTCCTGGCTTCAGGTTTCATCCGACGGACGAAGAGCTTGTAGCTTACTATCTCAAAAGAAAGATTAATGGAAGGAAATTAGAGCTTGAGATCATACCTGAGGTCGATCTGTACAAATGCGAACCCTGGGAGCTGCCAGGTAGTGTTGTTCGACAAACTTTTTTTTTCTATTATTATTGCCCTACAAGCTTATTTTGTAAATGAATTATATACTTGAATAATTAATCAAGCCGCAGGTTTATTATAAATATATAGTTAGATTCTATATTGCTTGCGATCAATCTGTAAGGGATCTTTCAGGGTTTCTCAGGTGGGAAAAACTCAAAAAAGAATAATGAAAAAGCTACCTTTTATCTCTTCACATATCTGCATCTATTGGAATTCAATTCTGCCATCACAAGCAGTTTATGCTATAATAGATATTAGGTTTTATTTGTCTATAGTGACCTTGGTTTCACTTCAAAAAATTTTATAATGTGATATTTTGAAAATTTAACAAATAGAATATGATCTGTGCTGTCCGCGATCAGGGGTTAAAATTAGAATAATCACCAGTAATAACTAAATAGACACTTTTTTTTTCTTTGAAACCAACATTTTAAACTTTAGTCGGCTCAAGACACGAGAGAGAGGTTTTTTTTTTTTTTGTGATGTCCTGCACCCATTTTGGGGTGTGATTTAGGCGTAGACTAATCCACGGGCGCAACCAGCGGTCGCGTATCCGTTCTTTTCACCGTAAGGGTATCACTTGCAGAGAATCAGTTGAGAATCACCGCGCATTCTCACCAAGGTAGCGGGTGAGAGAGAGGTTAGCTTTTTATCAACCTTTTATTTACTAATATGAATATAAAGAACTGACTGCATATTTTGTATAACATAATAGAAATCTTTTATTAATTAATAAGGCCTTTATAAAGTATTTTGGACTTCCTTCCCTTAGAATGTACCGTATCAATCTTTGACGAAAACCAAAGCCAGTCATTGAGAACTTTTATTCTTTCAAAGACATGATAAGAAGATCCCCAATATATATCATGCATTTGTTTCTACTTTGTCTCTTTTAGCTCCTCTTAGCTTGTCCTTCAATTTTTTTCTCCTTTTTCCTTTTCATTTCGATATATATATATATATATATATATATATATATATATATATATAGCTGCATAGTCACGAAGAAACTTATAAATGATGCACAAAATTACATCATTTGCTTTCCATGCAGTAGCCCAATCCAAAGTGCTAATTTTTTTTCTTAAAAATTGTTGTCTTTGTTACTTTCCTTCATAATATTTATTATCTATTAATGAACCATATTTTTAACTCAACATAATATGATGAACTTCACTTAATTTTATTCTGATTATGAATTGTTTCAGAGAAATCAATTCTTCTGAGCAAAGACCACGAGTGGTACTTCTTTAGCCCTCGAGATCGGAAGTACCCAAATGGTACGAGGACGAACCGTGCAACTCGAGCTGGTTATTGGAAAGCAACGGGAAAGGATAGGATGATAAATTCCCATAAGAGAGGGGTTGGCATAAAAAAAACCCTTGTCTACTACCGAGGCCGAGCTCCTCATGGCTCTCGGACAAATTGGGTTATGCATGAGTATCGTCTTGAAGAAAGGGAGTGTGAAACTGCTTCTGGTTTGCAGGTGAAGCATTACTTTATCAATTCAGCGCAAAGAATTTTCAGAAATATTTATATATATATATATATATATATATATATATATATATATATATATATATATGAAAATAATTTAATTATACAAACCACTTCGTGCCAATTACTTATGAATAATAAAAATTTTAAGACAGTAATAAAATTTTAATTGTGATTCTTACATTTATAGTTAACAGAGTCACGCGACAAAGTTTTTAGACAGTTTTATCACAAGCATGATAAATATTTTTTTAAAGTATTTCTTCTATATATTATTATATTTTTGAGAAGATTTATGCAAATGTTACGAACAGTAAGTGTTATTGAGATAATTTGTGGCATCTTTATCAACAATGATTCTAAATATAAGTTGAAGTAAAAATGCTTTACAATAATGAGTTACATACACTGTTTGAAAACTAAAACTAAATATTTACTTTCCATGTAAAATCTAACTAACAATTAATAGAACTGTAAGAGAAATGCTCATCATGATCATAGGCAATAGTCGTGATATGTAAACATAATGTATAGAAATTCTAGAAGTAGGCTAAAAAATTACTGTATAATGCTTATAATATATTATTAAAGAAAAACAATCATTAAAATTGTTAATGATATTTGTTTCTGGTCGAAGTTCCAAAAGCTGAAAGCTGATTAATATGCTGTTTTTTCAATAAATTGAAAGTGTTTCTATTATTAGGACGCATATGCGCTATGTCGTGTATTTAGAAAGAGCGCACCTGGACCTAAGATCATAGAGCAGCTAGAAATAGCTCCATGTGAAGAACAGTTGCAATTTGAAGCATGCAACCAGTCGTCTATGGTTAATATTTCTTCTAATGAACAAGCCGATGATGATTTAGAAAGCCGCAACCATCATTTTCGGCGACATAATAATTTCTCACAAAGTTTGGCTCAAAGCTCTTTTTCTCATGCAAGTGCCTCATGGATGGAACACGTTCTGGCAGAAGAGTCAGTTTTTAGCACTACAAATGCCCCCTTTCCTAGTCCATCATCATTTTCCTCTATGCTGTCAAAGGTATTTCTTTTCATACTGTTAAAATTTTCTGTCTTTTGTTAAACATAAGATTAATTGTTCATATAGATTAGTTTCTTTTACTCGACAAAAGTTACATTTCTTATGCTGTGTTCGGTTTCTATAAATGTTTTATTTTATGACACACTAAGCTTAAACTATTTCTCTTTAATTTGATTTGGTATCTAGGTCAAGAAAATAAATAGAGCAAATTGTTGGTCATGAGCAAACATGAAGAGTAACATAACATTATGTTTTAGGGTATTTTACATACATCACGGAAAGATCATTTTACTCTTAATTAAGAAAACATTAATATGCGTATATCACGAAAACAACGCCGTAACTTGGAGACGGAAGCGTGGCGTTACTCAAATGAGTAAATTCGCCGTCACCAACACGCGCATGAGCGCAAAATGAGTAAATTCTTCTGCGCTCATCTCCACGCCCTCCAACGCTCTCCACGCTTGAATGATAAAATGAGTTCTGCATTGTTTTCGTGGTACTGTAATATTAATATTTTTAGTGTTAAGCAGTAAAATAGACTTTGACGTGGTATGTAAAAACCCCTATTTTTTATTTGAATAGTAACATTTCACACACTTTAAATTTTCATTAAACTAATTTCTACATCTAGTAGTGTAACCAATGAATGATTGGGCTTGGCACTTGTCACCTCTAGTTTCTTTTTATTAAACTTTTTAATAAAATATAATACATTAAAAAATAAGGGATTTTTACATATATATATATACCACATACTTTTTGTATACTTACAACTTTAATACTTAAGTTTTAATATTTGCATTATAATACTTAAATCTTCAACATTATATCAAAAGCACAATCATTATTATCTTTTTAAAAGTGAATAATCCTTCTCATGGATAACTAAAATGTCAGAAAATAAAAATCAAATTTAGGTGTTAGATATATAAATATAATTAAAAAAATAAAAGTTTTTGAAACTAAGAATTGTGTGATATGCATATAAATCTTTCTTAAAATTTTTGTCTCCCTAAACCTAAATAGATAATAATAATTTAATAATAATAATATTTTAATTTTATTTATTATATGCGTAATAGTTTGAAAAAAAATCATTATAAAGATTGTAATTATCTTAATAAATTAAAATATATAATTATTTTTTATTGGTAAATTAAATTTTAAGAAAATGAATTTATAAGAATATATACTAAATTTACATAACCTGTGCAGCCCTAGTTTCTTTTATATATTAGTAATAAAAATTTGAGAAAATAAGTGAATAACCATTAGGCATAACTTAAGATACTTAATCATAATGGCAAGACTATAAGATGCATTTTTCTTGTTTTATAAGAAGTCCTTAGTTTTTTTTTTAACTAATCAAAATAATTATAAAATTAAATGCTATCTAGATTACTTTGATGCTGATGGCTACGAGAAAAAAAAGGCTATTACCATTATTGATCATTTTAGCTGATATTATACATTTATAAACATGAAACCGTTGAACCAAAAGCTTGCTTCGTGCCCTGTAGCAGTATAAATTCAATTCAGATGATTCCTTTTTAATGAAATCATGCAGGTCGATGTAACATCAGAATGTGAGAGATTTCAAAATAGATTCTCAATGCCTCCTTTGGAGGTAGAAGACTTGTCGCAACTCGAAGCTTCAAACTCAAAGTTCCTGCATTCAGGTTTCTCTCAGTTCGGCACAAATGCGACCGACAGTTTTCAGGAAATCGATTCAGTTGCATCAGTTTCCCATGAATTGATTAAGAACCCTAACTTTCATGAAGACGTATGGGATCTCAGTAGTGCATCTAACTTCAATGAATTCTTCTCTCAAGTTGAACCCACTCATGGCTTAGGCTCTTCTGAAATCATAAGTAAGTCAAGTAGAACGGGAGATCAATCGACATTTGTCGACATTAGTGAACTGGAAGAAGAGTTCAAGTTAGAACAGAAGAAGGTAGAGAACTTAAGAAGTGTAAAAATATTGGAGGAGAATTTGATAATAATGGCGAGTTTTGAATAGATTTTTTTTTTTACTTTTTATGACGACCTTTCCAGATTGCTGGAAAGTCTGAACAAATAATATTTTTTTAGTTACACTTAAATTTCTTTAAAATAATTACTGAAAACAGTATCTTTAAGCACTATATATATTCTTATAGTCACATTTATTGAAAAAACAAAATAACAATTGATTGTGCAACTAAAAAAAAAATCAAGAAAATTCAGTTGGATGGCTATCTTTAGTCATAATAAATTTTAATCGCATAGTCAATTAAACACATTCAATGGAAAATCGTTGCGAGAGGTTAGAAAATTGAGAATAAGAAAATGTTCATAGTTACAGACAAAAAAAAAAAAAAAAAAGTTGAACCAGCATTTACATGAATTCTTTAATCTGATTTTTTTTTTATTTCGCAGATAAACTTAGAATACCAGCTAGGTAGGTATAAAAAATGCATCCCTCATCCTCCACCAACACAAACTTCTAATAATGTTCAAGGTATGAATTATATTGACTCATCAACAATTCCTCTTACTTTTTGTCAAGCATTGTTTATTTTAGATCATTCATTCACTCATACTTAGATTGATTGCAGGAGAAACTCATTGAAGATATAACTATTGTGATATATTAGGAATTAACAATAGGCTAATCTACCTAAATTCTCAAGCAGGTCACGATTTAAACCAAGAAGGGAAGCAATACTATTATTATGATAATGCCAACAATTGTGAGGGTTTTTCTTCCTTTGATGTTCTTGAGAAGTTTGAGATCAACCATGGTCTGTTTGTGTCAAGCCAGGTTGTGGCCAAAATATTTTTCACCACAATGCACCGTCAAAGAAGGCCGGCGTCCATATGAATCATGTCGATTTTGTGATTAGATTCAAATATCCATCAAAAGATATATCTTATGAGATGTCATTTTTTGAGAAATTGAAAGCCTTTATTGGCAACAATATTATGGGGATCAAGATAGGGTGCTGTCTTGATTTCAATTTAAAGGTATTAGGACCATTTATATTGATTTATAAGGAAAACGTTTTTCAAGGGATGAAGTTATATAGTATCCATTAATGGCTGATAAAGGAGATCAATCAAGTAATCGAGGCAGGAACAAATTCAAATGGAATGGTGTAAAGGATGTCACCTTTGCTAGGGTAAGAGAGGCAATATTACTATATAGAATGTTTTTGAGTGCACCTTTTGATTGACACTTATGCCACTAATATTAATTAAACTAATTATATGTTCTATATGTTGTAGCATGCAACTTTTAGTTATAGCTCAAGCATGTCCTAAATCAATTGCTTCTATTTAATGAATGTATGCTTATTAATGATTTACAATCTTGAATATTTTAAGAAAAAAAAGAATGAAAAAATTGAATGATTATTATTATTACTTGAAAAAGCAATACTAGATGAAATAAAAATTACACAATAAGTTGGACCTTCAATAGTCAATCCAATATTACATATATCCATCTTTTATGTACCACAAAAAATCAAAATACATGTAGTTCAAAAAAAAAAACATAAGAGTAGTTAGTTAAGTATGAATATATGAAGCAAATTATATCATCCTTTTAAAAAAAAGACTAAATAAAATTTTAATAGCAGATCAAAATGTCGATTGAGGTGTTGTAATCTAATATCATTTCTTAGCCACATGCAAATCTTGTGAGATTAGGCATTAGATTGGAAAGTGCACTTTAAGAGGCAAGGTCGCAAAGGAGGTTCTTCTAAATTATGTGATCATATAATGAATTTTCTCAAAAATGTTATAGTGAGGAGTCAACATCAATAAGCATGCAGTCAATAATAGGAACATAAAATTACAAGAGAGAGCATATGAGAACAACCTCAAAAGTAAATTCAATGTATGAAAAATGATTTCCATAATTCTTAACTTTCCCAAATGATTCAATAGTTTATGAATCACAATTCATGTATCTAAAATCATTTCAAAGGAACATGAGGTTGAAGATTAGATGGTGGAGCTCCAATAACATAGTTCAATGAATGTTGCACTCTTAGATAAGCACCAAGGTGGATGGGAAAGATCTTGGAGTGATTTGGGATAAATTAATACATTGGTGGCTATTGGGCAATCCTTTGTTGCTTAATTTTGAGAAATGTTAATATGATTAATAAAATAAGTAGGTCTTGGTTAACAAGTTAGAGTAACAAGAATATAAATATCAAATGATATTTAATTTTGAAGCACATTAATGCATATGCATTATTTGAATGGTGATTAAAATTATAGCTCTTTTGGATAGCAACATCATTCCAAATGGAAGAAATATGAATTAGCTTATTGCATTTCATTAACTGACGTGTTATTTGTAGTGAAGTTTGAGAAGAGGCTTAGATTCTTTAAGGTATTTTGAACGATTATTTTGTTACTTTTTTTAAGAATAAAAATCTCTTATTTTATTTAGTGAGCTTATGATCAATAAGAATATAAAGTAGGCATATGAAATTTATTGTATTAAAGATAATGATCACAATATATGCCCTTATTGATGAGGTTGATCATTTCATCATTTGTTTTGTTACTCGGATTATCAATTTCCTTTCATTTCAAATCCAAATTAAGCTTCAAATATTAAGTTTGAATAATGTGAGCATTTATATGGCAATAAGTACAAAAAATAATGAAGTTCTCACACTTTACCTTTTGATGATAGACATATTTTCTCCATCTAATCCAAATCTTTTTCTCAACTTTTTAGTAGCATTATGCTCCATAAACACACTATTCAAAAAAGGTTTGGACACACTCACAACAAATATCAATTTTTGGGAATCCTCATTTATAAATGCAAGAGGGTACCAAGATGAGAGGTTCATAAAATGCACCTAAAGTTTAGGGAAAAGAAATCAAATTAATGAGTGCAATTAATGGGGTATTAAGTATTGGCATCAAATAATGGAGTCCAATATTTTAAGATGATCATATTATATACCTTTTGATTGAGTAAAAACATCAAACAAACAACTTATAATAATCATTATGTTATGATAGTGATATAAATTCTTGAACAAATTAAATGAAGATAAGAAAATAAACCCATCCATGTTTGTCTAGATCGAGGTTAAACATTTCACTAAATTTTAAAAATATAGCATATCAACAATTTTGTTATTTATGAGAAGAGAAAATGATCCACTTTTTTCTATATTAATGTTCTAGAGTGAATGCAACAAGGGATAAACACGAAGAAGAATATGTTATTATTGTCGCTATAATTGTCTTGCTATCTTGACTATGAGAGACACAAATTTCTCTATTCTAAGACATCATCTTTAAGTAAGCTATATAAAGTGGAATGTAAGTTGAATGTGCTTTGGTCAAGAGTGAAAAATAATATTTTTCGGCAAGCAAATAAAACTTTGACTATCATAGAATAGATAAACATCTCATTGCAGTGGAATTCACCTTGGCCATCATTTTTGCCAAATAATCTCTTTACTAAGTTTGATAATAGCTATATAATTAACTTATATTGTTAACAATAGATTATCTTCTATAACTACAATAACCAACAAATGCCAGTGTCACCTTATGAGTAAATATGCTTATAGTATTTTTCATGTATCCAACTTTTCTTTTAGATTCAAATCAATATATTCTTATAATTAAATTGCAAGATATTCTTATTAAATTTGATTGGAATGTCTAATACATTTTTTCTTTTAATATAAAAAGAAAATTTGGAATATTGTGGCTGACATCATGACTTCAAAAATCAGACATTGAATTAGAAGAATACGAAAATATTTAAGGTAATTCAAATGTTTGACCAAGTAGATCAAATGATTAATTCAGATGACATAATAAATATAATATATTTAAATATTATAATATTGATGTAATAATAATAATTTTTATCAATTCAATATTCAGTATATTCTAAATTTAGACACTTATCATTAACATCTTTAATATAATTTTAAATTACAATATTTTGATATGATTTTTTTTGATTATTTTCTCTATACACACTTATATAACTGCTTGCAAAAATATCTATAGCAGATTGGAACATCAATACCAAATCAAAATTAGATGAAATATCGCCAGCCACTCTTTCTAGATTTATAAAATATTTGACTTCAGATTATAATATATAAATTTAAGCATTTTTAATCTATTTTATTTACAGCAATCTGATCAAAATAAAAAAAAATATAAATTATTTAATATTAGAATTGGTTGATTCATTTAAAAATGGACATATTCGCTAGTTCTTTGGTTCAACTGCTGATTTTGATCAATTTTAATCTGTTCAATCCAAAATGATTTTGAAACTGCACAGAATCAGTTGGAGAATCATTTCACGATTAAACCGGTTAGACTGACTGATCTAGTATTAGTAAAGTAATTAGTTTAAAATAAACTACAATAAGGTTTCATTTGATTCCGTAATGATCTTCATTTTGATGAAAACTCTATAAAGAGATCCTGACAGGATTGTATATTTAATTTGGTGAAAAATTGAAACGAGAAAGAAGATGGCGACAAAGATAATAAGAGCATTCGTAGCTAATCCTAGCAAATTATGATAAAGCCAATACAAATGAATTAAATGAGAAGAGGCCGAAAGCTGTGTATTCAATGAGAGGAATCAAATAAAGAAGAATCAGGGCTTTGTAAAGCCTTCAAAAGCTTCAAAGAAACAGATATTTATGTCTTCCTGGTGACAATTCATTGTAATAAAGAAATGATCGATCTTACAAAGTTGACATGAGGAATAAAAGTAATTAACTATTACTCTTGAAAAGTAAAATTTCATTGACCGCCTAACTCTTACGCAAAGAAACCTCTTGGTAAAAATCTCTTCCTTTTTGAGATTTTAATAAAAGCCTTCATTTAAGAAAAAAAAATTGAATCAAAATATTCTGATTCATATTCAGTCAAATGAATATATGCTCATTATTTTTTTTTCTTTTAAAGATGAGTGTAATCAATACAAAACAACTCGATCAATTAATGGAATAAGCAATTAAACGATGCTAATTTATATGGCTATAAAAAAGTTATACAACATTAAGAATAATATGAGTTAGCATTATATATATATATATACATACATACATACATACTTGGACTAATGTTATGCTAGACTAAGCTAATATAAAGCTAGAGGTCCATATGGTTTAAATAATAGACATTAACCTAAAGTTATGCTAGACTACCATATGTCTTTCTAATGGAAATTGGATTAATGTGGCTTTGTACAAGTTCCATGTGCAAGTGCTAGAGCATCATGAGTGGACTAATTAGATTTTGAGTTCAATGGATAGAAGGTTACTAATTCTAACTTAATAGATGTGCCAAAGAGTCATAGGTTGACTAAGTGGAAAGTGTGTACAATGATTAGGTCAATCACTTACACTTAATTAGAGAAGATATTTGGATCATAGGAAAATCAAAATAACTCAACATAACAATACATACATACATACATACATACATACATACATATATATATATATATATATATATATATATATATATATATATATATATATATGATATATATATATATATATATAGCAAACAACATGAATGTGTGCTAGAATTGAGTGAAATAGAGAGATCTAAAGTAATCAATAAAGATAGAATTAAGTCAATATTAGAGCACTAATCTAGTGATTACAAATCCCAAGAGATTTCTATACTCAGCTGAAGGTTCAATGTATGAGTGTGTGAAAGGCAACCCGAGATTGACCTAAGAAAAAAAAACTAGAAGCAAAGGTCAAAAGTATACAAAAATAATAATACCAACATCCATAGTACATTAATCATATCAAATTTTCTTTTTAGAAGTTATAACTATCTTGGCCATCATAAATGACCTCCTCAAATATTTAGTGCTCCTGTATTTGTTGACTTCAAGTTTCATTACCTTTGCTTTTTGGAGGAGGATTGTTGATCTTGATACCCCAACTTTTTGCATTATCAATATCGAAAGAATACTAACACTAGGTTACTTTCACTTACTTTATATTGACGTTATCCAAGTTCATGAGAGGGCACCTTTGTAAATGATATTTCTTATTAGTAAAAGTTATTTTGGATTAGCTTAGGTTGCTATTTTTTTTTATTTTCATATAAAAATTTGTGTTTTCTGCTTGTTTGATTTTACCTATTTAATTGTATGTAAGTAGTGCTTTGCAGTTACGAAAAACTCTCTCTCTCTCTCTCTCTCTCTCTCTCTCTCTAAACTTGATTAATTTTGGCAGCAACATGCACAAAAAGCGCGAAACAATTTCCTTGGTTTCACTTTTTATTTTTCTGGTTGAATGATAGCTTTGTTGATTTAAAAAAATAGAAATACATGTTACAAGCACAAAATACACTTTATGTTGAACATTTCAAAAAAATTAAAATAAAAAAAATACAAACTCTTGCACATATTATTGGAAGCAAGCAACAATTGCCAACAAAACATCCAGCAATACACCTTATTACATTATAACAAATTCATAACCTAGCCATATTATTAATTCACCACCCAATAATATTATCACAAGCAAGATCGAGAAAATTATCAAAAAAAAAAAAAAACTTAATTAATTAGAAAAAGCCACACAAGGAGAAGGTTCATCGCCACCTTCATTATTAGAACACCATGCGTCGTCAGTGATGAACTGCATCCATGCATCATCCTTGTCGTCTTCTTCAACGCAAGATGAAGATCCCAGCAAGGGAACATCAGGCGAAGTAATCTCGTAATCGTTGTTAATTGCCTGAGGGCTTTCTATCACTGATAAACTGCACTGGCCTTGATCTTCCACTTCAGAGCACACCACATTTTTCTTAAACACCCGGCAAAGTGCGTAAGAATCCTGAAAATTTTATGCCATTCATAGTTTCATCAAAATCTCATTTTCCAATTTGTAATTATTAGCATATATTATGGCTTTGGAACACTTTTCTTGATTAGGACTGCGATTGACTTTGACTCCAAGTTTAAAGATCACTCCAAATTCAATCCGATTTTAGCTGGGGATCATCTAAATGAGTTGACTCTTTATGAATTCGAATTGAATTTTAAGCTTAATCAGATGTAAGAATTGAGCTAGCTTAAGGTTGCATTATAGCTCAGATCAAAATTAACAAGGTAAACTAGTTATAATTGAAGGAATTATTAGATTCAGATGCAGAATTGCAGCCATTGTCCATCCAAAATATGCGTTATTTGCATTTTTAAAAAACACTAATTTTTCACCTAACAAAATTTTTGGTTTGACGGCAGATGCAGCTTTGGTTCCACCTTCCACACCTAAAAATTTCTTTTATGTTTGAAATTTGATCAAATCGAGTTATACCTAAGCATGATTGAAGTAGCAGTAGTGACCAGAATATTTTTTTTAAAATATGAGGATAATTTAATTATAATTTTATTGTTAGTGCTTTAGTTTGCACTCAAGCCTTGGTCTTGTAACTAGAAAAGGATATTAATATCATTAATTGTTATTATCTTTTTTTGGTTGATGGTATTATAGCTTATGTTATATATGAGAGTATGCATAGTTGGAGTTAGGGTGTGGCTTGAAGAAGATGGGAATATTGGTGAAGGAGAAGTTGGTATCGGAATAAAGTGTAAAGCCACCGACATCATAGAGGAGGTCATGAGGAATGACTTTGCTTTTCCCTAAAAAAGTTATCATAGAATCAGGCCTTACTCTAATAGATCTATATATACGTGGATTATAGAGCTAAGAAGTGAAGTATAGATTTGTCTTACCTGACGTGGAGAAAACAAAATAGTGAAAGCAAATGCATTATTGATTCTCTGGAGAGGATCGGTAAGGTCTACAAGAAAAGAATGTTTGCTGCATTGCCCTTATTTGCTGTGGATATGAAAGAAGCTAGTGTGGCCGGAGAAAGCTAGCTCTAGCTTTTCAAAAACTTCATGCATAACCTACGTACAATATCTTTCCTTTTCTTAATAAACACACACACTCTCTCTCCCTCCCCACCCCACCACCTCTATCTCTTTCTTTCTCATTACACTCTTGAGGACCTTGACCTTCATTGGCGTGCATATTGAACATGGCATTAGGCAAATTAACCAGCATGGAAAAGCCCGCTGATTTAATTTCATTGACAGAAAATTTTGACCTTAAACTTGTCAACAGGCAGGTTGAGAAGGAATGCATAAGATAAGTAGGCTCATGACTCAACCCTCTTTGCTTTAACTTTCTCAGTTAACAGCTAACTGGCCCTAAGGGCACTGTTAATTTAATTACCCAAAGCTAATAGAAATAGTACATGAGAGTCAATTAATTATAGTTGATATCATATTATCACCTGAATTCCCATTGTATCCTCGCATTCCTTGTCATCTAGGCGATACTCGTGCATGACCCAGTCAGTCCTAAGGCCTTGTGGAGCTCGACCTCTGTAGTAGACCAATGTCTTCTTCATTCCGATGGCTCTATTCTGTGAGGATACGCGTCTGTCTTTTCCTGTGGACTTCCAGTATCCAGCTCTTGTAGCACGGTTGGTTCGGAATCCATTAGGGTATTTTCGATCTCTTGGCCCGAAGAAGTACCATTCTGGATCCCTACTAGGGAGGAAGGACTTATCTAGTAAAATTGATGTACAATGCAATTAGTTTTAAGCAAGATGTACATTTATAATGTAATTAATTACGATTTTTAAATTTTTTTTATTTATAAGAAGATAGATACAAGAGTTTTTAAAATAAATTGTAGATTACATCCCCATCTTTCAAGTGACACAAAAGAGAAAACAAAGCATTATAAAAAAAATACATAAAAACTGAGTAGCTGGCCCAAAAAATGGGTTGACCTCCGAGTCAAAATAATATAATTGCATGCAAAGTATAATAGCTGCATGTACATAATTATCTCCAAAATCTGAAAATAAATATTCATCCAATTTATGACAATTTGTTCATCCATTGGATCAAAAATAGCTTTCAATAAAAATATAATGTAATTGGAATTAAGACGACAAGGAGGATAAATTTTAGCTTACAGCAAAACCTTTTAAAGGATTGCTAATATAGTTGGAGTATGTTTACAAAAAAGATTCAATAGTCTTTACACATTATTAACCATTATATAAATAAAGAGAGATCTGTATGATAACAGCGCTGCATTTCATCGTGCATCTATCTAAAAACTGTTTCATGGAAAGAAAAATAATCATCAACCAAAGAATGGTAAGTGAGAGGAGGTTGCAGCTAAGGATGAGGAAATGATGAAATAAATGTAATGGGAGACAAATTAATTAATGACCTGACAATTCCCAAGGTTCGCATTTGTAAAGGTCAACCTCAGGGATAATGTCGAGCTCTATCTTGAGGCCATGGATCTTTCTCTTGAGATAGTAGTTAACGAGCTCCTCATCAGTAGGGTGGAACCTAAAGCCTGGAGGAAGACCAACAGGAGCCATTTCTCCTCTCTCTCTCTCTTGTGGTTATTTTTATCATCAAACTCATCATATATATGTAGAAGAAAGGGCTCTAATTCTCAACTCCTTCAAGTCGTTTTCCTTTTCTCTTTTGCAGATTCTCAGACAATTAAACTTCACGCTTTCCATACTCATAATTAACATTTGCAAAAAACAGTACAACTGAAATTTTCATTGTTTAGGAAAATAATATCAGCATTATACGTTCGGAAAATATTAAATTATTAATATAACTTTCATTCTCAATACATTATTAAACTTAATAATTTGGTTGTCACACATAAGTATATTAATTTATAAATTTATTTTATGCAATTGGATGATAATTTTGCTAATAAAAGAAATTATGAGTATAGCTTTGTGCTAGAAAATCAGAAAAGTTTTCACTTTGTGAAATCCAAAGACAATAATGCAGATAAAAGTGTGAAACAATAAAACTTCAATTTTACGTGGAAAACCTCAAAAAAGGAAAAATCAGCAAAAAAAGCTTCCACTATGTATCTGTTTACAAGATCTTCCGTCTCGGATTACGATCAGATAATATATGAAAATAAATTGTTAGTAATAGGCGATTGGCGATGATATTGAATGACGATGTTGACGATGTTGACGATGATGTTGATGACGACGTGACGACAATGTTGAATGATCGACGATAGTGGCGATGATGACCGATAGGGTCGACAACGGCGAATCGGCATGACCGACGTGACGTGGCGATTAACGTCGAGTGGCGCGACGATTGCGCTGGAGGATCTTTATAGCTCTCCTCTCTGGCTCCCCTCATATGAAGAATGAGCTATTTATATGGAGAAGTGGCCGTAATACACGCAAAACCTATACCACTTAACTTCATCGACGGCACAATGATCCCTTTGATCATTTGATGTATTTTAAATATTTGAATGCTCAAATGAAGTCGAATTGTAAGATCGGCTTGTTGGAACCCGTCGAGAGACCGACTATAAACACTCTATATTTGAGAGCTTTTAGAAATTTAAGATGTCTCCAAGTTTTCAATGATATTTTAAGTCTTGATCTCGATAGTTCAATTTCGATCGTTGCTTTCGCATCAAGATTCGTAGAGGAATTTTCAGGGTCATATCAAGCTTAAAAAATTTTAACAGTGTTGTGGAGTCAAAATTGTACTTTTTCTCGGCCTTTATCAACTATATTGTGAATAGCCGTTTGGATTGAAGCCCGACCCAAACCTCTTTATCTTTTGCATTGTTATAAGCGAGCTTTTATGTTAATTAATGAACAGTAGTTAGAGGCAAATGGGGCAGGGTGGTGGCTTTAGATGTCGTGAGAGAGAAGGGGAAGGCCGATGAGATTTGTTTGTCCCCTCTTTGCTTTCGAGCCATCTCTTTTTCTTTTTTTTTTTTTCCAACTTCTCTCCTCCCTTTGTAACGAGACCATAATTTCGATCAAGAAAAATTATTTAAATGCATGCAAACTATAGTTTTTTTTACGTAATTTTGGGGATTCATCTTATAAAGCTGGAAATAAAAGAAGATAAAAGAAAAGGGAGTTGGATTCCACTTAGGACTTTAAGCTGCTGATAGCAGATATCCAGCGAGCAATTTGTGCTTCTTTCAGCTTTAAACCACGTAAATGGAAAGATCAAGAGGTGGTAAACAAGATAGAAAATATACTAAAGTTATGTTGGAGTTGAGATTTTTAGCTTCGAAAGATATGAATCATATGATGACATGAAATTGTCTTACTTGCTCACATGCACACCCTAGCAAGATATGATTTATTCTGTCATCTTTATACAAGTTAGCCATCTAATTTTATGATGACTGTAATGTAGATCAGCGAGGAACAATTCTTCTGGCTTTCTTTAATCTTGTTCTTCTCTAGGTAGCCCTTTAGCTGAAAATGTAGATCCAGAGAACTTCCATTAGTTAAAAGGCTTAAAAAACATCTGGATCTGGTGTGTATTTGAGAAGGAATTTGAGCATAATTAGCTGTCACACATAATTTATTGGCTGTTAACCCTACTTTTCTACTATAATTATAGGTCATTGTTATAATATATTATTTTAAAAATATGATTAAATATTATTTTAAGAAGTGTGCGTGATTTAAAAAAGTAAATGCTTTAGTCATATTTTTTTATGTTATGTTTATTGTTTAAATTTTAAAATTTTTACTACAAATAATTATAATGTTTTACAAAAATGTGGATAAATTATTAGTCATAAAGGCTATGAAATCACACACTGGCAGTCATAATTTTAACCAAGTGCATAGTTGATGATAAAATAAATATGATTAATAAGTAACATTTTATCATATTTTTAAATGCAAGAAAATATTTTTATTATCAAAAATAAAAATGCAAGAGAGGGATAACCTTAGTCCTAAGAGAAAAAATAAAATAAATAAAGGAAGAACAATCAAAAGATCCAAAAAAATTATCCATTTGGGGCAAAACTTACAAAATAAAGTTAATTATTGTTAGTGTCTCAATCAAATAGCCACTAATTTTTTTTAAAAAGAAATGTACTTGAAGCTCTAGTGATTAATAGAATTTAATAGAATTATAAAACTTGCTCAAAGAACTTCTTAATATTCAGTCTTAGGGTTATAGCTACAATCTTTTGAATCAATTTAAATAGAATTATAAAACTTTCTATATCATATCAATCTCCACCAATGCTTTATAAATAGATGGGACAAATAGAAGTATATGATCTTTACATTTGTTAAATAATATATCTAAAATGATGAGAATAAATTGATTAAATAGATGAGATTTAGAGAGAATTATTCAAATTGAAGTGATTTGATATTCTACAAAAATAATATAATCTATTGATAATTTGTTAATTTCATGAAAAGCTTCTTAATAATTACCACCTTGAATAAAAAACACTATAAAATAATTTTTAATCCTTTTAAAGTTTAATAAAATAGTTTTAGGGATTAATAAGGATATGAAGAAATGATTGTTCAGATATTCCTGATTATTTACAAAGAAAGTCTAATCATTCAAGAATTTATCAATCACAAATACGTGAATGTGGGCTACCAATTTATTCTTATACTATTAGAGAACATCAATATTAATAAATACTCATGAGAGGTTAGAGACAATGTTTGAGAGGGCACCCTTATTAGTTATTATCATTAATAAAGAAGGATTTGTGAAATTTCTTAAAGCCAAACATTGATGTGCAAGATTTCTTCAGAAGAGATGAAGCATACAAGAATGGATCAAAATAGATACAATAATTGTCAATTTCATCCCCAATATAGCTAAAGCATTCACTATGATGGCCACCAAGCGAGAAGCATTAGAAGAAGGTTGTGATAGGCAAAAAAAGGATGTGACTTGTGAGTGGCCTTGGCGAAGGAGGAGCCATTAAAGAAGAAAGAGAAAGAAACCTCATTGAAAGAGAAGCCACCAATAGAAGGATTGGAATCCCAAGGCCCAATAAAGCTGTCGTAAATCTAAATGGTTAGAGGGCTTACTGAGCTGAATATAATAACGCAAGAACGACGGCAAAATGGCATGGACAGTGCTTTTCAACTACCCAACAAAAGTCCATATTCATAGTGGCCCTAAAATCAATTATCTGTTTACTTGAAACCACCACTGTGAGAAATCTGGCCGGCGGCCCGATGTGAAAAAATCTATTAGAGGTTTCGGTTTATTTAATGATTTATAAGATGTGGGTGATGTCAAGGGGACGTTGATTCGTACGTGATATTAATAATTATTAATATATGACCTGTAGGTAAAATTATGCTTAATTATGAGAGATTTAAATATAATATATAATCAAAAATTTTTAAAAAAATTTATGTTTAATATCTTAAGATACTTAAAAGAGTACTTGGATGACCAGAAATTTTATTAATTAATTTTTCAATTATCTAACTCTATTTTGACAAATTTATAATGTTTATATATATATATATATATATATATATATATATATATATATATATATATATATTAGTCAACACATTTTATTAAGTCCTGTAAAATAATACAATTTTTTTATCATAAATTTTTTAAAATACAGCTAAAATATAGTTTTTCAAACGACACTAATGATGTAATTCATTATGCATCGCAGACAGAACACCTCCCTCAATACAGTTTAATCTCTCATAGGATTTGTACTCGGCTTAACTCCCTTTTATGTCTGTGAGTTTTATTGTATTTTATTAATAACTTGTCGAGTCATAGTCTTAAATAAATTAATCAACATAATTTGTGTAAATTTTATTTTATTTTTAAATCTTTTTAATTTAAATATGTAATACCAATCTTTATATATATATATATATATATATATATATAAATTCATCATCGTCACGTTAAAAACGAGTCCTGTTAATTGATCTCATTTGTAATGATGTCCAATATAAAAGTCAGGCAGTACTGAGACTCATGCTAGGTTTGTAGCAACTGTTAGGAATGGAGCATTAAAAACATCTTTGAAATTAAATAACCATTTTGTTTAAAATTCTCTCATCACCAATTGTAAGTGTAGGCTTGTAGCCAAGTACCCACTTAGGAGTGTAAATAAGTGCTTGAGCGAGTCAATTATTTATTTGTGTTTAACTCTGTCGACCTCCATATTGTATATGTCATAAGTTGGGTCAAACTCACAAGTCAAATTCGACGACTTTGGAAATGATAGTGCGCAAACGGGAGCTCAAAATACAATGGACATTTCTGAAAATGATCGAAACGACCCCTGATCGACAAGAGGATTTCATCATCGCGTTCAGAACATCGAAATTGGTCAAGATATAAATATTGCATAATCTAATGATCAACCGATCAAACAATCGAAGAATAGATATCGCGTATATCGAGCGAAGTCAAGGATGACGCTCGAACGACCTCGCTCAAAATTGCCGCTTTCAAAATATCAAAACTATCAAATGACCGCCCACGCCAATGGACGAGTCTGCAAATGTCAAATGATTCGTGACGCGCAAATCGAGTACGAAATGCGACGCCGCCAAAATCAACCCAAATGACCTCCGACGACGAACGGACTTCGCCATCGCGTCGTAACGCCGAATAAATTTTGCACATTGATCAACCCATCGTATCGAACTATCAATATGTCAACACACATATCAGAGTAGGGAAGCCGCGACGATGTCCGAACAACCTCCGCTAAATTGATTGGCTATTAGTCAAACATCAATCAAATAAAATTATTAACTTAATTCGCACAAAGTCGCGCTAAAATTGAGTGGCCAAAAGCGACGATATTTTGAAATTGACTCTGACGCCGACTAACTAAACCACCATCGCAAAACGGATCAGCGTGCCAGCTCAAATATCGAAAAAAGCTAAGATTAATATATATATATATATATATATATATATATATATATATATATATATATATATATATATATATATCATGTGATTTTATCGACGTAAAATTCACATTAAAGTCAATTAATTAATTTAAAAATCAAGTTAAAAAATCTAAAACCTAATCCTAGCCCTAAGTGACCCATTCGGCTTCTATTCACATTCGACCCGAGCCGGCCCTATTCATCTTCACGGGACT
Source organism: Cymbidium sinense (assembly GCA_021442155.1). NCBI lineage: Eukaryota > Viridiplantae > Streptophyta > Magnoliopsida > Asparagales > Orchidaceae > Cymbidium > Cymbidium sinense. The sequence continues at coordinate 140,227,597 of CM038223.1, read as the reverse complement.
GAACCGAGCCTTCCTCGCGCGACTCCTCTTCCTCTCATGCAAGGCTCGTTCACGGCTCTCCTTCCTCTTCGCACGCAACCGCACAGAACCACTCGAGCGAGTGTTGTCTCCCCTCTCCTCCACACGCGGCAACTGCCTCTCCAAAACCGTTCCCTCCTCTCCTTCCAAACGAAAAAACCACTCTTCTTCCCTCTCTCTCAAAACCGAAAAAATGATCCTTCTTTCTCCCCTCATCCGAAAATCAAAAGCCCTTCTTCCTCTCCTCCAAACTGAAAAGGTTTGAAGGTCTCATCGTACTCTCATCACGACGAGATGAAAAATAGGCATGATTTAGAAGACACTGCATTATTATTACAGAAGAGTTTTAACATCCGTTAGATATCGCTCCCCCTAGCCGAAATGCTACCAAAATTTTGAATAAATTCTAGACTTTGAAAAAAAAAATGAAATGAATACATATATATTGCATTTCTCTTTTTGCAGGTTTCAAGACCCCGCTAATGCCTATTAGGGCGTACCGGGTGCGAGGAGACGGCTGTGATATTATAAGACACCACTCACTACGCTTATTATAACGTACCGAGAAAGTCAAAATACTCCCAATGCAGCCCTCTAGGGATAACGCAGAGGCTGCCAAAATTATGCCTAATTTTGGATTAAATTTGAGATTTACGCAAATTTAAATGGAAATCATTTAAACTTAAATCAAATAAAAAATAGACGATAAACATAAATAAATATTAAAACAAAGTGGAGAATGAAACAAACAAAACAAAGATGAAACATAATCCCAAAAAGTAAACCATTTACTTTAAACGGCAACACATTCCCTTCTTTCTTCAAAATCCTTAAAGGCTGAGAAGTTTCCTCTTCCAACAAATAATGTGAAAAGTAAAACTCCCCCCACTAGCCTTATTCATAAGAAAGGAAAGCTACTTTGTGAGATTCACTTCTAATTAAACTAACATATGTAAAACATATCATAACAATCTTTTTTCATGTTTGTTATCAAAATGAATGCAACTAAACTTAAAGAAGAATATTAAACTCATAACAAATTTGCAATAAATTTGAAGTTTAATTTTCAAATAAATGAATTTGATAGTTAAAAAATCTAAATTCTAACACTCTTGTTGTAAGATGTAAAAGTCCTTAAATGATAAAATTAGATAGCCAGTTTCGAGTGAACTGCACATATATAAACTTATATGACAAGCATAAGTGCGCCGCATATCTTATAACTCACTCCTTTGTGTCAAATATTCCAAAATACATGTAAATACTTGAATGAAAATAAATTCATTGCGCATATCTAAAATGAATATATTCTTATTCAAAGCTTGTGCAAACTTTCAAATAGATCACTCCCGGATATATAACTTTTTGTACAAATAGACAGAAGGCAACACTAAACCAAATATTGCACGAATGAATGAACTTTTCTTCAATATAAAAATTAAGGAATTTCATTCTAATTATGATTTTCAAAATCAACGAAATCACAAATTATGTGAAATTATCTATGCTATAAACACCTACATGTGCTCGGACATAGAGATTTAAAGTACAAATTTTAATGTCTAAAAAAGCTACGTAAGTTAAATTGAAATCAATTAAATATTAATCTAAAAAATTTAATAAGATACAAGATCAATTTACAATGCCATCTACGCCACCGGATTCACAACACTTTGTACAAGCGAACATAAGACGTTAATTAAAGTGCTCTTAAATACACCCGTATGGGCCCCGACACTACGTTGAGTGCTTAAATTCAAGTGTTTGAAGATGTTGCACGGGTTACTTTCTGATTTAGTCTTAGGACTGGGTCCGGATTAGCAAAATCTTAAAATCTATTATAATAATTTCAACTAGAAATATCGAGTTAATTACGTGACAAGATCGACGTTGTGAGCTAAACAGAAATGAGTGATCTATAGCTTCAGTATATTCGAGTCAATCAATTAACTACCCCAATGATGGCTATGTTGAATGGTGATTTCAATCGAAGAGATACTTTTCATCCAAATGTGATTCTAATTTAAATCAAATTTCAATAAAAAATGCTTAAATAAAATTCTATCATTAAATGCTTAAAACAAAATTCAATCTATCCGCCTTCCGCAATAATTTGTCGGGAGTGATAAATTAAGAAAATTCTAGCTCACAGAGGAGCCAATGTCAAATCAAATGTTATACTATATTTACTCTCAATCAATCTCTTGCTAGTAAGGACGTGATCCGTCCTCCACCGCGCTTTGCCTAGACTCAGATGAAACATTACCGAGTCCTCTAATCTTTGGTTTGGCTAGTAAGACTCCATTATATTACGACATGATCGTAAGCTCATACTCCCAATGGTGCCTTTGAGTCATGAATCATGATGCTTGATAGAAACAACCTCTATCGTTAAGGACTTAAGATTGTTCCTGACAAACACACCTACAGGTTTATCTATTTAACACATGTATCGATAAGGATCCTTCTGGGTCTATATCTCCTCGACTAAATAAACTACACGGATAATGATAATCACGAGATCTGGACACATCATCATTCCCCAACCATCCGCTTGTTTAAAATGATGAATTTTATAATCTTAAATTCTAAAACTTCATATACTGCTACTATACGCTATGCATTAAGTGATCTAATGATTAACATTAATTGAAAATTCTCTCACTTATTGAGAGGAGTAATTAACTATAAGAGCTTGCACCTATAAAAAAATTTGAAACCAGATCTAAAATTCTTACCAAATGAAGACGAAATCTCTGGGTAATGTCTTATCTACTATTCCATATGATTTCTAAAAATGACACCGACAATTTAAATCATCACTCTTCAATTCAAGATTGTGAAATCGATTTTTGCCCACAAAATCATTTAAATTTCAATGTGTCCATATTCTTCTCGTGTTTGAAATTTTTCCCAGCTAAAAATACTGAGTAATGGCATTTCACCATTGTCAACTCCTCCACATGCTTCCAAGTAATTTCCATTCTCTTAAAGACTTCATAAATCTTATATATAAAGCTACGAAAACTGATTAGAACTAATTTAGCCTGAAGCCAGAGATGATGTGCCACTACAATATAGCAAAGCCTGCTTTCATCTTTGAATGAGATATCTAGAAGTATATTTCTTAAAAAATGAAAATAACATTGATATCTACTTATAATTATGACTATTATGTGTCTTACAAATTCAAGTCAAATTTCCCTTGTGAAACAAGAGTTTTTCATCAGACTTCTTTTTCATTTTCTCAGGAGATTTACATACAAACTGCATAATTCTTATATATTTATATATCTAATTACCTAAACATCAATTTATATATATATATATATATATAACACCTTAATCTTCAATATCACATCAAAAATATCATTATCACTCATTTTTTAAAAATTAAATACATCTTTTTAAGCATAAGAATGTATTAGATAAATAAATATCAATCTTTAAATATTAGATATGCACATACATAAGAAACTTTTTTTTTTTCCTATCCATTTTAGGCCAATTATAAAAGAACTAATAATCAGTTTTGTTGAAGTCACTCTGAAAGTGCTAATAAGCATATGCATGAACAAATTTTAAACGAATTTTTTTATGATAGAGAATGATGATCAATCAACATAAATTATGTCCGGGATTTATATATAGATAATATGAAAAGTAATAAAGGATTGCTTCTAATTATAGGGAATTCCTTAACAAATTTTTGTCCCATTCATGAACTATGAAACATGATAAAAGTGTTGATGTGATGCAAAAAATAAAACTCAAGCAATGCATGTAAAATTCTAAGATCATAGTAAATAATATCCACCTCTAATGATACAAATCTTCATTTGATTATACCATCTTTCAAACTAGAAGCGTGGTTAAGAAACAAAAATACAAGTACATCAAAGTTCAAAAGCTAACATAACAGCCTACATTTCACTGAGGGAAACAAAGCTGTAAAGGGCTTCAGAAAAGAATGCAAAATCAACAGAAAAAAAAAGTCTTATGTTGCAAGGGAAATAGCAGCAGAAATATATGCACAAATTCAGCCTTGTCAATCAATAGCATTTTAAAAGAAGGGAAGGGATGCCTTTTTATTACTTGATGAAGTTCTTGCCTGTTCTTGACTTGAATTGGCTTGGTGAAATATAGAACTTCGAACTCTCAAGCAGCAGAGGTCTTCTGGTTTGGCTTGAAGACATATTTGACCAGTGATTCTTTAATTGGCAGGAGATCAGGAAATTCCGTCTTCAGTTTGGTGGTGTCCAGTTCATTTTCTACACGATCACCTTAGCCTGCTCTTCTAAGGTGAAGTTTTTCCAGGAGAAGCTTGGATCGATGTACTCTCTGTACATCTCTAGAATTTCATTATGACTCACGACACCGGGGTTTGTGAAGTTCCAGATTCCAGTGAGGTTTCTCTTTGCCATTTCTATGGAGATGGGGAGAAGTTCATCCAAGATTGTCATTGAGTTGGGAATGTTAACTACCTTCTCATATCGAGTGATTTTCGTGATAAAATTGCGAGGGTTTGATAAATCCGATGAGATCGGCATCCTTACACGGAGTGTGCAAACGTTCTCATAATTTTTTAGCAGCTCCTCAACCTATGAAGTCATCAAAAGATGCAACATTACAACAGATGAGATCAAGTATGATTTTGATCGACTCAGCATAGTTAGAGACGCATATTCGTTTTCTCACTTGAGAAGAAGAAAATGGTGCAGCAAATGGCATTGTAGGGTATCTTTAAACAAAGTAAAAAAGAAGTCATAGCAAGTCACAGCAGTGCAAAGATATAAATATTAAGAATTAATTTACTGAGATAACTGAAAGAGAGTGAATAAGTACCACATTATTCATTCATATAGATTACAACAATTTGGTCGAGGAAAAAGTATGTCCGGTTATACAATTTACTTCGATCAAGTTTTCAGCAGTATCCAAATATTCTTATACAGGTTATAGATGTTCTCCAGGTTAACATGAAGAAACCTGCACTGAAACGATTGAATAGTATCATATGATCTTAAGTAGAAATGATTTCTCAATAAAATATGGTAACCACTGGTGGATCCACATTGAGCTGAGAGTGAGCAATTATCCACTCTGAATTTTAATCAGATAGCGTATATGAAATGGGCAAATAAATATTTTTGCCCTCTGAAAATTTATTTTGCCCACAGTCCCCCACCCGCAGCCCTAAGTCACACGTTGCACGAGTTCTTCTCATTTCTTTCTCTCCATCTCCACACACCGAGCCAGCTGACTTTGGCCTTCCGCGGCTCCACCGTTCAATCAGCCTTCCGTTGTCCCAGTCTTTTCCTGCAGCCTTCTCCATTCCAAGGCTCCACTTTTTGCTGTTGTGCAAAGTAAAAACTAAACACTAATTTTCTTTTCCTTTATCTTCTGCTCTAGCTTGTAGTAAAATCTCTTTCTTTCAATTCAATTACAATATTTGATCAGGATTTAAGACTGGATTTAACTTAAATCCAACCAAACCATATTTTTGGACAAGTTAAATCCACATTTTTGTGTACTCCGCCAAAGTAGCTTTCTCGTGGTTAAATGTTAAGTAGGAAGTTAGATTTAACAGATTGAGATACTTTTCCTACGCTGCTTTTGAATCCAACACAAACGCTTTACTACCAAATTTTGTTACTTTTCAAAAAAATTAAAAAAACTGTTTGAGAATCGAGATATTACAGGTATTGAAAGTTATTTTTTTAATTTTTTAAAAAGAAAAATATTTATAACACAGTTCAAAAACTTGATTTTTTCACAACTTTACAACCAGCTTTCAAAAAACTATAGCTACCCCAAACAGACTCTTAGACAAGCACAAACCTGTGAAAGCCCTTTTGCATGTATGGGCAATCGATATGGTTAAATCCAGATTAACTAAATCCTTTAATAGGCGGATTACGGGATTTAGACATGTAGAAGTGCGTGAAGGGCCTGAAGGCCAAAGGGCTGGGCGAAAAGACGAGACTTACCTTCGTAACGTATCCCTTCTCTTTTTCGGGCAACAGTGGTCCAGTAGAACAAAATGGGGAGAAAGATGAGGGTTTCGATTTGTAATGTCAAGTAGAAGGAGAGGAAATGAGTGGAAGAAACTATTAGTATTTTTATTTTGATTTATTTAACTAAAATTTTATATCTTCTTTAATTTTAAACATTAATTATATGCTTTATACAGGTAATATTAAAATATTAGAGTATTCAAATATATTCTTCAGTAGAACATTTTTCATAATCAATTGAGATATACAAAAAAAATTGTTTAAAAAAAGCCAAAGGAATGCCTTCATTTTGTTAAATATTATAGTTTTATTTCTATTTTAAGAAAGGCCGAAGGTGTCTTTATTTTTAAAGTATTATTGTTTTATTTTTATTTTTAAAAAGGCCGAAGATGTGCCTTTTTTTTTGAAATATTATTGATTTATTTTTATTTTAAAAAAACATAAAGTGTGCCTTTATTTTGGCTCAAAATTATTCACCGACCTCCTACAATATGAATCAAGAGAATGATTTAAGAGTGAATTTTCAAAAGGTAGATGGAATAGTAGATAAGACACTAGAGATTTTGCCTCATTTTGAGACTTTAGATCTGTTCCGTTTCCTATGCGCAAGCCCCTATAATTAATTACCTCATAAGTGAGAAAAACTTTTGATTAAAGTTTTACTGTTAGATCGCTTAATGCGTAAGATAAGAACAACATATATAGTTTAAAATTTAGATTATGAAATTCATCATTTCAAATTAAACCTGGTTGGGGAATGATGATCTAGATCTGATCCGTTATCCCGCCCATCCCCTGGGCCTACTTGGCCGAGAGAATAATCAACCCCGACCAAGGATTCTTATCAAGAACAGTCATCCAAGAAATCCTTAAGATATGGTATTTGTCTTTAAAGATTTTAAGTCTTATCCATGTTTGCACTGTCGCCAGAATTCTATGATTCATAACAAAAGGCGTGAGCATACACGCTACTGATCATAATATAACGGTCGACCCAAACACCATCGAAGAACTTTGGTCATAATGCTTTTATCCGCGAGCCTACACCTGTCACGAAGTAGAGGACACACGCCCCATCGATTGATGAACAAACATAACATACTGATTCGACATCGGCCTCGCTGAGGAGTTTTCTTAATTTGTCACCGACAAACAACCGCTAAAGGATGAGATTGAGTTTTGTTTTAAATTTTTAATGATAGAATTTCATTTAAATAGATTTTTTTAGAGATTGATATTTAATTTGAGTTAATTTGATTTGAAATTATTGATTAATTTGAATATATTTAAGAGCTTTAAATCACGCCAACTCGCTAACAACGTATGATTATCTATCGTCACAAACGTAATCCGATATTTTAATTTGAATTCATTATAATAGATTTTTAAGCTTAACTTAATTCAAAGACTAAACCGGAAGAACCAAGCGAAGATCCTCGACACTCAATCAACATTCAAAGATAAGGTGGGCCCATTCGGGTGTATCTAAGAATACTTTAATTAACATCTTCTGTTCACTTGTAAGATGCAAATCGGCTTGAAGTTTTAAAGTTTTATAAATTCAAAAGAGCTTTAATTGTTGTTTTTTAAAAAGATTTACCCTCGAGTTACTTCGTGACTCAATGAATATAATATCTAAATTGATTCCTCCTCTTATTGAAGGTCCCTCATTTGACTTGCTTCTTATTTTCATAGATAAGATTATGAGTTTATGTATATTTTTATGAAACATCCCCAGATATTTCAAGCTTACCAGTAGGTCAACCCATATTATAAATATAGATATATTTTCTCTTTTCAATTCAACCTTTAAATCCATAGGATCCCTCCATACAAATGCTTGCTTTTAATTAGGTGTTAAAACTAAAACTTCGAATATCAAAATTTGAAATGCTTGCATTGAAGTTACTTATGCTACAACGCACATAAGAGATTTATTCAAACTTTCCTACATTCATTTTCCTCCCTCTTTTTTTTGAAAGCAAGTCCTTCACTACCCCTTCTAATTTTTATAAATAAGGCTAAGAGGAAGTCTTACATTCCATTCCATTTATTTGTAGGGTTGGAGTTGGAGTATTTGAAAGAGAGTGGCAAAAAAAAATTTGGTGGGCTTTCAACTCTGATTAGATAAATTTCATAAGTGCTTTTCGCCCATCTTTTTTTTTACTTTAATGTTCATTGTATATTATTCTCCCTCCCCTTTTTTGTTTAGAGTTTTTGTTTTGAATTTTAGCTTTAGGTTTCATTGCTTGACATTCTTATGTTGATTCTTTTACTTTTAATTTTTTCTAAGTCAAAATTCAAAAATTTCAATTACATTTCGACGTGGAGCGACATTTAACGAATGTTATTACTCACTCAACGAATGGCTGAACGTGTTCATGACGCGAACCGATTTTTCTTCTCGCTACCTCATGAGCACATACTTTCAAACCCAAAAAACACAAGCATGTATATATCCACATTCACACATCCCACATGTTCGACTTATTTTTGTTAAGCAAATGATCGGAACGGGGTTGAATATGCCGAAACCAAGAGGAAACCCGTAATGATGGTGTCTCCTCACAACAAGAGAAGGGTCTAAAGGGGACTAAAATGGGAGACGCTGAAAACCGTGAAAAGAACCCTAATTAACAATGTTTTTCTCCCACGGAAGTGAAAATTGGGTGATGCAATAAGCAGAACCAAAAAAAGGACCTCATGATGATGTTCTTCTGCTCTCAAGAAGATGAAAACTAAATAGAAATTCGATTTGGAAAAATGGAGAAATTGATTGAGAAATGCAAGGAAAATGGAATTTGATTAGCGTGAGGGGAAAGAGGGAAGATATTTTCGCTTTGAATTTTTCGAGGGGAAAGAAAGAAGATGAAGAAGAAAGGGGAAGAAAAAAAATCTGCAGATTTCGGTTCGGAGAAAGAAATGGAAGAAGGAAAGAAAATAAGGGAAAGAGGAAGGAAGGAATGAGGGAAATTCCGATGAATTTTCGGATTGATCTTGTGAGAGAAAGAGAAGAAATTTTTTGTTTTTGTGGAAATGAGGAAAAGAGTGAAATGGAGGAGGAGGAGGAAGAAGAAAGGGAAGAAAGGAAAAGAAAGAAGGAGAAGGAAGGAGAAGAGGGAAGAAGAAGAACTTGCCTTTTTTTTTCGGTTTTGGGGAGAGGGGAAAAATCTGAGAGCATGAAGAAAAAAAAGGGTTGCCTTTGCGGTTTTGGATGAGGAAGGAAAACAAAGGAGCCCTTGTGGTTTTGGAGAAGGAAGAGCAGTTAAAGAGAGGGAGGAGGGAGGCTGGCCCTTCTGCCCCGCAGAAGAGGCCAAACCCACCGAGCCGCGCGTGAGAACCGACCGGTTAAGCCGAGTGAGGTGAGGGGATTTAGGTTAGGTTAGGGCTTTTAAGTATATTCCTTTATTGCTTAATCAGCTTTAATGTGAATTTAACGCCGACACGAGCAGATAATCAATATATATATCAATTCAAGATTATTCCGATGTTCGGAACGCAACGGCGCCGCTTGACATCGGCGCCGCTGGCCAAGATCAAATCGGATCACTTTCAACTCAAAATGACGCCGCCGCTCACCGCTGATATTCGTGCACTCACCAATGAAGCAACAATCTTGATGATTTCGACGCTTCTAAACGATAATCAATTTCATGAACGGAGGTCGCCGCATGCCGCGCTTCCCGATCTCGAGATGCGCAAGATCGCTGACGACTCGACGCTGACGGCTGATAATCACGCATGCAATATTTATATTCGACCGCTGACGCTCTAAACGCTACTCGTTTCGCCGACGGAGGTTATTTTGGCTGATATTGGCGACGCCCCTCAGATTTTCGCCTCGATGGCGATTGTCACTTCCAATCATTCGACATTTGCACAGACCTGTCCAAATTATGCGTAGACAATGTTATTTGATAGTTTCGATGCCGTTAACAAGATGATCAATTACGAACCATCGCTCGACATCGCCGCAATTTTCCTTTCCCCGAGCTGCACGCTCACACGCTGATCATTTATATTCTTCAATTCTCAACGAACTAAGTCCGCTCGATCTATACGTCGCTTCACCCATTTTTTGACGCCCATTGTATTGAGCCCCGATTTACATATCACAAGCTCGGGTTCAATTACTCGGGCCACTGACTTACATATGTGGAGGTCAACAATTTTGAGAAAATGATGATTTTAGGATATTATTAATTTACTTTTATTTACATTATATCTAATATCGTATTTAGGATTTTATAAATGTATCATTATTTGAAGAGGAAAAAACGAGTTGAGGTTGATAACGATAATCTTCCGGCTGACCCTGGTCTTCGTACTCTAATTTGGAGTTATGATGTTAATGAGAGAGAGAGAGTACGTAGAGCATATTTAGTGAAGAGACCATATCAACTCAAAAGTCATAATTTTTCTCAAATAATTATGGATAATATTACACAAATTTAGTTCAAAATGATTTGAAGAATATCCAAATTGGTTGGAATCTAATATACAGCAAGACGTTGCATATTATTTATATTGCTACCTATTTAAGTCAAGAACAAGTTATTACAAGTCAAGAACAAGTTATTACAAGTCAAGAAGGCGAAGATTCATTCATTAGAGAATGATTTAAAAATTAAAAAAGAAAAAAAATTAGCTCATGTTGGTAACATAATACTCATAATAATGCAAAACAAAATATGAAGATCTAATGAAACATCAATCACAAAATGTTCCTACTATGTGGTTGACTAAAGATGAGGAAAGCAATATATATATATATATATATATATATATATATATATATATATTATATATAGTTGATTGTGTTAAATTTCTTTTGCAATAGGAATTATCATTTCTTGATGTGATGAATCTTATAATTCAATTAATCATGAAAATTATTTATAATTATTTTACTTTTTTTGCAAATCACAATGAAGAAATTCAAAAAAGACACATTTGAAAATGCTAGTACACAGCTATAGTTGACTTCACCAAAGATATAAAAATAAATTTGTCTAGTTGGATCATTTGAAACTTTAGTTTCTATCATGAAAGATTTCAGTGATTCTTACTTTTTTATTATTGTGGATGAATCTCGTGATAAATTAATGATGGAATAATAGTTTTCGCTATGAGAGATGTTGATAAAAAGGGATAAGTCATTAAAAGATTTATTGGCATTAAACATGTTTCTTCAACAAGTACAATTGCAGTTAAAACAGCTAGGGGTGTGCATTATTTGGTTTTAACCAAAAAACCAAACCGAACCAAAGTTTTTAAGTAATTTGGTTCGGTTTTGAACTTAGCAATTTGGATTTGGTTTTAATTAATGAAAACTTTGGTTTTTGGTTTCTGGAATAATTTGTTAAATTAAACCAAAATAATTATGTGCAATACGATATTATTAATTTATGTATAATAAGCTTATCTATTATACACTTATTTTTATTTATTTTTGAATACTTAGTAGATGCTTTTTTGGAGAACCATTATCCAATTTTTCAAAATATTTTAGTCTCATAATATGGTAATATGGTTTCATTAACTTCTAAGTTCAAAACATCGTTTAGGTAAGTAAAAATTAGTTTTAAATATTTTTTATCACATGAAGTAGTTAATTGTATTTTGATTATATTTATATTATTTTGCTTATAACTTGTTCATTATACAAAAAATTATATAAATAATTTTAAATGTAGCAACTTCGATTTATCCAAAACCAAACCAAAATAACCAACCAAATTATTATTTGGTTTGTTTTTTGCATTTTATTTGGTCGGTTTTCATATATTTAGAATCCAAAACCAATCGATTTTAAAATTTATCATCCAATCCATCCAAATCAACCAAATGCACCCCTAAAGACGCCTCTTGAAGCTATGCTTGCTAAACATTCATTAAGCCTGTATAGATACGAGGTAAAGACTATGATGAGGCATCCAACATGCAAAGTGAATTCAACCTCAGGCATTTTATGTTTATTGTTTTGTCCATAAACTTCAATTATGCTTAGTGGCAATAGCAAAAAATCATTAACAAGTGAAGCATCTTTTTAAGTTCACTTCAAACATTCTAAACACAATTGAAAGTTCTTATAAGAAAAATGATGCTTTAAAAACTATTCAACATGAAAAGATTATTTTACATCTCAAAACAAGAGATTAAATTAATGGATGTGGTTTGAATCAAGAAATTAACTTGCAACGAGTTGGTGACACCCATTGGAGCTCACATTTTCATAGTTTAATTAGCCTTATGAAAATGTATATATCCGTGCTTGAAATGTTTGAAGTGCTTGAGATAATAAATGATGATGGGGTACCATGATCATCAGTCAGTTAAAACTGATGTTTTAATCAATGCAATGAAATTTTTTGATTTTGTATTCACTATGCATTTAATGATTGATTTCTTAGGTATCACGAATGAATTATCACAATCTCTGCAAAAAAATATCAGGATATTGAAAATGTAATGAAATTAGTGCACATATCCAAACACGATGAAAAATAATGAATGTGATTCTTTATTACATGAAGTGTCTTTTTCTTGTAATATTTTTTAGCTTGATATTCCAGATATGAATTATATCTCTAAAACTTGTCGACGAGCTATACGAGGAGGTGAAAAATGATAAATTTACATCATTATCACGTTGAGTTATTTTACACTATAATTAATATACAGCTTCAAAAGCTGAATAAGCATTTCTCTGAAGCAAACACAAAGTTACTTCTTTGTGTGGAATGCTTAACGCAAGTGATTCATTCTTTGCTTATGATAAGGAGAAACTTAATCGTCTTGTAGAACTATATCTTAGAAATTTTTCTACATTTGAGCTTATGGCCCTTGAACATCAGCTTTCTACTCTTATTATTGATGTGCATAGTAGTGATGATTTCTCATCTTTAAATTATATTGCTGATCTTGCTAAACAGCTTGTCAAGACAAAGAAAAATGATATATATCCTTTAAATTACAGACTTATTACTTTGACACTAACTTTATCAGTTGCTACAATTACAATAGAGAAAATATTTTCTGCAATAAAAATTATCAAATATCATTAGAATGAGAAATGAACTCAATTATTACATTAAAAAATTTTTTTGATTTGATTCCCAATGAAGCTATCTTGCAAAATTTTTAGACAATACAAAATAGATTAAAAAGCTTGTTAAGCAATGTTCAATGTATTGATGATAATGCAATACAAGTCTTCTTTTTGAGTTATTCGTTGTTAAATTCACTTTTTTTAAATTATTTTTTGTCCACCGTCAAAATTAAAGCTGATTCCGCCCCTGATGGTAACCCATTTTAATAAAGTAGTTCACTTAGCGCTCCATTGCAATTACCGAGCAAACTATGACTACACAATACATTCTATAATTCCTCAAAGTTATATCTAGCCATATTACATTGTTGCTCTATGTATCTTAACTTCTCATGTTTTTCTTTTTTTATTTTGTTTTATAAGATTTGCTTTCACAAATGAAGTCTACATCTCAGACTAAGAAAACAATATATTATTATGTAATGCCTTTCTCAAACATTAGATATAATAAAGGAGTAAATCCCAAAATGGCCACGGGACTATTCTTATGTAGCCAATCTAGTCCTAAGATATAACAATTCTTTAAGTAGCACCCTCAATTATACAAAATTAATCCAAAATAGTCCCTAGGGACAAACTAAGATTATTTTTTTTATAAATGGGAGACCAAATTTGGATCAATTTTATAATACAAGTTTTATATGAGAGACTATTTTGGATCAATTTCGTATATTCGAGTGATTAAATTGGATAAATGTAATTCAATGACTAAATTGATCATATATGTTAAAGGATTATTTTGATATCTATTCATTAAGTGATGATAAAAATAACAATCACAAAAACTTTTCAGGGATTAATTACTTACACAAATGCTTTAAAACATTTTAAGTAAATTGAGCATTTTCACAAAGATTGACTACTTATGAAGATGCTTAAAAAACATTTGAGGGGGTAAATTAGTTTATGCTATTCAAAGATTACATAATTATCAAGATGATAAGTTTTTTGAAGTAAAAAATTATAAAAATGGAAAATAATTTTATGAAGAAATTTAGAATAGGCTAAGCAAAGCCCAAGTACATGATATAAAACTTAAATAAACATGACATTAATAATTATCAATCAACACTATTTTTAGATTAAGAGTGACACATAAGTGTGATAAATTAAAGTATTGGAACTGCCTTATAAAAATATTCTATAGATAAAATTTGTTGGTTAAAACGAAAGAAATGTTTTTGAATTACTATATGATGAGATAATATCATTGATAATTGATAGGTAAATTTTATAACATGTAACTAAATCAACCATATTATAAGGATCTAAGCATTGGAAAAATAGCTGACATACATTTTAATTTTACGTTTGATAAAAGAGAATTTTAATATGAATGAACTATAAAGCTAAAGAATAGCATGCATACTGTATTTTAAAGATGATGAAAGTAAAAGATATTTAGATAAAATTTGAAATGATTCAAAAAATTTGACTATAAATAGTTAAAGACAGATGATAATGATAAACAGATTAAATTCAAGATGCCAGATGTGAACATTAATGATAGACAAACAAATTCAAGATGCAAGGTGTGAACATCAATAATAGACTATCTCAAAAATTTTAAAATTTAAAATAATTAAAAAAACTTTATCATTTTTTTTCTAAAATATATGAGGGAGCAGAAAAGAGAATAATAGACTAAGTATTTTCTTGAAAATCCACAAAGCCAAAACTTCCATTGTTGGAAACAAGAAAATAAAAAAAGGACTTATAAAGTCCAAAACAAGTAGTAACTAAATACAAACTTCTAGACCCAACTAAAACACTAGTCACAGTATCAAGAATAATAAAGAATCTTTTAGGTGAAATACATGCTATCCATAACATTAAAGTAGACTTTGAAGCATCATTACATAGACAGGTGAAAGACCTAGGTGCATTAAATACCCATAAATATAGCTCATGTCTGTATAATTAGTGAGTTTCCGCTCTAATAGAATCTTGATACATGTTTCATAATAGAGAAATACTTAATAAAAAAGTATAGATCAAATAATGTATCACAGACTAACATTTAAGAATCATCCTGGAAAATCAGTCATTAGCATAGGCTTCAAATCAATCAAATGAATTTAACTACTCAAACCCAATCCATGAAGAGTGTTCCTAATTAAATCTCTCAAACTTCCCATGTTCTTATTCTTCTTTAAAAGAAGACGTCAAGGACAACGTACCTACAACAATTTCGCTCAAGCTGCCAGTAGCAATCAACAAGTATGAAGCTTCCGGAAAAAAAAGGGTCATTTATTAGTGTCTTAATGTCACCTTTTTCATTACTCCAGTAAATAAGAATGGTGATGAAGGACAAATGCAAAAGCTACATGCAAATGAAGGTATGGAAGATAACATTGATTATTTGATAGTCTTTAATCAAATTAAATCAAACATGGCCTACCACCAAATTACTAGTACAACAACACAAGCACAATGCAAGAAGTTTGATTCCAATTCTAGTAATATATCAACCAATCAAAACTCCTAACCTCCAAAAAGCCCAAAACAATGCTGATAATTCTATACAATTATCTAAAATTTTAAAGAGCTTAACACAACTAGTGGTGTAGTCAGGGATAATTGAAGTCAATATCCACGAACAATCTCCTTCCTCAAAAGTCCTCTGAGTGTTATGCACTCTCACACTCGTGAATTTCATTACTTACGAGAGGGGAGAAAACAAATGAATACAACAAAGCACAAGAGAGACTCAAAGCCCTTCATTGCAATAACAACATACCTAAAAAGATACAAAGGGGCTCATATATAACAAAAGACATTACTACTACTTATCACCATTCAAAACCAATGAGATGAAGTAAGAAAATAATGGAGAAGAAAAAAAAGGTGGTAAAGTTAAATGAAGGATGCAGAAAAGTCAAATGAAGGATGCAGAAAAGTCAAATAAAGGTGGTGGAAAAAAATTATAAAAAATAGTGGAGGTTTATAGACAATTATCACCAATTAGTAATCTAAATATTTATTAATTGGTGAAACCTAGGAAATCAGCCTATGACTCAATAATAAGCGATATTTAATGTAACCAACAAACACACAAAAGGATCAAAATAAAATGAAAGCCCTGACAACACAAATTTCAACCAAAAACAAATTAAAAAAGTACAACATAAAAACCCTTAGTTACATATAAAATAGGACTGATAACTTATATCACTAGCTTCAGAGATAGCTTCAGAGATGATCTTATATCAAAATCCAAACTTTGAATGCTTCAAGACATTCAAATGAAACTAAGAAAATATAAGAAGTGAATAAGTACAAGGTTATTGTATAACCATGATTCTAAGGAGGCATAAGCATACTACATAGAATACGAAACTCATGAGCTCTCTATCTCACTTGAGATATTAATAGCGATGGTGGTACATGAATTAGTATTAACTTACAAGTTAGTACTATCCGTAGATAGAACAAAATATTGGGGACTTATCCACAATATAATATTGCATTTGACACATTGAACACTCATAACATTCATAGAAAGATCAATTGCATAAGCCCTATAAAATTTAAATTTCTTGAGAGTTAACCTTTAATGGGCTCGTATTCGAAATCTTTCAAGCCTAAGTTTTAACAAGAACTAAGTCTCTTTCATTAAATTCAAAATCAATTGGGTAAATGCATGAACAATAATATATTTATCATAACTAAATGTAAGTTTCAACTAAATTTCACGATTTAATAACACAAATTTTGAGTAAAATAAGATGCAAACTCATTAGACTCATATAAATTTGTAAACTAAATAATGGCAAGAGTCGAATCTTTTATATTTTCAAAACAAAAAAAAAGTATTGTAAAAAATAAGTTTCATGAATTAAAATAATAGCTATCATTTTGGAAAAATGAGTTATTATTACAAAGATTAACTTATTTCTTAAATCAACAAACGGTACTGCAAAGTGAAAATCTATAATAAAAAATACACAAACAAATTCAGTGAAGCTCCTAAGAGAAGATGATCTATTAGTCTATCAAGAGAAAGCTCATAAAACTTTGATAGAGAACTGCTCACTTATGATGGGAAAGAAGAAGACTGCAAGAAAGAAGAGAAGACTAGATGTGGGAAAGAGAAGTCTCCACTTGAGAAGATAGATGAGGCTTAAGAATTGATTGATTCAATATGCTCAAGACATCCAATGAATGGATAGGCAATCACCACCATCTTTCCTGAATACTTGATAGTTACAAATTCGTGAGGCTTCAAAGTCAAAAGCCACTTCGAGAAACATGATTTGGGCACTAGAACATTAGATCTTTTAATTCTATTGGATGCTTAGCAAAACTAGTTTTGAGATTTAATATTAGTCCTAATAGCCTCTTCAATTCTAAGAGTGGCCAATTGAACAATTTCTAATGTTGTTTCTACCCAAATTTCTTTTCCATTCATAGGGTTAACAATGAAACTAAAGTATCTTCATCCTCAGATTGTAGTTCTTTGGTATCACTAAGAACTAAGATGAGATGAAGGAATTCTTTACTAATTGTCAAAACTAGGAAGAGGGGGTCAGAATTGGTCAAACATGGAGTTTAGTTTGATTGGCAGCTGATTTAGTTTTTGAGTGGAATAATATTAAACTCAATTAATTCAATTTTAACAATATTAACAATGTTCATTTTTTAAGTGATTTGTCTTATTTTTTTTAAAGAAAAAACAATCTCCATCTTCATAATTTCTCAACTAATCATTTGTATACCTAGGATTATATTCTAATGGAAGGGATCATGATAAATGGATAGCAAGCTTGCTCACTGATTTTGAATATAATGACTTCAGAATATTCCTACGTGGTCTTCAATACGCTTCATGTTGAAAGGAATAGCCATTATATAATGTCCTCCGAGTGAAGAATGCACCGAGCTCCTAAATTTCAAAATTCAAAAGTAGGTTTTCACTAACATATCTCAAGTTTTGTTTCTTTTCAAGCTATAGAAGCAAAAAATTTAAAAAGTGTTCTACAGAAAAGTTGTGGAGGATGTTAAGTTGATAAACATCAATTATTTAAACCTAAACAATATATATATAATGATAAAGTTATGTATTATATGGCAGTAATACAGAGAGTGACTACAATAGATAAACAAATGAAGTAACAAAAAAGTTATAATTTGATGCATAAAATTGTTTGACTTGAAATGCAATCATATTTACTTAATTTATTTGAATGAGCTATGGATCTAATCAAATAAAGATATATGGAGATTTTCATTTAATTTCCATAACCAACAATAAGAAGATGACAGTAACAATAGCATCCTGTGTAGAAATTTCTAATGCAAAAAAACTAATAAGTTGTTGAATTATTTTGGGTATTAGATGAATTAATATTAACTTGATAATTGTACGAGTGAATAAAGAAGAAATCAAGATCACATCCAAGAAGTTTTGAGTGAATTAGAAATCATTTGATAATTTTATAAAATATAAAACTACAGGGATGTTATATAGCATGATGCGCAAATTTAGCATCCAATAATAGCTCTCAAGAAAAATGCTTGCTCTGAAACAAACTACGATGTATGATCAAAAAATTACATGCAAATGCAATAGTATGGAAGATAACACCAATTTTTCAATAAATTGTGTAATCAAACTAGATTAACCTTGCAACCACTACAGACTTACGAGTATAATGACATGAGTACAATGGAGAAGTTTGATTCTAATTATAGTTATATCAACAAGTCAAGAATTTTTAAGTTTGAAATAGCAAAAGATGATGATAATCTTATGGAATATCTAATCTTATGAGAAGAATAACTTAAGTAGTAAGTAGTGTCATAATCGAGGATAAAAGAAAACGATCTCCACGAACATTCCATCTTTAAAATGATCTTCCTCCTTCCTTGGAAGTCCTCTAAAGGTGTGCACTCTTACAATTTCACAGCTTAAGAGAGGAAAGTAACACAAAAAAAAATTAAAATAAAAAATAAATAATAAAAAACAATGTAGCAAGAGGTACTTAAAGAATTTTGGTAATATATATATATACATATATATATATATATATATACAAAAAAATAAAATAAAAAAACACAACTCTCAACAATCACCATTCAAAGCTGAAGAGATAAAGTTAAGAAAATATAGTGAAAAATAAAAAAAATTGGCAATGGAAAATTTTTAAAAGATGATGGAAAGGTAAAAAAAATATGATAGAAAGTGGAAAGATAGTAGATGTCCATAGACAACTACCACCCATCATCATCTTAAGCACAGTGTGTGGGTAAAATATATCAAATGAACCTATGACTCAATAATATACAAAACTCAACATGATCAATAACCTAAAATGAATAAAAAAAACATAGAAGGGCAAAAAGATAACTAAACATAGACCCAACAACATAAGGATCCAATTAAAAAACATGAGAAATAAAAACAGCATAACATAAAAGTCCTATATATAATCTAAGATATATGACAAAACTAGTTCCAAAGATACCCTTATATCACATGGATAAAATCAAGTTTATTAATCTCATGTCTATGTTAAAACTAAGACTTTAAACAATTTTAATGTCGTTTGGTTCCTCAGATCAGTACTACTCAAGATCAATAATGTTAAATACTAGCCTAGTGATTGCCTAATCGCTCATGTAAAGACAAAGAAGTCCCTAGAGCTTCACAAACCTTCCAGCCAAGTACCATTGGTAAAAAAATGCCTAGTCAAGCATCTTGTCCTAAGGTGCTGAGTTATAAGGCAAGCTCCTTATCTCGATTAAAGGGACGAGTGCTAATATCATAAATGTAGAAAAATGAGATAGTTTTTCATGATATTAATTTGACATCAACTGATGCAAAATGAGCATTAAGAGTATTAAAAAAAATAAGGATGTGTAAATGGAAATAAGTCACACAAACTATAGATTAAATAGCTTCAATTTTTAGATCTTTAGTTAAAAAGAGTATGAGAATCTTTAGTAAAGATGCAACAATACACCAAAGGAAAAGAGGACATGAATGATGGAAAGGATGATATAAATAGTAATGGATGAGAATATTATCACAAGACTATGCATGCTACAAACTTAAAGTTATTTATTGTCTAGCCTAAAATTATCTATTTGCCAAACATTTTAAACTTGAAATACAAATTAATTTGAAAGTCATAATTTTCCCCCACTTACATTAATGTGTTGATTATCACTTAAAACTCTCAAAAAATAAATCATATATAGATTTAGTTTATAAGCAATATATTTATCATTTTTAGTGCCTCATTTGGCTGTATTAAATGCTTAGGGCGATGCTTAACGCTTTAAGCTTTGTATAGTCATATTGCCTTAAAAGCACCTAGCCCTTTTTACCATGCTACTTGGCATTTCATTTAGGCCATGTGTTAATTAAAATTTGAAAATATTGAAAGAATATATGTTGCCTCATCTCCTTTTGACATAATATATAATTAATTTAACCAATAACGTAACTATAAATTAATAACATTTAATTTTTTTTGCATTAATTTGCCACCAAAATAAGAAACTTTCTGAATAACATGACTAGTTAATTGATTAACAACCCATCTAAATAAAAAAAATGGCAAAGGATAACAACAATGTAATCTTTCCTATGAACATCTGAGAACTTTAAATCAGGCATAGCATAATATTTCAAACCCACAAATATATAAGATGAATTCTAGATAATGTGAAATACTTACAACTCAAATGTCCCATACAGTCTCATCCCTTAAAACTGGTACTTTCCACAAACTCATCACACCCTAAGATGTAAATCCTAAAGACAAAACTCCCTGTTTGAATAAAATGGCATCGTTCCTCTCTAGCAACTGGCGTTAGGCTACTTGCTTGCTAGTTGCTTACCATTACATTTAGATTACTTTTCCCTAGTTTATTTTTTTTTATAGTCAAAAACAAATAAGTCAAAATGTCACTTTTAGTGATTAGTGGATTTACAATCAGAGATTCAATGAAACAAATACATCAAAGGAAAAGAGGGCATGAATGATGGAAAGGATGATAGAAATAGTAATAGAAAAGAATATTATCACAAGACTGCTACAAACTTTAAGTTATTTGTTGCCTAGTCTAAAATTATCTATCTGCCAAGTATTTTAAACTTGAAATACAAATTAACTTGAAAGTCATAATTTTCCCACTTACATTAATGTGTTGATTATCAGTTAAAACTCTCAAAAAAGACATCACACATAAATTTAGCTTATAAGTGATACATTTATTATTTTTAGTGCTTCATTTTGCTCAAGTAAATGCTTAGGGCGATGCTTAAAGCTTTGAGCTTTGTATAGTCATAACACCTTAAAAGCACCTAGCCCTTTTTACTGTGCTACTTGGCATTTCATTTAGGCCATGTGTTAGTTAAAATTTGGAAATATTGAAAGAATACAGGTTGACTCATCTCCTTTTGACATAGTATATGATTAATTTAACCAATAATGCAACTAGAAATTACTTACATTTAACTTTAGGCATTAATTTGACACCAAAATAAGAAACTTTCCAAATAGCATGACAAATTAATTGATTAAAACCCATCTAAATTAAAAAATGGCAATGGATAACAACATTGCAATCTTCCCAATAAACCTCTGAGAACTTTAAATCACGCATAGCTTAATGCTTCAAACCCACAAATATATGAGATGATTTCCAAATGGTGTGGAATACTTATAACTCAAACATTACATACAATCTCATCCCTAAAAATTGGTGCTTTCCACAAAAGCATCACACCCTAAGATGTAAATCCTAAAGACAAAATTTCCCTACTTGAATAA
Source organism: Cymbidium sinense (assembly GCA_021442155.1). Taxonomy (NCBI): domain Eukaryota; kingdom Viridiplantae; phylum Streptophyta; class Magnoliopsida; order Asparagales; family Orchidaceae; genus Cymbidium; species Cymbidium sinense. Next base: position 140,205,668 of record CM038223.1, on the reverse strand, counting down.
AATGGCATCCATGTTCCTCTTTAGCAACTGCCAAGCTAGGCTACTTGTTTGCTAGTTGCTTACGTTAATTACATTTAGATTGTTTTTCCCTAGTTTATTTCCATTATAGTGAGAAACAAATAAGTCAAGAACGTTGCTTTTTAGTGATTACTGATCAGTGGATTTACAATCAGAAATTCAATGAAACAAGTACATCAAAGGAAACAGGGTATGAATGATAGAAAGGATGATATAAATAGTAATGGAAAAGAATATTATCACAAGACTATGCATGCTACAAACTTTAAGTTATTTATTGTCCCATACAGCCTCAGCCCTATCATACTTATAACTCAAATGTCCCATACAGCCTCAGCCCTAAAAATTGGTGCTTTCCAAAAAAGCAGCACAACCTAAGATGTAAATCCTAAAAGGAAAAAAATTCCCCTGTTTGAATAAAATGGCATCCGTGTTCCTCTTTAGTAACCGGCAAGCTAGGCTACTTGTTTGCTAGACGTTCATTACATTTGGATTGCCTATCCGTAGTTTATTTCCTTTATAGTCAGAGACAAATAAGTCAAGAACATCACTTTTTAGTGATTACTGATTAATGGATCTACAATCCGAAATTCAATGCACTGAACTCATGAGGTAGTACTGTCCACACAAATTTCAAAATTGCGCTTAGCATGCTATAACCATAAGCCTATCCATTTCTACACATCTGCCCAAAATCATCAACCCATTCCTCGAGTCAACCAAGTCAAAAGAGAACATCATCGTTTAAAGACATTCTTTACTCCAAAAATCTAACACCAAAAAACTATCTTCTTGATTTATCACAAAAAAGAAAAGGGGATGATACTAAACTATCACGCACCGACGTCAAACGAAACCATAAATATAGCATTTCTCACACTTAATCAAGAGTGCATGTCATATACCATGGCCTTCGTCTTGGAATAGAAGGATCCAACGAAGTTGGGGTGTCCTCCTCTCGAAACCCGATCCCAGACCCAAGCAGGTGTGCATCATCGTATTCGAAGATGCAACCAGTGGCATAGTTCACAAGAATGAGGCCGCGTTCCCTGCATACATCAGCCAGCGTCAGAGTCCCGATGACGTTGGCTCGAATCGTCTCCACTTTGTGGGTCTCGCACCAGTCCACGTTCGGTCGCCCCGTGACCCCGGCGGCGTTGAAGACGTGCGTCGGCAATGCTGATCCAATATCCGCCTCCAACTGCGCGCGAGTCTCCAGCCTCCCGACACCATAAACGTAGGGAATCCCTCGCTCCTCGCATAGCCGACCAAGCAAACCGCCAATCCACCCCGTCTTGCCGTAGATAAGAAACTTTAGTGGCGTGGAATCTCCGGAGCCATTTGTAAGGAGGCCCATGATCTGAGGTAGTAGCCGGCCGCGGTGGTCGGGATCCGGTTTGCGGCGGCGGACAGAGAGAAACAGAGGGAGATAGGGGTCGGAGGAGGATCTGCGTGGCAAGATGAGATCCAGACTGGTGCGGTGTTGTACTTATACGATTTCGCTATTTTCACGCAGGTTTAAAATTCATTGGAGAGATCTGAACTGATTGTGCTCACATTTGAATCATGGAAAAATAGCATGGGAGTGAGGAACAGAGACGGCTGGGGTAGATATAGCACTCAAAATACAATATATATTTTTCAAGCAAAATTTCCATAAATCATATAATTTTATGGTTCACTTTAATTTTTTTTTTTTCTTTTGCATTAATCAAACTTATGACTTAATATTACGGCATAATATTTTTCTATAGTATTTACAATCATACTGTCAAATTTGGCGACCCCTACCTTAATGGATACTTTTATGTGAGAAAAATATAGTTGTTAATTAATATAAAGTTTATATGAGATCAATTTTATTTCATATTTTTTATTTTTTATTTTTTATTCTTTTTAAAAATTATATTTATTTAATTTTTGTAATGCTTTTATCTTCAAAAATAAATTATAAATTTTTTAAAAATATTTAAAATAATTTTTGAGTGACAAGAATATTTTTTAAAATAATTATCACTATTAAATATATTTAATTTTATTTAAAATAAAATAATATAAAATATATAATATAAAATAAAAGTAATCCCAAACTATCTTTAGGAGACATTTGGGCTCACTTTTATTTTTTATTTTTAATATACTATTTTTATTATATTTTTAAAAATATATCCGATGATGATAATTGTATTAAAAATATTCACAAATTATTTTGAATATTTTAAAAAATATGTGATTCGTTTTTAAAAAAATATTAGAAAACATATTAAATAAATATTTTTTAAAAAATATAAAACTTTAAAATATAAAATAAAATTGATCCCAAAGATGCCCTTAATTAATAAAAATTATGAAAATTAAGACTACGATTCAAGCAATGTGCTTATTATTATTATTTTTCTGATTTTTATTATATTTTTTTTACTATTATTTTTATCATTTAAAATTTTATTATTGAAATTTATATTTTAAAATAAAATTTATTATAACTAAATAGTATAAAATATTATCTAATATTTTCTAAAACATTTTATGATATTTACTATAAATTTTAAAATATTGCCTTTATATAATAATTCTACTACTACCTTTATAAAATGCTACAATAACCACAGATAAACTCTTGTGTCGCATATTTGTGCTTCATCACTCTTTTTCCCAAAAAAAAAAAAAAAAATTATATATTATCTATTTTTTAACATTTTAAAAACTGTGATGTTTAATACTAAGGGCTCATTTAGAGAATTTTATTTATAATTTTATATTTTACGAAGTTATTATTATTTTCTTTCGTTATAATTACCGTATAATTTTTCAAAAGATTTTATAATTAAGCTGCAGCTTTTGCTAATATCTAATAGAGGTCAAAATGTTTTAGATTATTTTTTTTATAAGAGAACCAACATTTTTTGAGAAAAAGAAAAATAATATAGATCTAATTTACATTATCATATGATTGTTATTTTTTAATGACAGTATTTTAGGGACTGTTTGGGATTAATTTTATTTTATTTTTATATTATTTTTAAAATATATGTTTATTTAGAATATTTTTTATGTGATTTTATTTTTTATTTTTAAAATTAGTAATATTATTTTTTAAAATATTCAAAATATCTAAAAGGTATTTTAATTATTTTTAAAAATAATAATTACAATCAAATAAGTTTTATTTTTAAGTAAAATAAAATAAAATATAAATATAAAATAAAAATTAAAAAATAAAATTGATCCCAAACTGTCCCCTTAGGTTTTTTTTTCTTTATATCAAAAATAAGTATTGGCCATTTTATCCGGATCACAGGCCACAAGTTTACGATATTATTTTTTTTTTAAGAGTATTCATCCATTACTTAACTCATCTCATGGAGATGTTATGACTAATCCTATCAATCATTCATCACTCACACATAACCTTGATATCCAAAGTTAAAGAGGATTTAAACATAGTTCAAAGAATTCTCAGCCATACTTATCCATCAACTAAGCTAAGAGACGGTGATTTAGAATATCATTTTTAGTTGGTACTACTCTTATCTATCATTCGCATTTAAGCGGACAAGTACGAGCCTAGGATTTAAATTTTTATTTTTAATAGAGATAAGGTGCTTGTTTTAAATATTAATAATAAAAAAATTATCAGCATACCTTCTTCATATCTCGCACACGTATTCCATGAAAATATATTTTTATTTTGTCGTTGTCTAACATGTCTTCGTATTGTATCAGATTTATGCTGATCCGATCTATGAATATATTTCAACTATCAATAAATTCTTCAGATGTTAGGTGGAACGGATATTGTAATTTTTTTTCTGCTTCTTGAGATATAATAGCAGATCAAAAAATTCTAGACCAGTATAATTTGACTTGACATCCTCTAAAATTAAATCAAGATCAATCTCGCGATTTTCAAATACTTATCTAATCACCGATTTTAGCAAACTTACATAAATCGCCTCGATGAGACGAACATAACAACATCAAGATACCGATCCGAAGCTCGAATCGACTCGATCGTTTATCTAACATAAAATGGATCTCGATCCGCCAAATGGTCACAAAATAGACATATGTATAGTCGATCGAGCGCTCGTCAAGACGAATCCAACGAATCCAAGATCACCCACCGGACATCATTAAGGCACCTGCATCATCAAAATACACCGATCGGGGATCGCTTCCTCGTCCCATGGGGAGGAGTGGTTTGATTTTCCATGTATTTACAAGACGCCACTCTTCCAAATCTATAAATAGCCCCCATACTCCATATGAAAAGGACTTTGGAGACCAAGTGAAGAAGGAGAGAGCTCAAGCAAGAAGGAGGAAGTTCTCAAGATCCCCGAAGAAGATCGCACCACCGCCTCGGTTGCCGCCAACCATCACCACTCTTACCTAATCCATCGCCAATCACCTAATCGTTCTTGATTCAGTTGTTCCCTATATTCGCCAGAAATTGTTCCCCGCTTTTCCACCAAGTTCCTACAAGGCCTACCATCACCGCCACTCAAGAACTATTACAACTGACGTTTGTGTTCCTTTCTTGTATACCATCTTGTAATCCCTTTATCGGAAGATTCTGTACTGAGGTATATACATAGGAACATTTTGTTGGCGCGGTTTTTTTCCCTCTTTCGAGGTTTTCCACGTTAAAATTTCGAGTTCTCGCCATTTTAAATAATTGTGGGCTGACTAATCAACAAAGCTATATACACTTTCACTCTCAAGAATGGTCTTCCCAAGACGCACGCTTATGCGTGGGAAGAGACTCCTCAATCATACTTTATGAACACCTACAGACATGAAAAGCACTGTAATAATGAGCCTCTCTTTAACTCCCGCCACTCTCAAAACCAATCCTTGAATCAGGACGCCAAGCTTCCGCCCACTTCCCTCTAATGGGCATGACTGCACCAGGAATCTCTTTAAGAACGTGAATAATGGAAGAGTCTCAAAATGAGATGATCCGACTTTACGAGGAACACAACCTCCATCACGGCAAATGCACCGCCCCAAGATCGGTTATTACTGCAGGACAATATATGTCGCTTCTGACGCCAAGTTCCACCACCTCCAAACCGCGGATGTCAACTTCGACACCGCCAGTTCCACCCATCCATCACGTACCAACCACCCAATCCACATTATTGCCGCAGGTATGATTCTCTCCTGTGACCCTACCATGTTATACATGCGAATTACAACGCTGGTACGAGAAGAACTCCATCACAAAGACGGAATCATATCTTCTCTCACCGCAGCTATCGAGAGTCTTCCCCTCGTCAAGCTATTCTTCGACATCCCATCCCCGTAGGTTTAAGCTTCAAACATTGACCCTGATGGAGTTATCAACTTACGAACACATCGACCATTACAGACCATCATGCATATCCAGAAGCTCTCGACATGCCGCTTTGTCGTCTTTCCTATTACTCTCGGACAAGCCCGCACTTGTTCTACTCTCTTCCAAGGGGATCTATCCATACCTTTGATGAACTCGCCAAAATCTTCGCGGGAATGCTTCATTGAAACCCAAGGATCATCAAAGACTCCTCCCATCTCTCCCAAGATTCAAAATGAAGGTGAATCACTTAAGGAATACTTCCAAAGGTTTTCCTTAGAAGCTCGCCAAATGTGGTAACGAATTATTAAGAGGAGTTTTTCTTGGAGTCGGCCTTTTACTCATCACTAATAGACACACGGTCCGCTCATATGCCGACTATCGTGGTGGAAGCACAAATCTCGCCGATGAAGCTATTACCGCCCATCGCAAACAATTTGAGCAATGTGAAAACGTAAGAGTGCTCTAGAAACAGGATCAACACTTATCAAAAGAAGCAAAAAGCTGAATCTCCTCCACCACCACATCAACGAAGTGAACCACGACTTGTACATACACCAACACATCTCGTGTTAACCTCCTAATGGCTATTCGAGATGAAGAAAATATCAAGTGGCGCATCCATCAAACTAAATTCGTGAAATCGAGCAATATTGTCACTTCCATCAAGTCGACATACTCGAGGCATGCAAACAACTCAAAGAAGAAAGAGAGGCTCATTCAGAAGGATATCTACGCCGATTTGTGAAGAACCAAATCGACACAAACAAACATGCCTTCAAGCAATAAAGGACAATCATCACGTAAACAACAAAACAATCATCAAAATTGGAGATCAAAACAATCGTGGAGGACCAATACTATCTAATCAAGTTCTCGCTTTATCTCAAGAGCCGAATTAAAGAAGTCTCTGATCGTTCCATCACTTTTACCATTCGACTTAGAAGGAGTACATGTTCCTCATCAAGATCCACTTGTCATCGCGTGGATCGGACCCATGCTATAATGTTAAAAGGATTTTAGTTGATAGTGGGAGTTACGATGTCCTATTTTACTCGCCGAGCATGGGGTTAGGGAAAAGCTCCAACCCGCGCAGACCATTGTACGGGTTTGACAACCGCCTGCAAGTAGAAGGGACGATCACTCTTCCCGTTGTTCTGAGAATTCCCCAAATGACTCATTCAATCCAATTTATGGTGGTCAAGTCAGACTCGGCCTATAACGCTATCTTTGGAAGGCCCCTCCAATCAATTTTTGGTGCAATCACTTCAGTATCTCATCTTAAGATGAAATTTCCAACCCCCGTTGGAGTTGGAGTGGTCTGTGGAAATCAACGTGTGCAATCATGTTACCTCGTGACAAGCTCACCACGCCCTTCCGCGTGACCTTTAGCATTGAAGATTTTAATTTTCGGATGAAGGAGCACCCCACAAAGTATCACCAGAAGACTTACTTACATTATCTGACCAACCACCACGAAAGTGCAAGTAGGATCCCTGCCAAAGGAACAAAGAGAAAACTACGATTTCCTACGAGAAATCAAGACATCTTCGCATGGAGTCCGACCGACATGCCGTTGACACTGATCATGCACTCCCTCAAGATTAATCCAACATCCAAACCGATCATCCGAAGCGAGTTTTTTGCACCGACGCTTCTCAGTACATAGAGCGTAAGTTAACAAGCTCCTTGGCGGGATTCATCACAGTAAGTATATTACCATATGGCTAGCAAATGTTGTCATGGTTAAGAAAACAAATGGAACATGGAGGATGTGTATTGACTACACTAACCTTAACAAGGCTTGTCCAAAGATAGCTTCCCCTTCCCGAATTGACCAATTGGTGGGTTCGTCACGGCCATCAAATGCTCAGTTTCATGGACGCTTACTCCGGTTATAACCAAATAAGAATGGACCCTATGGATGAAGAAGCCACGACATTTCAAACATATCAAGGTTTATCTTGCACTAAGTTATGCCATTCGTTAAAATGGTGCCTATCAACCGCCTTATGAATATGGTTTTCAAAGGCCTATCAAGACGATGGAAGTATACGTGACACATGTTGGTGAAAAGCCCGAAGAATCACAACATATCTCGACTTAGAACGTGCTTCAATCTTCTTCGCGCTATAACATACCAACCCCACCAAATGTGCCTTTGGGGTTACATCGGAAAATTTTGGGTTTATGGTAACCCATCATGAGTAAGCCAACCCCGAAAAATTAAGGCTCGAGATATGACCCCTCCAAAGAATATCAAGGAAGTTCAACGCCTAAATGGGCTGGATCGCCCTATCTCGCTTTCTTAGCTCGCTCGGGACAAATACTTGCCATTCTTCGTAATATTAAAAGGAGCAAAAAATAATAATTTTCAATGGACCGAAAATGTCAATCGCTTTTGAACAACTAAGAGAGTACTTAGCATCTCCCCTCTACTGCCTATTCAAGGAGAAATATTATACTTATATCTCATGCTTCTCCCCACGCAATAAGCCTTGATACGGAAGTAAATGGGATACAACGACCAATTTACTAACGAAAATACTTTCGATATAGAAAGTCGTTATCCACTGCATGGTGGCATTACCTAGTTTTTCAAATAAAATTGGCCCCATACTTTCAAGCTCATACTATCGGTGTTTTACACTAATCTACCATTAAGAGCTATCCTAAAACCGAAGCATCCGGAAGATTAATTAAGTGGTCGTGGAATTGGGAGAATTTGACATTAATTTTCTACCGACCGACATAAAGTCTCAAATACCGCATTTCATAGTAGAATGCAATGCCCCAACTCCAAATGATATGTCTATCACACGCCCTTATTTCCTCAATGGACTCTCTATGTTGATGGAGCTCAGAAATACTGAGTCGGAGTTTTACTTATTTCCCCGTAATACCTTAGAGTATGGACTTCGCTTAAAATTTTCTCGCCACTAACAATATGGTCAATGAGGCCCTCATCGCAGGTTGAGACTCGCCATCGATCAAGCAAGACTTAACAATCCATATCGACTCTCGCTTCTCAAGTCGAGGGTGACTACGATACCCATAACCCTGGGTTGCACAATACACGACTTGGTGAAGTCTCTCCTTGCCCATCTTAAGGCGATCAAATCACTCACATACCGCGGAGAAAATACTGAAAGGACGCCTCGCTAAGCTTGCTACGTCCGCTACGGAGATCTATTCAAGAGAAAGTATATTGAAGAAATATATTTTCCCAAGATTCGTGGACCATGGGTAATACAAAACGATTGATGAGGTGAAGGAACCTCATGGATGGACCCCATCATGTCTTTCCTGCAAGAAGGAAGCCTCCCCGAAGACCTTACTGACGCCACTCGCCTCCGAAGACAAGCCGCAAACTTTGTTATTATTGGAGGTGAACTATATAAACGAAGCTTTCTCCGCCATACCTCAAGTGTCTTCCACCATCGTCGACTATGCAAGAGAGGTTCACTCAGGAATATGTGGAGAACACCTAGGAGGAAGGGCGCTAGCCCTTAAAATTATAAGGCAAGGATTCTATTGGCCTACAGTGAAACAAGATGCCCTGGAGTTCACCAAAAAATGTGCTAGTTGTCAGTTGCATTCAAACCTTCCTCACATGCCGCACACAGAACTTTCATCTCTTCAAAGCCCGTGGCCTTTTGCTCAGTGGGGAATTGATATAATGGGACCTCTTCCGATAGCATCAGGACAAAGAAAGTTCATCATTCTAGCCGACCACTACTTAAATGGGTGGAAGCCAACCACTCGCCAAAATCACGAGGCAAACGCTAAACAATTTGTTTGGAAAAATATAGTGTGTCGATTGGTCTTCCAGAAGATCATCACCGACAACCAACTCAATTTATCGGAAAGGTCTTTACGCCCTTTTGCAAAGATCTTCACATTCATGATACCAGGTCACATCCTCAAACCAATGGGCAAACCGGTTACCAATAGGACCATACTCAAAGGACTAAAACACGCCTCGAGAAGGTTGGGGCAATGGGTTGATGAGCTTCCAATGTTCTTTGGGCCTATCGCACCATCGCACCCCAACCCATGAGACATATAACTTGTGTTTTGGTACGTAAGCTATCAGGATATCGGGTTCCAAGTCCAAGAGTCCAATTTTGATCATGATAATAATGAAGAAAAACTACAGACTAGATACTCCTCAAACTGGATATGGCCCTACTTCTGACCGCTTCCTATCACCAACGGTAGCTCGCCACTTCAATGTAAGAGTAAAACCTCGTCCATATTGTGACTTGGTCTACGAAGTCTCGAGGTCGCAGCAAAGGCCCTCAAATAAACTCTCACCTCTGGATGGTCCATATGGTCATAGCTATGTCGAACATTCAAGCTCAAGGACCCTAAGGAAAAACTCTACCTCGAACTTGGAATACTAAGAATCTTCAAAAATATTATCAGTAACTCTTACTGCATAATTATTGCGACTTTTATCTCGTCATTTCATCCTCAGATAATCATCCCACCTAATGGGATAGAGCTTGTTGTTGTTATATTGTTGTCGTTGTTGTTGTTGTTGTTGTCATTTTCTTAAAGCTCATCTGTGATGATATCATTATCAGTGAATTAGCTTTGTTCTAACAAGATTTGTTTTTTTTTTTTTCCTCCCACTTGAGAAATATACAACTCATGTTACATCTCAACATGATCAATCCCAAGGGACTTGATCGACCTCTTCCATACGTTAATGTCATCGAGCAAAACTCGACAAACAACCCGGAAAGGTCAAAGGTCCTTGGTGGACTTCTCTCTTCCATAGTAACGCCATCGTAACACCGACAAACAACTCGGATAGGTCAAAATTCTCAAATTTCAACCTCTTCCATATCGACTCGATGAACAACCTTGGATAGGTCAAAATTCCTAGATCCAATTCGTATTACATATAACGCCAAATGATGTTCTCACCAATCACCCTGATGGGTAAGAACAAGACAAGAGTGTATAATCATAATAAAATATACATAGATATCATCAACAACATTAATATGATACTATAAAAGAGAATCAAGATCTTGATACACGCTAATATTACATAGAACAAACAACAAAGAAAAAGACATCTACAAGACTCTACATGATATCAACGCCCTCCTCATTACACGAGATCCTCCCCGAGCCTCACAACTCCTTCATCTTCAATCGCAAGGATCTTCGATGCTTGGCTAGAGATATATCCTCAATTCTAGCTCCAGCTATGTACACGAACTCCTTTCGAATCCTCTGGATGAAGCCCTCCTAAACATACGCCCAAGTCTTCTTCACTTCAACATCAAGTATATGATCAGCTTCGAACATAGTCTTCAATTGAACCACGATAAGGGAGTTCTTGAAGTCCTCCACCGCCTTCAAGTGATTTCATTTGCTTCCGACATCAGACGCTTCTTTCTCCAAAAGACGAGCTTGTAATGTTTTCTTCTCCACCGCAAGTACCTTGAGCCTCTTCTCCATCCGGCAACCTCGTCTTGCCTCACTAGCTCATCACTGCGCTCCACCTCTCGACATCAAGAGAAAGAGAAGTCGACATGTTCGCTAGCTCCCCTCCAGTTGATCCTCCAAAGACGCCACTTCTTTTTAAGATTCATCTTTCACACACTCGCTCAGATACTTTACCTTCACATCGCTCCACTATCTCTAACACCCAGATGAGCCATCAATCCTAACGATTGAGTTACCTAAAAAAAAAAAAAAAATCAAGACCAATGTTACATAAGGAATGAGGGAAAAGAAGAAAGGAAGAAAGAAATAAAAATAATGTAATTCATCACCTGGACGTCCGGAGCATATGTGCTTTTAATACTTCTCAGAATTTATGGCAGTAACGAACTCCCCATCGAGTTAAAACAGTTAAACTCGAGGCCAATCGGGTGAGCATCTTCTCCGCAGATATATATGAGGTCATTTCAAGACAAGTCTTCTTTTCCGTAAAGATGAATCATTGTTATCAACACGATTCTCGCGACGGCCTCGAGAGAATCCTCACTGACCTCTTCAACTAAGAGCGAGAGATCTTCCCGTGGATGGAAAGACCAACCTTAAACATCCTATCTTCAATTGTATATTTGACAATGTGACGTAACTCATGTTGCAAGCTTCCTACGTCAGGAATTTTAAGAGTTGCTAAGATATCATTCTCAGAATGGATCTCGGAAGATCATTCAATCTCCCCATCTCTCGTGAAGTCCCCACTCATTCATAAAAAAAGAATCCATTGGACCAATTTCTAGATGGATCCCGTGCAGAAAATTCTATCCAATTCTTTATAGTCCGATAAGAAACACGTCCCTGAGCATCACATGTGAATCTACACATTCGGCACAAGTATTCGATGTTTAAAGTCACACCACGCTCTCTGAAGAAGGTAGTCAAACCAACGATGACCATTAAAGCTCAAACGAAATTCACAAAGCTACAATTTTGAAGATCTCAATCAACTGGAGCCAAAGGGAATCGCATCGCACGAAGAGTCATCTCGAAATAGTAAAGTACCGCGAGGTGAACTCGCTCGATCGACTTTTTTGGCAACAATAGCCACCAACTCATTTGGGAAGAAAAATTTTCTGGAACACCATTATTATCTCGATGTGAGTGGATGATATATCATCCGTACCACACTATGAGTTTTCTTCGCCATCACCTGTAAGAATACATAATAAATAAAGAGGGAGAAATAATAAAAATCAAGAATTTTGTAAAGACACTCACCTCAATATATGGCGATCTTCTTGTTTTGACCCTCGCCACAGCTTTGGGACAAAATTCTCCTACGAAGACGAAGAAACACATACATATGAAGGGGAGGGGAAAGAGAAGAAGAAGGGATATATATATTAGAGAGGAAGAGAGAAGCTATCCCCTCTAATAAGGCTATGAATTACCATAAACTTTCGAGTCGTACGATGGTTAACAGTGCTCCGCCATCTTCGCTTTTCAAGCTGACCGCCCATCCAAGTTGAAAGAAAGCTAATTTTCTACAAGAAAAAGTATGAACCGTGAGATCACCTCGACCGGTGACGGTCCGACGAGGTTTGCTGAAACCTCTTCGAGGAAAACCGAACAACGACGACACCGGCCTTGATCCTAACCCGACGGTCCGACGAGGTCGGCGAAACCTCTTCAAGGAAAACCGAACAACGACGATACCGGCCTTGATCGCCTTCAACCGGACGGTCCGACGAGGTCAGAACCGGAACCACGACGTATACCGGGGCCTTGATCGCCTCTAACCGGACGGCCCGACGAGGCTAAACCGGAACCACGACGATACCGCAGCCTTGATTCTAAATAATCCTAACTCAAGAGGAGAGGAGCGGTACATTTCCTCTTACCCTATGGGGTTTTATAGACCCCAGGGTAAAAGGGTAAAACCCCAAAAGGTATTCAAAACCCAAAGCCAAAGTCTTCGGTCACGCTGCTGCCATGGGCGCTACAAGGCTCGCTGCAAGACGCTGCCAGCCTGCCCGCTCGCCTCGCCTCCGCTTTTGCCCGCCTGGCCACCCCAGATCCGCTGGCCGATCGGGCGCACGGGTTCGCGGACGCTAATGGCGCTCCGCCACACGCGGCTCTGGCCATTTACGACCGTGACGGGTTCATGACGCTGACCATGCGACGCCACGTTCGCGGCGTGTTCATGGACGCTGACGGCGCGCTCCGCGTAGCGCACGTGGTTCATGGCGTGCGCGACGCTGACCGATGACCAGCGCCATGGGCAAGCATAAGACCCAGCTGTTGACCTCCATGAGCCTATGTATCGCAACAGGCTTCGCCAGCGCGCCCAGCGCCAGCCATGGCGCTGTGCCGCGTGCGCTTCGCCCGCGCCAGGAAGCGCTTCTGATTCTATGAGGCATCCATGGAGGTCCGGAAGCGCTGAAAACTTAAAGTAAGTGTCCGAGGTCCATAACCTCAAAATATCACACCCACACATACTTATCGCATTTGCGACGCATCGACTTCAAAGTTATAATATTGTCTTTGTTATGAAGATTTGTTCTCTCAAAATCGCGCGGTTAATGGACTCTCAATTTTCATTTGCTATTTTCAAGTATTTGACATATATTTTGGATGCGATAATGTCACCCAAAAATAGGGGGGCAACTGATACATCCTCAGAAAATTAGTCTAATCAAAGCGAATCTCAAGGCATTTTGAAATACTTGATCTAATCACCGATTTTAGCAAACTTACGGTCAAAGCGGTCGTCGATGACGAACATAACAACATCAAGCATGATCGTCAGAGCTCGAATCGACTCGGATCAAGCTATCGAACATGAAAATGGATCGATCAGCCAAATGGTCACAAAATAGACATATGTATATAGTCGGTCGGCGGCTCGTCAAAGGCGAATCCAACGAATCCAAGATCACCCAATTAGACATCATTAAGGCACCCGGATCATCAAAATACACCGTCGATCGATCGCTCTGGCCGTCAGATGGGAGGAGTGGTTTGGATTTTCCATGTATTTACAAGAGGCCACTCTTCCAAATCTATAAATAGCCCCATACTCCATATGAAAAAGGACTTTTGGAGACCAAGTGAAGAAGGAGAGGAGCTCAAGCAAGAAGGAGGAAGTTCTGAAGCTCGAAGATCCCAAGAAGATCGCACCCGCCCGGCGTCGTCAACCATCACGCGTCGACCACTCATCCTTCGCCATCGTCAATCACTAATCGTTCCTTGCATTTACGCGAAGTTGTTCCTATATTTCTTAGAAATTGTTCCTGCCTTTCCACAGAAGTTCTACAAGTCACCATCGCCACACTATTACAACGACGTTGTTACATAGTTGTTCCTTTCTTGTATACCATCTTGTAATCCCTTTATCGGAAGATTACTGAGGCATATACATAGTGGAACATTTTTTGTTGGGCGGGCCCTGGTTTTCCCTCTTTTCGAGGTTTTCCGTTAAAATTTCAGTCTCGCTCATTTTTTAAATACGTGTGTGTCTTTGGACTAATCAACAAAGCTAAGGCATTCACTTTCTCTCTACCGCAACTGGTCTTCCGGCACGCAACAACTTTAAATCAAAAAATTTTAAATTAAGTCCTTATTTATGCATTCTATGTAAATTTGTGATTAAAATTCGCTCAAATATCTCAAAAAAAATCTCAATAATAAAAAATTGGAGGAATTTCTTTTGTCTCGTACATATATTTTAAAACTTTAAGAATTTTTATAATTTAATAATTAAAAATTTTAATAAAAATAAATAAAGAAGCATATTGATTATATCAGAATTAGGAGGCCATAATAACTATAATTTGTCATGAGTAGAAATATTATTATCAATATAATAACTTTTACAAGAAATATTGATATAGATAAAAAAAGAAAGAATTCAAGAAAACACTAAAAATTTGAGTTAAGTGTCTACTAATATCACTAAAAATTGTTTTCAACGCCTCACTCTAAGAGAGGATCGACATTCAAAAGTTGACACTTAGCCAATAAATTTGAGTCAAGTAAAATTTTGTTGGACCTGAGATTGTTCAGTGTTATATATATAGTGAGGGAGATAAAAATTTTATATTATTATTTTTATTCTTCACACTAATATCAATTTATCATTATCAAATAGGAAGAGATTATTTAATATATATCTTGTATATCTTATCATTTGATTTGATGATAATAAACATTATATAATGAAGACTAATAATATCTTTATAGGTTAAATTGTCCATATAAATTACTATGATTATCATTGTTAATTTGGAATTATATTGATGATAAATATATGCTTAAAGTTATTAATGATTTATTTTAAGTGTTTAGGAAATTTATCAGACCTAGTTTGTTCTATCAACTCAAGAAAATATATTATTGGGATTGTACTGCATTATATTATATGGAATTGCACTTACCCAATATAGAAAATTACGTGTTTGAAGTTTGCTCGATATGGGAAAGTATATTGATATGGGAAAGTATATTATTTGAGTTATACTCGCCTGATGTAGGAGAGTACAGAGATTCTTCATAATCTTATCGATTTAGTGAATTCTCAACGTGAGTTGTTAAGCATTGATGTAATCCGATTTTCACCGAATCATATAAAAATCTCTATGCTTCTTATAGTCTTACTTTCCAGCATTTATTTTGACACATTGTTGCACTTAATTTTAATATCGTAATTTACAATTAATTTCTCTATTAAGTTTAAAATTAAATTTTAACTTCAAAATTTTTAAAATATTCAACTCACCCTCCTCTTAAGTATCATAGCCTCTTAACAATATATATATAATAAAAAACTGTCAATTTAAGATATAAGTTATTGATATTTTTAAAGTGCTAAATAATAATTTTATTATCGATTTTATTTAGTATATATTTCTTAATATAAGTGATTAAAAATTATTTATTTATTAACCTTTAATTTTTTTTATTGTTAATTTTTTATAATATTCACATAATTTTTTTTTATAAGGATGTAAGTTACTGATCTACCGTATAAAATTTTAATTCTTTTAAAATAAAATTGATTATGCGTTGAAGGGAACCTTCAACTTATTTAACGAATTCGGCGTGAGACCAAATGTCCCATAGAAATATTTTCAAAATTTTATACTACCGTCCAATTCAACGGGTCATATTTCTTCTATAACAAATTTAGAGGGCAGGACGACGTGCATCAGACATGGGCAAGATGAATATGGAGATGTTCAAAATTTTAACAAGACCTCAACTTCTCTAAAAAAATAAGATAAATAATTTAAATGATATAATAATAACTTAATAACCATTTCTAATATTTTCATCAATGCAATATCTAATATTTTAATTAAAAATTTATATTTTAAAATTTTAATATATTTTAAAATTAAAATTATGAGATATAATATTTAAATTTTTTTTATTTTAAATTTAAATCTTTTATTTCTAATTATTTGATCAAAATCAATGAATTTAAAAAATAGTAATATTAGAATTGAATAGTTTATCAAAAATTAGTTGAGATCTTGACATGTTTTGTGATAAAACTACTTTGGGTCTCACCCAAATAAGTTGAAGGATAAATTCATAGTTGAACAGTCAACTAGACTCTTCTTATTGTTGAACAATCAAATTGATCGATCCGATCTATATTTTAAAATCATTTTATAATCGTATAATTTATAGTTCTAAGATTTTAGATATGAGCAAAGATAAGTTTTTTGAACATACAAATAAAATGTAAAATAAAATATCTATTTCATAATTTTTTTAGAGAAGTAAACAAATGTGTAAAAGAATTTTAATATTTGTTGATGATTGGATCTTATTTTTGTTAAAGAGTTCAAGCTTTGCATAACTAAATACTAAAAAAAGACTGAATTCAAGTCGACAATGAATAGACGAATATAATTGAAGTGAAGCATAAGACAGAGAATCACACCTAGTCAAACATGATAACTTGATAACAAATTTTGAGTCAACATGATTTTGTTTAGTCATCTATTCGCTCATCAGTATAAATGCTTCAAGTGGGCATGTTAGTTATTCAATTAGGACGATCAGCACCTCTAGATAGGATGACCGACCAAACCTATCTACAGCAAATGTTATCAAATCTTTTCTACTTATTATTATTATTATTGCTACATGTAAATGTAATCAATATGTAACATATAAATATTAATCTGAGCTAATAAATAAAGAGTAAAATGATTGATACTAGATAACACAAATCTATGTGATATTTTGCATTCTCATATACTAAAATTTCTTAAGAGCAATAAAATCTCAAAGTTTCTTTCTTCAAGATTTTTTTTTTATTTTTCTCTCACTTTTTGCTTCCCTTTCATCTCTCCCTCTCATGATACTTCAATAATTAGTTTAGTGTGATACTACATATAATTTGGGTTCCACAATCTTAATAGATCTAATCCAATATTTAATCCTAATTTGACAAGATTGTTAATTGAATCAAATTGGGCTTTTCTTATTAGACTACTAACTCAATATTCTAGGGTGGTCTACTTCACTCTTCTTTGATATAAAAAAATAGACTAAATGGCTAGGAAGATTTGCATTAATCATTGGTGGCTAATGTGTATTGGATGGCTAACATTAACATGCATTAGACAATGATTCATGGAAAATGTTAGAGGTTGAGTAATGATTTATGGTTAGCCTAGTGATTTTCTTGATAAAAGAAGATCGAGTAATTATGATAATGAGTGTTAGGCTTAGTTTGGCTAAGCTTTTAGTTTTGCTTTGAGAGCGTGAATTTTAATTTTGATACCCGTTTGAATAGTGTGCTTTTTGAAACTGTTTTAGCTCCATTTCACTGAAAGCTCCGTTTTAGCCTTTTCAAAAGCAAAAGACAAATAGTTTTTTAGGAAATACTTTTAAAGCAGCTTTTCAAGAATCCAAAAAGCTTAGTCAAACGAAGCCTTAGATGATAGTGGATATCAAATGCTAGGTATTAGTCATTGGTAGGCTTTGATATTTATTGATGGAGAATGTTGGATTGACTGTTCTCCTTGTATTATGGGATTTGGTGACTAAGAAGATAGGCATCAAGTATTGGTCTCTCATGGACATCATCTATTAGGTGGTGTCAATTGACAATTGATGAAAAATACTATAATTTATAAATAAAAATAGATGGCAGATTTGATTGTTTCTTAATAAGTAGGATAATTAGTCAACCGAAAAGACAAACATTAATAATAGTGACTGATAAGACTAAAATATACTGATTTTTATAGTAAAGTGATTGAAAATGTTCTCCTAGTGAGATGATTAGCCTTTATCTATGGAAGACCCCCTTAACTCACCAATAAGGCCTCACAAATGAAAGATGTTAAATTAAGAAAATCATTATAGAGGTCAAGCTTTAATTATTGATGTGCTTTTAATTAACTAAGGATATGATGATATCAATTGGCTCAAGTGTGATATGAGATAGTTTTACAGGTGGCAGATGACGATTTAATTTTGATATTTGTTTGCCAAGTTTATGCTCTTAATGAGAAGAAAAAAAATAAGGTTATGATGGTTGGCGTATTTCTACGATTTCAAATGTGATATTTTGTTTATTTCTTCATAAATTCCAGACATTCCATTAGATAGTCCCTGAATTATTTTATATTTTATGCATATCTCAATGCATTAATGAACTTAGAATTGAGGAATCTTATACTACTTGAATTCTATTTATCAAGATGCATATTTTCCTATAAAAATTAGAGAGGGCATTTGAACCATAAAATCATCTTAAAGAAATATCTAATTGTCATTGTAAGTGATTGACTTATACCCATTCTAAATCAGATCCAAGAGTTCTTAATATTGTTTAGTTTGTTTTCTCTAATAGCACTATCTTGATTATGAAATTATTGAAAATAAAATTTTAAAGTTCTAACCAAATTACTTGGTTGCTTTTGAGTTTTGAAAATAAATTAAAATTCAATTTTGGTGATCAATTTTGATGCTACATCTTAGATCCGTTTGAATGATTAAATTTGTAATGACGTCATTATTAAAACAATATTCTTTCAACCAAACAATAAAATGAGTTCAAGGACACATTTGCTTGCACATAGATAAACAATTTATCTTAGAATATGATGACTTTTTCTTAGTCATTTCTGCCAAAAAAATAATATAAGAGGGATTGAGTTTCTAGAAACTTATAATGAATCTTAGTTTTTAACTACATTTAATTAAATTAAAAATTTAACAATTGCTATAAAATTTTAAAAATTTCACTAACTTCTTGTTTAATAACTAGAAAAATCAATAATGCACCTCTTTAGCTAAAAAGATAAGCCAATCTGTCTGATTACTCAATAATTTTCTCCCTCAAAAATTCAAAATAGAGAAATGTAAACACTTTTAAAAGAAAGTTAACTTCCTTATTATTCAGTGTTAAGGAAATATAATCAGTTTATCACTTTAAATGCTATTGCAAATCTTCAATGAACAAGTCTATGCCTTTAAAAAACATGTTAACAGTTTTTTTATTAATTACCAGCTTAACAGGTAGACATTAGCTATGTGGGATGACACACAACGGGACTCCTAACAACATGTTTATCTGAATCGTATGTTTAGCTATGCATTTAAAGTGTATGACACACAACGGGACTCCTAACAGGTAGACATTTTAACTGTATGACTTGTCATATGTTTAGTATATCATATTGTAAGATGTTTGGAGATGTTTCATGAATAATTTGATAATTTTTGGGGCTATTTTGTATGTGTACTCTCTGTACTCTCATGAGAGTACATCCTATTTTTTTTAATTTTCAACTACAGGGCTTGTCATATGTTTATTATATTCTATTGTAAGATATTTGGAGATGTTTCATGAAGAATTTGATAGGTTTTGAAGCTATTTTGTATGTGTACTCTCTGTACTCTCATGAGGGTACACCTTATTTTTTCAATTTTTTCAACTGTGGAGCTTGTCATATGATTACCATAATCTATTATAAGATGTTTGGAGATGTTTAAAAATTTGCTGGTTTTAGGAGCTATTTTATATGTGTACTTTCTATACTTTAATGAGGGTGCACCTTATTTTTTTTTCAGTTTTTTTTAAATGTGAAGCTTGTCATATGTTTACTATAACATAATGTAAGATGTTTGAAGATGTTTCATGAAGAATTTGATAGTTTTTGGAACTATTTTGCATGTGTATTCTCTGTACTCTCATGAGGGTACACCCCATTTTTTTAATTTTTTTAACTATAGGGCTTGTCATATGTTTAGTATATCCCATTAGAAGATGTCTGCAGATGTTTCATGAATAATTTGCTAGTTTTTAAGGTTATTTTATATTTGTACTCTCTGTACTCTCATAAGGGTACACATCAATTTTTTAAAATTTTTAACTGTGAGGCTTGTCATTTGTTTACCATAACCTATTGTTATATGTTTGGAGATGTTTCATGAAGAATTTTGTGATTTTAAGAGCTGTTTTGTATGTGTACTCTCTATACTCTCATGAGGGTACACCTCACTTTTTTTAATTTTCAACTATGGGGCTTGTCATATGTTTAGTATGTCCCATTAAAAGATGTTTGGAGATGTTTCTTGAAAAATTTGTTGATTTTAGGAGCTATTTTGCATGTGTACTCTCTGTACTCCCATGAGTGCACACCTTATTTTTCTAAAATTTTTAATTGTGGGGCTTGTCATATGTTTACTATATCCTATTGTAAGATATTTGAAGATGTTTCATGAATAATTTACTAATTTTTAGAGCCATTTTGCATGTGTACTCTCTGTACTTTCATGAGGGTACACCTTATTAGTTATTATTTTAGTTTTTCAATTGTAGAGCTAGTCACATGTTTACCATAACTTATTGTAAGATGTTTGGAGATATTTCATGAAGAATTTGCTAATTTTTGGGGCTGTTTTGCATGAGGGTACACCTTATTTTTCTAAAATTTTCAACTATCGGGCTTGTCATATATTTATTATATCCTATTGTAAGATGTTTGCAGATGTTTTATAAAAAATTTGCTGGTTTTTGGAGCTATTTTGTATGTGCACTCTCTGTACTCTCATGAGGGTACACATTATTTTAGTTTTTTCAACTATGGGGCTTGTCACATATTTACCATAACCTATTGTAAGATGTTTAGAGATGTTTCATGAAGAATTTGCTAATTTTAGAGCTATTTTATATCTGTACTCTCTGTACTCTCATGAGGGTACAACCCATTTTTCTGAAATTTTTAACTGTGGGGCTTGTCATATGTTTACTATATCTAATTGTAAGGTGTTTGGAGATGTTTCATGAAGAATTTGTTAGTTTTTGGGGCTATTTTGTATGTATACTTTCTGCTCATGAGGCTACATCTTATTTTTCTAAAATTTTCAACTATCGAGCTTGTCATATGTTTACTATATCCTACTCTAAGATGTTTGAAGATGTTTCATGAAAAAGTTACTAGTTTTTGAAGCTATTTTTCATGTGCACTCTATACTCTCGTGATGGTACACTTTATTTTTTTTTTCAGTTTTTCAACATGGGGCTTGTCACATGTTTACCATAATCTATTGTAAGATGTTTAGAGATGTTTCATGAAGAATTTACTGGTTTTAGGAGTGTTTGCATGTGTACTCTCTGGGCCTCCATTGTGCAGATAATGTTCTCATTAATTCACTTTTCATTTTGAATTTTAAAATGTATAGGAAAAGGATAACTAGATCTGAAACCAACATTAGCGATTTGATACTTAGACGCTTTCGATGAAGTTCTTATCATTTTAAGAAGGCTACATTTGCATCAATTCATTAGAATGCATGGAATTCAACAAGATTCAGCTGCCATCACTCAAATCATGTCTTGCTAGAATATAGAAAAGTAGACATTCTATTTTGGTGGCCAATGCATTACTTTCACCCACAATGAAGTTGCATTAATTGTAGGGATGCCAAATAGAGGGGAGAAGGTCATATGGTAGAAATCTCCACTTTCGAAATTCAACTTAGTGGATTTTAAGAATAAAATTGAGAAGTTGAATTTCAAAGACAATGGTATATACTAAATTTTTACTTTCAAATATTTTTTTTATATATCATAATTATAGAGTGACATCGGAATTAATAACCTATGCCGATGACATAGAGAGATTTGCTGATTATAATTGGGCATAAGTCATCTGGAGCTTCCTGGTTTCACATTTTGATGGTATTACATCAAATATTTTGACACATAAGGCACCCGGGTACATGAGTGACTTTGTCACTCTTATAATGGTATATTTTACATCTTCAGATTTATATTATTTTATGCATTGAAGTTAAGTTATGTAAATCTTCATTGACTGCAGCACATAGGAATCATAAGGCCACCCCATTCCTTCGCAGCCACATATGTTACTAAAAAATAAAGTTTGTAGATGGTTCCTTTAGTGGTTTGATTAAGTGATGAGAAATAAATTGACTTCATTTACCTCAGAATGTATTTATTCATAATATAAATCATCATATTTTTTTATTGATGTAACACAAGTCTGCCTTTCATTTGAGGACATATCAGAGGAGGAGACCTGACTCCTTGAAACAGTGCCCCCTATCCAACAGACAACCCATATCGAGCCCCATAGAAGCCCCATTCCAAGGAGTGGAGCCCTCAGTGAATCTCTATATGTCTCTCCTCGATATTCTCCCCCCTTCCAATGTATCTAGCCTGCCATCTTCTAGTACCCATCTACAAAGCTTTGAGAAGATACTGTGTTTCTGTCCATGGGGAAAGAGTACCATTTTTTAAGCATCAACTAAGAGAATCGATGGTATTGATCTGAACTGAGGTGGTGGCCAAGGAAGGGTCCCAGCATGGGGAAGCTCTTATGGAGGCTACCATGGGGAAGCTCTGGGAGGCTAGCAGGAGAAGCACCGTGGAGGCTACCTGGGGGGAAGCTCTGTGGAGGCTACCAGGCTCCTCAGAGGCTCTGTGGGGAAGCTCCATGGAGGCTTCCTTTGGATGGGAAGATCTTTACCTTTCTTGGGTGGCAGGAATTTGGGGTGAGGAAGAGGAAAGGCTATCCTCCCCATTCATATCAGGAGTCACAATAAAATAACTCTTGCTATTATTGCTACACATGATGTACTGACAGTAGAGGAGATATTACTTTGCTTTCCTTTTAGTTTAATCTAATAAAAGCTGATTTTAGAATTTTTTATGTAGGTAAGATGTTCCAATATCGATTGGATGAACCAAATTAGTGGTGGTTGAGGAGCATCGGTGGAGGTATTCTTCATCTTAGAAGATTCAAGTTTAAGTCACAATGAATCTAAACCTTGTTAATTTATTACACCCAGGCTTGTAGACTTCTCATCAAGAGATGTCTGCCCCCAATCTTTGCTCATTGACATCTCGTGCTCCTGATTCAAGGACAAGCAAGTCATTGCTTAGTTTATCTCATTCTGTATACATAAAATCACCTTTTCATTTAGTAATGCTCACATTCTCATGCTTCTCACATGCAGGAGTGATAGCGTATTCTCGGCTGGCAATATCATTATTGCGAGAGGCCAAATTGATGAGTTACTAACAGATCAGTATCTGTCAGATGCACATATTGATGCTTTCACTTTTTTATTGGCTGAGAAGTATACTATCTGTCCTGGGTTATATGTCCCCTATTTGTATGTCTCATGCATACACTGGGTGAGTTAGTGCACGAAATTTTGGGTTATACGATCCCTTCCAAAGTTTTGACAGTTAGAAACTACTAATTATAAAATTTTTCTTAAATTCATGCAGAGTTATGCTAAATATGGCCTACCAAAAGAAAGAAAAATGTTCATCCAAAGATGTTAGATAGTGTTTAAATGGTCGATTTATTCTTACTTTCGTTATCAATAATTAGCATTGGACACTACTGGGGCATATATTAAGAAAGGGCTTGATATTTTATGACTCATTGCCAAACCCAGCTCATAAGGCCATTCTTCCTGATATTGTAAGAATTCTTCTCATTTTCAATATGTCTCAAGTGCATACTTTATGCCTAACTCTTGACCTTTATTTTTTTACTCTTTAGATCAAATTACTCATCGAAGATGCTAGCCAGGCTTTTGAGAGCGATCTTAGAGAATGGCTAATTGAAGTGATCAGTGGTCTACTAGTATAAGAAAATAGTGTTGACTATGGGATGTTTGTGTGCAAATACATGGAGACAGTGATCAACAAACCTCCAGTGGATTGGGCTGATCACCAAGATTGGACAAAGAAAATGAATTTCTTCAGAGCTGAGTTTGTTTATGCTATTTTTTATTTAGACATGAAATAACTGAGCTATAAAATATTGAATAGAAGAAGTTTGTTGTGCATATGAATGCAGTGTTTAGAAATCTAACTATGTGGTGGGTTTTTAGAGTTATTTTCAATGTACTCTCTGACTCATGAGTACACCCCATTTTCTTAATTTTTCAGCTAATCCTCCTTTCTTTCATTCATATGTTTAGTAGATGCCATTATAAGTCGTTGAGTTGCTTGGTGGGATTTTGGATCATTTTGAATGTGTCTCCTACTCTGAGGAGAACACCCAAATTTCCCAAATTTATAGATATTCTACCATTTCTTTCAGTTATATGTTTGGTAGATGCCACTCTAAGCTATTTTGGATTTTAGATCAATTTTGTATGTGTACTCTGTACCCTCATGAGAGTACACCCCATTTTCTCAAGTTTTTCTAGATATTCTATCCTTTCTGGAGATAATATGTGTAGTAGATACCATTATAAGCTGTTTGGAGGCTGATTTATTAATTTTGGATGCTTTACATCTATATCTATACCTCATGAGAGTACACCCCATTTTCTATTTTTTTCAACTATTTTGCCCCGCTTTGGAGATAATATGTTTAGTAGATGCCTTTACAAGCTACTTGAGGTCGCTTGATGATGATTATTTTGCAGCATATTCTCTCTACTCTCATGAGAGTACACTCCATTTTCTCATTTTCTTTCAACTATTTTACCCTGCCTAGAGATAATATGTTAGTAGATACCTTTACAAGTTGTTTGGAGTCGATTGGTGATTTTTTTGAATCAATTTTTATGTTCTGTACTCTCATAAGAGTACACCTCATTTTCTCATTTTTTCAGCTATTTTATCCTGTTTGGAGATAATATGTTTATTAGATGCCATTATAAGCTATTTGGAGGCTGATTGGTTAGTTTTTGGATCAATTTTGTATATGTACTCTCTGTACTCTCATGAGAGTACATCCCATTTTATCATTTTCTTTCAACTATTTTACCCTGTCTAGAGATAATATGTTCAGTAGATGCCTTTACAGACTGTTTAGAGTTGGTTAGTTTTTAGATTAATTTTGCATCTATACTCTCTATACTCTCATGAGAGTACATCCCAATTTCTCATTTTCTTTCAATTATTTTATCCTATTTGGAGATAATATGTTTAGTAGATGCCTTTATTATATGTTTGGAGGCTGCTTGGTGGATTTTTGGGGCTATTTTGCATCTGTACTCTCATGAGAGTACACCCAATTTCTTATTTTTTTAGCTATTTTACTCTGTTTGGAGATAATATGTTTAATAGATATCATTACAAGCTGTTTGGAGTATGATTGATTAGTTTTTGGATCAGTTTTGCATCTGTACTCTCTATACTCTCATGAGAGTATACATCATTTTCTTATTTTCTTTCAACTATTTTACCCTGTTTAGAGATAATATGTTCAGTAGATGCATTTATTATATGTTTGGAGGCTGCTTGGTGGCTTTTGCTATTTTGCATCTATACTCTATGTACTCTCATGAGAGTACACCTCATTTTATTTTTTTTTAGCTATTTTACCATGTTTGGAGATAATATGTTTAATAGATGCCATTACAAGCTATTTGGAAGCTGATTGGTTGGTTTTTAGATCAGTTTTGCATCTGTACTCTCTGTACTCTATGTACTCTCATGAGAGTATACCCCATATTCTTAATTTTTTTTAGCTATTTTACCTTGTTTGGAGATAATATATTTAGTAGATGCCTTTATTATATGTTTGGAGGCTGCTTGGTGGGTTTTTGGGGCTATTTTGTATATGTATTTTCTATACTCTCATGAGAATACACCTAATTTTCTTATTTTTCAGCTATTTTACCATGTTTGAAGATAATATGTTTAATAGATGCCATTATAAGCTGTTTGGGGTATGATTGGTTGGTTTTTGGATTAGTTTTATATCTGTACTCTCTGTACTCTCATAAGAGTACACCTCTTTTTCTTTCAACTATTTTATCTTATTTGAAGATAATATGTTTAGTAGATGCGTTTATTATATGTTTGGTGGCTGCTTGGTGGGTTTTTGGGACTATTTTGTATCTTTACTCTCTGTACTCTCATGAGAGTACATCTCATCTCATTTTTTTATTTTTTTTTATTAGAATAATATGTTGAATAGATGCCATTACATGTTTGGTGATTGATTAATTTTTGGATCAAATTTGCATATGTACTCTTTGTACTCTCATGAGAGTATACCCCATTTTCTCATTTTTTCAGCTATTTTATCATGTTTGGAGATAATATATTTACTAGAAGCCTTTACAAAATTTGTTTGGAGGCTTGTAAATTTTGATTGCATCTGTACTCTCTATACTCTCATGAGAGTATACTCTATTTTCTCATTTTTTTAGCTATTTTACCCTGTTTGGAGATAATATATTTAATAGATGCCATTATAAGCTGTTTGGAGACTAATTGGTTGGTTTTAAGACCAGTTTTGCATCTGTACTCTCTGTACCCTCATGAGAGTACACCCTATTTTGTCAAGTTTTTTCCAAATATTTTACTCTATTTGGAGATAATGTGTTTAATAGATGCCATTATAAGCTCTTTGGGGGCTGCATGGTGGATTTTTGGAGCTGTTTTGAATGTGTACTCTCTGTACTCTCATGAGAGCACACCTCATTTTCTCATATTTTTGAATTAATTTACCCTGTTTGGAGATAATATGTTTAGTAGATGCCATTATAAGCTTTCTGGAGGCTAATTGCTTAGTTTTAAGATCAGTTTTGCATCTATACTCTCTATATCCTCATGAGAGTACACCTTATTCTGTCAACCTTTTTCAGATATTCTACCCTTTCTGAAGATAATATGTTAGTAGATGCCATTATAAGCTATTTGGAGGCAGTTTGGTGGATTTTTGGATTTGTTTTGCAATATACTCTCTATACTCACATGAGAGTACACCCCATATTCTTATAATTCTAAAATTCAATATGACTAAAATTTCTAAAAAAGATATTATAACTCTGTTTTCAAATTTCTAAATAATTGGTATGTGAATTGGTTTTTATTTGGCTTTCAGTAGCTTTCGACAAGCATTACAGTAGATTTAGGGGATCATTCCAAAGCACTTTTATTTTCTATTTTATTTGATACTGATTATAATTTGAAATAAAATAATTTTGACATAGTAAAAATGTATTTGAAGTTTTAATAAATATTAAATAAATTAAGTTTATACAATAATGATGTTTAGCTGATCGAAGGTAAAATAGTTATTTTAAAATATTTTGACTTATCTTAATATATAATTGAAAATTTTATATAAATTTGAGTAGTTCTCAAATTGGTAAGTCTCAATCCTTTCAAAATAATTCGAATCCAAACTTAAAATCATTCCTATAATGCTTTATAAAATACGTGTGTGATAAGAGCACTACCATTTACTCAAAATAATTCAGATCCAAACTTAAAATCATTCTGATCATGCTTTATAAAAATACGTGCGTGATTAGAGCACTTCCATTTACTCTAAATAATTCGAATCCAAACTTAAAATCATGCCTTATTGTATTATTTTTTCACTTTTTTTAAAATGGAAAGCAGTATAAGAGCACTACCATTTACCAAAAGCTCAATATCACAGTCCAATATATTCTAATAATTTATTGAATATTATTTATTATTTTGCTGAAAGAACTAAAATATAGTTGAAAGTTTTATAAAAATAAAGAAAATTCTCTTTTAAACCTAATTGTGTTATTAATTTCAATATTTTTTATTTTTTGTATTCCTTAAATAATAAAAATTTTATAAGAATTAAGAAAATTCTTGTAGAGTTATAAGCTATTCAGAGGCTGCTTGGTGGATTATCGGAGTTGCTTTGCATGTATACTCTTTGTACTCTCATGAGAGTACACCCCATTTTGTCATTTTTTTTCAGATATTCTACCTGTTTGGGTATAAAATGTTTAAAATTTGGATTTTGGAAGGTTATATCTCTGACTCTCATGAGAGTATACCCCATTTTCTTAGTTTTTTCAGCATTTCTACCAATTCTTTCATTCATATGTTTACTAGATGTCATTACAAGCGATTTTGAAGGCTCCTTGGTGGATTTTTGGAGCTACTTTGTATGTGTACTCTCTGTACTCTCATGAGAGTACACCCTATTTTCTCCATTTCTTTTAGATGTTATATCCTATTTAGAGCTGTTTTGCATGTGTACTCTTTGTACTGTCATGAGAGTACACCTTATTTTCTCAATTTTTTCAGCTATTCTACCCATTCTTTTATTCATATGCTCAGTAGATGCCATTACATATTGTTTGGAGGTTGCTTGGTGGAATTTCGGAGCTGCTTTGCATGTGGACTCTCTGTACTCTCATGAGAGTACACCCCATTTAAATTTTTTTTTCAGATATTCTCTTCTATTTGGAGATAAAATATTCAATAAATTTTGGTAATATAACCCATATTTTATTAAGGGGAATTTTTAGTGATTAAAGTACAAAATATCAACAACACATTAAAAACATAAGCAGCATAAGTCGAAGTACAAAGATTACCTTCCAAGTATAACATAGTAACTACTAATTGACACACTTTTAGTCAAATTGACATTAAAGTATATATAGTCAAAGAACACATGACAACTAAATGATATCATGCATTAAAATATTTTTCTGTAATGATATCCATCATCACAGTGCACCCTTTAGTAGATTGTTGAGCTTGAGTTAAATTCCTAAAATATAACATCGTATCAGTTACTGATATGTAATAGCAAGAATGAAGGGTTTTCCATGCAAACCTATGAAAAACACTCTGGTATAACAGAAAAAGGTGTTGTAATGGGTGACCCTATATGGTCTCCACCCCTCGCAGCTTGTTCTTTCGTCTTTGTAACATTAAAAATATAATGGTTTAAAGTTTAACAACAATATTTAAAGACTATAAATTTAGAGGTAGATAGAAAATTACTCTTGGCTTTCTTGTTTCTCTCTCAATATCTTTTCAGACTTGCATTTGAAATACCCTTTGGCCGCTGCATAATTGGATCCTTTAAAAAGTCAGTTCCTTTATCTCTTGTAGTTGACTTCTTCTTCTTAGCTATTCTATCAGTTGGAGGTGAATTCCCACATAATATAGAATCGACATTATCAGATAGTTTTTTTAAGGAACCCATATACTCCTCCTTTCTTATTACCCTTGCTTATTTGATATGCATATCAGATATGGTTCAATAATGCAAATTTCATTTCCATTATTACATTTGCACATCTTTTAAGTTCTTGTAAGCATTGTCAAAGTAGATATCCCTCTTTGCTGACCATTTGCAGATTACAGATACTTCTTAACATCTTTTAAGAACTCGATCGGTGACAAATCATCCCCATCATTTCAAGTATTTTACAACTATAAGTTATATTTAGGCATGTCTTATCGAAATGGGCAGTCCATATTTTGGAAGAACTTTTATTCTCTAAGTTTCTCACCAAATACTCCATGGGATTGTCATCTGACATTTTTGCTGCTAATCCTCTAACTCTATGCAAAGATTCTTCTTCAAACATTATATAGAGCTTTCTTGTGTAAAATATAGCAGCTTATTTTAGAATTGGACTAGTCTTAACAATAGGAATAATTGCTGACTGCCTACATTTGAAATCTTCATCATATTCATTCCAGTGCCATGTGTCCATAACCTTCTCCAATTCTAAGAAATAATCTATGATTGAACTTGTTAGTTTAGAGATTCCATGACATACATTATTCGTGGACTCACTACATTGCATTGACAAGATACCCATACAAAATGAGTCTTTGCAGAATGCAGTGGACTACTTGCATCTAATTTTATATAGCTTAGACAACCAAGCATGATCATGCAAATTGTCTTCTTCTAGCATGGTAGACCAAGCTTGCTCAAACTCTTCTCTTACTCATGCATGTGCATGTATAGACTTTGTATTATCTTATTACTATATGTACCTTGAAAGGAGCTTTCTTAGAAATATGCTATTGGCTATGATGATGGTGTGGTAATGCTTCATAACTCTCTTGCGATCTTGTTATATGATGTATTATTCATTAACGAGAAATATTTTGAATAGCCATGTGAATAACTTAATTGTCTCTTCTGATAGAAAGGCTACTCCAAATAAGACATTTTGCTAGTGATGATTCACTCCAACAAAAGGTGCACATGCAAGATTATGTTTATTGAGTCAATAACTTGTATAAACAATTATGACATCCCCAAAATAATCATTTTCTATCCTTGACATGCCATTGCTCCAAAAAAAACCAAGCTATCCGACTCATCAACTTGGACATCCATGCAAACATCCATCCTCGCTTGCCTTTCCTTGAATAATTGTATTGTATTAATGCATTACTATCACCATTCACAATACTTGATCTTCTTTCTTTTTGGATGTAATTGAAAGCAACTCTTTTTGTGAAGCCAATATTCTCAATGCCGCTAACTTCCTCACTTAGATAGCTAAACGCATCAATTGCTCTAATTCCAACCTCTGTCATTGACATCAACACAGCCGCCTTCTTATCGCTGATGCCTCTCTATGATCTGAGAAGATGTAGGTCACCTAGCTTTGCCAATGAATGATTATGAATTTTTATATATTTTTTAACCTTCCAATTCCCATCTAAATCAATAGAAAATCTAATGATGGTGGGACAACCACTCCTCGTATTTGTTTTCTAAAATTTGACTGAACAGTTTAGATTGGCAGCTTTCCTCAGACCTACTTTTGCACATAAAAAATATTTTGATTTCAAATTCTTCGAGTTCAGCCAATAACTAGTATGATCTTTTCTAACACTGAATCCAGTTTGATGTGCATAATCACAGTACAATGCATATGCCTTCTTTTCATTGTGAACAATGGTGCTAAGGAGTTTGACCACAATTAGGTCATTAGACATAATAACTTCATCATCACACCGATCATTTACCTCATTCACCTGCATAGATACAAATATGTTTCATGCAAAATAGGCCCAAAAACCAGCAAATTCTTCATGAAATATCCCCAAACATCTTATAATAGGATATACTAAACATATGACAAGCCCCACAGTTAAATTTTTTGAAAAAATGGGGTGTACCCTCATGAGAGTATAGAGAGTACACATGCAAAATAGCTCCAAAAATTACCAAATTCTTCATGAAACATCTCCAAACATCTTACAATAGGTTATGGTAAACAAATGACAAGCCCCGTAGTTGAAAAAATTGAAAAAATAAGGTGTACTCTCAAGAGAGTACAGAGAGTACACCTGTAAAATAGCTCAAAAAATCAGCAAATTTTTCATGAAATATCTCTAAACTTCTTAGAATAGGATATAGTAAACATATGACAAGCCCCATAGTTAAAATTTTTAGAAAATAGGGTGTACTCTCATGAGAACTGAGAAGCGCTAAAACTAAAACAAATTTTCATGAAATATCTCCAAACATCTTCCAATGAGATATACTAAACATATGACAAAGCATAGTTGAAAAAATTAGAAAATACCCTCATGAGAGAGAGAGTACACATACAAAATAGCCAAAAATAACTAAATTCTTCATCATCTACATCTTACATTCATGGTAAACATATGACAAGTCCCACTTGAAAAACTAAAACTAAGGTGTACCCTTATGTGAGTACACAGAGTACACATACAAAATAGATCTTAAAACCAACAAATGCTTCAAGAAATATCTCCAAACATTATAATATAGTAAATATGATAACGCTTGAAAATTTTAGAAAAATGGGGTGTACCCTCATGAGAGTATAGAGAGTACAGATGCAAAATAGCTCTAAAACCAGAAAATTCTTCATGAAATATCTCCAAACATCTTATAATAGGTTATGGTAAACATGTGACAAGCCCCATAGTTGAAAAAATTGAAATAATGAGGTGTACCCTCATGAGAGAGTCTGATGCAACCAAAACTAGCAAATTCTTTATGAAATATCTCCAAATATCTTACAATAGGATATATTAAACATATGACAAGCCCCACAATTGAAAATTTGAGAAAAATAAGATGTACCCTCATGAGAGTATAGAGAGTACACATGCAAAATAGCTCTTAAAATTAATAAATTCTTTATGAAACACCTCCAAACATCTTTCAATGGGATGTATTAAACATATGACAAGCCCCATAGTTAAATTTTTTTAAAAAATAGAGTGTTCCCTCATGAGAGTATAGACAATACACATGTAAAAATAGCTCCAAAAGCTAGCAAATTCTTCATGAAACATCTCCAAACATCTTACAATAGGTTATGGTAAACAAATGACAAGCCCCATAGTTAAAATTTAAAAAAAATGAGGTGTACCCTCATGAGAGTACAGAGAGTACACCTATAAAAAGCCTCAAAAACTAGCAAATTCTTCACGAAACATCTCCAAACATCTTCCAATGGGATATACTAAACATATGACAGGCCCCATAGTTGAAAAAACTGGAAAAGTGGGATGTACCCTCATGAGAGTACAAAGAGTACATATGCAAAATAGCTCCAAAAACTATCAAATTCTTCATGAAACATTTTCAAACATCTTACATTAGGTTATAGTAAACATATGACAATCCCCATAGTTAAAAAAACTAAAAAAATAAGATGTACTCTCATGAGAGTACAGAGAGTACATATGCAAAATAGCTCCTAAAATAAGCAAATTCTTTCTAAAATATCTCCAAACATCTTACAATAGGATATACTAAACATATGACAAGCCCCACAGTTAAAATTTTTAAAAAAATGAGGTGTACCCTCATGAAAGTACAGAGAGTATACATATAAAATAGCTCCAAAAATAAATAATTTTTTCATGAAACATCTCCAAATATCTTACAATAGGTTATGGTAAACAAATGACAAGCCCCATAGTTGAAAAAACTGAAAAAATAAGGTGTACCCTCATGAGAGTATAGAGAGTACACATGAAAAATAGTTCCTAAAACCAACAAATTCTTCATGAAACATCTCTAAACATCTTATAATGGGATATACTAAACATAGGACACCCCATAGTTAAAAATTTATAAAAATGGGGTGAACCCTCATGAGAGTACAGAGAGTACACATGCAAAATAGCTCATAAAACCAATAAATTTCATGAAACATCTCCAAACAACTTACAATGGGATATACTAAACATATGACAAGCCCCACAGTTAAAAAATAGAATAAAATAAGGTGTACCCTCATGAGAGTATAAAGAGTACACATGCAAAATAGTTCCTAAAATCAGCAAAGTCCTCTTGCAAAGAACTCTAAATAGTGTAGGAAATATATATTACATAAAAGAATTTCAAAGAATATCACTAATTATTTCAAAAAACTATATATATAAAACGGTTGCGAAAATTTACCTATGTATTTTTATTTAATACATCATTCGCTAAATTAGTCTCAATATCAAGGCCACAACTTCTAAATTCTTTCTCCATCTTCACAGTTCTTCCTGAAAAATGAAATGAGATTTTTTGTTTCTCTCTCTGAGTTCAGTTTGTCTAAAAAAATAT
This sequence comes from Cymbidium sinense, assembly GCA_021442155.1. Taxonomy (NCBI): domain Eukaryota; kingdom Viridiplantae; phylum Streptophyta; class Magnoliopsida; order Asparagales; family Orchidaceae; genus Cymbidium; species Cymbidium sinense. Next base: position 140,172,020 of record CM038223.1, on the reverse strand, counting down.
ATTATGCCCTAAATCTATTTATATATTGCTTTTAAATTTCTCCCATTCAAACATTATTTCTCTCGCTATTTTAATAGGCTAGGCCGGGTTAACTTTAATGACATCATTACGTTACAATGTTATAAAGTAAGAAAAATCATATATTAATACTAGACACATGTTGCGTTCCGGTTGGCATTCGAACGTAAAGCTACGTCCGGACTCCACACATAATATTTTCTCCATTATAAGAGTGGCAAAGATGCTGAGGTGCGACATGGCCATGGATGTCCCTGAAATCATATCAAAATTTATGGTTATCAATTCCAAACTTAATTGATTTTCTCAAATCCAAATTAACTTCAAATTCAAATCAACTCCAATTCCAAATCAAATTTCAAATCAATTTCATCTTAATTGATTTTCTTAAAACCTTAAATAAATTCCAAAAACTCAAATCATGAGTCAATTCCAAATGATTGAAACTCATGATAGAACTCTAGATTTAAAAATCCTTCCTAAGTCACTTTGATTCCTTCTTATGAACTTAGCTCAAATCAAATCTAAATCAAATAAAATTCAAAATATTTTCTCATAACCCATTTATATTCTCATTTATTTTCATAAATATAAATGAAATATAAATTCAACAACCAAAAACCAATTCAAAACTCAAATCCAAATCTAATCAAAGTCCAACCTAAACCATTTCAAGTCAAATTCTTGAACTTAGCCAAATTAAACTCAAATTAATCGAAACCCTTGTATTTTCTTCATGATTCAATCAATTCTTCAATCATGGATCCAAATAAACTTCAACCATCAAATAAAAACTAAATTCAAAACTCAAACCCAGATCAAATTCATGTTCACCATTTGAACTTAAAATGGTCAAATGAATCAAAATTGATTTGACTACAAACCACTTGCAAATGGATTTATATTTCAATCATAAGTCCATATATGGTTCAATCAAACTTGAATCAAGCCTTGATCAACTCAATTGACTCATTTAAGCTCACTTGATCTAAAGTACCTTTTGAGTCAAATTCTAATCCTACCCAAATTGGATTGAACTAAGGCCATCTAAGCCTCACATTATGAGCAACAATCATCTTGAGATGATCAATCACTCAAATTGGGTCAAACCAAGTCAAACCTAAGTGTTGACCAAGTCAACACTTAGCCAAAATGAAATATAAACTAACCAAAATCCACCATAGGCCAAATTGATTGAAACCATTGATCAAAACTACTTTATGATCAATGTTTGAACTAACCAAGTCATCATTTGATAGCCTAATTTACTTGACCCAAGTTGACCCAACTTGACCTAAAAGTCAAAATATGTCAAATCTTGATCTAAGCCAAATTGATTGTAACCAATGGGTCAAATTCATTCTAAGTCACTTGTTGAACTTGATCAAAGCAATTGGTCAACTAACAACCCAGCCCAATTGACCATGAACCCAACTTGACCTAAAAGGTCAAATCAAGCCAATATCAAACCAAACCAAAATTGATTGAAACCAAAGCTTGCAAAATATTTCAAATGACCAACCAAACCTAAACCAACCCATGACCTAACCCAATTGGGTCAAATGGATAAAATTGGTCAACTTGATCCATTTGACTAAATGAATTCAAATGAACCAAAACCAAATATAAACAAAATTGAACCAAACCAATGATACCAAAATATTTCAAATGGTCATATGAACTTGACCCAACCCTTGGTTTGACCCAATTTGAACAATTGGTCAACTTGACCCAAGTTGACCCATTTTGACCTAAATGGGTCAACATGAGTCGAAATGACATCAAATCAACTCCAAATTCATTGAAATTTGGACCAAAACAATTTGAAACTATTCTAAATTTGCTTAAATTGAAATCAAAGCCAAATGACCATTTTACCCCTAGGTCAAGGGGAAACCTATGTCCAATTCCACTTAGAATTTGGTCAAATCCTTTTCATGGCCACTTGGCACCATTTTAGTGGACCAAGTGGACACTAAAGAGAGTGGTGCACATGACCCAATGGGTTTGGGTCAGCCCAAACCCAACCCATGGCCAAACCGACCACCCCACTCAAACTGAGCACATGGGATCACCTCCCACACCTCATTTAACACATGGAAACTCCTCCACTCCCTTCCTCTGCCAAAACCGAACCATGTGGAGCTTAAAAAGTCCTAACAAACTCACTCAATAGAATAAATTTGATCAAAATGGAAGAGACACTCTCGGCCATCCGATTGTTGTAGGGGGAGATATACTCCCCCTAATTCCACTTCATTTCAAATCTCTTGTTGTCGATTGAGCCATAGGAACTCAGCGGAAGCATTGCTAAGCACTTCCTAGGTTTCCCAAGCTTTTCCAATTCTCCATTTTCAGATTTCTTCAAAGCTGGAATAGGGGAGCTCATTGGAAATTCCACTTTGCTCAATTCACCACCAAATGCCAATTCCTCTTGCAAGCACATTCAAGGCATCAAGTCGAGTTCATCCAAGTCAAATCCCAAGCACCTAAGCCACGGGAAGAGGGAGCTAGACCAAAGCCACAAGCACTTGAATCTCATCTTGGCTAATAGTGGATCTACTTGATCTCAAGCCTTCAAACCTTCAACAGGGATTCATCTACACTAGACGAAGCAACCTCAATGTTTGGGAGCGCCAGAGATCTCCTCCGGCAAGGTATGCTTCAAAACTGAGCTTAGGCTAGATTTTCTTTGGTCCTTTGTGAAGAAAAGTATCGTCCCAATTGAAATTGACCGGTAGATTTCCTTCTTCTTACTTCTTGATGGCGTGGGTTCGATCTTAGCTTAATCTGAGCTCAAGTGAGCTCTGTTGACCTCATTTTTAGAATGAGCTCTCAACCCCTCCATCTTAGACTTAGGACTCCTCTTAGACACTAAGAGTTCCTTAGTCTTAAGACACTTCTAATGATTAGGTGAACACTCAACCTAACCCTAGAGACTTAGAAGAGTTAGCCATAGGAATAGGTTATGCCTTAGGGGTGTTAGCAAAATTGGCCTACCCTATAGCTTGAACTAAATCCTCACTTTCTTCTTTGAAGTCAAACTCCAAATTCAAATCAACCTCAAACTCAAATCAACTTCAATTCCAAAAATAAACCTTAAATCAATTCCAATGGATTTTCTCAAATCATGAATCAATTCCAAATAATTGAAACCCATGATTGAATTCCAAACCTAAAATCTTTCCTAAGTCACTTTGATTCCATCTTATGGACTTAGCTCAAATCAAATCAACAATTCAAACTTCAAAATTTTCTCATAACCCATTTATATTCTCATTTATATTCACAAATATAAATGAAATATAAATTCAAATTCAAAACTAAATTCAAAACTCAAATCCAAATTCAACCAAAATTCAACTAAGCCTTTCAAGTCAAATTCTTGAACTTAGCCAAATCAAATTCAAATCAAGCCAATTTTTTTTTTTTATTCATGATTCAATCAATCCTTCAATCATGAAACCAAATATAAAACAAACTTCAATCATCAAAAATTCAAAACTCAAATCCAAATTCAACCAAAATTCAACTTAAGTCTTTCAAGTCAAATTCTTGAACTTAGCCAAATCAAACTCAAATCAAGCCAAACTCTTGATTTTCTTCAAATTCAATCAATCCTTCAATCATGAATCAAATATAAACAAACCTCAATCATCAAACCAAAACTAAATCCAAAAATCAAACCCAAGTCAAACTCATGTTCACCCTTTGAACTTGAAATTATCAAATGAATCAAAACCCATTTGACTCCAAATCACTTGCAAATGGATTTATATTTCAATCATAAGTCCATATGTAACCAAACTTGAATCAAGCCTTGATCAAGCCAATTGACCCAGGCTCACTTGACCCTAAGTGACCTAAAGTATCCCTTATGAGCAAAATTCTAATCCTAACCAAATTGGATTGAACTAAGCCCACCTAAGCCTCACATTGTGAGAAACAATCATAATAAGATGATCAATCACTCAAATTGGGTCAAACTAAGTCAAACCTAAGGGTTGACCAAGTCAATACTTAGCCAAAATGAAACTTAAACTAGCCAAAAAAATCCACCATAAATTGAAATTGATTGAAACCATTGATAAAACCAATTCATGATCAATGTTTGAACTTTACCAAGTCATCATTTGAGCCTAAATTAGGCCACTTGACGACTCAACTTGACCTAAAAATTCAAATATATGTCAAATCTTGATCTAAGCTAAATTGATTTGCCAATGGGTCAAATTCATTCTAAACCACTTCATGAACTTGACCAAAGCCTCAATTGGCCAACTAGACCCAACCTAGCAATTGACCATGAACAACTTGACCTAAAAGGTCAAATTGAGCCAAAATAAAATAAACCAAAATTGATTGAAACCAAAGCTTGCAAATATTTCAAATGACCAACCAAACCTAAACCAACCCATGACCTAAATTGGTCAAATGGGTCAAATCAACTTGACCCATTTGACCTAAATGAAATCAAATGAACCAAAACCAAATATAAACCAAATTGAACCAAACCAATGATGCAACACATTTCAAATAGTCATATGAACTTGACCCAACCCTTGGTTTGACCCAATTTGACCAATTGGTCAACTTGATAAGTTGACCCATTTTGACCTAAATAGGTCAACATGAGCCAAATGACATTAAATCAACTCCAAATTCTTTGAAATTTGGACCAACCCAATTTCAAACTATTCTAAATTTGCCCAAAGTAAAATCAAAGCCAAATGACCATTTTACCCCTAGGCCAAGGGTAATCTATGGCCAATTCCAATTGGAATTTGGTCATATTATTTCCATGGCCACTTGGCACCCTCTTAGTGGACCAAGTGGACATTAGTGAGTATGGTGCACATGACCCAATGAGTTTAGGTCAGCCAAACCCAACCCAATGGCCAAAATGATAACCCACATGGAAATGAGCACATGGATCACCTCCATACTTTCATTCTCCACATGTGCAACTTCTCCACTACCTCCCTCTGCCAAAATTGAACCAAGTGCTACCTCAAATGGCCAAACAACCCACTCAAGGTGATCAATTTGATCAAAATGGCATCTACACTCTTGGCCATTTGATCCTTCTAGGGGGAGATATACTCCCCTAATTTTATTTGATTTTCACTATCTCACACTCGATTGAAGAAAGGAAGCCAGAGCAAGCAATCCTAAGCTTCTCCAAGCCTCCTTTGGCTCTTTGCATTTCTCCATTTCTCGGTTTATAAAAACCTAAAATAGGGGAGATAGAAAGGAGTTCCATCTCACTCAATACTCAATTTGAGCTCAATTCCTCCATCAAGCACCTTGAGGGCTCAAGGCACGTGAGAGGGGAGTTTGATCAAGACTGCAAATAATTGAAGCCCACTTTGGTCCATAGGAAGATCCACTCAACCTCAAGCCTCAAATCTTCAATGAGCTTCATCTCCACTAGAGAAGCTACCTCTGAGCGGTGGTAGCCTCCAGCGAGGTATGGATCAAAATTGAGCTTAGATGTAGGATTATTTGGTCCTTTGTGAAAGAAACTTTCACTCCATGTGAATTTGACTGTTAGATGTCTTGCTTCTTACATGATGATGGTGGGGTTAAGTTTGAGCTCAATCCAAGCTCAATCGATCAAACCACAAGAGTGGACATGCCCTCTCAGCGAGCTCAATGGATCATGGACCATCCATCCTGCATTTTGGATGGATTGTCCTAATTAATCCATAGGATCCATGGATTTATCCCTTAAGAACCGAGCTTAATCACGACCATCGATCTTTGATCGGATGGAGGAAAAGCCGTAGTGTCGTTGACGGCATATTGGATGTGACTACTTTAATAGGAAATCCCATCGCGCCACGTGGAAAGTGCACGCCGCATCAGCGATCCACGTGGCGCCGATGGGATTAACTATATAATTAGGTTATGTAATTAAGTTTTAATCACTAAAACCTCAAAAACACATAACTAAATGTAGAAAAATCATAAAAATACAAAATAAAATGCATTGTGAAGATAATTGAAAGGGGAATAATCTAAAATTAGGTTTGGTTAATTTTGAATAGTAAATTTTCTATATCTTTGGGTTTTATTGGGAATGTAATTATGTTAATTACTCCCTAATTATTCCATTGATCAATTCCAAACTTCTTAGTAAGTTTAGTGGGATGACTTCTATGTCCCCTAAGTTTTTTGGAATTTATTATTGGTTTAATTAGCGGAATTGCTCAATTCATCTCTAATCACTCCCTTAATCAATTAAATGATTAATTAACCTATTAAATGATGGTAAATTCATTAATTAAATTTGTTAATCACCTTGGAACAGTGGATAGACTTAGGGAATGATATTAGGATGTATTATCTAAATCTCTTCCCTAAGTCTATTTCACTTGAATGAAAATTTAATTAATTTACAAATTGATTAATGATTTGATCATTTCCTTAAATATCTTAATTAACAAAACTTAAAATTGAAAATTAATCCAAAAACTTAATCACTTAATCAATTCCTTTTTGGGTTGATGCTTAGGTGTTCAATAACCTAAGTATACTTAAGGAAATCATAACTAACCCATGTGGGAAAGGTTATGAAAGTACTTAAATCAAACCCTTTAGCTTAATTAATCATTAATTATGAGGCAAATGCATTAGGCTGCCTTCTTTCTTAGGTGCATTGCTAATTTAAATTCTTTGTGGCTTTATGTCATACATTTTCTCATAATTATTTGGTTAAATATGTTAAAGTGGTATATGTAAGGGGTAATTAATGAACTTAATGTACACCTTAACCTAAACAAAATAAAATTAATCTAATGATTCTAAAGTAAACTAAAACAACATACATATGTGGAGATGGGTTAGGACCCAACCAGTCTCACATTTTCTAAATTCAAATCAAACTCAAAATCAAATCAAAATTTCCTTAAAATAACTTTGATTCCATAGGATTGTCTTTAGAATTAATTAGGGTGAATGAATTTATATGCTTTCATCACTTTAATTCTTTCCTAGCATGCTAAGTGTGTATGTCATATCAAAATCATGCATTCTTGTCTTTTGAAAAATCAAATTAAAATGAAATGTTTCTTTTATTTCAAATTGTATGTTTTGCCTAAAGTAAGAATATGAATGTCAATTATCACTATTAAATCCAAAACTATTTTCAAAAACTTAGAAATCAAAAATTACAAATGAAAAGTATGTTATTTATAAGTACTTATAAACTTGCATGTGAATAGCATGAAATGTGTTATGTGATTTCCTTCTCTTTCTTAACATAGGTTTTATGGGATTTGCCAAGTGTATAGTCCATTTGAAAAGGACATAACACTTGCTTAAATCCATTCCTATACACTCTATGTCATGACTTAAGAAGAAATTCCACATCACACATGTAAACTAAACAGTCAAACCAAAATCAAACAAATATAAACTTTTAGCATGATTCTCTTTCCATGCATTTCTTTTTGTTCATGCACATGTATTTAAGAAAAGTGGTATATTAGTTTGGACACCCTGGGATTGTGATCCTTTAAGTAGCCCCAAGTAGGTCTTATACCTTACACCCTTGGTGTAAATAATGGCACCGTACTCACTTATGTCTTTCATACTTGTAAATGTGCATATGAAAATGGATAAGAGAATCACTCTTTTTCTACTTAACCAAATCATGCATCATGAAGCATCCAAATTTTCTTAAGCAATATCCCTTAGAATTCATCATGAAGGTGTGCTAAACATTTCCATTTGCATGTATATATATGCTTAGGGTTCATCCATATGCATGTTCCACATGTTGGAAAGAAAAAAATGTTGTGTGTTTTGTGATAGTAATTCACTTTACTTAATCTTAAATTGCCTTTCTCTTTGAATAGGTTTGTTTAGGGAAAAATTAAACTTAGGATTAATTAAAACACATCATAAAACATTCATTAAATAAAAATTAATAATGAATCTACCTTAGAAATTACTTAAGATAGGGAGGAAAGAGAAGTCCTCTTCTCTTTTCCTCTCTTTACAATACTTAGTAATTAAGTGTAGGTTCATTCAAACCAAATCAAATCATGAATTAAAACTTAGCCAAATCAGTTAAATCACTTAAATGAAATCACTCTCTAAGTCAAACATTTTCATACTTAGAAAATCTAACCTTAAAACTTAACTAGTACATACCACACAAACCTTAAATGGTACACACATTAGGCTAAGTCATCATTTCTAGTCCTATGTTAGGGAGATGCATGGTTTGATATTTTTTTTATTTTGTGATGTGATTTTTGTGTTAGGGTGTATGTGCGTTGATTGAATGTTAGGGCAAGCTTAGTCTAACCATTGTCTTCTGTAGGGGGTTGTGCTTAAGGGGCACTATAATAAAAATAACTACTTTTGCTGTGTAGGTGGCCTTTACCCCTAATCATAATCTAAAATAGGCCAGGTGGACTTGGTTATCCATGTGTGGAGTGCTAAGTCCAATATACATGTTTGGAATTATTTGGTTTGTTTAACTAATCTCTGCTTTGCAGGTGTTAGCTAGATTTACTTTCCTTTTTCATGTAATTTTGCAAATTAGGATTTGGAATGATTATTATGGGGGATTAGGATGAACATTGGCGTAAGACTATGTCTTATGTACCATGTGAAGCCTTGGAGCAAATCACATTACAACCAAGTTAAAAGGAAGAAAGAACCAAAATGAAGAAAGAACTAAATGAAGAATGAAGAATGAAGAATGAAGACCCCCACAACATGAATTTATTTTTGTAATTAATTCATTTATAATTCGAGTTGTATAAGGGTAGATCTCGGCTACCCAATTTATTTTTGGGTTTGTGCGGTGGAGCCTGACCACACTTGGCCTCTTATTCTTTTGTGCTAATTTTGTAAATTGATTGATGTTTGTTTAGCTTGTGCATTAAGATGGCATGTTTTCCTACTTTCTTCCTTGCTTTGATGTATGACATGGATGATGATTAGGCTCTTGGAAAAAAACAAATTTTCTATCTAATTAATCATCTCAAAATTAAAAATAAATAACGTATAACCTCACTTAAAGCCTAAGTTATAAATCAGGATAAAAGAATTAGCAACCCCTTAGTTGGATGTTGTATTTTCTTTCTGACATCATGCATAAAAAGCAAATTATGTCACTCTTGATTTGGAGGGCTTCCACCCGTGCTAGGGAACTTGGCTTGACCTTTGAGAGCCATAGTGGAAACACACCTCCTTTCTTGTTGATTTTGGCCCATAATTCAATTTCTCATGCATTAGGCATATGAATCCTATAAGCCTGTGTCAAATGAATTATCCATAATGAAAAATAAAACATATGCAAATTTTGCATTAGATTAAGTCGTTATTCATGTTTTCACATGATCTAGTCTCTTAGGGAGTGTGTTTAAGGATTTAGTCTCTTTCTAAATAAATAATAGCTTAGCTATCTTGTAAAAGCATATGACTTGCCTACATGTATTTAAAACTGTAAGAGGAGTTAGTTGGCCACATAGGGTTGTAAGTCCAAAAAATTGGGTGATTTATCCTCTCTTGTGGAGGTAAACCTTATACCCATTTTTGCCTTAAATTTAGGTCATGATTTGGCCCTCGCTAAAGCTCCCTAGATTTAGGTTGAGGTTACTTCCTTTGCGGCTACACATAAATTCTCTCTTAGGCATTTCTATGACCTTGTGTTATGGAATTATAAGCCCTAGATTTCTAAATAAAAACTAAACTCAAAACAAATAAATCACTTCAAATCCAAAAATATAATGCCCAACCATAGGATAGTTTGGGATTCTTACTAGGCTTCCTAGTATCCTAAGCATCTCCTACTTATCTTCCTTTGACTTTGATAATAACTCCCTCCTCTTGATCAATGTCACTTGATCTTTCAAAAATAGACCAATTGATTGATAGTCCTATCTTTGAAATCTTTAGAGACAACGATCATTTACCTTAATCGAGAGTATTCATAAGGAACCCAGTTCCTAAGGATGTAATTAACTATGGGGGCTTGCCTCCATAGGGAACTTAACGAACCTGGTTTAAAATAAACCTTTCTTTACTTTTCAATGTAAAGTAGGGAAAGAATCTCTAGTACATATGAAGACCCATAGTCCTTAGGAATCTTTATTGAGATGATTAGGTCCATTGTAGGGTGGTGACTTCTATCTTTCGAGATAGTACACCTTTCCTCAATATCATACCCAATCACCCTAATAACAACATCTGTGTATCTACATGGTGTCCTGACAAGGCGTATACTTTTTGTTTTCATTTATTCTTTCCAAAAGGATAGATGAATGCATGGAATATTTTCACCACAAGCTCAGATCAAGCCTTAAGGGACGGACGATCGTCATCTCTCGCAGGAGAGGGTAGGGATGAATCTTGGACCGTCCATCCCGCATGTTTTGGATGGATGGTCTTGATTAATCCACATTAGATCCACTGATTAACCCTTTAGAAACTGCGTGCTTGATCTTGAACATCCGATATTTGAGGATCCAAGGAAAAACATAGCACCACCACCGACCGATGCAATAATGACAACTTAAATAACCAATCTCGCACGTGGAAAGCGCAGATCCATGTGGCGCCTATAAGATTAGTTATAAAATTAGGGTTTTAATTACCTAATAATCACAAAAACTTCAAAAATACATAACTAAATGTAAAAAAATCTAAAAAAAAAAATGCAAACTCAACTTCATTTTAATGATAATTCAAAGGGGAATAATATAAAATTAATTTTCTTAATTTGAGTTTTATTGGGGATGTAATTATGTTAATTACTCCTTAATTATTTCAATAATTAATTCCAAATTCCTTATGATTAATTAGTGGGATGACCTCTACCTCCCATGATTTTTTTGGAATTTATTATTGGATTATTTAGGTAATTGCTTGTTTCATCTCTAATTACTCCCTTAATCAATTAAATGATTAATTAACCTATAAAATGATGTTAAATTTATTAATTAAATTTGTTAATCATCTTGGAACAGTGGATAGACTTAGGGAATGAGATTAGGATGCCTTTTCCAAATCTTTTCCCATAAGTCTATTTCATTTGAATGAGAAATTAATTAATTTACAAATTGATTAATGATTTAATCATTTCATTAAATAGCTTAATTAACCAAGCTCAAAATCAAGAATTAATCTGGAAAGTTAATTATTTAATCAATCCTTTCTTGGGTAGATACTTAGGTATTCAATAACCTAAGTAAGCTTAAGAAAATCAAATCCAACCTACATGTGTGGGAAAAGATTATGAAAGTACTTAATTAAACCTCTTAGTTTAATTAATCAATAATTGTGTGCCAATTGCATTAGACCCTTTCTTTCTTAGGGTTCAGTGCTAATTTAAATTCAATGTGATTGCATATCATATGTTGGCTCATAATTATTTGAATAATTATGTTAAGGAGGTGTAGGTAAGGGGTAATTAATTGATTTAATCCACACCTTAACCTAAAGGAAATATAAAATCAATCTAATGGTTATAAAAATTAAACTAAATCAATACAAATATGTGAGAGATGGGTTAGGACCAGCAAACCTTTTCACATATCCTAAAATCAAATCAAAATAAAATTTCTTTAAACAACTTTGATTCACTTTAAATGATCTTATTTCATAGGATTGTATTTAGGAATTAATTAAGATGAATGAAATCACATGCTTACATCACTTTATTTCTTTCCTAACAGGCTTAGAGTTGTGTGCCATATGAAAATCATGCATTCACGTCTTTTGAAAAATAAAATCAAATGAAATGTTTTCTTTATGTTAAATTGCATGTTTGGCTAAAGTAAAATATGAATGGTTATTATCACTATTAAATCCAAAATTATTTTCAAAACTTATAAAAAAGACTACAATGAAAGGTATGCTACTTATAATTACTTATAAGCTTGCATGTGAGTATAACATAAGATGTGCATCATGTGATTTTCCTTCTTTTCTCTTTTAATATAGTTTTGAATAAGATTTGCAAAGTGTATAGTTCATTTGAAAAGGACACAACATTTGTTTAAATTCATTCCTATTCATTCCTATGTTATCATTTAAGAAGGATATTCACTTTTACAGATGTAAATTGCATAACCAAATCAAACAAACAAACATAAAATTTTTGCATGACTCTTTTTTCATTCATTTCTTTTTGTACATACACATGTATTTAAGAAAAATGGTATATTAGACACCGAGATTGTGAGGCTTTAAGTAAGAAGGTCTTGTACCTTATACCCTTGGTAGAAAATAATGGCTTGTAACTTATGTCTTTCATACATGTAAATGTGCATTTGATTAATGAATAAAAGAACCCTTCTTTTCTACTTAACAAAATCATGCATCATAAAAGCATCCAAATTTTCTTAAGCAATATCCTTTTGCATTCATTATTAAAGTGTGCTAAGACTTTTCATTTGTATGTATAGATATGCTTAGGGTTCATCCATATGCATGTCACACATGTTAGAAAGAAATAAAGTGTTGTGTGTTTTGAGAGAGTAATTAATTTCAATTAATCCTAAAATGCCTTTCTTATTTGAATATATTTATTTAGAGCAAATCTAAACTTAGGATTAATTAAAACACATAATAAAATATTCACTAAATAAAAATCATTAATGAATCTATCTTAGAAATTACTTAAGGTAGGGAGGAAAGAGAAGTTCTCTTCTCTTTTCCTCTCTTTACAACTTTTAATAATTAATTATAGGTTCATTCAAACCAAAATAAACCATCAAATAAAATCAACCAAATCAACTAAATCACTTAAATAAAACCACCCTCTAAGTTGAACTCTTTCACACATAGGAAACTCTAACTTTAAAGCCTAACTAATACATACCACACAAGCCTTAAATGACACACACATTAGGCTAAGTCACCATTGCTAGTCCTATGTTAGAGCAGTGCATGGTTTGATGCTTAATTTTATTTTGTGATGTGATGTTTTAGTCTAGATGTTAGGGTGTATCTGCGCATACTGAATGTTAGGGCAATCTTAGTCTAATCATTATCTTCTGTAGGGGATTGTACTTAAGGGGCACTCTAATAAAAATATAAATACTTTTGCTATGCAGGTTGCTTATACCCCTAAGCATAATCCAAAATAGGCCAGTGGACTTAGTTACCCATGTGTGGCATGCTAAGTCCAATTTATTCATATAATTGCTTCGGTTGTGAGGTATGTTTAGCTAATCTCTTTTTTGCAGTTTTAGTTAGATTTACTTTTCCCATTTTCATGTAATTTTGCAAATTAGGATTTAGAATGAATGTTATGGGGGATTAGGATGAACATTGGTCATAAGACTATGTCTTATGTACCATGTGAACCCTTTGGAGCAACCACATTCCAACCAACCAAAAGAATTAAGAAGAAAGAAAAGAAGAAAGAAGAAAGAAGAAAGAAGAAAGAAGAAAGAATAAATGAAGAATGATGAATGTAGACCCCCATAATATGAATTTCTTCTTGATTGTAATTAATTCATTTGTAATCTAGGTTATATAAAGGAAGAGCTCGACTACCCAATTTATTTTCGGGTTTGTGCGATGGAGCTCGACGATAAGAGACTTTTTATTCTTTTGTGCTAACTTTATAAATTGTTTGATGTTTATTTAGTTTGTGCATTAAGATGACATATTTTCCTAATTTCTTCATTGATTGATGAATGACCTGGATGCGATTTAGGCTCTTAGGAAAATATATTTTTTATCTAGTTAATCAACTCAAAACTAAAAATTAATAACTCATAACCTTATTTAAAGCCTAAGTTATAAAATAAAATAAAAGATTTAGCAACTCCTTAGTTGGATGTTGTATGTTTTCACATCATGCAAAAAAAATATCTTGTTTCACTCTTATGGAGGGCTTCCACCTTGCTTGGAACTTGGCTTAACTTTGAGAGCCATGGTGAAAATAACACCTCCTTTCTGTTGATTTTGCCCCATAATCCAATTTCTCATGCATTAGGCATATTAATTCCATAACATATGTCAAATGAATTGTCCAAAAATGAAAATAGAACATACTAAAACTTTGCATTAGATTTAAGTCATTAATCATGCTCTATATAATCTAGTCTCTTAGGGAGTGTGTTTAAGGACTTAGTTTCTTTCTAAATAAACAATATCCTAGCTATCTTACAAAAGCATAAGACTTGCCTACATGTATTTAAAATTATAGGAGGAGTTAGTTGGCGCCCCCTTAGGTAAGTCCAATCGGTGATTTATCCTCTCTTGTGGAGATAAACCAAATACCCATTTTTTGCTTTAGATTTAGGTCGTGCTTCTACCCTCGCCAAAGCTCCCTTTATTTAGGTTCAGAGGTTGCTACTTCCATTTCGGGCTATGAGCATAAATCATCACCTCTTAGGCATTTCCATGAAATTGTGTTATGGAATTGTAAGCCATAGATTTCTAAATAAAAATTCAACTCAAACAAATAAGTCACTTCAGTTTCAAAAATATAAAGCCCAACCATAGGATAGCTTGGGATGCTTACTATGCTTCCTAGTATCATAAGCATCCCTTACTTATCTTCCTTTGGCTTTGATAATAACTTCCTCCTCTTGATCAATCCCACTTAATATTCTAAAAATAAATTGATTTATTGATAGTCCTATCTTTGAAATCTTTGGAGACAATGATCATTTACCATAATTGAGAGTTTTCTTAAGGAATCTCATTTCTTAAGATGTAATTAACTATGGGGGCTTGCCTCCATAGAGAACTTAACGAACCCAGTTTAAAATAAACCTTGCTTTACTTTTTCATATAAAATAGGGGAAGAATCTCTGGTACATCCGAAGACCCATAGTCTTTATTAAGGTGATTAGGTCCATTGTAATATGGTGACTCAAGTCTCTCGAGATAATGCATCATTCCTCAATATCGTACCCGATCACCCTAATAAGAACATCCGTGGATCTACATGGTGTCCCAACAAAGTAGTTATTTTTTTTCATTTTATTCAAAAGATAAAATGAAGATAAAAATTTCACCATAGATTTTTCTGGTGACTCTACTAGGGAAGGTTCCTCTCTCCATCTTTGATAAATGATCATTATCTCCAAGTATCAATAGTAGGTTTGTATTTTATATGAACCCAAGACTATCTTTCTTTTCTATTGTCACTTAGTTTATTTCATCCTTTAGTAAAGCTAGCCAACATCCTTTAGGTTTCAGGACTTACAACCGCAAATGGGAGAAGCAACCTTAGAATCTAAATCTAGGGAGCTTTGGCAAGGGCCAAAAGCACGACCTAAATCTAAGGCAAAAATAGGTATTTGGTTTACCTCCACAAGAGAGGATAAATCACCACTGTAGACTTACAACCGCCGGGCCAACTAACTCCTCATACTGTTTCAAATACATGTAGTCAAGTCATATGTTTTTGCAAGATAGCTAGGCTGTTATTTATTTAGAAAGAGACTAAGTCTTAAACACACTCGCTAAGAGACTAGATCATGTAGGGCATGATTTAATGACTTAAATCTAATGTAAATTTTGTTACATTTTTTTTTTGACAATCAATTTGACACAGGCTTTAGGATTCATATGCCTAATGCAAGAGAAATTAGATTATGTGCCAAAATTAGCAAGATAAGGAGTTGTGTTTTCACTATGGTTCTCAAAGGTTAAACCAAGTTTTCTAGCAAAGGTGGAAGCCCTCCAATCAAGAGTGAAATAATATGCTTTTTACTCATGATGTGAGAAAAGTAATACAACATCCAGTTAAGGAGTTGCTAATTCTTTTATCTTCATTTATAACCTAGGCTTTAGGTAAGGTTATGAGTTATTTTATTTTTAGTTTTGAGTTATTTTGATTTGTTAGAAAATTTCTTTTTTCTAGGAGCCTAATCGTCATCCAGGCCATACATCAAAGCAAGGAAGAAATTAGGAAAAGATGCCATCTTAATGCACAAGCTAAACAAATATCAACCAATTTATAAAGCTAGCGCAAAAGAGTAAGAGGTCATTTATGGCCAGGCTCCACCATACAAACCCGAAAACAAATTGGGTAGCTGAGCTCTATTCTTATACAACCCAGATTATAAATGAATTAAATACAATCAAGAAGGAATTCATTGTTATGGGGTCTTCATTCTTCTTTTCTTCATTCTCCTTTCTTTCTTCTTTCTTCTTTCTTCTTTTGGTTGGTTGAAATGTGGTTACCCAAAGGCTTCACATGGTACATAAGATATAGTATTATAACCAATGTTCATCTAATCCCCATAACAATCATTCCAAAATCCTAATTGCAAAAATACATGAAAATGGGAAAAAAGAAATCTAACTAAAACCTGCAAGATATAGATTAGCTAAACAAACCTTATAATCCCAAGCATGTATATATATAAATTGGACTTAGCACCCCACACATGGGTAACCAAGTCCACCTAGCCTATTTTGGATTATGCTTAGGGGTATTACCGCACAAAAAAATCATTTTATATTTTTATTACGGTGCCCCTTAAGTAGAATCCTATACAGAAGAGAATAGTTAGACTAAGATCGCCCCACCATTTAGTATATGCACATACACCCTAATATCCAGACTAAAATATCACATTATAAAATAAAAGCAGACATAAAACCATGCATTGCCCTAACCTAAAGCTAGAAATGGTGACTTAGCCTAATGTGTGCCATTTAAGTTTGTGGTATGTTTCGCTTTACTTAAGTTTTCTAAGTGTGAAGATGTTGAACTTAGAGGATGATTTCATTTAAGTGATTTAGTTGCTTTAGTTGATTTTATTTTATAATTTGATTAGGTTTGAATGAATCCTATAATTAATTACTAAGTGCTATAAAGAGAGAAAAAGAGAAGAGAACTTCTCTTTCCTCCCTACCTTAAGTAATTTCTAAGGTAGATTACATATTTTATTATGTATTTTAATTAATCCTAAGTTTAGATTTTCCCTAAATAAACCTATTCAAAAAGAAAGACATTTTAAGATTAAGTAAAGTGAAATATTATGACAAAACACACAACACTTTATTTCTTTCTCAACATGTGTAACATGCATATGGATGGATACTAAGCATATCTATACATGCAAATAGAAATATTTGGCACACCTTAATGATAAATGCTAAGAGAGTTTACTTAAAAAAATTTAGATGCTTCATGATGCATGATTTTATTAAGTAGAAAAAGACTAATTCTTTTATCCATTTTTCATATACACATTTACAAGTATAAAAGACATAAGTGAGTATGGTGCCATTGTTAGCACCAGCGGTGTAAGGTACAAGACCTACTTAGGGCTTCTTAAAGCCTCATAATCCTAGGGTTGTCCAGACTAATATACCACTTTTCTTAAATACATGTGCATGTGCAAAAAGAAATGCAAGGAAAGAGAATCATGCAAAAAGTTCATGTTTATTTGATTTAGGTTTGTTTATGCAATTTACATATACAATTGTGAATATTCTTCTTAGGTGATAACATAAGAATGAATAGGAATAGATTTAAGCAAGTGTTATGTTCTTTTCAAATGAACTATACACTTTATAAAATCTTATTCAAAACTATGCTAAAAGAGACGACAAGGAAAGTCACATAATGCACATCTTTATATTTATACTCACATGCAAGCTTATAAATAATTATAAGTAGCATACCTTTTAGTTGTTATGGAGAAAAATCTCTATATATGGTTGCCTTCCATCTGTGGGTGAAAAGAAAAAAAATATATAAAAATTTATCTTTTTGGGATTCCACGTAGATCCGCAGATGTGCTTATTCATGTGATAGGGTACGACATCAAGGAATAGTGTATTGTCTTAAGAGATAGAAGTTACTACCAATTAATGGACCTAATCACCTTAATAAGGACTCCTAAGGACAATGGGTCTACATATGTACTGAGATTCTTCCCTTCTTTTTACATGAAAAGTAAAGGTGGTTTATTTTAAATCGGGTTAAGTTTCTAGGGCAAGCCCCATAGTTAATTACATCCCAAGGGATGGGATCCCTTAAGAATACTCTCGATTAAGGTAAATAATCATTGTCTTTAAAGATTTCAATATGAAAGGACTATCAATCGATTAGTTCATTTTTGAAGATTAAATGGGATTGATCAAAGAGAGGGATTTATTATCAAAGCCAAAATGGAAGATAAGTAGGAGATGCTCACGATACTAGGAAACCTAACAAGCAATCTCAAACTATCCTATAGTTAAGATTTATATTTGAAATTAATTTAATATGTTTGAGTTAAATTTTTCATTATAAATTTAGGACTTATGATTCTGTAACACAAGATTATGAAAATACCTAGGAGGTGAGGAATTAAGCTTATGGACAACAAAGGTGAGAACAACCTCAGAACCTAAATCTAGGGAGGTGGCGAGGGCTGAAAGCACAACCTAAATCTAAGAGAGAAATGGGTATTTGGTTTGCCTCCATAAGAAAGGATAAATCACATGATTGTTTGGACTTACAACCGCCTGGGGGTGGCCGCCAACTAACTCCTCCTACGATTTTAAATATATGTAGGTAAGTCTTATGCTTTATGCAAGATAGCTAGACTATTATTTATTTAGAAAGAGACTAAGTCCTTAAACTGACCTAAATCTAATGCAAATTCAAATTTCATTTTATTTTCATTTTTTGGACAATTATTTTTTGACTCGGGCTAATAGGATTCATATGCTTAATGCATGAGAAATAAAGTTATTGGCCAAAATCAGCTAGAAGGGAGGAGGTGTGTTTCCACCATGGATCTTAAAGGTCAAGCTAAGTTTCTTTGGCAAAAGTGGAAGCCCTCCAATCAGGGGTGAAATAAGATGCATTTGTGCATGATATTGTAAAAGAAATACTCATCCAACTAAGGGATTATTGATTCTTTTATCTTGATTTTGAACCTAAGCTTTAGGTGAGGTTGTGAGTTCTTTATTTTTATTTTGAGTTGTTAGATTTGGTGAAAGATTTATTTTACCCTAAGAGCCTAATCCACATCCTGGTCATACATAAAGCAAGGAAGAAACTAAGAAAAAGATGCTACTTAATGCACAAACTAAACAAATCATCAATCAATTTAAAAAGATAATCGTAAAAAAAATAAGAGGTCGTTGTGGTCGGGTACCACCTCACAAACCCAAAAATAACAAATTGGGTAGCTGAGCTCTACCCTTATACAACTCGGATTACAAATGAATTAAATTACAATTAAGTAGGGAATTCATTATTATGGGGGCCTTCAAGTTTCATTTCTTTATTCTTCTTTTCTTCTTTCTTCTTTGGTTTCTTCTTTTGGATGGTTGCAAGGTGGATGCTCCAAAGGCTTCACATGGTGCATTAGATAAGATCTTATGACTAATGGTCACCCAAATCCTCATAACAATCATTCCAAAATTCTAATTGCAAAATTTACATGAAAAAGAAAAGTAAATCTAGATAACACCTGCAAAATAAAGGTTAGCTAAACAAACCACCAAATCCCAAGCATGTATATTAGACTTATCACCCCACACATAGGTGACTAAGTCCACCTGGCATATTGGATTATGCTTAGGGGTATAACCACCTACAAGCAAAAGTATTTATATTTTTCTTACAACGCTCCTTAAGCACAATCCCCTGCAAAAAATAATGGTTAGACTAAGATCACCCAACCATTCATTCTACGAGCATACATCCTAATATCCAGTCTAAAACATATATCACAAAACAAAACAAACATCAAACCATGCACCGCCCTAACCTAAAGCTAGAAATGGTGACTTTGGCTAATGTGTGTGCTTTGAAGGTTTGTGTGGTATGCTTAGTTATGACTTTAAGTTAGAATTTTCTAAGTGTGAAGCATGTTGAACTTAGAGGAGGATTTCATTTAAGTGATTTAATTATTTTGGGCTGATTTTATTTTATGTTTTGATTAGGTTCAAATGAATCTTACAATTAATTACTAAGTTATAAAGAGAGGAAAAGAGAAGGAACTTCTCTTCCTTCCCTAACCTAAGTAATTTTAAAGTAGATTCATATTTTAGTTTTATTTAGTGAATGTTTTGATTAAGTGTTTTGATTAATCCTAAGTTTAGATGAACTCTAAACAAACCTATTCAAAAAGAAAGACATTTTAAGATTAAATAAAGTGAACCAAATTCACAAAACATACATCACTTCTTTTTTTTCCCAACATGTATAACATGCATATGAATGAGTCCTAAGCATATCTATTCATACAAATGAGAATATTTAACACACTTTATGATGCATGCCAAGTAATTCATTTAAAGAAATTTGAAAGTTCATGATGCATGATTTTCATTAAGTATAAAAGGTACTTCTTATCCAATTTTCACATGAACACATGAAAGTAAGAAAGACATAAGTGAGTACAGTGCCATTGTTAACTAGAGGTGTAAGGTACAATACCTACTTAGGGCTACTTAAAGCCTCAACCTCGGGGTTGTCTAGACTAATATACCACTTTCCTTAAATACAAATATGTGTACAAAAGAAATGAATGGAAAAGAAAGAATGCAAAAATTTGTATTAGTTGATTCATTTTGTTTATGTAATTTATATGTGCAAGCATAGGTATCCTTCTTAAGTAATAGTATAGGAATGAATAGGATATGGAATTAGGCAAGTGTTAGGTTCTTTTCAAATGAACCATACATCTTATCAAATCCTATTCAAAACTATACTAAAAGAGAAGAGAATGAAAACCTATACTAAGCACATCCTTATATCTTACTTCATGCAAGCTTATAATTAAAATATAAGTAGAACACTATCAGTTTTGATAATTGATTCATATGTTTTGAAAATAATTTGAATTTAATAGTCATAATAGCCACTCATATTTCTACTTTAGCCAACACATGTAAATTTGACATAAAGTAAACATTTTCATATTAAATTTGAATTTTGAAAAGCATGAATGCATGAAACCACATGACATACAAATTTAACATGTTGGGGAAAGAATCAAAGCAATGAAAGCATGTAAACACATTCACTTTAATTAAATCCTAAAGATAATCTTATGAAATAAGAAAGCTTAAAGTAAATCAAAGTTCATTTAGTATGATTTATGTTTAATTTAGAGTTTAATTTAATTTTGAAAAAAATTGGATTGAGTTCGCTGTTCCTAACCCATTTCCACATGTGTTTGATTATTTTGTTTAATTTTTAGATTATTAGATTCATTTTAGATTATTGGTTAGGTTAAGGTATGCATTAAACAAGTTAGTTAACCCTCACCTACACCACCTTAGCATAGTTAGCCAAATAATTATGAGCTAATGAGATGACATAAAATATAGGAATTTAAATTTGTAATGCACCTGAGAAGAAAAGGGCCTAATGCAATTTGGCTCATAATTAATGGTTAATTAAGCTAAGGGGTTTAACTTAAGTAATTTCAAAACACCCCTCACACATGAGTTGGGTTTTGATTTCCTTAATTGAACTTATGCTCTTGAACACCTAAGCATCTACCCAAAGTAGATTAATTAAGTTATGGAAGTTTTTAGAATTTTAGAAATTAAAGAGAGTAATTAATGAATTAACCCTTAATTAAGAGAGATTAAGGAAAGAAAAGGGGTTAGGAATAGCAGGGAAATACCCCAAAATTATTCCCTAAGCCTCCTATTCACTAGATCTAACCTTAACAACTTCAATGAGAGATTAAAACACTAATCACACTTTTAATTATCATTAATTACATTAAGGGAGTAATTAGGAAATGCATTTTCAATTATCCCAATTAAGCCTTCAAGAATCTAAGAAAATTGGGGAGGCAAAAGTCATCCCCCAAAGCATACCCAAGAAGTTTGGATTAATCAGGATTAATTTGGGTAATTAGCAAATAAAATTTCCATTAAAACCCAAAATCAGAGAAAAATTTATTTCAAAATCCATTAAAATTAATTTTAGAATATTCTAGATTGAATTATCTTTCAGTAAAAAAGTACCTCATATATTTTAATTTTTATTTAGGGAGATATGAATTTTTGAAGCTTAGAGGATTAATTAACATTACTTAAAAGCTTAATTAATCCCCCTAGCCCACAACTCGACACACAGAGGTGGCGATCAGCGTGCTTTACACGTGCTACGCTGTGAGCCATCCACTTAAACGTCGCATCAAGGCTGCGGCATGGCGACGGGACGCAGTTTGATCCCTACTGTTCGATCAAGGATCAAACGTCCAGGGATCACCCCATGGTTTCTAAAAAGATAAATTGATCTATAAACGTGCGCTAAATCTCAACCGTCTATCCAAAATGCGTGGATGGATGGCTGGGATTACCCCTGTTCTTCCTTGAGGATCAATGGAGACTGTCCATGATCTAAAGAAAGATCCAAGCTCAATCGAGCTTGATTAGGGTAAGATTTTACCCACACCAGCTTATGCTAATGTCAAGCCTATCCAATGGTGGAATTCTCATGCCATGATAATTTCTTTCACAAAGGACCAACACCTCTTAAGCCTAGTGGTTGAAAAATGTCATACCTCATCGGAGGTGATCACCGATGCTCAAGATCAATGAGGTAGCTTCGTCTAGTGGAGATGAAGCCCTGTTAAAAGTTTCTAGCCTTGGGGTTGAGTAGATCTCTCTATGGACCAAGCTTTCCTCCTCTCTTTTGCTGATTTGATTGAATTCAACTCCTCCTTGCTTTGGGAACTTGTGTGAATTGATGGGTGCACTCGACTTGATCCCCTGAGGGAGTGTGCAAAGAGAATTGAAGTGGATTGTAGTGTGGAAAAAGTTTGGAAATTAGTTGAGCTCCTCTATTTTCAAAGGATGAAAATCGAGAAAGCTTGATTTCAATTCCCTCCTAGGAAGCTTATGATTGCTCTCTGATGGCTCCTAACACTCTCTAGGACTCAATCGACAATGAGCATGTTGAATTCAAATGGAATTAGGGGGAGTATATCTCCCCCTATGGCAATCGAACGACCGAAGCTTAGGTTGCCATTTTGATCTAATTGACCATATGGAAAGGGTTGTTTGGGCTGTTTGAAGTTGGCACATGGTCAGTTGGAGCTTAGGAGTGGATTAGTATCCCATGTGCTTCAAATTGAGTGGAAGGAGGTTTTCAAATTGCCCAATTTGAGCTAGGGGGTCGGTTTTGGCCTTGGGTCCATTTGGGCTGACTCAAACCCATTAGGTTGGGTGCACCACCCTCCATAGGGTCCACTTGACCTATTAGGAAGGTATCAAGTTGATATGAAGAGGGCTTGATCAAATTACCTATGGAATAGACCAAAATTTATTTTATGGCCAAGGGGTAAAATGGTCATTTGGCCAAGTTTGGCCAAGTTTCATTTGGCCAAGGGGTAGAATGGTTATTTTTGAATTCAAATATGTTGGGTATGTAGAGAAAATAGGTTTGGCCAAGTTTCATTGGATTTGGAGTTCATTTGATAAGGTTTGGCTCATGTTGACCCATTTGGGTCAAAATGGGCCTAGTTGACCAATTGGTCAAATTGGGCAAACCAAGGGTTGGGTCAAGTTCATATGACTATTTGAAATGTTTTGGTGGCTTTGGTTTGATTCAATTTGGTTTAGTTTTGAATTTGGCTCATATGACTTCATTTAAGTCAAATGGGTCATGTTGACCAATTTGACCCGTTTGACCGATTTGGGCTAGGCCAAGGGTAGGTTTAGGTTTGGTTGGTCATATAGAGTGGATGTTATCTTTGTTTCCAATCAATTTTGGTTAGGTTTGAATTTGGCTCAACATGACCCCTTTAGGTCAAGTTGGGTTCAAGGTCAATTGGGCTAGGTTAGGTCTAGTTGGGCAATTGAGGCTTTGGTCAAGTTCAACAAGTGATTTGGAATGAACTTGACCCATTGGTTTGAATCAATTTGGCTTAGATCAAGTTTTGAAACATTTTTACTTTTTAGGTCAAGATAGGTCAACTTGGGTCAAGTGGCCAATTGGGCTAGGTTAGGCTCAAATGTTGACTTGGTCAAGTTCAAACATAGTTCATGAATGAACTTAGATCAATGGCTTCAATCAATTTGGCCTATGGTGGATTTTGGCTATGTTAGGTTTCATTTTGGCTAAGTGTTGACTTGGTCAACCCTTAGGTTTGACTTGGTTTGACCCAATTTGGTTGATTGATCATCCCATGATGATTGTTGATCATGATGAGAGGCATAGGTGAGTTTGATTCAATCCAATTTGGTTAGGATTAGAATTTGGCTCATAAGGGTACTTTAGGTCACTTTGGGTCAAGTGAGCCTAAGTGGGTCAAATGGCTTTGTCAAAGCTTGATTTGAGTTTGATTGAACTTGTATATGGACTTATGATTGAAATATAAATCCATTTGCAAGTGGTTTGAAGTCAAATGGGTTTTGATTCATTTGACAATTTCATATTCAAAGGAAGAATATGAAGGGATTTGGGGTTTGATTTTTGAATTGGATTTTGGTTAAGTGATTGAAGTTTATATTTATATTTGGATTCATGATTGTATGGTTGATTGAATCATAAAGGAAAATCAAGAGTTTAGCTTGATTTAAAGTTGATTTGGCTAAGTTCAAGATTTTGACTTGAAAAGCTTAGGTTGGATTTTGAGTGGATTTGAGTTTTATTTTTGGAATTGATTTTGATTGTTTTAATTTATATTTCATTTATATATGTGAATATAAATGAGAATATAAATTGATCATGAGAAAATTTCAAGTATTTGAAGTGTTTTGATCATGATTTAGGCTAAATCCATTAAGAAGGATTTAAAGGACTTAGGAAAATTTTGGAGTTTTGGATTTGAATTTTTGAATTTGGTTTGATTGATTTGTATTTATACTTCATTTATATATGTGAATATAAATGAGAATATAAATGAGTTATGAGAAAATCCCATGAGTTTGAATTGATTTGATCATGATTTTGGCTAAGTCCATTAAAAGGAATTTAAAGGACTTGGAAAAAATTAGATTTGGAATTTAATTTTGGATTTGATTTGATTAATTTATATTTATATTTCATTTATATATGTTAATGTAAATAAGAATATAATTGAGTTATGAGAAAATCCCATGAATTTGAATTGATTTAATCATGATTTAGGCAAACTCCTTAAGAAGGAAATTAAGGGACTTAGGAATTTCATTCATGGGTTTCAATCATGGATTTCAATTATGGATCTCAATCATGGATTTCAATCACATGGAGTTGATTTGACTTTGGAAAAAAAATCAAAAAAGATTGATTTGGAGTTTGACTTGAAGGAAGGAAGGTGAGGAGTGGTTCAAGCTAAGGGTAGGAAAATTTTCCTAACACCCCTAAGGCATGACCTATTCCTTTGGCTAACTCTTCTATGTTTCTAGGGCTAGGTTGAGTGTCCACCTAATCACTAGATGTGTCTTAAGACTAAGGAACTCTTATAGTCTAAGAGGAGTCCTATGCTAAAGATGGAGGGGTTGAGAGCTCATCCTAAAAATGAGGTCAACAGTTGTGATGTTTGATTTATGAGCTTTGAAAATAATTTTGGATTTAATAGTGATAATAGCTATTCATATTCTTACTTTAGCCAAAACATGCAATTTGACATAAAACAAAGATTTTATTTTTTTTAATTTAATTTTTAAAAGGCATGAATGCATAATTTTCATATGACATACACATTTAGCATGTTAGGAACAAAATAATGTGATGAAAGTATGTAAATTCATTCATCCTAATTATTTCCTAAAGATAATCTTATTAGATAAGATTATTTAAAGTAAATCAAATTTATTTTAGAGAGATTTTTAGTTTTGTTTGAGCTTGATTTGAGTTTAAAAAATATGAAGAGGTTTGCTGGTCCTAACCCATTTCCCACATGTGTATATTATTTTAGTTTAATTTAGAATCATTAAATTGATTTTATATTTTATTTTGGTTAAGGTGTACATTAAGTTCATTAATTACCCCTTACCTACACCACTTTAACATATTTAATCAAATAATTATGAGCCAATGTATGACATAAAAATTACACAAGAAATTTAAATCAGCAATGCACCTAGGAAAGAAAGGGTATAATGCAATTGGCTCACAATTAGTGATTAATTAAGTTAAAGTTAATTTAAGTACTTTCATAACCCTTCTCAAACATGTGGGTCAAAATTTGATTTCCTTAAGCTACTTAGATTATTGAACCCCTAAGCACCTACCCAAAATGAAATAATTAAGTTCAAAAATGTTTTAATTTGAAAAAAAAGTTTGATTAATTAAGTCATTTAATTAAGTGATTAAACTATTTAATTAATTTGCACTTTAATTAGATTTTTATCCAAATGAAATAAACTTAATGAAATAGATTTGGGAAATAATTCCTAAGTCCATTCACTGATATAAGGTAATTAACAATCTTAATTAATTAATTTTTCTCTATTTAAAAGGTTAATTAAATATTTAATTGATTAAGAGGGTAATTAGGAATGACTCAAGAAATTCCCCTAATTAAACCATTAATAAATTCCAAGAAAATTAGGGGAGGTAGAAGTCATCCCACTAAATGCACATGAGAAGTTTGGAATTAATTAGTGGGATAATTAGAGAGTAATTAACATAATCATATTCCCAATTAAACCCAATTCAGAAAGTATCACTATTCAAAATCAATTGAAATAAATTTTAGATTATTCCCCTTTGAATTATCTTTAGAATGCTTTTTATTTTGTATTTTTTTTATTTTTCTACATTTAGTTATGAATATTTGAAGATTCAATGCAACAATTAATTAAAACCTTGTTATTAATTCTTCTGCCACGCGGATCGCTCATGCAGGCGCCACATCATGACCTGATTGGTTATTTAAGTTCTCACATCCTTCGTCGTGGTATACGCTTCTGATCATCCAATCAAACATCAGACGATTGAGATCGAGCCTGTAATTTCTAAAGGGATTAATCACAAATCTTACACAGCTTAATCATGACTGTCCATCCAAAATGTGTGGATGGACGGTCCATGATCCATCATTGAGCTCGCATGTGGGAGAGGGCAAATATCCACTCTTTAGGGAAAGATCTGAGCTTGATTGAACTTGGATTGAACTCAAACTCAACCCACACCATCATCATACAAGGGGGAAGACATCCAATGGATAATTTTATTTGAGATGAAAATTCTCTTCATAAAGGACCACACACTCCCTATTCTAGGCTCAGTTTGAAGACAAATGGAGGCTATCAGCTCTCCACCATCGAGGCTCGCTAGTGAGAGGGCCCATTGAAGATTTGAGGCTTTGGTATTGGGTAGATCCTTCTATTGACCAAGGTGCTCCTCCTATGCTTGACCTTGGTCTGAGCACTTTGGCTTGAGAACTTGAAGTGCTTGGGTGAACTCATTGGGTTCCCAAGATGCTTGAGGGAATTGAGTCAATTGAGTATTGGATGAGTTTCAAAATCTTGCTACCTCCCCTATTTAGCTTAGGCAAAATCGAGAATGGGAAATTGGTTGGCTGGGGAGCTTGGGAGACTTGTAATTGCTTCCTTGCTTTGTCAAATCAATGTAAGAGAATGCCATTCAAGAAAAATTAGCAGGAGTATATCTCCCCCTTGAAGGATCAGATGGCCGTGCTTAGGTTTGCCATTTTAGATCAATTGACCAGATTGGATGAGTTTGTTAGGTTTCTTTTGGCTTGCACATGGTTTGGTTTTGACAATAGTGGAGAAGTTTTCAAGTGCTAATTTGGAGGGAGTGATCCCATGTGCTTGAAATGAGAGGAGGCTTTTGGCCTTTGGGTCAGTTTAATCCAAACCCATTGGGTCATGTGCACCATGCTCTTCAATCCATTGCCTCACCATTGGTTTCGATTAATTTGGCTTAGATCAACTTTTGACCCATTTTGACTTTTTAGGTCAAGTTGGGTCAATTTGGGTAAAGTGGCCAAATGGGATAGGTTAGGCTCAAATGATAACTTGGTCAAGTTCAAACATTGATCATGAATGAGTCTTGATCAATGGTTTCAATCAATTTGGCCTATGGTGGATTTTGGCTAGTTTATGTTTCATTTTAGCTATGTGTTGACTTGGTCAACCCTTAAGTTTGACTTGGTTTGACCCAATTTGAGTGATTAATCATCTCATGATGATTGTTGCTCATAATGTGAGGCTTAGTTTGGTTTAGTTCGATCCAATTTGGGTAGGGTTAGAATTTGGCCCAAAAGGGGTACTTTAGTTCACTTTGGGTTAAGTGAGCCTAAGTGGGTTAATTGGCTTGATCAATGCTTGAATCAAGTTTGGTTGAACTCACATATGGACTTATGATTGAAATATGAATCCATTTGCAAGTGATTTGGAGTCAAACGGGTTTTGATTCATTTGACAATTTCGAGTTTAAAAGGGTGAACATGAGTTTAATTTGGGTTTAATTTTTTGAGTTTAGTTTTGGTTTGATGATTAAAGTTTATATTTATATTTGGATTGATGATTGAAGGATTGATTGAATCATGAAGAAAAATCAAGGGTTTGGCTTGATTTGAATTTGATTTTGCTGAGTTCAAGATTTTGACTTGAAAGGCTTAGGTTGAATTTTGGTTGAATTTGGATTTAATTTTTTTGAATTTAGTTTTGATTTGATGTTTAAAATTTATGTTTATATTTGGATTATAATTGAAGTATTGATTGAATCATGAAGAAAAATCAAGGGTTTGGCTTGATTTGAATTTGATTTGGCTAAGCTCAAGATTTTGACTTGAAAGGCTTAGGTTGAATTTGGATTTGACTTTTGAATTTAGTTTTGGATATTTCAATTTATATTTCATTTATATTTGTGAATATAAATGAGAATATAAATGGGTTATGAGGAAAATTCTTGAATTTGAATTAATTTGAATTTGAATTAAGCTAAGTCCATAAGATGGAATCAAAGGGACTTAGAAAAATTTTTAGACTTGGAATTCAATCATGGGTTTTAATCATTTGGAATTGATTCATAATTTGAGAAAACCCATCAAGTTGGAATTGATTTGAGTTTGAAGTTGATTTGATTTGGAGTTTGACTTGAATTTTGAAATTTGACTCAAAGTAAGGAGGTGATGATTTTGGTTCAAGCTATAGGGTAGGCACATTTTCCTAGCACCCCTAAGGCATAACCTATTCCTATGGCTAACTCTTCTAAGTCTCTAGGGTTAGGTTAAATGTTCACCTAATCACTAAAATGTTTTAAGACTAAGGAAACTCTTAGTGTTTAAGAGGAGTCCTATGTCTAAGATGAAGGGGTCGAGAGCTCATTCTAAAATGAGGTCAACAAAGGGCGCCCAATAGGTGTGGTGTGACTGACAAGGAACATCGCATGTGTTGGTGTTGACCAAAATGATCAACAACACTGAACGATCACAAGCACTAACATAAATAATCTACTCCTTACCCAAGGTGTAGAAGGAACCAAGAGGTTAGTAGAATGTGACTCTACTCATGTCAAGGACATAAGAGAGTAAAGGAGGAATCCACTAGGGATAGGGTATATGAACCTTCCACTAGGGAAACATGTTCAAGTCATCCACGAGGGGATGAGAGATTTGATTTGACTTGAGTATGACTAGGAGAAAAATTAATTTTATTTATTTGATTAATTATCTTAACTCTACTGGGGGAGATTTGATTGGATTTATTTTGTTTGTTTTGTTTGACTCCACCATGAGAGGAGGGTTGAGTTTGTTTCAGATTCCTTAGATTTTGGATTTTTTAGATGGACCCTATTGGTTTGCGATGGGTCACACTGAGTAGGGGCTATGGAGGCCTAAGCCTAACTCAGATTGACCAATCCAAAGGGGTAGTCTACCAAACACATAATAGGACTATCCAACCAAAGGGATCATCTTTTGGTGTGTAGCAGCTATACTAGGAATAATGCATAGTAGACTTACATCCTCCAAAGTAGGGGCCAGTTGCTGGGGTGATCCATTGGCGAGGCAATGGATTGAACCCAACCTTAGGCTGACTATTGAGTGAATACTGTTGGGGGACTTAAATCAACTCAAAGATAGTCAAAAGATTGATTTCATCGGTTTGCGATGGATAACACTGAGTATGAGCCATGGTGGCCTTGAGCTAACTCAGACTAACCATTCCAAAAGGAGTAGTCTACCAACCACACAGTAAGACTATCAGACCTAAGGGGTGCCTTTCTATTTGCAATGTTAAGTTTAAAAAGAAAGCATGAGGACCCACATCTTCCCAAAATAAGGAACCACTGGGGTGATCGATTGGCAAAGCTACAAATCGAACCCGACCTAAGGCTGACTATCGAGTGAAAGTCATCGGGGAACTTAAATCAGCCTAAATATAGTCAAGATTAATTTTATTTTTAAATTTGTTTTGATGGATTCTATTGGTTTGCGATGGATCACATTGAGAAGGAGCTTATATCAACCTAGGCCTATCCCAGATTTACTGAACATAAGGGAGTAGCTTCCCGGCCGAGGAGAGAACTATCCAACCAAAGGAGTGCCTTTCGATTTACAATGGTCAAATCAGGGGAAGAAAGCACTAGACTCATATCTTTCACTACAAAAGACCACTAGGGTGATCGATTGCTTTGGGTAACAAATTGAACCCAACCTAGAGCTGCTTGTTGGTTTGCGACAGTCATGCTAGAAAAAAATGCATCGTAGGCTTACATCTTACAAAGTGGAATGACTGCTAGGGTAACATGTTTATGGCAAAATAGATTGAACCCAAACTAAGGGACGAGAGAGTGTCAAGGGACTTATCTCAACTCGTAGTCACAATTCCTATTGGAGTTCTCACGACATTGCCTAAAGATAGGATGCGCTTGGGAAAAGGGCACTTTGGGGATTAAATTCTAATCCATAAGAAAAAATTTTGTTTGTTTATTTTAGTTTCTTTATCATGGACCCTGTTGGTTTGCGAGGGATCAAATTGAGAAGGAGCTTATATTAATTTAGAGCTATCTCAGATTTACTGAACCAAGGGAGAATCTGCGCATCCGCTGAACAAATTTTCCAACCACAAGGGTGGATATTAGAAAAGGGGACTGTCCAATCTAAAAGTAACTCGGGTAGTGTTTAAATGGGGTCACAAAGGACATGATCCAAATAGAGTGCTGGGAGAGGGGCCACCAAGGGCTTGATCCAAAACCCTGGAGAAGATAAT
The DNA here is from genome assembly GCA_021442155.1 of Cymbidium sinense. NCBI lineage: Eukaryota > Viridiplantae > Streptophyta > Magnoliopsida > Asparagales > Orchidaceae > Cymbidium > Cymbidium sinense. The sequence continues at coordinate 140,140,925 of CM038223.1, read as the reverse complement.
ATGCATAGGTATTTGGTGGCCAACTCAAGGAGAATGCTCGGGGGTCATATTTTCCAAGAGTGGTGTATCCATTGGGTGAGTCGCTATTAGCATAGCGAACATCAACCTAGGTGCATTTGTAACAATCACCTAGAAGAAAGGTGGACTCACATCCTTCTATAAGGGAAGATTGTTGGGATAATTCGCTCGACGTGTTATCCGACCTAGGGCGACTACTAAGTGAATGCCACTGGGATACTTATATCAACTCAAATATAGTCAAGAGGAAAGGAGCCTTTGGGGGACTTATCCTAAACCTCATATATACTCGACCTAGTTAGTGCAAGATGATTAGTTCAAGAAGAAAGCACAGAGACTCACATCTTCTTAAACAAAATCATCATGAGATAGTTTACTGGCTGGGCAATGGAGCCTACCAAACTAACAAGGCACTCATTGGTTTACAATGGTCAAGTTAGGAAGAAAGCGAGGGACTCACATCCTCCAGACAAATGATCACTAGGGTGGGGTGACATACTAGCGAGGTAGCATGTTAGCCCAACCTAGAGCAGTTAATAAGTGAGTGCCACAGGGGGCTTGCTCCCACATCAAAATAGCTTGAGATGAAAGATATATCTTTATTTTTGTGCTTGTGTTAAAGGGAATAGGATGCCTCTCAGGTTCTCTTACACCTACCCTAAAACACGCCAGGGAATTTGATGGAGTGGTGCAACAGAGGGCAACTAGGAATTCCCACCATGAAAGGATGACGCTCGGGTTCTCTTACACTTAACTTAGTTGTGCTAATTGAAATAGAATGCCTCTTTGGTTCTCTCACACATATTCTAGTAGCACCGGGAGATTGTGTTTGATTGTGTTTGTATTATGAAAGTTGGATAGGATGCCTCTTGGGTTCTCTCACACCTATCCTAGCCACATCACGATAGATTCACAAGATAAGCAAATAATGCTTCGAAAGAAGAGAAGATTTTTGATGAAATGGAATCATATTTTTTGTTCTTTTATTGAAAATTATTTTCAATCATGTTTTATGGGAAATATTTCTTCAAATGTAGCCCATTAAGTGGAAGCATCAGGTGTTCCCCTTAACAATCAATGAGCTAATAGGATTATCCTTGGTAAGCATTCTTTATAACATAGAGGCCTTCCAAAGTGGGTTCAAACTTGCCCCCCATCTTTCAATGGACAATAATTGGTCTCCTTAGGACTAACACAAGTTCACCTACTTGGAAAGACCTAGGGCGGACCAGCTTATTGTGAGCTTGAATCATTTTGGCCTTGTACAACTTGAGGTTCTGGCACGCCCGTAGGCGACCCTCCTCCAAACCTTCGAGCTCTTCTAATCACAATTTTGCATTCTGTTATGTAGTGATCTTGCTACCCAATGATATCCTTAGTGATGGGAGTTGAACTTTTAAAGGTAGAATGGCTTCAGACCCATACACTAAGGAAAATGGGGTAGATTAAGGTTGAGTTCTGTATGTGGTGCGGTATGCCCACAAGGCTTCAACCAACTGCTCATTCCACTATCGCATGTCGTCATCAAGAGTCTTTTTTAGTAATTGGATAAGAGTTTTGTTGAATTCTTCTACTAAGCCATTTGCTCTAGGGTAATTGATGGTGGAGTATCTCCAATCTATACCATGCCTTCTGGCAAAGCTATTGATCTTGATGCTTTTGAATGCAGTACCATTATCAGATATAATTCACCGAGGCACCCATAACCTATATATGATATGATTCCTGAAAAACTAAAGCACATGCTAAGTTGTGACCTCTCTGAGTGGGATTACCTTCGTCTAGTTGGAAAAGTAATCGGTGGTAGCTAAGATGAATCGATGACCCTTAGAAGAAGGAGGATCGATCGGATCCATAATGTCAGTACCCCAACACTCAAATGGCCATGAAGACAATGTATGGTCTATAATGTTGGGTGATTAATGTAAGACCACACCGTATACCTAGCACTGATGGCATCTCCTAGCTACATCCATGTAGTTTGTAATCATCGAAGGACAGTAGTATCCTAGTCTCTTGATCTTGATCTTCATCTTCGGACTAGATTGATGTGCTCCATATAGACCTGAATGTACCTCAATTATAATGCCATAGCTTTGTATTTATCTAAACAACGTAACCACATCTGATCAAAGGACTGTCAGTACAAGGTGCCATCAACGAGATCATAGGAGAGAGCTTTATGTTTCACCTGATGGGCTTGTGACTTTTCTTGAGGTAGTTTTCCGGTGTTCAAGTGGTCTATGAACGGTTGCCTCCAATCTAGCTCCTTGTCCTTATAGGCAATGAAAACTTCCCCTTCAAGAGAAAGTCTCTCGATGAGTTTAGCATTAATAAGTGATAGGACTTGTCTATTTTAGACCTTTATTGGAATGGACTCATCTTCCCAACATGCCAATTCTTTGGCAAGTTTGGCCAAAGCATCTACTACTATGTTCTTTCCTTAAGGGACCTTGTAGATGGTGACCTCAGGGATCTGGGCCAATAGCTTCATGGTATACTCGTGGTAATGATGAAGTTTGGGTCTCAGAACCTTATAGGACTCGATAATATGATTGATGACCAACTGAGAATCCCCGTAGATTTTGATGCTATTGACATACACTGTGATGGCTAACTCCATACCAAAAATCAAAGCCTCATACTCAGCTTCATTGTTGGTGCAGGGATTAGAGAAATAGTATGAGAATCTCATCACATCACGATCTGGAGTTAAGAGAACTATTCATACCCATGCCTTTCTTGGAAGAGTAGATCATGGTGCTTCTCTTTTATGAAATGAAGCCGCACCATCAAAATACATCTCCCATCGGTAGTTGTCAACCTCCCCTAAGTTCATGATTTGTTCATCAGGGAGATCGTCACTAAGCAAGGAATCAGCAAGAAGTGTGTGTGCTGCTAAGAAATCCGCTAGTGCTTGACCTTTTACCACACTGAGAGGTATGAAAGTGATATCAAACTATGAGAGAATCATGGACCAATGTGCCAAACATCCGGATAGCGTTGTATCATGAGATACGAAGTGGATTGGTTCTAAAAATCAAGTTCACCTTATGAAAGCATATAGTGTCGTAGCTTCTGAGATGCAAAGATCAAAGCTAGGCAATGTTTCTCAATAGGTAGGTAGTCGCTTCAATAGAAATCAGATGATGATTGAGGTAGTAGAGAGCACTCTCCTTCCCTTCATCATTGGCTTGGGCCAACAGAGCATTGAGAGAGTCTTCCAATGCAGCAATGTAGAGGATGAGTGGCCTAACCGGGATAGAGGCTGCTAGAACTGGCGGCTTCACCAAATACTGCTTGATATCTTCAAAGACATGCTGACACTTATCATGCCACTTAAACTTGGCATCCTTTTTAACAAGTGCTGAGAATGACTTGCATCTCCTCGATAGGGTAGAGATAAAGCATCTTAGATACGCCAACCATCCTTAGAAAGATCTGAGTTGAGTTAAACTTTTAGGAGGTGAAATTTCTAAGAAAAATTTCATCTTTTGAAGATCTAGTTCTACTCCCCAGTGTTGGAAAATAACCCCAAGGAATTTCTCTGAAGCTACTCTAAATGCACACTTCAGAATATTCATTTTGAGGTTATATTGTCTTAACTGTTTGAAAACTACTCTCAAGTCAACGAGATGGTCTTCCTTTTCTCTGCTCTTAACTACTAGATCATCAACATAACACTCAACCTAATGATGGATGAGTTCTTTGAAGATCAGTCATGGCCCATTGGTATGAAACTAGCATTTTAAGGCAAAGGCATGACCCTATAACAATTGATTCCAATTGGGGTTCAAAAGCAAGATTTTTTCATCCTTATCTTGATTTGGTTGTGATGATCCATCCATGAAGGAGAAAATTGCATGAGATGAGGCGATGTCCACCATTAATTCTGGTATAGGAAGAAGAAACTAATCCTTAGGTCATGCCTTATTTAAGTCCTTGAAATTGACACATATGTGAATTTGGCCATTCTTCTTTTTAAATAGGATGACACTATCTAACAAGGTAGGGTATTTTACTTCCCTAATGAAATCAACATCGATCAGTTTCTTGACTTCAAAAATGACCTATTATTTGATTTCTAATCACATTCATCTAGGAGCTTGCTTGATAGGGTTAACACTAGGATCTATTGCTAGTGTGGACTATGCCGGAGATAATGAATCTCTTCATAGCTCCATGTAAATCAGTCCTTAAACTCAGTTAATAGCCTAACTAAGTCATTGGTCTCTTCTTGATTCAGCAACGAACTGATGTATGTCGGTGTGGTGAAAAATTTCTATAAGGGAGTTGCCTTTTAAATCCATGGGAGAGAAGAAAGAGGAACCCTTACAAAAATTCATCTTGGTAAGACGCTACGCAGATCTACATATGTATTTATTCAGGTGATCGGATACGTCATCAAGATATAGTGTACTATTTTGAAAGATAGAAGTCACTACCCTTTAAAGGAACCAATCACCTCAATAAGGGCTCCTAAGGACGATGGTCATATGTATGTAGATTTCTTCCCTACTTTACATGGAAAAGTAAAGGGGTTTTGTTTAAACTTTCATTGTTCTCTACAGGCAAGCCCCATAGTTAATTACATCCTAAGAGACAGGATCCTTAGAAAAACTCTCGATTAAAGAAAATGATCGTTGTCTCTAAAGATTTCAATATGAAGGACTATCAATCAATTGGTTTATGTTTGAAGATCAAATGAGATTGATCAAAAGTGGGAGTTATTATCGAAGCCAAAATAAGAATAAGTAGGAGATGCTCATGATGCTAGAAAACCTAGCGTGCACCTCAAACTATCCTACAATTAGGCTTTACATTTTAGAAACTAATCTAATTTGTTTGAGTTGTATTTTTCATTAGAATTTTAGGACTTAGGATTCCTTAACACAAGATTAAGGAAATGCCTAAGAGGTGAGGAATTATGCTTATGGCCCGTAAGGTGAAAAGCAACCTCAAAATCTAAATCTAGGGAGCTTCAGCGAGGGTCAGAAGCACAACCTAAATCTAAAGTAAAAATGGGTAATTGGTTTGCCTCCATAAGATAGGACAAAACATCCGATAGGTTGGACTTACAACCGCCTGGGGTGGTTGCCAACTAACTCTTCCTATGATTTTAAATACATGTAGGCAAGTCTTTATGCTTATGCAAGATAAGGGCTATTTTATTTAGAAGAGACTAAGTCTTTAAACTCACTCCCTAAAGAGACTAGATCATATAAAGGGACATGCTTCAAATGACCTAAATTTAATGCATTTCAAATTTCATTTTATTTTTATTTTGGACAATTATTTTTGACTCTGGCTAATAGGATTTTATGACTAATGCATGAGAAAGTAGATTATTGGCCAAAATTAGCGAGAATGTAGGAGGTGAGTTTCCACCATGACCCTCAAAGGTCAAGCCAGGTTCTCTAGCAAAGATGGAAGCCCTCCAATCAAGAGTGAAATAAGATGCATTTGTGTATGATATTATAAATAAAATGCTCATCCTTCCTAATTCTTTTCTCTTGATTTTAAACCTAAGCTTTAGGTGAGGTTATGAGTTGTTTAATTTTATTTCAAGTTATAAATTTAAGTAAAATATTATTTTTATCTAAAGAGCCTAATCCACATCTAGGCCATACATAAAGCAAGGAAGAAACTAGGAAAAGCATGCCACTTAATGCAAAAGCTAAACAAATCATCAAATAATTTATGAAGCTAATCACAAAATAAATAAATGGTCATTGTGGTCAGCACCACCACAAACCCAAAATATCAAATGTGGTAGCCGAAGCTACCCTTATACAACTCGGATTACAAATGAATTGAATTACAATTTAAGCAAAAGAATTCATTGTTATGGGAGTCTTCAAGATTTATTGTTCTTTCTTCTTTCTTCTTTCTTTCTTCTCTTTCTTCTTTTCTTCTTTGGTTCTTCCTTTGGATGGTTGGAATGTAGATGCTCCAAGGCTTCACATGGTGTATAAGATGGGATCTTATGACCAATGCTCAACCTAATCCTCATAACAAATCATTCCAAAAATCCTAAATATAAAAATGTTTACATGGAAGGGAAAGAATAAATCTAACTAACAACTGCAAAATAAAGGTTAGTCAAATCACACCACACAAATCCCAAGCATATATTTGACTTATCACCCACACATGGGACTAAGTCCACTGCCTATGGATTATGCTAGGGGTCTAAGCACAAGAAGCATTTATATTTTTATTTATGATAACACCCCTTTAGCACAATCTCCTGCATAAAAGAATAGTTAGACTAAGCACATCCTACCATTCATTCTACGAGCACACACCCTAACATCCAGTATAAAACATTCATAACAAAATAAAACATAACATCAAACTATGCACTGACCTAACCTAAAGCTAGAAGTGGTGACTTAGGCTAATGTGTGTGCTTTGGTTTGTGTATGCTTAGCTTACTTTAGGTTTGAGTTTTCTAAGTGTGAAAGACATATTCAACTTAGAGGAGGGTTTCATTTAAGTTGTTTAAGTGTTTTGGATTATTTTTATTTCATATTTTTATTTGGTTTAAATGAAACCTATAATTAATTACTAAGTTATGAAGAGAGGGAAAGAGAAGAGGACTTCTCTTTCCTTCCCTAATCCTTAAATAATTTCTAAGGGAAGTTCACATTTTAATTTCCTTTAGGTGAATGTCTTGATTATATCTTTTAATAAATCCTAAGTTTAGATAAACTATAAACAAACCTATTAAAAAAAAGGCATTTTAAGATTAAATAAAATGAGTCAAAATTCACATAACACACATTACTTCAATTCTTTCCCAACATATATAACATGCATATGGATGGACCCTAAGCATATCTGTACATGCAAATGAGAGTAGTTAACACACTTTATGATGCATGCTAAGTAATCTATTTAGAAAAATTTAGAAGTTGAATATGCATGATCTTTCTTAAGTAGAAAATGTTTTCCTTATCCAAAATTTCACATACATACATGAAAGTAAGAAAGGCATAAGTGAGTACATGCCATTGTTAACTAGGGGGTCCAAGACCTACTTAGGGCTACTTAAATCCTTGCAACCTCGGGGTTGTCCAGACTAATATACCACTTTTCTTAAGTGCTAACATGCATATAAAAGAAATAAGATGGAAAAAGAATATGCAAAAGTTGTTTAATGGTTTCATTTTTGTTTATGCAATTTATTCATGCAAGTGTAGGAAATCCTTCTTAGATGATGGCATAGGGATGAATAAGGTATGGAATTTAGTAAGTGTTGGGTTCTTTTCAAACGAACCCTACATCTTACCAACCCTTATTCAAAGCTATGCTAACATAAGAAAGAAAGGAAAGGCTACACTACACATGACTTTATAATCCATCATATGTAACCTATAATTTAAGTATAAGAATAACACACTTTCAAATTTGATGTTTCATTTATAAGTTTTGAAAATATTTTGGATTTAGTAGTGATAAGAGCTACTCATATTTTACTTTAGCCAACACATGCATATTTGACATAAAGTAAATAATTTCATTTTAAAATTTTGAAACATGAAATTATGGATGCATGAATCACATGACATACAACTTAACATGTTAGGAAAGATCTAAAGCAATGTAATCATGCAAACAAACTCACTTTACTTAAATCCTAAAGACATTCTTAAACAATAAGAAAATTTAGAATAAATCAAAGTGAATTTCAAAATGATTTTTATTTAGTTTAAAGTTTGATTTAATTTTAAAAAGGTGAGATGAGTTTGATGTTCCTAACCCATTCCCACATGTGTTTTATATTTTTGTTTAATTTTTAGATAATTAAATCCATTTTTATGTGTTGATTATGTTAAGGTATGCATTAAATGGCTTAATTAACCCTTACCTACACCACCTTAGAATAATTAAATAAATAATTATGAGCTAATGAGATGACATAAAACTCACAAGGTATTTAAATTTGTAATGCACCTAATAAGAAAAAGGCCTAATGCAATTTGGCTCACAATTAAAATTTAATTAAGCTAAGGGGTTTAGCATAAGTAGTTTTAAAACACCCTTTCACACTTATGAAAGGGGTTTAATTTGTTTAATTAGACTTAAGTTATTAAACACCTAAGCATCTACCCAAGGTAGATTAATTATGTTCTGGAAATTTCTATAATTTTTTTAAAGGGATAATTAATGAATTAACCCTTATTTAAGAGGGATTAAGAAAGAAAAGAGTTTAGAGAATAGCTTAGGAGCAATGTCCCAAAATTATTCCATAAAACCCCTACTCATTGGATCTGACCTTAATCATCCTCAATCATAGGGTAAATCGACTAATCATACCTTAATTACCCTTAATTATATGAAGGGGTAATTAGAGAATGAGCTAGCAATTTCTCTAATTAAGGCCTCAATAAATATCAAGAAAACTAGGGGAGGCTAAGGTCATCCCCTAAAATGAACCCTAGAAGTTTAAGATCAATTGGTGGCTTAATTAGGGAATAATTAACTAATTAAAATTCCTAAAGAAACCCAAATTGAGAGAAAAGGGGAATTCAAAATCTGTTGAAAATATTTTTAAAATATTTTAGATAAAATTATCTATCCATAGCATTTTTTCTTTTATTTTTTTGATTTTTTTTTGAAGGAGTTATGATTTTTTGAAGTTCTCTAAGTAATTTATGAATTAATTAAACATTTTATTAATCCCTAATTAAGCTTTGGCTCATGCCGCATGTGTTAGCATTGTTTTTTACATGCACGCTGAGTTACTTAAGTTATCAAATCAAAGATGGCGGCTGAACTTTATCCTTATTCGATTAAAGATTGGACGGTGATACACCACATTCATAAAATGGATAAAGGATTTAAAATGTAATATGTCCATCCAAATAGCATGGATGGACTAAGATTTATCCAAAGCTTAGGAAGAATGAGATCCATCCACCTTCAGGGAATGATGATTGAGCTCAATTCTAAAATTTAGCCCACACCTTCATCATGCAATTACCAACAAATTCAATAGCTAAGATCCTATGAGATTAAAGTTCACTTCACAAAGGACCAACACCTATGAGAATTAAGCTCAAAAAATCACTAACCTCATCGGAGGTGATCACACCCACTAAGCTTCAGTGAGACGAAGCTTTGTTAGAGTTTGAGCACTTGAGGTTGAGTGGATTCTATGGACCAACTCTTCACTCCCTTTGGCTTTGATGAAATTGAACTCTCGCCTTAAAGAGAAGGCTTGGGCCAATTCGACAGCTCCTAGATCAAGTGTGCAAGAGGAATTGGAAGGAGATTGAGTGTGGAGAAAATTCACTATTGGATCGAGTTCCCCTATTTTGCATTGTGCAAAACTGAAGAAAGCAAGCTTCAAACCCTCTCTAGGGACCTTGGGAATGCTCTGAGGTGGTTGCTAAGGCTTACTTGGTTCCAATTGAGTGTGAGTCAATTAAAATTTTAGTGAATTAGGGGGAGTATATCTCCCCCTATGGAGATCGGATGGCCAACAATGAGCTTGCCATTTTGATCCAATTGACACTATAGAGTGAGTTATTTTGGCTATTAGAGCAATGCACATGGTCAGTTTGGCCAGAGAAGTGGAATGCTAACTCCCATGTGCATCCAATTGAGCTTAAGGGGGAGTTTGAAAATTGAATTTCAAGGCTGAGGGTCGTTTGGTCCATGGGCCAAATGGTTGAAAACCCATTGGTTGGTTGCACCACTCATCACTGGTCCCTTGAGCTTTAGAATGCTTCATGATTGTGATGAGTGTATGACCAAAATACCCATGGGCTCCAAAATTTGTTCTATGGCCTAGCAAAAGGTCATTTTGATATTTTTTTCAATTTGGGTATGTTTGGTACCAAAATAGGTTTGGCCAAGTTTCAATGGATTTGGAATCCATTTGATAGTTTGACTCATGTTGACCCATTTAGGTCAAAATGGGTCAAGTTAAGTTGACCAATAGGTCAAATTGGTCAAAGGGTTGGGTCAAGTTCATATGAGCATTTGAAATGTTTTGGTGCCTTTGGTTTGGTTCAATTTGGATTAGATTTGGTTTTGGCTCATATGACTCATTTAGGTCAAATGGGTCAAGTTGACATTTGACCCATTTGACCTATTTGGGTTAGGTCAAGGTAGGTTTAGGTTTGGTAGTCATATGGAGTGGATTGGTATCTTTATTTCCAATCAATTTGGGTTAAGTTCAATTTTGGCTCAACATGACCCCTTTGGTCATGTTGGGTCTAAGGTCAACTGGGCTAGGTTAGGTCTAGTTGGCCAATTGAGGCTTTGATCAAGTTTCACAAGTGATTTGGAATGGACTTGACCCATTGGTTACAATTAATTTGGCTTAGATCAAGTTTCAACATATTTTGGCCCTTTAGGTCAAAATGGGTCAACTTGAGTTAAGTAGGCCAATTGGGCTAGGTTAAGCTCAAATGTTGGCTTGGTCAAGGTTAAACATAGGTCATGAGTGAACTTAGATCAATTGATTCAATCAATTTGACCTATAGTGGATTTTGGCTATGTAAGGTTTCATTTTAGGTTAAGTGTTGACTTGGTCAGCCCTTAGGTTTGACTTGGTTTAACCCAATTTGGTTGATTGATCATCCCATGATGATTGTTAATCATGATGAGAGGCAAATATGAGTTTGGTTCAATCCAATTTGGTTAGGATCAAAAGTTGGCTCATGAGGGTACTTTAGGTCACTTTGGGTCAAGTGAGCCTAAATGGGCCAAATGACTTAGTCAAAGCTTGATTTGAAGTTGATTGATTTTGTATACAAACTTATGATTGAAATATGAATCCATTTATAAGTGGTTTGAAGTCAAATTGATTTTGATCGATTTGAAAATTCATATTCAAAGGAAGAATATGAAGGGGTCTTGGGTTTGATTTTTTATTTGGGTTTTGATTGAGTTATTGAGATTTGTATTTATATATGAGCTCATGATTATAGGATTGATTGAACCATGAGAGAAAATCAAGGATTTGGCTTGATTTGAAAGTGATTTGGCTAAGTTCAAGATTTTGGCTTGAAAGACTTAGATTTGATTTTGATTTGATTTAAGTTTGATTTTTGGAGTTGGTTTTGATTGTTTAAATTTATATTTCATTTACATATGTGAATATAAATGAGAATATAAATTGATCATGAGAAAATTTCAAGAATTTGAAAGAGTTTAATCATGATTTGGGTTAAATCCATTAAATGGAATTTAAAAGACTTGAGGGAATTTTTAATTTGAAATTTAATCTTTGAATTGGATTTGATTGGTTTATATTTATATTTCATTTATAAATGAGAATATAATTGAGAATATAAATAAGTTTTGAGAAAATCCCATGAGTTCAAAATGGTTTGATCAAAGTTTAGGTTAAGTCCATTAATGAAAAATTAAGGGATTTAAGGGAATTTCAAGCATTTTAAATTTGGAATTTAATTCTAGGGTTTGATTTGATTGATTTATATTTATATTTTATTTATAGATGAGAATATAAATGAGGATATAAATAAGTTTTGAGAAAATTCCAAGGTTTTGAGTTGATTTGATCAAGGTTTGGGGTTGACTTTGGCTAATTAAAGGAATTTAGGAAAAATTTTCATAAAGCTCGCATTTCTTTAAAGAGATTTAAGGGTATTTAAGGGTTTTAAGGAATTTCAAGCATTTAAAATTTGGAGTTTAATTTTAGGGTTTGATTTGATTGATTTATATTTATATTTTATTTATATATGAGAATATAAATAAGGATATAAATAAGTTTTGAGAAAATCCCAAGGTTTTGAGTTGATTTAATCAAGGTTTAGAGTTGACTTGCATTTATTTAAAATATTTCTATTCTGAAAAGATTTTTTTAAAATCTTCTCTAGTTTTTAAATTTTCAAAATCATTAGTTGGTCACTTGGACATATTCTTTGAATATTTAGGTCTTTCCTTTTCTTCTAAGAATTTTTTTTGAAAGAATTTTAGAACTTTATAATATATAAATTCAAATACAACTTTATTTTTATAAGAAAATAAATCACTCTCTATGGGAAAATTAGATCATCTTGATTATTTTAGCTTTGTTAGCTTCATGTCTTTCCTTTTGGGTGTTAGTTAATAAAATAGATGAGATTATAAGAAATCTTTTAATGGAAAGATAATGAAATGAGATGATTCAACCTAGTTAAATGGAAAAACATGACCAACAAAAAAAACTAGAGGACTCGGAATAAGAGACTTTAAGCAATAAACATTCTTCTTCTCTCAAGGTTTTAGGAAAATTAAAGGAATTTAGAAAAAAATTTTTGTGAATTGATTTGGAATTTTGAATTTGATTTAATGGGTTTGAATTTATATTTCATTTATAAATATGAATATAAATGATAATATAAATGGATCATGAGAAAATCTCAAAGATTTGAATGGGTTTAGATGATAATTTTGGCTAAGTCCTTAAGAAAGGGTTAAGGACTTAAGAAATTTAAACTTAGGAATTTTTGATGGATTTTAATCATGGGTTTCAATCATGGCCTTCAATCATGGATTTCAATCATGAATTGAATCACAAAATTTAATCATGGAATTGATTTGAGTTTGAGAAAAATCAAATAGAATTGATTTGGGGTTTGACTTGAAAGAAGGAAAGTGAGGAATGGTTTAGGCTAAGGGTAGGAGTTTTCCTAACACCCCTAAGGCATGACCTATTCCTATGGCTAACTCTTTTAAGTCTTCTAGTGCTAGGTGAGAGTGTCCACCTAATCACTAGATGTGTCTTAAGACTAAGGAACTCTTAAAGTCTAAGAGAAATCCTAAGCCTAAGATGGAGGTGTTGAGAGCTAATTCTAAAAATGAGGTCAACAAAAGGCGCCTAATAGGTGTAGTGTGATTGACCAGGAACACCGCACGTATTGGTGTTGACCAAAATGAGCAACAATATCAAAATATTAGAAGCACTAACAGAAACTATCTATCCCTGACCCAAGGAAAAGAAGGAATCCAGAGAATAGTGCAATGTGGCTCTACTTATGTCTGAGACATAAGAGAGAGGGAAGAAATCCACTAAGGGATAGAGTGTGAACCTTCCACTAGGGAAGCAGGTTCAAATTATCCTCAAGGGGAAGAGAGGTTGGATTTGATTTGAATCTCACTAAGGAGAGATCTCCAATGAGGGAGAGGGTTGAATTTATTTCAAAATTTTATTAAGTTTAGACTTTTAGAGATGAACCTTGTTAGTTTGCAATGGGTTGTACTGAATAGAAGCCATGGAGGCTAAGAACTAACTCAAATTTACCAATCCAAAGGGATAGTATACTAAGAAAATAGTAGGACTAACCAAACAAAGGGATGCCTTTCGGTATACAACAGTTGTACTAGGTAGAAGGCGTAGTAGACTTACATCCTCCAAGTAAGCAATAATTCTTGGGGTAATCTATTAGCAAGGAAACAGATTGAACCCAACCTAAGGCTGACTATTGAGTGAATGCCACTAGGGGACTTTAGATAAACTTAAAGATAATCAAGATTGATTTCTTTTTTAAAATTTGGTTTGTTTTGATTATGATGGATCCCATAGGTTTGCAATGAATCACACTGATTAGGGGCCATGGAAGCCTAGACATAACTCAGATTTACCCATTCAAAGGGAGTAGTCTACCAACCATAAGGTAGGAATATCCAACCAATGAGAAATTCCTTTTGGTATACAATGGCAAAGTATTAAGAAGAAAGCATAGGGACACATCTTCTAGAGACAAGAAACCACTAGGGTGATCGTTTTGGGCAACAAATCAAACCCGACCTAAGGTACTATTGAGTGAATGCCACTAGGGGACTTAAATTAGCTCAAGAATAGTCAAGATTAATTTCATTTTTAAATTAATTTTATTTTAATGGATTTCATAAATTTCATATTGAGAAGGAGCTTGTAGAAGCCTAGACCTATCTCAGATTTACTGAGCCAAAGGGAGTAGCTTCTCGGCCAAGGGGAGAACTATATGACCAAATAAGTGCCTTTTAGTTTGCAATGATCAATTTAAGGGAAGAAAGCTCAGGAACTCACATCTTCCATTAGAAAAGACTATGATTGCTTTGGGCAACAAATCGAACCGACTAGTTGCCGTCGTTACACAATCATGCTAGAAAGAATGCGTCATAGTCTTATATCTTTCAAAGCAGAATGACTGTCGGGGTAACCTGCTTATGGAAAAATAGATTGAACCCAACCTAAGGGTGACTACAGAGTGAGTTTTAACCCGAGGATTTATCTCAACTTGTAGTCGCAATTCTATGGGAGTTCTTGAACACTAAAGATAGGATGCCTATTTGGGAGAAGGGGCCCTTTGGGGGCTTGAATTCTTAATCCACAAGCAAATTAATTTTGTTTATTTTAGTTTATTTTATCATGGACCCTATTAGTTTGTGAGGGATCAAACTGAGAAGGAGCTTATTTTAGCCTAGACCTATCTCAGATTTACTGAACAAATTCTCCAATCACAGGGGTGGTTGCTAGGAAAGGGGAATTGTCCAATCCAAAAGTAACCCAGGTAGTGTCTAAATGAGGTCGCAAAGGACATGATCCAAATAGAGTGCCCACAAGGGATGGAGCTGGTAAGGGCTTAATTCAACACCCTGGAGAAAATGACATGGTTAGTCATAAATCCAATAGGTATTCAATGTCCAACTCATGGAGAAAGCACGGGGACTCATATCTGCTAAAAGTGGTGTACTCACTGGGTGAGTCACTGTCAGCATAGCGAGCATCAACTAGCATAAGGTGCTTATAAATTTGCAATAATTAGCCTAGGAAGAAAGCTTGAGACTCACATCCTCTATAGTGGAACTGACATCGGGATAGTCTTGACGCTATCCGACTATGACTGAAAGTGAATGCCACTAGGGACTTATATCAACTCAAAAGTAGTCAAGAGGAAAGGAGCCTCTAGGGGACTTATCCTAAACCTCAAATATACTCAACCTAGTTAAAACATGATGGCTAGTTTAATAAGAAAGCACGAGGACTCACATCTTCTTAAACAAAGTCAACATGAGGTAGCTTACTGGCTGGGCAATGAAGCATACCATACTAACAAGGCACTCTTTAGTTTGCAATGATCAAGTTAGGAAGAAAGTGCGGGGACTCATATCTTCCAATAAATGACCATTGGGGTGACATACTAGCGAGGTAGCATGTAGACCCAACCTAGAGCAGCTAATGAGTGAGTTCCACTAGGGCTTACACGTACCTTAATACACGTCGGGGGATTATGAAATGATGCCATGGATGGCAACAAGAATTCTCACTAAGAAAGGATATCGCTCGGGTTCTCTCACACCTAACTTAGTTATGCTAATCAAATAGATGCCTCGGGTTCTCTTACACATTCTAAAAGCATCGAGAAATTGTGTTTATGTTTTGAAAAAGGGATAGGATGCCACTGGGGACTCTTACACCTACCCTAAACACATCACGATGGATTCACAAGATAAGCAAACAACACTTCGAAAGAAGAGAAGATTTGATGAATGGAATCTTATTTTGTTCTTTTTATTAATGAATTATTTTCAAACAAGTTTTATTTCATGTGTAATATTTCTTTAGATAGATCCCATTAATTGGAAGCATCAGGTGTTCTCCTTTATAATATATAAGCTGGTAAGATCCTTTTTGGTAGACCTTCTCTATAATATAGGGGCCTTCCCAAGTGGGTGCAAACTTGCCTCCCATCTTTCGATGGGAAACAATTGGTCTACTTAGGACTAACATAAGTTCTCCTACTGAAAGTGGACATTGTTGTGAGCTTGAATCATTTGGCCTTGTATAACTTGAGGTTCTGCACGCCCAGTGACTTTCCCTAAACCTTCAAGCTCTTCTAACCGTAACTTTGCATTCTCTCTATAGTGATCTTGTTACCCAATGCTATCCTTAGTGATGGGAGTTGAACTTCTAAATAAGAACAACAACCCATACATTAAGGAAAATGGGGAGACGAGTTGGAGTTTAGTATGGTGTGGTAGCAAGGCTTCAACCAACTACTCATTCCACTATCATTTATTATCATCAAGAGTCTTATTTAGTATCTGGATGAGAGTTTTGTTGAATGCTTCTGCTAAACCATTAGCTTTGGGGTAGTAGATGGTGGAGTATCTCTAATCTATACCATATATTCTGGCGAAGCTATCGATCTTCGTGCTTTTAAATGCAGTACCATTATCGGATATAATTCATCAAGGCACCTCGAACTTATATATAATATGGTTCCTAAAAAATTGAAGCACATGGTGAGCTATGACCTCTCTGAGTGGGATGGCTTTCGCCCACTTGGAAAAGTAGTAGCTAAGATGAATCGATGCCCTTGAAGAAGGAGGATCGATCGTCTACAATGTGCATAACACTAAAATGGCCATGAAGCCAATGTAGGGTGTAGAATGTTGGGTGGTTGGTGGAGGACCACACTGCACCGAGACCGATGGCATCTCCTAGCTACATCCATGCACCGTGATCATAAGGGTAGTAGTATCAAGTCTTTTGATCTTGACTTCATCTTGACTGACCAGCGCTCCACATGAGAGTGTACCTCAATTATATTGCCATGGGCTTCGTGTTTGTCTAAATAATGTAATCACATCTGGTCAAAGGGTCGTTAGTATAGGGTGCCATCAACAAGATCATAGGAAAGAGCTCTTTTTTCCACCTGATGGGCTTGAGATTTCTCTTGAGGTAGTTTACTGGTGTTCAAGTAATCTATGAACGGTTGCCTCTAAGCCAGCTACTTGTCCATTTTGGTAACAATAACCTCTCATTCAAGAGAAAGTCTCTCGATGAGTTCCAAAACAATAAGGGATAAGACTTGTCTATTTAAACCCTTATTGAAATGGACTCATCTTTCTGACATGTCAACTCTTTGGCAAGTTTGGCCAAGGCATCTGTTACTACATTCTCTGCTTGAGTAACCTTGTAGATGGTAACTTCAGAATCTGGGCCAACAGCTTCATGGTATACTCATAGTAATGATGAAGCTTGGGCATGAGGACCTAGTAGGACCCATCAATCTGGTTGATGACCAACTGAGAATTCTCAAAGATGTTGATGCTCTTGACACTGATAGTGATGGCTAACTCCAAATCGATAATCAAAGCCTCATACTCAGATTCATTATTGGTGCAGGGATTGGAAAGATAGTATGAGAATCTCATCACATCATGGTTTAGAGTTAGAAGAACTATTCCTACCCCTACTTTTCCTGGGAGAATAGATCACGGTGCTTCACCTTCAAGGAAAGAAGCAACACCATCGAAATACATCTCCCATTGGTAATTGTTGGCCTCCCCTAAGTTCATGATTTGTTCATCAGGGAGATCATCACTAAGTGGAGAATTAGCACAAAGTGGGTGTGCTGCTAAGAAATTTTCTAGTGCCTGATCTTTTACCACATGGAGGGGTACAAATGTGATATCAAGCAAGAGAGGACCAATGAGCCAAATATCTGAAAGCGTTGTGTCATGAGGTATCAGAAGTGGATTGGTTTGAGATCAAGTTCACCTTATGAGAAAGCATGTAGTGCCGTAGCTTTTGAGATGCAAAGATCAAAGCTAGCCAATGTTTCTCAATAGGTGGATAGTTTGCTTCAATATGGATCAGACGACAACTGAGGTAGTAGAGTGCACTTTTCTTCTCCTCATCTTGGCTTGGGCTAACAGAGCACCGAGGGAGTCATCTAATGCAGTAGTATAAAGGATTAATGACCTTCCCGGGATAGGGGCTTTGAGAACTGGCAGCTTCACCAAGTATTCTTTAATGACTTTGAATGCGTGCTGGCACTTATCATCCCAATTGAACTTAGCATCCTTTTTGAAAAGTGCTGAGAATGGCTTGCATCTCCTTGATAAGTTTGAGATAAAGCATCTTAGATATGCCATCCATCCTTGAAAGGATCTGAGTTGAGTTAAAATCTTAGGAGGTTGCATTTCTAAGATAGCTTTAATCTTTTTAGGATCTATTTCTATTCCTCGGTGTCGAACATCAAACCCAAGGAATTTCCTTGAAGCGACTGTGAATGCACACTTCAGGGGATTTATTTAAGGTTATATTATCTTAACCGTTTGAAAAATACTCTCAAGTCAAAGAGATGGTCTTCCTTTTCTCTGCTCTTGACTATTAGATCATCAATGTAGCACTCAACCTGATGGTGGATGAGTTTGTTGAAGATATGAGTCATGGCCCATTGGTATGTAGCACCATCATTTTTAAAGTCGAAAGGCATGACCCTATACTAGAAGATTTTGATCAGGATTTGAAAAGCAATGTTTCTTTCATCTTCAGGAGACATCTTGATTTGGTTATAGCTAGATGATCCATCCATGAAAGAGAAGACTGCATGAGATTAGGTAATGTCCACCATTAATTCTATAGGAAGAAGAAACTCATCCTTAGACATGCCTTATTTAAGTCCCTAAAATATGGAAATGAATTTGATTCTTCTTCTTAACTAGGATGACACTAGCTAACTAGGTAGGATATTTTTCTTCCCCGATGAAACCAAAGATCGATCTTGACTTTAAATGATTATTCAATTTCTAAATGCATGCATCTAGGAGCTTGCTTAATAGGGTAACGTTAATCTATTGCTAGCTTGTGGACCGCAACGTCGAGATAATCCGGGCATTTCTTCATAACTGCAAAGTCTTTAAACTCAGCCTAACTAAGTCATTTCTTCTTCTTCATTTAACAATGAACTGATATATGTCGGGCGAGGATTTTCTTCTCTCCCGAGGTTGATTTCATTTAGCTTGTCGATTGTTGAATGAATCTCCTCTTCAAATTCTGGTGGTTCCTATTTGACTTGGAGATCATCTGGATCACCTAAAGTTTCTAAACACACATTCTCATTAGAGTTGGGGATGTGTGAGAAGAATGTATCAAATTCCAAATGGTTGGTAATAACTAGGCAATAATCTTCATCGACCGACCCTTCTAATCTAGCTCTTGATTGTGCTTCCCTGCCTATATTATTCCTTAAATTTTCAAAATATTTTAACTTGTACTTGGACCAAGTGTGAGGAACTAAATCTTTCTATATATGATTTTGGACACAGGGCGAGTAAAAGTCAAAAGGTAATTTCATTAATTCTTTAAAAGTATCTTCCTCAAGTCCTATATCAAGCTCTAGATTTGAGGATGATAAACTTAAAAAGAACTTTTTCTGCTTCATGTCACTGGAAGACTTAGGTACTTCCTTAACTACTAAACCTTCATCTTTCTAAGATGTAAGTGAGGTAAGAGCTAAGGTTCCCAACTGTTGCCGAATAGTTTCATATAAACTAGATTCAAATGCTTTACTTTGTTTGGAGGCATGGTCTTCATCCTTGGCTGAATCAAAAGTCACCTCCAATGGAACCCGTTGAGAGGGGTTGGCTGATATACTAATCACATTAGAATCATCCTCCAAGTTGGATTCCAAGTCTATGTGAATAGTAGGGGTACTCCTATAAACTGGAACATGACCTCTATTGGCTGAAGGCCAACTAGGGGTCTTCCACCTCTGAACCGCTTTCTCGCCTCTACCTGGTGGAGGTTGAGCCATCCTACCCACATATCCATATGATGGAATGAACTGTGGGTGGAATATGATATGCATATCCATTTCTTCTTCAATTCCCTTTTCTTTCTCACTTGGACTTTCCTTTTTCTTTTCATTTTCTTTTATCTTTTCTTTTGTTTAATTTTCTTTTGCTTTTGCACTTGCATTTAAATTTTATCCAAGTTCATGAGAAAGGGTATTTTGAGGAAGATAGTAGGTCGCATCCTCATAGATCTCAACCTCTCTCACTGAGACTGACTTTTCATCCCTATTGATACGGTACTAAATTCCATCTTTTTTTAACTTGATGCACTAATGAAGGGAAGATGGAATGATCTTATTTCGATGTATCCAAGGTCTACCAAGAAAAGTAGTGAATAAAATATTCAATTCAATGATGTAGAACTTAGCTGATTCCATCGATCCACTTAACACTATGGAACCTAAAAGCCCCTTGCTCATCATTAAATCTATCAAGATCATCCTATCCCTCAAGAGTGAGATGTATCTTCAAAAGGCAAGGGTCTTTAGACTCATAATGTTACCGATGCATCAATTTATGAGAACCCTAGTGGTTTGAACCGCCCATGTCTATTGTAATGTATAGGGGCGGTTCCAAGTCCCTTAAAGAAGGTATTCATCTCAGAAGGTGATCCCTTGAGCTTCTTTTGCATAGTATGCTTCCCCACCTATAGGGTGAAATGAAGCATATCTCAGATCAAGGAGGGCCTTGATTAGTGATTCCTCATCTCTTTGGATAAGACAAGAGAATCATATGCTTTTTAGATGTCAACTTTTTTAGATTAGAAAACATTAGAATACCTCGGTCTTCCACAAGCATATCCAAGGGTGGAGCATCGTGAAGGGCTTTGATCTTCATACCAATGGATTGTTTCTTAGAGCTATAAGAGGTAGAACCTACTACTATGGAGGTTGACTTGATAATCTCTGAGGCAAGTGGTGGCATACCCATACATGCTAGCTTCTCCTATGGGACCTGAGTTCCCACTTTCCTCTAGAGTTGGCACTAGCAAACTTGCAAAACCTTCCTTGGGAGGTTTGAGCTAACCTGCACTTAAGGAAAGCTTCTTGATCTTCTAATTATTTTCTTAGAGGTTTTAGCAAAGAAATGTCCCAACCTTCTTTGGTTTTGGTAGGATCACTTATATCCCCAATGATTATTCTAATGGAATTGGAAGGTTGTTCCACAGGGTATTTCTTTGGGATAACGACAACACCGATCTTGAAACTGTGTTCAAGCCAATCCTTAAATGTAAAGTAATCCTCCAAAATGTGGCCTAGCATACATTGGTAAGGGAAAAAGTTTGGATCATGACTTTTGCTTACTTCCTCGGGTCTCCTAGGCTCAGGTAGCTGGAAATCAGGTTTCTTTAAGATATTCTTAAAGATATTCCTGATTACCTAACCCTTAAAGGAATAAAGTTTGTTTAACTTATCTAATAGAGTAGGTGGACCATGGCTACCTGGCGATGGATATGCATGCCACTATTACTGGTGGTGTGCTGTGGTGGCTATGGAGGCTGAGGTGGAGGCCGGTATGGCTGCCTTGGTGGTGGTAAAGGAGGTGGAGGCTGCTGAGGTCGTGGTCACTCGGACTAATCTCTAGCTGGCTACTTCCCCTTGTCAACCATTGGTACTACTCCAAGTTTCTTTTCATAGACCTTTTAGGATTTTGCTTTCAAAATTGATCTAGAAAATAAATTTGGCCTCCTTGTGAGAAGACGCCTTGTTGATTAGCTTCTCAAATATCTTTATGGTGAAGCCCTTAAGCATGAAGGCGACCGAGACATGGATATTCTTCAAGAGAATATCAATGGCATGATGTTCAGATAGCTGTGCTTCACACTTCATACTCACGTTATGTTATCAGAGAATATAATCAACAAGTGACTCACCAGAGTGCTATTAGACTACAACGAGATCACCTACAGTAACCCTTTGCTGAGATCCAACAAATCTCTTGATGAAGAGTTGCTCTAACTCAGCAAATGTCTTTACTGAATCACAATCACATACCAATCAAAAGTGATACCCAAAGGCTACCGACAAAAGAGTCTAAAGAGTAAAGCATTGCGCACTTGCATGCAATAACCGACCTTGAAGTATATATGTTCGATTCAATGTCATCGAAGCTCTTGAAGGAAGGACACACGAAACCCTTGGGATACTTGATGACATCAAATTTCTCTAGGTAGGGTCTACCCTTTGGAACCGATGATCCTCCCCGGGCTTGAGCCAAAGCTTCCTTCACCTGCTGCTCAACCATGGATTTTAGATCTTTTTCATGTATGGAGGTACTTTCCACTACCTTCCTATATAGACTAGTGCTACCTTGCTCAATGGGAGGTAGAGTCTTAACTAGATCTAAGACATGCACTAGTTCAGGTTGACTGACATTGACTATACTAGGAAGAACTAAAGGGCTTTCAAAGCATTGATCACCGCAAGTCCTACTGCTATGTGCCATCCTATCAATCACTCATGTTTCGCTTAACTAAGTTGGAGGTGATGGGTTGATTGGTGTCTCCTTGATCAACCTCATCACCTTCCATGGCCTATTGCTCCTAAGAGAACCTCTAGTATCGACCATGCATACCCTGAATCCCCATAAAGTCATCATCTTGGGATTGCGACTCTTTCTTCATCGACCATGTACCTAAGATATCCTTTTTCTCCATAAAATAGTGTGCAACTATCTAATCTAAGGATTGAGCTAACTCTATAGGTACAAATAGCTTGGGCTGACCGGTGTGATCACTATCATGAACTGAGAGGCATCGGACCTCACCTAAAGCTGGGGAGTGAATCCTGTGCGGATTATACTCACTAGAAGAATGATAATCCTGACTGATGTTGGCTGTAATAAGGGTAACAATCCTGGGATGATCCTCTACCACCGCTTCCATCAACTGCCATCTAGAATATCGATAACATCACCATCTCGCATTGAATGGGTGGAGTTGGTGAAGGAACGACCATGATGCTTGGGGTCACACTCCTTCCGCACCACCACTGGGGCAGAAGGTCGAGCAGGAGAGCTCGGCCCTACCACAATGGGTGGTGTAGGAGGAGTAGGATCCCTTGGCCATAGTCAGATCACCAATGGGGTATGTTTCTCCGGATGTGGCCTTCATGGCCTTGGATGGAATGGGTGATGCTGGAATCTGCACTGGCGATGGCAGACATGGGGTAGAGCGGTGGGGTGGAGACACCACTGACTCTATGTACAGGAGCTACCCTCCTGTGATGGATGGTCCCCATGAGGAGGATACTATCGATGATGGCGGTAGCGCTTCGAAAATCAACCAAATTAAGCGAACCGATGGCTAAAACCTCCTCTCTCTAGTGATATATGATGTATGGCCTCATGGGTCCTCTCGAGATCGCCTCCTATGCGGGATAATAGATCATAAATTGAGTGATACAGCCAGATTCCACTACCGTAGAGAATAGAGTGAAGGCACATATGACCTCCTACTAGAAATTGTGGCTGTAGATGCACCACCGAGGAGGTGATGATCCTCTTAGCATCCTCTATCGATCCTAAGAGAGGATGAAACCGGTTTTAGTGGTGATGTGATCATAGACTCATCCATGGTGATCAGCCGCCTCAGCTCTCGGCTATTCTAGTATGGAACCGCTTTGACCATACGGTTCTTTTCTGTTGGTGCAGTAGGATGAGAGAGGAGTGAGCTAGACTACTCAAATGTGGGGAGGCAAGCCCAAACCGGGGAGCCTTACCCTTGAGGGTACATGTGATAGGTGCTCATGCACGGGCAACATGTGCAACTCGAGGATGAACTTCCACTAGAATGAACCGCTCTGAACCTCAAGTCATGGTACGCCAGCCTTTCCTCTTGAGAGGATATCTCAATCGAGGGTAAGTCTACCGATGATGATTTTGCGACCACCTTCTTCCTAGTGGAGGGGGAATGCCCTCACAAGTGATCTTGGCCCCCTCAAATCCATGGACAAAGTGGATCAAATGGGTATGATCCAAACAAGGGAAGTTAGCCTTATCCAAGGCTAGATCCATGCTATGAGGGAAAGTAAAAACAAATTTCTATGTACCTTCCATTGCATTGACTAAAACTGAAATTGAAAACTACACTGAATGAAAGAGACCTGCAATGAGAAATGAATCTTGCATCAATTTTTTTGTCTCCATAGATTTTGAATTTTTGAATTTTGAAAATTTGAACCCACATCCAACAACTTGGAAGTGTTAAGTGGGGTTCAAATGAATTTGGAAAGATTGATTGAAAGAGAAATTTGAATATGAATTCAAACTTCAACAAAATTGAGTATATTGAAATATGGATTCAAAATTTTGATAGGATGCTTCCATAGGTTCATTATGTTTCGATTTTGAATTTTTGTGATTTGGAAGACTCTTTCCTTTAACAAATTTGGGTATGTTAAAGTGAGGGTCAAATGATTTTATTTTGTTAAATTGTTTTGAAATTCTTACTTACTTAGCAAATTTAGGTATGCTAAGTGAAGTAAAAGTGTTCGTTTCTTTTGAAAATTTTGTCTTGTTTTGATTTTGAAAAATTTGGAATTCTTACTTAACAAATTTAGGTATGCTAAGTGAAGAACCCAAGTGTATTTTTTTATTTTGATAAATAAGATTCTTAGCAAATTTAGGTATGCTAAGAAAATCCTTAGTGTTTCATTTGTTTGGAAAATTTTTATTTTTGAAGAGAGTAGAATCCTTTTAGCAAATTTGGTATGTTAAGGGAATCTTAAGGTGCTTCATTTTGTTTTTAAAATGATTAAAAGTGGAGATTCAACTTTAGCAAATTTGGTATGCTAAAGATGAAGTCCCACTTGGTTTTATGAAATAAAAATTTCACTTAGCAAATTTGAGTATGCTAAATGAAATTCCAAATGGTGTGTTTAAAATTTTTATTTCATTTTTGATTTTGAAAAAAATGGAAACTTCTTAGCAAATTTGGTATGCTAAGGGAAGAAGTTCCAAAGGTGTGAGAAATTTTATTTTGAGTTTTTACGTAGCAAATTTGAGTATGCTAGGTGAAGTTCCAAAATATGTTTTGAAAAGTTTTGAATTTTGATTTGGAACTTTACTTAACAAATTTGGTATGTTAAATGAAGTTCCAAATGTGTTTTGAAAATTTTGAAATTTTATTGAGAGTTCACTTAACAAATTTGGGTATGTTAAGTGAAGTTCCAAATGTGATTGTTGATTTTGATTTTGGATTTGGAAAATTCACTTAGAAAATTTGATTATGCTAAATGAAATTCCAATTGTGTGTTTGAAAAATGTTTGAGCTTTGGGACTTGTGGACTTTACTTAACAAATTTGGTTATGTTAAGTGAAGTTCAAAAAATGTGTTTAGAATTTTCAAAATTTTTGGATTTTGACTTTGGAAACCTCACTTAACAAATTTGTGTATGTTAAATGAAGTTCCAAAATGTGTTTAGAATTTTGAAAATTTTTGGATTTTGATTTTGGAAATCTTACTTAACAAATTTGTGTATGTTAAATGAAGTTCCAAAATGTGTTTAGAAATTTGAAAATTTTTGGATTTTGATTTTGGGTTTGGAAACTTCACTTAGCAAATTTGATTATGCTAAATAAAGTTCCAAATGTGTGTTTGAAATTTTTTGGAAATATGATTGTTGATTTTTGATGTTTTGAAAAGAGGACCTCCATTCAACAAATTTAAGTATATAGAATGGAGATCCATTTTATTTTTGAAATATGATAATTTTATTTTGTGTGTGATTGTTGCTTTTTTGAAAGAGAGGAATTCCAACTTAAAACATATGTGGGATATGTTTAAGTAGAATTTCCTAAATGATATTTTATTTTTAGTTGGGAATGAAATCTTCATTTAATAAACCTAAGTATTTTAAATGGAGATGTTCACATGTGCTTTCTGAAAATTTTAATTTTGTTCACAAATGAACTTTCCATTCAATAAGTGTGAATATATTGAAATAGAAAGACCTATGTGTGCTTTTTGGAAAAGTTCAATTTTTGTTTACAAATGAACTTTCTATTCAATAATTGTGAATGTATTGAATAGAAAAATTCATGTGTGCTTTTTGAAAAGATTAATTTTTGTTTACAAATGAACTTTCTATTCAATAATTATGAATGTATTGAATAGAAAAATTCTTGTGTGCTTTTTGAAAAGTTTTATGATTATGATTGTGATTTTTGGAAGACATGATTGTTCATTTTATTTTGAAAATGAAATCTTCATCAAAGTGAATTTTGAAAGAAGATGTTCATTTGTGCTTTTAGAAAGTGTTATTAGTTTTATTTTTGAAAATCCCTACATGTAACAATTATATGAATTATTAAATGAGGGTGAAGAAATTTTGCAAAAAATATTTTAGTAAGTGTATTTTTGAAAAAGCAAAGTTCTTTGTGGAAGTTTTATTATTTTTAGGATGAACCTTTCTTTATCATGAAGATGATATGGAGGAAGTCTTTAAGAGATGTTTCTTTTTATTTTAGATCTTTTCATTTTTACCCATTGGAGGAACCCAATAGAGGTTTTAAGACCAATAAGGAATGCAATTCTAAAACCTAAAGATGTTGGCTAACTCAACTCAAGAATGAAATGAGCTAAGTGCCAACAGAAAGAAGGATAGTAGATTCATACCAAAGTACAAATCAACCATCGATACTCAAAGACCCCATCATTTACCAAAGATGGAGAGGAATTCCCTAGAGAAGAAAAATCTGGTGAAAATTTCTATAAGGGAGTCACCTTTCAAATCGGGGAGAGAAGAAAGATGAACACTTACAAAAAATTCATCTTGGTAAGATGCATAAGATGCATATGCACTTATTCAGGACGACATCATCATGGTATAGTGCACTATCTCAAAAGATAGAAGTCACTGCCCTTTAATGGAACCAATTACCTCAATAAGGACTCCTAAGGATGATGCCTAAGTGGTGAAGAATTATGCTTATGGCCTGTAAGGGGAAAAGCAACCTCAGAACCTAAATCTAGGGAGCTTCGGCGAGGGCCGGAAGCACAACCTAAATATAAAGTGAAAATAGGTAATTGGTTTGCCTCCACAAGAGAGGACAAACCATCTGATAGCTTGGACTTACAACTGCCTGGGGGTAGCCACCATCTAACTCCTCCTATGATTTTAAATACATGTAGACAAATTTTTATGCTTATGCAAGATAGCTAGGCTATTTTATTTAGAAAGAGACTAAGTCCTTAAACTCACTCCCTAAAGAGACTAGATAATGTAAAGGGACATGCTTCAAATGCTTTAATCTAATGCATTTAAAATTTATTTTTATTTTTATTTTTGGACAATCAATTTGACTCAGGCTAATAGGATTTTTATGACTAATGCATGAGAAAGTAGATTATTAGCCAAAATCAGCGAGAAGGTAGGAGGTGGATTTCCACCATTGTCCTCAAAGGTCAGGCTGGGTTCTCTGGAAAAGATGGAAGCCCTCCAATTAAGAGTGAAATAAGATGCATTTGTGCATGATATTATAAATAAAATACTCATCCGGCTAAGGGGTTGCTAATTCTTTTATCTTGTTTTTAAACCTAAGCTTTAGGTGAGGTTATGAGTTATTTAATTTTATTTGAAGTTGTAAGTTGGGTAAAAGATTTATTTTTCTAAAGAGCCTAATCCACATCCGCCATACATAAAGCAAGGAAGAAACTGGAAAAGAATGCCACTTAATGGAAAAAGCTAAATAAATCATCAATCAATTTATAAAGCTAATTGAAAAAGAATAAATGTCTGTTATGGTTGCACCATCGCACAAACCCAAAATATCAAATATGGGTAGCCGAAGCTCTACCCTTATACAACCGACATAAATGAATTGAATTACAATTTAAGCAAAAGAATTAATTGTTATGGGGGTTTTCAAGCTTTATTCTTCTTTCTTCTTTCTTCTTTCTTTCTTCTTTTTTCTTTTTTTCTTCTTTGGTTCTTCCATTGGATGGTTGGAAGGTAGATGCTCCAAGGCTTCACATGGTGTATAAGATGGGATCTTATGACCAATGCTCATCCTAATCCCCATAACAAATCATTTCAAAAATCCTAAATATAAAAACTTTTACATGAAAAGGGAAAGTATAAATCTAACAAACACCTGTAAAACAAAGGTTAGTCAAATCACACCACACAAATCCCAAGCATGTATATTGGACTTATCACCCCACACATGGGTGACTAAGTCCACCTGGCCTATGGATTATGCTTAGGGGTATAAGAACCTGCAAGCAAAATAGTTAGACTAAGCACGTCCTACCATTTATTCTACGAGCATACCCCTTAACATCTAGTCTAAAATATTTACCACAAAACAAAACATAGCATCAAACCATGCACCGACCTAACCTAAAGCTAGAAGTGACTTACTAAGCTAATGTGTGCTTTGAAGGTTTGTGTGGTATGTTTAGCTTAGGAATTTAGGTTTTAATTTTCTAAGTGTGAGGACATATTCAACTTAGAGGAGGGATTCATTTAAGTTGTTTAAGTGTTTTGGGTTATTTTTATTTCATGTTTTAATTTGGTTTAAGAAACCTACAATTAATTACTATTTATGAAGAGAGGGAAAGAGAAGAGACTCTCTTTCCTTCCTAACCTAAGTAATTTCTAAAGTAGTTCACATTTTAATTTCATTTAGGTGAATGTTTTGATTATATCTTTAATCAATCCTAAGTTTAGATAAACTCTAAACAAACCTATTCAAAAGAAAGACATTTTAAGATTAAATAAAATGAACTAAAATTCACATAACACACATTACTTCATTCTTTCCCAACATATATAACATGCATATGGATGGACCCTAAGCATATCTATACATGCAAAATAGAGTATTTAACACACTTTATGATGCATGCTAAGTAATCCATTTAAAAAAAATTTAGAAGTTGAATATGCATGATCTTTCTTAAGTAGAAAAGGTTTTCCTTATCCAAAATTTCACATACATGCATGAAAGTAAGAAAGGCTTAAGTGAGTACAGCACCATTGTTAACCAGAGGTATAAGGGACAAGACCTACTTAAGGCTAATTAAAGCCTCACAACCTCTGGGTTGTCCAGACTAATATACCACTTTCCTTAAGTACTAACATGCATATAAAAGAAATGAAATGGAAAAAGAATATGCAAAAGTTGTTTAATGGTTTCATTTTGTTTATGCAATTTATTCATGCATGTAGGCAATCCTTCTATGATGATAGGATGAATAAAGTATGAATTAAGTAAGTGTTGGGTTCTTTTCAAATGAATCCTACATCTTACAAACCCTTATTCAAAGCTATACTAACATAAGAAAGAAAGGAATGGCTACATTACACATGACTTTATAATCCATCATATGCAAGCTATAATTAAAGTATAAGAATAGCAGACTTTTAGATTTGATGTTTCATTTTTAAGTTTTAAAAATATTTTGGATTTAGTAGTGGTAATAGCCACTCATATTTTACTTTAGCCAACACATGCACATTTGACATAAAGAAAATAATTTCATTTTAAAATTTTGAAACATGAAATTATGATTGCATGAATCACATGACATATAACTTAACATGTTGGGAAAGATCTAAAGCAATGTAAACATGCAAACAAACTCACTTTACTTAAATCATAAAGACATTCTTAAAGAATAAGAAAATTTAGAATAAATCAAAGTGAATTTCAAAATGATTTTTGTTTAGTTTGAAGTTTGATTTAGTTTTGAAAAGGTGAGATGAGTTTGCAATTTCTGACCCATTCCCACATGTTTTTTATATTTTTGTTTAATTTTTAGATAATTAAATTCATTTTTAACTGTTGATTAGGTTAAGTTATGCATTAAATGGCTTAATTAACCCTTACTTACACCACCTTAGAAAAATTAACTAAATAATTATGAGCCAATGAGATGACATAAAACCCACAAGGTATTTAAATTTGTAATGCACCTAATAATGAAAAAGGCCTAATGCAATTTGGCTCACATTAAAAGTTAATTAAGCTAAGGGTTTAGCTTAAGTACTTTTAAAACACCTTTCACACTTATGAAAGGGTTTTAATTTCCTTAATTAGACTTAGGCTATTAAACCTAAGCATCTACCCAAGGTAGATTAATTAAGTTCGGAAAATTTTTTAGAATTTTTGAAAATTATTTAAAGGGATAATTAATGAATTAACCTTAATTAAGAGGGATTAAGGAAAGAAAGGGGTGGGGTGGGGTATTTAGAGAATAGCTTAGGAAATGCCCCAAAATTATTCCATAAACCTACTCACTAGATCTGACCCAATCCTCAAATCATAGGTAAATACACTAATCATACCTTAATTATCCTTAATTATATGAAGGGGTAATTAGAATGAGCTAATCTAATTAAGGCCTCAATAAAAAGCAAGAAAATTAGGGGAGGCAGAGGTCATCCCCTAAAATAAACCCTAGAAGTTTGAGATCTATTGGTGACTTAACTAATTAAAATTCTCAAAGATACCTAAATTCAAAGAAAAGGGGAATTCAAAATCCATTGAAAACATTTTTAAAATATTATGGATGGAGTTATCTATCCATAGCAATTTTCCTTTTATTTTTATAATTTTTATTGAAGGAGTTATGATTTTTTGAAGTTCTCTAAGTAATTTATGAATTATTCAAGCATTTTATTAATCCCTAATTAACCTCTAGTTCACGGCACAACGTGTGGCGGTCAGCGTGCTTTACATGTGTTGTGCAATGAGCCCTTTTCTTAAGTTATCAAATCAGGGGGGCGGCAGTGGCGTACATGCTTTTATCCTTAGCCATTGATCAAAGATCAGATGGCTAAGGATTCACCCACGGTTTATAAATGGATAAAGGATTTAAAAATGTTGGAATAATCTTGGCTGTCTATCCAAACAGTGTGGATGGACGGCCAAAGATTCATCCCAGCCAAAGCTTAGGAATAATGAGATCCATCCACCTTCTAGGCTCTAATATGAGCTCGATTGAGCTTGAATTAGGCTGAAATTTAGCCCACACCTTCATCATGTAATTACCAACAAATCCAACAGCTAAGATCCTTTGAGATTAAAGTTCACTTCACAAAGGACAAACACCTATGAGAATTAAGCTCCAAAAATCACTAAAGCTCATTGGAGGTGATCATCAATGCTCGATTCCCTTAGAGGAGCTTCGTATGGTTGAGAAAAAGCTTTGCTGAAGTTTTGACCACTTGAGGTTGAGTGTAGAGCTCAATGGACCAACTCCTCTTCACTCCCTTTGCGGCTTTGATGGAATTGAACACTCCCTTGCCCCTAGAACTTCAGAGAAGGCTTGGGACAATTTGACTTAGCTCCTAGATCAAGTGTGCAAGAGGAATTGGAAGGAGATTGAGTGTGGAGAAAATTCACTATTAGATCGAGCTCCCTATTTTGCACTGTGCAAAACTGAAGAAAGCAAGATTCAAAACCTCTCTAGGGACATTGGGAAAGCTCTGAGGTGGTTGCTAAGGCTTCCTAGGTTCCAATTAAGTGTGAGTCAATTGAAATTTTAGTGGATTAGGGGGAGTATATCTTCCCCTATGGAAATCAGACGGTTGGCAATGAGCTTTCTGCTTTGATCCAATTAACACTATAGAGTGAGTTATTTTAGCTATTATAGCAATGCAGATGGTCGGTTTGGCTAGAAGAGTGGAATGCTAACTCCCATGTGCATCCAATTGAGCTTAGGGGGAGTTTGGAAATTGAATTTCAAGGCTATGGATCGTGTTTGGTCCATGGGCCAAATGGGTTGACCTAAACCCATTGAGTTGGGTGCACCACTCATCACTAGGCCTCCTTGTGCTTTTAGGAAGGCCTCAAGTGATTGTGATGAGTGTATGACCAAAATATCCATGGGCTAGGACAAAATTTGTTCTATGGCCTAGGAGTAAAATAGTAATTTTGCTATTTTTTCAATTTGGGTATATTTGATATGTTGAGAAAATAGGTTTGGCCAAGTTTGAATGGATTTGGATTCCATTTAGATCAAAATGGGTCAACTTGGGTCAAGTTGACCAATAGGTCAAATTTGGTCAAACCAAGGGTTGGGACAAATTTATATGACCATTTGAAATATTTTGGTGCCTTTGGTTTGGTTCAATTTAGATTAGATTTGGTTTTGGCTTATATGACTCATTTAGGTAAAATGGGTCAAGTTGACCCATTTGACCCATTTGACCTATTTGGGTTAGGTCAAGGGTAGGATTAGGTTTGGTTAGTCATATGGAGTGGATTAGTATCTTTGTTTCCAATCAATTTGGGTTAATTTTAATTTTGGCTCAACATGACCCATTTAGGTCATGTTGGGTTTATGGACAATTGGGTTATGTTAGGTCTAGTTAGCTAATTGAGGCTTTGATCAAGTTCCACAAGTGATTTGGAATGGACTTGACCCATTTTCAATCAATTTGGCTTAGATCAAGTTTTGACACATTTTAGCCCTTTAGGTCAAAATGGGTCAACTTGTCAATAATTGGGCTAGGTTAGGCTTAAATATTGGCTTGGTCAAGTTCAAACATAGGTCATGAGTGAACTTAGATCAATAGTTTCAATCAATTTGGCCATGATGAATTGTAGTTATGTAAGGTATCATTTTAGGTTAAGTGTTGACTTGGTCAACCCTTAGGTTTGACTTGGTTTGACCCAATTTGGTTGATTGATCATCCCATGATGATTGTTGATCATGATGAGAGGCAAATATGAGTTTGGTTCAATCCAATTTGGTTAGGATCAAAAGTTGGCTCACAAGGATACTTTAGGCCACTTTGGGTCAAATGAACCTAAGTGGGCCAAATGGCTTGGTCAAAGCTTGATTTGAAGTTGATTGATCTTGTATATAGACTTATGATTGAAATATAAATCCATTTACAAGTGGTTTGAAGTCAAATGGATTTTGATCCATTTGAAAATTTCATATTCAAAGGTAGAATATGAAGGGGTCTTAGGTTTGATTTTTTATTTGGGTTTTGATTGCGTGATTGAGGTTTGGATTTATATATGAGCTCATGATTGTAGGATTGATTGAACCATGAGAGAAAATCAAGGATTTGGCTTAATTTGAAAGTGATTTGGCTAAGTTCAAGATTTTGACTTGAAAGGCTTAGATTTGATTTTGATTTGATTTGAGTTTGATTTTTGGAGTTGGTTTTGATTGTTTAAATTTATATTTCATTTATATATGTGAATATAAATGAGAGTATAAATTGATCATGAGAAAGTTTCAAGAATTTGAAAGAGTTTAATCATGATTTTGGTTAAATCCATTAAAGGGAATTTAAAAGACTTAAGGGAATTTTTAATTTGAAATTTAATTTTTGAATTGGATTTGATTGGTTTTTATATATATTTCATTTATATATGAGAATATAAATAAGTTTTGAAAAAAATTCCATGAGTTTGAAATGGTTTGATCAAAGTTTAGGTTAAGTCCATTAATGAAAAATTAAAGGATTTAAGGGAATTTCAAGCATTTTAAATTTGGAATTTAATTTTAGGGTTTTATTTGATTGATTTATATTTATATTTTATTTATATATGAGAATATAAATGAGGATATAAATAAGTTTTGAGAAAATTCCAAGGTTTTGAGTTGATTTGATCAAGGTTTAGAGTTGACTTTGGCTAAGTCCTTTAATGGAAAATTAAAGGAATTTAGGAAACTTTTCATGAATTGATTTGAAATTTTGAATTTAATTTGATGGGTTTGAATTTATATTTCATTTATAAATATGAATATAAATTAGAATATAAATGGATCATGAGAAAATCTCAAAGATTTGAATGGGTTTAGATCATAAGTTTGGCCAAGTCCTTAAGAAAGGGTTAAGGACTTAGAAAATTTGAACTTAGGAAATTTTGATGGATTTTGATCATGGGTTTCAATCATGGATTTTAATCATGGAATTGAATCATGGAATTGAATCATAGAATTGATTTTAGATTGAGAAAAAAAATCAAATATAATTGATTTGGGGTTTGACTTGAAAGACGGAAAGTGAGGAATGGTTTAGGCTAAGGGTAGGAGATTTTCCTAACACCCCTAAGGCATGACCTCTCTATGGCTATCTCTTCTAAGTCTTCTAGGGCTGAGAGTGTCCACCTAATCACTAGATGTGTCTTAAGACTAAGGAACTCTTAAAGTCTAAGAGAAATCCTAAGCCTAAGATGGAGGTGTTGAGAGCTCATTCTAAAAGTGAGGTCAACAAAGGGCACCCAATAGATGTGGTGTGACTAACCAGGAATACCGCACATATTGATGTTGAGTGAAACGATCAACAATATCAAAATATCATAAGCACTAACAGAAACTATCTATCAACCCAAGGAAAGAAGCAATCTAGAGCATAGTGCAATTTTCTACTTATGTCCAAGACATAAGAGAGAGGGAGAAATAATTTAGGAATAGAGTGTGAACCTTCCACTAGGGAAGTAGGTTCAAGTCATCGACAAGAGGATGAGAGGTTGGATTTGATTTGAATCTCACTAAGGAGAGATCTCCACTAGGGGAGAGAGTTGAATTTGTTTCAAATTTTTATTAGGTTTAGACTTTAGAGATGATCTGTGTTGGTTTGTAACGAGTTGTACTGAATAGGAGCCATGGAGGCTAAGTCCTAACTCAGATTTACCAATCCAAAGGGATAATATACTATGCACATAGTAGGACTAACCAAACAAAGGGATGCCTTTTGTTATACAACAGCTGTACTAGAAAAATGTGTAGTATACTTACATTCTCCTAGTAAGGAATAGTTGCTGGGGTAATCTATTGACAAGGCAACAGATTGAACCCAACCTAGGGCTGACTATTGAGTGAATGCCACTGGTGGACTTTAGATCAACTCAAAGATAGTCAAGATTAATTTCATGTTTAAAATTTGGTTTTTTTTTATTATGATGGATCCCATAGATTTGTGATAAACAACACTAAGTAGGGCTTTGGAGTCCTAGACCTAACTAAGATTTTCCAATTCAAAGGGAGTAGTCTACCAACCACAAGGTAGGACTATCTAACCAAGGAGAAATGCCTTTTAGTATAAAATGGCCAAGTCTTAAGAAGAAAGCACGAGGACTCACATCTTCTAGAGACAAGAAACCACTGGGGTGATAAGTTGCTTTGGGAAACAAATCAAACCCGACCTAAGGTTGACTATTGAGTGAATGCCACTAGAGGACTTAAATCAACTCAGGAATAGTCAAGATTAATTTTATTTTTAATTTAATTTTTTTTAATGGATTCCATCAGTTTGCGATGGATCATACTAAGAAGGAGCTTGTAGAAGCCTAGACCTATCTTAGATTTACTGAGCCAAAGGGAGTAGCTTCCCGACCGAGGGGAAAAATATCTGACCAAAGGAGTGCCTGAGTGTACATAGACCTGAGTGTACCTCGGATATAATGCCACGGGCTTCATGTTTGTCTAAATAATGTAACCAATATCTGTCAAAGGACTCAGTGGTGCCACAACAAGAGCATAGAAAGAGCTCTCTGTTTCACTTGATAGGCTTGAGATTTCTCTTGAGGTAGTTTTTCAGTGTTCAAGTAATCTATGAATGGTTGCCTCCAATCTAGCTCCTTGTCCATTTTGGAAACGTTAACCTCCCCTTTAAGAGAAAGTCTCTCGATGAGTTCCGAATCAATAAAGAATAAGACTTTCCTATTTCAGACCCTTATTGAAATGGACTCATCTTTCGGACATGCCAACTCTTTGGCAAGTTTGGCCAAGGCATATGCTATTGCATTCTCTACTTAGGGAACCTTATAGATGGTAACTTCAGGAATCTGGGCCAACATCTTCATGGTATACTCGTAGTAATGACAAAGCCTGGGCTTAAAGACCTGTTAGGACCCAGCAATCTAGTTGATGACCAACTGAGAATCTCCAAAGATATTGATGCTCTTGACACTGATAGTGATGGCTAACTCCAAATCATATATCAAAGCCTCTTACTAGGCATCATTATTGGTGTAGGAATTGGAAAGATAGTATGAGAATATCATCACATCACAGTTTGGAGTTAGAAGAACTATTCCTATCCCTACCTTTTCTGGGAGAATAGATCATGGTACTTCACCTTTAAGAAAGGAAGCAACACTATCAAAATACATCTCCCATCAGCAGTTGCCGGCCTCCCCTAAGTTCATGATTTTTTCATCGGGGAGATCATCACTAGGAGAATCAAGAAGAAGTGGGTGTCTGCTAAGAAATCGCTAGTGCGACCTTTACCGAAGAGTACAAATGTGATATCAAACTGTTAGAGTATCATAGACCAATGAGCCAAACATTTGAAAAGTGTTGGACGTGTCATGAGGTACTGTAGTGGATTGGTTCTTGAGATCAAGTTCACCTTATGAGAAAGCATGTAATGTTGTAGCTTCTGAGATGCAAAGATCAAAGCTAAGAAATTTTTTTCAATAAGTGGATAGTTTGCTTCAGCAGGGACAAACGATGGCTGAGGTAGTAGAGTGCATTTTCCTTCCCCTCATCATTGGACTAGGCGAACAGAGCACCGAGAGAGTCATCCAATGCAATAATATAAAGGATCAATGGCCTACCCGGGATAGGGGCTGTGATAACTGGCGGCCTCTCCAAGTATTCTTTAATGTCTTTGAATGCGTGTTGGCACTTATCATCCCACTTGAACTTGGCATCCTTTTTGATAAGTGTTGAGAATGGCTTGCATCTCCCTCATAAGTTTGAGATAAAGCATCTTAGATCAACCATCCTTGGAGGCTGGAGTTAAACTCTTAGGAGGTAGCATTTCTAAGATAGCTTTAATCTTTTAGGATCTATTTTTATTCCCTGGTGTTGAACAATAAACCCAAGGAATTTCCCTGTAGCGACTCCGAATGCACACTTCAAGGGATTCATTTTAAGGTTATATTGTCTTAACCGTTCAAAAACTACTCTCAAGTTAAAGAGATGGTCTTCCTTTTCTCCTTTGAGATCATCAAGCGTAACTCAAACGATGGTGAATGAGTTAGTTGAAGATCAGTCATCTCGCATGTAGCACTAGTATTTTAAGGTCAAAAGGCATGACCCTATATGTAATATTTGATCGGTTCAAAGTAATGTTTCTTTCATTTTTAGAGTATGATTTGGTTATAGCAGATGATCCATCCATGAAAGAGAAGACGCATGAGATGAGGCAATGTCCACCATTAATTTGTATAGGAAGAGGAAACTCATCCTTTGGGCATGCCTTATTTAAGTCCCTAAAATTGATGCAAATATGAAATTGGCCATTCTTCTTCTTAATTAGGATGACACTAGCTAACCAGGTAGGATATTTTTCTTCCCGATGAAACCGATCATCAATTTCTTGAATTTAGAAATGACTTGTTGTTCAATTTCTAATCGCATGCAGGAGCTAATAGGGATAACGTTAGGTCTATTGCTAGCTTGTGGACTCAATGCCGAGATATTGACCATTTCTTCATAACTCCATGGCGTCTTTAAACTCGATCAATAACCTAACTAAGTTATTGGGTTCTTCTTCATTAAACAATGAACTGATATATGTTAGGCGAGGAATTTCTTCTATCCCGAGGTTGATTTCTTTTAGCTTATCGATTGTTGAATGAATCTCCTCTTCAAATTTTGGCTTTGCCTCTTTGACTTGGATATTATCTGGATCATCTAAAGTTTCTAAACACACATTCTTATAAGAGTTGGGGATGTGTGAGAAGAACCTATCAGATTCTAAATGGTTGGTAGCAACTAGGCAATATTCTTCGTCATCGACTGGACCCACTGTGTCGAATCCTAGTCTTACTCTTGATTGAGCTTCCCTGCCTATATTGTTCCACAAATTTTCAAAATATTCTGACCTGTACTTGGACTAAGTACGAGGAACTAAACCTTTTTGTATAAGATTTTTAAGACAAGGTGAGTAAAAGTCAAAAGATAATTCTATTAATTGTTTAAAAGTATCTTCCTTAAGTCCTACATCGAGCTCTGGACTTGAGGATGATGAACCTAAAAAAAACCTTTTCTACTTCATGGCACTGTAAGACTTAGGGACTTCCTTAACTACTAAACTTTCAACTTTCTGAGATGTGAGTGAGGTAAGAGTTAAGATTCCCAACTACTGCCGAATAGTTTCACATAAATCAGATTTTATTGCTTTGCTTTGGTTGGAGGCCTGGTCTTCATCTCTGGCTGGATCAAAAGTCACCTCCAATGGAACCCGCTGAGAGGGGTTTGTTGGTTCTTTTCTTTGGAATAAAGAAAAGAAATGACACCACATAGAGTTTAGGAATATTTTATTTAGATAACCAAATACAGCATTAAGGAATAAACATATTATCTCGAAAGATAAACATGCTCTCCTGTAATGGATTCGATCATTTCAATAAAAGACTCCTAAGGCTAATAGGTCTTTTGTGTACTTGAGTATTTTTTCCTTGAACTATATGGAAAAGTAAAATAGGGTCTATTTTATCATGGGATCATGGTTCCCTATCAAGGCAAGTCTCTATAGTTAATTACATCTTAGGAAAGGTATCTTCCTAAGAATACTATCGATTAAAGAAATAAGTGGTTATTCCTAAAGACTATTAAGGTAGCTTTCAAAGAAATGATTTTTGAAAATTTAATTGGGAGAGGTCAAAATTGGAGAGAGTTATTTTTAAGAGTCAAATGGAAAAGAGTAAGAAATGTCTATTGATACTGGGATGCCTAGTAGACATTTCATCTATCCTATGATTGGGCTTCAAATTTGGGATTTAATTTTAGATTTCAAGTTATCATTTTCTTAAAAATGTAGGACTTAGATTCTAGCTGCACAAGACTGCAGAAATGCCTAGGGTTGAAGTCTTATTCGTAAAAGGATGCTTCAGAACCTAGTTTATAAGTGCTTATGACACATGTTAGATGCTTGACCTATTTCTATCCTTGGGAATCATTGTCCATTCTCCTCGCTTGAGGGAACTAACCTATCCTTGACTCTTCTGGACTTACAACTTGCTTGGAGAAGGCTGCCAACTAACACCACCTAAGCGCATTTTAACATAATGAGGTTAAGTCATATGAATGCAAGATGGCAGGGCTGTTGTAGTTTTAGGAAAGAAATCTATAAACCTAGACTTACTCCCTAACACCTAAGATTATGTAGGGTATGAAGATGTACCTAACTAATGCATATTTTTTTTAGATTTTTATACTTTTTGACTCAGGATTCATTTAGGTCATAGAAATACAATTTATGCCTAATGCATGCAATTAGAAAAAGATTATAGGCCAAATCAGAATAGAAGAAGGTGTACTTCCATCATAGGCTCTCAAAGCTCAAGCCCGTGTTCTGGCAAGGATGGAAGTCCTACATTAATCAAGAGTGAAATAATATGATTATGCATGATACTAAAACATCCAGCTAAGGGGTTGCTACATATTTTATCTTGCTTTAATAGCCTAGGCTTTTATATGAAGATTATGAGTTGTATTTATTTTTATGTTTCAATTGATTTTGTTGGGTAGAAAATTTAGTTTATCCTATGAGCCTACATCTAGGCATACATCACAGTACAAACATAGTATAGAAAGAAACTTAAGAAAAGCATACTATTTTTATTACACGCACAAAATAAATCAAGCCAAATTAAATTATATAAGAAAAAGGCCAATGCAACTTGGTCTATACAAGAAAGAAAAAATGGGATAGTTTGCCCTTATACAACCCGGCCTAGAATTAGAAGTTCAGATCTATGGGTCTTCTTTCAAGGAAAGTCTCCCTCTTCAGGGACATCCATCAAGCTCCACAGGGGACCACCGTACCATCTCCCAGTTGGGTCAGCTCCTACTAATCCTAGGCCCCATAGATCCTAAACTAACTCTAAGCTCAAATTTACATTTAAAATTCAAAAGAAATCCTATGCCCTACAAAATAGATGGAAATACACACATCACTCAAAGCTTTATATTTCACAAACATGTAAGCTTAGCATTAGTTTCTTGAAGCACTTCATGGACTATGTTAAGGGATTTTCAGCACCTGCAAGCAAACAACAATTTTATGATTAATTTATTACAATGATCTCTTTAACACAGTCCCTTGCAAAAAACAATGTTAAATCTAGAAAGAATGCCCTAACATTCAATCTAACAAACAAATAAGCCTAAGCATCCAGTCTAAAGCAATACACCATACAGCCATGTGAAGCACAACACAACATATCATAGGAGATTAAAAGAATATCACAAAATGATCTAACCTAGATCTAATGTCCGTGACCTAAGTAATCTAGTGTGTGTAGAAGTGGAGTTTGTGTGGTAAGTCTTTGCTAGGCCTTTAAGTTCAAGTTTTAATTTGAAGTTTGAAGTTTTAATTGGTTTAATTTTTGCCTTTGGTTGGTTTCAATTCAAATGACTTAATGATTTAATTCCCATTTTATGTTCATTTTATTTGGTTAAATTAATATTTAAGTTTTCAAGAATGAGAATTAGAATGAATTTCATTTTTAGGTGAAACTCACCTTATTCCACATCCTAAATTAATGTTTCCAAAAGTCTAACTAAAATTCTTAAGTATTTTAATTAATCCTTTTGATTTTATTTATGTTTGTGTTTGATTTATGTTATTTCATTTGTTTGAATTACTTTATTTGATTTAATTTATTTGATTTATTTAAGTTATGATTCGTTTCATTTTCAATTAAGTTATATGGGTTTCATTTGATTTGTCTTATGTTATTTTAAGGAGTTTGATTTAATTCAATTTAACTTAAGTTATTAAGAATTATGGATTTGTAATCTTAAGGTTTAAGTTCATTTATGAATTAGTACTTGAGGTTTGTTCATGGATTATGCTTAATTTGATTTAATTAACCTAGGCTTTAGATTCATTATTTAAATTTATTAAGGATGAGTGATTTCATTAAACTTAACTTAAGTTATTTAATTATGTTTGAATTTCATTAAGTATTGATTTTCTTAAAATTTTGATATTTGATTAAATTCTTTGACTGGAAGTTTTAATTACCCAGTATTTCTAATGTTTATTTTAGATTAGTTTAATTTATTTGTTGATTCAATGAATTAATGATTCCTCTTAATTGTTAGTTAGTTCATATTGACCTAGAGATTTGTAAAATCGAGAATTCCAAGTTTATAGACCAATTGGGTTTGAGATAATTATGGCAAGCGGGGTTATATGCCAATTTTATATCCCTAAAATTTCAGTTTGATTAGAGATGTAATTAGGGTGTAATTAAAGTTTGATTATTTTATTAAAACTTAAATTAAGCTTAATTTATTAAGATTCATTAAGAGGTTTTATTTTTCACTTATTCTTCACTGAAATACCTTTCCAATGAGGGTTTATTCATAATTTTTGGTTAATTGGTTGATTTATTATGATTTAATTAAATTCAGGTCATTTAATTGAATTATTTATTCTTTTACTTACCTAATTGAGTTAATTGGTGACCTATTAGGTTCATATAGGTTTGATTAGGTTGAATTAGTATTCTATATTCATTAATATTTATTATGTTGATTTAAGGTTATTAGATTATAGTTTTCTAATTATTTCATTAAAGGGTAATTAGTTTAATTAATTTAAAGGTTAAACACATGAAATTACAATTTTCCTTGAATTCAGAGAATCAAATCTCCAAAAATTTACCTAAGGTATGCTTTAAGCTTAATTTCATTTCCTCAAAGTTTCAAATTAATTGGATTATTAATTTGAGAGTAATTAGGGTTTAATGTTTTTTAATTAAAGCCAAATTAAGGGAAAATTACCCAATAAAAATTGGGGATTTTAATTTCTATGGACTTCTCTCATCAAGATAAATCCATAAAGCTTTTATTTGTAATTTCGATTTTTATTTGATTTTATATGATTTATTGAAGATTTTGTGATTTTCATTGATTGATTAAATCATTAAATAACTAATGTTAACAGTTTAAGTGAGGAGGGTCCCACACAACATAAGTTAAAAGAGCGAGATTGTTTACGGATCATTCGATCAAAGATCGGATGGTCCATACTATTTTGATCCACGCGGCAACGCGTGTCGCAGCGTGGGGCGATATGTGTCATTGGTTGAAAATGGGTGATCCTATACCGTCGATCAGATGAATGATGCATCCCCCATGATCCTTAAGGGATTTAATCATGGTGTTTGCGAGTTATTGATCAAGAAGGTGGATGGTGGGATTAAATCCGAGGCTCAAGTGGCGGACACCGTCCATTTTTTAAATTGTCATTGGCGTCAATGAATCAAGACTTGATTTTGATCCCAAAATGATCAGGGATCGAATTAGGGTCAATCCATATGGTTGAATCCATTTGAGGATCCAACTTTCTTGCTCAAAACTAAATGCATAGGGGAGGAGAAATTGCATAAATTTTGACCACAGTGAGGGTGGGATCATGGTTGGAAACTTCATCACTCTCCTTGAAATTTTGGAATGCAAATGTGACTCTCTACCCCATTTTCCATTTTGAGCTTGGAAGAAAATTAAAGATTTTGACCACGAGGCGGGTGTGGGGATTAACCTCCCTTGGTCTTGTGATCATAATGGGATGTTCCCATCAGAGGTGCAGAGTTTCCTTGCTTGTTTTTCCATGCATGGCCAAGAGCTCCCTTCTCTTCTTCTTTTTTCATTTTCTTCTTCCCTTGGTTGGCTATGCTTTTTTTTTTTTTGCAAGCTTTTGGAGGTTTGTCTTGGCCTTAATTGCCTCCATTGCCTCCATTGCCTTCACTTGAAGGCAGCCACCTCTTAAGAGGTGGCTTTTGTCATAGAGTGGATGAGGTGGGAAGAAGGGATTTTGCATGGGAAGAGATGGAAGAAGGAAATTAGCATTTCCCTTCTATTTTTTCCCATTTTCTTTTATATTGCTTTTATAATTTCCATCCAATATGGCATTATCATCTTAGTTTGGATTAAAGTAAGATATGCACAAATTAATCTCAAAATGGATATGAGTTTAGATTTAATTCCATTGAATTTTCTTAGGGAATTTGAATCTAATCAAATGCTTTGATGCAAAGTATTTGGATTTAATTTTTCCCTTTGGATTTAGTTCATTTTTTTAACCATAATGCAATTAATGATCAATTGCATTATGATTTGATTTAAACCATTTAATTTGAATTAAATTTAAATTTAATTTCATTTTAACTTATTTAGCTTAAATGGATTAGGTATGATTTCAAATGAGTTCAAATAATCAATTTTATTCAAATGAAATGGGTTTTCTTTCATTCATTTTAATTTGATTTTAATTTGATTTATTTGAGTTAATCTAAATTAAAAGTTTGGATTGATTCTACATATATCAAATAGGTTAGAATAAACTCAAAAAGATGTTCTAGGACACTAGGTGAGGTGTCCTAAACATTGAATTAAGAAAATCCTATTTGAGATTAGGATCTCTTAATTGCTAAATTAACCTCATCCAAAGATGAGGTCAATAGGGTTGGCTGGTATACTAATCACATTAGACTCATCCTACGAGCTGGATTCCAAGTCTATGTGAATAGTAGGGATACTCCTATGA
Organism: Cymbidium sinense; assembly: GCA_021442155.1. NCBI lineage: Eukaryota > Viridiplantae > Streptophyta > Magnoliopsida > Asparagales > Orchidaceae > Cymbidium > Cymbidium sinense. The sequence continues at coordinate 140,097,828 of CM038223.1, read as the reverse complement.
ACTGGAATATGACCTCTACTGGCTGAAGGCCAACTAGGGGGTCTTCCACTTCTAGAACTGCCTCTATTTCTGCCTCTGCCTCTACCTGGAGGAGGTTGAGAAATTCTACCCACATATTCATATGATGGAATGAACTGTGGGTGGAATGTGATATGCGGATCCATTTTTTTCTTCAATTCCCCTTTCTTGTTCACTTGGAGTTTTCTTTTTCTTTTCATTTTCTTTTATCTTTTCTTTTGTTTTTTTTTTTTTTTTGCTTTTGCATTTACATTTAACACTACCATTGCCGTCCCAAGTCGGGATGCAAAAGTGGAGGGTTGCGTTAGGTAGTATGACAAGTAAAATTTTCGAAATAATCATGACATGAATCCTTTAAATCATTGTGTTAATGCTAGGATCCCACAGGCGGCTTATTTGTAACAATACTGAAAAATGTACTGAAAGCACCGATGGTGCAGTGTTAAATAAGCAAGGGTTCCCACATTTTGACGGATGCGGGCAAAGTTAGTCCATGAAACTAGAATTAGGTTAGGATCTTGGAATATAGGTACTCTTACAGGTAAATTAATGGAATTAATAGATATTATGGTTCATAGAAAGATAAATATTTTATGTGTTCAAGAAACTAAATGGGTTGGTGAAGGCCAAGGAGATTGATAGTTTAGGTTTTAAACTTTGGTAGGTAAAAGTCGAACTAGAAATGGTGTAGGTGTGATTATAGATAAAGTTTGAAGGATAATGTTATAAGTATTAATAGATGTGGAGATAGAATTATAGCTTTAAAGATTATTGTTGATACTAAGATTATCAATGTTATAAGTGTCTATGCTCCTCAAGTAGGTTTGGAGGTAAGTGTAAAAGAAAATTTTGGAATGAATTAGAGGGATTAATACAGATACCTCTTGAAGAAAAGTATTTATTGGAGGAGATTTAAATGGACATGTTGGTAGAGTAGTAGAAGATTTTAAAAGTATTCATGGTGGTTATGGATTTGGAGTTAATAATGAAGAAGGTAATCTATATTAGATTTTGCTTTAGCTTATGATTTTGTAGTTGCTAATACTTTTTTTAAGAAAAGAGATGAACATATTATTACTTATAAAATGGATCTAGTAAAACACATTGATTATTTTCGATAAGAAAATAGATCGTTTAAATTGTAAAGATTGTAAGGTCATAGTGAAATTTTAAGTACCAACATCGACTATTAGTTTTAGATTTTAAGATGAAAGGTTGTAAAAGAAAAAATAAACTAAATTATTATCCTAGGATTAGATGGGGACACTTAAAGAACACAAATAAAAATTTTTAAGAGCAAGCTACAAGATATTAGAATTTGGGGTGTTCATAAAGATGCTAATTATGTGGGAAAAAAATATCAAGTGAAATTAAGCAAGTTGCTAAAGATGTGCTTGGAGAATCAAAAGGAAAAGCTTCTTTTAAGAATAGTTGGTGGTGGAGTCGAGTGTGAAAAGATAAAAAAATAAAGCATTGTTATAAAACTTGGTTTAGATGTAAAATTAGAATTGGGAAAGATATATAAAGTGGCACACAGAGATTCTAAGAAAGCAATATATGTTGCAAAAAATTTAGCTTTAGTGATTTATACAATAGATTAGATACCAAAGAAGGTGAAAGATGTATGTATAAGTTAGCCAAGCAAAGAGATAGGAGAAGTAAAGACATAGTTCAAGTGAGGTGTGGGATGAAAATAATAAAGACTTTTCTTAGAAAAGATATTGAAAATAGGTGGATGAGATATTTTGATAAACTTTTCAATGAAGGATCTCGAAAGTCGATTGATTTTAGCAACCTTAATACCTAAACAATAATAGAGAATTTCATTTCTATCTTGATTAGTAAATCCAAGTTAGTGAAGCTTTAAAGAAAATGAAATGTGGAAAAGTAGACCGGATAATATTCCAATAGATGTGTGGAAATGTTTAGGAGATCAAGGAATTTCTTGGCTTACAAATCTTTTAATATTATTTTAAAGACTAAAAGATGCAGATGAGTGGAGAAAGAGTCTATTGGTTCTATATTTAAGAATAAAGGTGATGCACAAGAGTGTGCAAATTATAGAGGAATTAAGTTAATGTGCCATACATTAAAATTATGGGAGAGAGTAATTGAGCATAGGTTACGATGTGATACAAGTTTCCACAATCGTTTGGTTTCATGCCGTAGATCTACTATGGATGCTATACATTTGTTAAGAGGGTTGATGAGAAGCATAGAGAAAGTAAGAATGAACTACATATGATATTTATTGATTTAGAGAAAGCTTATGATAAAGTCTCAAGAGATGTTCTTTGGAGAGTTCTAGAAAAAAGTTAATATTGGTTATATTAAGTCATTAAGGATATGTATACTAGAGTTTACTTGTGTCCAAACACAAGGAGGATTGACAAAATATTTTCCTATTTGGTTGGATTACATCAAGGATCAACATTAAGCCCTTATCTTTTACTTTAGTTATGGATGTTCTTACGAGGCATTTACAAGAAGATGTACCTTGGTGTATGCTTTTTTCTTTGACATTCTTCTTGTTGATAAGACTAGAGGAGTCCAAAGTTGAATTATGGAGGTCAACTTTAGAGTCTAAAGGTTTTCATTTAAGTAGATCTAAAACTGAATATGGAGTGTAATTTTAGTTGTAGTTTTAGTGATAGTGTTGTGGCTTTAGGTGATCAAGTCATTAATAAAGCGGCATTGATCTATTGTCCAAAATGATGGTGAAATAGATGGAGATGTTATTAGTAGAATTCAAGTTGGATGGTTGAAGTGGAGGAATGCATCGGCCTATTATGTGATAGAAAAGTTCCACTTAAACTTAAGGAAAATTTTATAAGATGGTGGTAAGACCCGCAATGACTTATGGTGCGAGAATGTTGGCCAATAAAGAAATGACTAAGTTAAGTGTTACAGATGAGGATGCTTAGGTGGATGAGTGGCTTTACTCTTAAAGATAGAATGCAAAATGAGTATGTTGGAAAAAGTTGGAGTAGCTCAGTGGTAGATAAGATTAGGGAGAGTCGCCTTAGATGGTTTGGCCACATAAAGCGTCGGAGTCCAAATGACCATTAGGAGAGTATGCATTAGATTTGCCTTATGTTAAGAAAGGTAGAGGTAGACCTAAAAGACTTGGTTAAGATGTATAATAATGATCTTAGTATACTTGAATTAGATGAGAATTTGACACATAATAGGACACAATGGAGAAGGATTCATGTAGGACCCACCTAGTGGGATTGTTATTTGTTGTTGTTGTTGTTGTTGCTTTTGCATTTACATTTGAATTTTGTCCAAGTTCATGAGAAAGGGTGTTTTGAGGAAGATAAGAGGACTTATCCTCATAGATCTCAACCTATCTCACTGAGAATGGCTTTTCATCCCCATTGACACAGTACTAAATTCCTTCTTTTCTAAACTTGATGCACTGATGAAAGAAGGATGGAACGATCTTATTTTGAAGTATCTAAGGCCTACCAAGCAAAATAGTGAATGAAGTATTCAAATCAATGATGTAGAACTTGGATCTTTAATGATCTCCAATGGTAACTATAGAACCTAAAGCAGCTCATCTTGATCATTGAATCATCTCAACATCATCCTATCTCTTCAAAGAGTAGAGATGTCGATATTCAAATAGGCAAGGGTCTTTAGACTCATAATATTTAATGATGAACCTAAATCTACGAGAACCTTGATGAGTCTAAACCTGTCCATGTTGACTGTAATGTATAGGAGACGGTTGTGCTCCAAGTCCCCTAGTAGAAGGTCTTCATCTGTGAAGGTGATCCCTTGGGATTCTTTTGCATAGTATGCTTCCTCACCTATAGCGGTCAACTAAGCTAAGCAAATCTCAGGATCAAGGAGGGCCTTGATTAGTGATTCCCTCATCTCTTGGATAAGACAAGGGCATCATATGCTTAAGATGGAAACTTTCTGATGAGAAAGGATGTTAGTCCACCTTTTGTCTTACAAGCATATCCAAGGGTGGAACATTGGAAGGACTTCTCAATCTTGATACTAGTGACTTATTTATATATCTAGAGGTGCTCTATGAGTGCCACTTGAGGTTGACTTGATCCTAAGGCAAAGTGGTGGCAAGTTCTACACACAAAGCTCACCTATAGCTTCTCTTATGGGACTCTCAAAATCAGATGATTCCAAGTCTATCTCAAGAGGTGAACCCATAGTGAGTTGGAAAGTTCAACTCATAAAAAGGAAGATCAAAATTGTTATAGTTATTTAGACTTGAAGAGTTATCGTTAAGAATGAAGATAACTCATGAGAAAAGACAGATGTAATTCAAATGACTTTATTCTTCAATTTCTTAGAAGTATTTGGGGTATAAAGTAGAAGTCAAGTAAAATGAGTGGAGTAAGGGATTTGATGCCATTATCTTCAAGAGTTCTACTAGTGAAAATAGAAGAGCTAGTTGAAATGATGGAAGTCATCGGTGTGGAAGCTACAAGGCTAGAGTCCGGACCGATGGTGCTGTGCCGGGTTATCGGCATACTTTGCCTCCAAGCTCCCACTTTCCTAGATTTGCTTACAACTTGCAAATCTTGGTGTTTGACTGATTGAGGCACCTACAAAGCTTCTTGATCTTCAATTATTTTCTTGAGGTTTTAGACAAAGAGATGACCTAACCTTCTTTGGTTTTGGTAATCACTTATATCTCAAGTTATCCTAATAGGCGAAGGTTGTTAAGATATTTCTTTAGGATAACGATAGCACCAGTCTTGAAACTGTGTTCAAGCCAATCCTTAAATGTAAAGCAATCCATCAAAATGTGGCCTAGCATACGGTGGTAAGGGCAAAAGTTTGGATCATGACTTTTCCCTACTTTCGGTCTCCTAGACTTCGGTAGCTAAAATTAAGTTTCTTTAAGATTCTTAAAGATCACTTTGATTACCTCCCTCTTAAAAGAATAAGTTTTTGTTTAACAAATCTTATAGAGTAGGTGGGGCATAGATTCTTGGTGGTGGAACCACTTTGGTGGTGGTATGGATGATGAGGCGTCTGTATGGCTATGGAGGCTAAGGTGGAGGCCGGTATGGCTATCTCGATGGTGGAAAAGAAGGTGGAGGCTGCTGAGGTTATGGTCGCTCGGATTAATCTCTAGTTGGTTGCTTCCCCTTGTCAACCATTGCTACTACTTTAGGTTTCATTTCATAGACCTTTTAGGATTTCTGCTTTGGCAACTGATCTGGAAAAGGAAATTGTTTGGCCTCTCCTTGTAGACTAATTGCCTTGTTGATTAACTTCTCAAATTTCTTTATGGTGAAGCCCTTAAGCATGAAGGCAACCAGACCATGAATATTCTTCAAGAAAATCTCAATGGCATGCTGTTCAGATAGCTATGGTTCACACTTAATACTCAGGTTGCGTCATCGGAGAATATAATCAACAAGTGACTTACTGGAGTGCTGTTGGGCTACAACGAGATCGCATACAGTAACCCTTTGCTATGCTCCAATAAATCTCTTGATGAATAGTTTATAACTTCAAAATCTCTTTCTGACTTGTTAGTTCAACATACCAATCAAAAGCAATATCTAATAAAGAGTCTAAAAGTAGCGTCATGCCACTACATTAATTTCATCTAGAATATTTTTAAAATGTTTTCAATGTATTTTAAATTCTCTTTTTCTCTGAATTTGGGTTTCTTTGGGAATATTAATTGTTATATTCTCTAAGTCACCAATTGATCTCAAATTTCTAGGGATCATTTTATGACCTCGCCTCCCTAATTTTTTGAGATTTATTGAAGCCTTTAAGAGAAATTCTAGCTCATTCCTTAGTACCCCTTCATGTAATTAAGAGTAATTAAGGTGTGATTAGTGGATTTACCCTATGATTAAGTTTGATTAAGGTCGATCTGAGTATTTTGGAATAATTTTGGGGCATTTTCCTAAGCTATTCCCTAAACCCATTTTCTTTTCTTAATTCCTTCAATTGGGGTTAATCATTAATTACCCTTTAAAAATTTTCAAAATTCTAAAATTTCTAGAACTTAATTAATCTACCTTGGGTAGATACTTTTGTTTAATAACTAAGTCTAATTGAAATTAATACCCCTTTCATAACTATGAAAGGGTATTTTAAAAGTACTTAAGCTAAACCCCTTAGCTTAATTAACTTTTAATTGTAAGCCAAATTGCATTAGGCCCTTTCATTACTAGGTGCATTATAAATTTAAATACCTTGTTGATTTTATGACATCTCATTGGCTCATAATTACTTAGTTAATTTTTCAAAGGTGGTGTAGGTATTAATTAAAACATTTAATTCATACATACCTAATTAATGTTTAAAATTGATTTGATTTTTTGAAAATTAAACAGATATAAAAAACACTTGTGGGAATGGGTTAGTAATAGCAAACTCATCTCACCTTTTCAAAATTAAATCAAACTTCAAGCTAAACAAAAATCATGTTTGAAACTCACTTTGATTCATTCTAAATTTTCTTATTCCTTAAGAATCCATTAGGATTTAAGTAAATTGAGTTTATTTGCATGATTATATTGTTTAGATCTTTCCCAACATGCTAAATTATATGTGATATGATTCATGCATTCATAGCTTCATGTTTCAAACTTTTAAATGAAATTATTTACTTTTATGTCAAATATTCATGTGTTGACTAAAGTAAAATATGAGTGACTATTATCACTTCTAAATCCAAAGTATTTTCAAAAACTATAAATAAAATACTAAATCTAAAAGTGTGTTATTCATATCTTAATTATTAGCTTGTATGTGATAAAATTATAAAGCATGTTTAGTGCAGCCTTTCTTTTTCTTTCTTATGTTAGCATAGCTTTGAATAGGGGTTGGTAATATGTAGGGTTCATTTGAAAAGAACCCAACATTTACTTAATTATATACCCTATTCATCCCTATGTCATCATCTAAGAAGGATTTCCTACACTTGCATGCATAAATTGCAAAAAAAAAAAATGAACACCTTAGGATCCCTTAGCATACCAAATTTGCTAAGATCCTACCCTTTTTAAAAATCAAAATTATCCAAACAAATGAAACACTTAGGATTTTCTTAGCATACTTAAATTTGCTAAGAATCCTATTTTTTAAAATCAAACAAAATATACTTGGGTTCTTCACTTAGCATACCTAAATTTGCTAAGTAAGAATTCTAAGATTTTTCAAAATCAAAACAAAATAAAATTTTTCAAAAAGAAACAATTACTTTTACTTTACTTAGCATACCTAAATTTGCTAAGTGAAAATTCAAAAACTTTCAAACAACATAAAATCATTTGACCCTTATTTTAACATACCCAAATTTGTTAAAGGAAAGGGTCTTCCAAATCACAAAAATTCAAATTCAATGAACCTATGGAAGCATCCAATCAAAATTTTGAATCCATATCTTAACATACTCAAATTTGTTGAAGTTTGGATTCATATTCAAATTCCTCTTTCAATCAATCTCTTCAAATTCATTTGAACCCCACTTAACACTTCCAAGTTGTTGGATGTGGGTTCAAATTTTCAAAATTAAAAAAATTCAAAATCTATGGAGACAGAAAATTGATGGAAGTTTGTTTCTCATTGCAAATCTCTTTCAGTCAGTGCAATTTTCAGTTTCTATTTTGGTGTAATTTCATAAATTTGTCTTTACATTCCCTCATGGCATGGATTTTGCCTTGGATAGGTGACTTCCCTCGTTTTGATCATACCCATTTGATCCACTTTGGCCATGGATTTGAGGGGGCCTAGATCACGTGTGAGGGCATTCCCCTCACAATAGTCAGCAGTAAGATGGTGGCCGGGCATAAGCCAGTTATCAGGGTAGACTTACCCTCGGATTCAGAGATCTCCTCACTAGAGAGGAAAGTTGTAGTAATACCACAACCTTGATGGTTTGATTACCGGTCTCGATTCAGTCCGATTCATCCTCGAGTTGCACATGTTGCCCCGGTGCATCCTAGCATTCTATCATATGTACCCTCCAAGGGTAAGGCTCCCTAGTTATAGGGCTTTCCTCCCCTACATTTGAGTATGGGTCTAGCTCACACTCCTCTCATCTTACTTGTACCTAGTGTAGAAATAAGAACCATATGGTCAAACAATTTCATACTAGGATAGCTAGAGAGCTTGAGGTAGCTGCTAGGTCGGCCATGGATGAGTCTCACATGATCACATCACCATTGGTTATGGAAAACCAGTTTCATCCTCTCTTAGGATTAGATAGAGGATGCGGAGGAATCTTCATCACCTCCTCCGGTGGTGCATAGCTAGTTTCTAGTAGGAGGTATGCCGCTCTATTCTAGACCGGTAGGTGGAACACGGATGCTGTGCAATTTTCGGTTTGATTTTACATTTATCCCCATTTAGGAGGTAGATCCGATGAGGGAGAGACATGAGGCCCATACATCTTATATCAGAGAACAGCAGGTTCAGCGGTCGGTCAACCGATTTAGTTGACTTTCTAGCTCGGCGCTACCATCGATCATATGATATTTCCTCATGGGGACCGACCATCATGGGAGGTAGCTGCATAGAGTGGAGTGGTGTCTCCACCCACTCCTCTCATCATGCCATTGTAGGTTAGCATCACCCATTCCATCTAAGGCCATGAAGGCCACATCTGGGAGAAACGTACCCCATTGGTGATCTGGCTATGGCCAAGGGATTCTACTCCTCCTACACCATCCATTGTGGTAGGGGTGACCTCTCTTGCTTGAACACGCCTAGAGTGGTTTGAAGGAGTGGCGACCCAGCATCATGGTTCCTTCACCAACTCACCCATTCAATCAGATGTGGAGATGGTGACTACTATCATGGATATTCCAGATGATAGTTGGTGGCGCGATGTAGAGGATCATCCCTATTGCAATGCGGTCGGGGATTACCATTCTTCTAGTGAGTATAGTATGACTTGACTTTAGGTGAGGTGCCTCAAGTGCATGATAGCGATCCACCATCAACCCTTGTTTGTACCTGCTGTTAGATCATCCTTAGATGAGATAGTTGCACACTATTTTATGGAAAATAAGGAAGATCTTAGAATTAGTGGTCGATGAAAGAGTCAACTTCTATCCCAATGAAGATGACTTGATGGTGGGATTCAGCTAGCGTATGCATGGTTGAGACTAGAGGTTCTCTTCTTAAGAAGCAACAGGCCATGGAAGGTGATGAGGTTGATCAAGGACATAATATCACCTTCGGCATTGTTAGATGAAAGATGAATAGATTGATAGGATGGCACAGTTATAGGACTTGTATAGTAGTGTTAGTGCTTTAGAAGCAAGCCCTTCAGTTCATCCTAGTACATGATGTTGTCGGCTGAACTAGTGCATGTCTTAGATCCAGTTAAGACTCTACCTCTTATTGAGCAAGGTAGCACTAGTCTGTATAGGAAGGTAGTGGAAAGTACCTCCATACATGAGAAAGATCTAAAATCCATGGTTGAGTAGCAGACAAAGGAAGCTTTGGGTGAAGCTCAGGGAGGATCATCAGTTCCAAAGGGTAGACCCTACCCAGAGGAATTCGATACTTTCCAGTATCCCAAGGGTTTCATGCCTCCTTCCTTCAAGAGCTTCGATGGCAGTGGGAATCAGGCAACTATAACTCACTTAAGGGTTGTTGCAGCAGTGTGCGGATGCTTTACTCTTTAGACTCTTTAGTAGCCTGGTGTATCTCTTTTGATTGGTATCTTTGAACTACCCAATAGTTCTTAAGAAATTGAGCTAGAGCAACTCTTCATCAAGAGATTTCTTTGGAGCTCAAAGGGGTTCTTGTAGATCTCGGTAGCCCAACAACACTCTGGTGAGTCACTTATTAATTATATTCTCTTAATGGCGCAACCTGAGTATGATGTGTGAACCACAACTGTCTGAACAACATGCCATTGAAATTCTCTTGAAGAATATCCATGGCCCGATCACCTTCATGCTTAAGGGCTTCACCATAAAGACATTTGAGAAGCTAATCAACAAGGTGACTAGTCTATAAGAAGAGGCCAAATAGTTATCTTTTCCAGATCAATTTCCAAAGAAGAAATCCCAAAAGGTTTATGAGAAGAAACCAGGCGGTAGCGATTGATATGGAAGCGACCCTAGAGATCGTCAAGCGACCATGACCTCGTGACCTCCACCTCCTTTGCCACCAGGCAGCCATACACTCCACCTCGACCTCCACAGGTGCACCATCATACCATACCATACCACTAGTGGCATGCATATCCACCGCCAAGTAGCTACAATTCACCTACTATATTATATAAGTTAAACAAACCTTATTCTATTAAGAGGGAGGTAATCTATTAAAAAAACTTAATTTTCAGCTACATGAGCCTAGGAGACCAGATGAAGTAGGCAATAGTTATGATCCAAACTTTTGCTCTTACCACTGTATGCTAGGCCACATTTTGGTGGATTGCTTTACTTCTAAGGATTAGCTTGAACATAGTTTCAAGATCGGTGTTGTTGTTATCCCAAAGGAATACCTTGTGGAATAACCTTCTAGTTCCATTAGGGTAATCCTTGGGGATATAAGTGATCCTACCAAAACTAAAGAAGGTTGGGACATTTCTTTGTCTAAAACCTCTGAGAAAATATTCTAGAAGATCAAGAAGCTTTCCTTGTAGGTGGCTGAGTCAGCTCAAACCTCCAATACCAAGGAAGGTTTGCAAGTTGCTAGTGCTAACTCTAGGAAAGTGGGAGCTCGGTGACAGCGTATGTATGTCGGCCAGATAGCTTCGACCATGTGTCCGACTCCGACCTTTTGCCTCCCACCTGTGACTTCTACCATTTTGACTAGTTCTTCTATTTCTTCTACTAGTAGAACTCTTATATCGTGGATAAGGGCATCAAATCCCTTACTCACTCACTCTACTTGACTTCTACTTTGTACCCCAAATACTTCCAAGAAATTGAAGAATAAAATGGTTTGAATTACATCTTGTCTTCTAATGAGTTGTCTTCTTCTTCCTAACAATAACTCTTCAAGTCTAATTAATTATAACAATTTGATCTTCCTCTTTCTGATTCAGAGTTGGATCTTCCAACTTTGAATACTATGGGTTCACCTCTTGAGATAGACTTAGAATCATCCAATTTTGAGAGTCCCATAGGAGAAGCTATAGGTGAGCCTGAAGTGCAGGTAGAACTTGCCAGCACTTTGCCTCTAGAGATTACCGAAGTCAACCTCCATAGTGGCAAGATTCTACCACATAGGGAAACACCTCTAGATAAAGGAAAATAAGTTATTGGTACTGAAGATTGGGAAGCCCTTCCACAAGATTCTCCACCCTTGGATATGCTTGTGGAAGATCAGCTGAAGGTGGACTACAATATCCTTTCTCATCTAAGAAAGTTGTCATCTAAGCTAAGCATATATGATGCCCTTGTCTTATCCAAGAGATGAGGGAGTCACTAATCAAGGCCCTCCTTGATCCTAAATATGCTTAGCTTGGCCGATATAGTGAGGAAGCACATTAAAAAGAAGTCAAGGGATCACCTTCATAGATGAAGACCTTCTAATGGGGACTTGGAGACACATCCCATACATTTCGACATGGATAGGTTCAAACTCACCAGGGTTCTCATGGATTTAGATGCATCTATAAACATTATGAGTCTAAAGACCCTTGCCTATTTTAAGATCAACATCTCTACTCCGAGGAGATAGGATAATGTTAAGAAGATTCAATGATCAATGTGAGCGGGCTTTAGGTTCCATAGTGTTACCATTGGAGATCGGTGGCCGAATTAAAGTTCTACATCATTGATTGAATACTTCATTCATTTTGTTTTGCTTGGTAGGCCTTGGAGCATTAGAACAAGATCGTTCCATCCTCCCTTCATCGATGCATCAAGTTCGGATGGGCGAGTACCATGTCGAGGTGAAAAGCCATTCTTAGTTAGAGAGGTTGTGATATATGAGGATGTGACCTACTATCTTTCTCAAAACACCCTTTCTCATGAACTTGGACAAAATTTAAATGGAAAACCAAAAGAAAAAAATGAAGCAAAATAAAATGAAAAATCCAAGTGAAGAAAGGGAATTGAAGAAGACGTGGATCCACATATCACATTCCACCCACAGTTCATTCCATCATATGGATATGTGGGTAGGATGGCTCATCCTACACCAAGTAGAGGCAGAGGCAAAAATAGAGGGTTAGAATACTTCAAAAAAAATTATGAAACAATACAAAAGGAGCTTTAATCAAGAACAAGACTAGTTCAACTTGGATTGGGTCCATGGATGATGATGATTATGCCTGTGTTATTACCAATATTTGGAATCGATGGGTTCTTACACATCCCCAACTCTTATGAGAAGTGTATTTAGAAACTTGGAGATGATCTCTAAGTCAAAGAGGCACCACCAAAATTTGAAGAGGATATTCACTCAACAATCAGTATGCTAAAAGAAATAAACCTTGGGACAGAAGAAAATCCTCGCAGGACATTTATCAGTTTGTTGCTGAATGAAGAAAAAATTAATGAGTTAGTTAGGCTATTGACAAAGTTTAAAGACTGCTTCACATGGAGTTATGAAGAAATGCCCAGATTATCTCTTGATGTTGTAGTCCACAAGCTAGCAAGATGCGTTACCCTTATTAAAGCTCTAGGCATGCGATTAGAAATTGAATCATTTTCAAGTCAAGAAAGCGTCGATCGGTTTCCTGGGAAGAAAAAATATCTACACAGTTGTTAGTGTTGTATTAAGAAGAAATGGCCAAATTCACATTTGTGTCAATTTTAGGGACTTAAATAAGGCATATCCTACGGATGAGTTTCCTCTTCCTATACTAGAGTTAATGGTAGACATTGTATCATCTCATGCAATCTTTTCTTTCATGGATGGATTATAAAAATATGATCAAGATGTCTCGAAGATGAAAGAAATACTATTTTCAAACGATTAGAATCTTCTATTATAGGGTCATGCCTTTCGCCTTAAAATGCTAATGCTACCAATGGGCCATGACTCAGATCTTCAATGAACTTTCATCCCGAGGTTGAGTCTACATGATGATCTAATAGTGTTTAGAAAAGGAAGATCATCTCTTTGACCTGAGAATAGTTTTTGAACGGTTAAGACAATATAACCTCAAGATGAATCCCTTGAAGTGTGCATTCGAGTCGCTTTAGGGAAATTCCTTGGGTTTATTGTTCGATACTAGGGAATAGAAATAAATCTTGTAAAGATCAAAGCTATCTTAGAAATGCCACCTCTTAAGAGTTTAACTCAATTGAGATCCTATCAAGGATGGCTGGCGTATCTAAGATGCTTTATCTCAAACTTATCAGGGAGATGCAAACCATTTTTAGCACTTGTCAAAAAGGATGCCAAGTTCATGTGGGATGATAAGTGCCAGCACGCATTTGGAGACATCAAAGAATACTTGGTGAAGTTGCCAGTTCTCGTATCCCCTATCCTGGATAGGCCATTGATCCTTTACACTGCTACATTGGATGACTCTCTTCGTGCTCTGTTAGCCCAAACCAATGACGAAGAGAAGGAAAGCGCTCTGTACTACCTCAGTCGTTGTCTGATTACTACTGAAACAAACTATACACTTATTGAGATACATTGCCTAGCTTTCATCTTTGCATCTCAGAAGCTATGACACTACATGCTTTCTCATAAGGTGAACTTGATCTACTGAACCAATCTAGTTAGTACCTCATGACACGACCAATGATTTTCGGACATTTTGCTCATTAGTCCATGATACTCTCACAGTTTGATATCACATTCGTACCCTTCTATGCGATAAAAGGTCAGGAATTAGAGGATTTCTTAGTAACACACCCACTTCTTGCCGATTCTCCGCTTAGTGACGATCTCCTCAATGAACAAATCATGAATTAGGGAGGCCTATAATGATGGGAGATGTATTTTGATGGTGTTGCTTCTTTTCTTAAAGGTGAAGCACCACGATCTATTCTCCCAAAAAAGGAAGGGGTAGGAATAATCCTTCTAACTCTAAATCGCTATGTGATGAGATTCTCATACTATCTTTCCAATCCCTACACCAAAGCAGTATGAGTCTTTGATTATCAATTTGGAGTTAGCATCACTATCAATGTCATGAGCATCAACATCTTTGGGGATTTTTAGTTGGTCATCAACTAGGTTGCCGGGTCCTACCATATCCTCAAGTCCAAGATTCATCATTACTACGAGTATACCATGAAGCTATTGACCCAGATTCCCAAAGTTACCATCTACAAGGTTCCCTGAGTAGAGAATGTTATAGTAGATGCCTTGGCTAAACTTTCCAAAGAGTTAGCATGTCTAGAAGATGAGTCCATTTCAATAAGGGTCCAAAATAGACAAGTCTTATCCCTTATTGATTGAAACTCATCAAGAGACTTTCTCTTGAAGGGGAGGTCATTGCCAAAATGGACAAGGAGCTAGATTGGAGGCAACCATTAGATTATTGAACAGGCAAACTACCTCAAGAGAAATCTCAAGCCCATCGGTGAAACAGAGCTCTCTCTATGCTCTTGTTGATGGCACCTATGATCCTTTGACCACATGTGGTTACATTGTTTAGACAAACACAAAGCCTTTGGCATTGTAACTGAGGTACACTTTCAGGTCTATGTGGAATGTATCGGTCCAATCTGAAGATGAAGTCGAAGATCAAAAGACTTGGATACTATCGACCTTCTATGATCACAAATCGCATGGGCGTAGCTAGGAGATGCCATCAATGTCAAGTGCACAGTGTGGCCCTCCACCAACCACCCAACATTCTACACCCTACCTTGGCTTCATGACCATTTGAGTTTTGGGGTACCGACATTATGGGTCCGATCAATCCTTCTTCTTCCAAGGGGCATCGATTCATCTTAGCACTGACTACTTTTCCAAGTGACCGGAAGCCATCCCAATTAGAGATGTCATAGCTCACCATATGCTTTAGTTTTTTAGGAACCATATCATATATAGGTTTTGGGTGCCTTGATGAATTATATCCGATAATGGTACTACATTTAAAAGCATAAAGATCAACAGCTTTTCCATAAGACATGATACAGATTAGAGAAACTCCACCATGTACTACCCCAGAGCTAATGGCTTAGCAGAAGCACTCAACAAAACTCTCATTTAGAAGACTCTTGATGACAACAAACAATAGTGGAATGAGCAGTTAGTTGAAGCCTTGTGGGCCCCACACTACAGATCTCCACTCGGTCTATTTTCTTAGTGTATGGGTCAAGCGTTCTTCTTCCTTAATTCCCTTCACTAAGGATAGCATTGGGTAACAAGATTACTACCAAGTAGAATGCAAAGTTATGGTTAGAAGAGCTTAAAGGTTTGGAGGAAAGTCGCCTACGGGTGTGCCAAAATCTCGAGTTATACAAGGCCAAAATGATTCAAGCTCACAACAAGCTAGTCCACCCTAGGTCTTTCTGAGTGGGAGAACTTGTGTTAGTCCTAAGGAGACCAATTGTTGCCCATTGAAAGATGGGAGGCAAGTTTGAACCCACTTGGGAAGGCCCTATGTCATAGAAGGCCTACCAAGGAGGATCTTATCGACTTATTGATTGTAAAGGGAACACGATGCTTCCAATTAATGGGCTCTATCTAAAGAAATATTACCCATGAAATAAAACTTATTTGAAAAACAATTCATTAAAAGAACAAAATTTGATTCCATTCATCAAAACTTCTCTTCTTTGATGTGTTGTTTCTTGTCTTGTGAATCCATGGCGTGTTTAGGGGTGTAAGACTCCCCCAGTGGCATCCTATCCCTCTTTCACAACATAAACATAATTTCTCGTTGCTTTTAGAATAGGTGTAAGAGAACCAGAGAGGCATCCTATTTCGATTAACATAAATAAGTTAGGAGTGAGAGAACACAAGCAGTATCTTTTCTTAGTGGAAATTCTTGTTGCCATCCGTGGCATCATTTCATTAATTCCCTAGCGTGTTCTAAGGTAGGTATAAGAGTCCCCCAAAGGCATCCTATTCCTTTTAACACAAGCACAAACATAAACACCAATCTTTTGTCTCAAGCTATTTTGATGTGAGAGTAAGCACCCTGTGGCACTGACTCATTAATTACTCTAGGATGGGTCTACATGCTACCTCTCTAGTATGTCACCCTAGTGGCCATTTATGTGGAAGATATGAGTCCCCGTGCTTTCTTCCTAACTTGATCATTGCAAATCAAATAGCACCTTGTATTTATGGTATGCTTCATTGTCCAGCCAGTAAGCTACCTCTTGTTAACTATGCTTAAGAAGATGTGAGTCTCCATGCTTTCTTCTTGAACTAGCCAACATGTTCAACTAGGTTGAGTATATTTGAGGCTCAGGATAAGTCCCCAGAGGCTCCTTTCCTCTTGACTACTTTTGAGTTGATCTAAGTCCCAATGGCATTCACTCAATAGTCTCAGGTCGAGATGGCTTTATCGAGCCAAAGAAAGACTATCTCACAGTAGTTCTTATGGGAGGATGTGAGTCCGAGCTTTCTTCTAGGCGATTATTGTAAAGCGGACACCTTAGGTTGGTTGATGTTAAGCTATCTTGGGTGAGTACACCACTCTTCTTGGTAGATATGAGTCCCCATGCTTTCTCCTTGCTGGACATCAAATACCTATTGAATTTATGACTAGCCATGTCATTTTCTCCATGGTGTTAGATTAAGCCCTTACCGGCCCCATCCCTTGTGGGCACTCTAATTGGATCAAGTCCTTTGCGACCCCATTTAGACACTACCTGGGTTACTTTTGGATTGGACAGTTCCCCTTTCCTAGTAACCACCCCTATTGTTAGAAAATTTGTTCAGCGGATATTCTCCCTTGGTTCATTAAATTTGAGATAGGTCTAGGCTGACATAAGCTCCTTCTTAGTTTGATTCCTCGCAAACTAACAGGGTCCTCCAAAAAATAAATAAATAAACAGATAAACAAACAAAATTGATTCACTTGTGGATTAGGATTCAAGCCCCCCAAAGGGCCCCTTTTCCCAAGCAGACATCATATCTTTAGGACAGTGTCAGTAGAAGACCTTATAGGAATTGTCTGACTACCTGAGTTGAGATAAATCCCTAGGTTGGTACTCACTCTGTAGTTGCCCTTAGGTCAGGTTCAATCTATTTTGCCATGAGCAGGTTACTCTGACAATCATTCCGCTTTGAAAGATATAAGACTATGATGCATTCTTTTTAGCATGATCATCGCAAACTGATGGGCAGCCCTAGGTCAGGTTTGATTTGTTTCCCAAAGCAACCGATCACCCCAATGTTCTTTTCTAGTGGAAGATGTGAGTCCGAGCTTTCTTCCCTTTGATTATTGCAAAGAAAGGCACTCCTTTGGTTGGATAGTTCTCCCATCAGACTCATAAATCTAAGTTAGGTCTAGGCTTAGCAATTTGATCCATCATAAATTAAAATAAATCTAAAATGAAATTAATCTTGACTATTCTTGAGTGATCTAAGTCCCGGTGGCATTCACTCAATAGTCCCTAGGTTGGGTTCAATTTATTGCCTTGCCAATAGATTACACTCGCAATTGGTCCTTGCTTGGAGGATGTAAGTCTTCTATGCTTTCTTCCTAGTACAACTACTGTATATCGAAAGGCATCCCTTTGGTTGGTTAGTCCTACTATGTGCTTAGTAGACTATCCATTTTGGTAAATCACGAGTTAGGTCTTAGCCTCCATGGCTCTTATTCACTTGAGGTTCATCTCTAAAAGCCTAAACCTAATAAAATTAAAACAATTCAACTCTCTCCCCCAGGGTAGATCTCTCCTTAGTGAGATTCAAATCAATACCTCTCATCTCTTTAGATGACTTGAACATCTTCCCTTGTGGAAGGTTCACACTCCTCCCTTGGTGGATTTTTCTCTCTTATGTCATGGACATAAGTAGAGCCACATTTGCTTTACGTATTGCTTTTTTTCTTTGGTGAGATAGATAGTTTGTTGGTTCTTGTGATCTTTGGTGTTGTTGATCATTTCGATCAACACCAATACGTGCGGTGTTCATTGTCAGTCACACCACACCTATTGGGCGCCCTTTGTTGACCTCATTTTTAGAATGAGCTCTCAACACCACCATCTTAGGCTTAGGACTTCTCTTAGACTTTAAGAGTTCCTTAGTCTTAAGACACATCTAGTGATTAGGTGGACACTCTCTCTAGCCTAGAAGACTTAGAAGAGTTAGCCATAGGAATAGGTCATGCCTTAGGGGTGTTAGGAAAATCTCCTTTAAACCATTCCTCACTTTCCTTCTTTCAAGTCAAACTCCAAATCAATTCTATTTGATTTTCTCAAACTCAAATCAATTCCATGATTCAATTCCATGATTGAGATCCATGATTGAAATCCATGATTGAAACCCATGATCAAAATCCATCAAAAATTCCTAAGTTCAAATTTCCTAAGTCCTTAACCCTTTCTTAAGGACTTAGCCAAAATCATGATTCAAACCTATTCAAATCTTTGAGATTTTCTCATGATCCATTTATATTCTCATTTATATTCACATATATAAATGAAATATAAATTCAAATCCATCAAATCAAACTCAAAATTCAAATCAATTCATGAAAATTTCTTAAGTCCCTTTAATTTTCCATTAAAGGACTTAGCCAAAATCAACTCTAAATCTTGATCAAACCTATTCAAATCAGGATTTTCTCAAAACTTATTATATCCTCATTTATATTCTCATATATAAATGAAATATGGTTTCAAACCTATTCCAAACTGAGATTTTCTCAAAACATATTTGTATTCTCATTTATATTCTCATATATAAATGAAATATAAATATAAATCAATCAAATCCAATTCAAAATTAAATTTCTAATTAAAATTCTTAAATCCTTTAAAATCCCTTTAATGGATTAAACTCAAATCATGATTAAACCCTTTCAAATTCTTGAAATTTTCTCATGATCAATTTATATTCTTATTTATATTCAGATATATAAATGAAATATAAATTCAAACAATCAAAACCAACTCTAAAAGTCAAACTCAAATCAAATAAAAATCAAATCTAAGCCTTTCAAGTCAAAATCTTGAACTTAGCCAAAATCAAATCAAATCCTACAATCATGATGAGCTCATATATAAATCCAAACCTCAATCAAACAATCATAACCCAAATCAAAAATCAAACTCAAGTCCCCTTCATATTCTTCCTTTGAATATGAAATTTTCAAATGAATCAAAATCCATTTGACTTCAAACCACTTGTAAATGGATTTATATTTCAATCATAAGTCCATATACAAGATCAATCAACTTCAAATCAAGCTTTGACCAAGCCATTTGACCCACTTAGGCTCACTTGACCCAAAGTGACCTAAAGTACCCTTGAGCCAACTTTTGATCCTAACGAAATTGGATTGAACTAAACTCTTATTTGTCCCTCATCATGATCAACAATCATCATGAGATGATCAATCAATCAAATTGGGTCAAACCAAGTCAAACCTAAGGGTTGACCAAGTCAACACCACTTAAAATGAAACCTTAACATAGCCAAAATCCACCATAGGCCAAATTGATTGAAACCATTGATCTAAGTTCACTCATGACCTATGTTTGAACTTGACCAAGCCAACATTTGAGCCTAATCTAGCCCAATTGGCCCACTTGACCCAAGTTGACCCATTTTGACCTAAAGGGTCAAAATGTGTAAAAACTTGATCTAAGCCAAATTAATTGAAACCAATGGGTCAAGTCCATTCCAAATCACTTGTGGAACTTGACCAAAGCCTCAATTGGCCAACTAAACCCAACCTAGCCCAATTGACCTTAGACCTAACATGACCTAAAGGGGTCATTGTGAGCCAAAATTGAACCTAACCTAAATTGATTCGAAACGAAGATACCAATCACCTCCATATGACTAACCAAACCTAAAATTTTCCTTGACCTAACCCAAATAAGTCAAATGGGTCAAATGGGTCAACTTGACCCATTTGACCTAAATGAATCATATGAGCCAAAACCAAATCTAATCCAAATTGAACCAAACCAAAGGCACCAAAACATTTCAAATGGTCATATGAACTTGACCCAACCCTTGGTTTGACCCAATTTGACCTATTAGTCAACTTGACCCAAGTTGACCCATTTTGACCTAAATGGGTCAACATGAGCCAAACCCTATCAAATGGATTCCAAATCCATTGAAACTTGGCCCAACCTATTTTCTCAACATATCAAACATACCCAAATTTAAAAATAACAAAATGACCATTTTACCCTAGGCCATAGAACAAATTTTGGCTAGCCCATGGTATTTTGGTCATACACTCATCAATCACTTGAGGCTTTCCTAAAAGCTCAAGGGGACCTAGTGATGAGTGGTGCACCCAACCCAATGGGTTTGGATCAACTCATTTGGCCCATGGACCAAACCCAACCCCATAGTATGAAATTTAATTTTCAAACTCCCCCTAAGCTCAATTTGATGCACATGGGAGTTAGCATTCCACTCCTCGGCCATGCATTGCTATCAAAATACCCATCCATGGTCAATTGGATGAAAATGGAAAGCTCATTTGTCATCCGATTGCCATGGGGAGATATACTCCCCTAATCCACTAAAATTTCAATTGATTCTTGATCGATTGAGGCTGAAAGTTAGGAAAACAAGGCTTTCCCAGAGAGAATTTGAATCTTATCTTCTTGGTTTTGAGTGCAAAACAAGGAGATCCTAATTCCAAACTTCTCTACACTTGATCTTAACCTAATTCCTTCCACTCATCATCCAAGGACCAATTGAGCTGCCCAAGCTTCCATTGAGTTCCCATGGAAAAGCAATTCAATCAAAGCCAAAGGAGATCAAGAGGAGTTGGTCCACCCATTCATCCACTCAACCTCAGACCTAGGAACTTCAGCGGCTTCATCTCCACTAGGCGAAGCTACCTCATCAATCGAGTGTCACCTCAGGTGAGGTTAGTGATTTTTCAACCACTTAGATTGATAGGTGTTTGTCCTTTGTGAAAGGAATTTTTATTGCATGTGAAATCCACTGTTAGATTGGCCACTCTAGTCCTTTAGATGGTGTGGGTTGAGTCTTGATTGAATCTATGCAAGATCAGGTTGGATCTCCCCTTGGATCATGAACGGTTCACATTCATCCTCGGGAAGAACTTCACCCATCTCTCATCCATCCGCATTTTAGATGGGCGGTGAGATTAGCATTTTAGAAATTAATTCTCCTTTTAAAATCGCAGGTGTATCCTCAGATGTTCGATCTTTAATCGGACGGTTAAGGATAAAAGCACGTGCCCCCATGATTTGATAACTTAAGTAAATGGCTCACAATGAGATGCATGTAAAGCGCGCTGACCGTCACCACCATGCGCCGTGCCGTGAGCCAGAGGTTAATTAGGGATTAAGAAAATGCTTAATTAATTCATAAATTACTTAGAGAACTTCAATAAATCATAACTCCTTCAAGAAAAATCAAAAAATATAATGAAAAATGCTACGGATAGATAATTTCATCTAAAATATTTTAAAAATATTTTCAATATATTTTGAATTCCCTTTTTTTTTTTTTTCTAAATTTGGGTTTCTTTGAGAATGTTAATTAGTTAATTATTCCCTAATTAAGTCATAAATTAATCTCAAATTTTGATGGTTCATTTTAGGGGATGACTTACCTCATAATTTTCTTGAGATTTATTGAAGCCTTTATTGGAAAAATTGCTAGCTCATTCCTTAATTATCCCCTTCATGTAATTAAGGTGTGATTAGTGGATTTATCTTATGATTAAGTTTGATTAAGGTCAGATCCAATGAGTAGGGGTGTTATAGAATAATTTTGGGGCATTTCCCCTAAGCTATTCCCTAAACCCCATTTTCTTTCCTTAATCCCTTCTTAATTAAGGGTTAATTAATTAATTAATTAATTACCCCTTTAAATAATTTTCAAAAATTCTAAAATTTTCAAAACTTAATTAATCTATCTTGGATTGATGCTTAGGTGTTTAATAGCATAAGTCTAGTTAAGGAAATTAAAACCCCTTTCATAAGTGTGAAAAGGTGTTTTAAAAGTACTTAAGCTAAACCTCTTAGCTTAATTAACTTTTAATTGTGAGCCAAATTGCAATAGGCCCTTTCATTACTAGGTGCATTACAAATTTAAATATCTTGAGGGTTTTTTGTCATCTCATTGGCTCATAATTACTTAGTTAATTTTTCTAAGGTGGTGTAGGTAAGGGTTAATTAAGCCATTTAATTCATACCTTAACCTAATCAATGTTTAAAATTGATTTAATTATCTAAAAATTAAAAAAAATATAAAACACATGTGTGAATGGGTTAGGAATAGCAAACCCATCTCACCTTTTTAAAATTAAATCAAACTTCAAGCTAAACAAAAATCATTTTTGAAACTCACTTTGATTTATTCTAAATTTTCTTATTCTTTAAGAATGTCTTTAGGATTTAAGTAAAGTGAGTTTATTTGCATGATTACATTGCTTTAGATCTTTCCCAACATGTTAAATTGTATGTCATATGATTCATGCATTCATAGCTTCATGTTTCAAAATTTTAAATGAAATTATTTACTTTATGTTAAATGTGCATGTGTTGTCTAAAGTAAAATATGAGTGGCTATTATCACTACCAAATCCAAAGTATTTTCAAAACCTATAAATGAAACACCAAATCTGAAAGTGTGTTATTCATATCTTAATTATTAGCTTGTATGTGATGAAATTATAAAGCATGTTTAGTGTAGCCTTTCCTTTTCTTTCTTATGTTAGCAAAGCTTTGAATAGGGGTTGGTAAGATGTAGGTTCATTTGAAAAGAACCCAACATTTAATTAATTCTATACCCTATTCATCCCTATGTTATCATCTAAGAAGGATTGCTTACACTTGCATGCATAAATTGCATAAATAAAAATGAAACTATTAAACAACTTTTGCATATTCTTTTTCCATTTCATTTCTTTTATAAGCATGTTAGTACTGAATGAAAGTGGTATATTAGTCTGGATAACCCTGAGGTTGTGAAGCTTTAAGTAACCCTAAGTAGTCTTGTACCTTACACCTTTGGTTAATAATGGCGCTATACTCACTTATGCCTTTCTTACTTTCATGCATGTATGTGAAATTGTGGATAAGGAAACTCTTTTCTACTTAAGAAACATTTTGCATATTTAACTTCTAAATTTTTTTAAATAGATTACTTAGCAGGCATCATAAAGTGTGTTAACTACTCTCATTTTCATGTATAGATATGCTTAGGGTCCATCCATAAGCATGTTATATATGTTGGGAAAGAATTGAAGTAATATGTGTTATGTGAATTTTGATTGATTTTATTTAGTCTTAAAATTTCTTTTTGAATAGGTTTGTTTAGAGTTTGTTTAAACTTAAGATTGACTAGAAGATGTGCTTAGGATGTGCTTAGTCTGACTATTTTTTTCTGCAGGGGACAGTGCAAAAGGAGCACTATCATAAAATAAAAATATAAATGCTTCTTGCTTGCAGGTACTTATACCCCTTTACATAATCCATAGGCCAAGTGGACTTTGTCACCCATGTGGGTTGATAAGTCTAATATACATGCTTAGGATTTGTGTGGTGTCAGTTGACTAACCTCTATTTTGCAGGTGTTAGTTAGATTTCCCCTTTCATTTTCATGTAAAATTTTGTATATTTAGGATTTTGGAATGATTTGTTATGGGCATTAGGATGAGAATTGGTCATAAGATCCCATCTTATGCACCATGTGAGGCCTTGGAACATCTACCATTCAACCATTCAAAGGAAGATCCAAAGAAGTAAAGAAGAAAAGAAAAGAATGAAAGAAGAAAAAAAAGAAGAGTAAAGCTTGAAGACCCTCATAACAATGAATTCCTTTACTTAAATTATGATTTGATTTATTTATAATTTGGGTTGTATAAGTAGAGCTACCTACCACATGTAGATATTTTTAATGAGGTGCTCGATTACAAATGACATTTATTCTTTTTGCGATTAGCTTTAAAAATTGATTGATGATTTGTTTAGCTTTTGCATTAAGTGACATACTTTTCCTAGTTTCTTCCTTGCTTTATGTATGGCCTAGATGTGGATTAGGCTCTTTAGGAAAAAAATAAATCTTTTACCCAACTTAAAAATTCAAACTAAAACTAAACAACTCATAACCTAACCTAAAGCTTAGGATTAAAATCAAGATATAAGAATTAGCAACCCTTTAGCTGGATGAGCAATTTCTTTATAATATCATGCACAAATGCATCATATTTCACTCTTAATTGGTAGGCTTCCATCTTTTTCAGAGAACCTGGCTTGACCTTTGAGGGCCGTGGTGGAAATTCACCTCTTACCTTCTCATTGATTTTGGCCAATAATCTGATTTCTTATGCATTAGTCATAAAAGTCCTATTAGCCCGAGTCAAAATGATTACCCAAAAATGAAATAAAATTAAATTTGAAATGCATTAGATTTAGGTCATTTGAAGCATGTCCCTTTACATGTTCTTGTCCCTTTAGGAGTGAGTTTAAGGACTTAGTCTCTTTCTAAATAAAAGTAACCTAGCTATCTTACATAAGCATAAAGACTTGCCTACATGTATTTAAAATTGTAGGAGGAGTTAGTTGGCGACTACCCCCAAGCGGTTATAAGTCCAAGCTGTTGGGTGATTTGTCCTCTCTTGTGGAGGCAAACCAATTACCCATTTTTCCATAGTTTTAGTTTGTGCTTCTGGGCCTCGCCGAAGTTCCCTAGATTTAGGTTATGAGATCGCTTCTCCTGTTTATGGGCCATAATCATAATTTCTCATCTATTAGACATTTCCTTAATCTTGTGTTGAGGAATCTTAAGTCTTAAATTTCTAATGAAAAATGCAATTCAAACAAACTAAATCAATTTTAAAAATGTAAAGCCCAATTATTGGATAGTCTGAGTTGCTCGCTAGGTTTCCTAGCATCATGAGCATCTCCTACTTATTCTTATTTTGGCTTCGATAATAACTCCTCTTTTGGTTAATCCCATTTTCTCTTCAAATATAAAACCAATTGATTGATAGTCCTTCCTATTAAAAGCTTCAGAAACAACAATCATTTACCTTAATTGAGAGTTTTCTGAAAGGATCCTGTCCTTTAAGATGTAATTAACTATGGGGGCTTGCCCTTATAGGAAACTTAATGAACCCAATTTAAAAAAAACCTGAATACATACATCTACGGATCTGTGTGGTGTCTTACCAAGACAAATTTTTATAAGGGTCCCTCGTTCTTTTCTCCCCACAGATTTGAAAGGTGACTCCCTTATAGAAATTTTTTACCACACATGAGAAATTAGATTATGGGTCAAAATCAATAAGATAAGGAGGTGTGTTTCTACCATGACTCTCAAAGGTCAAGCCAAGTTCTCTGGCAAAGGTGGAAGCCCACTAATCAAGAGTGAAACAATATGCTTATTATACATGATGTGAGAAAAATAATATAATATCCAACAAAGGGGTAGCTAATTCTTTTATCTTGATTTATAACCTAAGATTTAGGTAAGGTTATGAGTTAGTTTATTTTTAGTTTTGAGTTATTTTGATTTGATAGAAAATTAATTTTTTTCTAAAATCCTAATCATCATCCAGGCCATAAATCAAAGCAAGAAGAAACTAGGAAAAGATGTCATCTTAATACACAAGCTAAACAAATATCAACCAATTTATAAAGTTAGGACACAAAAATAAGAGACCATTTATTATTGAGCTCCACCGCATAAAATTGAAAATAAATTGGGTAGCTGAGCTCTACCCTTATACATCCCAAATTACAAATGAATTAAATACAATCAAGAAGGAATTCATTGTTATGGGGATCTTCATTCTTCTTTTCTTCATTCTCCTTTTTTACTTCTTTCTTCTTTCTTCTTTCTTCTATTGGTTGGTTGGAATGTGGTTGCTCCAAAGGCTTCACATGGTACATAAGAGATAGTCTTATAACCAATGTTCATCTAATCCCCCATAACAATCATTCCAAATTCCTAATTGCAAAATTACATGAAAATGGGAAAAAGAAAATCTAACTAAAACCAACAAGACAGAGATTAGCTAAACAAACCATATAATCCCAAGCATGTATATATAAAAATTAGACTTAGCACCCCACACATGGGTAACCAAGTCCACCTGACCTATTTTGGATTATGCTTAGGGTTATAAGCACCTGTATAGCAAAAGTATTTTTATATTTTTATCATGGCGCCCCTTAAGCATAATCTCCTATAGAAGATAATAGTTAGACTAAGATCATCCTACCATTCTATCTACGCATATACATGCTAACATTCAGACTAAAACATCACCTCAAAAATAAAAGCAGACATCAAACCATGCACCGCCCTAACTTGAAGCTAGAAATGGTGACTTAGCCAATTATGTGTGGCATTTAAGATTTGTGTGGTATGCTTAGCTAGGATTTAAGGTTAAAGTTTTCTAAGTATGAAGATGTTCAACTTAGAGGATGGTTTTATTTAAGTGATTTAGTTGCTTTAGTTTATTTTATTTTGTAATTTGATTAGGTTTGAATGAATCCTACAATTAATTACTAAGTGTTATAAAGAGAGAAAAAGAGAAGAGAACTTCTCTTTCCTCCCTACCTTAAGTAATTTATAAGATAAATTCACATTTAATTTTTATTTAGTGAATGTTTTATTATGTGTTTTAATTAATCCTAAGTTTAGATTTTCCCTAAACAAGCCTATTCAAAAAGAAAAGCATTTTAAGATTAAGTAAAGTGAAATATTATCACAAAACACACAACAGTTCATTTCTTTCTCAACATGTGTAACATGCATATGGATGGATCCTAAGCATATCTATACACAAATAGAAATGTTTGTCATGCCTTAATGATGAATGCTAAGAGAGTTTACTTAAGAAAATTTATGAAGATGTTCAACTTAGAGGATGGTTTCATTTAAGTGATTTAGTTGCTTTAGTTTATTTTATTTTGTAATTTGATTAGGTTTGAATGAATCCTATAATTAATTACTAAGTGTTATAAAGAGAGGAAAAGAGAAGAGAACTTCTCTTTTTTCCCTACCTTAAGTAATTTCTAAGGTAGATTCACATTTGATTTTTGTTTAGTGTATATTTTATTATGTATTTTAATTAATCCTAAGTTTAGATTTTCCCTAAACAAACCGATTCAAAAAGGAAGGCATTTTAAGATTAAGTAAAGTGAAATATTATCACAAAACACACAACAGTTCATTTCTTTCTCAACATGTGTCATATGCATATGGATGGATCTTAAGCATATCTATACACACAAATAAAAATATTTGGCACTCCTTAATGATGAATGCTAAGAGAGTTTACTTAAGAAAATTTAGATGCTTCATGATGCATGATTTTATTAAGTAGAAAAGAGTGATTTTTTATCCATTTTTCATATAAACATTTATAAGTATAAAAGATATAAGTGAGTACGACATCATTGTTAGCACCAGCGGTGTAAGGTATAAGACCAACTTAGGACTACTTAAAGCTTCACAATCCCGGGGTTGTCCAAACTAATATACTACTTTTCTTAAATACAAGTGCATGTGGAAAAAGAAATGCAAGGAAAGAGAATCATGCAAAAAGTTCATGTTTGTTTGATTTTGGTTTGTTTATGCAATTTACAAATACAAGTGTGAATATTCTTCTTAAGTGATAACATAGAAATGAATAGGAATGGATTTGAGCAAGTATTATGTTCTTTTCAAATGAATTATACACTTTGTAAAATCCTATTCAAAATTATGCTAAAAGAGAAGAGAAGGAAAGTCACACAATGCACATCTTTATATTTATACTCACATGCAAGATTATAAATAATTATAAGTAGCAAACCTTTTAGTTGTGATGTTTGATTTATGAGATTTGAAAATAATTTTGGATTTAATAGTGATAATAGTCATTCATATTCTTACTTTAGCCAAAACATGTAGTTTGACATAAAGAAAATATTTCATTTTTTTAATTTGATTTTTAAATGGCATGAATGCATGATTTTCATATGACATACACATTTAGTGTGTTAGGAAAGAAATAAAGTGATGAAAGTATGTAAATTCATTTACCATAATTATTTCTTGAAGACAATCTTATGAATTAAGATTATTCTTAGTAAATCAAATTTATTTTAGAGAGATTTTTAGTTTTATTTGAGTTTGATTTGAATTTATAAAATGTGAAGAGGTTTGTTGGTCCTAACCCATTTCCCACAAGTGTATGTTATTTTAGTTTAATTTTAGAATCATTAAATTGATTTTATATTTTATTTATGTTAAGGTGTACATTAAGTTCATTAATTACCCCTTACCTACACCACTTTAACATATTTAATCAAATAATTATGAGCCAATGTATGACATAAAACTACACAAGGAATTTAAATCAGTAATGAACCTAGGAAAGAAAGGGCTTAATGAAATTTGCTCATAATTAGTGATTAAGTAAGCTAAAGGGTTTAATTTAGGTACTTTCATAACCCTTCACACATGTGGGTTGGATTTTGATTTCCATAAGCTACTTAGGTTATTGAACACCTAAGCACCTACCCAAAATGAATTGATTAAGTTCTAAAATATTTTAATTTTGAAAAAAAAAGTTTGATTAATTAAGTCATTTAATTAAGTGATTAAACTATTTAATTAATTTGCACTTTAATTAGATTTTTATCCAAATGTAATAAACTTAGGGCAAAAGATTTGGGAAAGAATTGCTAATCTCATTCCCTAAGTCCAGTCATTATTCTAAAGTAATTAGCAAACTTAATTAATTCATTTATCACTATTTAATAGGTTAATTATTTATTTAATTGATTAAGAGGGTAATTAGGAATGACTCAAGCAATTCCCCTAATTAAACCATTAATAAATTTCAAGAAAATTAAGGGAGGTAGAAGTCATCCCACTAAATGCACATGAGAAGTTTGGAATTAATCAGTGGGATAATTAGAGAGTAATTAACCTAATCACATTCTCAATAAAACTCAAATTCAGAAAGTATCATTATTCAAAATCAATTGAAATTAATTTTAGATTATTCCCCTTTTAATTATCTTCACAATGCTTTTATTTTTATTTTTTGGATTTTTTTACATTTAGTTATGAATATTTGAAGAGTTAGTGATTAATAATTAATTAAAACACCTAATTATTAACTAATCCAATCGGAGCCACATGGACTGCTGACGCAGCGTGCATTTTTCACATGGCATAATGGGATTTGTTATTTAAGTTATCAGATCCGAAGCTGCATGAGCAATGGCACTATATGTTTTTTCTCTAGATCGTTCGGTCAAAGATCAGATGATTGAGATCGAGCCCGCAATTTTAAAGGGATTAATCACAGATCCTACGTAGGTTGATCATGACCATCCATCTAAAATGTGTGGATGGATGGTCCATGATCCATCACTGAGCTTGCCTGCGAGAGAGGTCATCCACTCTTTAGAGCAAGATCCGAGCTCGATTAAGCTCAGATTGAACTCAAACTCAACCCACACCATCATCATGTAATGGGAAATACATCCAACAACCAATTTTACTTGAGATAAAAATTCTCTTCATAAAGGGCCACACACTCCCTATTCTAGGCTCAGTTTGAAGACATACATCATTGGAGGCTATCACCGATGCTCTAGTCCATTGAGGTAGCTTCGTCTAGTAGAGATGAAGCCCTGTTGAAGATTTGAGGCTTTGGAATTGGTTAGATCCTTCTATTGACCAAGGTTCTCCTCCTAAGCTTGTGGCCTTGGTCTGAGCACTCTTCCCATGGCTTGAGAACTTGGATGAAGGCTTGGGTGAACTCAATTGGGTCCCCTCAAGATGCTTGAGGGAGGAATTGAGTTGAATTTGAGTATTGGATGAGTTTCAAAATCTTTGCTAACTCCCTATTTTTAGCTTAGGAAAAACCGAGAATGGGGAAATTGAGGAGCTTGGGGAGACTTACAATTGCTTCCTTTGGCTTCCTCTCACTCAATAGAATGCAAGAGAATTCCATTGAAATGAAATTAGGGGGAGTATATCTCCCCCTTGAAGGATCGAATAGTCATGCTTAGGTTTGTCATTTTGGATCAATTGGCTAGATTGGATGAGTTTGTTAGGTTGTTTTTGGCTTGCATATGCTTCGGTGTTTGGCGAGCAAGGTAGTGAAGAAGTTTCCATGTGCTAATTTGGAGTGTGGGAGTGATCTCATGTGCTTGAAATGGGAGGAATGGTCGGTTTGGTTGACCCAAACCCATTGGGTCATGTGCACCATGCTCACTAGTGTCCACTTGGTCCACTAAGAGAGTAGCAAAAGAGGATTAGACCAAATTCTAAGTGAATTTGGCCAAAAATTACCCTTTGACCTAGGGGTAAAATTATCATTTGGCTTGGATTTTAGTTTGAATACGTTTGGTTTGATTGAAAAATGGGTTGGGCTAAGTTTCAATGAGTTTGGAATTAATTTGATATGATTTGGCTCATGTTGACCCATTTAGGTCAAAATGGGTCAACTTGGGTCAAGTTGACCAATTGGTCAAATTGGGTCAAACCAAGGGTTGTCAAGTTCATATGACCATTTGAAATATTTTGGCATCATTGGTTTGGTTCAATTTGATTTATATTTGGATTTGATTTCATTTAGGTCAAATGGGTCAAGTTGACCAATTTGACCCATTTGACTATTTGGGTTAGGTCATGGGTTGGTTTAGGTTTCATTAGTCATTTAAAATGATTTGGTATCTTTTTTCTAATCAATTTTGGTTTAATTTGATTTTGGCTCAATTTGAACTTTTAGCTCAAGTTGGGTTCATGGTCAATTGGGCTAGGTTATGTCTAGTTGGCCAATTGAGGCTTTAGTCAAGTTCAATAAGTGATTTGGAATAAACTTGACCCATTGATTTTAATTAATTTGGCTTAGACCAAGTTTTGACCCATTTTGACTTTTTAGGTCAAGTTGGGTCAATTTAGGTCAAGTGGCCAATTGGGTTAGGTTAGGCTCAATTGATGACTTTGTCAAGTTCAAACATTGATCATGAATGAGTCTTGATCAATGGTTTCAATCAATTTGGCCTATGGTGGATTTTGGCTAGTTTAGGTTTCATTTTGGCTAAATGTTGACTTAGTCAACCCTTAGGTTTGACTTGGTTTGACCCAATTTGAGTGATTGATCATCTCATGATGATTGTTGCTCACAATGTGAGGTTTAGTTGGATTTAGTTCAATCCAATTTGGGTAGGATTAGAATTTGGCTCAAAGGGGTACTTTAGGTCACTTTGGGTCAAGTGACTAAATGTGTCATAACTTGATCAAGGCTTGAATCAAGTTTGGTTGAACTCACATATGGACTTATGATTGAAATATAAATCCATTTGCAAGTGATTTGGAGTCAAATGAGTTTTGATTCATTTGAAAATGTGGTGAAATTTCTTAGCATACTTCCAACTTCAATCTATGTGGATAAAATGAAGATAGAATATATACTTTTTGTTTGGACACCATGTAGATTCAAAGATGTTCTTATTAGAGTTATCGAGTATGGCATTGAGTAAAGGTGTACTATCTCGAAAGATAGAACTCACCATCCTATAATGGACCTAATCACCTTAATAAGGACTCCTAAGGACTATGGGTCTTCGGAATGTACCTAAGATTCTTCCCCTACTTTACATGGAAAAAGTAAAACAAGGTTTATTTTAAACTGAGTTTAACAGGGGCAAGTCTCCCATAGTTAATTACATTTAAGGAACAGGATTTCTTAGGGATACTCTCGATTAAGGTAAATGATCCTTGACTCCAAAAATTTTGAAAGGTGGGACTATCAATCGATTGGTTTAATTTTAAAAAATCAAGTGGGATAGATCAAGAGAAGGGAGTTCTTATCCAAGCCAAATGAAGATAGCGGGATGCTTGGGATACTAGTAAGCACAAACTATCCATTGGGATTTATATTGTTGAACTTGAATTGATTTGTTTGATTTAAATTTTTATTAGAAAGTTAGGGCTTACAATTCCATGACACAAGATCATAGAAATGCCTACGAGGTGAAGATTTATGCTTATAGATCGCAAAAGGGAGAAGCAACCTTAGAACCTAAATCTAGGGAGCTTTGGCGAGGGCCAAAAATATGATCTAAATCTAAGGCGAAAAAGGGTACTTGGTTTACCTCCACACGAGGATAAACCCATGTTGGACTTACAATGTGGGGTGGCATGATAACTCCTCCTACGATTTTAAAATACATGTAGGCAAGTCATATGATTTTGCAAGATAGCTAAGTTATTATTTATTTAGAAAGAAACTAAGTCCTTAAACACACTCCCTAAGAGACTAGATCATGTAGGGCATGATTTTAATGACTTAAATCTAATGCAAAATTTTCATATATTTTATTTTTATTTTGGACAATCAATTTGACATAGGCTTTAGGATTCATATGCCTAATGCATGAGAAATTAGATTATGGGCCAAAATCAGCAAGCCAAGGAGGTTTTTTCCATCATGGCTCTCAAAGGTCAAGCCAAATTCTTTGGCAAAGGTGGAAGCCCTACAATCAAGAGTGAGCAATATATTTTTTATGCATGATGTGAGAAAAGTAATACAACATCCAGCTAAGGGGTTGCTAATTCTTTTATCTTGATTTATAGCCTAGGCTTTATGTGAGGTTATGAGTTATTTATTTTGAGTTTTGAGTTGTATAATTTGGTAGAAAATTTATCTTTTTCTTAAGAGCCTAATCGTCATCCAGGCCATACATCAAAGCAAGGAAGAAACTTGGAAAAAGATGCCACCTTAATGCACAAGCTAAACAAACATCAATCAATTTATAAAGTTAGCTTAAAAGAATAAAAGGTCATTTATTGTCGGGCTCCATGGCACAAACCCAAAAATAAATTGGGTAGCCGAGCTTTACCCTTATACAACCTAGATTACAAATGAACTAAATACAATTAAGCAAGGAATTCATATTGGGGGGTTGGGGTGGGGGTCTTCATTCTTCATTTCTTCTTTCTTCTTTCTTCTTTTAGTTCCTTCTTTTGGATGGTTGGAATGTGGTTTCTCCAAAGGCCTTACATGGTTCATAAGATATAGTCTTATAATTAATGTTCATCCTAATACACCATAACAATCATTCCAAAATCCTAACTGTAAAATTAAATTAAAATGGGAAGAAGAAAATCTAACTAAAACCTGCAAAACAGATATTAGCTAAACAAAACAAACAATCCGAAGCATGTATATGTATAAATTGTACTTAGCACCCCACACATGGGTAACCAAGCCCACTTGGCCTATTTTGCATTATGCTTAGGGGTATAAGCACCTGCATAACAAAAGTAGTTATATTTTTATTACAACACCCCTTAAACATAATCCCCTGTAGAAGATAATAGTTAGACTAAGATTTCACTACCATTCAGTCTACACACATACACCCTAACATCCAGACTAAGAATATTACATCACAGAAAAGAAAAACATCAAGCCATGCACCGCCCGAACTTAAAGCTAGAAGTGGTGACTTCACCTAATGTGTGTTCCATTCAAGATTTGTGTGGTATGCTTAGCTAGGTTTTAAGGTTGAAGTTTTCTAAGTGTAAAAATGTTCAACTTAGAGGGTGGTTTCATTTAAGTGTTTTAATTGATTTGGTTGATTTTATTTTATGATTTGATTTATTTTAAATGAACCTACAATTAATTAAAAGTCATAAAGAGAGGAAAAGAGAAGAGAGCTTCTCTTTCCTCCCTACCTTAAGTAATTTCTAATGTAGATTCATATTTGATTATTGTTTAGCGAATGTTTGATTATGTGTTTTAATTAATCTTAAGTTTATATTTTCTCTAAACAAACATAATCAAAGAGGAAGGCATTTTAAGATTAAGTAAAGTGAAATACTATCACAAATACACATCACTTTATTTCTTTTCCAACATATATAACATGCATATGAATGAATCCTAACCAAATCTATACATGCAAGTGGACATGTTTAACAGACCTTCATGATGAATGCTAAGTGATGTTACTTAAGGAAATTTGGAATGTTTCATGTATGCACGATTTTGTTAAGTAGAAAAGGGTGATTCTTTTATCCATTTTTCACATGCACATTTCTATGTATGAAAGGCATAAGTGAGTACAACACCATTGTTAGCGAGTGTAAGGTACAAGACTTAGGGCTACTTAATGCCTTAACCGGGGTTGTCAGACTAATATACCACTTTTCTTAAATACATATTCATGCAGAAGAAATGAATGGAAAAGAAAGATGCAAAAGTTTAAATTTTTTGTTTAATTTGTTTATGCAATTTACATGTGTGTGTGAATACCGTTCTTAATTAATAGCATAGGAATGAGTAGGAATGGTTTAAGGAAGTGTTATGTTCCTTTCAAATTAACTATACACTTTGTAAATCCTATTCAAAACTATACTAAAAGAGAAAAGAAGAAAAATCACACAATGCACATCTTTATGTTTATACTCACATGCAAGCTTATAAATAATTATAAGTAGCATACCTTTTCAATTTTGATATTTGATTTATAAGTTTTGAAAATAATTTTGGATTTAATTGTCATAATAGTCATTCATATTCTTACTTTAGCCAAAACATGCAACTTGACATAAAGGAAACATTTCATTTTTTTAATTTGATTTTCAAAAGACATGAATGTATGATTTTCATATGACATACACATTTAACATATTAGGAAAGAAATAAAGTGATGAAAGCATGTAAATTCATACACCCTAATTAATTCTTAAAGATAATCTTATGAAATAGAATTATTTAAGGTAAATCAAATTTATTTTAAAGAAAGTTTGATTTTATTTTGAGATTGATTTCAATTTTAAAAATGTGAGATGAGTTTGCTGATCCAAACCTTTTCCCACATGTGTATATATTTTAGTTTAATTTTTGGGTGATTAGATCAATTTTATGCTTTGGTTAGGTTAAGGTGTGAATTAAGTGTATTAATTACCCCTTACCTACACCACTTTAGCATATTTAATCAAATAATTATGAGCCTATGTATGACATAAAATCTCACAAGGAATTTAATCAGTAATGCACTTAAGAAAGAAAGGCAAAATGCATTTGGCTCACAATTAGTGATTAATTAAGCTAAAAAAGTTTAATTTAAGTACTTTCATAACCCTTCCCACACATGTGGGTTGGATTTTGATTTGCTTAAGTTACTTAGATTTTTGAACACCTAAACACCTACCCAAGATGAATTGGTTAAGTTCTGGGTTGATTTGAAAATTTTTATCAAGTTAATTAAGTAGGTAATTAGTATATTATCCCTTAATTATGTTTGGATTAAGGAAGGAAAGGGGTTTAGGGAATGACTTAGGGAAAATTCCCCAAATACATTCCACAAATCTCTTCTTTACTTAAGCAAGGCTTAATTGACTTAATAAAAGGATTAGGCCACTGTTCACATGCTTAATTAAGTTTAATTATATTAAGAAGGTGATTAAGTAATCATTATATGATTTCCCTAATTAACTCATCAATAAATCCCAAGAAAATTAGGGGAGGTAGAGGTCATCCCACTAAAGACACCAAAGAAATTTGAAATGAATTAATGAAATAATTAAGGAGTAATTAGGGTTATTAAGTTCTCATAAGAAACTCTAATTGAGGAAAATACACTATTTAAAATCCATTGGAAATAATTTTTGATTATTTCCATATAAAATATCTTTATAATGCATTTTGCTTTGTATTTTTATGATTTTTATAGAATTAGTTATGCTATTTTAAAGTTTCCATGATTATCCATTAATTAAATAGCCTAATTAAATGACTATCTTATCGACACCACATGGAGGCTGACGCGGCATGCGCTTTCCACATGGCGCGATGGGAGTGGTCACTTAAGTTATCACATCATAGCGCTATGTGCTTTCTCCTCATCCGTTCGATTAAAGATTGGACAACTGAGATCAAGTCCATGGTATTAATAGGATAAACTAGAGGATCTATGCATCTTGATCATGGCCGTCCATCCAAAACATGCGGATGGATGACCCATGATCCTTCCCTGAGCTCACCTATGGGAGATGGCCACTGTCTATCTTTTAGGGTAAGATCCAAGCTTGATTGAGCTCAAGTTAAGCTCAAATTCATCCCACACCATCATCATGCAAGGGAGAAGACATCCAACGGCCAATTTTAGTTGAGATGAAAATTCCTTTCACAAAAGGCTACACAGTCTCTAGTTTAAGCTCGGGTTGAAGGCATACCTTGCTGGAGGCTATCACTGATGCTCGAATCCATTGAGGTAGCTTTGTCTAGTGGAGATGAATCCCTGTTGAAGAGTTGAGGTGTTTAGGTTGAGTAGATCTCTCCATGGACCAAGCTTACCTTCAAATCCTTGCGGCCTTGATCGAACTCCCACTTCCCTTGCCTTGAGAACTTAGATTAAGCTCTAGGAATGTTTGATTGAGTCCTATGATGAAGCTTGCAAGAGGAATTATCTTGATATTAAGTATTGAATGAGATGGAAGAAAGGTGGAGCTCCCCTATTTTCAGCTTGAAGAAATTGAGAAGAAGATAAATAGAAATGGCTTTAAGAAGCTTGGAGGAACCTTAGGGTGCTTGAGTTCCCAAAGCTCAATCGAGTGTGTGTGTGTTGAATTCAAGTGGAATTAGGGGAGTATATCTCCCCTAGGTGAATCGAATGCCTTTCCATTTTGATCCAATTCACCCTATTTAATGGGATTGTTAGGCCATTTGGAGTGGCATGGCATTCGGTTTGGCCAGAGAGAGGTAGTGGAAGAGTGCCATGTGCTTGAAATGAGTGGAGGAAGGATTCTCATGTGCTTATGCCAAATGAGGTGGTCCATTTTAGCCTTAGGTTGGGTTTGGCTGACCCAAACACATTGGGTCATGTGCACCATGTCCATTAGTGACCATTTGGTCCACTAAGAGAATGCCAAGTGTCCATGAAAAGGAATTGACCAATGGCCTAGGATTAAAATGGTCATTTGGCTTGAATTTCATTTTGAATATGTTTGGTATGATTGAAAAATGGGTTGGGCCAAGCTTCATTGAATTTGGAGTTGATTTGATATGACTTGGCTCATGTTGACCCATTTAGGTCAAAATGGGTCAACTTGGGTCAAGTTAACCAAATGATCAAATTGAGTCAAATTAATGGTTGGGTCAAGTTCATATGACCATTTGAAATGTTTTGGCCTCATTGGTTTTGTTAAATTTGATTTATATTTGAATTTGGTTCATTTGATTTCATTTAGGTCAAATGGGTCAAGTTGACAAATTTGACCCATTTGACCTATTTTGGTTAGGTCATGGGTTGGTTTAGGTCTCATTGGTCATATGAGATGTATTGGTATCTTTGTTTCAATCAATTTTAGATTAATTTGATTTTGGCTAAACATGACCTTTTAGGTCAAGTTGGGTTCATGGTCGATTGAGCAAGGTTGGGTCTAGTTGGCCAATTGAGGCTTTGGTCAAGTTCAACAAGTGATTTGGAATGAACTTGACCCATTGGTTTCAATTAATTTGGCTTAAATCAAGTTTTGACACATTTTAACTTTTTAGGTCAAGTTGGGTCAACTTGGGTCAAGTGGCCAATTGGGCTAGACTAGGCTCAAATGATGACTTGGTAAAGTTCAAACATTAATCATGAATAAGTTTTGATCAATGGTTTCAATCAATTTGGCCTATAGTGAATTTTGTCTAGTTTATGTTTCATTTTGGCTAAGTGTTGACTTGGTTTGACCCAATTTGAGTGATTGATCATCTTATGATGATTGTTGCTCACAATGTGAGGCTTAGGTGGGATTAGTTCAATCCAATTTGGTTAGGGTTAGAATTTGGCTCATAAGGGTACTTTAGGTCACTTTCTACCAAGTGAGCCTAAGTGGGCTAAATGGCTTGGTCAAAGTTTGATTTGAGTTTGATTGAACTCACATATGGACTTATGATTGAAATATAAATCTATTTGCAAGTGATTTGAAGTCAAATGGATTTTGATTCATTTGACAATTTCAAGTTTAAAAGGTGAACATGAGTTTGAATTGGGTTTGATTTTTGAATTTAGTTTTGGTTTGGTGATTGAAGTTTATGTTTATATTTGGTTTCATGATTGAAGGATTATGGAATCATGACGAAAAATCAAGGTTTTGGCTTGATTTGAATTTGATTTAGTTAAGTTTAAGAATTTGACTTGAAAGATATAGGTTGAATTTTGATTGAATTTGGATTTGATTTTTGAATTGATTTTTGGATATTTGAATTTATATTTTATTAATATTTGTGAATATAAATGAGAACATAAATAGGTTATGAGAAAATTTCTTGAATTTCAATTGATTTTGATTTGATTTAGACTAAGTCCATAAGATAGAATCAAAGTGACTTAGGAAAGATTTTTTTGGTTTGGATTTGAATTTTGGATTTGGTTAGATTTATTTGAATTTTTATTTCATTTGTTATGTGAATATAAATGAGAATATAAATAGGTTATGAGAAAATTCTTGAATTTAATTTGATTTATGCTAAGTCCATGAGAGGGAATCAACGGACTTAGGAAATATTTTGGAGTTTGGAATCCAAACATGGTATTCAATCATAGGTTTCAATTATTTGGAATTTATTCATGATTTGAGAAAATCCATTGAATTGATTCATGGTTTGAGTTAGAGTTGGAATTGATATGAATTTGGAGTTTTGACTTGGAAGAAGGAAGTGAAGATTTGGTTCAAGCTATATGGTAGCAAATTTTTTATCACCCCTAAGGCATAACCTATTCCTATAGCTAACTCTTCTAAGTCTCTAAGGCTAGGTTGAGTGTCCACCTAATCACTAGAAGTGTCATAATACTAAGAAGACTCTTAGTGTCTAAGAGAAATCTTATGTCTAAGATGGAGGGGTTGAGAGCTCATCCAAAAAATGAGGTCAACAAAAGGTGCCCAATAGGTGTGGTGTGACTGACAAGGTACACCGCACGTATTGGTGTTGACTGAAATGATCAACAACACCGGACGATCACAAGCACTAATAAAATGATCTACTCCTAACTTAGAGTGTAGAAGGAATCCAAAGCTTAATGCAATGTGACTCTACTCATGTTAAAGACATAAAAGAGTGAAGGAGGAATCCACTAGGGATAGAATATATGAACCTTCCACTAGGGAATCAGGTTCAAGTCATCCACAAGGGGATGAAAGGTTTGATTTATTTAAGTCTCCCTAGGGAGAGAAATTGATTTGATTTATTTTGTTGTTTAGTATTGATTGTTTAGTTTGTTACTTTTGTTTCGACTTCACTGTGGGAGATTAATTGAATATGTTTTAGCTTTAAAATTTTTGGACTTCGAGATTGTTGACCTCATTTTCAGAATGAGTTCTCAACCCCTTCATCTTAGACATAGGACTCTTCTTAGACTTTAAGAGATTCTTAGTCCTAAGACACATCTAGTGATTAGGTTAACACTCAACCTAACTCTAGAGACTTAGAAGGGTTAGCCATAGGAGTAGGCCATGCCTTAGGGGTGTTAGAAAAGTTTTCCTACCCAATAGCTTGGACCACTTTCCTTACTTCCTTCCTTCAAGTCAAACTCTAAATAAAATCAACATTAAACCTAAATCAATTCTAGACTAATTAATTTTCTCCAAACTCAAATCAATACTATATCATCAAAATTCATGATTAAAACCCGATTGAAATTCCCAAGTTCAAAATATTTCTTAAGTCCTTAATTCCCTCTTAAAGACTTAACCTAAAAACCATCTTTAAATCAATTCAAAGTCATGAAATTTTCTCATAGCCCATTTATATTCTCATTTATATTCACTTATATAAATGAAATATAAATTCAAGTCAATCAAATCAACCCAATATTTAAATTCT
This sequence comes from Cymbidium sinense, assembly GCA_021442155.1. Taxonomy (NCBI): domain Eukaryota; kingdom Viridiplantae; phylum Streptophyta; class Magnoliopsida; order Asparagales; family Orchidaceae; genus Cymbidium; species Cymbidium sinense. The sequence goes on along the minus strand of CM038223.1, from coordinate 140,057,954 downwards.
AATTCAAAATCCTTCTTAAGTCCTTAATCATCTCTTAAGGACTTAGCCAAAATCAACTTCAAATTAATTCAAAGTCAAGAAATTTTCTCGTAACCCATTTATAATCTCATTTATATTCACATATATAAATGAAATATAAATTCAAAATTCAAGTTCAATTCACAAATCTTTCCTAAGTCCTTAATTTCCCTCTTAGGGACTTAGCCTAGATCATGATCAAATCACTTCAAACTCATAAAATTTTCTCATGACCCATTTATATTCTCATTTATATTCACAAATATAAATGAAATATAAATTCAAATCAATCAAACTAAATCCAAAATTCAAGTTCAAATTCAATCAAAATCCAACCTAAGTCTTTCAAGTCAAATTCTTGAACTTAGCCAAATCAAATTCAAATCAAGCCAAACTCTTGATTTTCTTCATGATTCAATCAATCCTTCAATCATGAATCCAAATATAAATACAAACTTCACTCACTTAACCAAAACTCAATCCAAAAATCAAGCCAAAATCCATTTTATGTTCACCCTTTGAACTTGAAATTATCAAATGAATCAAAACCCATTTGACTTCAAACCACTTGCAAATGGATTTATATTTCAATCATAAGTCAATATGTAAGTTCAATCACACTCAAATCAAGCTTTGACCAAGCCATTTGACCCACTTAGGCTCACTTGACTCAAAGTGACCTAAAGTACCCTTATGAGCCAAATTCTAATCCTAACTAAATTGAATTAAATCAAACTCACATAAGCCTCTCATCATGATGAACAATCATCATGAGATGATCAATCACTCAAATTGGGTCAGACCAAGTCAAACCTAAGGGTTGATGAAATCAACACATAGCCAAAATGAAACTCAACATAGCCAAAATCTATCTTAGGCCAAATTGATTGAAACTAATGATCTAAGTTCATTCATGATCAATATTTGAACTTGACCAAGTCAACATTTGAGCCTAACCTAGCCTAATTGGCTACTTGACCCAAGTTGACCCAACTTGACCAAAAAAGTCAAAATGTGTCAAAACTTGATCTAAGCCAAATTAATTTAAACTAGTGGGTCAAGTTCATTCTAAATCACTTGTTGAACTTGACCAATGCCTCAATTGGTCAACTAGACCTAACTTGGCCCAATTGATCTTGAACCCAACTTGACCTAAAGGGTCATATTGAGCCAAATTCAAACTTAACCAAAATTGATTGGAAACAAACATACCAATCCATCACTTCATATGACTACCAAACCTACCTAGCTCAAATAGGTCAAATGGGTCAAATTGTCAACTTGACCCATTTGACCTAAATGAAGTCATATGAACCAAATTCAAACCTAAACCAAATTGAATCAAACCAAAGCCACCAATACTTTTCAAATGGTCATATGAACTTGAACTAACCCTTGGTTTGACCCATTTTGACCTAAATGGGTCAATATGAGCCAAACCATACCAAATGAACTCCAAATCCAATGATACTTGTCCAAACCTATTTTCTCAACATACCAAACATACACAAATTCAAAAATCAGCCAAATGACCATTTACCCCTAGGCCATAAAGTAAAGATTGGTAAATTACACTTGGAAATTGGTCAAATCCTCTCCATACGCACTTGGCACTCTCCTAGTGGATCAAGTGAACACTAGGGAGGGTGGTGCACCCAACCCAATGGGTTTGGGTCATATACTTGATGGCCTCGAGCACATGCAACATGGGAATCTTCTTTACTCAATTTGAGCACATGGCCATCACCATTCCACTCCCAGCCAAAATTGAACACAAGGACACTAACACTAACAAACTTTGAATCAAGGCATTGGATCAAACTAGCTTCTCTGCTAGATCCGATTGCCAGGAGATATACTCCCCTAATTCCTCATTCAAGCCATTTAGATTAGGTACAGGAGGAGCCATTTGCAAGTTATCCTAAGCTTCCAGAGATTGAAAGTTCATCTTCTCATTTTCATTGAAAATGGGGAGCTCAATTAGATTTCCAATTTTCTCACTCAACCTCTCAAGTACTTTTCAAGCACTCATAGGGGGAGTCAGCTCACAAGTTCTTTCCCAAGCTTTAAAGGTGATGTTCTAGACCAAATGCTCAATTGGAGGATTGGTCCATAGAGAATTACTCAACCTCAACTCCTCAACTTTTGGTGAAGCTTCATCTGTGAAGCTTCATCAACGAAAATCACCTCATGAGGTTAGCCATTTTTTTGAGCTTAATTTCTATGTGTGTTGGTCCTTTGTAAAATAAATTTTAATCCCGTGGAATTTTGGCCGTTAGATGTGCTTGTCATTAGGTTTCAATGGCATGGGCTAAATTTTAGCCCAATCCAAGCTCGATCGAGCTCGAATCTTACCCTAGAACATGGACGACCTCCATTGTTCACACGAGATAATAGAGACGGATCTCTGGCCATCCATCCGCACATTTTGGATGGACGGCCGAGATTAAAATGCATAATATATTTATTTTTCTCCCTCAGATCTATGGATTTAACCTCAACCATCCGATCCTTGATCGGAAGGCTGAGGAGAAATTGCATAGCGCTATCACCGCGCCATGTTATGATGTGATATTTTAAATATCCAATCAGACGGTGACGCATGTAAAGCATGTGTCGCATCAGTCGCATGCATGGCAACAATAGGATTAGTGATAAAATTAGAGATTTATTTAATTCTAATTAATCACCTGAATTTCTGAACTTCATATCTCCACATGGAAAAATAAGAAAATATGAAATAAATTGCATTAGGAAGATAACTAAACATAGAACATTCTAAAATTGATTTTGATTGATTTTGAATAGTTCTTTTCTCTGAGTTTAGGTTTTATTGAGAATGTTAATTTTCTAATTACTCTCTAATTAATCCATTGATTAATCCCAAATTTCTTGGGTGTAATTAGAGGAATGACTTCTATCTCCCCTAATTTTTTGGAGATTTATTGTTGGCTTAATTAGGGAAATTTCTAGTTCATTCCTTAACTCTTAATGTAATTAGACTTAATTAAGGGTATAATTAGTGATTTAACCCTTTAATTGAGTTAATTAATTTTTGATTAAATGAATGTGAGGTTTAGGGAATAATATTTGGATACTCTCCTTAAGATATTCTTAAAAGCCCCTTTATTCCCTAATCTTACCTTAATTAATTTCATAAAATTTTAAAACTTTCTATAAGTCATTTATTTCTTCTTGGATAGATGCTTAGGTGTTCAAGTGCCTAAGTACAATTAAGGAAATCAAAATTCAACTCATATGTGTGAGGCGTGTTTGAAATTACTTAAGTTAAACCACTTAGCTTAATTAATCATTAATCATGAGCCAAATTGCATTAGGCCATTTTTCCTCCTAGGTGCATTCGTGATTTAAATTCCTTATGTAGTTTTATGTCATCTCATTGGCTCATAATTATTTGATTAACTATGTTAAGGTAGTGTAGGTAAGGGGTAATTAACATATTTAATTCATACCTTAACCTAATCAAAATATAAAATGAATCTAATCACCGAAAAATTGAGCAAAAAAATCAAACACATGTGGGGATTGGTTAGGAACAACAAACTCACTTCACATTTTCCATAACAAATCAAACCAAAATCACATTAAACAAACTTTGAATTGCTTTAAGCTTTCTTATTTCATAAGATTATCTTTACGAATTAATTAAGGTGAATGTGTTTACATGATTTCATTACTTTAGTTCTATCCTAACATGCTAAATGTGTGTCATATGATCTCATACATTCATGCTTTTCAAAAAAAAAATCAAATTAAAAATGAAAATGTTTCCTTTATGTCAAAGTGCATGTCTTGGCTAAAGTAAGAATATGAGTGGCTATTATCACTATTAAATTCAAATTATTTTCAAAATACATGAATCAATTATCAAAACAAAAAGTATGTTACTTATATCTTACTTATAAGCTTGCATGTGAGTAAAATATAAGGATGGATGTAGGTTTTCCTTCACTCTCTCTTTTATAGTTTTGAATAGGATTTGGTAAAGTGTTTAGTTCATTTGAAAAAAACTTAACACTTGCCTAATTACATCTCCTATTCATTCCTATGCTATTACTTAAGATTGATACTTGCACCTGTTCATATAAATTGCGTAAACAAAAATAAATCAACCAACACAAACTTTTGCATTCTTTCTTTTCCATTTATTTATTTTGTACATATGCTAGTATTTAAGGAAAGTGGTACATTAGTCCAGAAAACCCCAGGGTTGCGAGACTTTAAGTTGCCCTAAGTAGGTCTTGTACTTAGTTAACAATGGTGTCATACTCACTTGTGTCTTTCATACATTCATATGTGCATGTGAAAATTGAATAAGAAACCCCTTTGCTACTTAATGAAAATCATGCAACATAAACATTCAAATTTTCTTAAGTAACTTCTTAAAATGCCTTTCTTTTTGAATAGGTTTGTTTAGAGTTCACCTAAACTTGGGATTAATTAAAACAAATAATAAAACATTCATTAAACCAAACTAAAATATGAATCCAATTTAGAATTTACTTAGGTTAGGGAAGGAAAGAGAAGTTCTCTTCTCTTTCCCTCTCTTTACAACTTAGTAATTAATTGTAGGATTCACTTGAACCTAATCAAAACATAAAACAAAATCAACCCAAAATAACTAAACCAATTAAATGAAACACTCCTCTAAGTTGAACATTCTTCACGCTTAGAAAATTATAATTTAAACCCATAGCTAAGCCTACCACACAGATCTCTAAAGCACACACTTTAGACTAAGTCACCACTTCTAGCTTTAAGTTAGGGCGGTGCATGATTTGATGTTTGCTTTTATTTTGTGATATATATTTTAATGATGTTAGTGAAGTAGAATGAATGATAGTCGTGCTTAAGGTGTAATAAATAAAAATATAAATGCTTTTATTGTGTAGGTTCTTATACCCCTAAGCATAATCCAATAGGCCAGGTGGACTTAGTCACCCATGTGTGGGGTAATAAGTCCAATATACATTCTAATCTTTATTTTGCAGGTGTTATCTAGATTTAATTTTCCTTTTCATGCAACTTTTGCAATTAGAATTTTAAAATGATTGTTATAGGGATTAGGATGAGCATTGCCTATAAGATCTCATTTTATGTACCATATGATGCCTTTGGAGCAACCACCTTCCAACCATCCAAAAGAAAGAACCAAAGTAGAATGAAGAAATGAAGCTTGAAGACCCCCATAGTAATAAATTCCTTACTTAATTGTACTTAATTTGTTTGTAATCTGGGTTGTATAAGGGTAGAGCTCGGCTACCCAATTTATTTTTTGGTTTGTGCGGTGGTGCCCAACCATAAATGGTTTCTTATTTTTTTTTGTTAGCTTTATAAATTGATTGATGATTTGTTTAGCTTGTGCATTAAGATGCCATCTTTATCCTAGTTTCTTCCTTGCTTGATGTATGGTCTGGATGTGGATTAGGCTTTAGGAAAATCTAAATCTACCAAATATAATAATTCAAAATTAAAAATAAAGAACTCATAACCTCACTTAATGCTTAGGCTAAAATTAACATAAAATAATTTGCAACCCTTAGCTGGATTATTATTTCTTTTATAACATTATGCACAAATTCATATTATTCTCACTCTTGATTGGAGGGCTTACACCTTTGCCAAAGAAACTAGGCTCAACCTTTGAGAGCCATGGTGGAAATACACCTCCTCCATTCTCACTGATTTTGGCCAATAAATTTACTTCTCATGCATTAGGCATATGAATCCCAATCAAATGATTGCCCAAAAATAAAAAAAATATGTAATATGATTTGCATTAGATTTAGGTCATTTGAAGCATACCCTTACATGATCTAATCTCTTTAGGGGGTGAGTTTAAGGACTTAGTCTCTTTCAAAATAAATAACAGCCCAACTATCTTGAATAAAGTATATGACTTGCCTACATGAATTTAAAACTGTAGGAGGAGTTAGTTGGCGGCCACCCCTAGGTGGTTGTAAGTCCAAGCAATCGGGTGGTTTGTCCTCTCTTATGAAGCAAACACCCATTTTTCACCTTGGTTTGTTGGCCGGCTCTCTCTAGATTTAGGTTTTGAGGTTGCTTCTCCCTTCCATGGGCTATAAGCATAAATCCTCACCTTTTAGGCATTTCCATAATCTTGTGTTGTGGAATCATAAGCCATAAATTTCTAATGAAAAATTTAACTCAAACAATTTAAATCAATTTCAAAAATGTAAAGATCAATTATAGGATAGTTTGAGACGCTCGGTAGGTTTCCTAGCATCATGAGTATCTCTTAGTTATCTTCATTTAGCTTCGATAATAACTTTCTCTTTGATCAATCCCATTTGATCTTTAAAAATGAACTAATCAATTGATAGTCCTACCCTATTAAAATCTTGGGAGACAACGATTATTTACCTTAATCAAGAGTATTCCTAAGGGAATTCATTCCTTAGGATGTAATTAATTACTTGCCCTGGGAACTTAAAAACTTGATTTAAAATAAACCCTACTTTACTTTCCACTTTCCATGTAAAGTGGGAAGAATCTTTGGTACATATGCAGACCCATTGTCTTTAGGAGTCTTTGTTGAGGTGATTAGGTCCATTATAGGGTGGTGACTTCTATCTTTTAAGATAGTACACCTCTCCTAAATATCATACCCGAGCACCCTCTATAAGAACATCTGTGGATCTATGTGGTGTCAAAATTGCATAAAAGAAGAGATGTATATTTTTCTCTTCATTTTATCCCGCATAGAGTGTAGATGGAAGTATATATTTTATTCTTTAGAAATGCTTATATAAAAATTTCACCATAGAGATGAACCCTATTGATTTGCAATGGATCAGATAGAAGCCATAGAGGCTTAATCCTAACTCAGATTTACCAATCCAAATGGGTAGTCTACCAAAATGCATAGTATGACTAGCTAACAAAAAGGAATGCCTTCCAGTGTGCAACAGCTATACTAAGAAGAAAGTGTAGTAAACTTACATCCCCAAAGTAGAGTCTAGTTGTTGAGGTGATCCATTAGCAAAGCAATGGATCGAACCCACCTAGGGCTGACTATTTGAGTGAATGTCATTGGGGGACTTAAATTAGCTCTAAGATAGTCAAAGGATTGATTTCATTTTCTTTAGTTATTTTGATGGGTTCCATTGATTTGCATCAGGAAAGGCAAACACAAAGTTTACCAATGCAAAAGGGAGTAGTCTACTAACCACAAGGTTTGACTATCCAACCAAAAGGGTGCCTTTCAGTTTGCAATGATCAAGTTAAGAAGAAAGCCTGGGGACTTGCATCTTCCAAAATAAGGAACCACTAGGGTGATTGCGGCAACAAAACCCAACCAGACTCATTATTGAGTGAATGTCGCTAGGGGACTTAGATCAGCTCAAGGATAATCAAGATTAACCTTATTTTAAATTTATTTTAATGGATTCCATTGGTTTGTGATGGATCACACTAGAAGGAGCTTGTATTAGCCTAGACCTATCTCAAATTTATTGATCCAAAGGGAGTAGCTTCCTAGTTGATGGGAGAACTATCGGACCAAAAGAGTGCATTTCAGCTTACACTGATCAATTCAAGGGAAGAAAGCTCGGGGACTCACATCTTCCACTTATAAAAGACCACAAGGGTGATCAATTTCTTTAGATAACAAATCGAATCTGGCCTAAGGTTGCCCATCAGTTTGAGATAGTCATGCTAAAAAGAATGCGTTGTAGGCTTACATCTTCCAAAGTGGAGTGACTGCCGGGGCAACCTCCTTTTGGCTAAATAGATTGAACCCGACCTAAGGGTGACTATGGAGTGAGCACTGACCTGGGGATTTATCTCAACTCAGGTAGTCACGTAATTCTTATAAAGAGTTCTGTTGACACTGCCCTAAAGATAGGATGCTGCTTGGGAAAAAGGGCTTTTGGGGGCTTGAATTCATAATCCTCAAGCAAACATTTTGTTTATTTATTTAGTTTATTTATCATTGACTCTATTAGTTTGTGAGGGATCATACTGAGAAGGGCATATATCAGCCTTGACCTATCTCAGATTTACTAGCCCAAGGGAGAACCTGTGAATCCGCTGAATAAATTCTCCAACCACAGGGGTGGTTACCAGGAAAGGGGAACGGTCTAATCCAAGAGTAATTTGGGTAGTGTTTAAATGGGGTCGTAAAGGATGTGATCCAAATATAGTGCTCACAAGGGATGAGGTCATTAAGGGCTTGATCCAACACCCTAGAAAAGATGACATGGCTAGTCATATATTAAATAGGTATTCGATGCCCAACTCAAGGAGAAAGCTCGGGGACTCATATCTTCTAAGAGTGGTGTACCCACTGGGTGAGTCATTATCAGCATAGAAAATATCAACCAATTTAAGGTGCCCATCAATTTATAATAATCAGCTTAGGAAGAAAGCTTAGGGACTCACATCCTCTTATAGTAGAACCGATTCGGGATAGTCTGCCAACAAAGTATCCACCAGAACTTGAGTGAATGCCACTGGGGGACTTATATCAACTCAAACATAGTCAAGAGAAAATAAGCCTCTGGGGGACTTATTCTAAACCTCAAATATACTCAACCCAGTTAGATCATGATGGTTAGTTCAAGAAGAAAGCTCGAGGACTCACATCTTCTCAAACAAAACCAACATGAGGTAGCTTACTGGGTGGGCAGCGAAGCCTACCAAACTAATAAGCCGCTCATTGGTTTGCAATGATCAAGTTAGGTAGAAAGTGCGGGGACTCACATCTTCAAAATAAGGAACAACTAGGGTGACATATTATGGTGAAATTTTATATAAGTATAATTTCTAAAGAATAAAATATATACTTCCATCTTTTCTCTATATGGAATAAAATGAAGATCGAATAAACATCTCTTCTTTTTATACAATTTTTGACACCACATTTATCCGCAGATGTTCATATTGAGGGTGATCCAATACAACATTGAGAAGAGGTGTACTTCTCGAAAGATAGTAGTCACCGCCCTATAATGGACCTAATCACCTCAATAAGGACTTCTAAGGACAATGTGTATTAATGTGTACCAAAGATTCTTCGCCAACTTTACATGGAAAGGTAAAGTAGGGTTTATTTTAAATCGTGTTCATTAAGTTCTCTACAGGGGCAAGCCCCTATAGTTAATTACATCCCAAGGAATGAGACCCCTTAGGAAAACTCTCGATTAAGGTAAATAATCATTATCTCCAAAGATTTTAAAAGGTAGGACTAACAATCGATTAGTTTATTTCAGAAGATCAAATGAGATTGATCAAAGAGATGGAGTTATTATTGAAGACAAACAAAGATAAGTAGAAAATGCTCACGATGCTAGGAAACCTAGCGAGCATCTCAAACTATACTATGGTTGGGCTTTATATTTTTGAAATTGATTTAATTTGTCTGAGTTGAGTTTTTTATTAGAAATTTAGGGCTTATGATTCCATAACATAAGATTATGGAAATGCTTAAGAGGTGAGAATTTATGGTTATGTCCCACAAAGGGAAGAAGCTACCTCAGAACCTAAATTTAGGGAGCTTGGCGAGGGCCAAAGGCACAACCTAAACCTAAGGAAAAAATGGGTATTTGGTTTGCCTTCATAAGAGAGGACAAACTACCCGATTACTTGGACTTACAACCACTTGGCGGTGTCCGCCAACTAACTCCTCCTATGATTTAAATTCATGTAGGCAAGTCATATGCTTTATGCAAGATAGTTGGCTATTATTTATTTAGAAAGAGACTAAGTCCTTAAACTCGCTTCCTAAAGAGACTAGATCAAGTAAAGGAATTCTTCAAATGATCAAAATTTAATGCAAATCATATTACATTTTATTTTCTTTTTTTTGGAAAATAATTTGACTTAGGCTTACGAGATTCATATGCCTAATGCATGAGAAGAAGAATTATTGGCCAAAATTAGCCAGAAGGGAGGAGGTGTATTTCCACCATGACTATCAAAGGTCAAGCCAAGTTTCTTTGGCAAAGGTGGAAGCCTTCAATCTAGAGTAGAAATAATATGCATTTGTGCATGATGTTATAAAATAAATACTCATCCAGCTAAGAGGTTGCTAATTCTTTTATCTTGATTTTAGCCTAAGCTTTAGGTGAAGTTATGAGTTCTTTATTTTTAAGTTTGAATCATTAAATTTGGTAGAAAAATTATTTTTCCCTAAGTGCCTAATCCACATCCTGGCCATACATCAAGAAAGAAAGAAAAACTAGGAAAAAGATGTCATCCTAATGCACAAGCTAAACAAATCATCAATCAATTTATAAAGCAAATGCAAAAGAATAAGAGGCCATTTGTGGTTGGGCACCACCGCACAAACCCAAAAAAATTAAATTGGGTAGCCAAGCTCTACCCTTATACAACCCAGATTACAAATGAATTAAATTACAATTAAGCATGGAATTCATTGTTATGGGTCTTCAAGCTTTATTCTTCTTTTCTTCTTTGGTTCTTTCTTTTTCTTTTCTTCTTTTGGTTCCTTCTTTTGGATGGTTGGAAGGTGGATGCTCCAAGGCCTCACATGGTGCATAAGATAGGATCTAATGAACAATGCTTATTCTAATCCCCATAATAATTATTCCAAAATCCTAATTGCACAAATTTATATGAAAAGGAAAAGTGGAAATCTAATAAACACCTACAAAATAAAGGTTAGTTAAAATAAACCATACAAATCCCAAGCATGTATATTAGACTTATCACCCCACACATGGGAGACTAAGTCCACCTGGCATATGGATTATGCTTAGGGGTATAAAGCACCTGCAAATAAAAGCATTTATATTTTTATTTATGATAGCGCACTTTAAGCTCAATCCCCTGTAAAAAAGAATAGTTAAATTAAGAACGTCCTACCATTCATTCTACAAGTATACACCATAACATCCAGTCTAAAACATATATCACAAAATAAAATAAATATCAAACCATGCAACTAACCTACTAGAAGTGGTTAGCTAATTGTGTGCTTTGAAGGTTTGTGAGGCTGGCTTTGAAATTTTCAAAGTGTGAAAGAACATGTTCAACTTAAAGGAGGGTTTCATTTAAGTTGTTTAAGTGTATTGGGTTTATTTTATTTCTTATTTTGATTTAGTTTAAGTGGATCCTATAATGAATTACTAAGTTATGAAGAGAGAGAAAGAGAAGAGAACTTCTCTTTTCTTCCCTAATCTAAGTAATTTCTAAGGTAGATTCACATTTTAGTTTTGTTTATATGAATGTTTTGACTAAATCTTTTAATTAATCCTAAGTTTAGATAATTTTTAAACAAACCTATTCAAAAAGAAAGGCATTTCAAGATTAAATAAAATGAATCAAAATTCACATAACACACATTATTTCATTTCTTTCCCAACATATATAACATGCATATGGATGGACCCTAAGCATATCTATACATACAAATGAGTGTATTTAACACACTTTATGATGCATGCTAAGTAATCCATTTAGATAAATTTAGAAGTTGAATATAGATGATTTTTATTAAGTATAAAGGGTTTTCCTTGTTAAATTTTCACATACACACATAAAAGTAAGAAAGGCATAAGTGAGTACAACGCCATTGTTAACCATTGGTGTAAGATACAAGACCTACTTAGGGCTACTTAAAGTCTAGTAACCTCAAGGTTATCCAGACTAATATACCACTTTCCTTAAATACAAACATATTTATAAATGAAATGAAATAGAAAAGGAAAATGCAAAAGTTGTTTAATGGATTCATTTTATTTTATGCAATTTATGTATGCAAGTATAGGTAATCCTTCTTACATGATAGCATAGGGATGAATAGGGTATGGAATTAAGTAAGCATCAGGTTCTTTTCAAACGAACCCTACATCTTACCAACTCCTATTCAAAACCATGTTAACATAAGAAAGAAAGGAAACCTATGCTAAGCATACCTTTATAATCTATCACATGCAAGCCTGCAATTAAGATATAAGTAGCATACTTTTAGATTTGGTATTTGATTTATATGTTTTGAAAAATAATTTGGATTTAGTAGTGATAATAGCCACTCATATTTCTACTTTAGCCAACACATGCAAATTTGACATAAAGTAAACAAATTTATTTTAAAATTTGAGAAATAAAATTATGAATGCATGAAATCACAAGGCATGCAACTTAACATGTTGGGGAAAGAATCAAAGCAATGATAGCACATAAACAAATTCACTTCACTTAAATCCTAAATACATTCTTATAGAATAAGAAAGTTTAAAATAAATCAAAGTGAACTCAAAGTGATTTTTTTATTTAGTTTGAAGTTTAATTTAATTTTGAAAACCTTAGAAGAATTAACCAAATAATTATGAGTTGATGAGATGACATAAAACCCATAAGGAATTTAAATTTTTGATGCACATAATAAGGAAAAGGCCTAATGCAATTTGGCTCACAATTAAAAGTTAATTAAGCAAAGGGGTTTAGTTTAAGTAATTTCAAAACACCCTTTCACACATGTGAATTGGGTTTGATTTTAATTAACTTAGATTATTAAACACCTAAGCATCTACCCAAAGTAGATTAATTAAGTTCAAACTTTTTAAAATTTAGAAATTGATTATGATACTAATGAATTAACCCTTAATTAAGAGGAGATTAAGGAGAGAAGAGGGTTTAGGGAATAACTTAGGGGAAATGCCCCAAAAATATTCCATAAACCTCCTACTTATTGGATCTGACCATAATCAACCCTAATCATAGGTTAAAATCACTAATCATACCTTGATTATGCTTAATTATATATGCAGGGTAATTAAGGAAACCATATGTAATTATTCTAATCAAGCCTTCAATAAATCCCAAGAAAATTTGGGGAGGCAGAAGTCATCCCCTAAAACATACCCAAGAATTTTGGGATTAATCATAGGCTTAATTAAAAAGTAATTAGCAAATAAGCTTTCCAAGAAAACCCAAATTTAGAGAAAAGTATAGCTCAAAACTCATCAAAATTAATTTTAAAATGTTCTAGGTTTAATTATCTTTTTATAGAATTTTATTTCACATTTTTCAAAATTTTCTAGAGGGAGTTATGAATTTTTGAAGATCTCTAGGTTAATTAAAATTAAGCATTTTAACTAATCTAACTAATCCCGCTCAATGATGTGACAAGCACGGCGTGCAAGCTTTACACATCATACCATGAGGGATTACTTAAACATCACATCCCAAATGGCGGTTAGTGGCGCACGTGATTTAGTCCTCTACCATCCAATCAGAGATTGGATGGCCAGCGATCTCCCCGCATTTTAAAATGGATAAAAGGAAATCTAAATGTGTGGAATTATCTCAACCGTCCATCTAAAATTCATAGATGAATGGTTGAGATCTTCCAAGTTCTTCCCCTTGATTAACAGAGACTGTCCATGATCAAGGGGAAGATCCAAGCTTGATCTAGCATGGAATCAAATCAAACTCACACCACCATCTAAAGCTAAAGAGCAAATCCAACGATCAAAAAATTGATGGGGTGAAAATTTTCATAAAGCTCCACACCACATTGAGTTTAATGGTCAAAAAATCCCATACCTCACTGGAGGTGATCATCTCGACCCCTTGGAGAAGCTTTGTCTTGAGACAAGCCTTGAAGTTTTGAGCACTGAGGTTGAGTGGATCTTCCTATGGGTCACCTCCTTTACTTGAGCTTGACTTTGATTCAATAATCCTCCCTTTAGACCTTGGGAATGAACTTAGTGAGCTCAACTTGGTCACTCCAGTGTGCTTGCAAAAGGAATTGCATGAAGTGTGGAAGAAGTTGAGGATGGATTGAGCTCCCCTATTTTCAAAGTTTGAAAATCGAGAAATAGAATCAAGAGCTCTAGATGCTTTTATCACTGATGGCTCCTAAGTCTCACTAGTGCTCAATCAAATTTAGTGAATCATGCATTTGAATTAGGGGAGTATATCTCCCTTGAAGGATTGGATGACCTTATGCTCTGCCATTTTGATCCAACCGATCTATGAGGTTTGATCAGAGTGTGCACATGGTTTTGAGCCAAGGAGTGGATTGCCAACCTCCCATGTGCTTAATTTGAGTGAGAGGAGTTTGAATTTCAATTTTACCCATGCTTTCTAGGACCAAATGGGCTAACCCAAACCCATTGGTTGGGTGCACCACTCCCTAAGTCCCTTCAGCTTTTAGGAAAGCTTCAACAAAATGTGAAGAGGGTATGACCAAATTACCAATGGGTTAAGCCAAAATTTGTTCTATTTCCTAGGGGTAGGATGGTCATTTTTCTATTTTTCCACTTTGGATATGTTGGGTATGTGGAGAAACTAGGTTTGGCCAAGTTTCATGAGATTTGGAATTCATTTGATAGGGTTTGGCTCATGTTGACCCATTTAGGTCAAAATGGGTCAACTTCAAGTTAAATTGGTCAAACCAAGGGTTGGGTCAAGTTCATATGTCCATTTAAAATGTTATGGTGGTTTTGGTTTGATTCAATTTGGTATAGTTTTGGATTTGGCTCATATGACTTCATTTAGGTTAAATGGGTCAAGTTGACCTATTTGACCCATTTGACCTATTTGAGGTAGATCAATGGTAGGTTTAGGTTAGGTTAGTCAAGTGGAGTGGATTGGTATCTTTATTTCCAATCAATTTGGGTTAAGTTCAATTTTGGCTCAATATGACCCCTTTAGGTCATGTTGGGTCTAAGGTCAATTGGGCAAGGTTAAGTTTAGTTGGCCAATTGAGGCTTTGGTCAAGTTCCACAAGTGATTTGGAATGGAATTGACCTATTGGCTTTAATCAATTTGGCTTAGATCATGTTTTGACACATTTTGACCCTTTAGGTCAAAATGGGTCAACTTGGGTCAAGTTGACTAATTGGGCTAGGTTAGGCTCAAATGTTGGGTTGGTCAAGTTCAAACATAAGTCATGAGTGAACTTAGATCATTGGTTTCAATCAATTTGGCATAAGCTAGAATTTGGCTATGCTAGGTTTCATTTTGGGTTAAGTGTTGACTTGGTTTGACCCAATTTGATTGATTGATCATCCCATGGTGATTGTTTATCATGATGAGTGGGATATATGACTTTGGTTCAATCCAATTTGGTTAGGATCAAAATTTGGCTCATAAGAGTACTTTAGGTCACTTTGGGTCAAGCGAGCCTAAGTGAGTCAATTGGCTTGGTCATAGCTTGATTTGAAAGTTAGTTGATCTTATATATGGACTCATGATTGAAATATAAATCCATTTATAAGTGGTTTGAGGTCAAAAGGGTTTAGATCCATTTGACAATTTCATATTCAAAGGAAAACTATGAAAGGGTTTTGGGTTTGGTTTTTGACTTGAATTTTGATTGAGTGATTGAAGTTTGGATTTATATATGAGCTCATGATTGCAGGGTGATTGAACCATGAAAGAAAAATCAAGAGTTTGGCTTGATTTGAAAATGATTTGACTAAGTTCAAGATTTTGACTTGAAAGGCTTAGATTAGATTTTGAGTTGATTTGAGTTTGATTTTTGGAATAGGTTTTGATTGTTTGAATTTATATTTCATTTATATATGTGAATATAAATGAGAATATAAATTGAGAAAAATTTCAAGAATTTGGTTTAATCATGATTTGGGTTAAGTCCATTAAGAAGAATATAAGGGACTTAGGAAAATTTTGGAGTTTAGAGTTTAAATTTTTGAATTTGGTTTCATTGATTTATATTTATATTTCATTTATATATGTGAATATAAATGAGAATATAAAAGAGTTATGGGAAAATTCCATGAGTTTGATATGATTTGATGATGGTTTAGCCTAAGTCCATTAATGGAAAATTAATGACTTAAGGAGATTTTAAATTGGGAATTTAATTTGATGATTTGATTTGATTAATTTATATTTATATTTCATTTACATATGTGAAGATAAATGAGAATATAAATGAGTTTTGAGAAAATTCCATGAGTTTGAAATGGTTTGATCAAGATTTTGGATAAGTCCATTAATGGAAAATTAAGGACAAAAGGAAATTTCATGAATTGATTTGGATTTTTTTAGTTTAGTTTCATTGATTTGAATTTATATTTTATTTATCTATGTGAATATAAATGAGAATATAAATGGATTATGAGAAAATCTCAAATATTTGAATAGGTTTGAATCATGATTTTGGTTAAGTCCTTTAAGGAAGTTTAAGGACTTAGGCAAAATTTGGACTTAGGGATTTTTGATGGATTTTGATCATGAATTTCAATCATGGATTTCAATCACGGAATTCAATCATAGAATTGATTTGAGTTTGGGGAAAATCAATTAAGATTGATTTGAAGTTTGATTTGAAAGAATGAAAGTGATGAGTGGTTTAAGCTAAGGGTAGGAAATTTTCCTAACACCCCTATAGCATGACCTATTCCTATGGCTAATCTTCTAAGTCTCTAGGGCTAGGTTTGAGTATTCACCTAATCACTAGATGCATCTTAAGACTAAGTAACTCTTAAAGTCTAATAGGAGTCCTATGTTTAAGATGGAGGGGTTGAGAGCTCATTCTAAAAATGAGGTCAATAGTACCATTATCAGATATAATTCATCGAGACACCCTAACCTACAAGACGATATGGTTCTCAAAACTGGCACATGTCGAAGTGACCTCTCGGGATTGCCTCCACCTACTTAAAAAAAGTAGCCTATGGTAGCTAAGATGAACCGATGACCCTTGAAGAAGGAGGATCGCAATCACCATAAAATGGGTACCCCAACACTCAAATGGCCATGAAAATGTGGTGTAGAATGTTGGGTGGTTGTGGAGACCACATGTAACACTAATGGCATCTTCTAACTACATCCATGCAGTCTGTAATCATCAAAGGCCAGTAGTATCCTAGTCTTGATCTTCATCTTCATCTTTAGATCAGATTGATGCGCTCCACATAGACCTGAATGTACCTCAGTTACAATGCCACGGGCTTTGTGTTTGTTTAAATAACGTAACCACATTTATTCAAAGGACCATCGGTACAGGGTACCATCAACAAGAGAATAGGAGAGAGCTCTCTGTTTTACCTGATGGGCTTGTGACTTCTCTTGAGGTAATTTATCAGTGTTCAAATAATCTATGAATGGTTGCCTCAAATCCATCTCATTGTCCATTTTGGCAATAGTAACCTCCCCTTCAAGAGAAAGTCTCGATGAGTTCAACATCAATAAGGGATGGACTTGTCTATTTTGGACCCTTTAAATGGACTCATCTTCCGACATGCCAATTCTTTGGAAAGTTTGGCCAAAGCATCTGCTACTGCGTTCTCTGCTCAGGGAACCTTGTAGATGGTGACTTTAGGAATTTGGGCCAACAACTTCATGGTATACTCGTGGTAATGACGAAGCTTGGGTTTGAGAACCTTGTAGGACTCGACAATCTGATTGATGACCAACTGAGAATCCCCAAAGATGTTGATGCTCTTGACACTGATAGTGATGGCTAGCTCCAAATTGGCAATCAAATCCTCATACTCAACTTCGTTGTTTGTGTAGGGGTTGGAAAGATAGTATGAGAATCTCATCACATCACGATCTGGAGTTAGGAGAACTATTCTTACCCCTACCTTTCTCAAAAGAATAGATCGTGGTGCTTCCCCTTTATGAAAAGAAGTTGCACCATCAAAATACATCTCCCATCGATTGTCAACCTCCCTTAAGTTCATGATTTGTTCATCAGGGAGATCATCACTAAGCGGGAAGTAAGCAAGAAATTCGCTAGAAAATCTGTAAGTGTTTGTCTTTTTATTACACGGAGGGGTACTAATGTGATATCAAACTGTGAGAGAATCATGAGCCATCATACCAAACATCCCAATAGCATTGTTCATGTCATGAGATACTGCAGTGTGTTGGTTATGGAGATCAAGTTCACTTTATAAGAAAACATGTAGTGTTGTAGCTTTTGAGAGGCAAAGATCAAAGCTAGGCAATGTTTCTCAATATATGGATAGTTCGCTTTAGTAGGAATAACACAATGGATGAGGTAGCAGAGAGCGTTCTCCTTCCCTTCATCATTAGCTTGGGCCAACAGAGCATCGAGAGAGTCATCCAATGCAAAGAAGAGTAGATGATGGTGCCGCCTGTGATACTAGAACTGGTGGCTTCACCAAATACCGCTTGATGTCTTCAAAGGCATGCTAACACTTGTCATCCCACTTGAACTTGGCATCCTTTTGACAAGTGAGAGAATTTGCATCTCCCTGATAGGTTGGAGATAAAGCATCTTAGATATGCCAACCATCCTTGGAAAGGATCTAAGTTGAGTTAAACTCTAGGAGGTGGCATTTCTAAGATAGCTTTGATCTTTTCTAGATCTATTTCTATTCCTGGTTAACAACAAACCCAAGGAATTTTGAAGCTACTCAATGCACACTTCGTGGATTCATTTTGAGGTTATATTATCTTAACCATTCAAAACTACTCTCAAGTCAAAGAGGTCTTCCTTTTCTCTCTCTTGACTACTAGATCATCATAGCACTCAACCATGATGGATGAGTTCATTGAAGATCGAGTCATGGCCATTGGTATGTAGTAACATTTTAAGGCGAAAGGCATGACCCTATAACAAAGATTCAATGGGTTCAAAAGTAGTGTTTCTTTCATCTTCAAGAGACATCTTGATTTGATGATGACCCATCCATGAAAGAGAAAATTGCATGAGATGAGGCATGTCCACCATTAAGTATAGGAAGAGAAACTCATCCTTAGGACATGTCTTATTTAAGTCCTAAAATTGACAGAAATACAAATTTGGCCATTCTTCTTCTTAACTGGTACAACACTGGCTAACCAGGTAGATATTTTTCTTCCTTGATGAAACCAGCATCGATCAATTTCTTGACTTTAGAAATGACCTATTGTTCAATTTCTAATCGCATGCATCTAGGAGCTTGCTTAATAGGGTAGTTAGATCTATTGCTAGCTACTTGTCGGAGATAATCTGCATCTCTTCATAACTCCATGCAAGCGCCTTTAAACTTAGTCAATAGCCTAACTAAGTCATTGGTTTCTTCTTCATTCAAAGAACAAACCGATGTATATCGTGGATTTTCTTTGTCTAAGGTTGATTTCTTTAAGTGTCAATTATTGAATGATCTCCTCTTCAAATTTTGGTGGTGCATCTTTGATTTGGAGATCATCTGATCATCTGAGTTTCTAAACACACATTCTCATAAGAGTTGGTGTTGTGTGAAAAGAACCTATCGACTCCAAATGATTGGTAACAACAGCAATAGTCATAATCATCGATGACCCATGTAATCCTAGTCCTCTTGATTGTGCTTCCTCTATATTGTTCCATAACTTTTCAAAATGCACTGACCTGTGCTTGGACCATGTATGAGGAACTAAACCTTTTTGTATAATATTATTAACACAAGGTGAGTAAAAGTCAAATGGTAATTTCATTAATTCTTTAAATGCATCCTCCTCAAGTTCTACATCAACTTCAAAACTTAAGGATAATGATCCCAAAAAGAATCTCTTCAGTTTCATATCACTAGAAGACTTAGGGACTTTCTTAACTACTAAACCTTCAACTTTTTGAGATGAAAGTGATTAGAGCTAAGGTTCCACCGCCTAATAGTTTCACATAAACTGAGAATACTTTGCTTTGTCTTGGAGGTCCTCATCTCTGCCTGATGAAAGTCACCTCCAATGGAACCCAGAGAGGGTTGGTTGGTATACTAATCACATTAGACTCATCCTCGCTGGATTCCAAGTCTATGTGAATAGTAGGGTACTCTATGAATGAACATGACCTCGACAATGGCCAACTGTGGGGTCTTCCACCTCTGGAATTGCCTCTATTTCTACCTCTACCTCTGCTCAGTGGAGGTTGAGTCATCCTACCCACATATATGGATGGAATGAACTGTGGAATGTGATATGTGATCTATTTCTTCTTCAATTCCTTTCTTGTTCACTTGGATTTTCATTTTTTTCTTTTTCTTTTCTTTTCTTTTCTTTCATTTTCTTTCTTTGAATTTGAATTTTGTCCAAGTTCATGAGAAAGGGTGTTTTGAGGAAGATAGTAGGTGCATCCTCATAAATCTCAACCTCTCTAACTAAAAATGGCTTTTCATCTCCATTGACATGGTATTCAATCCCATCCTTTCTGAACTTGATACACTGATGGAGGGAGGATGGACTTATCTTATTTTGATGTATCTAAGGCCTACCAAGCAAAGCATTAAATGAAGAATTTGAATCAATGATGTAAACTTGGCTTCTTCTAGTCACCTATCTCCAAAGGTAACACTATGGAACCTAAAGCCCGCTCACCTTGTTCATTGAATCCTCTCAACATCATCCTATCCCGAGTGTGGAGATGTTGATCCTCAAATAGGCAAGGGTCTTTAGACTCATAATGTTCACAATGCACGGATCAATGAGAACTGCAAGTCTAAATCCATGTCAACTGATGTAGAGGGGATGGTTGTGCTCCAAGTCCCCTAAAAGAAGGTCTTCATCTATGAAAGTGATCCCGAGCTTCTTTTATGTAATGTGCCTCCTCACCATAGTCAACCGAAGCTAAGCATATCTCAGGATCAAGGAGAGCCTTGATTAATGATTCCCTCATCTCTTTGGATAAGACAAGGGCATCGTATATGCTTAGCTTAGATGGCAACTTTCTTAGATGAGAGAGGACATTGTAATCCACCTTTTGATCCTCCACAAGCATATCCAAGGGTGGAGCATCTGTGGAGGGCTTCTCGATCCTCTATACCAATGACTTATCTATCTTGAGGTGCTCCTGGAGGTAGAACCTTGCCACTATGGAGGTTGACTTTGATCTCTTGGCAGGGTAATGGAAGGTTCTACCTACATGCTCACCTACAACTTCTCCTATGGGACCCTCAGAATCGATGATTCCAAGTCTATCTCAAGAGGTGAACCCATAGTATTCAGAGTAGGAAAGTCCAACTCTGAATCAGAAAGAGGAAGATCAATTGTTATAGTATTTTGACTTGAAGAGTTATCAAGAATAGAAGACAACCCATCGGTGACAGATGTAATTCAAGCTAGCTTTATTCTTCAATTTCTTGGATTTGAGGTACAAAGTAGAAATCAAGTAAAGTGGGGTAAGGGATTTGATGCCCTTATCCACCGATACAAGAGTTCTACTAGTAAGAAGAAGAACTAGTTGAAGTAGAGGAAGTCAGGTGTGGTAGCCGCAATAGAGGAGGTGACTGGTGGTCACACTGGCTATCTCATGACATGCCGCTGCTACCGAGCTCCCCTTTCCCCGAGTTGGCACTAGCAACTTGCAAACCTTCCTTGATGTTGGAGGTTTGAGCTGACTCAGGCACCTACAAGGAAAGTTTCTTGATCTTCTGAATGATCTTTTTAGAGGTTTTGGATAAAGAGATATCCCAACCTTCTTTGGTTTTGGAAGGATCAAGTATCCCCAAGGATTACCCTAATGGAACTGGATGGTTGTTCCATAAGGTATTCCTTTAGATAACTATAAAGGTCTTGAAGCTATGTTCAAGCTCCTTAAATGTAAGCAATCCTCCAAAACATGACCTAGCATACGGGTGGGGGGAAAAGTTAGGATCATGGCTTTGCCCACTTCCTCCGATTCCTAGTTCTGTAGCTAAAATCAGGCTTCTTTAAGAGATTCTTAAAGATCTTCTGATTACCTCCTCTTAAATGAATAAGGTTTGTTTATCTAAAAGAGTAGGTGGACCATAGCTGGTGGTATGTGTACGCGGCTGGTATGGCAGGAGGTGGCGCATGGTGTGGAGGCCTAGAGGGTTGCTCGGAAAGGAGGTGGAAGAGGCTACTGGTCATGTCTCTCTGACCGATCTCAGCGGTTGCTTCCCCTTATCTACCACTATCACTATTCCTGACTTCTTCTCATAGACCTTCTGTGGCTTTGCTTTGGGCAACTAGTCTTGAAAAGGTAACTATTTGGCCTCTCCTTGTAGACTAGCTACCTTGTTGATTAACTTCTCAAATATTTTGATAGTGAAGCCCTTAAGCATGAAGGCAACCAGGCCATGGATATTCTTTAGAAGAATCTCAATGGCATGTCGATAGTGCTCACATTTCATACTCGTTACACCATCGAAGAATATAGTTAACAAGGGACTCACATGGGTGTTATTGTGCTACAACAAGATCATCAATAGTAACTCTTTGCTGAGCTCCAACAAACCTCTTGATAAAGAGTTGCTCCACCTATGTAAATATCTTCACTGAACCATTGGAAAGTTTAGCATACCAATCAAAAGCTATCCCTGCTAGGCTACTAATAAAGAGGCAAAAAGCAGTCACGCATTGCAACAATTGGCCCTAAAGTGTGCAATATGTTGCCTCGGGTTTCCACTGCCATCAAAGCTCTTGAAGGAAGGTGGCATGAAACCCTTGGGATATTGGATTGCATTGAATTCCTCAGGTAGGGTCTACCCTTTGGAACCGATGATCCTCCCCGGGCTTGAGCCAATGCTTCCTTCACTTGCTGCTCAACCATGGATCTGATGTCTTTCTTCTGTATGGAGGTACTTTCCACTACCTTCCTATACATGCTAGTGCTACCTTGCTCAATGGGAGGTAAGGACTGGGTCCAAGACATGCAAACTTTGGTCGATTAATATGTAGTAGATGAACTGCTGAGGCTTATTTCAAGTACTAGACCAATGCTAACAAGTCCTCAAGCCGCTCACCATCTATTTTTCATCTTTCTACTTTAACCGATGATCGGAGGTGTTGATGATATGTCTTCTTGATCAACCTCATCACCTTCCATGGCTGTTTTTCGGAGGGATCCTCCTGCCGAGTCTCCCAACAAATCATCTTCATTGGGATCAAAGTGATCTTCTCCTCATCATTAGTCATCATACCTAAGAATTTTCTTCTTCTAAAGATAATGTGACTATATCTTCAAAGAGGATGCGAACTATAAACAATTTTGGTCTGATGATCTCATGTCAGAGGCCGACCTCCCATTCTTGGAGAGTCAATCATGAGGACTATACTTAGAAGAGACACTCGACTGCCACTATTACGAAAGGGGTGACACTCTAGAGGTTCTACTATCATCGGTAATTGGCATCCCCTCTACAATAAGCCACCATCTCCATGTCCGCTGAAGTGGTGTTGGTGAAGGGATGACCACTATGCTTGGTCGCCATTCCTTCGCACCAACTAGGGGCGTAAGGTCAGCAAGAGAGCTTGGCCTCACCACAAGAGTGGTGTAGATAGGATCCTCCATACCGGATCACCAATCGGGTATGCTTCTCCCCGGATGTATGGCCTTCATGGCCTTTGGTGAATTGAGATGCCGTGACATGATAGTGATGGTGGGGTAGAGCGGTGGTGGAGACACCATCGACTCTCTGACGTGGACCCTCTCCTATGATGGTTGTCCTGTAGAAAATGCTATGTGCGACGCGATGTCGCAAGGAAAATCAGAGCAGAGGTCGCTAATTGACCAAACTCCTTCTCTACTAGTGATATGATGTAGGCCTCGGCCCTCTCAGGTGTTTCCCACACTATGGGGATGATGGATCTCAAATCAAATTGAGCTCCGACTAAATGTAGCTCGCCAACCTAACATAGAATTGATCGAAGGATGGCATACGACCTCCTACTCTGGCTAAATGGGGGATGGTGCTAAACCATTGGTGGAGATGAAGTATGGATCCTCCTAGCATCCTCCCTGTCAAACCTAGAGAGAGGATGAAATGGTTCGTAACTAAGGGATTAGAGGTGTACTCCTCCATACTTGATCAGCCTCCATCTCTAGCAATAATATGTGTATGATGCCACTTAATCATGCGATTTTATTTTTCCTCCTCGTAGGGTGAGTAATAGAATAGACCCAACCTCTGGGGGAGGCAATCTGGATGAGGAGCCTTACCCTTAGAAGAATGAGTGGGTGCTACTCACTGGTAGCATGGAAAACCATGGGCACGGTGATCACTATCACTAGCAAGGAATGATGGGACTACTTTCCTCTTTAATGAGGCAATGTCAAAATCTAATGGTAAATTGATTTGAATGACCGCTTCTGCCCGCCACCACAGCTATCATTGAGGGGAGTGCCCTCACGTGTGATCCTCACCCTCTCAAACCTCTACCAAATGGATGAGATGGGTGTGATCATGGGGAGATTGGCTTTTTCCAAGCCAAGTCCATATGGGGAAAGTGAACATAAACTGTGAACTTGCCATTTATCAACTAAAATTGAAAACCGAACTCAGCGTGATGATGCAGAATCTACAATGTTGGAAACAAGCTTGGATCGATTCTATTTTGTTTATTTGAATTTGAATTTAAAATTTGAACCCACATCCAACATCTTGGAAGTGTTAAGTGAGGTTCAAATGGATTTAGAGATTTAGATTTGATTGAAAGAATTTTGAATATGAATCAATTTCAACAAATTTGGGTATGTTGAAAATGGATTCAAATATTTGAAAGATGCTTCCATAGGTTCATGTTTGAAATTAAATTTTGATTTGAGGACCTTTCCTTTAACAAATTTGGGTATCTTAAGTAAGGGTCAATTGGTTTTATTTTTGCTTTGATTTTGAATTCACTCACTTAGCAAATTTTATGCTAAGTGAAGTGTTTAAAGCCTTTGTTTGTTTTATCTGAATTATTTTGATTTGAAAATTGAATTCTTCTTAGCAAATTGGTATGCTATGAAAATCCAAGTGTGTTTGTTTTGAAAGATTTTTTTTTTTTTTTTTTTTTTATTTTTTTTTTTGAAATGATTCTTAGCAAATTTAGTGCTAAGAAAATCTAAGTGTTTCATTTGTTTGATATTTTGATTTTGAAAATAGGATCCTTAGCAAATTTGGTATGCTAAGAAAATCCTAATGTGTTTTTTATTTTGATTTTTTTGAAAAGTAGGATCCTTAGAAATTTAAGTATGCTAAAATCCTAATGTGTTTCCTTTTTTTTTGTTTGATTTTTTTTTTTTGATTAAAACTGGAGACTTCACCTTAGCAAATATGGTATGTTAAAGATGAAATTCCACTTAATTTTGTGAAATGAAAATTTTACTTAGCAAATTTGAGTATGCTAAATGAAATTCCAAAAGAAATGTTTAAAATTTTTATGTTTTGGTTTTGTTTTGAAAATGGATTTCACTTAGCAAATTTGGTATGCTAAAGATGAAGTTCCAAAGTGTTTGAAATTTTGTGAAGTGAAAATTTCATTTAGCAAATTTGAGTATGCAAAATCAAATTCCAAAGGTGTTTCAAATTTTGTTTTGATTTTGAAAAGAGAGACTTCATTTTAGCAAATGGGGTATGCTAAATGAAGTTCCAAATATGTTTTGAAAATTTTGAATGGATATTTTACTTAGAAAATTGAGTATGCTAAATAAAATTCCAAATGTGTTTCAAATTTATTTTTGAAAAAACTTCTTAGCAAATGGGATATGCTAGATGAATTCCAAATGTTATTTGAATTTTTTTTTTTCAAATTTGGAGACATCACTTAGCAAATTTGAGTGTGCTAAATGAAGTTCCAAATGTTTTGAATTTGAAAATTTGATTGAAGTTTTGATTTAAAAAGAAGACTCCATTCAACAAATTTGGGTATGTAATGGAAGTCAATCTATTTTTGAATGAAAATTTTGTTTGTGTGATTATTGCTTTTGAAAGAGGGAATTCCAACTTAACCATATATGATATGTTTAAGTGGGATTTCCAAATGATGTTATTTTTATTTGGGAATGAAATCTTCATTCAATAAATTTGGATATATTGAATGAGATATCATATGCTTTTTTGAAAATATGAAATGAACCCAACACATGTGGAATGTATTAGAAGTTCAAAG
Organism: Cymbidium sinense; assembly: GCA_021442155.1. Lineage (NCBI taxonomy): Eukaryota > Viridiplantae > Streptophyta > Magnoliopsida > Asparagales > Orchidaceae > Cymbidium > Cymbidium sinense. The sequence continues at coordinate 140,032,130 of CM038223.1, read as the reverse complement.
TTATGATTTTTTGAAAAATCCATTCAATGCATTTAGGTGTATTGAAAGGAAAGACCTATCTTCAAATTTTATGCTTCTGATAATACGATGGTCAAAACATTTTTTATTTTTTATTTTTTTGTAAAGATTATCTTCACATATAATAATCATAAAGATTATTTAGATGTAGATAATTTAAGAACATTTTATGCAAAATATTTTATATGTGTATTTTTGAAAGAGTGCTTTTGAAAAGCAAGATTTTTGATAATTTTATTTTGTCTTTATTATTTTAAATGAACCTTTCCTTATCATAGAAATGATAAGGAGGAAGTCTTTAAATGTTTTCTTTTTATTTAGATTTTTTTTTTACCCATTGGAGACCAATGGGGTTTTAAGACTACAGGGTGAGGTCCTTAAAGATGTTGGCTAGCTTAACTTAAGAATGAAATAAGCTAAGTGCCAACAGAATGAAAGATAGTCTTGGATTCATACCAAAGTACAAACCCACTATCAATACTTGGAGACAATGATCATTTATCAAAGATGGAGAGAGGAACCATCCCTAGTGAGTCTAAAAAATCGGGTGAAATTTTATATAAGTGTAATTCTAAAGAATAAAATATATACTTCATTTACTCTATGCATAAAATGAGATCAAAAATATGATCTCTTCTTTTATCCAAAATTTTACATACATACATGAAAGTAAGAAAGGTATAAGTGAGTACAAAGGATTATTGTTAACTAGAGGTGTAAGGTACAAACCTACTTAACATCACAATGGTTATCATTAATATACCACTTTCTTACAAACATGTATATAAAAGAAATGATATAGAAAAGTAAAATGCAGTTGTTAAGTAGATTCATTTTGTTTATGCAATTTATGTATGTAAGTGTTAACCCTTCTATGGTTCATGGGATGAATAAGATATGAAATTAGTGAGCATTAAGTTCTTTCAAATGAACCTTATGTCTAAAAAATTCCTATTCAAAACTATATCAACATAGAAAAGAATGAAATCTATGCTAAGCATGCCTTTATAATATCACATGCAAGCTATAATTAAAGAATAAGTAGATACTTAGATTTGATATTTTTAAAATATTTTGGATTTAATAGTGATAATAACCACTCATATTTTTTTACTTTAGCCAACACATGCAGATTTGACATAAAGTAAACAATTTCATTTTAAAATAAGAAATATGAAATTATGAATACATGAATCAATGATATTCAACTTAACATGTTAGGAAAGATCCAAAGCAATGAAAACATGTAAACAAACTCACTTTACTTAAATCCTAAAGACATTCTTAAGGAATAAGAAAATTTAGAATAAATCAAAGTAAATTTCAAAATGATTTTTGTTTAGTTTGAAGTTTGATTAATTTTGAAAAGGTGAGATGAATTTGTTGTTCCTAACGCATTCCCACATGTGTTTTGTATTTTTGTTTAATTTTTAGATAGTTAAATCCATTTTTAATCATTGATTAGGTTAAGGTATAAATTAAGTGGCTTAATTAACCCTTATCTACACCACCTTAGAAAAATTAACTAAGCAATTATGAGCTAATAGATGACATAAAACCTACAAGGAATTTAAATTTGCAATGCACCTAATAATGAAAAGGCCTAATGCAATTTGGCTCATAATTAAAAGTTAATTAAGCTAAGGAACTTAGCTTAAGTACTTTCAAAATACCCTTTCACACTTATGAATGGGATCTTAATTTTCTTAATTAAACTTAGGCTATTAAATACCTAAGTATCCACCCAAGGTAGATTAATTAATTTCTAGAACTTTTTAAAATTTTTGAAAATTAATTAAAGGGGTAATTAATGAGTTAACCCTTAATTAAAAGGGGATTAAGGAGAGAAAAAGGGGGTTTAGGAAATAGCTTAGGGGAAATGCCCCAAAATTATTCTATAAACCCCTTACTCACTGGATCTAACCTTAATCAAACCTAATCATAGGGTAAATCCACTAATCACACCTTAATTATCCTTAATTACATGAAAGGGGCAATTAAGGAATGAAATAGCAATTTCTCTAATTGAGCCCTCAACAAATCTCAAGAAAATTAGGGGAGGCAGAGGTCATCCCCTAAAATGAACACCATAGATTTGAGATTAATTGATGATGTAATTAAAAAATAATTAGCTAATTAAGATTTCCAAAGAAACCTAAATTTTGAAAAAAAAGGTAACTCAAAATCCATTAAAATCATTTTTAAAATATTCTAGATGAAATTATCTTTCCATAGTATTTTTCCTTTTATTTTTCTAATTTTTCTATGAAGAGTTATGTACTTTTGAAGATCCAAGGATTAATAAGAAATTAATTAGGCATTTTAAATAACCCCCAACTAATCCCTAGCTCATGGTGCAACGCATGGCGACGGCGGTCATCACGCTTTACACACATCGCGCCATGAGGGTGTGACTTAAACATCAAATCCCAAATGGTGGCAACGATGCACACGCAAATATTCGCTGCTATCCGATCAAAGATCGGACAGCAAAGGATTCACCCGTGGTTTTAAAAGGGTAATTGATTTCTAAAATGTTAATCTCACGTCCATCTAAAATGCATGGATGGATGGCGAGATGAGCAAGTTCTTCCCGAGGATGGGAGCGTCCATGATCTAAGGGCAGAGCGATCAAGCATGGAATCATACAAAATCAACCCACACCATCTAAGCACAATTACAAACCTATCCAACTGTGGATTTTACATGCCATGAATATTTCTTTAACAAAGGACCAACACCCACCTCTAAGCTAAGTGGTCAGAAAATTCTATACCTCACCGGCACTCAAGATCGATGAGGTAGCTTCGTCTGGTGGAGATGAAACCCTATCGAAATTCCTAGGCCTTGGGATTGAGTGGATCAATGGATGGACCAACACCACTTTACTTGGGCTTTGAGTTTGATTGAATTGATCCTCTCCTTGCTATGGGAACTCTAATATGAGCTTGAGTAAGCTCAAATTGGTCCTTAGAAGAAGTATGTATGATGAATTAGAAGGAGATCAAGTGTAGAGGAAGTTAACAATTCACTCCACCTCCCCTATTTTTGCACTTTGAAAAATTGAGAAGGAAGAATTCTAATCCTCTCTCAAGACCTAGGGTATACTCTATGATGATTTTTAAGGGTTCCTAGGCTTCAATTGATAGAGAATGAGTTGAAATTTCATAGAATTAGAGGGGGTATATCTCCCCCTATGGCAATCGGATGACCTACACCTCCTTTGCCATTTTGATCTAATTGATTAGATTGGAGAGGTTATTTTGTCTGTTAGAGCTTTGCACATGGTCAGTTTGAGGCCTTGAGTGGATTGCCATCCTCCCATGTGCATCAAATTGAGCCTAGGAGGGAATTTGAAAACTCAATTTTGAGGTAGGTGGTCAGGTTTGGTCTATGGGTCAAATGGGCTGACCCAAACCCATTAGGTTGGGTGCAGCACTCATCACTAAGTCCCCTTGAGCTTTTATAAAAGCCTCAAGTGATTGTGAAGAGTGTATGACCAAAATACCCATGGGCTAGGCAAACATTTGTTCTATGACCTAGGGGTAGAATGGTCATTTTGCTATTTTTCCACTTTGGATATGTTGAGTATGTGGAGAAACTATGGTTGGCTAAGTTTCATTGGAATTGGAATCCATTTTATAGGGTTTGGCTCATGTTGACCCATTTAGGTCAAAATGGGTCAACTTGGGTCAAGTTGACCAATTGGTCAAATTGGGTCAAACCAAGGGTTGGGTCAAGTTCATATGACCATTTGAAATGTTTTGTTGGTTTTGGTTCAATTCAATATGATTTTGGTGGTTTTTGATTTGGGTTTTGATTGAGTGATTGAAATTTGGATTTATATATAAGCTTATGATAGTAGGGTTGATTGAACCATGAGAAAAAATCAAGAGTTCGGCTTGATTTGAAAGTGAATTGGCTAAGTTCAAGATTTTGACTTGAAGGCTTAGATTGGATTTTGAGTGGATTTGAGTTTGATTTTTGAAATTAGTTTTGATTGTTTGAATTTATATTTCATTTATATATGTGAATATAAATAACAATATAAATTGATCATGAGAAGATTTCAAGGATTTGAAGTGCTTTAATCATGATTTGGGCTAAATCCATTAAAGGGATTTTAAAGGATTTAAGGGAATTTTTTAATTTGAAATTTAGTTTTTGAATTGGATTTGATTGATTTATATATGAGAATACAAATAAGTTTTGAGAAAATCCCATAAGTTTGAAATGGTTTGATCAAGATTTAGGTTAAATCCATTTATGGAAAATTAAGGGATTTAAGGGAATTTCAAGGATTTTAAATTTGGAATTTAATTTTTGCCTTTGATTGGATTGATTTATATTTATAATTCATTTATATATGAGAATATAAATGAGAATACAAATAAGTTTTGAGAAAATCCCATGAATTTGAATAGGTTTGATCAAGGTTTAGAGTTGATTTTGGATAAGTCCTTTAATGGAAAATTAAAGGGACTTAAGGAAATTTTCATGAATTGATTTGGGATTTTGAATTTGATTTGATGTGTTTGAATTTATATTTCATTAATATATGTGAATATAAATGAGAATATAAATTGGTCATGAGAAAATCTCAAAGGTTTGAATAGGTTCAGATCATAGTTTTGGTTAAGTCCTTATGGGAGGCTTAGGCACTTAGGCAAAATTTGGACTTAGGAATTTTTGATGAATTTTTATCATGGGTTTCAATCATAGGTTTCAATCATGGAATTGAATCATGGAATTTATTTGAGTTTGGAGAAAATCAAATAGAATTAACTTGGAGTTTGACTTGAAAGAAGGAAAGTGAGGAATTGTTTAAGCTAAAGGGTAAGAAGTGTCCTAACACCCCTAATGCATGACCTAATCCTATGGCTAACTCTTCTAAGTCTTCTAGGGCTAGGGGAGTGTCCACCTAATCACTAGATGTATCTTAAGAGTAAGAAACTCTTAAAGTCTAAGAGTAATCCTATGTCCAAGATGGAGGTGTTGAGAACTCATTCTAAAAATGAGGTCAACAATGTGTACCAAAGATTCTTCCCCTACTTTACATGGAAAGGTAAAGTAGGGTTTATTTTAAACCTTGTTCATTAAGTTCCTCACAGGGGCGAGCCCCCATAGTTAATTACATCCTAAGGAATGATTCCCCTTAGGAATACTCTCGATTAAGATAAATGATCGTTGCCTCCAAAGATTTCAATAAGTAGGACTATCAATCGATTAGTTTGTTTTAGAACATCAAATGGGAATGATCAATGAGAGAGAGTTATTATTGAAGCTAAAGGAAGATAAGTAGGAAATGCTCATGATGCTAGGAAACCTAGCGAGCATCTCAAACTATCCTATGGTTGGGCTTTACATTTTTGAAATTGATTTAATTTATTTGAGTTGAGTTTTTCATTAGAAATTTATGGCTTATAATTCCATAACATAAGATTATGAAAATGCCTAAGAGGTGAGGATTTATGCTTATGGCCCACAAAGGGGAGAAGCAACCTAACAACCTAAATTTAGGGAGCTTGGCGAGGGCCAAAAGCACAACCTAAATCTAAGGCAAAAATGAGTATTTGGTTTGCCTCCAAAAGAAATGACAAACCACCCAACTGCTTGGACTTACAACTACCTGGGGACTTACAACCACCCGACTGCTTGGACTTACAATCTAAAACTAACTTATCACACTCCTCCTATGATTTTAAATTCATGTAGGCAATTCATATGCTTTATGTAAGATAGTTGGGCTGTTATTTATTTAGAAAGAGACTAAGTCCTTAAACTCACTCCCTAAAGAAACTAGATCATGTAAGGGTATGCTTCAAATGACCTAAATCTAATGCAAATCATATTACATTTTATTTTTATTTTTTTAGACAATCATTTGACTTAGGCTTGTGCTATTCATATGCCTAATGCATGAGAAGTAAAATTATTGGCCAAAATTAGCAAGAAAGGAGGAGGTATATTTCCACTATGGCTCTCAAAGATCAAGCCAAGTTTCTCTAGCAAAGGCGAAAGCCCTCCAATCAAGAGTGAAAATAATATACATTTGTGCATGATGTTATAAAGGAAATACTCATCCAGGTAAGGGTTGCTAATTCTTTTATCTTGATTTTAGAGTTACGTATTGCTGTGATATGTGTTCTTTATTTTTTTAATTTTGAATCGTTAAATTTGGTAGAAGATTTATTTTTCCCTAAGAGCCTAATCTACATCCTGGCCACACATCAAGCAAGAAAGAAACTAGAAAAAAGATGTCATCTTATTGCACAAGCTAAACAAATCATCAATCAATTTATAAAGCAAACACAAAAGAATAAGAGGCCATTTGTGATCTGGCCCCACCACACAAACCCAAAAAAAAAACAAATTGGGTAGCCGAGCTCTACCCTTATACAACCCATATTATAAATGAATTAAGTACAATTAAGCAAGGAACTCATTATTTCGGGGTCTTCAAGCTTCATTTCTTCATTCTTCTTTTTCTTCTTTCTTCTTTGGTTCCTTCTTTTGGATGGCTGAAAGGTGGATTGCTCAAAGGCTTCACATGGTACATAAGATGTAATCTTATGACCAATGCTCATCAAATCATAACATAATCATTCCAAAATCTAATTGCAAAATTACATGAAAAGGAAAAGTAAATCTAGCTAACACTTGCAAAATAGAGATTAGCTAAACAAACCACAAAATCCAAGCATGTATATTGGACTTATCACCCCACACATGGGTGACTAAGTCCACAGCCTGGATTATGTTTAGAAGTGTAAGCACCTGCACAGAAAAAGCATTTATATTTTTATTTATTACAACACTCCTTAAGCACAATCCCCTGCAGAAAATAATGATTAGAATAAATCAACCTATCATTCATTCTACGCACATTCACCCTAACATCCAGACTAAAATATATATTATAAAATATAAGTAAACATCAAATCATGCACCAGCCTAACCTAAAGCTAGAAGTGGTGACTTAGTCTAAAGTGTGCTTTAGAGGTTTGTGTGGTATGCTTAGCTATGACTTTAAGGTAAAATTTTTTAAGTGTGAAGAATGTTTTTAGAGAGGAGGTTTCATTTAAGTGGTTTAGTTATTTTGGGATTTTATTTTATGTTTTGATTGGGTTCAAGTGAATCTACAATTAATTACTAAGTTTAAGAGAGAGAAGAGAACTTCTCTTTCCTTCACTAACCTAAGTAATTTCTAAAGTGGATTCTTGTTTTAGTTTTGTTTAGTGAATGTTTTATTATGTGTTTTAATTCAACCCAAGTTTAGATGAACTCTAAATAAAATTATTCAAAAAGAAAAGCATTTTAAGATTAAATAAAGTCAGTTAACATCACTGAACGCACATCACTTCATTTCTTTCCCAACATGTCTAACATTCATATGAATGAATCCTAAGAATATCTATACATACCAAATGGGAATGTTTGTTTTATGATGCATGCTAAATAAGTTACTTAAGAAAATTTGAATGTTTATGATGCATGATTTTCATTAAGTAGCAAAGGGTTTCTTATCCAATTTTCACATGCATGAATGTATGAAAGGAAATAGTAGTGACACCATTGTTAACCAGGTGTAAGGTACAAGACCTACTTAGGGCTACTTAAAGCCTCGTAACTCTGGGGTTGTCGGACTAATATACCACTTTCCTTAAATACAAGCATATGTACAAAAGAAATAAATGGAAAAAAAGAAGAATGCAAGTTATTGTTTATTTTATTTTGGTTTGTTTATATTTATATGCCATAGTAGGTGTCCTTCTTAAATCATAGCATAGGAATGAATATGAAATGGAATTAGGCAAGTATTATGTTCTTTTCAAATGAACTATACACTTTGCCAAATCCTATTCAAAACTATACCAAAAGAGAGGAGAAGGAAAACTACACTAAGAACATCCTTATATTTTACTCACATGCAAGCTTATAAGTAAGATATAAGTAACACACCATCAGTTTTAATAATTGATTCATATATTTTTCAAAATAATTCTGATTTAATAGTGATAATAGCCACTCATATTCTTATTTTAACCAAAACATGCAATTTGACATAAAGGAAATGTTTTCATTTTAAATTTGATTTTTGAAAAGTATGAATGTATGAAATCATATGGCACACACATTAAGCAAGTTAGGAAAGAACTAAAGTAATGAAAGTGTGTAAACACATTCACCTTAATTAATTCTAAAGACAATCTTATGAAATAAGAAAGCTTAAAATAAATCAAAGTTTATTTATGATTTAATTTGGAAAATGTGAGGTAAGTTTACTGTTCCTAACCTATTACCACATGTGTTTGATATTTTTGTTCACTTTTTTTAGCTGATTAGATTCATTTTATATTTTGATTAGGTTACTGTATGAATTAAGAATGTTAATTACCCCTTACCTACACCACCTTAGCATAGTTAATCAAATAATTATGAGCCAAGATGACATATAAACCATACAAAGAATTTAAATCAGCAATGCAGAAGAAAATGGCCTAATGCAATTTGGCTCATGATTAATGATTAATTAAGCTAAGGGGTTTAACTTAAGTAATTTCAAAACACCCCTCACACATATGAGTTGAATTTTGATTTCCTTAATTGTAATTAGGCTCTTAAAAACCTAAGCATTTACTCAAGAAGAATTAATTGAGTTCTGGAGAGTTTTAGAATTTTAGGGAATTAATTAAGGGGATAATTAGCAAATTAACCTTTAATTAAGGTAATTAAGGAAAAATGGGGTTTAAGGAATATCTTAAGGAGAGTTTCCCAAAATTATTCCTTAAACCTCATATTCACTTAATCAAAACTTAACTGGCTCAACCAGAGGGTTAAATCACAAATTATAACCTTAATTAAGTCCAATTACAATAAGGGAGTGATTAAGTAATGAACTAGCAATTCCCATAATTAAGCCACCAATAAATCCCAAGAAAATTATGGGAGGAAGAAGTCATCCCTTTAATTCAAAATCAATAAAAATTAATTTTAGAATATTCTATGTTCAATTATCTTTCTAATGCAATTTATTTCATATTTTTTTGATTTTTCTATGTTGAGATATGAATTTTAGAAGTTTAGGTGATTAATTAGAATTAAATAAATCCCTAAATATATCACAAATCCTACTAGCACCATCCATGCGGCTGACACGGCATGCGCTTTACATGCATTGCCGCCTTATTGGATATTTAAAATGTCACATTGTAGCACCGCGTGGTGGCGGTGCTACGCGCTTTCTCCTTAGCCGTCCGATCAAGGATAGGATGGTTGAGATTAAATCCATGGATCAGAGGATTAAATATAAATATATTAGACATTTTAATCTTGGTCGTCCATCCAAAATGCACAGATGGATGGCCAGAGATCCATACTTATCGCTCTCTATGAGCCATGGGCACCGTCCATGTTTGAAGAAAAGATCTGAGCTCTATTGAGCTCGGATTGGGATGAAAATTAACCCACGCCATCACCATGCAACCTAGATTACATCTAATGGTCAAGATCCTATGAGATTAACATTCACTTCACAAAGCTTCAAACCATAGCTATATTAAGCTTGGAAAAATGGTTAACCGCATCGGACGTGATCACCAGCACTTGATTCCCTTAGAGAAGCTTCATCTGGTTAAGGCGAAGCTTTGCTGAAAATTTGAGGGGTTGAGGTTGAGTAACTTCTCCTATGGACCAACTCCTCCTCCAAGTGAGCTCAGCTTTGGCCTACAACACCCTTCCTTGGCCTTTGAGCTTGGGAAAGAACTTGGTGAGCTGACCAAGCTCTCAAGAGTGCTTGCAAAGGAATTAGGTTTGAGTGTGAGAAATTGGAAAATCAAGTTCCCCTATTTTTGCTTAAGGAAAACTGAGAATGGAGATTTTCAATCCTCTTTAGGAAGCTTGGGAAGACTCTCTAAAGCTTGCTCTAAGTTCCTTTGCATAGAGGGGAAGTGAAAATTCAAAATAATTAGGGGGATTATATCTCCCCCTTTGGAAATCGGATGGCCTAGCTTCCCTTTACCGTTTTGATCCAATTGCCCATAAGGAGTGGGTTTGTTAGGTTGTTAGGAGTATCTTTGAGATCAATTTTGGCTAGGGAGTGGAATGGAGAACTCCCCATGTGCTTCAATTGAGTGGGAAGAGGTTTGCCATGTGTCCATTTCCATGAACATGGTCAGTTTGGCCATTGGGTTGGGTGCACCACCCTCCCTAGTGTTTACTTGATCCATTAGGAGAGTATCAAGTGTGTATGAAGAGGATTTGACCAAATTCCAAGTAGAATTGGCCAAAATTAACCTTATGGCCTAGGAATAAAATGGTCATTTGGATGATTTTTGAATTTTGGTATGTTTGGTATGTTGAGACAATAGGTTTGGCCAAGTTTCATTGGATTTGGAGTTCATTTGGTATGGCTTGGCTCACACTGACTCATTTAGGTCAAAATGGGTCAACTTGGGTCAAGTTGACCAATTAGTCAAATTGGGCCAAACTAAGAGTTGGGTCAAGTTCATATGACCATTTGAAATGTTTTGATGGCTTTGGTTTGATTCAATTTAGTTTAGTTTTGAATTTTGTTCATTTGATTTCATTTAGGTCAAATGGGTCAAGTTGACCAATTTGACCCATTTGACCTATTTGAGCTAGGTAATGGGTAGGTTTAGGTTTCGTTAGTCATATGAAGTGGATTGCTATCTTTGTTTTTAATTAATTTTTGTTAAGTTTGAATTTGGCTCAATATGACCTTTCAAATCAAGTTGGGTTCAAGGTCAATTGGGCTAGGTTAGGTCTAGTTGGCCAATGGAGGCTTTGGTCAAGTTCAAAAAATGATTTAGAATGAACTTGACATATTGGTTTCAAGCAATTTAGCTTAGATAAAGCTTTGACATATTTTGACTTTTTAGATCAAGTTAGGTCAACTTGGGTCAAGTGGCCAATTGTTAGGTTAGGCTCAAATATTGACTTGGTCAAGTTCAAACATTAATCATGAATGAACTTAGATCATTGGTTTCAATCAATTTGGCCTATGGAGGATTTTGGCTTTGTTAGGTTTCATTTTGGCTAAGTGTTGATTTGGTCAACCCTTAGGTTTGACTTGGTTTGACCCAATTTGAGCGATTGATCATCTCATGATGATTGTTGATCATGATGAGAGGCATAGGTGAGTTTGATTCAATCTAATTTGGTTAGGATTAGAATTTGGCTCATAAGGGTACTTTAGGTCACTTTGGGTCAAGTGAGCCTAAATGGGTCAAATGGCTTGGTCAAAGCTTGATTTGAGTTTGATTGAACTTACATATGGACTTATGATTGAAATATAAATCCATTTGCAAGTGGTTTGAAGTCAAACAGGTTTTGATTCATTTGACTATTTCAAGTTCAAAGGATGAACATGAAATGGATTTTGGCTTGATTTATGAATTGCGTTTTGGTTAAGTGATTGAAGTTAGTATTTATATTTGGATCCATGATTGAAGGATTGATTGAATCATGAAGGAAAATCAAGACTTTGGCTTGATTTGAAATTGATTTGGCTAAGTTCAAGAATTTGACTTAAAAGGCTTAGGTTGGATTTTGATTGAATTTGAACTTGAATTTTGGATTTAGTTTGATTGATTTGAATTTATATTTTATTTATATTTGTGAATATAAATAAGAATATAAATGGGCCATGAGAAAATTTCATGAGTTTGAAGTGATTTTGTCATAATCTAGGCTAAGTCCTTAAAAGGGAAATTAAGGACTTAGGAAAGATTTGTGAAGTGAACTTGAATTTTGAATTTAGTTTGATTGATTTGATATTATATTTCATTTATATATGTGAATATAAATGAGTTATGAGAAAATTTCATAAATTTTAACTTATTTTAAGATGATTTAGGCTAAGTCCTTAAGAGAGGAAATTAAGGACTTAGGAAATATTTGGAATTTGGAATTTCAATCATGGGTCTCAATCATGGATTTCGATCATATAGTATTGATTTGAGTTTGGAGAAAATCAATTAGTCTAGAAGTAATTTGGGTTTGATGTTGATTTGATTTGGAGTTTGACTTGAAGGAAGGAAGTAAGGAAAGTGGTCCAAGTTATAGGATAGGCAAATTTTTCTAACACCCCTAAGGCATGACCTACTCCTATGGCTAACTCTTCTAAGTCTCTAGGGTTAGGTTGAGTGTCCACCTAATCACTAGATGTGTCTTAGGACTAAGGATCTCTTAAAGACTAAGAGGAGTCCTATATCTGAGATGGAGGAGTTGAGAACTCATTCTAAAAATGAGGTCAACACATACTAGCGAGGTAGCATGTAGACCCAACCTAGACCAGCTAATGAGTGAGTGCCACATGGGGCTTGCTCCCACATCAAAATAGCCCGAGATAAAGATATGTGTTTATTTTTGTGCTTCTGTGTCAAAGGGAATAGGATGCTACTTGGGTTACCTCACACCTACCCTAAACATGCTTGGGGAATCAGATGAAATGGTGTCATGGATGGCAATAAGGATTCCCACCAAGGAAGGATGCCGCTTGGGTTCTCTTACACCCAACTAGTTAATCAAATAGGATGCCTCTGGTCTTCACACCATTCTGAGCACTAGAGATTGTGTTTGATTGTGTTTGTGTTGTAAAAGATGGATATGATGCCTCTTGAGTTCTCTCACACCTATCTTAGACACATCACGTTGATGTAAGACCATGTCGTATACCTGACACTGATGGCATCTCTTAGCTACATCCATGCGTGTAATCATTAGGCAAGTATCCTAGTTTTTTGATCTTCATCTTCATCTTGAGGATTAACTCTATATAAACCTGAATGTACCTTGGTTAGAATTCCACAGGATTTCTATTTATATAAATAACGTAACCACATTTGATCAAAGGACTGTCGGTACATGATGCCATCAACGAGCATAGAAAGAGCTCTTTCCCGATGGGCTTGTGACTTTTCTTAAGGTAGTTTTTCGGTGTTCAAATAGTCTATGAATAGTTGCCTCCAATCTAGCTCATTGTCCTTATAGGCAAGGACAACCTATCCTTCAAGGGAAAGTCTCATGATGAGTTTGGTATCAATAAGGAATAGGACTTGGTTTGGTTTAGACCCTTATTGGAATGAGCTCATCTTCCAAACATGCCAATTCTTTGGCAAGTTTGACCAAAGCATCTACGATTCTCTGCCGGGGAACCTTGTAGATGGTGACTGTGAAATGGGCCAATAGCTTCATGGTATACTGTGTAATGATGAAGCTTGGGTTTGAGAACCTTGTAGGACCCAACAATGTTGATGACCAACCGAGAATCTCAGATGTTGATGCTCTGACACATGTGATGACTAACTCTAGCAACAATCAAAGCCTCATCTTTCATTATTGGTGGTAGGAAAGATAGTATGAGAATCTCATCACATCATGGTCTAGAGTTAAGAGAACTATTCCTACCCCTACCTTTCCTAGAAGAGTAGATCATGGTGCTTCTCCTTTATGAAAGGAAGCCGCACCATCAAAATACATCTCCAATCGGCAGTTGTCAACCTCCCATAAGTTCATGATTTGTTCAACAGGGAGATTATCACTAAACAGGAAATCAACATGAAGTGGGTGTGCTACTAAGAAATCTGCTAGTGCTTAACCTTTTACCGCATGGAGGGGTATGAATGTGATATCAAACTACAAGAGAATCATGGACCAATGTGCCAAACATCTGGATAGTGTTGGCTGTATCATGAGATACTACAGTGGATTGGTTATGGAAATCAAGTTCACCTTATGAGAAAGCATATAGTGTCGTAGCTTTTGAGATGCAAATATCAAAGCAAGGCAATGTTTCTCTAGGTGTAATTCACAGAGAATCGACGATGATTGAGGTAGTAGAGAGCACTCTCCTTCTGCTCATCATTAGCTTGGGCTAACAAAGTGCCGAGAGAGTCATCCAATGCAATAGTGTAGAGGATGAGTGGCCTGCCCGGGATAGGGCTACTTGAACTAGTGGCTTCATCAAATACTGCTTGATATCTTCAAAGGCATGCTGGCACTTATCATCCCACTTGAACTTAGCATCCTTTTTGACAAGTGCTGAAAATGCTTGCACCTCCCCGATATATTGGAGATAAAGTGACTCAGATATGCCAACCATCCTTGGAAAGATCTAAGTTGAGTTAAACTTTTAGGAGGTGACATTTCTAAGATAGCTTTGATCTTTTATGGATCTATTTCTATTCCTCTGTTGGACACAATAAACCCAAGGAAGCTACTCAAATGCACACTGTGGGATTCATTTTGAGGTTATATTATCTTAATCATTTGAAAACTACTCTCAAGTCAAAGAGATGGTCTTCTTTTTCTCTGCTTTTGACTACTAGATCATCAACAAAGCACTCAACTTGATGATGGATGAGTTCGTTGAAGATCAAAGTTATGGCCCGTTAGTATGTAGCACCAGCATTTTTAAGGCCAAAAGGCATGACCTTATAACAATAGATTTTGATCAGGGTTTAAAAAGTAGTGTTTCTTTCATCCTCGGGGGCCATCTTGATTTGGTTGTAGCCAGATGACCCATCCATGAAAGAGAAAACTACATGAGATGAGGTGATGTCCACCATTAATTTTGATATAGGAAGAGGAAACTCATCCTTAGGACATGCCTTGTTTAAGTCCTAAATTGAATGTGAATTTGGCCATTCTTTTCTTAACTGATGAATTAGCTAACTGTAGGTATTTTTCTTCCCATGAAACCAGCATCGATCAATTTCTTGACTTTAAATGACATTGTTCAATTTCTAATCGCATGCATCTAGGAGCTTGCTTGATAGGGTTAAGGCTAGGATCTATTGCTAGTTTGTGGACTATTACATTAGTAGAAAATTTGGGCATCTCTTCATAACTCCATGCAAAGCAGTCCTTAAACCCAATCAATAGCCTAACTAAGTCATTGGTTTCTTCTTCATTCAACAATGAACTGATGTATGTCGGGCATGGATTTTCTTCTATCCCAAGGTTGATTTCTTTAAGCTTGTCAATTATTGAATGGATTTCCTCTTCAAAATTTTGGCAGTGCATCTTTGATTTGGAGATTATCTGGATCATCTAAATTTTCTAAACATATATCCTCATAAGAGTTAGTTTGGTGTGAAAAGAACCTATCAGACTCTAAATGATTGGTGACAACTACGCACTAATCGTCATCATCGACTGGACCCACTGTACCGAATCATAGTCCTAATCTTGATTGTTCTTCCCTACCTGTGTTGTTCCACAGCTTTTTAAAATACTCTAACATGTGCTTAAACCATGCATAAGGAATCAAACCCTCTTTGCAAGATTAAGAACACAAGGTGACTACCAATCAAAAGGCAATTCCATTAATTTTTTATATGAATTCTACTCAAGTTCAACATCAACTTTAGGACTTGAGAATGATGATTCTAAAAAGAATATCTTTGGCTTCATATCACTGAAAGTCTTGGGGGCTTTCTTAACTACTAAAACTTTAGCTTTTTGAGATGAAAGTGACGTTAGAGCTAAAGTTCCCAACCATTTCCTGATAGTATTACATACATTTGATTCGAATACTATGTTTTGTTTGGTGGCCTAGTCTTTATCGTTGTCTGGCTTGAGTGTCACCTCTAATGAAACCACCGAGAGGGGTTGTTATATACTAATCACATTCATCCTCCAGCTAGATTCCAAGTCTATGTGAATACTCCTGAATCGAACATAACCCCTTGGTCGATGGCCAACCAGGGGTCTTCCACCTCTGAACCGCTCTATTTCTCTCTGCCTACTGGTGGAGGTCAAGTCATCCTACCGACATTTCCATATGATGGAATGAACTGTGTGGAATGTGATATGCTACTTCTTCTATTTCCTTTTCTTGTTCACTTGGATTTTCATTTTTCTTTCTTTTTTTCTTTTTTTTTCTTATTTTCTTTTGAATTTAATTTGAATTTTGACCAAGTTCACAAGAAAGGGTGTTTTGAGGAAGATAGTAGCATCTCATATATCTCAACCTCTCTAAAAATGGCTTTTCATCTCCTTTGACATAGTACAATCCCATCCTTCCTAACTTGATGAATGATGGAGGGAGGATGGAATCATCTTGATGTATCCAAGGCCTACCGAGTAAAAGCGGTGAATGAAGTATTTGAATCAATGATATAAAACTTGGCTTCAGCCTTCCAATCCTATCTCCAAAGGTAACACTATGGAACCTAAAGCCCTCTCGCCTTGTTCATTGAATCATCTTAACATCATCTGATCTCCTAAGAGTGTCATCATCAAATAGATAAGAGTCTTTAGACTCATAATGTTCATCGATGCACTGGATCAATGAACTCGCAATCCGCCATGTCAAGTAATGTAGGGATGGTTGTGCTCCATGTCCCCCAGAAGTAGGTCTTCATCTATGAAAATGATCCCAAAGCTTCTAGAATAATGTGCCTCCTCCCAAGAATGGTCATGAGCTAAACATATCTTTGATCAAGGAGACCTTGATTAGTGATTCTCATCTCTTGATAAGATAGGCATCATATGCTTTTAGATGGCAACTTTCTTAGTGAGAGAGGACATTATAGTCCACCTTGTTGATCCTCCACAAAGCATATCCAAGGGTGGAGCATCCTGGAGGGGCTTCGATCCTCTAACCAATGACTTATTTTCCTCTATCTTGAGGTGCTACCTAGGAGGTAGAATCTTGCCACTACAGGAGGTTGACTTGGATCTCTTGGCAAGGTAATGGAAGATTCTACATCGCTCGCCTACTTTTCTCCTATGGGACCCTCAATCGATGATTCCAAGTCTATCTCAAGAGGAAACCCAGTATTCGTGAGAAGGAAGGTCCAACTCTAAATCAGAAAGAGGAAGATCAAAATTGTTATAATTTTTGTTTATACTTGAAGAGTTATCATTAAGAATAGATTTAAATAACCCATCAGAAGTGACATAGATGTAATTCAAGCTAGCTTTATTCTTCAATTTCATGGATTTGATAGGAGGTACATATTAGAAATCAAGTAATGTAAGAAGGATGAGGGATTTGATGCCCTCATTTGCCAATACAAGATGTCTACTAAAAGAAGAGCTAGCTGAAGTAGAGGTATCATGATGTAGTAGCGATGGACCGGAGGTTGACTGGAGTCTGGTTGCGCTACTTATTATCTGGGCTACATGCTTGCCGCTACTCCTGAGCTCCCTTTCAGTTGGCTTGCAAACCTTCCCTTGATGTTGAGGTTTGAGTGACCTGCAAGAAAAGTTTCTTGATTTTAGAGATAATCTTCTCAGAGTTTTTGGAAAGGGTGATATCTTAACCTTCTTTGGTTTTGGAAGGATTGAAAGTGTCCCCAAAGATTACCCTAATGGAACTATATGGTTGTTCCACAAGGTATTCCTTCTGGATAACTATAGCACCAGTCTTGAAGCTATGTTCAAGCCAGTCCTTGAATGTGAATCAATCTTCCAAAATATGACCTAACATATGGTGGTAGGGGCAAAAGTTAGGATCATCTTTTGCCCACTTCCTCCAGCCTAGGTTTGGGTAGAAAATTAGCTTCTTTAAGAGTTCTTAAAGATCTTCCGATTACCTCCTCTTAAATGAATAAGGCTTGTTAAGTTTATCCAAAAGAGTAGGACCATAGCTACCGGCTGGGTATGTGTACCACCGCCGATGATGATGAGATGAGGAGGCGGTGGCCATGGAGGCTATTGTGATGGTGGCTACCTGATGGTGGTAGAGGAGGTGGAAGTGATGACCGAGCATGAGTCTCTCAAACCGCTTCTAGCTTGTTTCCCTTGTCTACTCATCAGCTTCTTCTCAAAAGCTTTATGTTTACTTTGATTGGTCCGAAAAGGAAATTGTTTGGCTTCTATTTATAAGCCAGCCACCTTGTTGATTAGCTTCTTAAAGGTTTTAATGGTGAAATCTTTGAGCATGAAGGTGACTGGGCCATGGATATTCTTAAGTAAAATCTCAATGGCATGTTGTTCAGGCAGCTGTGGTTCACATTTCATACTCAAACTATGTCATCTAAGAATGTAATCAATGACTCAGATTTTTGTTTACAAGATTGCCACAAGAACTTTGCCGAGCAGCAAACCTCTTGATGAAGAGTTCCTCCAACTCAGCAAAATTCTTCACTAAACTATTGGGAAGTTCAGCGTACTAATCAAAGGCTATGCCTGCTAAGCTACCGACAAAGAGATGGAAGAGTAAAGCCTCACCATCATCGGTGTTGCCATAATTGGATCTAAAATATGAAATATGTTGCTCAGGTTCCCACTACCATCAAAGCTCTTGAAAGAAGGAGGCATGGAATCTTTAGGATATTGGATGGCATCAAATTCCTCTAGGTAGGGTCCACCCTTTGGAACTGATGATTCTCCTCGGGCTAGAGCCAATGCTTCTCACTGCCTCAACCATGTCTTGATATCTTTTTTTTTGTATGGAGGTACTATCCACTACCTTTCTACACATGCCGGTACTTGCTCTCAGAGGTAAAGTCTTGGATCCAAGACATGCACCAACTCGTGACTAGACTCCTATAGTAGATGAACTTGGCTTATTTTTGTAGAGCTAATAAGTCCTCAAGCCTCCATTCTATCAATTTTTTCATCTTTCTATTTTAATTGCTATGAGGTGTTGATTGGTGTGTCTTCCGCCGCCTCAACACCTTCCATAGTCTCTCATTTAGAAGAAACCCCTGTCTACCATGCAAACCTCTGAATCCTCAATAGATCATCCTCGATCAAAGCGATCTTCTCTCATCACCAAGCATATCCTAAGATGTCCTTCTTCCATGATAATGAGCTACTATGTCATCTAGATCCAACCGCATGCATGAAAGATCAACCCTGTAGGTCATCATCATGATAAGCACCTAACCTTTGAAATCGCGAAGTTGATCTTGTGAGACTATCAGAGAAATGGTACTGACCGCCATGGGATGGAGTGACACTCAGAGGATCTATGATCAGGGTGCAACTCCTCCTCCCTCAACCGCCGCAACAATCTCTATATCGTTGTGGTGGTGGTGATGGATGATTACAATGTTTGAGGTCGCCATTCCTTCTTCACCACTATTGGGGTGGAAGGTCAAGCAGAGAGCTCGACCATAGAGGGGGGATGGGAGAATCTCTTGGTCGTAGTCAGATCACCAACGGGGTCCTCTTCTCCCCTGATGTGACCTTCATGGCCTTGGATGGAACAATATATGCTGAGACATATACGGGAGATGGCGGACGGAGAGAAGAGTTATGTGGTGGAGCCACCACCGACTCTCTTGGGATAGGAGCTGCTCTCCAATGATGTGTAGTCCCGATGAGCAAGATACTATTGGTGTGATCGAAAGTGCCGATGGAAAATCCATAAGTGCGTGATGTCACTATTTTACCGCCTCTCTAGTAACATGAATATGGGCCTCTAGCCCTCCCCGCCATAGTTTCCCTACCCACGAAATGATATCTCAAATCAAATGAGCCCAACTCAAATCATCCGTAGCTCCACCTACTCATCAAAAACTAGGGTGACATACAACCTCCTCCTCACAGATAGAACTCAACCGCTGGTGGAGGTGAAGCAAATCCTCACATCCTCACATACCCAGAGAGAGGTGGAACATGTTGTTGCGGAAAACCATCATGCTCCTCTACAATGGATTGGGTAGCTGCCTCTAACTCCCTAGAAATGTGAGTGTTTTACCACTTTATCATGTGGTTCTTTTTTCTTCACTGGGTCAAACCTCAATCAAAGTGGGGAGACAATCCATGATCGGGAGCCTCCCTGAGGTCCTATGAGTGCCCTAACTGGGGCAGAGGAACAACCAATGCACAGGCACCGAGCAGCATACCACCACCACTTCCTTCAAGGAGGGAATATCCAATCATATGGCATTCGATCAATGACCGCTTTGCCCACACTTCTCCTAACAAATGTGAGGGGTTCCCTCACATGTAATCCTCCCCAAAAAGACCAAAGTGGATGAGGTGGGCATAGTCAGATCATGGAAGGTTGGCCTGATCCAGGGCCAAGTCCATCCCATGAGTAAAAGTGATCACATACTTCGG
Organism: Cymbidium sinense; assembly: GCA_021442155.1. NCBI lineage: Eukaryota > Viridiplantae > Streptophyta > Magnoliopsida > Asparagales > Orchidaceae > Cymbidium > Cymbidium sinense. The sequence goes on along the minus strand of CM038223.1, from coordinate 140,012,066 downwards.
CACTGCCACTAAATCAAACTATACTGAACTAAGTTTGAAAAAACTGACTAAAGCTGATTGAAATTGTAATGTTGAAAACAAACTTGAATCATATTTTCTTGCTTTGTTGATTTTGAATTTGAATTTAGAATTTGAATCCATACTCAACATTTGAAAAAGTAAGTCTAAATGATTTGGAAGGATTTTGAGATTGATTGAAAGAGGAATTTTGAATGTAATCCACTTTAACAAATTTGATGTTGAAAATGGGTTCAAATATTTTTGGAGAGATGCTTCCATGATTCATGTTTGAATTTTATTTTGATTTTGAGGACCCTTATTTTAACAAATTTGAGTATGTTAAAGTAAAGGGTCAATTGATTTTGTTTTTGATTTGTGATTTTTGGAATTTACTCACTTAGCAAATTAGGGTATACTATGTGAGGTGTTTGAAAACAATTTCTTTTTTTTCTTTGTTTGCTTTCTTTTATGAATTACTTGTGATCTTAAGAATGGAATCCTTATTTAGCAAATTTGGATATGCTAAATGAATAATCTAAGTGTGTTTTGTTTTGAATTTTTTTAAAAATAAGATTCTTCACAAATTTGAGTATGCTAAGAAAATCCTAATCTATTTTGTTTTTTGAAGATTTTAAAAATGGAGACTTCACTTTAACAAATTTGGGTATGCTAAAATGAAGTTCCAAATGTATTTTAAATTTTGTGGAATGGAGATTTTCCTTAGCAAATTTGAGTATGCTAAAATGAAATTCCAAAAATGTGTTGCAAATTTTGTTTAGAAAATGAAGACTTCACTTTAGCAAATGTGGTATGTTAAGATAGAGTTCCAACTTGTTTTGAATTTTATGAAATAGAGATTTCACTTAGCAAATTTGAGTATGTTAAATGAAATTCCAAAAATGTGATGTAAATTTTATTTTTTTAAGATGGAGACTTCAGTTTAGCAAATGTGGTATGCCAAAATGAAGTTTTAAATGTGCTTTGAATTTTGTAAAATGGATATTTCTCTTAGAAAATTTGAGTCTGCTAAATGAAATTTCCAAAAATTTGTTTGAAATTTTGTTTTTTTTTTTTTTTTGAAGATGGAGACTTCACTTTATCAATGGTTGTTCATCACTGAGTTTAATTTCTTGTTAGACTTAGACTCTTCTAGATACTAAGAATTTAGTCATAAGACATTCTAGTAATTGGTGAACACTTAACCTAAATAGAGACTTATAAGGGTTAATCATAAGATTAGGAATGCTTAAGACTTAAGGAAATCACCTATCCTATAGTAAACCCATAAATACATTTTCAAATCAAATCCAAATTCAAATTCAAACAAACCTCAAATTAAATCCAAATTCCAAATCATATTCCAAATTTTAAAATGATTAAAACCCAAATCAAATTCAAATCTTAAGATCCATCATGAATATGAACCACCTTTGTAAGTAAATTTTAGATCAAATCAAACTCAATTGATTTCTTCATAAATCATTTTTTCTTCATTTATATTCAAATATAAATGAAATCTAAATTCAAATGAAAACTATATAAAATTAAATCAAAATAAGTTTTGAGCCAATTCTTGACTCAACCAAATTCTATCATTCAAAACTAAAATTCTCTGAATCAATCATTCATTCAATTATCTACCCAAATATAAATGAAACCTATAATCATCAAATCAAATTGAAAACCCAAGTCAAACCTAATTCCTTTGACTTGAAAATTTCAAGTGAGCCAAAATTTTGACTCTATGATTATGTTGAATTTATATTTCAATCACATATATAAGTTCAACTAAATCAATCAAACCAAAATCAAACCAATTGACCCACTTAGGTCTACTTGACTATGGCCTAAGAGTATTTGAGCCAACTCTAATCCAACTAAATTGATTGAACCAAGCTCACCAAAACCTTCCACTATTTATTGATCACCCATGATCAATTGTATCAACCAAACCAAGTCATTAGTCATTTCACCAAGTCAACCTAGACCAAATGAACTAGAACTAGCCAAAACTCATTTTACATCAATTGATTGAAGCCAATGATTTGAATCAACCCAAAATCAATATTTAAATAGACTGATATGAGCCAAACCAACCCAAATTGGTCATTCGATCCAAGTTGACCCAAATTTCCCTAAAGGACCAAATTGGGTCAAATCATGATCTAACTCAAATTCATTGCAATCAATGGCTCAAGTTCATTCCAAATTGATTGTTGAACTTGATAAAAGTCATAATTAAACCCAATTTAATCAAGCAAGCCCAAATGAGCCATTTAGCCCAAATTTGCCTAAAGGGTCAATTTGGCTTAAATCCAAATTATATCTAATTTGATTTGAACTAAAGACCACATTAATCTTCAATTAGCCAGTTGAATATGAATCAACCAATAACCCAAGCTAATCTGGCCAATTTTGGTCAAATTGGACAACTTGACCCATTTGACCCATTTGATTCCAAATTAGTCAAAATCAATTCTAAGTCAAATTAAATAAAATTAATCACATCAAAACTCTTCAAATTATCATTTGAACCTAAACCTAATTTGACTAATTGGTCAACCTAACCTAATATGACCCAATATGACCAATATGACCCAAATTGAGCCAAATCCCTGAAACCAAGCCACACCCATAATCAAATCAACCCAAACCCATTTGGGATCAAAAATTAACCCAAAATCCTTCATGGATCCTCCTCACATTGGATTCCAAACCTTATTTAATTCTCCCCATTAAATGCATTTCATAACATTTGATTCAATGGAGATAATCAATTAGAGAGAGGACTTTGGAAAAAAATCCAAAGTCCTAATCAATCATCATCCATCCCAACCACCCCAAACAAGATAACAACACTTTGGAGCCATAAAATTTAAAAAAGAATGGATTTTAACTATTAAAGGAAAATGAGATTTCATTCTCTTCCTTACCACTATTGTAAGAGATTGTGGAACTCATATCTTTGAGCCATTTTGAGCTCAAAAACCAAATCCTAGTGAGGCACATAACATTGGAGAAGATATGTTCCAAAGAGAGAAAAGGTTAAAATCATTCCAAAGCTTCCTCACACACCTAGTTTGCTGATCTTCCCAAAACCATAGAGGTAATTTTATCAAACTTAGCAATTTTATTTGTGATGTTGTGTGACAATTTTCAAAATTTCATGATTTATGCCTTTTTCATTTTATTTGATCCCCATGTGAAATATACTTTTATGCAATGTCAGAAAAATGAGCTAAAACAGATTTCCAAATTTCATTAAAAATTATCTTTTGCTATATCTCTAGTTAGCCGAATCGAGAAAGAGAAGAATCCATATATTTTATCAATGGCCATTTTGTAAAATCAGCCCAAATTAGATGTTGCCCATTTTGATTCTGCATGATTACTGGATAAGATTTGCATATTGCAAAGGATCAATTTTTCTACCATTTACACCATGTGCCACCACATTGCCACATAAGGAATTAATCATTAAAGCAAAATGATTTTCTAGATTTAAAAAATTTGATTAAATAGCCAGAAATTTCAACAATTCATAAAAAATAAAATACTTAACAAAAATTTGCAAATAAGGGTCCAATGAACTAAAAATCATTATAATTATTTTCAGCTTAATTAATGATTTAGAGAAAATTAAATTTCATTAATTACTCTAAAATGACAAATTAGATTGAGGTGAAATTTTCACAGATTTAAATTAGGCATATGATCTACTTAACATAAAAATTTAAAGATAAAATGACGGCTAGATTGAAAGATATTAAATTTAGAAGTTCAAAGAGCCTATTTTAATAAATAAATTAATATATCTTCTAAAATTTGATTAAATTAGCTTAAATTTTGGAAAATCAAAAAAAATAATAATAAAATCTAAAAAATACAAATAAATACTCATTTTGAAGCTATTTCAGAGGAAAATCTATTTAATTTTTTCTTAATTAATTTTAAATACTGATTTTGGTTTAATTAAGATTTAATTAAAAAATTAATTTGCTTAATTACTCCTTAATTAATCACCAAATTAATTTCAAACTTTTTAGAGATGTTTAGGGGGATGAGCTTTGACTCCCTTATTTTTCTTGGAATTTATTAATTGATTAATTAGATTATTAATGACAAGTTAATCACCTTAATCTAATTAAAGGATAATTAAGCATATAAATAGCAAATTAATTAATTAATTGGACCCATTTGACATTGATACACAGTGAGGAAGCTTAAGAAATGTGATTGGAATATTTTTCCTAATCTATTCTCTAATTTTCTTTTACTTTTTAAGAAACTTAATTAAGAGTTTAATTAACTAATTAATTATTAAGCTTATAAATTTTTAAAAATGGATCTAACTTCCTCTAATTGATATCTTTAGGTGTTTAATAACCCAAAGATTTAATGAAATTATGATTAGTTCATATGTGAAAAATCATAAAAGTAAATTAAGTTCCTTAAGCTTAATTAATAAATGATTATAAGGAAATTGCATTGGTTTCATTTCAAGATCATTGCAATTTAATTTTCAATATGTGCATATCATTGGCTCATAATCATTTGATTAATTATCTAAGGTAACATAGTGGGTTAATTAATTGATTTAATTCATGACTTAATTTAATTAATAAAAATTAATCTAATTACTCTTCCCAACAAATTAATTCACACAAGGGAATGGTATTATGATTAACAAACCTCTCTCACATTCTTTAAGTCAAATCAAATCAAACTCAAAATTAAAAATGATAATAAAGAAATTTTGGTTTATCTTAAGTGGCTTTATTCCATAAGATTGTCCTTAGGAATTAATTGGATTGAATGAAATCATATGCTTATGCTTATTCCTTCTTTCCAATTGTATTAATGTTCATATGCCATATGCAAACATGCATTCATGTCTTTCAAAATTGAGGAAATAAAAATGGTTTACTTTATGTCAAATTGCATGTGTTGGCTTAATCAAATATGTGTACCTATTATCACTATTAAACCAAAAATCAATTTTCAAATGTTTATAAATCAAATATAACATGTGTAGTGATGTTATTTATAATTACAAGCTTGCATGTGTTTATAACTTATAACATGTAATACTGCTTTCCTTACTTTATATGGTTTATAGGTTGCAAATGTATAGTTCATTTGAAAAGAACACAACATTTGCTTATGTTTCCTCCTATGTATTCCTATGCTAGGATTGAAAGAGAGTTGCATATTACATAAATAAATTGCTTAACCAAATTCAACACAACTTTTTCCATGGCTTTTCTTCCTTCTAATTGCTTTACATTCTATGTATTTGAGTAGGGGTATATTAATCTGATGATAAGGTTTTAAGTATCCCCATGAGGTTTTACATGTGCAAAAAATAATGGTGTCATAATTCATCTTCTTGCATACATTTGATGTATGTGTAATTAAAGGAGGAAACTCTTTTTCTATTAAAACATGCAATCATAATTAACTCAATTTATTTAATCTAAATCTTATTCCTTATGATCTTTTATAAGAATTTGGATAGAGATTTAAATTAATATGAAATAATTCAATCAAATAAAAAAATTAAATGATTTCATTTACATTCATCATCTAAGTGTTAAAACATATGTTGTAGTGTATGTATACTTAGAAAATCATATGCATGTTATACATACAATGGAATGAAAGAAATGAAAGGTTTATGATAGTAATTCACTTCAATTAGTCTTAAGATGTCTTTCTTATTAAATAAAGTCATTTAAAAATAAACCTATACTTTGGATCAATTAAAACATGTAATAAGCTAATTAGGGCTTTTAGGAATGATTGGTAGGATGAAAGAGATCCCTCTCTTTCTTCTCTTTATAACACTTAGTTTCTAAATGTATGAGATATGAAACCAAACAAAACACAAATTAAATTGCAAATTCATTAAACAACTTAAAGTGAAACTAAATATCCCATGTTAATTAAACATTCCAAACTTAGAACATGACAAATCAAAGCCTAGTTAGAAATACTTTAATAAGCCTTCATACAATTATAACACTTATGTTAGGTGTCGCATGGTTCATGTATGTTTATTTTGTGATAATATTTTAGACCGATTAGGTGTATTCCTGTAGTCTGATGTTGTTCTGATTAGATAATCATGTCCTATGTACGGGATTATGTGGCTGCAATAACAAAAATAAATATAAATATTTTTTTTGCTATGCAAATTGCTTAAACCCCTTAAGAATAATTCAAATTAGGATAGGTGGGATTGGTTACCCATGTGCATGGTGTTAAGTCCAAATTACATATATAACTGCTTGGGATATTTGGTGTTTAGCTACAATTGTTTTTCAAGATATTTTTTCTTATTTTGATGTAATTTTGCATTAAGAATTAGATTAGTGCTATGATTAGGATGTTGGTTAGAAGATGTCTTTTGTATCATGTGATCCTTGGGGCTACACATCAAAAGAATCAAAAGAAGAAAGAAAGAAAGAAAGAAGAATGAAGAATGAAGACTAATATCCCCATAACATGTATTCATTCTAATTGCTTATTCTTTATAATCTTTTAAGGGTAGATCTAGCCATTTTCTTTTTCAGTTGTACAATGATACCTAGACCTTTTTATTCTTTTAAATTAAAATTATTTGATGTTCATTTAGATTGTCCACTAGAATGCATGTTTTCCTAGTTTCTTTTATGTTTAGTGAATGATTGATCAGATTTAGGATAATTAATTTTTCTACCAATTCACAACTCATACTCATTTTAAAATAATTCATAACCCATAAAGTTTTAAATTAAATCAAGATAACAAATAATTAACAATCTGGGATGATTGTATGTATAACATCATGCATGTCATATTCTTCCACTTATAAGAGGGGCATCCATCTATGCCAAAGAATAAAGGCTTAACCTGGAGAGCTTTTGATGGAAGAACTTTCTCTTGATTAGCCCATAATGTTCTGCATTTAGGCATATAAAATCTCATAGCCTGTGTCAAAATAAAGAGTCCAAGAGAATCAAATAAATTTGATAAAATTTGCATTAAATAAATTCATGAATTCATATCAATCATGCTCTAGTCTATTAAGGAGTAAGTTTAAAGACTTAGTCTCCTTTCTAAATAAATCATAGCCTAGCCATCTTGCAAAGCATATGACTTGCTTGGATTTAAAGCATGAGGACTTAGAATCAAGCTTATAATAAGTAGAAATGTTTATTCTCTCTTATGGAGGTAAACCATATACCCATTTTAGCCTTAAATTTAAGTCATGCCTAGGCCCTCACCAAATCTTAGCTAGATCTGTATTATTTGTGTTAAAGCATAAATTCACCTTGCATTTTTTGTAATCTTACAGGATTATAAGTCCTAAGTAAAAAATATCAACTCAACCACTAATTCTCTTCAATTCAAAAAATATAAAGCCCAATTATAAGGTAGATTAGAATGCTCACTAGGCCTAAATCAGCATTTTACTTTCTCCTTGATCCCAAAATGTCTTCTTTTGATCTATTTGATTTTCTAAAATAGCCAATCCTTTGATAAATTTTAACTTTGAAATCTTTGAAGACCCTAATTTTTACATTAATTGAGAGTATTCTTAAAGAATTCTCATTCCAAGATGTACTAATAATGTTGTCAAATGGAACTTAACAAATTAAAATAAATCCTACTTTACTTTTCCATGTAAAGTATGAAAAGATCTTCAAATAATTATATGCCTTGGAGTCCAAGTGATAGTTTTATGTGGTGATTTCTATTTTGAGATAGTACATCATTCCTCAATTTCATAAAATTCAATAAGTCAAGATTTGTGTTTTACATCCCAAAAAATAAACACCACAGTGGTATGCCAAAATGAAGTTCCAAATGTGTTTTTGAAAAATTTTTTGTTTTGTTGATTTTGAAAAGAGAGATTTCCATTTAACACATATAGATAAGATGAAATCATTTTTAAAAGAGGAAATTATAATTATACAATAAGTTAAGTGAGATTTCAAAGTAGTGTCATTTTATTTAGAAATGAAATCTTAATTCAATAAATTTGGATAGATTGAATGGAGATGTTCATATGTGCTTTTTCAAAGTTTATTTTTTTTTTTATTTTGATTAGAGATGAAACCTTCATTCAATATATGTGGGCATATTGAATGGATAGGTTTCATAGGTGCTTTTTTTGAAAGTTTATTTTTGATCTTGACTGGAAATGAGACCTCCATTCAATAAAGGTGAATATATTGAATCAACAAATTTCATATGTGCATTTTTGAAAATTGAAAATTCCAACTTAACACATGTGGAATGTGTTGATTAAAATTCCAAGGTTGTGATTTTTCTTGAAGATGTAACATCCATTCAACATATTTGGATGTGTTGAATGGAAAGGTCCATCTTCAAATTTTTTGCTTTTTGAAAACATGAATGTTGGAATTTTATTTTTGAAAATGAAATCTTCATCAAAATGAATTAAGTGAAGAAGTCCACTTGTGCTTTTGGAAAATATGATTGTTGGTTTTATTTTGAAATGTTCTTACATGTAACAATTATGAAAATTGTTAGATGTAGTGCAGATATTTTATTAAGTGTATTTTAAAAGAGTGCTTTTGAAAAGCAAGACTTTTTATGAAGGATTTATTTTGTCTTTATTTTTTTTGAATGAACCTTTCCTTACCATAAAATGGTAAGGGAAAGTCTTTGATCATTTTCTTTTATTAAATTTTATTTTCACCCATTGAGAAATAAGGGTTTTAAGACCAACAGGTGAGGTCCTAAAACCTAAAGATGTTGGCTTAACTTAAGGATGAAATAAGCTAAGTGCCAACGAAAAAGAAAGATAGTCTTGGATTCATACAAGGGTGCAAACCCACTATAGATACTTGGAGAAAATGATCATTTTCCAAAGATGGAGAGAGAAACATTCAGGAGTCATAGAAAAAATCTGGTGAAAATTTTTACATACTTCCATCTTCAATCTATGGGATAAAATGAAGATAGAAATATACTTTTCATTTGGACACCATGTAGATCCAGATGTTCTTATTAGGTGATGATAGATTGAGGAAAGTGTACTATCTTAAAAAGATAGAACCATACAATGGACCTAATCACCTAATAAGGACTCTTAAGGACTATGGGTCTTGATGTAAAGAGATTCTTCCCCTACTTTACATGAAAAGTAAAGTAGGGTTTATTTTAAACCAAGTTTGTTAAGTTCTTAAGGCAACCCCATAGTTAATTACATCTAAGAATGGATTCCTTAGAATACTCGATTGTAAATGATCATTATCTCAAAGATTTTGAAATGTAGGACTATCAATCGATTGGTTTATTTTATAAATTAAGTGGATCGATCATTCATCGAAGCCAAATGAAGATAAGTAGGGATGCTTAAGATACTAGGAAGCCTAGTAAGCATCCCAAACTATCCTATGGTTGGGCTTTACATTTTGAAATTGAATTATTTGTTTTGAGTTGAATTTTATTAGAAAGTTAGGGCTTACAATTCCATGACACAAGATCATGGAAATTCCTAAGAGGTGAGGATTTATGCTTATAGCCCGCAAAAGAGAAGCAACCTCTGAACCTAAATCTAGGGAGCTTTGGTGAGGGCCAAAAGCATGACCTAAATCTAAGGATGGTATGGTTTACCTCCATAAGAGAGGATAAACACAATGTTGGACTTACAACGGGGTGGCGCCAACTAACTCCTCCTATGATTTTAAAATACATGTAGGCAAGTCATATGTTTTTATGCAAGATAGCTAAGTCATTTATTTAGAAAGAAACTAAGTCCTTAAACACACTCCCTAAGAGACTAGATCATGTAGGGAATGATTTTAATGACTTAAATATAATGCAAAGTTTTCATATGTTTTATTTTATTTTGGACAATCAATTTGGCATAGGCTTTAAGATTCATATGCTTAATGCATGAGAAATTAGATTATGGGCCAAAATCAGTAAGACAAGGAGGTGTGTTCTCACCATGGCTCTCAAAGATCAAGTCAAGTTCTCTGGCAAAGGTGGAAGCCCTCCAATCAAGAGTGAAATAATTTTTTTATGCATGATGAGAAAAGTAATACAACATCCATGGGTTGTTAATTTTTATCTTGATTTATATAGAGTGAGGTTATGAGTTATTTATTTTAGTTTTGAGTTTTAATTGGTAGAAAATTTATTTTTTTCCTAAGAGCCTAATCATCATCCGGCCATACATCAATGTAAAAGGAAGAAACTAGAAAAGATGCCATCTTAATGCACAAGCTAAACAAACATCAATCAATTTATAAAGCTAAAAAAGAATAAAGGTCATTTGTGGTCGCTCCACACAAACCCAAAAAAATAAATTGGGTAGCCGAAGCACCTTATACAACCTATTACAAATGAATTAATTACAATAAACAAGGAATTCATGTTATGGGTTTTTTTTTTCTTCTTTCTTCTTTCTTCTTTCTTTCTTCTTCTTTTGGATGGTTGGAATGTTGTTTCTCCAAAGGCATCACACAGCACATAAGACATAGTATTGCAACCAATCTTCATCCTAATACCCCATAACAATCATTCCAAAATCCTAATTGCAAAATTACATGAAAATGGAAAAGTAAATCTAACTAAAACCTATAAAATAGAGATTAGATAAACAAACCATATAATCCGAAGCATGTATATGTATAAATTGGACTTAGCACCCCACACATGGGTAACTAAGTCCACTGGCCTATTTTGGAATATGCTTAGGAGTATCAGCACTGCACAAGAAAAAGTATTATATATTTATTACAACCCCTAAGCACAATCTCTGTAAAGATAATGATTAGACTAAATCATCTATCATTCAATCTACACATACACCCTAACATCTAGACTAAAATATTCCATCAGAATAAAATCAAAACATCAAACCATGCACCAACCTAATCTAAAGCAAGAAGTGGTGACTTAACCTAATGTGTGTGCTATTTAAGGCTTGTATGGTATGCTTAGCTATGTTTTAAGGTTGAAGTTTTCTAAGTGTGAAAATGTTCAACTTAGAGGGTGGTTTCATTTAAGTGTTTTAATTAATTTGGTTGATTTTTATTTTGTGATTTTATTTGGTTTGAATGAATCACAATTAATTAAAGTTAAAGAGAGGAAAAGAGAAGAGAACTTCTCTTCCTTCCCTACCTTAAGTAATTTCTAAGGTAGATTCATATTTGATTTTGTTTAGTGAATGTTTATTATGTGTTTTAATTAATCCTAAGTTTATATTTTCTCTAAACAAACCTATTCAAAAGAAAGGCATTTTAAGATTAAGTAAATAATATCACAAAATACACACTTTATTTCTTTCCCAACATATATAACATGCATATGAATGAATCCTAAGCATATCTATACATGGAATGTTTAGCACACCTTGATGAATGCTAAGAAATTTACTTAAGAAATTTGATGTTATGATGCATGATTTTGTTAAGTAGAAAAGAGTTATTCTTTTATCCATTTTTTACATGCACATTTATATATATGAAAGGCATAAGTGAGTACGGCACCATTGTTAGCATGAGGGGTGTAAGGTACAAGACCTACTTAGGACTACTTAAAGCCTCGCAACCTAGGGATTTTCCAGACTAATATACCACTTTCTTTAAATACATATGCATGTACAAAAGAAATGAATGGAAAAAGAAAGATGCAAAAGTTTATGTTTGTTTATTTTTGTTTATGCAATTTATATGTGTAAGTGTGAATCTTCTTAATTAATAACATAGGAATGAGAATGGATTTAAGCAAGTGTTATGTTCTTTCAAATGAACTATACACTTTGCAAATCCTATTCAAACTATGTTAAAAAGAGAAAGAAGGAAATCACACAATGCACATCTTTTATTTTATATCACATGCAAGCTTATAAATAATTATAAGTAGCATACCTTTTAGTTTTGATATTTGATTTATAAGTTTTGAAAATAATTTTGATTTAATAGTGATAATCCATTCATATTCTTACTTTAGCCAAAACATGCAATTGACATAAAGAAAATATTTCATTTTAATTTGATTTTTAAAAGACATGAATGTATGATTTTCATATGACATACAAATTTAACATATTAGGAAAGAAATAAACTGTTGAAAGCAAATTCATTCACCCTAATTAATTCCTAAAGACAATCTTATGAAATAGAATTATTTAAAGCAAATCAAATTTATTTTAAAGAAAGTTTGATTTTGTTTTGAGTTTGATTTCAATTTAAGAAATGTGAGATGAGTTTGCTGGTCCTAACCTATTTCCACATGTGTATGATGTTTTAGTTTATTTTTTAGGTGATTAGATCAATTTATGTTTTAGGTTGGTGTGAATTAAGTGTATTAATTACCCTTACCTACACCACTTAACATATTTAATCAAATAATTATGAGCCAATGTATGACATAAAATACACAAGGAATTTAAATCAACAATGCACCTAAGAAAGAAAGGGCCTAATGCAATTGGCTCACAATTAGTGATTAATTAAGCTAAAGGGTTTAATTTAAGTACTTTCATAACCCTTCCCACACATGTGGGTTGGATTTTGATTTCCTTAAGCTACTTAGGTTATTGAACACCTAAGCACCTACCCAAGATGAATTAAGTTCTAGATTGATTTGAAAATTTTATCAAGTTAATTAAGTAGGAATTTAATGGATTAATTAATTAAGTTAATAAGGAAGAAAGGGGTTTAGGAATGCTTAGAGAAAATTCCCAAATCCATTTCATAAACCTTCTTCACTTAAGCAAGGCAATTAACTTAATAAAAGGATTAAACCACTATTCACATGCTTAATTAAGCTTAATTACATTAAGAGGGTGATTAAGGATTCATTATATGATTTTCTAATTAACCATCAATAAATCCCAAGAAAATTAGGGAGGTAGAGTCATCCCACTAAACATGAGAAATTTGAAATAAATTAATAAATAATTAGGGAGTAATTATTATTATTAAAAAACCAATTAAGAAAATACACTATTCAAAATCCATTTAAAATAATTTTATATTATTCTCCTAAGAAATATCTTTATAGTGCATTTTACTTTGTATTTTATGATTTTAATAAAATTAGTTATATTATTTTGAAGTTTCCATGATTATCCATTAATTAAATAGCCTAATTAAATGACTAATCCCATCGACGCCACATGGAGGTGACGACGCGGCGTGTGGCACAATGGGAGAGGTCACTTAAGTTATCATCATAGTGCCACGCTTTTCTCCCTCCGATTAAAGATCTGACGCCAAGATCAAGCCTAGGATTAAACTAGAGGATCCTATATCTGATCATGGTCATCCATCCAAAACATGGATGGACCCATGATCTTCCCCAGCTCTTGGGAGATGGCCACCGCCCATCTTAGGGCAAGATCCGAGCAGTTGATTCAAATTCAACCCACAAGATCATCAGGGAGAAGACATCCAATGGCCAATTTTACTGAGATGAAAATTCTTCTTTCACAAAATACCACACACTCTCTATTTAAGCTCGATGAAGGCATACCTCTGAGGCTATCACCAATGCTCGCCATTGAGGTAGCTTCTTCTAGAGACCTTGTTGAAGATTTGAGGTGTTTGAGGTTGAGTAGATCTCTATGGACCTCACCTTCAAATCCTGACTTGATCAAGTCCCACTTCCCTTGCCTTGAGAACTTGGATTAAACTTGCAAGTTCGAAGTCCTCATGATGCTTGCAAGAAGAATTGTGATATTGGTATTGAATGAGATGGAAAGTGTGAGCTCCCTATTTGCTTGAAGAAACTAAGAAGAAGAGAAATGGAAATGGGTTTAGAAAGCTTGAGAAACTTGCTGGTTCCTAAGCTCAATCAAATGTGTGTGTGTGTGTTGAATTCAGTGAATTAGGGTATATCTCCAGGTGAATTGATGAAAGCTTCCTTTCATTTTGATCAAATTTATCAATGGGTTGGTCGCTTAGAGTGGCATGGCATTTGGCGAGAGGTAATGGAAGAGTGCCATGTGCTTAAAATTGGAGGAAGGATTCCCATGTTCATGTCATGAGGTAGTGGTTAGCCTTGGTTGGGTTTCAACTAAAACCCATGGGTCATGTGCACCATGTCCATTAGTGATCATTTGGTCCACTAACAGAATGCAAGTGTCCATGAAAAGGAATTGACCAAATTCCAAGTGGTTTTGATTTTAGGTTACCTTATGGCCTAAGGGAAAAATGGTCATTTGGCTTGGATTTCAGTTTGAATATGTTTAGTATGATTGAAAAATGGGTTGGACCAAGTTTCATTGAATTTGGAGTTGGGTTAAGTTCATATGACTATTTGAAATGTTTTGGCATCATTGGTTTAGTTCAATTTGATTTATATTTTAATTTGGTACATTTGATTTCATTTAGGTTAAATTGGTCAAGTTGACTAGTTTGACCCATTTGACTTATTTGGGTTAGGTCATGGGTTGGTTTAGGTCTCATTGGTCATATGAGATGATTGGTATCTTTTCCAATCAATTTTGTTTAATTTGATTTTGGCTCAACATGACCTTTATGTCAAGTTGGGTTCATGGTCAATTGGGCTAGGTTGTCTAGTTGGCCAATTGAGGCTTTGTCAAGTTCAACAAGTGATTTAGAATGAACTTGACCCATTGGTTTCAATCAATTTGGCTTAGATCAAGTTTTGACACATTTTGACTTTTATGTCAAGTTAGGTCAACTTGGGTCAAGTGGCCAATTGCTTTAGGCTCAAATGATGACTTTTAAAGTTCAAACATTGATCATGAATGAGTTTTGATCAATGGTTTCAATCAATTTGGCCTATGGTATTTTGGCTAATTTAATTTCATTTTGATAAGTGTTGACTTGGTCAACCCTAGTTTGACTTGGTTTGACCCAATTTGAGTGATTGATCATCTTATGATGATTGTTGCTCACATGTGAGGCTTAGCATAGTTCAATCCAATTTGGTTAGGATTAGAATTTAGCTCATAAGGGTACTTTAGGTCACTTTGGGTCAAGTGAGCCTAAGTGGGTCAAATGGCTTGGTCAAAGCTTGATTTGAGTTTGATTGAACTCACATATGGACTTATGATTGAAATATAAATTCATTTGCAAGTGATTTGAGGTAAAATGGATTTTGATTCATTTAATAATTTCAAGTTCGAAAGGTGAACTTGAGTTTGACTTGGGTTTGATTTTTGAATTTAGTTTTGGTTTGGTGATTGAAGTTTATGTTTATATTTGGTTTCATGATTGAAGGATTGATTGAAAAAATCAAGGGTTTTGTTTGATTTGAATTTGATTTGGCTAAGTTCAAGAATTTGATTTGAAAGGCTTAGGTTTATTTTTGATTGAATTTGGATTTGATTTTTGAATTGATTTTTGGATATTTGAATTTGTATTTCATTTATATTTGTGAATATAAATGAGAACATAAATGGGTTATGAAAAAATTTCTTGAATTTGAATTGATTTGGAATTGATTTAGGCTAAGTCCATAAGATAAAATCAAAGTGACTTAGGAAAGATTTTTTTGGTTTGGATTTGAATTTTGGATTTGGTTTGATTTATTTGAATTTATATTTTATTTATATATGTGAAAATAAATGAGAATATAAATAGGTTATGAGAAAATTCCTTGAATTTGAATTTATATAAATTTGATTTAGGCTATGTCCATGAGAGTGAATCAAAGGACTTAGGAAATATTTTGGAGTTTGGAATCCAATCATGGGCTTCAATCATAGTTTTAAATTTGGAATTGATTCATGATTTTAGAAAATCCATAATTGGTTCAAGGTTTGAGTTAGATTTGGATGATATGAATTGGAGTTTTGACTTGGATGAAGGAAGTGAGATTTGGAAGCTATAGGGTGACAAATTTTCTAACACCCTAAGGCATAACCTATTCCTATGGCTAACTCTTCTGTCTAATGACTATCCACCTAATCATTAGAAGTGTCTTAAGACTAAGAAGACTCTTAGTGTCTAAGAGAAGTCTTATGTCTAAGATGGAGGGGTTGAGAGCTCATCCTAAAAATGAGGTCAATGACAATATCAAGTTTAAAATGGTGAACATGAGTTTGATTTGGGTTTGATTATTTGAATTTAGTTTTGGTTTGATGATTACATTTTATGTTTATATTTGGATTCATGATTGAAGGATTGATTGAATCATGAAAAAAAATCAAGGGTTTAGCTTGATTTGAATTTGATTTGGCGAAGTTCAAGATTTTAACTTAAAAGGCTTAGATTAAATTTTGGTTAAATTTGGATTTGATTTTTTTGAATTTAATTTTGATTTGATGTTTAAATTTTATGTTTATATTTGGATTCATGATTGAAGGATTGATTGAATCATGAAGAAAAATTATGGGTTTGGCTTGATTTGAATTTGATTTAGCTTAGTTCAAGATTTTGACTTCAAAGGCTTAGGATGAATTTTGGTAGAATTTAGATTTAATTTTTGAATATAGTTTTTGATATTTGAATTTATATTTCATTTATATTTGTGATTATAAATTAGAATATAAATGGGATATGCAAAAATTTCTTGAATTTAAATTGATTTGAATTTGATTTAGGCTAAGTCCATAAGATGGAATCAAAGAGACTTAAAAGATTTTTTAGACTTGAAAATCAATCATGGGTTTCAATCATTTGGAATTGATTCATAATTTGAGAAAATCCATCAAGTTAGAATTTATTTGAGTTTGAAGTTGATTTGATTTGGAGTTTGACTTGAATTTTGAAATTTGACTTGAAGGAAGGAAGTGAGAGTTTGGTTCAAGATATAGGGTAGGAAAATTTACTAACACCCCTAAGGCATAACATATTCCTATGGCTAACTGCTCTAAGTCTCTAGGTTAGGTTAAGTGTTCACCTAATCACTAGAAGTGTCTTTAGACTAAGGAAACTCTTTCTATCTAAGGAGTCCTATGTCTAAGATGAAGGGGTTGAGAGCTCATCCTAAAAATGAGGTCAACAAAGGGTAGAGCTCGACTACCCAATTTGTTTTCAAGTTTGTGTGGAGCCCAACCACAAATGGCTTCTTATTCTTTTGCATTAGCTTTATAAATTGTTTGATATTTTTTAGCTTGTGCATTAAGATGACATGTTTTACTAGTTTCTTCCCTGCTTTGATGAATAGCCTGGATGACGATTAGGCTCTTAGAAAAATAAATTTTCTATCCAACTAATCAATTCAAATTAAAAATAAATAACTCATAACCTCACCTAAAGCATAGATTAAAAATAAGATAAAATATTTAGCAACCCCTTAGCTAGATGTTGTATGCTCTCACATCATGTATAAAAAGAATCTTATTTCATTCTTGTTATGGAGGGTTTCCACCTTTGCCAGAGAACTTAACTTGACTTTTGAGAGCCATGGTGGAAACACACCTCCTTTTCTTACTGATTTTGACCCATAATCTAATTTATCATGCATTATGCATATGAATCCTATAGCCTGTGTCAAATGAACTATCCAAAAATGAAAATAAAACATAACAAAATTTGCATTAGATTTAAGTCATTAATCATGCCCTACATGATCTAGTCTCTTAGGAAGTGTGTTTAAGGACTTAATCTCTTTTTAAATAAATAGCAACTTAGCTATCTTGCAAAAGCATATGACCTACCTACATCTATTTAAAATCATAGGAGTTAGTTGGGGGCCATCCCCAGGTGGTTGTAAGTCCAAACAGTCGGGTGGTTTATCCTCTCTTGTAGAGATAAACCAAATACCCATTTTCACCTTAGATTTAGGTCATGCCTCGGCCCTCGCCAAAGCTCTCTAAATTTAGGTTCAGAGATTTCTACTTCCCTTTGTGGGCTACAAGCATAAATCCTCACCTCTTAGGCATTTCCATGACCTTGTGTTATGGAAATTGTAAGCCCTGGATTTCTAATAAAAATTCAACTCAAACAAATAAATCACCTCAATTTCAAAAAAATAAAACCCAATCATAAGCTAGTTTGTGATGCTTACTAGGCTTCCTAGTATCATAAGCATCTCCTACTTATCTTCCTTTGGCTTCAATAATAACTCCATCCTCTTGATCAATCCCACTTGATCTTCTAAAAATAAACTAATTGATTGATAATCCTATCTTTGAAATCTTTGGAGACAATGATCATTTACCTTAATCGAGAGTATTCTTAAGGAATCTAATTTCTTAGGATGTAATTAACTATGGGGGCTTTCCTCCATAGGGAACTTAACGAACCTAATTTAAAATAAAACATGCTTTACTTTTCAATGTAAAGTGGGGAAAAATCTCTAGTACATACGAAGACCCATAGTTCTTAAGAGTCCTTATGGAGGTAATTAGATCCATTATAGGGCGGTGACTTCTATCTTTCGAGATAGTACACCTTTCCTCAATGTCATACCCGATCACCCTAATAAGAACATATGCAGATCTACATGGTGTCCCAACAAGCGATATATTTTTGCTTTCATTTATTCTTTCTGAAGATATAATGAAAATAGAAATTTTCACCACAGATTTTTCTAACGACTCTGCTAGGGAAGGTTCCTCTCTCCATCTTTGGTAAATGATCATTGTCTCCAAGTATTGATAGTGGATTTGTACTTTATATAAGTCTGAGACTATCTTTCTTGTTGGCACTAAGTTTCTTTCATCCTTAAGCTAAGTTAGCCAACATCCTTTAGGTTTTAGGACTTCACTCCGTGATGGTCTTAAAACCCCTATTGGGTTCCCCAATTGGTGAAAATGAAAATTTAATAAAGAGAAATAATTTAAGACTTCCCTCTTACCATTTTATGGTAAGGAAAGGTTCATTCCAAAAATAATGAAAAAATAAATCCTTTATAAAAAGTTCAATTTCCAAAAGCTCTTTTTCAAAATGCACATAATAAAATATTTTCACAAAAATTTTCATAAATCACCCCATCTAACAATCTTCATGATTGGTATATGTAGAATCATTTCAAAAATAAAATCCAAAATCATATGAACATCTTCGCTCAATTCATTTTGATGAAGATTTTATTTTCAAAAATAAAATCTACAATCAGATTTTCAAAAAGCACAACTGAACATCTTCATTTAACTTGTTGAATGAAAATTTCATTTTCAAAGCAAAATCAACAATCACATTTTCAAAACTCAAAATCAACAATATCTTTTTAAAAACAAAACCCAAAATCCTACTTTTTAAAAAACACAAAATAAATATCCTCATTCAATTTATTAAATGAAGATATCATTTTCCAAAATAAAATTAACAATCATCTTTTCAAAATTTAAACAAAAATGGATCCTTTATTTAGTATACTTAAATTTGCTAAGTAAAGAATTCTCTTTTCAAAATCAAAATTGAATCAATATTTGGATCCTTCATTTTAGCATACCCAAATTTGCTAAGTGAAGATCCTCTTTTCAAAAAATCAAAATCAAAAATCAAGAAGCACATTTGATTTCCTTAACATACCTAAATTTGTTAAGAATCCTCTTTTTCAAAAATCATCAAAAACAAAACACACTTGATTTCTTTAGCATCTAAATTTTCTAAGAATCCTCTTTTTCAAAAATCAAAATCAAAATCAAAATAGAAACACATTTGGATTTCCTTAGCATGCCTAAATTTGCTAAGAATCCTCTTTTTCAAAAAAAAAAGCATCAAAAATAAAAAAGCACATTTGGATTTCTTTATCATACCTAAATTTGCTAAGAATCCCATTTTTCAAAGAACATCAAAAATTAAAAAAACACAATTGGATTTCCTTAGCATACTTAAATTTGCTAAGAATCCTCTTTTTCAAAAATCATGAAAACAAAACAACACTTGGATTTCTTTAGCTTACCTAAATTTGTTAAGAATCCTTTTTTTCAAAAATCATCAAAAACAAAACAAACTTGGATTTCTTTAGCATAACTAAATTTGCTAAGAACCTCTTTTTCAAAAATCAAAATCAAAATCAAAATTGAAACACATTTAGATTTCCATAGTATACCTAAATTTGCTAAGAATCCTCTTTTTCAAAAAAAAAAAAAAGCACATTTGGATTTCTTTAGCATACCTAAATTTGCTAAGAATCCTCTTTTCAAAAAAAATCATGAAAACAAAATAACACTTGGATTTCTTTAGCATACCTAAATTTGCTAAGAATCCTACTTTCAAACATCATCAACAAAAACAAAACACATTTGGATTCCTCACTTAGCATATCCAAATTTGCTAAGTGAGGTGTCCATTTTCAAATTCACACATGATTCACAAACAAGCAAACAAAAGAAGAAATTATTTTCAAACACCTCACTTAGCATACCCAAATTTGCTAAGTGAGTAGATTCCAAAATCTCAAATCAAAACAAAATCAATTGACCCTTTAATTTAACATACTCAAATTTGTTAAATAAAGGGTCCCCAAACAATCAAGAATCAAAATAAAATATGAATCTATGGAAGCATCAAACTCCAAAAATCTTTGAACCCATTTTCAACATACAGATATTTGTTGAAAATGGATTCTACATTCAAAAAAATCCACCTTTCCAATCAATTTCAAAATCTCTCTTCTAAATTCATTTGAGCCCCACTTAATACTTTCAAATTGTTGATTATGGGTTCAAATTCTAAATTCAAAAAATCAATCAAATAGAAATCCAATTAAGGTTTGTTTTTCAACATTATAAACTTCAGTTTCAGCCGGCTTCAATTTCAAATGGCGACAAATATGTGTTCATATTTTCTGGATGGATTGGCTTGACGGCCAACCTCTAGCCTGATTTCACCCACCTCATCCACTTTATCGAGGCTTTGAGGGCCGATCACTTGTGAGGGACCACCCTCATGACAAGCTAGAGAGCAGGATGTAAGTCGGCCATCATCCAAGTTGAGTTACCATCTGATTCGGAGATCCCATCACTGAAGAGGAAGGCTGTGGTAGTTCCCACATTAGTAGTAGTGCCAGTGCCAATGTGCCCAATTGCTCTCCTTGATACCTCAATACAGGCTCGCACAAACTTATTGGCACCTTCCATGGGGAAGGCTTCCCTGATTCCAAGGTTTCCCCAGATTGGTCTAGTTCCCATACCGCCACCTACCGTGGACTGACAAAATAAGAACCGCATGATCAAGAGGTATCATACCCACATAGCTAGGGAGTTGGAGGTAGCAACCGGCCCGCTAGAGGAGTTCCTTAGATGGTTTCTCCTCCGGTCAGACAAGCCCACCCTCTCTGATCCGATAGAGAGATGTTAGAGGATTTATTCTCCTTCACTAGCAATTCAGTTTCAGGCTCCTATTAGTGAGAGGAGGAGGTCGTCTACCAGCCTTCAATCTATTCTATGGTAAGTGTGAGCTTAGATGATCGAGTCCGGGGCTCAATTTGATTTGACATTCTCACAGGTGGGTAGACAAAGGAGAAGGCCGGAGGTACATCGCCATATTACTGGAGGAGAGGTACAAATGACAAGCCTCTGACTTGTGGACATTCCAGATTGGCATGCTACCCACGTTGATCATACTGACAGCATCTTACTTACGGGCACTACCCATCACAGGAGAGGATCTCCTGTTCAGAGAGAGTTGGTGGTGTCTCCACCACATCGTTCTACTATGCACCCATGATCTCTGATACATGTTCCATCATCTATTCTAGAAAGATGAAGGCCACATCGGGAGAAGAGAACCCACCGGTGATCCGCTGGGCCAAGAGATCTCCATCTACACCGCCTGGTGGCCGAGCTCCTACTGATTTTCTTCCCGTTATGGTGAGGAAGGAATGGCGACCTCAGAGTATCATAGTCATTCCATCACCACCACCACCATAGTAGGCTATGGAGATTTTAGCAATAGCTGAGGGAGGAGGAGATAGTTTAGTTGCCCTCATGGCCATAGATCCTCCTAGAAGTACCACTCCATCCATACCCAGTGATAGTCAAGAGCATCTTTCTTCTAGTGATCCTCATGGGGTTAGTCTCCAAGAGAAAAGAGGGTGTCTATCGCTCTGACATCCTACTAGCCATCCCGATCTTTTGACTGCAATTGGGAATCCCTAGATGACATTGTAGCTTAGTATCAATTGGAGAAGCAGGAGAGCCTCAAATATGCTTGGTCCAATTTAGAGGATGAAAAGGTCAGTTTTGATCCGAATGAAGATGATCTATTAGAGTATTCAGTAGGGGTTCACATGGTAGACACTAGGGGTTTTCTCCTCCGTGATCAATAGACTTTGGAATGTGTTGTGGCCGAGAAGGAAGACACAGCCTACTCGACCCAACACCTCCTTCAGAAATTAAAGCAAATGGATGAACAAATAGATAGATGGGAAGTAGCAAGGATTCTAGAAATTGGCACTGAACCAATAGACATCCTACTATACAGACTAGTCGCCTGAAGTTGTTGCATGTCTTGGATCCAACCAAGACTTTACCTCGCGTGGTAAAAGACTAAGTATAGGAAGGTAGTGATAGTACCCATACAGAAAAAGGACATCAAAACTATGGTTGAGCAAGAGAGAGAAGCAGGGCTCAACTCAGGAGGATCATTCTAAAGTGTAGACCCTACCTAGAGAAATTTGATGTCATCCAATACCCTAAGAAATGCCATCCAATACCCTAAGCATTTTATGCCACCTTCTTTCAAGAGCTTCGATGGCAACGAGAACCCAAGGTAGCACAATGCACATTTTCGAGCCAGTTGTTCCAATGCTAGTGGCAGTGTTGCTTTACTCTTCAGACATTTTGTCAGTAGCTTAGCAGGCATAGCCTTTGATTGGTACACTTAACTTCCCAATAGTTCAGTGAAGACTTTTGTTGAGTTGGAGCAACTCTTTATTAAGAGGTTTTTGAGCTCGAAAGGGTGAGTAGGCAATCTCGTTGTGGCTCAATAATACTCTGGTGAGTCCCTAGTTGATTATATTCTTAGATGGCATAATTTGAGTATGAAATATGAACCACAACTATCTGAACAGCACACCATTAAAATTTTGTTGAAGAATATTCATGGCCCATTTGCCTTCATGCTCAAAGGTTTTACCATCAAGACATTTGAGAAGCTAATCAACAAGGCGGCTAGCTTACAAGGAGAAGCCAAACAGTTGCCATTTCAGGAACAATCATCAAAGCAGAAGCCATAGAAAGCTTATGAGAAGAAGCCGGGACAATAGTAGTAGACAAGGGGAAGCAGCTAGCCAGAGAGCAGTATGAGAGACCTCATGCTCCACAACAGCCATCACTTCCACCTCCTCTACCACCACCCCACCTACCACCAAGAGCCTCCATGGCCTGCCACCTCCTCCTCAACCATATCACAGTGGTAAAGACATACCCACGCCGTGTAGTTATGGTCCACCTACCCTTATGAATAAATTAAACAAACCATATTCATTTAAGAGGGAGGTAATCATAAAATTCTTTAAGAATTTCTTAAAGAAACCTGATTTTCAGCTACCCGAACCTAGAAGACTGGAGGAAGTGGGCAAAAGCAATGATTTTAACTTTTACCCCTCCACCGCATGCTAGGTCATATTTTGGAGGTTGCTTTACATTCAAGGACTGGCTTGAACATAGCTTCAAGATAGGCATCATAGTTATCCAAGGAATAATGGAATAACCATCCAGCCATTAGGGTAATCCTTGGGGATATGATCCTTCCAAAACCAAATAGAAGGTTGGATATCTCTTATCCAACCTCTAAGAAGATTGTATCCAAAATCAAGAAACTTTCTTGCTGAGGCATAACCTCCAACATCAAGGAAGGTTTGCAAGTTATTTAGACAACTCGGAAAGGGGAGCTCGAGTAGCAGCAGTAGCATACCAACCCGATAGCCAAGTAGCACAACCATTGACCGAGTCTAGCCTCCAGTCCACAATTGCAGCTACTACATCAGTGAGCACCTCTACTTCTACTAGCTCTTCCTATAGTAGACATCTTGTATCGGCAGATGAGGGCATCAAATCCCTCACCCCACTTACTTTACTTGACTTCTACTCTGTACCTCCTTCAAAATCCAAGAAATTAAGGAATAAAGCTAGCTTGAATTAAATCTATCACTTCTGATGGGTTGTCTAATTTTACTCTTATTGAAAACTCTCCAAGTCTAAATAACAATTATAACAACTCGATCTTCCTTTTCAAGTTGATCTTCCTTCAATACTATTCACCTCTTGAGATAGACTTGGAATCATATGATCGAGGGTCCCATAGGAGAAGCAGTGAGCTGACAGCGTGTAGAATCCCACCAACCTGCACAAGAGATCACCGTCAACCTCATAGTGGCAAGGTTCTACCTCCTAGGGCAGCACCTCAAGATAGAGGGAAACAAGTCATTGGTTCATATGATCGAGAAGCCCCTCCATAAGATGCTCCACCCTTGGATATGCTTGTAGAGGATCAACCTAAGGTGGACTATAATGTCCTCTCTCACCTAAGAAAGTTGTCATCCAAGTTAAGCATAAATGATGCCCTTATCTTATCCAAAGAGATGAGGGAATCATTAATCAAGGCTCTTCTTGATCCGAGATATGCTTAGCCTAACACTATTGGAGAGGAGGCACATTATTCGAGAAGCCCAAGAGTCACTTTCATGATGAAGACCTTCAGGGGACATGGAGCACAACCGCCCCTACATTACAAAGGACATGGGCGATTCAGACTTTCTGGTTTTCCGATCCGTGCATGGTGAACATTATGAGTCTAAAGACCTTGCCTATTTGAGGATTGACATCTCCACACTCGAGGAGATCGATGATGTTGAGAGGATTCAATGAATAAGGAGGGCTTTAGTCCCATATGTACCTTTGGAGATAGTGAATGGAAGATTGAAGCCAAGTTTTATATCATTGATTTGAATACTTTCACCACTTTGCTCGAGCCTTGGATACATCAAGATGATTCCATCCTCCCCATCGCATCAAGTTCACGAAGGATGGGGTTGAATATTGTGTCAAAGGAGATGAAAAGCCATTTTCAGTCAGAGAGGTTGAGATATATGAGGATGCAACCTACTATCTTCCATAAAATACATTTTCTCATGAACGTGGACAAAATTCAAATGCAAAAGAAAAAGAAAAAAAAAAGAAAGAGAAAAAGAAAAGAAAAATGAAATCCAGCTGAACAAGAAAAGGACATCGAAGAAGAAATAGAGCCGCATATCACATTCCACCCACAGTTCATTCCATCATATGGACATGGGGGTAGATGACACCTCCACCACTGAGGCAAAGGAAATAGTTCCAGAGGTGGAAGACCCCCTGCCGCCCAACAGAGTTATGTTCCAGTTCAGAGTACCCCTACTTTTACATAGACTTGGAATCCAACTCGAGGATGAGTCTAATGTGATTAGCATACCGCCCAACCCTCAGGTTTCATTGGAGGTGACACTGAGCCGGACAGGATGAAGACCAAACCCCTAAACAAAGCAAAGTATTGAATCGTATGTGAAACTATCAAAGTGCAGGAACATTAGCTCTAACCTCACTTTCCTCTTAAAAAGGTGAAGGTTTAGTAGTTAAGAAAGTCCCCAAGTCTTCTATTGATGCGAAGCTGAAGAGGTTCCTATTGGGATCATCATCCTCAAGTCCAAAATTGGATGTAGAGCTTGAGGATGACTCATATAAATAATTAATAAAATTACCTTTTGATTAGTACTCGCCTTGTGTTCTTAATTTTGAATTCCTTATACATGGTTTAAGCATAGGTCAGAATACTTTGAAAATATGTGGAATTATAGAGGCAAGGATGCACAATCAAGATCAGATTAGGATAAGTGAGTCCAAATGATGATGATGATTACCGCTCATTGTCACCAATCATTTGAGTCTGATAGATTCTTTAACACCACACTAACTCTTATGAGATGTGTTTAGAAACTTAGATGATCTCCAAATCAAAGATGCACACCAATTTGAAGAAAAGATCCATTCAATAATTGATAGCTTAAAGAAATCAACCTCACAAAAGAAAATCCATGCCCAACATACATCGTTCATTGAATGAAGAAGAAACCAATGACTTAGGCTATTGATTGAGTTTAAGGACTGCTTTGCATGGAGCTATGAAGAAATGCTCGGATTATCTCCTGATAGCAGTCCATAAACTAGCAATAGATCCTAGCATTAACCCTATCAAGCAAGCTCCTAGCCGCATGTGATTAGAAATCGAATAACGGGTCATTTGTGGAGTCAAGAAACTAATTGATGTTGGTTTTATCAAGGAAGAAAATACCCTACCTGGTTAGCCAGTGTCATCCTAGTTAAGAAGAAGAATGGCCAAATTCACATATGTCAATTTTAGGACTTAAGTAAGGCATGCCCTAAGGATGAGTTTCATCTTCCTATACCATAATTAATGGTGTACATCACCTCATCTCATATAGTTTTCTTCTTTATGGATGGGTCATCTGGCTATAACCAAATCAAGATGGCCCCTAAGGATGAAAGAAATATTGCTTTTTGAATGATAATAATATATTTTTATAAGGTCATGCCTTTTTCCCTTAAAAATGCTAGTGCTACATACCAATGGGTCATGCTCATATCTTAAACAAACTCATCCATCATCAGATTGAGTGCTATATTGATGATTTAGTTATCAAGAGCAGAGAAAAGGAAGACCATCTCTTTCACTTGAGAGTAGTTTTCAAACAGTTAAGATAATTTAACTCAAAATGAATCAAGTGCATTGAGTAGCTTCGGAAATTCCTTGGTTTGTTGTCCAAACTGGAATAGAAATAGATCTAGAAAAGATCAAAGCTATCTTAGAAATGCCACCTCCTAAAAGTTTAACTCAACCAAGATCTTTTCCAAGGTGGGATCTAAGATGCTTTATCTCCAACCTATCGGAAGATGCATTTTTTCAAAAAGGGATGCTAAGTTTAAGTGGGATGACAAGTGGCATCATGCTTTGAAGATATCAAGTAGTTTGGTGAAGCCGCCAGTCTAGAACTTATCTCGGGCCACTCATCCTCTACATGTATTGATGACTCTGCTTTATTGGCCCAAGCCAATAATGAATGGAAACAGAGTGCTCTCCACTACCTCAGTCTTCATCTAATTCATGTTGAAGTGAACTACCCATATATTGAGAAACATTGCCTAGCTTTGATCTTCACATCCCAAAAGCTACAGCACTATATGCTTTCTCATAAGGTGAACTTGATTTCAACCAATCCACGCAAGATCTCATGACACGCCTTGCTATCCACATGGCATGTTGGTCCATGATTCTCCACAACTTGATATCACATTCACACCCTCATGTGGTAAAGGATAAGCCAGCGATTTCTTAGACACACTTGATTCTCGCTTAATGACGATCTCCTGATGAACAAATCAGAAATTAGGGGAGGTTGATAATCGCCAATGGGAGATGTATTTTGAGGGTGCCGCTTCTTTTCATAAATGAGAAGCTCCACGATCTACTCTTCCAGAAAGGCGTAGAATAGTTCTCTTAACTCCATACCATGATGTGATGATTCTCATACTATCTCTCCAATCCTGCACCAACAATGAAGTAGTATGAGGCTTTGATTGCTAGTTTGGAGTTAGCCATTATAGTGTGTGTCAGCATCAACATCTGGGATTCTCGCTTGGTCATCAACGCCGTCCTACAAGGTTCTCAAACCCAAGCTTCATCATTACCATGAGTACACCATGAAGCATTGGCCCAAATCCAGGTCACCATCTACAAGGTTCCTCAGAAGAGAGAAGATGCTTTGGCCAAACTTGCCAAAGAATTGGCATGTCCAAAAGATGAGTCCATTCCAATAAGGGTCCAAAATAGACAAGTCCTATCCTTTATTGATGCTAAACTCATCGAAAAATTTTCTCTTAAAGGGGAGATTATCATTGCTAATAAGGACAAGGAGCTAGATTGGAGGCAATCGTTCATAAATTACTTGAACACGAAAACTACCTCAAGAAATCACAAGCCCATAGTGAAACAGAGAGCTCTCCTCACTCTCATGGATGGCACCTTGCACACATCCTTCAAATGTGTGTGTTGTTTGAACAAACATGAAGTAGGATCATGATGAGGTACATTCGTGTCTATGTGAAGTGCATCAATGTCCAAGATGAAAGCAAAGATCAAGAGACTAGGATATTAGCCTTTGATGATAGCATGGAGGTATCTAGAGATGCCATCGCGTCGTATGGTGTGGTCTTACATCAACCACTCAACATTCTCCATCCTACATTGGCCTCATGGCCATTCGAGTGTTGTGGTACCGACATTGTGGGTCCTATCGATCCTTCTTCCTCCAAGGATCATCGATTCATCTTAGTCGCCATCACTACTTTTCCAAGGAGGCAATCCCACTAGAGGTCACAAAGATGTGCTTCAATTTTTTTTTGAAACCATATGTATATAGTTGTGGTGCCTCTATGAATTATATCCAATAATGGTACTACAAGCATTCAAGATCAATGCTTCCGACATGATATAAATTAGATATACTCCACCATCTACCCGAGCAAATGGCTTAGCATTCAACAAAACTCTCATCAGATACTAAAGAAGATGCTCGATAACAAAAATGATAGTGGCATGAAGAATTGAAGTGGGCATACCGCACTACATACAAAACTCCAACTCAATCTCCCCTTCTCCTTAGTGTATGGGTCCGTCTAATTTTAAGTTCAACTCTTCACTAAGGATAGAATTGGTAGCAAGATCAAAATCAAAAGTTGTAGTTAGAAGAGCTAAGGTTTGAGGAGAGAGCCATGCATGCTAGAACCTCGAGTTGTACAAAGCTAAAATGATTTAAGCTCATAACAAGCTAGTCCTCAAGGCTTTTCAAGTGGAGAACTTGTATTCCCTAAGGAGACCAATTGGCCCCAAAGATGAGAGGCAAGTTTTAACCCACTTGGGAAGGCCCTTTGTCATAGAGAAGGCCTACCAAGGAGGATCTTATCGCCTTATTCATTGTAAAGGGAACACCCATGCTTCCAATTAATGGGCTCTATTTGAAGAAATATTACCCATAAAACATGTTTCAAAATAATTATCATTAAAAGAACAAAAATTTTATTCCAATTCATCAAAATCTTTCTTCTTTTGAAGCATCATTTTCTATCTTTTAATCACACCATGTGTTTAGGATAGTGTAAGAGAACCCAAGAGGCCTCCTATCCCTCTTTCACAAAGATAAACACAATCAAACAAAATTTTATGCACTACTAGAATAGCAGAGAACCCAAGAGGCATCCTATTCATTAGCAACTTAGTTAGGTGTGAGAGAGCACATCCTTTCTTGGTGGAATCACCATTCATGGCACCATTTCATCAAATTTTCCCAACATGTTTTAGGATAGGTGTGAGAGAACCCAAGTGGCATCCTATTCCCTTTAACACAAGCACAAAAAAAATAAACACAAATCTTTTGTTTCAGGCTATTTTGATGTAAGAAATACTAATTACCGCTCTAGTCGTCCACATGCTACCCTTGACACATTTTTAGAATGACCTCTCAACCTCCATCTTAGACATAGGACTCAGACTTTAAGAATTCCTTAGTCTTAAGATACATCTAGTGATTAGGTGGACACTCAACCTAGCTCAGAGACTTAGAAGAGTTAGCCATAAGAATAAATCATGCCTTAGTGTTAGAAATTCCTACCCTTAGCTTGAACCATTCCTCACTTTTCTTCCTCAAGTCAAACCCAAATCAATCTTAATTGATTTTCTCCAAACTCAAATCATGATTGAAATTCATGATTGAAATCTATGATGAAACCCATGATCAAAATCCATCAAAATTCTAGTTTTTCCTAAGTCCCTTCTTAAGGACTTAACCAAAATCATGATCAAACAAAATCAAATCTTGATATTTTATCATATATTCATTTATATTCACATATATAAATAAAATATAAATTCAAATCAATCAAACTAACTCAAAATTCAACTCAACTCATGAAATTTTTCAAGTCCTTAATTTTCCATTAATGGAATTAGCCAAATTATCATCAAATTCAAATCCTTGAATTTCTAAAATCATTTATATTCTCATTTATATTCACATATATAAATGAAATATAAACATAAATAAATCAAATAAAATCCAATTAAATTCTCATCAAAATTTCAAGTCCCTTAATTTTCCATTAAAGGACTTATCCAAAACCTGATCAAACCATTTCAAAATCATGGATTTTCAAATTTATTTATATCATTTATATTCACATATATAAATGAAATATAAATATAAATCAATCAAACTAAATTCAAATTCAAACTTAACCCAAAATTTCTAAGTCCTTTAAATCCTTTAATGGACTTAGCAAATCATGATTAAACCACTTCAAATTCTTGAAATTTTCATGATAATTTATATTCTCATTTATATTCACATATATAAATGAAATATAAATTCAAACAATCAAAACCAATTCCAAAATCAAACTCAAATCACTAAAATCAATCAAAGCCTTTCAAGTCAAAATCTTGAACTTCCAAATCAACTTCAAATCAAGCCAAACTCTTGATTTTCTCATGATTCAATCAAACCCTACAATCATGAACTCATATATAAATACAAACTTAATCAAACAATCAAAACCTAAGTCAAAAAATCAAACCCAAAACCCTTTCATATTCTTCCTTGAATATGAATTTTCAAATGGATCAAAATCCATTTGACTTCAAACCACTTGTAAATGGATTTAAATTTCAATCATAAGTCCATATACAAGTTCAACCAAACTCAAACCAAGGCATTAGACCCACTTAGGCTCACTTGACC
Source organism: Cymbidium sinense (assembly GCA_021442155.1). Classification (NCBI taxonomy): domain Eukaryota; kingdom Viridiplantae; phylum Streptophyta; class Magnoliopsida; order Asparagales; family Orchidaceae; genus Cymbidium; species Cymbidium sinense. The sequence continues at coordinate 139,981,385 of CM038223.1, read as the reverse complement.
CAAAGTGACCTAAAGTACCCTTATGAGCTCTAATCCTAACCAAATTGGATCCAAACTCATCCTTCTCTCATCATGATCAACAATCATCATGGGATGATCAATCAATTCAAAACTAAGTCAAATGACCAAGTCAACATTTTAAACCTAAAATGAATCAACATATCCAACCCAAAAATGAAATCATATCCATCATAGGCCAAATTGATTGAAACCCTTGATCTAAGTTCACTCATGACTTATTTTGAACTTGACCAAGCCAACATTTGAGCCTAACCTCAATTGGCCACTTGACTAAGTTGACCCAACCTAAAATGTCAAAATGTGTCAAAACTTGATCCAAATTGATCCAAACCAATTCAAGTTCATTCCAAATCACTTGTTGAACTTGACCAAAGCCTCAATTGGCCAAACCAAACCTAACCCAATCATTACCTTAGACCCAACATGACCTAAAGGGGTCATGTTGAGCCAAATTAAACTTAACCAAAATTGATTGGAAACAAAGATACCAATCCACATATGACTAACCTAACCTAAACCTACCATGACCTAGCCCAAATAGTCAAATGGTCAAATAGGTCAACAACCCATTTGACCTAAATGAAGTCATGAAAATTCAAAACTATACCAAATTGAATCAAACCAAAGCACCAAAATATTTCAAATGGTCATATGAACTTGACAACCTTGGTTTGACCCAATTTGACCAATTGGTCAACTTGACTAAGTTGACCCATTTTGACCTAAATGGGTCAACATGAGCCAAACCCTATCAAATGAATTCAAATCATGAAACTTGGCCAAACCAATTTCTCCACATACCCAACATATCCAAAGTGAAAAATTAGCAAAATGATCATTCTACCCTAGGCCATAGAACAAATTTTGCTTAACCATGGGTAATTTGGTCATACCCTCTTCATATCACTAAGGCTTTCCTAATAGCTCAAGGGGACTTATGAGGAGTGGTGCACCCAACCCAATGCCCAATTGGTCCCATACCAAACTCACCCCATGTCAAACTCCAAATTCAAAACTCTCCACTCAAATTCAAGCACATGGGAGGTTGGCAATCCCCCTTGGCTCAAACCAAACCATGTGCACACTCTAATAGCTCAAACAACACTAAGCCCATTAATCAAAATGGAAAGTGGATGCTATCTAAACCTTCAAGTGGAGATATAATCCCTAATTCATTTGAATTCAATAGTCACATTTGATTGATTACTAGAGAGTAAGAGCCATGAGATCCTAATTTTAGAGTAGCCATTTTCTTCATTTCAAAAAATAGGGGAGGAAAATTGAAGACCAATTTTCCACATACTCCATTCTTCACCAAATTCCCCCACACTCCAAAGGCAAGGGAGACCCATCAAATCAATAAGCCAGCTAAGGAGGAGGTGGTCATATACCAATCCAATCAAGTGCTCAAATTTTCAAAGCTTCATCTCAACCAAACAAGCTTCTCAAGGGAATAGAGCTCCTGATCACCTCGTGAGGTATGAACTTTCAACCACTAGATGAGGTGTTGGTCCTTGAAGAAAAAATTCAAATCAATTGAATCACCATTGGATGTGTTTTGCTTTAGATGGTTGAATTTTTTGAATGATCAAGCTCAATCTTCCTGATCATGGATCTCATTGATCTAGGAAGAACTTAGATTCAGCCATCCATTTATGGATGGTCAAGATAATTCACATTTAGATTTTATCTATTTTAAAATGGTGGAGATCTTTCCTGATCGACGGAGTAAATCAAGCCAATTTAATTTGACATTCCAATCCTCATGGCTAAAATGCATGTAATGACCGCCGTACAAAGTGAGCAAGAGGATTAGCAAAATTAATAAAATACTAATCTATCTTCTAAAATTCATAACTCTATAAAATTAAAAAATATAAAATAAAATATAAAAAAGATAATTCAACCTAGAATATTTTAAAATTAAATGGTTTTGAATTATAATTTATTTTGAGTTTTCTTTAGAAATATTTTTTGCTAATTACCTTTTAATTAAGCCTACACCCAAACATCTTTCATGATTTAGGGATGACTCTACCCCTAATTTTCTTGGGATTTATTGAGGCTTGAAAGAATTGCATATGGATTTTAATTCTCACTTTATCTAATTAAGAAAAATTAAGGTATGATTAGTGTTTTAATCTATGATTAGTTGATTAAGATCGAGATAGGAAGTTTAGGAATAATTTTCATTTCAAGCTACAAAACCCCTTTCTCTCCTTACCTCTTAATTAATTAATTATCCCTTAATTAATTTCTAAAAATTCTAAAAAAAGTTTTCAGAACTTAATTAATCTTTTGGGTAGATGCTTAGGTGTTTAATAGCCTAACTTACTAAGGAAATCAAAACCAAATTCATATGTGTGTGAAAGGGTGTTTTGAAATTACTTAAGCTAAACTTAGCTTAATTAACTTTAATCATGACAAATTGCACCTTTTTCTTATTAGTGCATACAAATTTAAATTATTTGTGAGTTTTATGTCATCTCATTGGCCCATAATTATTTGGTTAATTATTCTATGTGGTGTAGTAAGGGTTAATTAATTACTTAATTCATACCTTAACCTAAACAATGTAAAAATGAATCTAATTATCTAAAAATTAAACAAATATCAAACACATGTGGAATAAAAATAGCAAATTTATCACTTTTAAAATTAAATCAAACTTCAAACTAAACAAAATCATAAATACACTTTGATTTATTTTTTAAACTTATTCCATAAGAATGTCTAAAGTGAGTTTGTTTTACATGCTTTCATTACTTAATCTTCCCAACATGTTAAATTTGTATGATTCATTAATTAAAAAATCAAATAATTTACTATAAAAAATAATAAAAAATTGAAATGTTTCACATAATCTAAACCTAAAGCCATACATACCACAAACCTTCAAAGCACACACATTAGCTAAGTCATACTTCTTTTTAAGTTATATGCATGGTTTGATTGTTTTATTTTGTGATATATGTTTTTAAGATGTTAGGTGTATGCTCATGAATGATAATGCAATTTGTCTAACTATTCTTTTTATAGGGATTGTGCTTAAGATATCATAAATAAAAAAATATAAATACTTTTACTAGGTGCTTTATACCCTAAGCATAATAATAGTGGACTTAGTCACCCAATGATAAGTTCAATACATGCTTGGGATTTGTGTGGTTTATTTTATCTAACCTTTATTTTGTAAGTGTTAGATTTCTATTTTTCTTTTCATGTAAATTTATGTAATTAGATTTTGGAATGATTAGGGATTAGGATAGCATTGGTCATAAGATCTATCTTATGTTCTATGTACCTTAGCATTTACCTTCCAACCATTCAAGAATGAACTAAAGAAGAAAGAAGAAAGAAGAAAGAAGAAATAAAGCTTGAAGACTTACAATAATGAATTCTGCTTAATTGTAATTTAATTCATTTATAATACAAGTTGTATAAGGGTAGAGCTTACCCATATTTGATATTTGGTTTGTGGTGGTCACCACAATGCATTGTTTTTTGTTGCTTTATAAATTGATTGATGATTTATTTTAGCTTTGCATTAAATGGCATCTTTTCCTAGTTTCTTCCTTGCTTTATGTATGGCTTGATGTAGATTAGGCTCTTTAGAAAATAAATCTTTACAACTTACAACTCAAAATTAAAATTAAATAACTCATAACCTCATACAGGTTTAAAAAATCAAGATAAAAGAATTAGCAAACTTGTTGGATGAGCATTTTTTTTTTAATATCATGCACAAATGCATCTTATTTTACTCTTGATTAGGGTTTCACCTAAGTGAGAAACTTGGCTTGACCTTTAAGATGGTGGAAACTCACCTCCCTTCTATGATTTGGCCAATAACCTTCTTTCTCATGCATTATCATATGAATTATTAGCTTAGTCAAAATAATTATCCAAAAATAAAAATAAAATGAATTTAATTACATTAGATTTAGGTCATTTGAAGCATGTTAACATGATTTAGTCTCTTTAGGAGTAAGTTTAAGGACTTAGTTTATCTAAATAAATACCTATTATCTTGCATAAGCATAAAGACTTGCCTCATATTTAAAATCATAGGAGGAGTTAGGTGGCCACCCCATGTAAGTCCAAGTCATGAGTTGTTTGTCCTCTCTTGTGGAGGCAAACCAATTACCCATTTTTTATCTTAGATTTATGTCGTGCTTTTGACCCTCACCAAAGCTCCCTAGATTTAGGTTCTGAGGTTGCTTCTCCCTTTGTGGACATAAGCATATTCTCACCTCTTAGGCATTTCTGATCTTGTTAAGGAATCCTAAATTTCTAATGAAAAATTCAACTTAAAAAAAACTAAATCAATTTCAAAAAGAGAAATAAGATAGTGAGATACTTATGAGTTTTCCAAGCATCAAGGGCATCTCCTACTTATCTTCCATTTTGGCTTTATAATAACTCCTCCTTGATCAATCCCATTTTATCTTTAAAAAAACCAATCAGATAGTCCTTTTCTATTGAAATCTTAAAGATAAATCATTACCTTAATCAAAGTTTTCTTAAGGAATCCCATTCCTTAGATGTAATAAGAATCTTAGCATAAATAATATCCAAGAGATTAATAGGTCCATTAAATAAAAATCTTTGATAGTACTTATTTTTTGATGATTACATCAAATAAGTACATTAGGATCTTGTGGCATCCTAGGTGAATTTCTATATTTTGTATCTCTTTCATTTCTAACATATTTCAAAGGTGACTTGAGGAATTTTTTTCTCCATATTTTTTATCTCATATCAGCCCATCCAAATGATCATTATCTTTGAGTATCGATGGGTTGTACTTTGGTGAATCACTATCCTTCTTTTGTGGCATAGTTCATTTTCTTGAGTTTAGTTAGCCAACATCTTTAGGTTTAGGACTCCTTGTTGGTCTTAAAACCATTTCTAATGAAAATAAAAGATAAAATAAAAAAAGAAAATTTAAAGACTTCCTCCTTATCATTTCATGATAAGGAAAGGTTCATCTAAAATAATAAAGATAAAATAAATCTTCCATAGACTTTGCTTTCCAAAGCACCCTTTTCAAAATGCTTCTAAAATATTTTTCATAATCACTCTCAATTCCCATAATCTACATGTAGATTTCAAAAATAAAATTAAACAACATTTTCCAAAAGCACAAATGAATATCATCTTTTAATTCACCTTGATGAAGATTTCATTTTCAAAATAAAATGAACAATCATCATTTCCAAAAATTACAATCATAATCATAAAATTTTCAAAAAGAAGTATTTATTTTTTCTATTCAATACAATCACACTTATTGAATGGAAGGTTCATTTAAACAAAATTAAATTTTCAAAAATGCACATGAATTTTTCATTCATACACTCACATCTATTGAATGGAAATCAAAACAAATAAACTTTTTTCAAAAAAACACACATGAACATCTTCATTAATATACTCAAATTTATTAAATGAAGATTTCATTCCCAACTAAAAATTAAATATCATGAAATCCCACTGAACATATTTCACATATGTTTTAAGTTGAATCCTCTCTTTAAAAAAAAAGCAACAATCACACACAAAACAAAAAAAAAATTTACATTTCAAAATAAAATTGATCTCCATTCACATCTAAATTTGTTGAATGGAAGCCCTCTTTCAAAATTAAACTTAAAAAAATCATATTTCAAAATCTTTCAAAACAAATTTGAGCTTCATTTACATGCTCAAATTTGCTAAGTGAAGTTTCCAAATCTAAAATCAAAAAAATCAACAATCATATTTAATTAAAATATTTGGAATTACTAACATACAAATTTGTTAAGTGAGAAATAAATAAAATTTTCATACAACTTTGAACTTCATTTAACATTCAAATTTGTTAATGAAGTCTCAAATTCAAAATAAAATTTTCTAACAATCAATCACTAAACATACCCAAATTGTTATGAGTTTCCAAATAAAATCAAAAATTTCAAACTAATTTGGAACATCATTTAACATACCCAAATTTGTTAAGAAAGTCTCCAAAAATCTAAAAAATTTTCAAACACATTTGAACTTCATTTAAATACCCAAATTTGTTAAGTGAAGTCTCAAATTCAAAATAAAAATTTTCTAAACACATTTGGAACTCACTTAACATACCCAAATTTGTAAGTGGAGTTTCCAAATCAAAATAAAAAAAATTTTCAAACAACACATTTGAACTTCATTTAACATACCCAAATTTGTTAAGTGAAGTCCAAAAAAATCTAAAAATTTTCAAACAATTGAACCTCATTAACATACCCAAATTTGTTAAGTGAAGTCTCCAAATCAAAATAAATCTTCAAACAATTTGGAACCTCATTTAACATGCCCAAATTTGTTAAGTGGATTCTCCAAATCAAAATCAAAATTTTCAAACAATTTTTTGAATTTCATTTAACATACCCAAATTTGTTAAGTGAAGTCTCCAACCAAAATCAAAAATATTCAAACATTTGTTGAACTTCATTTAACATACCCAAATTTGCTAAGTAAGTCTCCAAATCCAAAATACAAAAAAAAAAAAAAAATTAAACACATTTTGGAACTTCATTTAACATACCCAAATTTGCTAAGTGAAGTCTCCAAACCCAAAATTAAAAAAAAAATTCAAACACATTTGAACTTCATTTAGCATACTCAAATTTGCTAAGAGAAGTTTCCAAAGCCAAAATCAAAATTTCAAATATTTGAAATTCTTCATTTAACATACCAAATTTGTTATGAGAAGTTTCTCAAAACCAAAAAAATCAAAATTTTAAAACACATTTGAACTTCATTTAACATACCCAAATTTGTTAAGAGAAGTCTCCAAATCCAAAATCTAAAAAATTTTCAAACACTTTTTGAAACTTCACTTAACATACTCAAATTTGCTAAGTGAAGTTCCAAAGCCAATACAAAAATCTTCAAACACCTTTAGAAATTCTTTCCTTAGCATACCAAATTTGCTAAGGGGAAGTTTCCATTTTCAAACCCAAAATGAAATCAAAATTTTAAACACCATTTGAATTTCATTTAACATACAAATTTGCTAAATGAAATTTCCATTTCATAAAACCAAGTGGGACTTCATCTTTAGCATACCAAATTTGCTAAAGTAAAATTCCACTTTCAATTACATCAAAACAAAATGAAACACTTAGGATTCCTTAGCATACCAAATTTGCTAAGGATCCTACCTTTTCAAAAAATCAAAAAAACAAAAAATGAAACACTTAGGATTTTCTTAGCATACTAAATTTTTAAGAATCCTATTTTCACAAAAAACACACTTGGTTCTTCACTTAGCATACCTAAATTTGCTAAGTGAGAATTCCAAATTTTATCAAAATCAAAAAAATTCACAAAAAAGAAACAATCACTTTCAAATACTTCACTTAGCATACCAAAATTTGCTAAGTAAGTAAATTCCAAACAATCAAAATCAATTTGACCCTTACTTTAACATACCCAAATTTGTTAAAGGAAATGATCCTCAAATAAAAAAAAATCAAATTCAAAACAAACATGAACATATGGAAGCATCCTTATCAAAAAATTTTGAATCCACATTTCAACATACTTAAATTTGTTGAAGTTAGATTCATATTCAAATTCCTCTTCAATCAATTCTCAAATCTATTTGAACCCCACTTAACACTTCCATGTTGTTGGATGTGGGTTTAGATTTTCAAATTCAAAATTCAAAAATCTATAAAGACAGAAATCTAACACAAGCTCATTCCTCATTGCAGATTATTTATAGTCACAATAGCAAGTTTAGTCTCATACTTGTTGAAATGGCATTCTCTAAGTTTGTCTTCACCTTCCCCATGGATGGATCTTTTAGATGCTTCCCTTTGTCAGACCATACCACTGATCCACTTTGGTCGAGATTTGAGGGAGCCTGATTACTGTGAGGGCATTCCCTCACTACAAGCCAGATCAAGGATGAAGCCATCATCGATTGACTTACTCCATTCCTCTCCTAAGAGGAAAGGTGGCAAGTCACAGACTTCTACACCCAAAGACACAAGATCATTAGCCCAGTTGGTCATGTTGCCCTGGGTGGTACAAGACTACCATCTATACCCTCAAGGGTAAGGCTCCCATGGTCTCAAGGCCTGCCTCCCCTACATTTGAGTATGGGTCTAGCTTGCACTCCTCCCATCCTACTCATACACAGCATAGGAATACAAACCATATGATCAAGCAGTACCACACCCAAATAGTGAGCTGAGGCAGAGCTCAATCATGGATGAGTTTCCCATGATCACTTCACCACCGTTATACCTTCATCCTCTCTCTCTGATTAGATAGAGAGGATGTCAAGAGAATCCATTCATCACCTCTTCCAGCGGTGCATTTTTAGCCAATAGTTTCCAAGAGGAGGTAATGCGCCTCTCATCTTTTATGCCAGTAGGAGTATATGACGCTCACCGGACAGCTTTGATCTTGATATATTATCCCCCAATGTGGGAAACATACATGAGAGAGGCTGGAGGCCCATACATCACATTACTAGCAGGGAGTGATGAGGTTCAGCCCCGTGCTTCACACATATTTTTCGACACCACTCACACCGACATACTAAGTATCCTTCACTGGACTAGCCACCACAGAGGGTAGTTCTATTCATAGAGAGTCGTGGTGTCTCCACCCCCACTCCCTCATCCGCCATCCATAGTTGCAACATCTCCATTCCATCTAAGGCATGAAGGCCAAATGGGGAAAAGTGCACCCCATTGGTGATCCGCTATGGCCTGGGATCCTACTCCTTCTACACCACCCATTATGGTAGGGTCGAAGCTCTCCCAGACCTTCTACCCCAAGCAGTGGTGGAAGGAGTGGAGACCCGGCATCGGTCAACTTTCACCAACTCCACATACGGATGTGGAGATGGTGATAGTTATTATAGATATTCCATGATGATAGGCAGTGGTAGTGGAACATCCTAGATTGTTACCCCTCTCATACCAAGAGTAATTCATTCTAGTGAGTACGCATACAGTGATTGACTCTCAAGTGAAAGAGGTCCGTGCCTCTCAAGCATGATACAATCACACACCACAAATTTTTGTTATTTACTTGGATTATTCTCTTCTAGATGAGATAGTTGCACATTATTTCATGGAGAAGAAGGAGATCTTGGGGTACGATTGGTCAGATGAAGAGAAAGTTACTGATCCCAATGAAGATGTTGGATTCAGATATGCATGGTTGACACTAGGATCTCTTCTGGAGAACAAAGCCATGGAAGGTGATGAGGTTGATCAGAAGACACACAGAGCCCAACACCTCGACATGTGAGGCGTATGATTAGATTGATAGATGGCACAAGCAGGACTTGTTAATAGTGTGCTTCAAAAAAAGCCCTTTAGTTCATCCTACTCATGAGTTAGCCCTGAGTTAGTGCATGTCTTGGACCCACCAAGACTATACCTCTCATTGAGCAAGCACTAGCTTGTATAAGAAAGTGGAAAGTACCTCCATACATGAAAAAAGATATAAAATCCATGGTTGAGCAAGAGTGAAGGAAGCTTTGGCTCAAGCTCGGGAGGATCATCGCCAAAGGGTAGACCCTACCCAGAGGAATTTGATGTTATCCAATATCCCAAGGGTTTTGTGCCTCCTTCCTTCAAAAGCTTTGATGCTAGTGGAAACCCGAGGTAACACATAGCATACTTGGGCTTATTGCAATGCAGTGGCTGATTTGCTCTTTCACCTTTCATTAGTCCAGTATTGCTTTGATTGGTATGCTAAATTCCAATGGTTCAAGAAAGATATTTGTTGAAGTTAGAGCAACTCTTCATCAAGAGATTTTTGAGCTCAAGAAAGGGTTACGTAGATAATCTCATTGTAGCACAACATCACCTGAGTCCCTTGTTGATTATATTCTCTGATGGCATAACCTGAGTATGAAATCCAAGTCACAGCTATCTAAGAAGCATGCCATTGAGATTCTTATGAAGAATATCCATGGCTCGGTTGTCTTCATGCTTAAGGGCTTAACTATCAAAACATTTGCTTAATCAACAAGGGCTAGTCTACAAGGAGAGGCCAAATAGTTGCCTTTTTCAAGATCGGCCAAAGTAAGACAAAGGTTTATGAAAAGAAGCTGAAAAGTAGTGACAAGGGAAGCAACCGCCTAGAGATCACAGAGACCACCTCAAGAGCCTCCACCTCCTTGCCACCACCGAGGTAGCCCAGGCCATAGCCTCCATGGCCAAGACGCCCACGCCTCACCATATACCACCACCACAGCATATACCCACCGCCGTAGCTATGGTCCACCTACTCTTTTAGATAAGTTAAACAAACCTTATTCTTTTAAGAGGGAGGTAACCAAGAAAATCATTCAGAATCTCTTAAAGAAACCTAATTTTAAGCTACCCAAGCTTAGGAGACTGGAGGAAGTAGGCAAAAGTCATGATCCAAACTTTTCCCCTACCACCATATGCTAGCCATTTTGGAGGATTGCTTCACATTCAAGGGTTGCTTGAACACAATTTCAAGACTGGTTATAGTTATCCCAAAGGAATACTTGTGGAACAACCTTCCGCCATTAGGTAATCCTTGGGATACATGTGATCCTACCAAAACCAAAGAAGGTTGGGATATTTTTTATCCAAAACCTCTAAGAAACCATTCAAGATCAAGAAGCTTTCGTGCTGAGTCACTCAAACCTCCAACAAAAGGAAGCAAGTTTCCAATGCCAACTCTAGAAAGTAGCTCAAGAAAGAAAGAAGAAGATGTCACCGATAGCCCTTTAGCACGCCCACCAATCGTGTCAGAACCTTCCCCATCTTCCACACCGGTGACTTCATCCATTTCACCTAGTTTCTTCTATTTCTCTACTAGTAGAACTCTTGTATCGAGATAAGGGCATCAAATCCCTTACTCCACTCACTTTACTTGATTCTACTTTGTACACCTCCAAATAATTCCAAGAAATTGAAGAATAAAGCTAGTTTGAATTACATCTGTCACTTCGATGAGTTGTCTTCTTCTATTCCTAATGATAACTCTTCAAGTCAAATAATTATAATCTTGATCTTCCTCTTCTGATTCAGTTGGACTTTTCCCCTAATACTATAAGTACCTCTTGAGATAGACTTGGAATCATCCAATTTTGAGAGTCCCATAGGAGAAGCGTAGGTGAGCCTAAAGTGTGTGTAGAACCTTCCACCACCTTGCCTCAAGAGATCAAGTCAACCTCCATAGTGGCAAGGTTCTACCTCCTGGCAAAGCACCTCAAGATAGAGGAAACAAGTCATTGGTACAAGATCAAGAAGCCTTCCACAGATGCTCCACCCTTGGATATGCTTGTGGAAGACCACAAGGTGGACTACAATGTCCTTTCTCATCTAAGAAAGTTGTCATCTGCTAAGCATATATGATGCCCTTGTCTTATCCAAAGAGATGAGGGAATCACTAATCAAGGCTCTCCTTGATCCTAAAATATATGCTTAGCTCACCGACCGCTAGGTGAGGAAGCATTATGCAAAAGAAGCCCAAGGGATCACCTTCATGATGAAGACCTTCTTTGGGACTTGGAGCACAACCATCCCCTCTACATCACAATAGACAGTTTGACTCAGTGGTTCTCCGGATTGGTGCATCGTGAACATTATGAGTCTAAAGACCCTTGCCTATTTGAAGATCGACATCTCTACTCCAAGATAGGATGATGTTGAGAGGATTCAATGATCAAGGTGAGGGTTTTAGGTTCTAGTGTTACCATTGGAGATCGGTGATTGAAGACCAAGCCAAGTTCTATATCATTGATTCAATACTTTATTCACTTTGCTTGGGTAGGCCTTGGATACATTAGAATAAGATCATTCCATCCTCCCTTCATGGCATCAAGTTCAAAAGATGGAATTAAATACCATGTCAATGAGATAAAAGCCATTTTCTAGAGGTTGAGATTTATGAGGATGACCTACTATCTTCCTCAAAACACCTTTCTTGAAACTTGGACAAAATTCAAATGCAAATACAAAAGAAAAGAAATGAATCAAAAGAAAAAAATAAAAAAGAAAATGAAAAGAAAATAAAGTCCAAGTGAACAAGAAAGGGGAATTGAAGAAGAAATAGATCCAGATATCACATTCCACCCACGCTATTCCATCATATGGACATGTGGGTAGGATGGCTCAACCTCCACCGTGAGAGAGGCAAAAAAAATAGAGGTAGTTCCAGAGATGGGAGACCCCCTAGTTGATATTCAGTCAATAGAGGTCATGTTCCAGTTCATGAGTACCCTACTATTCACATGACTTCCAAATGAGGATGAGTCTAATGTGATTAGTATACCCAACCCCTCTGGTTCCATTGGAGGTGACTTTGATCCGCAGTGAGATAAGACTGCCTCCAAAAGCAAAGTATTCAAATCTAGTTTATGTGAAACTATTTGGCAGTTGGGAACCTTAGCTCTTACTTCACTTACATCTCAGAAAGTTGAAGGTTTAGTAGTTAAGGAAGTCCCTAAGTCTTCCAAAGGACATGAAGTAGAAGAAGTTCTTTTGGGATCATCATCCTCAACCCTCACATTGATGTAGACTTGAGGAAGATACTTTTAAAGAATTAATGGAATTACCTTGACTTGACCTTATAAAAAAGGTTTAGTTCCTCACACATGGTCCAAGCAGTAATACTTTGAAAAGCTATGGAACAATACGTAGGAAGCACAATCAAGAGAAGGACTAGATTGCAAAGGGTCCCCGATGATGAAGATTATTGTTGTTACCAACCATTTGAATATGATAGTTCTTCTAACACATCCCCAACTCTTATGAGAATGTGTGTTTAGAAACTTCATGATCTAGATGATCTCCAAGTCAAAGACACAATTTGAAGAGGAGATTCATTCAACAATCGACAAGCTTAAAGAAATCAACCTCGAGATAGAAGGAAATCCACCCGACATACATCGCTCATTCCGAATGAAGAAGAAACCAATGACTTAGTTAGTTATTGAGAAAGAGGACTACTTCATGGAGTTATGAAGAGATGCCGATTATCTCGACGAAAGTACCCACAAGCTAGCAATAGACCCTAATATTATCCCTATTAAGCAAGCGCCTATATGCATGTGATTAGAAATTAAAAAAATAGGTCATTTCTGAAGTCAAGAAACTGATCGATGTTGGTTTCATCAGGAAAGAAAAATATCCTACCTGGTTAGCTAGTGTTGTCCCGGTTAAAAAGAGGAATGGTCAAATTCAAATTTGTGTCAATTTTAGGGACTTAAACAAGGCATGTCCTAAGGATAAGTTCCCTCTTCCTATACAAGAATGGTGGACATTGCCTCATCTCATGTTTTCTTTCATGGATGGGTCATCCTATAACCAAATCAAGATGTCTCAAGATGAAAGAAACACGCTTTCAAACCCCATCGAAATCTTCTATTATAGGGTCATGCCTTTCGCCTTAAAATGCTGCTACATACCAATCATGACTCGATCTTCAATGAACTCATCCATCATTTGAGTGCTATGTTGATGATCTAGTAGTCAAGAGTAGAGAAAAGGAAGACCACCTTTGACTTGAGAGTAGTTTTAAATAAGATAATATAACCTCAAAATGAATCTCAAGTGTGCATTCGAGTAGCTTCGTGAAAATTCTTGGGTTTGTTCGACATCGGGAATAGAAATAGATCGAAAAGATTAAAGCTATCTTAGAAATGCCACCTCCTAAGAGTTTAACTCAACTCGATCCTTTCAAGGATGGCATATCTAAGATGCTTTATCTCAAACCTATCTGGGAGATGCACCATTATTCTCAGACTTGTCAAAAGGATGCCAAGTTCGGGATGATAAGTGTTAGCATGCCTTCAAGACATCAAAGAGTACTTGGTGAAGCGTAGTTCTATCCCGCAAGCCACTCCTCTTTTACACTACTGCATTGAATGACTCTCTCGATGCTCTGTTGGCCCAAGGGAAGGAGAGAACCCTCTACTACCTCAGCCATCATCTGATCCTAAAAGCAAACTATCCACCTATAAGAAACATTGCCTAGCTTTGATCTTTGCATCTCGTAAGCTACATATTACATGCTTTCATAAGGTGAACTTGATCTCCAACAAATCCACTATAGTATCTCATGATACCAACACTTTCTGATTGTTGGTCCATGATTCTCACATTTTGATATCACATTCCTCTCCGTGTATAAAAGAAGGCACTAGTAGATTTCTTAGCAACACACCCACTTCTGATTCTGCTTAATGATGATCTCCCCGATGAACAAATCATGAACTTAGGGGAGGCCAACAACCGCCGATGGGAGATGTATTTTGATGGTGCTTCTTTTCTTAAAGGTGAAGCACCATGATCTATTCTCCCGTGAAAGCGGTAGGAATAGTTCTCTAACTCCAAACCATGATATGTGATGAGATTCTCATACTATCTTTCCAACCGCATAAACAATGAAGTCGAGTATGAGGCTTTGATTGCCTGAGTTAGCCATCACTATCAATGTCAAGAGCATCAACATCTTTGGGGATTCTGGTCATCAACCAAATTATTGTCGGTCCTACCGGTTCTCAAACCCAAGCTTCATCATTACTACAGTATACCATGAAGTTGTTGGCCCAAATTCTAAGTCACCATCTACAAGGTTCCCAAGCAAAGAATGCAGAGTAGATGCTTAAACTTTGCCAAAGAATTGGCATGTCCGGAAGATGAGTCCATTTCAATAAGGGTCCAAAATAGACAAGTCTTATCCCTTATTGATGTTGAACTCATCGAGAGACTTTCTCTTGAAGGGGAGGTTGTCGTTGCCAAAATGGATAAGGAGCTGGATTGGAGGCAACCATTCATAGATATTTGAACACCAGCAAACTACCTCAAGAAAAGTCACAAGCCCATCGTGAAATAAGAGAGCTCTCTATGCTCTCATTGATGGCACCTGTACCATCCTTTGACCAAATGTGGTTACATTTTAGACAAACATGAAGCCCATGGCATTATAATCGAGGTACATTCGTGTCTATGAGCTCATCAATCGTCCAAAGATGAAGATGAAGATCAAAAGACTTGGATACTACGGCCTTTATGATTATCAGATTGCATGGATGTAGCTAGAGATGCCATCATCGTGTACATGTGGTCCTCCACCAACCACCCAACATTCTACACCTACATTGGCTTCATGGCCATTTGAGGGGGTAGTGATATTGTGGGTCATCAATCCTCCTTCTTCAAGGGGCATCAATTCATCTTAGCTACTTTCCAAGTGGGCAAAAGCCATCCCACTCGAGAGGTCATACTCACCATGTGCTTCAATTTTTAGAACCATATCATATATGTTTGGGTGCCTCGATGAATTATATCGATAATGGTATTCAAAAGCATGAAGATCAACTTTCTTAGAAGACATGGTATAGATTGGAGATACTCCACCATCTACTACCTAGAGCAAATGGCTTAGTAGAAGCATTCAACAAAACTCTCATCCATAGAAAGAAGACTCTTGATGATAACAAACGACAATGGAATGAGCAGTTGGTTGAAGCCTTATGGGCCTACCGCACAACATACCGAACTCCAACTCAATCTACCCCATTTTCTTAATTTATGGGTCCAAAGTTGTTCTTCCTTTAGAAGTTCAACTCCCATCACTAAGGATAGCATTGGGTTACAAGATCACTATGAGCGAATGCAAAGTTATTTAGAAGACTCAAGGTTTGAGGAGAGTCGCCACTGCCGTAACCTCGAGTTGTACAAGGCCAAAATGATTCAAGCTCACAACAAGCTAGTCCCTAGGTCTTTTGAGTAAGAGAACTTGTGTTAGTCCTAAGGAGACCAATTGTTGCCCGATGGGTGATAAGGTTGAACCCACTTGGGAAGGCCCCTATGTCATAGACAAGGCCTACCACGAAGGATCTTATCATCTTATTGATTGTAAAGGGGAACACTTGATGCTTCCAATTAATGGGCTCTATTTAAAAAAATATTACCCATGAAACAAACCATGTTTGAAAATAATGATTAATAAAAAAGAATAAAAATCTAATTTCATTCATTAAATCTTCTCTTCTTTTGAAGTGTTGTTTGCTTGTCTTGCTAATCACGTGACATGTTTAGGTAGGTGTAAGAGTCCCCAATGGCATCCTATCCCTCTTTCACAACATAAAACACAATCCCATGCTATTAGAATAGGTGTAAGAGAACCTGAGAGGCATCCTATTTTGATTAGCATAACTAAGATAGTGAGAGAACCCAAGCGCATCCTTTTAGTGGGAATTTTGCCACCCGTGGCACCATTTCATCAAACCCCTAGTGTGTTTATTGGTAAGAGTCCCTGAGGCATCCTATTCTTTAACACATGCACAACAACAAACACAAATCTTTATCTTGAGCTATTGATGTGGGAGCAAGCCCCTATGGCACTCACTCATTAGCTCTAGTCGGTCTACATGCTACCTCACTAGTATGTCACCCTAGTGGTCACTTGTTGGAGGATGTGAGTCCCCATGCTTTCTTCCTAACTTGACCATTGCAAACCAAAGAGGGCCTTGTTATTATGGTAGGCTTCACTGCCCAGCCCGTAAGCTACCTCATGTTGACTTCGCTTAAGAAGATGTGAGTCCCCATGCTTTCTTCTTGAACTAGCCATCATGTTCTAACTAGGTTGAGTATATTTGAGGTTTAGGATAAGTCCCTAGAGGCTCCTTTCCTCTTGACTACTTTGATTTGATATAAGTCCCCTGGCATTCACTCCTTAGGTCGGATGGAAGCCATCAAGACGACTATCCCAACATCCTCATAGGAGGATGTGAGTCCCAGCTTTCTTCCTACATTGTTGCAAACCGATGGGCACCTTAGGTTGGTTGATGTTCATGTCGATAGTGACTCACCCTGAGTATACACCACTCTTTGATATGAGTCCCTGGCTTTCTCCTTGAGTTGGACACCAATACCTATTGGATATATGACTAGCCATGTCATCTTCTCTGGTGTTGGATTAAGCCCTTGCACCCATCCTGGGCACTCTATTTGGATCAAGTCCTTGACCCCATTTAGACACTACCTGTTACTTTTGGATTGACAATTCCCCTTTCGTAGCCACCCCTATGGTTGGAGAATTTATTCAATGCAAATTCTCCCTTGTTCAATAAATCTGATAGTCTAGTGATATAAGCTCCTTCTTTTTGATCCCTCATAAACTAATAGGGTCCACATCAAAAATAAACTAAATAAATAAACAAAATTAATTGCTTGGATTAGAATTCAAGCCCCAAAGGGCCCCTTTTCCCAAGCACATCCTATCTTTAGGCGTCGCAAAAATTCCCTATAGAATTTTCGACTACTCAAATTGAGATAAATCGGTCAAGACTCACCCCAAACAATCATTTCGCTTTGAAAGATGTAACTATGGCGCATATTTCTTTAGCATGATTCTTAAACCGAGGCACTAGTTAGGTTCGATTTGTTGCCCAAAGCAACCGATCACCCCAGTGATCTTTTCTAGTGGAAGATGTGAGTCCCCAATTTTTTTTCTCCAATTGATCATTGCAAACTCAAAGGCACTCCTTTGGTTCGATAGTTCTCCCATCAGAAGCTACTCCTCTTTAGTAAATCAGATGAGATAGGTTCTATAAGCTCTTTCTCAGTTTGATCCATCACAAACCAATGGAATCCATCAAACAAACAAATCTAAAAATGAAAATTAATCCTTGACTATTCTTGAGCTGATTTGAGTCCCCAAATGGCATTCACTCAATAGTCAGCCCTATGTCAGGTTTGATTTGTTGCCCGAAGCAACTAATCACCCTAATAGTTCCTCATTGTGGAGGATGTG